>JACSVZ010000004.1:36433060-37683060 GCA_014706295.1 Lycocorax pyrrhopterus obiensis | reverse complement strand
GCCATGAATTCAGCTCTCAAAATCCTTGAAAAGGGATTATTTGAGCCCTACCAAGACCAGGGCTTTCAAAATCATCAACTGATTTCTGAAAAAAAACAAAAAAAAAAAAAAAGATTGCTTTTTGTAGTTGACAACAGTGAATAGCTGTCAATGTATTGTTTATTAGTCCAGGCAACTGTCTTCTTCTGTGATATCTTATCGTTGTTTAAAAATCTGAAGAAGTGATAATATATTCATCTTAATATGCAGTATTAGTAAAATGTTTGGCAGTTTATTTCTTTAAAATTCTGGGTGTGACTGTGAGAGAAAAGTTGAGACCAACACCTTTTTAGATTAGACACTTTCTAGGTTATACTTTCCTGGTATAAAAACTCGCTGGAAAAGCACCACAGTGTCAGTAACTTTTTCTTGTTAAAAGCTCTTCTCTTGTGCTCGAAATAATTTGTGAGTGCTCAGGTTTGCTCTATTAGGTTTAGGCTGAAGTAGCTAAATTATGGAGTATTATCTATGATCTGTTTCTACCAGAAATTTAAAAATGCATATTTTGTTGAGCAAATTGGGTCATTAAATATGGAAAAAGGTCACAGAGTTACCTGATCTGCATATGTAGATAGACATTCTAAATGAGTGCACATTTGGACTAGATTATTTGAATAGTAACCTAAATGCTTGCCCATGTTCATATGAAATACGTACAAACATATTTTCAAGACAAAAGGTATGAATATATATTTGTATATTTTGGAATTTTTCATTAAGACAATTGTACAGACTGCAAAATAATAGATCTCCTTATTAAAATAATAAATGTCTTACATTAGTGAATTCTTAATTAGATTCTCCCCTTCCATTGGTTAGGTAATTAAGTGCACCATTTGTTCAAAATAGTGTATCTTAGTCCTTCTGCTGTTTGATCATTGAATAGCAGACATAACCAGGGAAGTAAAGATTCAGTGTTTTGAGCATCAGAAAATTATTTTCGGTATTTTTAGCATGTGCTTCTGTAGTTTGCATTAGAAGAGAATTCCATATTCTTTGTGTGATATTTCTACCATGAAAATTGAGTATCCTTTTGGGATAAGGGTGTCAAGAGAAAGGCACATCACAAAAATAAATGGAATAATTGCAAGCAAAGAATTTTCAGCTTGTGTTCTCAGGACTCTTTTATTTTTATTGATGTTTCGCTCACTCTGGGAATCTTTCCTGATAACATAGTCTTGAAAACAGTTTCGTTCTTCTCTGACCTTTGTATTCAGAAACATTTATTGAAGTGGTTTTGCATGTATTTTTTCCTCCCCTAAGGTATTGCAGGAAATTCTGATCAGGGACAGTTTCACTTAAGTGTAAAACGTCTCTGCACAAGATCACAGGTTTAAAGGAGGCGTACAGATACTTTACATTTTCCATATAACTCCCTCAGTTTCATCATTCTGGCATTTTGCATCTGTCTATCTCCATAGATTAAGAAATATAGTAGCAACAAGCATGCACCATGAAGGAAAAGATATTTAAATTTAGTTTCTTTCCAGCATGGGGCTTGACTGGACTGCCTTGCTGTCTTTCTTGTTTGGATCAGTGCAGCTGTGTTCCAGCCCCTCAAGCCCAGTTTGCCTTATATCACCAGAAAAATCTGAGGCTGATTTTACTTGCTCTTTGTTGACTCTGAGGTCTGAAAAGATAAGCTCCATACTTGCTGGAAACAAGGAATAACAAACAATTGCTTTTCTACCTTATTTGTGGGCTGCAGGGCCCAGGGATGTTTTTGTGCTGTTCTGAGCTTGGAGGCTGCTTCACCCCGTGCCACTTTGCTATGGTCTGTCTGCACACTGGGTCTGCAGCATCCTCACGATGCTTGGCCTGAGACAGGAGCTGAGATGTCCTGCTGACTCTTCCATTGTACTTGAGGTAGTGCATCAGCTCTCTGACTTTTTTGTCTTTTAACCTTACTTTTCTGACAGTAGCTTGGTCTGAGCTGTGTACTAGTAATGCCACCTTAGGGTATAAATCAGTTTACCCTTTCCACATCGCTTCATCCAAAATGCCAAACAGTAAAAGAGGAGGTCTCAGAACCAGTTGCATAGCACTGACATATAAATAGAAAAACTATTTTTTCATGTCAAGATGACTCAGAGCTTTTCTGTCTATTAAAAAATTTATAATAATATCTTTGTGGCAGCTGCAATGGCTTCTCACATTAACTAATGAGAATAAAAAAGCTATTTTAGCAGAGGAAAGAAAGAGTGTGAGTTAGCATGTTGCTTAGTTATCCTTGACAAGTGTTTCCCAATTCCAAGCTTTGAGAACAAGCTGTTGTATGTAAAAGTTTAAAAACCTTGCTAACAAGGATAATCAAGCTTTTTAATGACAAAGTCTTTGCAGAGTCACAGTGCAAAATCGTGATTATGATTAATTTCCTTAGGGGATGCATGACTGACAGCAACTGAAGCTGGCTATCACAGTCATAAATTGAGATATGGTTACGTTTTGCTGTTTGCACAGGGGCAAGAAATACAGACTGGCATGTTGAACTGCACGGGGCATACTATATCTTTTAGCAGAGCAGGGTTAAACCTTCAGTGCTTTTGCCCCAAACTCTTTCTGACCTTTTTCTGTGCTGTCTAGTGCATTTGACATTCCAGAGGAAGGCACAAACCAGCACAGCAAGCACTTTCGAGGTTTTCTGCAAGGAGAATTGTACAAGTTATCCTGAATCCCAGTTGACATTATGTTCTGCCATTTGCATTTGTTGTCTCAGTAGCATTAAACGTGTGGCCAAGTCTAACTAGACTTTTCAGTTTCTACTTTCATTTAAGGGCAACTTATAGTTAATGGTCCTTTTTAGCCTCACCTTGTCAAGCTACCATCGGAGGAGATATGGCCAGAATGCATCCAAAGTGCTGAACAGTCCAGAAGTTCCCAGCTGTCTGTGGTGCTCGGCCTTTTGGCATTCTTCTGAAAAGCCTTACAGATTCTTTAATCTATGGCTTTAAGAACAGGACTGAAGCATCCTGCATACCATGAAAGCAAGCCCCCTCTCCACAGTTTTATTTCTTGCGCTTGGTATGGTTTGAGCTTGGAAATCAAACGTAGGATGTTCTAAAGAAAGATGTCTATCATCACCCATAATCCAAACTTCCAGGATTTTTTAAATAATTCCTAAACCTTTGAATGAGTTCTACAGAATGAAATGTCTTTTTTAAGCGTGTTTAGAGACAAGCCCATCTATAACAAGGACTTGCCTAAACTGCTTTTCTTTAAAAAAGAAAAGGATGCAAGAAATAAAAACCATGAAAGAGTTTCATTTCACAGTTACAAATCTCTACCTCATCTTCTAGTCTGTGTTCTTCCTTACATTCTATTCACTGTAAGCTAGAGATGACCTTATAATGAATTTTTGGAGGTAGATTTGTTTGTTTGTTCTTAAAAGCGTGTACCAGACCTCATTAACCGTCAATGGGGTCTGTGATCATAAATGACTTGAACATTTTGAAAATCCTATCCTCAGTCATCATCATGGCTGTGTTGCCATTTCAGCTAGTCCTTCAGTCTTTGTAGCATTAGGAAACAACCTGCTTGACAAAGAGGTGTCAGCCCACAGCAGGATAGCTAGCCTGTTGTGGCATAGCAGCTGTCAGGAGAAAAGAAAAAAAGCTTCAGTCTTTCTTTTCCTTATCACAGGTGACAGCTGAGGGAAATAGAGCTAGATTTTAATGCTGGAAACAGTTTTTATTTTGGAAAAACAATTGTTTTCTTTTCTTTTTGTTTTTCCTAGTGTATTAGGATATACTGTGCCAAAAATGTTAGAGTCACCCCATGGAAAAGTACACTGTTAAATCTTTTGATTTTTCTTTATGTATATAAGCTTTATCAGAATTTTTTCTTTCTTAAAGGGTTTTACCTCCAGTTAGTTTGCAACAATAAATTTATTATCAAGACTGGTGTACACAGTAGTAATTTTATGGGGTTTTCCGTCTCTTTGAGACGTAAAACTAGCAGAAAAAGGTTTTGAAGTGGTGTACTGTCAAAAAGGGTTCTTTATCAATATCAATTCTCTGTTCAGACAATAAAATGAAGACTGAGGTGGTTGGGAAATTTCTTGCAGAAGTGAAACATTCAAGCTGACTTGTGTGGCTAATCAAGACAAAAAAACAAGCCTAAGCTTAGTTAACTGAAAGGCACGACTAAGCAATTACCCACACTGTATAATACTGTTTCCATGCAGCCACCCACATGTTCTACTGATCCCGAGGACAGTAATGATGCTGTTCTGTCTCCTTTTGAAAGGAGTAAAGAGAAGACTCTTAGAAGTATGGCTTTGTGGTACCCACCGCATCAGGAAGATAATGTGCTGCTCAAAAAACCCTTATGCCAAGGTCCTTGAATCATAAAAACATCATGTGAATTGTGTCTGAATCCTGTCCTGATGGACAAGAACAATTATGTGTTACACAGTAGGCAGGCACCTTGTAGGACAACTGCCAGGGTTACTTTCAATTCTTTGCAATACTTAAAACAATTACTTAATAGACAGAAAGTGAATGGCCACAGTGATTAAGTAACTGTTCAATAAATTATGTAGCTGTCTTTTAGACTAGATGGTCACTCTCTTAATCCTTTTCTGTGCTAACTTGCTGGAGATGATACGGGGATTTCAGATTACTTTAGGAGTAAATGGTAAGCAGAAAAATGTCCAACTTGGTAGCCACTGGATTTCTGGTTGATTCAGGTGCTATTCAAAAAGATATTGCAAAGTTAAGTGGTGGGTAAACATACAAGCGGTGGCATACTTATCACAGTCTGGGATCCAACGATCCAGGGTTGGAGCTGTGTTTAGTAAGTTGAAACTAAATATTAGGGGGAGGTCTTGTTATCCAGTGCTTTAACAGGAGAAATACAGTCATGTTTATTGAATCAGATAGTGAAGATATCAGAAGGCTTAGAAGTCAGTACTGTAACTTAAAATTAGGCATCTTTCCATTTGTAAAGCCACACAGTGAAAGGATTTAGAAAGTACTTTTCTGTTGAAAATATTTTTATTTAGATGTTAATGCTGAGAAATTAATAAAACTTGTCAAACAGAATACATCTTCAGTTATGACAACTTAGGAGGAATATAAGTCTCCAACCCAATGTAATAGTTATAATCAGTTTTTGAAACACTGGAATATGCATCATGGGTGTTAGTCAATCTCCAGGTGTACGTTTATAAATCTGTCTGTGGCAATTCTAAAGAAATATCATCAGACTGTGATCTAGATTTGTTTCCTTGAGAAATTTAGGGAAAAAAACAGGTATAGCCTTCATGACATTACTGTGCCTCTTGTCATATTTAGGGCTCTCAATGCATATAATCCCTCCTTTTAGGGTCAGCCCAGAATAAAGGCTTATTTCATATTAGAATGGTCCAATCTGCATAGCATTAATACGACAAATCTGAGTTGACGTTATTTAGGTCCTAGATCTCCTGGAAATAGTCTTTCATATAGTTCAAAATGCATGCATCACTGTCATTGGTTTGTGAGCTTGAACAATTTGGGAGAAGTTAACCATGATTTTGAAAACCTGTTTCTTCTTCCTTATGCAGGGTTAAAATAAGGAAAAGTACTGGAAGCACTGGGTGTCACATAAGGAAAAACTTGTTGTAAATGAAAGAAGAGTCAGGCCTCAGGGGTTTAACTGGGATTCTTCCCTTAAACGTGTTCATTGTAAAATTTTTCTGTAAACTGTAGGCAGCCTATTTGGAAAATTATTTCCTGCAACTCAGCCTTTGAAGGACTATGTCATGATGCTACCTGCAACGAACACTGTAGTCTCTGGATAAATAGAAATCTATCCTAGGATGGTGATTTACAGTCTTGACAGGACTCAGTGGGATGTATATTAACCTTACTATCCATTAAGTGCCTTCCTGCCTTGAAAAGGCCTGTTTTTAAAAGCTTCCTTGACTCTCACTGGTTTAGAATGATGGACATTAGCACAACTACTAGCAGATGTTAATCATGTAGCTTAATGCACTGCTGGAGGGCATTTGCATTATGGTGGTGAGCATGGTGTCAGTACCTGTACAGAACAGATTAGACCATCTTGCCCTGCGTGTTTTTAACAGATGCCACACTCTCCACTCCAGAGAATCTGCTTGCAATGCAGCCATAACTACTTTAATTCTGGCTCAGTGTTTTAGTCTGCCCTAACTTCATGAAAAGTTTTGGCTGGCTTTCTTGTTCTGGGCTACTTCCTTTTTCTCTTCCTCAGCACCTTTATCTAAGCGCTCGTGAGAGCCCTCACTCAGCTCTGCTGTCACTCCCCTCACATTTTAGTGGCTGTTCTTCAAAATTCTCACGTGTAAGTCCTCTATTTTAGCATGCTTTAAGATTTTGCTCTTGACCACTTTTGTTGCCTCATCTTCTACTTTTACCACTGGGGTAATTATTTCTTTGCTAGTTATTTCTATACCTGTTTCTTCTTTCTGTCTCCCATGGGAAAAGCCCACAGTGCCCTCCCTTGCTCACCTAGAAATTTTCTTTCTCTCATATGTAACACGGATCAAAAGCAATGTAGATTTTTGCTTTCCAAATTGTCCACCTGGTATCCACTCACCAGTTTTGCCAACAGAGCTTCCACTCCAACACCTTGTGCCTGAATCAAGTCAGCCTGGGAGACTTGCCCAAAACTGGAGTTAAAATCAAAAATGTCAAAAGTTCCTCTAAGAAAACTATAGTAGGGAAATTCAGTACTTTGTAAAAGGAAGCATTACACATAGGTAGCTTTATTTTTTCAATTAATTTTAAAAAATAAACCATCCCACTGAGCACTGGCTGCTTGGGTCCCAGGTCTTGAGTGCTGCAGCTGGCCCACCCAAATTTCTACCTACCCAGACCTGCTTTTCTCACAAGACTCAACTTGAGTTCTGCTGATTTTTTTTCTGTATTCTGTTACACACAAAAACTGAAAATTTTGTGCTTTTCTAAATTCCAAATATTTTACTCTATTTGAGGGACTATTCCACATTAGTTAAGATCTAGTCCTTTCTCTCATTCTTCCTCGTTACAGAAAACATCTGTCAGCACCTTTCTGTTTTACTTTCTAAATCAGTGACACATTGAAAATATTTCCAGTGCTAGCAACTGCAATCTCCTTCTCCCTAATTTACTTATTCTTTCCTTAATAGGAAATATTTCCAAAGTATTGCTCGTAAGTAGTCCTCCTCTCCTAGCATTCTGTTGGGCAATGTGTTTAGGGTCTCAAAATTAAACCTAAGCTATATACAGTTGTCAAAGAAGCTAGATCAAGTATTTTACAGTAACATATTCTGTTGGTATGAGAGGAAATGGTTTTCATTTAAGTTCTCAATTTTGATGTAATTATGAGAATCGATTGCAGATGCTGCAGGATTGCCTTATCCATATGTTTACGAACTCAAAGCATGATGAAGACCAAATAGTATGAATGTCTGCTTATTTTCCCTGTAATTCTGATTATACTTATTATTCTGAATTTTCATTTTGTCACTTAAAGCGTCATTGATCATTGTGATCAAGTCCTTCATACTGCTGAATTACAGCCAATGAAAAGCAGACATAGTGAGTTCCAGTGAACTGCAAACCAATTAGCTCTAGACATGGAATTTTCATAATTCAGACTCATTTTTATTTTCCTCCATGCCTGTTACATATAACAGTAGATAGAGGGGGAGAAAGTGCACATGCTCTCACTCTGTCTCTATTTATCTCTCTTTTATTTTCTTTTTTTCCCCTGGTTTGCACATATCTACTATTTATGTTCTGAAAGTACTGAAGTATACATACAGTATATCTCTTTTTTTTTAGTGTCAGGTTATGCCTCAAGTGAAGAATTTGACCAGGCTTTTTCCCAGGTGTAGTGTGTCCATGTTCAAAATGCATTTGGCTGGTATGACCCGGAATGTTGAACAGCCAGATGGATAATTTTTCACTTGCTTGGAGTGAGTACCTGCACAATTTATATCCAGGGTGGTAACTAAACCACTCAAGGTCTGTTGGTTCCTCAGTGACCTCCTTCACTTCTTCATGTGCATAGAGAGAGGAGTTCAGTGTGCTGAAACACAAAGGCTCAGGTGATAGGTGTCTCCTCTGGAGACGGGGGGTGGTGGACAGTTTTGCTGCCCTGTAAAGACAGGGAAGGACGCACTAACTTATGTAAGACTGTGTGTAGCTGCTTATACCTGAGCTAGGCAATTTTGGTGAGGCTGGCTGTGCTGTGAAGTCTGTGTTAAAACTTAACAAGGTTACTCTTGAAATCTCTTCTGACAGCTATTTAATGCCTACCAAGTGCTGAGGCTATAAAAATGCATTTTGCAGCAGCATTCAGATAATAAATACTGTGAATAGTTTAAAGTCGCTGGCTTGTCTTTACAACTTTATGCTGTAGCAACAGTAAACCTTGTGCCAGTTCTTGTTTCCTTAAAACAGACTCAAGTGTTATCTCCATGTTCTTGATATGACATGTACAGTATCTTTTAGAAACCAACCGTGACAAAAACATTACACAGAACATGAATGTAGTGGATTATGAGGGATAGCACTGTTCCTTAACAGGTACTGTTCTGTATGCATTACTTACGTTCTTATTTAATTATATTTTGCACCTATGGATTGGGAATATTGATTGAGAGAGAAAAAAAAGTGCAGGCTTGTTTGATTAAAAATTTCAATGGAATTGTTAGACTATGTTCAAAGTATTTTACTTCTTGAAAGCTGAGAAGTTGAAAAAAAAGCAACAGTAATAAGTACAATTTATTTGTTTGCATGGTGACTGTGGTCTTATCCCAGGTCATTAGTTTTCCAGCATGTATCTAGGAGGGATGAAGCTAGCTGAGTTCTTTCTATGAGTAAATTCTGTATTGCCTTGTATATAAACAAAGTCTCAGCTGCTTGTACAGTTCTGCTCCCAGATTCTGTCCAGTAAAACATATAATGTATTTAATTTGAAGATTAGGGTAGTCCTTGGTCTCCAATGTATTTTCAGCACTGTACTGGATATCTTTATCATGTATGCAAATACAGTGCTCTCTGAATTTTTATTGGGTGCATAGAAGGATACTTGTCCTGTCTGTCATGATGGAGGGCAGTTTATTGCATGTCCTTAAGTGACTTTTTATATCCTACAGTGTTTTTCAAGTTAACACACACTTAAGGGCTGTCCCTCAAAGCATTCGGACTGTTCAACTCTAGAGCAGATATGCAGTGGAGGTCAGAAAAATTCCCCTCAGTGCACAGGACTCTGTTCTGTTTTCTCTTTTCTGGGGGGAAAAAAAAAAAAAAGGAGGCATCCTGTAACTACCTGAGTAATGTTAGTAATCCAGTTATCAGCTTCCATTTTAATTTTCTATAATTTCATCTGGAAATGCACAAGTGTTAGAAAATTATCTGTATTACCATCCAGAATATTAATATTCCAGAGGAAGTAATTTGGAAGCTTTTACTTCGAAAACAAACAAACATAAATTATCCCCTCAAAAAAGATGCAGAAAAACAGAAAAATGCAGGTTCATGTACTTTTGAAAACTGGCAGTATTCTTGGTTACCTGAACGGCAGCCATAAATACCTGTAAAACTGTAATTTAATGCCATGTATAAAGAGTCAAATTCAGAGGAACCAGTGAAGCGGAGTTGAGGCATAAAAGAGGAATGACAAATGTTGGCAAAAGTATTTGGTCTATTTTGTATGGCCTTAGTAAAAATATAATATTGAAAAACAATCTGCATTAGAAAATTTCAAAGTCTGAACTGGTTAGAATCAATCCTTCCTTTTCCCTTCCCTCTTCCTGTCAGATTTCTGATGCATCTGACAGTGCTACCAGGCTGTTTGTTACCTTTATGGATATCAGAGCCCTGGAAGATTCTGAGGAGAAAGTCATATTCAGTAAAATGCCCTCTGAGAAAGGCTGCTTATATAAATAAAAAAAAATCTTTGTCATAAAGAGTAGGTACGGATACAGTTTCAGCAAAATAAGTCACGATGACATTCTTTTGGGTTTCGTAAGTATCAGCCCTGCACAACAGCAAATTCCATTGACAAATATTTATATTGCCCACCTTCCCAGAAGTTTTCAGCCCCTAGATTCTGAAATAGTGCAGTGATATAATGAAGTATAATGTATTTTATGCAGTTTAAAACAGTGATTTATTTTTAGGGAATGAAAAGCTGAGGTTTTTATTCTTTACATTTCCACTGGTTCTAAGTAAGCAGCATAAGTTATACATCTGATATCCTGTAGTTCACTCTTGACTTCATTACTCAAAATCCTTTATATTGGGTTCATTACTAAGGCAGTTAAAAAATACTCACAAATGGGATTTTTCTTTCTTTGATTACCCACCATTTTGAGGTAGAGAAATATTATTTATTCAGCTCTTTATCAGTAAAACATGGATAAGTGATGTTACAGACATTTGCAAGAAGGGATTTAAATGGAAAAGCTATTCTTATAATAACTGTTGCGGTCTGCATGTCTTGCTGTATTTCTGAAGAGGAACTTACTATTCTGGAGCAGAATATCTGCCTAATACAGTCACTTCAAGCATGGTAACTATGTAAGGATTTTTATTGTGAGGTAATTGTTCCTCCATATCTGTTCTAGTTAGTTGTCTCTATAGAAAAGACCTCTCTGTGTATATCCAGCATATCTCTGACAGAAGAACCTCGACCTTCTTCCAAATCTGAAGTTTCTGCCTATGTGCAGGGACATCAATCCTTTCACGAAAATACTTTACAAATTCTTGAGTTCTTGTAATGCTTTGACAAAAAGACCACTTTATGTAACTAGTAACTATGTAATATATTTCTATTTACTTACTTTATTGAGAAGTGTAGGGGTTTTTTTCTATCTGGGAAACACATAATTGCTATAAAGGTGCAAGTTATTGCACTTCGCTGGAATATTTATTGTGATTGTCAGCTGCATTCTGATTGCTTGTTTTTTCTTACTGGTGTGATTATCAAAGGAAGCAGTGCTGGGATTTTTGGGTTCCCACATGGCTTGAAGAACTAGAAATTAGAAAACATCTTCTCTTTGACAGGTAATCTGAACATTTTTGATGGGCAGTCATTAGAGAATAAAGCTGGGATTTAGCAGTTTCATTTTACAGGCTCACTTCTCTACAGCATTATCTTAACAAAAATCCTGATGACACAATGATATGAATATGTTGAAAATGAGGGACTGAGAGCCCAAAGAGAGATGCAGAGCAATTGTGAACTCGAAAAGTTTTCACCTGCACTCTGACAGGCTCTTTTATCCTGAGCAACTTCCCACTTATTCGAAATCAAGGTCTTCAGTGTGGAACAAAAACCAAAAAGGCCTCTAATCATACTGAACTGTGGGGTTTTACTGTGCCTCACAAGGGAAAAGATTAATAAGTTATTTTCATTATTAACCTAAGATATCACTGAATTCAGTTTCCCTCTGGTTTGTGATACTCTGCTCTCCTATTGCTGGTCCCAGCAACCATTCAATGGAAGCTTCTGTAGGATCATCTTTCTCCATCCACCATCACTGTATGGTGTTGATGCAGATCTCTCCACAGATAAAGGCGGCTGCTTAATCGCTTTTTCTTTTGCCTGTCTTTCCAAGAAATGAGTAAATTTTTCACAGTTTGAATTTTCCTGAGAATGTAAAAAGGACATTCCATTCCCTGAGCCTGTCACCAAGGCAATCATAGTAACTGTAGGCTCCGGTTATTTTTCTCTGTTTGAGATAAATGTCTTGATTGAGATTGTTTGTGAAAGACACTCGTTCTGTTCCCACTGTGACGCTGTGAACCACAGGTATCAGACACTCATCCTGATTCTGGCCACCTGCGTGCTGTCTCTGTTGTTCGTCTGGTGGAAAAGGTGCCTTTTATTCCAGACAAGTCATTTTATTTCCCAATGCCTTTTTTACCTATTTTGTCTATTTAGATTCTTACCTGTTTTATGTTAGGAATTGTCTTTCATTCTCTATTTTGTATTGTGCCCAGCATGATGAGGTATCATTCTTCCCAGTGTCTTCTGGTATGGCTGTAATTCAAATAATGAATAGTAGTCACCTTTATCTAAAAACAGCTAGTAAAACAGTGGCATTTTCATGAGCTGACAGTTCATAGAAGCTCCATGAGTATCTTCCTTCTATTGTAAACACTTTGATTTATTTTGATGCAAGAGATTCATACTGAAAAATCCTGAAAAACTCTGGAACTCAGAAGCCATCTTTGCTAGTGGTTCCTAAGTGATATTAATGTTGAGGATCACTGAATCCATTCAAAGAAATATTTCTGAATTAAATCTCAGACTTCCACTGAAGGTGGCCAGCAGATAGCATATTACTGTGCCTAAGCAGAGTCCAGGACACGGACCATTTCAGGATTGTGGTGATTTTCTGCTGATGCAGTCTGGGTGAAAATACTCTTCATGAGGACAACCTTTGCTTTGCTTTCTTCTCTTTGTTATATGTTGTTAACTGTTCAAGAAATTACACTGTGAACTCAGGGGGAAAAAAAAAGACATTTAGGACAAATAACAGAAGAAAGAAAAAGCAGAAGAATAATCCAGACAAGATTTGAATCATAATTTTGAGAGCATTTCTGGGAGTTCTTGGGCTTTGGGAAAAGTTTTCTATATCTCTTGTGATTTTTTAAGGGAAATTAACTCACTATTTTATTGATAGTGAGATTAATAGTAGAATGGCGGAAGTCTCTGGAAGTTTTGTCAAATATTTTAACAGCATGTAAAGGGAGATACATAAGATAGAGAAGAGGAACAAGGTGCTCATAATATAAAGGAGGTCAGAGAAATGCCAAAGCATATTAGGATCCAAACTCCATTAAAATCTTGTCTGGCAGAGGCAGGCCATTTCTTATTTACATCTCCTCCAGAGCTAGTGTGTGAGACATTGCTCTGATGCTGGCAAGCTAAACTTCTGTTACGCTTCTTTTATGTTCCTTTAACGTTTCCATAATTTACTTCCATAGTCTAGATGCTGCTCAAGGAGATTTCTACGTACAGGGTGGATGGGAACTCTTGAACTGACAATAGAGAACTTGGCAGCCTTTAAATTTTCAAGCTCTTTTTATGCCTTTTCTTTCCCTTGTGGCTTATCTGGCATGGAGTGTTTCAGAGTTAGTCCAAGAAATGCTAAAACCTCTTCCACAAAGTTTACTTAATCAAGCTGGGCATAAATACAACTCAGTACTCTGATTTTCCTTGTTGAATTTACATCTTAATTAATTATGATTAAAGTGTGTAATGTAAACTTACATTTTGAGGACAAATACCTTTTTCTGTTTTCTGACTTATGTTTAATTTCTTAGCTTTTCAGGTTACATTTTGCTTTGATTTGGATTTTTTTGTTTGTTTTCCTCTACCAGTAAAAATTACGGACTGTGAAGAAAAAAGACAAGATCTTGCCATCCACAGAACCCTGTCAAATCAAGATGCACATCTTACCCAATATAAATTACCAAGCAAAGTCCCTACCTGTGCTTTTTTCACGACAGTCTTTCTAGGTTTTTTGTAGTTACTTTCTTTTAGCAGAAATGTAGACAAGCTACTCAAAGGTGTACTAAGTTTGGCGGTGATACTAAATTGGGAGGAGCTGTTGATTCCCTTGAAAGCAGAGAGGCCCTGCAGAGACCTGGACAATGTCAGGCCTGGGCAATCACTAATTATATGAAGTTTAACAAGGACAGTGTCAGATTTTGCACCTAGGGTGTACGTAAATATGTGCTTTCTGAAATGGTGACATAATAATGATCCCAGGCAAAAAAAAAAATCCAAACCAACAACAACAACAAAAAACTTCCATCATAACATATTTATTTTCTGTTTTCAGAACAAGCATCTAATGTCCTTGGGGAGGTAGGAGGGCTCTGCAAATGCTTTAATTGACAAATGTGTTCTACAGCACTTGTAAGGGGATTTTTTGCAAACCCAGGAGCAGTCAAGATCTGTATTTTTGTAAGGAAAGCAGTTAAAACCATACCATGAGCTACAGAAATTACTAAAAATACCTGTATTTATTTTGCTAGTATCTCAGGAATTACTGTTAAGGGTTTGGTTGGTTTGTTTGTTTGCTTTGGGTTTTTTGGTTAGGATTTTTATGTGTAGATCTGTTCAAGTACAAAGAGACTTGAGACGTCATTAATGGGGAAACCTAAACACAGGAATCAAAGAAAAATAATGACGATACCAAGTGCTGAAGCTTCTGATACCAGAGCTAAAACCATGGAGTTGGTCTCTGATTTTGGATCAGTGAGAGGTCTACACTGTAACCTTGATTTGAAATTGAAAATAAAAAGGCACATTATTTCTGACATTTGGGAGAATATCATATATTATGTTTTCACAGAATTGCCATTTTAGAATAGATTTAGGACTTACTATGGTACGGATGTTGCTAAGAGTCTTTCTACTTGATGGAAATATCAGACCTTCCATCCCTGAAATACATTTCCTGAGGGCTGCATATCAGCAATGGGACTCTTTGCTGTACTGAAGATGATGTATTTCATTTGAGAAGATAACTGACAAGATATCAAGCTTATTTTGGCATGCAATTTAGCATTCAACCCCAGCAGTTGCAACTGAAGAAGTCATTTTCAGATTCCAGTGGTGAAAAAAAGGAATAAAATGAAATCATAGCAAAACTCCCTTTCAGCTGTAATTGTTGCTTTTACTAAAACTAATTTGCACAGAGAAAGAAGAGCGTAGGGACCAGCTTGATTTTCATCTGAGAAGAAGTATAAAAATTTTAATTTAAATATATGGGGTTGGGTAATTAATGCCAAAATGATAGCTTTTCTAAATGCTTCAACTTAGACCAGATTAACCAGCCTGAAACCTCTTCTTCATGAAGTGAGTGGTAGTTATGTCTGTGGTAACTTCTTTGAAGCACGTTGCTGTTAAGAAAAATGGGTTCCTGAACCTGTCATACCAATAAGCATTCAGGCACTGTGGTTTTTTGGGTTTAGCTACTGCTTGTAGCCTGCTCCCTGGATAATCAGGCAGACATGCTTCAGCTGCTGGTTTCCAGTTGTTGCAATAATGTGCTAACATGCTGGTCCCGTGAAACAGCCTGCTTATTAACTGCAATGCCCAAAATGCCATCTGGAGTGTTATTCAGACATCTATAATTATTCTGTCTACTTCTATTTGATTGTCTGCTTTGTTTCACTATGCATGCTCTTTATTCCTTTTCAATTTTTACTTTCCTTTTTTTTTCTTTACTTATCATGGAATCATTACATTTTTTCATGCAGAAGTAACAACAACTCTTCTATAAATTCATTTTACGTAAAGTTGAACATACAGACTTTCTAGAAGAAATTCTAGGAGACAAACTGCAGAAGCTATCTCTTAAGTTAGAGTAGAAAAAATACCATAATAATCACTTTGGCAGAGACTAATAATCATAGAGGAATGAGTTCTTTGCTTCATGCCTTTCTCCATTTATACTTGGTCATAGTGCATATAAAATATCTCCAATTTATGTGACAGTGAGTTGCACTCCAAGTGTAAGTGGAAATGACTTTAAGAGGTGCGGGTCAGCACAGAACAGGTTCCTGATGCAATGAAGTGGAAAGGGACCCGTAAGTACGCAAACTAAATTGTTTTATCTATTTATATCACCTCTATTCATTCTGCTGTGTGAAAGCACTCTTGGTATTTTGCAACAAACATGTAATAAATAATGAAATTATTTTATTTGGGTACCAAACATATTCTCTAGGGATTTTCTTTGACTTCTCAATATAGTGCAAGTTAGTTGCAACCAGCTGAGAAAAGGGTCAAGCTGAAAATAGAAATTAATATGAAGAAGATAATTCTCTTGGCAATAAATGTGAAAGATACTACGTGCCATATGAGTTAAACAGAAAAATTAACGCATGCATCCCATTGGTGTTTTCAACCTTATTGTGTCTTGCTGAAATACGCCAGTACTTATGACAAAATTGTCCCTACATCACTTGCTGGCTGCTGCTAATCTAGGAATCATCCAGAGTTTTCTCCGAGCAGCTGTTAGCTCTTCCTTTTTCTGTCTAGTTCTATGCGATTGGATAATAGCTCTTATTGCAGTGTAGGAAAGGGATGAGAGAGAGTTAAAGGCTTTAATGTGATGCCTGGTGTGTGCCAGCCCAGGCCAGAGAAGTATGTAAGAAGGATGAGGGGGTTCATAAATGGGCCAGAGATTAATAAATAGTCAGTACTTAATTTTAGTTTCTTGTGCCGGGAGAATTGAATTTGTAAGGCCAGCGCAGCGATTTGCGGACAGTATCCCCATCTAGGGGCGGGTCTGAGTATCTCGGCTGTCTGGAGCCTGCTGCTGGGGGAAGGGAGGCTTTGGGAAATACCCACGTCCAGGCCGAGGTACAGCCTGCGAATACAAACAAGTGCACTCAAAGCACGATGCCTTTAGCAGCAGGATGTAGTGGAAGAAGGGCCGAGCCCCAAGTGCCGGGTGCGGGCTGAGCCCGCCTGGCCAGCGCCCCGCTCTGCAGCGACAGCGGGGACAACAAGCTGCTGCCGGGCTGGGCTGCCAGCAAGGCAGCGCCAGGGAGCGGGGCAGGATGCCTGGAGAAGGCCGCCTTTGTCTCTGCAGAATGTGGATGGGTGGCCGCTGCTTTTTAAGTGTCTTCCACAGCGTTCATTTTAAATTGTAGCTGTTACACTTTAGCTGGGCTCATGTAGAGGTCCCTGATGAGAAGCAGCGCGGGAGCTGAGCTCTCACCCAGACCAGATAACCTCATGTCCTTTGAGAAAATGATTTTACAGATGAGGGCTGAGGTCACTGGCAAGACAACACGGGAAAGCTTGCACTGGGGCCATATAAATTGTGCCTGATGTCGAGATAGAAGGGTTTTGCTCTTAGGCCCTTAAGTTTCATGAGTTACTTTATTCACATACTTTATCTTGGTTGTAGTTGTTGTTGCTGGTTTTTCTCACCTTTTTATATAAAAATGCTCTATGTAAAAATTCATCTTTGAAGATGAAAATATATAAATAGCAAGCCAGTTACAAAATATTCTGTGATGTTATTGAAGTGACCTTGTTGCTTTCCTTTTCACTGCATCCTCTTTTTTTCCTGAAATAAAATTATTTGAACAAGATAACCTCTTGTAACTTTGTAGAAAAATGTGACCTGCTCAGTCAGTTGCCTTTGCAGGGCTCTCTTAGCTTGGGGACAGAGAAAAGGAAAAATGACTGCATGTAAGTCTCTAGATTTAAGGTCAGCCATTCTGACTGATGAATTTAACAGAATTATGTAGAGCATTTTCCTCCCATCCTCCTTCTGATCGAGTGATCCTGAGTAGAAGGAATAACCAGATTAGGATTTCAACGTGACTATTTGCATAAATGAGCCTGTATGTAAAACTGGAACGAACAGCCTAGCATTGGCAAGGCTCCAGAGACCCTAAATCAAATACCAGAGAGGGAGAAATACAGAGAAGGAAGGGAAAATACTGTATTCCAGCACAAGATATTGGGACAAATATTGCACAGTTGAGTCACCGTGGGATGTTTATGATAAATAATCCTGTTCAGCTCTCCCACCCTAATAACTGTGCACAAGTTGTGATGAAGCAAATTCTTGACTCGATTATTTTATTTTTTTAAGAAGAATATTTTCCCTGTGCAGCACAAAGTTCCTAGGGTCTTTTGAAATAATAAGCATATTTTCCACATTAACACACACAAAAAATAATGTCGCATAGCAAAGCCAAAGTCCAAACAAGGCTTCTTACACATGATGTGTATTAGTAATAAAACTTGTGAGCTGTGTTGCTGTTTTTATGCGTGCGTGTGCTGTGTGGCAGACCATTTATGCATTTTCCACTGTGCTGGGGCTTACATCACTGTCGTATTAGTCTAAGCAGAATAGAGCAGATTGTTTATTTTGGTTGAGCTCCGCTTCAGGCTGTAACATCAGATGTAGCTCCTAGAGTGACAAATTCCAATTGCAGTGTCACAGATTAAACAAGGGTACAGAGGAGCCCTGCAAGCAGTTTTGTTTCTCATGGGAGTGAAAGGATACTGTGCTTGCTAAAGTTAGTATGTGTGATCCCACCATGACCAAAATAAAATAATCCGCTCTCATAACTCTCTTCTGTTTAAAAATTACATTGCCCAGCACCCCTTTTGTTGTACACTCTTCCGTTTGGGGTTGCAATATTCAGTTGCAGTTAGTTACCTTTTATTAATGAACAGCGCAACTCTGTATTACTTTTATGAAACACAGTAATTTTTAGCTGTGTTTGTTCTACTGTATGGTAGTATCTCCTTCACAAAATCACAGACTCAAAAATCAGTTGTGGTTAAAAGGAACATTTGGAGGTCCTCTGTTCCAGGCCTCTGCTCAAGCAGGATCACCTAGAGCAGGTTGCTCACACCATTTCCATATAGCTTTGGAATATTTCCCAGGATGGTGACCCCACAACCTGTGGGCAATCTGTGTCAGTTCTTGGTCATATTCACAGTATAAATGTTTCTCCTTGTGTTCAGCTAGAAGCTCCTGTGTTTCATATTTATGTTCTGTCACCAGCACCACAGAAAAGAGCCTGTCTGTCTTCTTTACACCTTCCCCAACAAGCCCCTCATTTTTTAAAAGCATGAAATCCAGCAACCTTTTCTTGTTGCTTCTCTATCACTTGGGTCAGGAAGTTACACATTTATACATTTCACTTAGCAACTATATATTGCACCGACATGGTTGGTTTCTAGGGCGATTAAGTATCACCTCTACTGTGGAGCATTAATATTAACATCAGAAAACATTTGAAGGTTTGCTTCCCAGAGACAGGTGCACTAGTTTTATCTCAGCTAGACTTTTTTGCAATATCCATGACAGATAAGAATAGTGACCTTTTGGAATATAAGATGCTTACACAATAACTATAGTGAATAATAAAAGAAAAACAAGTAAATTGGATAAAATGGCTAGGAGTTTCTCAAACTTTTGAGGTGGCCTCTTTGCCCATTTTGAAGGCAAGTGTTTTTGTAATAGGCCTCCTTTCCTCTCATCTTTAAAATGTGCACTGTTGTTACCTGTAAGACCTGACAAGATTTTGGCCTCCTTAAGATTGTTCCATTAACATGTGACATTTTTACTGCAATTTCCCAGTTGTTCCATTTGTGACCCATTATCTGAGAAACACTATAAGAGAGAGTTGTGAGTACTTTTTTTACCGGAAAATTTTGATCTCCCACTGGTTTTACAGCTGACTACAGTTTCAGTGTCCTCAGTGTGTAGTCAGTTCTGATTAATGCAGAACTAAGCAAGATTAAATTTAGGCCCCATCCTCTGAGTACAGATAAGAACCTTGACAAGGTTGCTGAAGCTCTTCACCTTTCAAGGTACATAAGAAGCATCTCCAGTGCAATTTACAGCATGGGCAGGATGCTGAAGGTCATGTGGGCATGTGTGGCTTTTAAAGAGGTGCAGTTCCATTCTACCCCACTCCCACCCCGTGCCAAGAATATACATAACGTAACCAACCCCACCATTCAACTGTTACGTAAAGGAAAGGTCTTATTTTATCATATAACTTCTCAAAAATTGAATACTAAAAGGTCAAAATTTCCTGGTTACTTGAATGTGAAATTAAATGTGAATAGTGCTAAGAAATCCTTTGGCAATGTACAATATGCTGTGTTTATCATAAATGAATCCATCCCCGTTACCCCTGTGTTCCTAGAAGCTGGAGTTTGTACAATAAATACAGACTCCGATTAAGAGGAAAAATGCCTTGTAGCATCACTTTCATGGGAGGGTCATCCTCTTTTGTTGGACTAAATTCTTTGCCCCATAGAAAATCAAGGTCATCAAATTGGCCTTGATTTGAAAATAAGAGCTGAAGATAGAACTAGAGAGATTTTGAAGGAGGAATCTGGAGAAAAGAGAGAAAAAAAGAAGTATTAGGGAATTAATTTTGGAGGAAAGTGAGTTGCTACAGGGAGTGCTTCATTTATTCAAGTGATTGAAGAATTAACTGCTGAAAGTGTTGTATCTGTCAACGGAAGATGTAGGAAAATATCTTTAAAAAGAAAATAGCTACAAATACCTGAAATAAACAACTAGCTAGCCATATGTTTAGATCTCTGGGATGTCTCTGTAAAGTATAACAGGTAGATGTACAGACACAAAGAGAAGCAAAGGCTGGAACTCTGACTGGGGGCATGCAAACAAATTTCATAATGTTTTTTCATATATGTATTTAATTGTGAAGTTCATGATTCTGTGTTTTCAGTTCTCCTCTCTGTTACAAGTAGTTGATGTTAGGAATCACAATGCCTCAACAGAGATCAGGGATATTTTTTCTGTTGTCAGCTGACATGTCAAGGTGGTTTTTTTAGCTGTTATGTTCACAGAGTGCAGGACACAGATATTTCTACACTTCTGTCACTTCATGTTTAACTTTAAAAGAAATATGTGAAGCAGAATTGGAAGATATGTAAGCAGCTGACATGTCATATGCACTTGGAAATGTGTCCTGAATACTAACAGTGTTGCTTCTAATCCGATAAACCTCACCCCTTGTAACATGGCTGTCTGCAGTGAGGCCAGTCCTCAAATAAAAATGTCCTTTGCCCAAGTACACTGGAGCCCCGTGTAGGCACTATTTATAAAACCTGCGCCACTCCGGCGCTCAGCCGAGCACGTGTAGTGTGGTGATTCAGAGCGCCGGGGGCTGCGGGTTTCTGATGCCACAAGACAAGGAAATGTCATTGACTTCTCACACTTTGCCAGAGCAGGCTGGGGTTCAAGGGCTGCTCTCTTCTACAGCTCATGTTCAGAAACAGAAGGAAAACCTAATGAATCACACATGGCTGAACAGATCACTGTCAGGCTAGCTAATGTTCCACAGAGTGGGAAACATAATTTGTGCCTTATATAATGAGGAATGTGTGAGTCAGTTTTGGTAAAAATTGGCCTGAACCTTCTTTGGGGGATCAGTCATGCTCACAGGGTTTGGCGGTTTCTCTAAGAGCTTTGTATTGCATCCATACAGTTGGATTGCTGACTATTCCTAGTAGTTGTCATTTCAAGGGTTATATTTATTTTGGTTGTTTCCTTTTTCCTTCTCGGTCTGCACATTGCCTCCAGCTTGTGAAGTTTCCACAAAGGAGGAGGCAGGCAGAGTCTGCTCCAGTACCTGTCTAGCCAAAGATGTAACTGCTAGGAAGCCTGGTGTAAATAATAGTACTGTGAGCATCCTAAAAAATGATGCCTTATTGCACTTACTGATTTAACTTGGTTGATGCACTTTTTTCTGGACTCATTCTGAGCTCTAAATCAGGTCAGGCAAAGCATAGCAGTGAGATTCACTGGCCTTAACCAGTGCCCCAAACTCCTGAATAAGCGATATGAAAAACATGTAGACTGTAGTATTTAGGGTGGAAGCAGAAAGATACCATTTTGACAGACAAGGAAGTTTTGGTAAAACTTTTCTCAGTTAGTTTTATTTCAGAAATGAACTTTCTGTCACCATCCACTTAAAAATGCAAAGATGTCCAATGAATGCTGAAGCAGAATGTTTCCAGCTAAAATTAAGCAGACGTGCAGGTGCAAACATGTTTTCTGTATGCAGCTGCTGTGCAATTAAATTTTTTAGATGTGATTAAAACACCTGGTCTGCCCCTGTCAGTGTAAGATGTTATTCTTCACATTGAATTATATCTTTATAGTTATTCAAAGAAGTCTAGGGCCAAATTGTGGTCTGATAAAGTAAATGACATTTTAGCAATTGGTTACAATTCAAACAGAATCAGATCCAGGAAAGAAGTGGCAAGCCTTAACTTTTCTGTTAGTTGTTTTGGAAACCTAAATGCCAGTGTTCTGTGTAGTTTTTCATTGCCGTGATTGTTCTTTTGCAGAAATGCAATGCATTTCTGTTTCAACTGCAGAGAAGCAGCACCAAATTCCTACCAGATTCAGTCATTGCTTTTGTGCTAATCAAAGTCTATGCTGTGTCTACCTGTTTAGAAATGAGTGTGGCTGAGCCCAAGACAGTGCCCTTTCTCTTAAAGAAAGCATAAATCCCATGTATGAACTACATTCTAAGACATGAAGTGGTACTGAGAGGAGGATGTATGATTTCAGACAAGTTTGTTCTCTTACTGTCTTTACTTGTTAACGTAATTTGCACAGCTGCATTTTCTATGTGCCCTCCAATTCTCATCACTGAATTTCAAGGTTCTCTTCATTATTACCAGAAAAGTTTCTATCTGTCTGAGAGTAGAGTTTGACGGTATATGATAGACATGGCAGAAAATACATGAATAAAATTATTTTAAAATTAAATATCAAACATCTATTGACATTTCATTTCTCAGTATTGTTACATGTAAACTCGATAATGGTGTAATTGAATAATGTTTTACATGGGTCATGTACATGACTTGTAACTTAGGATATGGAATTTAATATCCCATGGAAGTATTGCAGTTTATTCTGTGAATGGAGCCATATACCATGTGGCATTTTAGATTATTTTGAAACATAATAAAGAAGCAAGGCTCCTCTAGTTTAAGAATAGCTTTTTTCTAAGCATCTCTAAAGGTTTTGAGGCAGGAAATCTGCATTTTTGTGATTCAGTTTTTTTCCTTGTTTTATCTAACACAATCTACAGACTACAGTTTACCAAATGTACTTTTGCTCTTGATTGCTAACATAAAAAAACTGTTTATTTTTTACCACATACAGTCTTAATCTCAGAGGTTATTTTTGCATGGCAACTAAAGTAAAAACCAAAATCTAATCAAGTCATTTCTCTATATTCTGATCTGCTTGAGTTTTTTTCTGAAACAAAGTAGGTGAATATCCTCTTTTAAACAGCGCTGATTTTTAAGAACTTATGAATATAAAAACTCTAAATAAAACTTAAAGGTAAAAAGTATACCTTGGAGTACAGTTTTCATGTCTAATTTTTCAACTGATTAGGGAAAGTACAATAGTCTGCATGTTTCACTCAAACGTAGAGGATAGTGATTGGTGAATGATCCCATTTCCCGTGATCATTGGTAAATACCAAGGTGGGGTTGTCATTTTTTCAGGTGTTGTTCTGTAATTTGACACAGAGAAAATGCAAGAGTTCCAGAAACTTGTGCTGGGAAATGTTTGTTATTTTGGGCTACATTTTGAATTAAGCGATGCTCTGTTTGTTTGTTTTGCCAGTATGTTTTGCATAATAAAGTATCCCTGATCACTGAACAAGAAAAGCAGCAGGAAGGGTTTTGTCACAGAGTCTAAATGTATTCCTTGGACAGATTTTAGTGGTGTACAGATTCTTAGGGTGGAGCCAGCTCTTAGAACCCATGTGCAAATATGCTTTCTTTGCTGTGGTAATGGAAGAAGTCCACAATTTGTAGTGAAAGGTTTCTGTATATCATGTATGGTTTGATCGGCCTGTGCATGACAATAGGTGGACAGTGAAGTTAAGTAGTGATATTATCCGTATTGGTTGCAGGGCATCTCCAGGTTGTTATTTCATATGTCAAATGAGTTTTATTTATTACTATGTCCAATTATTGGTTTCCTTGTTTTCCATTCTGTTTCCTTGTTCTCTTTATTCATCCTTTTATTCCTGATGGCTGGACTATAATCCAGACCCCAGCTCCTATGCAGTCGAGTATGGTGTTCTCAGGGAGTTGTCAAAAGGAAGCTGAAGACAGAAGATAACTTACCTTAGTAAATGCCTTTTAATATTTCTGAATTTATTCTTTCTTTTTTTTTTTTCCCCTCAGACATTACTAAGATATATATCAAATTTCTACCTATAACCTGTCTTCTCTCCCGAGGCCAGGTTGATTCCAGCAGAGAGTGTGTAACAGAAGAGTCAGTATGAAAAGTCTCTGTGGGAATGATCCATGTGTTCTGGGGAAGCTGCAGATAGACTTGAGGAGTCAAAACTACTCATTAGTGCAGATAATTGTGGCTATTATGTCCCCCGTGAGAAAGTTGCAGAGTTTGCTTGCTGCATCCTTTTCTTTAAGCAAATGCTCAGTCAGGACAAGGAGAGGGTAAGATCAAAAATCCATATGACTTTTCCCTCACCCTGTGTCAGTCCATGTAACTAGCTACGTGTGGGGTGGGAAGTAAGCTGCTTTGTCAAAACAAGGGAAAGCTGGACAAAAGTGAAGTTTTAATGAGATCCCTGAGATACGTGCCTTTCAGGCACACTCGTTTTCCAGTAAGCGTCTTCATATAAGTTCTGTGACATTTATATGAATAGCATATCACTATTTCATTACCTGAAAACCTGTTCTGCTTGAAGAACAGAGGAAATGGCCACCACAATTTTTTTTTCCTACAATGTGTCTTCTGTCGTAAGTCAGTTCTTGTTAGGATCAGAAACAGCCTCCACAAGATTGTCAGAGGTGATATTTTAAAGCAGTATGGTGAGTACCCTTTCTTCTATTCCTGCAATATTCAGTAAGTGTAGGAGAGGGGTAAATCTCGTGTGTCTATTTGTTATTGATTTTCACTGTACTCTGTGCGTTGTTTGGGTATCAAGATCTGGGTATTCCTATAGAAATGCAAAATTATATTTAGATTGATGTCAGTCTTCCTTAGAGTTACACAGAGTGTTAGATCAGGTAGGAAGCAGATTTTTCCTGATTACTCCTGTACAAAGAGCAGTACCTTATCTGAGACCTCATACATACTGTAATTCCTTGAAAGAAGACCAGCCAGCAGGCCTCCAAATAGGCAGTATAAAACTAATGAAAATGGATGCCAAGATTAAGTAGAAAACAGACACCTAAAATTATTTGAGCTTCCGGAATCCTCTTTTGAATTGAGTTCAATAACTATAAATTTTTAGAATTTTCTGCATATTTTAATTGTCCCGGTTACAAATTCAGAAATTATGCTTCCCAAAATTTATAATAATTTGTTTGGTTTTACAATTTAATTTGAGTAGGGAGGGTGTGGTGGTGGTGTTTGTTGATTTGTTCTAGTTGGAAAGTTGATTCCATTTACTCTTTTATACACTGGAAGTATATAGATACACATGTAGGGAAGAAAAAAGAGGAGGTAAATGAAATTTCAACATAGAGCTGAGTGCATGTTGGTCATTTAAATTCTACAGCTGTGTCAAAGGGCCTTCAGAAGACCAGACACAGAAATTCACAATATGAAAATGACATAAAGAAGCCACTTTCACTGCTGCTACAATTTTTTGGTGGATGTTGCAAACTATTTTCTTCAGATTATTAAAGATAATTGACTGCTTTGAACACTTAATATCTGCCAAGTCAGAATGCCTTCTGTGAGACTTGCTAGCCCAAGGCTTGTTCTTTCCTTTGAGTGGAGGTGCTGATGTAGAGGGTGTTCTCAGATAACTGCATCTTGACGTTTATGCTAAGGTATTTGCCTTGAGGAGGAAAGGATAAAACATTGTCTCTAAATTTTGAAGACAGTGAGGAGCTAAAAAAAGGGATTTCTATAAAGAAATGTCTTGTTATAACAATAGCTTTAGGGTTTTTTTGTTTATAAGATAATAATCATATCTTTGGCTCAGGCTGAAGACTCATTTAATGGGAAGCACCCTCAACTTATTGTTTGGATCAACATATAAATTGAATATCCATATTTGAAAAAAAAGATCAGAAAAAGCATAAAACATAATATTAAGGTGGTGAAAGATAATTCTCAAAGAGCAAATGCACTTAATTTA
The DNA here is from genome assembly GCA_014706295.1 of Lycocorax pyrrhopterus obiensis. Classification (NCBI taxonomy): domain Eukaryota; kingdom Metazoa; phylum Chordata; class Aves; order Passeriformes; family Paradisaeidae; genus Lycocorax; species Lycocorax pyrrhopterus. Next base: position 37,657,372 of record JACSVZ010000004.1, on the reverse strand, counting down.
TCACTTCTACCTTCTGTTCCCTCTTTCATCTTTCTTTCCTCTCCCTTCTTCTCCACTTCTCTACCTTACCTTGTTTTCCAGTCTTTTTTTCTTCCGTATGTTAAGGAATACAGTCCTAAAGTTCGTGCACCAGGGTGTATTTTCCAAACTAGCGGGAAGGGAATAACTGAAATTTACACAGTGGAGACATGCTTTAGCCAAAAGTTCTAGTCCCTCCTGGAGTCCCAGGGAATGAAAAGTATAATATGATAGCATCCCTTAAAATTATATCCAATATTCTTTTCCTCCTGTACCTTTCCAGGGATTTAAGCATCCCCAAGAAGGCAAAAAGAGCTCATGATTGTGTCTTGGCTTTCGTGTTAGGAACTTTCTTCTATATGATGTGTTTACAGACAATATAATTTTCACAGGCTATCTCAAAAGGTTTGGTTTTGGGAATGGAAAATAAGAAAACAAAATAATTTGGTAAGGTGTGGTAATAAGAGGACAGTCCCAGACTGAAGCTCTGTTGTCAAAAATCTCTGTTATGGGGCTCTTGCTTTTTTAACCAGAGTGTCCATGTGCAGACTGCTGTTGCCTGTTGGAGACAGCACACAGTAACCGCTGGACTATGCCCAAGAACTATTAGGGACTTTGCTATTTGGCAAACCTAAAAGCCATGTCAGGGCCCATTCTAACAATTTAACAGCACAGACAGTTGCCTTCCAGTGGCATAAGAACATTTTCTGACAATGTTAATTTTACTATCATAGATGTAGAGAGTAAAACTAAAATAAGGTTACAAAATAAGGTTTAAATGCTTGAGAGAAATCAACAGGACCTCAGTAGGCCCAGTGGGACCAATCAGAAGAATAAAATGCCATTAGGATATGGAGACATTTTGACTTTTTTCAGTTGTTCATCGTTAATTACTAAAGGATTGTGTGGTGCTGAAAATGATGTAGGTGAAGTTAGGCCTTCTTCCTCTTATTCTGATATCCCATCATTCTCCCAACTTCATTGGTTACCTTGATGGGTTTTTTTTTTCCTGAAAAACGAATGATACTGATTCCTTACTGTGTGTCTCTAGTCAGAAAGTTAAGAGCCTGTTAAAGGAAGGCTCCTTGGGCTAACAGGAGTGTGTGATTGCTGTGGACTGTCAGAGATGAGCAGTTTTGCCTGTGCTGCTAAGGGCCGGGTGCTGCCTCAGAGGAGAGGAAAGCTTACTGTGACCCAGCTTAAATCTATGGAAGGGTGAAAGAAGCATGTGCCACCCTTTGGTGGCAAAAGCTGAAGGTACAAGTGACATAGGTTTGGGAGGTCATGCATGCCAAAGAGTCAGTATGGAGGAATCAGTTCACAGTAAGCCGGAGCTCAGCAAGATACAAAGGGTAACCAGCAAGCAAACCAGGGCTTGGGTTAGGGCAGTTTGTGGGCTGCTGCCTTTGCTCACATTTGTCATCTCTTGCTTCCGTTACCAAGGTCTTTTCCTTCTCTCTCCAGTGGAGCATTAGTGAGGTTTTACAAGCAGAGATGAAGGAAAAGGAGCAGGTTCTACTGATCTCCTTTCAAAGCATGTCTGAGTTAATGGTTATTTGCTGTGCAGAGCAGCACTGTGAACAGTTAATCTGATAGATTACAGGATGAGTTTCTCCTCCAGCCTGTTCACCATCTACTCCTTGATATCATAAGATTCAGCTGTTAGTGGCAAGGATGGCTATTCTGTCTGAACACAGAGCTCATACAAGGCATGTCTGAGCAAGCAGGCAGAGCCCACACATAGTACCAGGTACTAATTTGAATTTACCGGTGCATGTAACATAGAATTCCCTTGCCCCTGTTCTCGGGTGGCTGATGCTGCTGCCTGCCACAGTGATCAGAGATTTTACAGGCAATAATGTGTGTCATTTCCATAGCCTGAAAAAACCTTAACAACGGAGTTAACAGGAACACTGCTGAAAGGAGTACTTGCCATCATGTGCACTAATTTTAAGTGTGCCTGTTTTTGCCTCTTGTATTCCGGTTTATTACTGTCAGGCTGTTCCTGGGTTCTGGCCTCTTGGCACTGCTTTCCAGTAGAAATAAGAAACATGAAAGCACTTTTTAGAGGAAAACATGTAACATAATAGAGGAGAAAATAGGTCAGATTTCACTTGCCGATGCCTCTTTAAGTTAACAGCTGTGGGTCAGAATATGTTTTTGTACAGAAGCACAGCCAGAAAATTTAAGCTCACACAGTGATGTCTCATGGCATTCATAACCTTCTTTTCATGACCTTTGATGCATTGTGTGGCAAGTGATCAAAGACAAAAAAACTGGGGGAGGGGTTTGTGATTATTTTTTAAGGGATTTAATATGTCAGTTATGTGATAATACTGTATTTTTATATACTGGAGTTTTTAATTAACACAGCCTATGTAAAGATATATTTTCATCCCTTAGGAAAGGAAAAGTAGGGATGTACTTTTCTTTTGTTCCTAAAAGTCCATGAAAGATAGATTCTTGACTGCAAAGTCGTATCACTGATATTACTTTCTGAGTACTTTTTCTTTTCTCTGTCAAGGTCTTGATACCCATTTCAAATGCCTACCCTTATCTAAATATTTGGTGCCTGCATTGTTACTCACAAATTGCCTGAAATTGATGGGTCACTGTTTCTATTAATCTGTAATAGCATATTGCTCGTTAAAAAGCAGGATTTGCTGCTCTATTTTCCTCCAAACTGTATAAATTTTAAACCACAAATGACTGTGGCAATTTTTTCTATATTTTCTATGTTTATATTTTATAGAAATATTAGCATCTTTCTAATGGATTTTAATAACATATTCAATCAGGAAACCATGCACTTAAAGCATCATAAACAGGCAATTCTTTCAAGAGTTTTGAATAAGACTGTGGAATGTGTGTGATAGACAGGAAAGCCAGAAGTGACACCAGCTTTGTATGAATTAGAAGACTGTATTTTCCTACATACAGTTCTATGAGGAAGCCACATGATGGATGAATAATTTGGCTTATTTAGGCATTGTAATTTAATTCTGCTACAAGGATACAGCCAAAACAGATTGACTGCTGCTCAAGGACAGTATTTCTGTTTAATTCTTTTGATTGCTTATGCATCAGGAGAATGCCTGTAGTGTCTGTGTCACTAAAGTTTATATTTTCCTTATTTTTTTTTCCTTACACATTTTTTTCAGTGTTTCACCCTTTCTTGAACGGTGAATGACCTGAAACATAACATAGATCTGTTTGGAGCAACATAGAGATCCATTTATAAATGAAATTATTTCACAGTACTTATATAGTAAGCTTTTTGAAGTACAGGAAGATTGCCAAAGTGGAAAAATGTGCTAGAAATACAGAAGAGTTTTATGATAAATACAGTACTCATAGGTGGGGTTAAGGACTCTGATATAGCTGTGTGCATTCATATTTATTTACTGCAGAGAAATGAAGCCCACATGGCTGTTTTTGCTTCGCTGACTGTAATCCCATCAAGTCAGCCTTATAGACATCTGCTAAGGTTTTTATTATTACTTGGTTAAGATTGTGAGATTGAGGTGAGAAAAACCCAACTGTCACCTAGAAATGACCTCAAGGGGGTTTCACAGATTTGTCCAACTTTATTTCCACATATTTCTACAGGCTTAGATGTATTCCTTGCCCCAAAGTGCTTCAGGCTGTGGCTACTCACATTTTCCAAAAAATAATGGTCTCATATACATGGTGTGCTGTTTAACCTTAGTTCAGCCAAGCTTTTTTCAAAATATGAAGAGTAAGGACCAAGCAAGAGACAAATTGCCCCATATATTTTTCTGTAGACATTGAAAGATATATCAACTTTTTATAAGATATAATATCCACAGTTATGCCTACAAATAATCTTTATGCTAAGTAGACCCTCCCATCCATAGCCATTGGACTCAATCTCAATGCATTAATAACCATCATGAGATTTTTGGGATATACTAGAATAATTAATTTTTCAGAGTACTTCTTATCTAAACAAGATCAAGTCCTTGTATCTTTCTTTAGCCAGTATCCTGTGGTAGTCTGTCTGAGAATTATCTGCATCTTGCTGCTCTGGAGGGAAGTAGGAAAGGGCTTATGGACCAGAAAGCACTTCCATCAGTGCTGTTGTTGTGCCACACAGTTACCCAAGAGTAGTAACACAAAGCAGAAACATTTAGGGTCCCCTTTCTTTTTAATTTAAGTCAATGCATGCTGATAAAATTTTAATGAAAAGGAATTCAAGCACAGGAGTGAGTTACTTATGGAAATTTCCAGTGATGCATTGTAATGTTGGATTTTCAAATTTTAAAAGTGGTTACATTCCTAATTGATGAACAAAAAGGACCGATTTATCCCTTGCTGTGAGAAACACTTTTCTTATATATTATTCTCATGAAACCTCTAATTCAGCCAAACACATTATGTAAATGGAACCTATGAAACACTTTCTAAAATATATATCAGATTTACATTACTAGCCTGTTGTGTTAGATTGAGGAAGGGACCTTGTTACATTGTGGCAATTCTTTTTTTTTACTTTCATAATACTCCTTGCTGAAATAAATTGTGTTTGATACAAGCAAGTCTTCTATCAATAACTCTTGGGGATGTCCCAAATGAGTATTCACTGGCTTCACCTGGGCATTGTGAACGTAATTGCTACATCTTCATGTTTACTGATCTCAAGAACAAGACTTTTATGCCCCTTTTAAAGTAGAATTGCATTCTTTTGATACAAAATCTGCAAGTGTTGGACTGCAGCGATTGTTCCAATGCCAAATGAATTTGGATAAATCTGCATTGGATACGGATTGAGTATCTCAAAGCCCTATGACACAAATACCCTGGGCTGAAAAATTAGCGGGCAGTGTAAGAGCTGTGAAAGATAAGCTTGTTTTTTCTGACACTGTCAAAACCCAGATTTATATCTGTCTTGTACACATTGCTTGGAGTCTGATGGTGTTAAAAGATAGCATCTTTTAAAGATTAATAAACATGCAGTTTAAGTATGTACGTGTATGGCTGTGCCTCTTCTGGAGAATATAGTTTTGATTTTACACAATCATGATACATTAAGAAGCAAAATCAATTATCACAAAATAATTTACAGCAGAAACTGATCATAGGAGGTCATTTGCATAAAGAAGTGCTGTTAGTATTGATTTTGTACAAGTTTAGGTGGAAATATTAATAAACCATTTTCATTTCTGGCCTGGCTTTTATAGGATACTCCACTTTTGATGGCTTTCTCTTATGCATCTTACCACACACATGTATTTTATCTTTGAAGTGAAGGTCAGAGATGTGTGAATTTAGAACCAGGGAGCTTCCCATGAAACTAGAAAAGATATTCAGATACTGAAGTAAGAAAAAAGAACAATTAACCCTTAAAGTGAGATATCCATTAAAACTAGAGGCAAATTTGTTTATATCTGCAATTTAAGAAGAAATATTAGGGGTGTTTTTCTAAAGGTTACATTTGACTGGTGACCATAGGGAATTTTGCACTGTAGGGACAAGATGACTTCTCCTCTACTTCTCCATAATGATTTTGCGACCCTCCAGAGCAGATAAATTCATACAGATCAGCTTCTCATTTTGCCTTACAGCTGTCTATTTAAAATTATTATTTGGTACATTCAAAACAGCAAGTGGGCAACTAATAAGGATTAGTAATGGGGAGGTTTTATTTAATTCAGTTTTAAGCTGCTTTATTCAACAAAATCCTTAAAACACAGAGATTATATTTTTGGAGATACTAACACACTGTCGTGAATTCTATAGTATGTGCAATACTAAAACATATTTTCATGGAAGATTAAATGCTTGTATACAGTATGTGAAATTATTGATTACATTTTGAAGTTGTATTCCCACACTGAAGGCTTTGTGTTTTGCTGTTTCAGTGGGTTTTCAAAGCATTATCTAGCAGGTTTTGGAGAGGACGTAGCAGTACTGCTAACTCTAATGATTTTATCTAAAGTCTTTCTGTATTTGATTTTGTATTTAAAAACTTGTCTCCTGGAGTATGAAAAATGGGTGAGAATTCATGCTTCTATTTTTAAAAATAATTATCCTTCTTCCTCGTTACTAAAAAAATTGAAATTTGTGTTAAATTTCTGCCTGTGTTCACTCACAAGCAAATTAAAGGAGTAAAGCAATTCAACATTTGAATGTGAATCTCACTGATGTGTTCAACTTCACACATCTCTCTTTGCCATTTTGAGACTTGAGGTTGGTAATAGTTCTGAAAGATAAGAAATAATGTATATCAGTATTCTGTCAGGCTTGGGATGGCCATATTTGGTTAGGTCTCTGCATGTGTGATCGATGTCTGAACTCCTGTAGTGGTCCATGTGTTAGCGTAGAAACACATAATCAAGGTATGATTATATGCAGGTGCTTTTATTGAAGAGCTCTGGGAATCAGGGGTACAGACCCAAATCTGACTCCGACATGGATTCGAGATGGATACATTTTTATACCCTTTCCTTACATAACTGTTGTGTAATCATATGTTAATCATTATCTTAATATTGTTCTATTGTGTATATTGATTTCACCCGAGCATGAGTTTTAAGCCCCCTTCCCACAACATTTCTCATGATTGTTGTTCCTTTCTCATGATTCTTGTTGCGATTAGACAATTATTTTTAATTATATTTAATTACTAGCCAATCATCGCATTTAACTTTATCATCTACCATATGCCGGTACAGATTCACATGATTTTAGCAAAGACAATGCCCATTCCCGTTCCCAAGGCCTACTTTAGCTACCACGATTTTAGAAACATTTTAACCCTATGCTATCACGTGGAGACTTAACCCATACAGGCAATGGAGCTAAACTGATGTTTCAGCTCACCCTACTGCAGATACCTGGAGGCTGCTCAGCTCCAGCCTCCACTAACGCATATTGACCATAGCAGGAATTTCTCACTTGCCATACGGTTTGGTTTTTATACCCAGCACTTAAGTTTAGGTGTCTCGCTCCCAAATTGAATCCCATACCTCTGGCCAGAAGCTGAATTACTTTACTCATTATTACTAAGGGAATGCCTTCTGTGCAGAGTTCAAATGGCTGCCTTAAGAGGCTGAAGGCACAGGGTGGTTTTCACAAAACCTTTAGCTTTCCTACCTGGTCACATTCTTATTTTATCCTACCTATCACCATTTGATGTTTTACTATATAAGATCTTTCCTCACCTCATACAAAGGATATCTGTTACTTAAAGACTTTTCTTGCTTTAGGTTTCAGTTTTCAGTAAAGTTTCAACTTTCAGTAAAAGCTTTACTTCCATTTCCTCACATCTGATTCATGTTAGAAACCATCTCTTTTAAAAAGTGCTGCAATATGCCAGGATAAATTCTATTTTTACCTATGTAATAATCCTGTTTACTATTAATTAAAAATTATTATTAAATTAGAATTTTGAAATGAGGCTTTTTGTGGATTTCAGTCGAGTCCTTGTTCATCATTCTCACTATTTTTATTTTCACAGGAGTCCTGTGCTTGTGTTCCAATGTGTGCATCGCCATGTCATTTGCCTGGACTGCTTCCATTTGTACTGTGTGACCATGCTGAATGACCGCCAGTTCATCCATGACCCAGAGCTTGGCTACTCCCTCCCCTGTGTAGGTATGTTCCAGATGATTTTTTTTTTTTTAATGTGATTTTGATTTGAGGGTAAGATTTTTTTAATCACCTATTAGTTTTGAGTATATCAGTGAAATTATACTGCATTCATAGGAGTTGTTTAATTTCTTGGAGAAAATATTTGAATATTGATGTGGTTTTTGCTAAGCATGTGAACTGGAGAATTAACTGGATTCCAAAGGGCATTTCTTTTAAAATCAAATGTTTACTTTCTTCACATTAGTATTTTATAATCATGAAGTGCAAGCAGATGATAGCCTTACACTCTGGTTAAAAAACTCAAAACACCTTGACCTCCACATTTCCACTTTCAAAGTAAGTAAATTATTAACTTTCTTGGTCTATCTTCAAGTATTAACAAAAAAGAACTGCAACAGGAATTTTAAATAATCTTCCTGTTGGTGAGGTTATTACTGCTAATTATCACTTCATTGAATGAAATGTGGTTATGTGTTTTACCTGAGTAGGAAACAAAGTTTAACTTAACTAAACAAAGACTTAAATGGAATATGGAAGGTTTGTTTTGAGAATTGATTCAATTACACTGGCATGTGTACTGCAAATTTGTCAAAAATTTTGCTATGAAGAAGTATATTCTATACATAGAATTCTTTTTTCTTGGGGCTAAATTAGAATGTGAGCATATATGTTTGTCTCAAGTGCTGTATCGTGGTATGAGAATAATTTTACAGCATATTAGAAGGTGCACAGAAGATGGGTTCGCCCGGTTACCTGAATGGCTGATAAATAAGTTTCAAACCCCACTAGATGGGAGAAAAATTGACAAAAGTTCTTAGGAGAGTGGCATCTATTTAATCTGAGAACATGCCTTGAGGATATTGAAAGTACAATAGTAAGAAATATTTTAAATTATTTATTTTTTTTTGCTTCAAGAGCAAGCAAGCAATGTTTCTTCACATTTCACTGGAATTGCTGTGTATGTGCTGTGTTGCCGGGTCTTATTTTACTTCCCCCTAAACAGGTCACTCTGCTACTGCACTTACACACTGATGTCATCCTGCACAAAATAATTTTTAATGTTGTGTAGGAAAACTTGTCATGAGAAACTGAACAGGAACTTTATACCCAGCGTTCTTTCCTTGACCTTTACATTAGCATAGTACTGTGTGGTCAATCTGTACTCTCAGCTGCCTTCCTTGCTTCTCCAGAAGTCAATCCATTTTCTGCTCCCACACAAATTAATAAGCTGCTTAAGTAAAATCCTTCCTTTTTTCCCCTCTTTTATTGATTTTCTTCCATTTTCTTCTGTTAGCTCCTTAGGTTAATCAGTTATGCCAGTGGTGCAGCAGGCAGCTCATCTTTCTCCTCGCTTGTGGGCCTACTTGCTGCTATGGTTGATGTCACAGGGCTTCCTCCAGTTCAGGCTGATATGTCAGACTAACGACCCTTCTGCCTCTTCTGTCTGTAAACCCATTGCTAGTCATGCTGCACAAAACTTTTATTAGGATTTTTCCATATATCTTCAACTCCAGTTGTTCAGTTCAGATGTCCTTTTTTCTCAGAGAGGAGACGAAGAAGTTTTCAGAAGTTTTTGCCCCTGAGTGGCAGAGCCAGTCTTTTTTCTGTTTGCTGAAGCTGAACATTATGGGAATTGGACAGTAGAAGCAGAGTAGGGATGGGATGAGGAGAATATGCAAGAAGATGGTGCTGGGATGCTCAGGGTTGTGATTTCAGTCTTGGAGTTGTGAGGAAGGTATGGATTTGGCTTAAGAAAGGGATACTGTAGAGGGTGCACAAAGGATGGGCGTACTTCTACTGTTCAAGTGAGATAGGGTTCAGCTGAGGGAATGGAAAAGAAGCTATTGCTGCCAATCTAGCCTCAGCTGTGTTCTACTCTAAGTGTTGCAACAGCTAAATATGGGAAGACTAAAATATTGCTAATCTCAAAGTTTCAGAACTCTCCAAATTGGAAAGTTGTTTTCAAAATACTGTACTTTAAAGTAGTTCTAGTAACAGTAGTAATAGTGATACAATTGCAATACCTTTTCTCTGTCTTATTGATTGCTACCTCCATCAATTGTTATGTTAGCAGTTTTGAATTTAAAAAAAGGCATTTGGAAGCATTCTCTTTCAAGCTGCTCTGCAGGATGAAGAATCTAAGCAGGGCTGTTGCGACTTCACTGGTACATTTCTGCAGCTACCTGAACCTAACTTTCTGATATACAAGTAGTTTGGTTGTCTCTAGTATTAAGTTATACTTGAGTTAGGAACTAATGATTATTTTTTTGTTCTTTGAGAAAGTCATGAGACTGAGTTTCATCATACCTGTGAGGATGAGGCATGCCTGAGTTGCCAACCCCTTCCTACTGTTCAGATACAAGGGGTTTCAGCCTCCTTCAAAGCTATGCATGAAGCAGCTTTCATCATCAATGAATTCAGTTAAGAAACATTCACAACAGTGCCACTTGATTTTCTTTTCCACTTATCATGGTACTTGTACTGAATAGCATAAGATGGCATTTTTACAGTCTACAGTTCACAATCTTCATTTTGCAACTGCAATTTGCAGTTTGTATTTACATGTGAGTATGAGAAAGCACTATTTGACACAGCTTTTTCTAATTACCTCAGTGAAGCCTAAAATGATTTCCCCTCAACAGGAACGAACACCATGGGACATGCCAAGAAAATACTTTTACTTCTTATTCTGGCAGTGTGGGTTTAATACATGTTATAGATAAACCCTAATAGAGCATGACTCGAGTTTAAAAAATGTTAGGTCTGAGCTTTATTGAAAGGACAGAGGTTCATTTGAGCCTTCTTCTAAAAGGAATACAAAACAAAATCATATTCACTCTGATGAGATTTGAGTTATGGTAGCTGACCGGGTTGCACAGATAGCTCAAAAGAGTCTGCATTAATACACGTATATTTAAACTCCACAGACTAATGCTGAAATAGTGTTTATGAGGTCTTAAAGTTTGAGGTTTGGACTTTTTAAAAGTTGTTTTATCATTTTCATGTAAGAGTAGATTTACTTAAAAACTAGCAAATTTCTTCAAGGCGTGTGTGCACACATTGCCCTCGAACTGTACAGGAGGGTTTGATTTTGTAATTAAGCGTATTTAAATTGTTGGCACTTCCAATTAGTTCTGTTCATTCTAGTGTTTTTCAAAAATAGAGATAACATAATGAACATAGCCTGCAGTTTCCATTAACATTTGACTCACTGTTCCCGATTTTTATCAAGGGAACGTACCAACATAGCAAGTTTTTTATATCTTTTATTGGATCAACCTAGAGGTGAAAGCATCACACACACAACAGAATAAAAATAAACAGCAGCTGCTACAGCAAAGGGTCACTGTGACAGACGAGATCAGTGTTATCATCACAAGCGCATGATAACTTGAGCTGGAAAGGATCTAGGGATTTCAGATAAACAAGGCTTCTCAAGTAGGTTTAATTTCTTGTTTCCTGGCACAGATGTGCCAGAGGATGAATTTTGTCATTGCATTCAGGTATTTTGTGTTTTTTATAGCCTTGCTTTGCTTTGATTTCTGTTATGGGGCCTAATTAAGCAGGAGATAATGTGTTCAAAAGAAAGCTATCATCTCAGCTGATGAGCTATGATATATCACCTCAATAGTGCCATAGCTTCACTTTGTTCCAAAACAAAAAGTGTCATTGCTGTGATTTTTGGAGGAACAACACTAATTCCTTAGTGTTCAGCTGCTAATAGAGTGCCAGGCAGCAGTACTCTAGCTGAGAACAGCCAGCGTTGAGCACCAGAGCTCTGAGCACAGTAACTGGTGCATTGATAGGATTAGCTGTTCACAGGAGTGTGGCAGCAGCCCCACCACTCAAACCCACTGGATTAGCTCAGAGGAAGGACTTGCAGATAGGAGCTGGCTGAATTTCACTGGTCATTAAAATAAAAAAGTAAATGTTACAGATTATACTCTCTGCCCTTGTTAAATAGCAACAAAAAATCTATCCCATCTCTCTGTGTGGTGTCTTGTATTAATGAGGCTTCATGCATAGAAATTTCCATGAGTGGTGACCTCCAAGTATCTTTGAAATAATTAATGAGGTGCTTAGAGGGATAGATTTGCATATGCATGAAAGATCATTTATGGTTATTCAGCTACTGTGCAGGGCAAAGAATCTTATAGCATTACCTGAAAGAAGGAATTGTATACAAATATACAATGCATTACTCCTTTTAAACACATTGTGTTCCTGTGAGAACCCTTGCAGTTTTAAAATAGCATTATAGCATTATGAATCTTGGTCCCCAAAGTAAAAGAGGCTTCCACAGTTCTTTGGTAGTGGAAAAGTTGGTGACGCCAAGGAAAGGCAAGGTTTTACACTGCTGTAGGCATTTTGCAAAAATGCCGTTATTTCTTATGAGTAATCATATGCGTGATGTATTTTAAAGGAATCCAGATAAAAGATGCAGTTCTCCTGATGACTGTAAAACATTATTGTATCTGGAATTAATCTGATTTTACCACAGATATATAAATAAATAAGGAGAATTACCCCAGTTTGTGTATGAAACTGCTAATAAAAAGGACTAAACCTTTAAAGTATAATAAATTGCCTCAAGAACCACGTTCTACTGAAGGAAATCTTCTAGGGTTAGATTAAATTTTTTATCCACATTATGTGCTATTTGTATAATAACAGTATGTCAATGCAGTCATGAATCTCTAAACCATCTTTCAAAATCCTAAGTACTCTTGTAGAAAAGGGGAGAATGAACAGCTTAAGCAGAGTTTGCAAGTAAAAGGGAGGAGGAAAAGTGTGTTCGATTTGATCACACCAAATAGTGTGTTTGAATCTTTTGTTATAGACAAAAGCTCCAAGAAATTTCAGAAGGTGTGTGTGTGCAAGGGGGTCTAAAGTGAAAGTCAGTGTTCTGTGAACAGAACCTTCTCAAGAATGTAATGTAGAAGCGTGCATAGTTTGGTGGGGCCAAAAGTGAACCAGCCGGTGTAAGAAATAAGAGGTCCCTGGTGTGAAGCCCCAATATGTCAACAGTTTCTGAAATCTCCAATAACCCTGCTTAAACACATTTGAGATACCTTAGAAAATCACAAAATCAGGAAATGGGTGTGATTATTAGAGGAATAAAACAAAAGGGATTTAAAGCACACATATTTGCAGCTTTAGGAATTAATGCAAAGTGCTCCTTAAGTTTAATATTCAGGAGCTGTTAAATTCTTGGCAGCTGTAAACTTTTTGTAATTTCTTTTTGGTATGAAATATCTGAGCATACAGCAGCAGACTTTGACATAGAAGGAAGCCAAAAACACAGAGATAAACCAGATTTTTACTTGCAAGGATTAGTTGAATTTGGGGAAGTTTCCTGAAGTAGTTTCCTGAAGAATTTTTTATGGTCTTCTGCATTCTCCTCTCACTGTGGTCATAAAATAAACATGAGCTAACAGTGTATCAAGTGGTTTTTTGTGTTCCTTTACTAGCACAAGCTCATGAGACTAGCTCAAAGGACATGGTTAGAAGTCACAGGAGCTCTTTCATTTCCATTTTCAGTGTTGACTGAAGTTCAAGCAGTGACATCTGAGGTTTGCTCCCTCAAGTCTTTGTGCTGTTTCTGTGGCTACAGATTGCCAACTTCTTATCTAAACAGCCTCCCAATCTACAGAACAAGCAGAGCTTGATCCCATGGTATATTTGAAGCAGGCATTGGATTCTTCTCTGGGAACAGCTACAGTGAAATCACACAATGTGATACTTAGAGAAATATGAGTGGCCATAATTAAATTCTGCATGAGATGTCTTACCCATAGGTGGTTTTTTCCCTTATCTCTTACTAGTCCTTCTATTGCAATGTATTTCAGTTGTAAATTGCATAGAGATGACAATGCACATAGGCTTAATCTGGTTAGCAATAATGAAGGACAAGAGATAATGAAAAAGTCTTGCATAGAAATTAATTGACTTTAAAAGGAACTAGAAATGAACTTTCAAAGCACACTTGTATAAAATGAGCTGGCCTGTGTCAATGTAAAACAAACATACTGGAGCAGTGGCAGAAGTGTGTGCAGAGGGGTCTATCTATCTTTCACCATTTCTATGTCTGGCTGAAGCAGAGGTGAATTTTTGTCTCAGCTGGAGCCAGTGAAAGCTGTGACTGTCTTTGGAAATGAAACGTATTTGTTCTGACTGAAAGCACTTCTGCCCATACTTGTTTACCTTACAATGATTACTTGACATGGGTATTCGGCTGACAAGTCACTTTTAAGTTGTCATCTGATTGAGAAAAATCATCACTTACATGAACAGTAAAATCAAGTCATACAGTTTTATTAGTCACCAACTTTACGCTGAACTGCTTGGATGGATTTTTAATTCAAGCTGTTTTCTAATTTATCTTATGTAAGAGCTGTTATAGCAAGTACAATGGTTTTGACTGTATTTCCTTAATGCCTGTCTTCTCCAGAAAATTGTATTTCTTAAGAAAGTAGGGTCAGCTTCTGAAAAAGAAACTTTTGTGTTCATTTGTGGCTGCAGATGCACTTTGAACCAGGACTGCATTCAATTCCATGGATGGTGTTCCAAGTTCTGAATAGCCTTGCTCGGTGCTCCCATTCTAGTCCATAGGCAGTCAATGTTCATGAGAAAGTCGCTGGGTGAAAGATGGGAACTATTGAGATGAATAGGAGGAAGGAATGATACTACAGGGAATAGTGGAAAGAGGAGTCCTGAAGGGGAGGAACTGAGAGAGGCCGAAGAGGCCGGGAATTGAGGAGAAGTGTTGGTGACTATTCAAGGCATGAAACAAAAAAGATCTAAAGAGCAAGGGTAGGTAAAATGAGTAAATAATGCCTCCAGTTTCTCTCACAAGGCTGGGAATTTAGCTTTCCGTGACAGTAGTTCATGTGGACTGTTCCTCCACAGACTGGAGACACCTGTTTGTCCTAAAAATATCCAACAGACTGAAGAAGATGTTGATTTTTACAGCTGGAATTTTTTTGAGGTCTTTATGTTACACTCATGCAGCTTGAGGGGAAGCTGACCTTTCATGTTTGGATAATTAGAGATTTCCTAATGGATCAGTTTTTATTTAAGCAGAGGGTTTCTTTCAGTATATCGCCATCCCTAAGGTGGGCTGTGCAAGCAGCAGCCTGTATAAGAAATCACTGAGTGCTAACTTATATACTCCATAAATAACCTGCTGGGACCTACTGTGGCACATTCAGCATGTGTTTAGTCTCCAAAGCCTAGTGATTTATATTCCCTGAGTCACTTTCTGAGCCTTGGTCTCCCACGTGGCAGCGTGTAGAGCTGCTGCCATATCACAGAACCAGCTAAGGACATTCCCCTTCAACAAGGAGTTGGCTTTAATTAAATTTCTGTATCTGGGAAGTGAAAATCTAATTTTCTTTTTGACATTTTCTATATTACTACTTAGACAAAATTATGAAAATAATTAATCCCTGTGAAGCAGACATCAGCATTATAAGGGGTACAAAAATATTGCGTATAAATAATACTACTAATCACCAATCTGTTATAATTTATTGATGCAAGGTCTTATTAAAACTCTTAAATCAAATTTGTTCTTGATATAGCAGATGTGTCAAATGATTGCACAATGTAGGTGCAAGTGAGGGTTATAAAAAGTAACACGGTTCAAACTGCTTCTCAATAAATTCTACCTCTCCAGAAATGTATTTCAAGACAACAAATTAATGGGAGAAAGGAGATAAGGTGTTTAATTTAGGAAAGAGATTTTGATTGTGTATCGGAGTCACATACAGTCCAATATAGTGGTGAATGAAACTGGTGATGGATGAAAGGTCTGTTTGCAATAACAGTATTCTAATTCTGGCCCATGGGGAATCCTTTTTCACATTAAAAAAGCCATCGTGTCACCTATTGTCATTTAGTAGCCTTGTTTCCTTCCCTTCTTATAAGCATGGAAATTATTATCTACAATTATCTGTTGCTTATAGAAATTTGCCACCATATGATAACAGAGTAGTCTCATTTGGAAATAAGTCTAGATTCTTTAAGATAGAAAATATATATGCTTAAGCATATGGTGAGTTTTAATATGCTCTTGTAAAGGAGTTATTAGGATGCTTACAGTTAGGTTTTTTTTTGCTTTGATGCCTGATAAATTTGGGCTAGATAGAAATGTTTATGTTTCATTTTCCAGTTTTAAAACCAATGTAGCCTCATTTTTTCAGTGAAAGTAATTGGACAATAGGATTTGCCACAACAATTTAATATCCCCATAATTACTGCGATGTTTTTTTTTTGACGTAAACACATAGATATCTGTAAGGAAACTACGATTGAAGTTTGCAGAGTGTGGTGATTCTGTCAAGCACCTCTGGACAGAAACAGGGACACCTTCTAAGAAGGGACTTTCCTAGTATACAATTCAGTCTGTTTCATAGCCGAGGTAGAAATAAAGGCACGTGAGATACAGTTAGTTGAAAATGAAGTGAAACATATATTTTACTTATACATTGTTTTAATAAGAGTGAATGAAGTTCTTAGAAGACTTTCCCATTTCTGAAACACCTGTGGAAGTGAAACTTGACAGATCCTTGTTAGTCTTGTCCTTTACTAAAAATTTAAGTTCAAATATTCACACTTTTTCTGTCAATACCTTTGCATACCTTGCTCACTGCAAATGCTCATGGATAAATTTCAACAGTAAATAATAAGTTGTAATACAACAACATTCATAAGATTACATAGTATGTGGAGTGTTAAACCTTAGGTGCCTTGAGCAGGCCTAGACTGAAGCACTAAGATGCATTCTATAATCTATTTCTTTTTAACAGATATCAGAATGTTAGGAAACAGTTATATGCGAAACTGAGACCATCTATCAGAAATCTAGTGGGTGACTGCGAGTACACTATCTGCCTGTCAGTCAGTACCTGTTTTCTTCTCTTCTCTGCTCCCCTTTGCCCTAGATGTCTCTTTTTAAACCTCATAAAAAATGAGGTACTGCTGTAAAAGCAATGACCTGGCAAAGTGTGCAGTTTTTGCCACTTGGTGCACACCTCAGCTACTCCACCTCCAGCTTTGCGGCTAACACTGCGTGAGACACCAGTGCTTCAAGAACGCTTTTACTGTTAGACTTTTACAGAAATAACCAGAATATTCATGACAGAGTTTTACTGTATTAATACCAACTTGGAGATCTGAAGAAATTCTCACCCCCATTTAAGATATTTGGTTGTGACTGTGAATTCATATATATCTATATAACACATATAAATGTAAAACGTATGTGCAAAGCTATGTGTAAAACGTAAATAGCTTGGCCAAAGCTGTTGAAAACCGGACAAAGGACACAACTGGGAAATACAGTGACAAATGCATGCCCATTAAAATTCTCCTGCTTAGTTTTTCTGATTTTTTTCTCTATTTGTTCCTTTTCTTTGTATTTCCCCAAGAATATGCCTATCTTGATTCTACATTATTTCTTTTCATGATTTATTTATTTTTTTGGTTTCTGGGAAGTAAAATATTTTCTATTCTGTCCTTCACTGCCATTCCCTTTGTTGTCTGCCCATCTCTGTTGCCTTATTTGCTGATCCCTAAATATTGCTGGCACGCCCTCTGATTTTTTTCCACCTTTTTCTCTTGCTCTTCATTTCTGCTTTTGTCTTTCTTTTCTCTCCCTCACCTTGTCATGCCTTTCTGTCTCCTACCCCGTTTTATCATAATTGACATTCCAGTCACTCTTGATCTCTTCTGTAAGGACCACAAAGCAGTGAGGCCTCTCGGCAGATGAAAGCCTAAGCAAAACTGACTCTGGAGGTGGAGTAATGAAAAGGGGTTGCTTTTAGGGTCAGTTTTTTGTCTGTGATCACTAGAAAAAGGGTGTTTGGTATTGTCCCTTGGCTGCATAGGAGAACCAGCTAGGTCCTACTGCCTGACCTTTTTCTTTCCCACCTGGCGAGCAGGAATATTCACATTCACATGTTGAATGCCTGGCACTATGGCTGTGTGTCCCCTAGAGAGAGGCAATGGGAGTAGTAACAACTGAAGGCTGGTATGCTCTGATAACTTGTCCCAAGACAGTTGCTTGGGAAAGAGAACCTTGTGTTAAATGGAGTGTGGGGCTCAAAGTCTTGATTATTTGTTTTATTATTTCATGTATTTGATTATATGTTTTTTGACAAACACATTTCCTTCATTATCCTTACCAGGTAAAAAACAGTTAATAAGAACTTGGGCTTTTTTCTGTCTTTCCTTCTGTAGCCATGCATGCACATAAGCACGCATAGACACAGCCTGCAGCAGAATTTCTGGCCAGCTAAAACATGAACTACAGTACTAAGAAGTCCTTTTGTTTGCTTTCTACTGTGTTTAGAAAATGAAAGAGTGCAATGCCAGGTACAAAGGAAGCTCAGCTTGTCAGTTAAATGGGCTGCCTGGCACAGCCAGATTTTGCTTTTCATGATCCATGGCCCCAAGTTATATCCTCTGTTGATACCACTGCTGGAGGAAGGCTGGAAATTATGCAGGCATTTTTTGGTAATAACTGCTAGCAGAGAGACAGTATTTACCAGGAGTCTGCGATGAGACTCTCAGGTAAATAATAAGCATTTTAGAAAAACAACCTAATTATGTATTTAATCGCTTGGAGCCGTTCCATTCACTTGGGAAAATAGTGTGCGTTTTGTAAATCTGCCTAATTATTTATTTGGGAAGGAAGTAATTCTAGCCTCTGGGGTATATGTAGTGTGAATTTTTTGACTTTCTGTGCAGATCTGATATGCTTGAGAATGTATTTAAAAAAATCAGCACCCCACATCTCAAAATACCAAGCCAAGACAATGCACAAATGTTATTAATGCAGTGAGGATGTTTTACTTTCTACCCAATGTTTTAGTATTTCTATAAGGGCTTCAAACTTTATTCTGCTTTAACACAGACATCTTCATAGTATTCTCAATAAGATAAGCAGTAAAGTGCAAGCAGCCGTATTTCTACATGGCACACTGTCTGAATAGGGAGTTTTGAGGCCACTAATGAATCAAGCTAAACCTAGTCAGCAGTTATTAAAAGCTAGAGCACATTTCAGGTCTGAAACTCCATAGCATCTTTGCACTGGACGTGATGGTTTTCTCTTATGATGGTATGAATAATGAATTGCATACTTTGGCCATAACTAGTTACTAGCAAGAGAACTGAATGTCTAATATATGTCAGAATGAAAATAAGTAATTTTTTACAGTGTATGCCAGTCCACAGGGAGTTATTTATTCTGCTAGCATACATTCTTCCTACTCTCAATTTCTGCTTTTTTACTCTGGATTTTTCCTTAATCAAGAATTTGTAGACTAGTTTCCATAGTCTGTCATTAACTGTCCTGAATTTACTTGGTGTGACTCTGTATTTGCTGTGCATTTTTAAGTGCTGTGGAAGTCCACTTCAGAAATTAGTTTTTATTTTTCTAAAATTATAGAAATCTTTTTTGGCAGAAAATACACCAAGGCAGAAGTATTTACAAATCATATATTTACCCTATGTAATGATAAGTGGAATTTTCATGATAAAATACATAGTCAAGAGGAATTATCCAAAGAATCAGTTTCTTGACATTGCCTTTTCTTACGAAGTAAATTATGGTGTACTGCTAAAAATGCAAAATACCATCAGCATTTAGAATATTTTCATTATCAAAACAAGTGTAAAATACTGTTCATTTAAAAAAACTTAGTGTATTGATTTGGAAGACTGGTCATAGCCTCTGTATCTCTTCCTGACTTCATCAGGATTTATGGGGGTGTTACATGAAACCCGTTTCCCATCACAGAAACATCAAAAGCTCGGGACAAACCAGTGACATTATGCCTATAATTGAACACTTCCTCTAAAGGGCCAAAGCTCTTCTCCTGAGCTGGATGTCTTCCACAATAAATAAGGGGAAGAAATTCTAACAGAGAGTTTTTACAGCATTCTGTACCCATTTCTGTGTTTCATCCCAGGGTAACCTCAAACTCCCACATCTTTTACTTATTGCTCTTATTGCAGGTAACCTGCAGCTCACTCCTTTGTTTCCCTCCTTTCAGAAAATTCCGGCATTTCTGCTGATTATATTAGGTCCTTCACCAATGAAAGGAATATTGCTCTTCTGCACAGAAACATGCATAATTAGCACATGCTTAACCTGGTTGGTTCGTACTCAAACACTTATGTTTATGCATGGACCTGCAAACTTTTCTGGATAAAGAAATTTTCGTACATCAATCTCATTGCTAGATAGCATCAGTGTCATAAAGATGGACTGATTCAGTGAACTGGTTTATTATTTCTAAGTAAACCAATTTTCCTTGCATTTTTCCAGCATATATGGAAATACATCCTAACCTGAAAAACACTGTATTTCAAAACACATTGTATTCAAAAGTAATTTCAACCCCTCATGCATTGTATGACTATCCAAATTCACAGAAAGCATAATAGTGAATTTCATGTACTGGATGATGCTCATGAAAGTGTTTTCCCTCTTTTGTTACACTGCTTTTATTCTAGGTCCCAGTTAAGAAGGATTCTATAATAGATTTGACATATAAAACCCTTTAAAGAAAACAACCTCCAGTTCATTGTATTATTCTAATTTTGTTTACAAAATAGTAGGCATTTACAGCATTTGTAGAAATACAAAACATATAGCACACTGGATTGATGTCACATTCTTTAATTACAGACTGTAGCAGTGCAACACTGGGATTTAGTGCAGATAGCACGGTCCAACCTTAGAGCAAATGTAAAATGGTTTAATCCATGCTTTCGTTTTAGTCATACTGGAGGCTGCACATTAACTAAAATTTGGTAAGGGAAAAGCATTCCTTTAGAATGGGATACCTCTGTGCTGGGTTTGTTCTCTAGATGCCATACAAGTTGTATAAGTGATGTCATTCAACAGACAATGACAATGAAATTCAGGATAGCCTCTGCTCCTGTTGCACTGGGAGAGTTTCATAACTTTAGCAGGATCCTCATGTGGCTGCTGTGGGTGTGTTAAGGTCACTTCCTGTATCTCTCACAAGGCAGCCAAAAGCAGTTGATAATCGGTTTGTACAGATTGAGAGGAAAGTAGGATAATTGAAGTGATATTACATGGAATTTAAGGAGATTTATAATGACAGTTTTGGTGTTCCAGATATCAGGACTGGTGTGTGACCAAGATTTTTCTCAGAGATGATTACTGCTTTAACTATGGTAATTAAAAGTACCATGTAATTCATATTGTGTCACAGGTTAAATATTTGAAAGCAACATTAAATTGCAACTGAGAGAGCTTGTTTGTACTAGAAATCTTTATAGTCCTTTTAGAACAGTGTTCTAAAGTTTAACTTATTATCCTACCTGAGTTACATCTTTTTAAAATGGCAGGGTTTTGATGGACGGCTCCCAGTGAAACTAATGCAAGTTTGGGATAGATCTTGGTGTTTGAGCATATAAATGAAAATACTCAAGGCTTCTTCCCCAGGGTTTAAAAAGGAAGTCATTTGAATATTGATATTGAAAAGTACCTGGGATGGGGAAAACTGTTTGGTTTTAATCATAACATTGAAATTCTGTAGTCAATTTGTCCCAGTAACACAACTCTCCCAAATTCAGAAAGTCAGGGTTTGTATGTAGGAAGCTTCCTGGCCATTTCCATAGAGACCAGAAAACAAAGGATACTTCTGAGATAAATTTCTTATCTTAGGTACTACTGGAAAATGTGGATTTATGCCGACAATAAAGATAAAATGAGATTAAATTCTAGTCCTCAGAATTCAAAAGCACAGAAGAGTCTTCTTATGAATGACAATTCAGTATTTTGGAGAGGTTTTAAATATAAAATGTTCTCTAGACCATATGTTGTGATATATCCAAGGAACCTGATAATATGGTCCTCTGTCTTTTCTAGTTTCTCACAGTTCCGGTATGATGACGTTCTTTTTTAATTCACTCTCTGCTCTATTTTGAGAGGCAGTTTTCCATCTGAAATTAAGGCATAGTACTAACAATATGACACATACAGGATGGTGTTGTTTGCAGCCAGAAAATGGTTGCTAATGCACCAGAAAAATTTGGAAGAGATAACACTGAAATCTTGGCTTGCTTCAGCCTCCCACTTACAAACTGCTGATCTGGCAGCGTGTAGACACAGACTTACACCCGGAAATCTGGGCAAATCTAAGCAAAACATAATGCAATGATTTGTACCTGCAAAAAGTAGTCCTGACTAAACTTGCTTTGAGTACTTATAGAAGTAACTAAAATTACTCTAGATTTACGTTTCTGATCCGTGTCTATCAAGTTTGATATGTGTGCACATATATGTACATATATGTATTTCACTTTCACTTTTTGATCTTAACTTCATTGTGATAGAAATTTTTTATTGGGAAGATAATACAATTCAAATGCACAAGTACATCTTTATTTAGCTTTGCATTAATTTTTTAATTTTTTTTCATTAAGGGACATACATTATTTGGCTTTATCAGTAAATTTGACTATATTGACTAAATCTTTCTCTGACCTTTCTTTCAATATGAATCAGTGAACTTTTCTGAATTTTTCAATCTCCTAGTGAATGGCTTTGCGTTGTAGTTCAAATCTAGTCACCCTACTGATACTGAATGCCTATAGACAATAATAAAATTTTCACAGCTGAAAGTAAAATATTATTACAATCAAAATGATTGCTTTTAAGGGCGAATTATTACTGTAGCTATTCATGTTTAAACAGGTTTTATTGAAAGACAATTCTCTTCAGCGCATGTATGTTCTTAAATTTTGTCACATGAGGCTTTCCCCTTATCTTAGAAGTCCTCTATTTCTTCTAAGCAACTAGAGAAGTGTAACTTTGTGTATCAGGCTTAGAATGGTTTTTTTTTCTTGCCCATGGAGAAATGAGATTTTGCAGGCATTTTGAGAAAATCATCACTCAGAAACTGCCCTTCTCTAACAGTCTTAACTCAAGTTTTCAAAGCCAGTTGCAAAATTTATTGCCAAAACACTTGTTTCCATTTCCCTGTGTATAAAATAATATAATAATAATAAATAATAAAATATAAATATTGTATTATGTTAATATATTTATAAATATATTATAAAAGAATAATATATTATATATGTAATATATTTATAAATGTATTATAAATTTATAATAAATAATAAAAATATTATAAATAATTTTGTTTATATTATTTATAATAGGTGTCGATTGCCTATATGTAGGAGGGCAAATTTAAAGTCAGGTTATTCAAAAAGCTTCCTGTGTGGCTGCTCCCAAAGACCACTGTTTGCAGTTTTCCTCGTGTGCCTGCTCAGCCAGTCTGACTCCTGAAAAGGTCACTTACTGTATTCGTGTGTCACACTGTGTAAAGTATTAGGTATTCATGTGATCACTTATAAGCTGTGTGCATTTATAGCCACTTTAATCAACTCCCCTGCTCTTGTCCCAACGGGGCTTGAGTGCATTTACAACCCCAGACCTCTAAAGAATATCGAGTTGTGCAGTTTTTAGCGCAACTTGCAAAGGAAACATTTTTTTATTTTTCATGTTTTTGTCTTTTCAGAATGTGCACAAGCAGTGCTAAAGTTAGATTTGTTGAAGAGCAGGTCTGGGCACAATTCAGCACTGGTGCCAATTAGAGATATCTTGCAAATCTAAGGAATGAAAATGGAAACTTTATGCTCTAAGGGAAGAATCCTTGATTTCCATTGGCACATGCTTTACTTTTTATATGCTGGAAATCTACTTTGCATAATTTGAGAGGTTTTAAAAAAGTATTATACTATTCCTCTCCCTCAGGGTCCTCTACAGTTTGAATCTTAGTAGTAAGGGAGCCTGTTTCTACAGGCAGATGGATATGAAAAATAACGCTAATAAAATTTGTAAAACTCTTTTTAACATTTTTATAGGAATATATTTGTAAAATATATATAGAACACAGGATGAATGATGCCATTTTATGGCTTAATATTGCTCAGTTAGCATGACTTGCATAGCTCCCTCATGGTTTTGCCACTGATTATTTTATCCATTACAAACTCATGTTATGCATTTTATATATAAACATAAATATTTGTATATGTGAGGTCTGCATGTATATGTGTAGTATGCATGTATATTCAAACAGAATACATATGTGTTCATACACATGCACATAATTATACATAGAAAAGTGTAGCTTTTGGGTTAGAAGTCAAGTAATCTCAGAAATTGTTTTACTGTTTTTACTATTTCATTTAATGAAGTCATATTTTCCTTTAAAGTATTTCTTCACAACTTCAAATGTAGTCATTCGGATATGATTCTTTATAATATGTTAGAAGAGCTGAACCACTGACTGTTAAGAAACTATAAACATTTAACATCATCATGTTAAGCATGCATGCTTTGCAAGTGGTCAGTTGTGGTAAGAGTTTCTGCCCCTATTTTTCAGAATTTTTTTATGTTTTATTCTTGCATTCTTTCCCCTCCTGTGGAATAGTCTCTTCTTTTTTCTGTTTGTTGTTTTGTTAACTCATTACACATTTTATTAAAAAATCAAACAAAAAAACAAACAAACAAAAAACCCCCCAAACCCAAATGTAATGTAAAACTAATGTAGGTATAGGAAGAGAAATGAAGGTGAGAATAAATATTAAAATAAATAAGCAAACATAAAGGAAAGATGGAAGTGGACTCCAACCGGTAGGAACAGCTGCAGAAGTAAAAAAGAGATTGTTGGCTGCAGGAAGAAGGCATGGATTTGGCAGTGTCTCCTTCTTTCGTTCTCTTCAGAGGATCACAACAGTGTGATTCGGTGTGATTACCTCACTCTGGGGAAAGTTGCGGTGTAGCTGATACTTTCCTTTTCTCCACCTTTTGGCCTTCAGGGTTAAGACTGGAGAGATGTTCAAGCCAAAGTGTGTTCTCTGAGGAAATGAAGGGGATTTTCAGACAGCTGTTGTTTTGCTGTGATTGCCTCTTCCCTTTGCAGAATGGCTGTTTTCTCAAGCCACCTCCCTAGTTTTACCCCATAGCTGCCAATTTTTTGCACACCCTATTAATTCACCTTTTCTTCTGGACTACTTGGCCATTCACTTTTCTTCCTTCTTTTTATCTCACCTGTTCTTCCATGCCCTAAAACTACATTTAAGGAATAAATTATATTTGACACTAGGGCTCATCGCTTCTTCACGTGTGTCTGCTTTACTTAGAAGCTATGCAGTTAACATAAAGTAAGGATTTGTTTGCCAGTCTAGCTCGAGGGGAGGTTTATTGGTCCTTACCATTGTAAGCTCGAATCTCCACAACAAATTAAAAAGGCAGTTAAAGGAAATCTTTAAAGATTAAAGAGGGGGAAAAAAAGATGCAATTTATAAGACTGTAGAAAACATTTTAAAAGACAGAGATTCAGTGAGAACGATCCTAAAATATGCGAAGGGAGATGAATCAAACAATGCGTAGGGTTGCAAGACTTAAAGATGACTGGATGAGTCACTAAATATCTGTGAAAAACAGAAGCAAAACTGCAATGCCATTAGATATTGTGGGAATTACATTTGAGATAAATATAAGCACAAGAAAAAGTTGGTAGAAAATTATTCTGTCATCTAATTTTGCTGGCTAGTGAGAATCTATATGCCTATTAAGCTCTGAGCGGTTAGCATCTTGGAAACCCTGCTGAAGGACACAAGGAGATCACAGTTATTAGAAGTGAAATGGGACACAATAGCTCTGTTAGAATCCCCATTTCTAATAGTCCTTTCCTGCTCTCTGAAGCGGTCAGCATGGCGTCTGTCTATTTCTTCACTGTAAATGGGTGAATATTCTCTGCAAATAATGCAACCGACTACATTACTCGTAATGCTTATAAAATCCTTGGTGGCTGGGAAAGGACTTTTGTTACCTTGGGTGTCAATTCTAGGGGAAAATAGTGTACAAATGTAACAGATCCTGTTGTATATGGTGCTACAGTGCCCAGAATGGAGCTGAGGCTTGCAAAACCTATTACGATTCTAAAACATAGTTTCGTATGCAAAAAAAATCTGTTAGAAATTTGATTGTCTGGCTTTGTTGTGAAGTGGGACACCTCTGAATAGGGGTCTAGCTGGGAGAAAGAACATTAGTGATAAATGGAAGCATCAATGGATATGTAGTCCTGATAGAGCGGTCCATTGGGAAAGACATACTGATACCAAAAACTGCTGTTAAAAGTGATTCCGGAGTATTTTGCTTCTGTGTGCTCGTATGTTTCAGGCCAACAGTGTAGACCATTAATGAAATGTTAGTCATATGTACTTCAGTTTTCTTCTGAAATGGCTTAAAACTTGCATTTACACATTAGATGTGATACCAGACCTATAGATTTCAGAGCATAAACTGAAAATTGACTTAATTCTGTTACTTTACTGCTTGCCTTTTCTTTTTTTTTAACAGAATATTTGTTGTGTCTGATCACTCTACAGAAATATGGTGCACTTACATGAGTTGCACCTTACTTGGCTTTTTTAGTATACTTTATAATCAGAGTTACTTAGTGGAAAACTCAAAGGAGTGTGTTGTGGTACATCTGGCACTGAGTAGATCATCTTACAAGTCATGCCATCATGCCAACATACACACATCCCGGAGCCACTTGGTGTCGCTACTTGGCATCCTTTCTGTGCACATTCAGATCTTGCCAATTCAGCTTGCTCTGTTGCAGTATTTCCTCTCAAGTTTACTGGAATATTTACATGGCAGGTGTTCTTTCAATTCTTCAGTTTTGATGCCTAATTGTTCCCCTCATTTCCTCTCTCCCACTCCTTTGTGTTTTTACTGTTCACCTTTAGTCAGCTGAGATCTCAGTGCAGGGACACTTTCCACTCTTTAGTTCCCTCCCATGTAACTCTCTTTATCTGTGCTCTGTGCCTCATTTTATTCTTACTAGGACGTTTCCTCTCCATTCCTGATTGAACTTCACGAACTTTCTTTTCTCTCTTCTTTTCCAGACTCTCACTGTTTTATTGCTTTGGCAGCACGAAGTGTCTAATTTACTTTCCATCTCTTTTTTTTTAACTCCATTGGCCAGCTTTACCTTTTACTCTGTTCTTTGGTCTTGTTATGCGTCTTCCCTGCTTTTATCATCTACCACCCCCACTGTAATTGTAAACTTTGAATATGGAAACAGTCAGCAGTCAGCTGTGACAGTGCTAATGTCCTTTCAATGAGTCAGAACCTATGGAGTGAATGAAACGCAGCCCAGTTTAATATGATCAAGCTGTCCCTTTCTATAAGTGCGCGAGTCCCAATCATATTGCCTGATGTCACCATTTTCAGTGGCCTTGTGGGACAGTAAAGTCCCTCATACTATTTCTTGGCACAGATACTGCCATCTGTACATTTCAGGGTTTGGGTTGGGTTTTCTATGTAAGGGGAAAAGGGGGTTGCAGTAAGGGAGTCTTACCTTCTCTTTGTTTTCTCTCTATTCTTTCAACTCCCATTCCTAAATTTCATTATTCTCTTTCTGATGCCTTTTTTAAAAAAAACTTTTATCATCTCTAAGGCAAGAACAGGACAGTCCTGCTTATCAAACTTGATTTCCTTTTCTGACAAGGTACCCCACCTAGCTGATCAAGTGAAGCCAGTTGATGTAATCTTTCTGGATTTCAGTAAAGCTTTTGAAACTGTCTCTCACAGGATCCTTCTGGACAAAATGTCCAGCACACAGCTGGGTAAACACATCATGGGATGGGTGAGCAACTGGCTCATGGGTCAGACACAAAGGGTTGCAGTGAATGGGGTTACATCAGACTGGGGACCTGTCACTAGTGGGGTTCCAGAGGGCTCCATCCTCAGCCCTGTGCTCTTCAACATCTTCATAAATGACTTGGATACAGGACTGGAAGGGATACAGAGCAAGTTCACAGATGATACAAAACTGGGAGGAGCTGTTGACTCCCTTAAAGGCAGGGAGGCCCTGCAGAGAGACCTCAACAAATCAGAGGTCCGGGCAATCACCAACCGTATGAAGTTCAACAAGGGAAAGTGCCAGATTCTGCACCTGGGATGGGACAACCCTGGATGTACGGACAGGCTGGGGAATGGGATGCTGGGGAGCAGTGCCACAGAAAGGGAGCTGGGGGTCCTGGTCATTGGCAAGTTGAACATGAGCCAGTCCTGAACAGCCAGGAGGGCCAAGTGTGTCCTGGGGTGCATCAGGCACAGCATCGCAGCCAGGCAAGGGAGGGGATTGTCCCGCTCTGCTCTGCACTGGGGTGGCCTCACCTCGGGTGCTGGGGGCAGCTTTGGGTGGCACAATGTAAGAAAGAGATAAAGTGATTAGAGAGTGTCCAGAGAAGGGCAGCAGAGGTGGTGAAGAGCCTTGAGAGGAAGCTGTATGAGGAATGGCTAGGTCACTTGGTCTGTTCAGCCTGGAGGAGACTGAAGAGAGATCTCATGGCACTCTAAAACTTCCTCATGAGGGGAAGAGGAGAGGCAGACACTGATCTCTTCTCTGTGGTGATCAGTGACAGGACCCAAGGGAATGGCCTGAAGTTGTGTCAGGGGAGGTTTAGGTTGGATATTAGGAAAAGGTTCTTCACCTAGAGGGTGGCTGGGCACTGGAACAGGCTCCCCAGGGAAGTGGTCACAGCACCAAGCCTGACAGAGTTCAAGAAGCATTTAGACAATGCTCTTGGGGCCCATGGTGTGACTCCTGGGGATAGTTCTGTACAGGGCAAGGAGTTGGACTCGATGACCGTTGTGGGTCCCTTCCAACTCAGCACAGTCTGTGATTCTGTGAACTTTTGAAAAAGGCATCTGTCTTGATGCTGCTTTAGTCAGGCTTGGCATTGCAGTGATTTCTCTCAATTGAGTGGTTTCCCAGGGATTTGTGATACGTGGTCAATCGATTGTGATATCTTGAAAACATACAAGCACTCAATGAAAAGAAGAATCATTTTAAAGTCAGTTATCTATGTGGATTCTCTGCTGTCTAATACATTGTGAATTCTTATATCCATCTTTCCCTTAGATACTTACCAGGTACCTTTCCTCTGTCCATCTGCTTATTTTTTCAGGACTTGTGGTACTTTTAATTTGTACTTCTCTGCATAATCAGTCAATGTGTTAAAAAACTGTGTGAATGTGTGGTACGGGAAGGTGAGGGAAGAGACTGTCAGATCATTTTAAAAATGTCCAGCTCCTGAGGCATAATGTCAAACATCCTAAATGTCTTAGCTGCAGCTCAAGTTTTTTTCCATACTGCCATACTGATGATGCAGGAAAAGGCAATCGCGTTACTTTCCTGATGACTTAAAGTAGTAGTAATTACATATATGATGTTATTAGATTCTCGACATCTTGCATTAGGACAGTTATGATTGACTTATTGATGGCTTCATTAATTCATTTCAGAGGACAAAAGCTTAAAAATTACTTTTTTTAAGATTTTCACGTGTAGGCTTGACAGTCTGAAAGATGTCTTAATGTCTAATTTACAGTTCTTTGAAATCACCTGCTTTTCTAAACTTATTAGTTTCAACAGTTATTAGGAAATAAAAGTCAGTTAGCACTTCCAGTATATACCATGAAAATATATTTCCCCAAGGTGTAAATGTGTTACTTAGTAAGACTGCTAGTGAGTTATGTCTTGTCAGTATCCAGAATGTGAAAGCTTTGGATACATCTAAATAATGAGAAAATCAGTTTACACTTCACATACTGCAATAAGTCAATAAACAAAACTTCCCGGCATCCATTGGAAAGCTGTGAGATACACTGTGCTGTCTCTTCCATTAAGAGGTGGATACCATAGAAGACTGTGAAGCTTTTACATGCACATATTAAGTGGATCAAAGAAGTTACTTTCACTGAATATATTAATATTTTCTAACCTTCTTAAAGTGAGATATTTATTCCCTGGAGAGGAGAAAAACCTTGCTTTACTGACATTGCCAACTGGGCCAGGGAAGGTTGGTTCTTAGCTTTAAACTTCTAACCATCTCATCCTTCTCTTGTGCCTTTATGTGTTAGAGGAGACACGTGCTTTCAGCCTGGTTCCTGCTTTCATGCAGTTTCATCATCCTTCTGGCTTCTTGTTCCTTTGGTCCTTTGGCCATTCTTTTTATATCAAATGAAAAGAGATCAGCTTTTCAGGATAAGTCCTTTGGTAAGAAATGTCAACCCAGCAACCTTCTGTCTTTACTTTTAAATCCTCACTTTAATGTTTGGAAAGACCTTTGCTTTTCTGAAAGGAAACAGTCATTGAGGGTGAATATATATCTCTCTCTCCTTTTCTCCTTTTTTTTTTTTTTTTTTAATTCTGTCTGGGAGAATAATCTCTTCTCAATCCGTGGAAAAATAGACACACATGGATTTTCATATCTTGGCAGATCCACAGCAATCCCGTTAGAAAAACCTACAGAAGGTAGCAAGTTCTTAATTAATGTTGAGTTAAAAATGACAAAATAAACTTGCTTTAATTGGGCCAGGATCATAGGAGCCAAGATTTAACTTCCACAGAGATGAGTCACCATCATGAACAAATGCAAGTAGCAACTGTTATTTTGTTGTCACAAATCAAAAGATGTACAGAGGCAGGCAAGATGATATGTTAAAAGGTCATGTACTCAGAATCAGAGTAACAAAAAGTATTTGCTGTGATTAAAAAAATGAACTGCAAAATATTAGGGAAAGTTTCATCTGGAGTGTTCTTTAATGTTTTTGCTTTTATATGAATTTGTATGTGTGATAAAAGAAGCTTATGATGTTTGTGCATCTCTGTGGTTATTTGCTTAAGTGGAATAAGAGCTATAGAATATATGCTTTTTAAATATTTCTACCTAGACAGAAATGTGGGAGGGTTTAAATTAAAAAATTAAGTATTGGATGTATTTCAGAATTATGTAAACTTTCTGTTATTCAGCCTGACTTACAAAGCTGAGAGGTGTATTTTACTGACAGGAGAGGATAAAGAAGATTAAATGGCAATATTATCATTCTTATAATGAAGGTGATCTAACCTTGGTGTATGCTTAGCTAAGAAAGGTGAATTTCACCTTTATACAGACAGTCTTGTGGAAGACTGTTCCTGTAACATTGTGGAAGACTGGGTTTTTTGATTGAATGTTAGCCATCATGAGCAAATGAGTTATAATAACTGTCATGTAAAATGTTAAGAAGATGTTTAGAGATGGATTCTCCACTACCTTCCACTTTGTCCAGTAATTTCCATCTGTACAGTTGTATATCCATTTCACAGAGCTGTAAAGAGGGAAAAAGGCTGAAGCTTTGTGTCAAGTTTTCTCACTCCCCTTCTCCCTCAGTAGTGGTGTATGTGAGTGGCTGCAGAACTACAAAGTCATGTTTACAATGCCTGGGCTGTATAGGACAGAAACACTTGGGAACACATTTTTCTCTCCTGTTTATCAGTATCAATTTGCGGTAGTGCTGCTTAATTCAGTTTCACGTATTCCAAATTTACCCTTTATCTTAGTATAATTAAATTACATTCTCCTCTGCATTTTTTTAATAGCATTCTACCTCTATTTTATTCATACATTCAGATGTAGTTAAAAATGAGTAATACTGAATTGCTTCTACTGAATGGGATGTCACAGCAGAATAGTTCAAGTGTCTTACTGTCATGCCAAGCTTGAACCTGGTCCTGAGCTTTTGCTTTAACACCACTCTGCCACTGGGGACCTTGTCCTTTGAGCTAGGAAATCAAAGGCTTCAGAATGCAACATCAGCCACATCATGTTATTGTGTGCTATCAACCACAGAAAGTGACCTATTTTTTTTTTTTTACCGGTGATACAGCAGTGGTCAAATGGCCTTTTGTTTGTATGAAACATTATGTGTGCAAAACTGTAAGTATTTTGCATTTAATATTTGAAAAATTCCATGCAAATCTTAACACTTGAGTAATTTTTATTCATACAAAGATCATGGTGTGGTAGAGTTAGTCTCCCCTCACCAGCTGCTGAATCCCTATTAAGATATTTCTCCCACCTTTTGACTACATTTGTCATTGGAGATTTCCACCAAATTCCATTAAATTCTGCTACTCTGCACAGTAAATAGCCATGAAAGCACCATGCTTCTTAGCACAAATCCTCAATCCCCCGCTAACACCTTATATTACAACTGTCTAATTACCATGTTCTGCAGTAACCTTGTGGGACTTCCATAGGTAATTAGAACTCCAGAGCGTTTCTGCAATAATCCAGTAAGGAACTCTTAAGTAGAAAGAATTATGTGGTGCTAATATTTTTGCACCCACGTGTTCTTCACAGTTAATTGTTTCAATTAATATTTGGCAGCAATGAAGAAATTCATAGAGGTTCATAAACTGAGACAATTCTCAGGAAACATTTAAGGCAAATGAGTTGTAGTTGTGGTCACGTAAAGATGCAGGGCACTTAAGAAAAAACTAAATTCCTAGTACGTCAAGGTATTACAACAGGAGATTTTCGTATTACTACTAGGAGAGATGCCTTAACTTGCCCCATTCCTTTAAGACTGTAGTGTTTGGGTAAATTCTCTTTTCTTTCCTTGAAAGTTTTACCAAGTCGTTGTAGATGAAGAATACTGTGTGAGTTAAAAAGCATGATGAGTACGCTCTGATACTGTTCTACAGACATGTCTTTGATGACAGAGAATAGTAGAGAGGGCTATTGAGATGTTTCCTTGATTCTGGATGTCTTTATTTCACTTCAGTCTCACCTTTCCTTTGTTTTTCCTTTCAGAGTTAAGGATACCACATACTGTGTAGCTATAAAGGCCCTGTGTACACTGTGCATGCTGCCTACACTGGCAGTGTGTGTTTCAAACCTTGGATCTAAATAGTACTTACTGTCTTTACTGATTATTCTGATTCTTCACCTCTGTACAGTCAGTGTCAGGTCAATGGTATTTCTATAGATTTATGACAGTGTCATCTGTGCAAGAAAATTACTCCATTATTCATGAAGTACACAGGGATGTAGAAAACGGCTTTAATCCCAAAAGCACGTGTTGTTCCTCCCTGCTTCTTGCTCCCCTCATCCTTTGGGCAGCCCTTCTGCATCCTCACTTTGGTACTTCCTAGGGGATCTTCCACCCCTTTGGAGTGGCCTCAAACACACCCAGTTATTTTGACACCAGGATAGAAGCAGCAGCCCAAGAAAGACCAACAAGAGAGAGTGGGCGTGTGCGGGGCATGATGAGGGTAGGTGCATTTCTTCCCATTGTGCCCCGAACTGCTTTCCTTTTCACGCTGCCCTTTCCACATTGTCAAGTATATCTCTATGTTGGACAGAAAGACCTAATGCTTTCTAAATCTGCGTGTCTCATCATAGGTACCGACCTGTTTCATTAGTTAGTTCCCAGTAGGGTAATGACTACAATTTATTACTTTACTGTCAGAAAGATAATGGCTACATTTTATGGTTGTTTGCCATACCCTTTTAGTCTTAAAATCTTGGATTTTTGTTCATGGTTGCTTTCTGCTTTCTGTGTAATTGTAATTTTTGTTTAACTGTAATATCCTGTAAAATAAGGAATGGTCTGGAAGAAGTCTTTGGATGGGTTGATTAGAAGGTCACTTACTTTTCTTGCATTAAAAGGGCAGAAGAACAAATGCCATTCCAATTTATCATCATATGTAACCTTTGATTAAACAATTTTTTGCTATATCAGTGTGAGTGGCTTTAGGCTTCAGAGTAGATTACTGAAATTAGAAACTTTAGCACAAAATAAAAAGTCATTTGTTTAGATGATTATTAAATTTAAAAGTCCGATCTGGAAGTCACCTTAATGAAATGCAAAATTGAGTCTACTGAACCTCTGTGCACTTTCAAATCAGAGCATGATGCTTCCCTAAAATATCATAAATTGCCCCTATTCTGCCAGTTAATTCTGTTGTTTTGCAGCCAAGATTATCAGTTAGACTTGATTAAAATAAAACGAGCTGTTTCTTAGAATGTGATCCATGAACCCTAGTCAATACAGTCTTTCCTTTATAGCCTTCTACCTATTACCAAGTTATGAATTTAGTTATGAATTTAGTTTAATTTATGTTGCAAAGTTTCCAAATAGAATGCATTATAACAATCTTAAAATTGTAGGAATAATAGATCTATATTTATGTGATTTCTCATTGTTTGTACAGCTTTGAGAAGGTAGTATATTTTCCCCTTGGTATGCCTAAGAGGGTAAAAGCAACTACATAAGTGAGTAGGTGTGTGCACATGGAGAACCACATGTAGTTTTGCCATGAAAACAGACAGTCACCATGTAAAAATTCTCAGTACATTCTCAGAGGTAGTACAAAATGTTCTCAGAGAGAAAATACATCACCAAAAGAATCCCTGTATGGTGACGGACGTTTGAATAATGTCCATACAAATCACTATTCTTAGTGAATGGGATGTGGCTTCTGTTTCTTACTGAACAAAAGAAAATTTACTGGCTGCCACACAGTGTGGGTAAAACTCAGATTTAATGCTGCCAGCAGCAAAGGCGGCAGAATTTACATGTTTCCACAGGACAGGATTTTGACAAGCTTTTGTATTTTTGTACAGCCCAAAGCAAGGACACAGTCACTGTTGCTGTATTGCTGAATAAGTTCTTCTGGATCAGATGTTTTTTTCCCCTTTGTTTCTTTGTTAATTTTTAATTTTTTAATTTATAGTCTTTGCAGATAAACCATTCCCATTAAATGCTTACTACTTTGGTTTTCTCCAAACAAATATGGAAGATAAATCTGATTCTAGGTGTGCAGTTTGTAGGAATTCTCTGAACCTTCAGGAAATCTTAGCTGAAGATACATGCTTTTTTTTTTGGACATGTACAGCTTGTTCTCCTATGACATAGAATTAAAATTTCCACAACAAATAACAAAGCAGTGCTTCTTGACATGGCAAAAATGAGTGCATACGTTATGCGCACAGAAGGGATTTGCCTGTCCATGTGAGTTCTCACTTCTCTGGGACCAAACTTTGAAATTTCCTCATTTTCTCAAAGTTCTGTTTAACAGTAAACAGAGAGACTATGTACCTGCCATTTCTAAAGTTGGGGGTGGGGTGGGAGGGTGCTGGTGAATAGACACCCACTGTGGATCCCTTTCATGGATCCATTCTAGTTATGGTGGTACTGGGCAGCCCGTACATATAACCTGTGCCAGCTCAGTCACAAGCCTAAACAGTAGTCTTCGTAGGACTACAAAATGGGTAGACAAATGCCCATTTCTTCCCAGGGAAGGCAAACCTCCCTGAGTGTATTGGCACTCCTCTATGAAGAAAGTCTGTAGAGTCTCCGCTTTGGAGGCAATCCAGTGTTTTTGCAAGGGCTAAATGAACTACTCTCTAGACCCAGCTTTGTACAATTTGCTGAGCTCAATGAACTCTTTTCTTTTCTCCTTTCCTCCTCATACTTCTTTGTTACTTTCAACAATGTGTAGTAGAAAAATTGGCAGTTACTCAATGAAATCACTGTTCAGCTTACACCAAAAGGAAGAATTTTTTTGTGAATTTGCACTTCTAAGAAGATGTCACAGTTTTCAAACGAAGTGGTGAGACTCTGAGTTAATGCTTTTTGAATAGCTTGAATAAAAGGTTGCCCCTGAGTCTGTAAAACAGAAGCAGTGAGGCACAGTACCTCCTGGAGTTCCCTTTGGCCAGTTTGTCTTTGCTCTGCCCTTAACTTGGGTCTTTGTCTGCTGGGCACAATCTTGAGCAAAGTAGTCCTCAGTACAGCTTAGAAATATCAATGGAATGCAGCCTCTGACTGATTTATTCTTCCTCCTTTTTTTTTTGTCTGCATTAAAAGAGAGTTGGCTCACAGTATTTCTTTGCTCCATCATTACTTTTCTTTGGGGCTTATTCATTTAAACTTCAGGAAGAAAATGCCACATTTGCTTTTTCTTCTTCTTCTTCTTTTTTTTTTTATTGTTACTGCTATACATTAGTGTTGCTTGTAACATGCCATTTCTACCACAGTTGTATGTGGCTACCAGAACAAACCTGCTACTTGGCTGTAATATGCAAAAAGCTATACAAAGCATAATTAATGTAGCGAAGCAAAGTGACTCACAGGTGACATTTGTTCTCCTGAAGATTAAGTGGACTTTGTGAAAACCATGATAAGGATGTAAGAGAACAAAGGAAAGGAAAAAAATGTAGGTAGGATTTTGCTGGTTTTGTGTGTGTGCTAAAATGGAGATCCTCAGCAATATGCAACACGGCCTTTCCTTTCTATTTAGCATTCCCCCCCACCCCAGTCTCTGAAGTATGAATGTATGCATTTTCTTTGCTAGAATGAATAAGGAACATGGGTGTCCAGTGACCATGATCTTCATTGAAGTTGTGGAATCCTTTTTGTATAGAAATACCAAATTTATAATGCTATCATTTGTATCATACCACTGATATTGGAATGAAATCTGTCATTTTAAAACCAATTTGATGCTAATAAGGAGGTATTTCCATGGCACCATTATGATCTACACCCATGATCCTGTTTCCTTTTCTCAACGAAGTATTGACCATTACAGACAAGTTGAGTTGATCCATTTTTGCTACTAATATTGTGAAATTAAAATATGACAACCATCCATAAGCAATATTTTTGGCAAGTTCACTTAATGGCTATTAAAAACTAGGAAAGAAGAGAGATCATTTTAACAGGTGATCATAACGATGTAATTTCTGGGGACATTGTATCTTTTCCCAAAATAGTATGCTAGTAACACTAACACATAATAATTACAAGAAAATTTTGCATAAATGGTTCTATATTTTATAAAGATCCTCAACAGGATGGTGTTCCATCAGTTCTGCCTGAGTACATACTTCTGGTATTTCCTTTTGTTAAAAAATAGAGTTGCCATAACAACTTCATGCAAATTTCATGTGACTTATATAGAACATTATTTTTAGAAGTATTTAGAATTTTGGTTGCTTTAAACTGAAAGAATATTTTTATGTAGATAGTACTTTTGTCTTTGTCTCTTTTGCTTTTCTTGATAAGAGAATCCAGTGTTTTGTTGCCTTCAATAACCTGAAGAAATAAAAATGTTTAAAAAAAAATCAAGTAATTATTCCCCAAACCACAGTTGAAGTAAGCGATCATATTTTCCAGATTAAAAAATCATCTTCATAGCCTTTGAAAGGTCTCAACATTGATTTGTTGGATCAAAAATAGTGAATAGAGCAGTTAGGTTGTTCCTCTCAATTACTGCTGAATGGTTAGGTTAGACTATCACTAAACATACCCACCTAGCACTAATGAGCCATCTCTCTGTGTGCCTCAGCAGGCAGTCTCTAAGTGAAACAGGTACTGAGAACCCCTTAAAGTATTCAAGGAGTTCAGGCATTAAAACATTGAAATATGAGTTGTAGCTGAATTTGGTGCAATGTTTTTGGTTTAGATTTGAAAAAAAATTAAGAGCTTTTGTAAAGTAA
This sequence comes from Lycocorax pyrrhopterus obiensis, assembly GCA_014706295.1. Taxonomy (NCBI): domain Eukaryota; kingdom Metazoa; phylum Chordata; class Aves; order Passeriformes; family Paradisaeidae; genus Lycocorax; species Lycocorax pyrrhopterus. The sequence continues at coordinate 37,620,328 of JACSVZ010000004.1, read as the reverse complement.
GTTTATCTGCTGTGTGTCCTATTTCAGTACATCTTAGGATAATTTGCCACTTCCTTATGTGATTAAAATGAGTCCAAAAAAGGAAAGGGTGAAGTAGGTGTTGTAGTTTTGTATCATTATTATCTTTGTTATAATTTTTTTTTTTTTTTTTTTGCAGCTAAACATTCTGGTACACTATATTGTTCTCAATCAGATTAATTCAGTTGTTATAGCTTTCAATATTTATGGTACAGGATTTGTTTCCAAGTTCATAATAATTGTGCCCCTCTGCACTATAGCAGAAAATACACCAGAGGCTTATCTTTGATCTTCTAATAACTGTCCAAGTGGAAAGTTTGTTAGTTTGTTGTCATGAATATATTACTTGAGTTTTTGTCATAGCTAACAATAAACAAATGAACTTTGCAAATATCACTCTGGTTTTGCTTTTATATTTTTAAAATATTTTTCTTTAATATGTATGATGTTCTGTATAAACTCCTATTTTACTTGCTTAATGCATTAGTGATGCTTTCATCTATTTAATGTTTTGATGCCTTCACTACCTTTGTTTTTATCTTGTTCTTGTACTACTTTTCTTTAACATACCATTTTGCTTTTGCAAGGTAAGAAATAGGATCTGTTTTCTCTCGGTGTATTTTTATTTGACTTCTAAGTAGTACATGCCATAATCCAAGAAAACGAATGTTAAAAACCAATTACAATTTGTCATAATTAATGTATTTTGTTGTTTTAAAGTAGGAAAAAAATTAATCTCTATCTTTGTGGTGTGTCACACCATTGATTTTTTAAAGCAAACCCCACTGAAATCAATTGGGAGTGTTGCGTATAAATCCATGCCACGCTATGGCTCTTTATTTATTGGTTTTAATTAAAAGGGAAAAGACACTGGAAATCTCAGTACAACACTATGGAGGTCTTTAGGATTTTTATTTTTTAAATTTCCTCCCTTTTTATGATTCCATCAAAATGCCAAAACAAGATGTTTATCTAGTCATGTAAACCAGATGGGGAAAGTAGATAAATTTAATAAATTGACAAGCTTACAGCATCATTCAAGCGATTAAATGGATTCCGCACCACCTCTTCCCTTCTCTGTATCCCCACTCCACATTATTCTTATCTGCAGGATTAGACTCCCTATTAGGTCTCCTGATAAGAGTCCTCCTGCTTTCTGAGACTCACAATTCTCAGGGCACAAGGGCGAAGTGTTGTGCCTGTGGGTTCATGTGTTACATCACATACTAAATCCAGAAAAGGATTCAGGTTGCAGTAAAGATTGAGCACAACCTTTAAGAAGCAAGGCATGGAACTTCATGTTAAACTCCATGTCATGCTTAGATATTGAACCGTGTGCACTGCAGTAAGCTAAAAACACCACTTACTTGCTACAAATCAGTCCCTTATCTATGAAAACAAACCAGACCATGTTTTCAGTAAAATTAGCACATAAAACAATCATGTGATGTCCCAAGTGAAAATGAGATATGTTGAATAAAATGCCTTTTTAATGTAGTTAAGAATAGCGTTTTACTTGTGGATTTCAGTGGGTTTTGTTGGCTTGTGGGGTTTTGTTGTTTCTGCTTTTGTTTTGGTTCAGGGTTTTTTTCACTGATGTGTAGAATTTTCCACATGAGCACTAGAATCTGTTGCAACTATTTAGGTCACCCACTGGGTTCATTGCAGTCAGAGGACTAAGGTCACTCCTTAAAGATAAAATATCTCCACATAGCCTGGAGGTCTAAGCTGTGACCAGTGGTCAGCTTATAGGTGAATGGTGGATATTTAACTTAGAGAAAAAAGGATGGAAATTTCCTGTTCTGTACAAACATAATCCCTAAATAAACCAGAGGCCATCAGGGGGTGGCCAGTATCAGCACAGCAGAAAAAGTTTATGCTTTCTTTTTCTAGACTGCACATTCAAAGATACAAACAGGTATCTGTACACATTTATACGCACGCACGTTTTCATACTTTTTTTCACCCATGTATGTTGTGTCTATATGAATTTGTATGTAGCTCATATGAATAAACTACAAATAGTGCTACTTTCTGCCATTTTGGACACCGCTATGTGGGGCATGTGTTCACTGATAAGCAGAGTTCTCCAGATGACCTCTTGATACTGTTGCAATCTATTGAGGTCACCCTCAATAGGTGACCTTACATCCCTTACCCATATGTTTGGGTTCATTAGTTCCAGAAAAGCTTTCCTTTCATTTCTGTGCAAAATCTAAGACTCTGCACCATCTATGGATTTCAAACAGCAACTTGTTCTGGTTGTACAATAGTAGTGTGATCCAATCAATAATTCTACAGAAATTTAACTCATCTCTCAGGGACTAAAGCTCTTAATTTTATGGTGATTAAGTTTCTGTGAGGTTACTGCTACTGTAACTTAAAGGAAAAAAGTAGAAGTTATCTATAGTTAGACCAAATTAGTTCCAGTGATATTTTTTTTTTTATCAACAATAAATTGGCTAATGTGTCTTCTTTCATTTCAAAAGGGCAGTAATAGTTTAGTCACAATGGTTTATCATGTCAGTATAAGCCAGGGAAATAAGGTCGATTTGCTTACATGTTCCAGATTGCATTACTTTTGTGACATAGTCTTTAACAGTAGAGAGAGAGTCTATTGAATTGATCCTTAAGTTAAACCAAATAATATCTCCTCAGATGAAATTTATGCTTCAGGTTGTAACCTGGAGCTCCGTTTTGTTTTCCACTTCACATTATACAGACTTGTCAACAGAGATTTTGTAAAGGGAAACTAACACCAAATAGTTCTCTCAGAATTTTATGGTTTAAAAGTATTATGAATGTCTAGTTTTTTGGAATCCGATCCAATTCTTCTTATAAATATATTAAATACAGTCCAAGTGCCACATGACTTCTTAACATCACCAGCAGCAGCTGTACAACTTCTGAGGTATAAGTATTTCCTTACTTAACTGAGTTTAAGATAACTGTTTCTGTACTCATAATCAAATAGAACGAGTGTAGGTTTTTATATGGATATGAACGTTTGAACAAAGGATAAGCAGTCCACCAGAGCTGTGAGTAATGAGGAAAGAAAATGAAAAAGTTAATCAGCATTGAAAATTTTTGAGCAGCAATATTTGGAAAATTGAACATTCAATTGGGAGAGCTGTTCAGGAAAAATATATAAGTAAACTGAACTGTCTTAGAAATTGGATTTCAAAACTCTCTTTGTTCTCTCAGTTGAAGTATGGTCATGTTTACTTAATAAACACTTGCTTCTCCACTTCTGTTTAAGGCTAGGAGATTTGTAGGTCAGAGTTCTGTTTGACCTATATGAGCAGCTAAGTAAGTTTTTACTTGCTGCACAATTTTTTTTTTACAGGGAAACACCCTTCATTCTCTAGACCTAAAATTCTGGGTGTTTTATGGGGTCAATTCCTTCGTATTGATATATGTTTGAGAGTTTCTTTGAAAACAAAACTTTGCTTTTTGAATGGAAATGCAGTTTTAGGTTTAGAAAACACAGACCAGTCTGGGTTTTGTCATCTTGTGGTAAGTCTGACTTTACTAGGGGATAAGATGGACATGTATGGTAGCATCCACAGTTCTAAATCTGTGCCATCATAACTCATAAATTCTGTCATTCAGGTCTTCCTGGCAGTATGCAGTAATGAAAAATGTCCAAGAAGTAATAGTGGAGGAGCTTCTTCTCAAACTTCTGCAGCAGGCTATCTATAATGGACCATTTCCAAGAGGATTTGAGATTAATATGACTTTTCCTTTTGCTCTTACACTGATGAAATGTCTCATTATGCTCAGCCTTTTTTAATACATGGGCCATACTACAAGATTTAATTTATTTATTCTGTAGGTGATTTCCATTTCCTTTTATTTACCCTTTAGGCGAGGCAGCCGACTACACAGCAGCCCCTGCTGTTTGCACTGGCTGTGAATGGATGTCTGAAACTTAGTTTATTTGGCATAAGAAATTGAGGCAGTCAGAGCAGCTTCAACATGGCTTAATAAAAGAGAAGTAAAATTGTGTGAAAAAAAATTCTTCGAGGCCATATATATAACAAATCTTGTAGCATCTTGTTCAATTTGGGGGGATTGGTCACTGTCCTGGAAAGGTCTGGTAAGGCAGGTACAATTCACTGCTTTTATATTCAAACTGCTTTTTAAATGTCTAGATTAATACTGAAACACTTTCTACATACAAAGCTACTTGAAATTACTGCTGCATTTAAAAGGTACAGCCTCAAACAGTCCTTCAAGATTCATTTATTTTTTATGAATTTTCTTCACCGAATTATCCAGCACGTAACACTAGAGGTTAATGGTTCTTTAAAATGACAGACTGGAAGTTTCCAACATGGATATAAGGATACGTTTTTGCCACACTTAAGAGTCTAAAGATCAAATTTTCTCCATGTATTATAAAATTAATAATAATTTTTTGCTTGTTAATAGAACTGGTGAAGTTACTAATACTTGCAAGGAGCAGAGATTTCTTCTGCACAGAGCTAGTCAGTTTTTCCCTTTCCTTTCTGAAGTCGCTAACACTTTTGAGGTGTTCCAGATATTGCAATGTACTGATTTTAGAAAATGATTGAGTATTTAATAGAGCCCATTTAATTCACTTGAAAAGATTCATTACCTTTAACTTTTTCTATTCTATGGATACGATATAATCATGCTGCAAATACATCAAACTCTTTCTGCTCATTTTTTACCCTGCCACCATATATGTCAGTTGAAACAGAGAGGAAGCAGCCCAATTCCTGTTTGCATTCTTTTAAATCCATTTGTAAACCAGTTTGGTCTATGTCCATTATGGAACTTTTGTTTAATGGTTTATGGCAATTTCTCAAAGAGTCCATGAGCTTCAGCCTCATCAAATATGAAAAATCATACTTTTTGTTGACAAAAACCCCCATGATTATTTATTGACTAGGTTCATTATCTCTTTTAATGTTTCATTGCATTAGTAGCATTCTTTTCCCTGGTGGCACGTTTCTGTCCTGATGATGCTAGTTATTCTGTATCTAATTAACAAAAAGTTGTTCATCTGGTAAAAAAAGAAGCAGACATATTATTAATATTCTCCTTAGTAAACTGTCCTAAATAATTAATGCAAATAGACTTCCAGGGTTGTGAATTTTGATGAGAAGTTACTCTCACAGATGAATTATTTGGTTTAGGTATTTACCCTGCTAATCCACAGGTTTTTGTGTTGATTCATGTAAAACTGATTTTGCCTTAGTCTGTTGAGGAGGAGGGGAATATAAAATTTAAGTTTTTGAACAAATGAATGCCAACAAAATACAACAGAAAGCTAGATTGAGTTAAAACTCTTCTGCAAAGCTCTAAGGCATTGAGTCTGCATGTGTAATAGAACATGAATCTGCAGTGCTGGGAATTCTCACAGCAAGAACAGTTTCCTTACATTACTGTAATATTTGAGTTCCAACTTTGCTTAAAGGAAACTCAGTGCAAACACAAAGTAAAGGACTGTGAAAGATTTACAAAAGAGATCACGTTTTCCCCTTTTTAAGCAATCTCTTGGGAAGGGAGGAGGAAAAAAGAGTGCATTTTTGTGGGATGATGCATTCCATCTTTTCATCCATATAGTTTGTGGAATTGTTCCAGCTTCCCTGGTGTTGCACAAAAGCACACAATAATACACTTGTGCAGCTCTGGGGTCTGAGAAGAAAATGAACCCTGCTGATGCCAGCACCCTATCAAGCAACATATCCTGCAAGCTCTACATTGCACATTCACTTCACTTCCTTCCTGGGCATTCAGGCGCGAGTGAACTCAAAACAAATGCCATCAGTCGAGTCCAAAGTGTTCTAAAAGGCTTAATATAAATTCCTTGCTTCTGATGCTGTGATTCAGGTTAACTCTGGGAATTTATATGTATATTCTGCTGCCATTTTTTTTCCTCCTTTCGCCGAAGATGGGGGCACAGGGTTATTTTCCATATGCCTGTTTTCAGCTCTCATCTCTCTTTTTTTGTTTTGTTTTTGCAGAAAAACTTATTGGAGAAGGGTTATTTTATGCATTTTGAAAGCCAGCACACATCACTCAGTGTCTTGTAATATCAGATGCCGTCCTGGTAGAGTAGCTGATTTTACAAGACACCTGCCTTCATGTTTGAGGGCAGGATCAAGCCCTTCCTTGATGACTTGAGGACAGAAGCTCACTGCTTATTCATGGTGCTATATCTAAGTGTGAACAGGAGCTAGAAGTTTAGTCTCTTATGCCACAGGCTGTGTCCTATATGCTAATCCCATCCTGTCAAACTACTTGAGTCCATTTTTTAATTAATTGATGACAGTTGTTTGGAAAAGTTCACACTTAAAACTTCTTTTCACAACTTGCACATGCATCTCTGTTCAGAAATGCAAACATACACTGAGTATCTTTTAACTAATACAGTACTGCACCACATATCAACACTTTCATGTGTCAGCAAAACGTGCCTGTGTCACATAGGTGCCAGTGTTGATGAAATTCAATTATTTAAAGTTATTTCTGTTGGAAGGCCAAAGATATTGGAAGTATTGAAGGGGGGCTTCACTTTGGAGAGGGCTTTGCTTCATAATGTATGAGCTTGCTACCATTAACCATGTTAAGAGCAACCTCACGTCTGAAAATAAGTATAAAAGTCTTTCATTTAGTGTCCCCTTCTGGTGATTTTTACAGGAACTGCCAGTTGGAATCAGGGTTTGAATCAATGCGTATTTGTGTTTTCTTGTTTTCTTGCACAAATTAGGAATTTTGAGAAAATGGGAATGTGTATTTCAAATCTTTACCTATTCTTGAGGTAATTTAGCTCAAGTACATTTTTATCCCAAGGGAAGATGGCAGCCTGTGGAAACCTCAGATAGGATTGACTGGAAAGGTAGTACTTTAGATTGAATCTAAATACATCCTCTGTCTTATGGAAGCAGCATCTTTTTTTTCCTTCTTCTCCCCCACCCTCCTCACTTTCTTTTAAAAATGTCATCCTTTTTCCTTTGCACTCAGATTCTTCAAAAAGCAAAAGACAATTGATTTCCCTGGTTGGTGCCATTATCTGAGATGCAGGAAATTCTATTTTTCGTCTAGGACAGAGCTAAGCGAAAGCAACTGTAGTCTGTCTTTTGTAAGTTAAATTAGTAAGTGATGAATAGCTTCAATAAGGAAAAAAAATCATATCTTCAGTTAAAGAAAATGTGAACATTTGCCTTTCCTCACTCTAAGTCACACAATGTGACCTATGAAAGTTTTCAGACCTGGAAGAAAGTTAGCTATGCTTTCAGTTGTAAGATTTTCCTAAGTGCTGCAGAAAATAGGCTTCAATGATTTATTTTCTGAAAAGTAAATATGTGGAGGTTTTTTTAGATTACCAAAATGCTTAATGTGTTGAACTTTGTAAATGGTAACTCTGTAATCTGCATCACTGTCACTGTGCAAGTGTGTGAAATAATCAGAGCTCATATACTGAAAATCGTTTCTCATATGATATTTGCATTGATCGTAACAGTAGTTTTACCTGCTAGGAAAAAACTTAGGGCTTCAGGACCTGCATCTAAGTCTGCAAGCATCCAGAAAATGAATGTCTTATAGCGGTTCTTGATTTGACCATAACTGTGTCCTAGATCCTTTTTGGATCAAATATATTTTCATTTTGGAAACTTCTCTTTTCCCCCAGCCGTAATACAAACACTTAACAGGTGCAGCAGGCAGTGGGGTTAGGAGAAGCAGCTCCTGGACCATAAGTGCTCCCTCTCCTGTTCTCCAACAGTGGATGCAGCCCTCATAGGGAAGAGCAAAGGGCCAGTGGTTGCTTCAGCAAGGGTTGAGTGGCAAAGATATAGGCCTTTTTTCTTTGCTCCCCTCTCTCCCTCCCTTTCCCTTCTTTGAAATGAGAAAATAGGCCACCAATTTAGTGGGAACTGAGTCTGGCCAGGCAGCGCTGTGAGCTTTGTGTGCTCGATGGCTGCCCGCCATTTCCCAGACCATCGGCAGCCCTCTCTTACTGTTTTCCCTGGCTGCATAAAGAGAACATTGTGTCTCTTGGAAGCTCTGGCTCATACCCTGCCCTCTATGTGAGAAAAGGAAATGCTCCTTCTGTTCATGACTTAGCAACGGTTGGCAAAAATGATGTCATATCCATGGTAGCAGAAAGACAAAAAGAGAGAGAGGGACTGCTTTTTTAGACGGATTTTACACACCACACTGTTCCGTGAAGGGTCGAACAAAGAACAGGCATTGTAATGCTCTATTTAGAACAGAATACCAGTCTATTTTTTTCAAGCTGGAAAGAAAGGGGGTTTATTTATGACTGTGTTTGAGAGTCCCATTTAGTAACATTGTAGTATGGTATATATGGGATTATTTCTCTCTAGGTTTGGTCACTTCACTGTTTGCTTCAGCCCCTCTGTTAGAAGTACATGTGCTAGCATGCTCTCCTTTATTCTCTTTCTTTGTTGCTACTATGTATGGGTTCTTATTAAGTGAAAGAATATGGAAAATTGTTCATGAAATGTTACAGACAATCACACAACTGCAGTATTTTGCTTTTGTGGTCCCCCACTCTATATTTTAATAATATAGTGTTACTAGCACGTTGATATAGACCTCAGTGAACTGAGCATCAAAATGTGGGCTTTTCTTGGTCTGCAGTATTTTTTTCTTTGTTCAGATATACTGCACAATATCAGTGCTCGTGTATAATTAACAGTTTTTGGAATAAGCCTGTTCAGGAAATAGATGTGCATCTATGGGTGTATTCAAGACTAAAGGGGAAAGAGAGGAGGAACCTGGAAATTTGGGATGTCTTATTATAAAGCCAATGACCCTACCCTTCAGGTGAGATTTGAGCAAATTCTAAAGATCAAATTAAGGCCTCTCCCTAGCTTTGTGGTGGATGATGCTATATGATCTTCAGTTATTAAAACTCTGACAGATTTATAATGAAAGCCAACTCATTTAATCTCCCACTCCATCTCTGTTCAGTGGGCCTTTCCCTGGAGAGCAAGGGGTAACCCTCTTGGTTCTATAGCAAAATTTGGAAATTCATATATATAGGGACCTGTCCTTTTATGAAATGCTCTGGTGCTGAGCATCCTTCGCTGACTTGGAACACTAAATTCCATCCAGCACATATTGAGTCCAGAGTGCAAACCAGTGCTCTGCATGCATAAATCCCAAACCTGAACTGAAAGTAATTTTCTTTCAAATATATGTGCCAGGTTTTCCTGCTTTTCTTGCTTTTTCGTTCTTCTCACTTTTTTTTGCTTATAGATGCACACTACTGTCAGTGGGGATACCTAAACCATGTCCTGAGATGTAAGGTAGCAAGGTCATTGACAGGTGTCACAGATTGTGATTGTTACTGTCATGGTCACTACTTTCTCAGGTGGTTCCTAACTTTCTCTATGAATGAGAAATATCTGGAGAGATTTTAGTTGTCTTCTAAATGCGTGCCTTTGGGAATTAAATGAATATAGCTTTAAAATGAAACGAAAGCTTGAAGTGGGCTCCTCTGAACAATGTAGTATTAATCTGCTTTAGGTGCTTGTCCAGTCTGATTTTCCCTTGGCATGGCTTTGTTTTGCAGGTGATTCAAATATTTCTATTAGCATCTTATTTTGAAATAGAGAAAAATTCTGTTGGATCCTGAAATAGTTGTTGCCAGCCAGTTTGGTATAGAGCTTTCTGCCTCCACATGCTCCTATGGCATTTTGTTTATTCTTTCTGCAAAACAGAATGAACCTCTTTGGAATAGACATTGCCAGCCCTTCTTGAATCAGTTTTGAAATGACTTTTACTGCTGCTGTAAATTGGTTTGGAACAGAATTTCATTTCTGTTTTCTGCCAAAATTTTGATGCCATTAATCTCTACTGACTTGAAGCACCATCATAAACACCAGCTCTGGCATGTGTAAGGAGACAATCTCCCAGGTACACAAGACACTAGGAATGGGCTCCAGAGACCCTCAAGCATCAGCTACAGATTAAGTAACACTATTTTTGTGTTTGCTGTGCTTAAAATGTGGTCTACTAAATTTGGTATCCTTTTGGCTTGGAATGAATTTAAACTGTAGCCACAACAGTAATTTTTAATAGTATAATTGTTTCTGAGATATCAGAGAGAAATTTCACAGGTGGCATATGGATCCAAAATTAGCATTTGAACTTTGTAGAGAGCTGAATATGATCATTTCTTATAGCCATGTTAAGAATTTTTTACTTTCCTTAAGGGAAATGCTCTCTGAGTTTTTGATATTTTTCCATTTTAGATAAAATTGTTGCTGTCTTCATTTAAATTCTTTTGTGAATGTTCTGATGAATTTATGGTAGGAGCACAAATACATCAAGGATAAATAAACAAAGGTTCTCAAAGTGTGTTCAGTTTGTTAATTGGCTATGTCAATAGCAGATGGACATTTCCCCCTGTCTACATGTCCTTATGTGCCTAGAGCTCCTTCCTCTTGCTGCAAATTTAGTATCAGCCAAAAAAAGAGAAGACAGAATGTCCTGCTGTTGCAACATTAATCTTTTCTGAAGGATTCTCTGATGACAAAAGATTAGGTTATTTTTCTCAACTGCCAGATAGCACGTGCTTATCTAAGGAAGGAACACAACCTTTTTGCTGTGCCTTTTCAACTCTTGTGGAAGAATTTGGGATCCATAAACGTTGTGTAGGAGATATTGAAAAAATTTGGATTTTTTAGTTTGAATTAGAAGGGTGAAAAGAAATATGTTTTTTTTATTCTTGAAAGGGAGGGAATAACTGTTTCTAAAATTGCAGAAAGGAGGAGTCCATTGCACAAACTTCTAATTTATTTGATTTAGAGAAAATTTATGTTCTCCTGAAAATAAGGACATAATTTTAAAAGTACAAAGCAAAGTACACCAAAGTGAGCATGATGCAGCTTGACCTGAATACAGTCTTTCCAGATCCCAATTTTCTTAAAGGTAGGGAGTCCACTTTATTAGAGAAGCTGTAATAAAAACCAGTCCTCTCAAAGAGTGAGTGAAAGAGCATCTCTCCTCTTGTAGCAGGTACTCAGAGTTCTGAAAGTTATCTCTTCATGAAGACCATATTTATATCATCAGACTTTTCTGTATCAGCCTTTCAATCTGAACATCTGATTCTCTACTGAAAGGCTGCTGGCATTTCTGTGTATCCTACCTTCCATGCACCCAGGTGGAAATTGTCTGTTTTTCTGAAAGAAACTGGGTCATGGAAGAATCCTAAGCACAGTGTCCTGCATTTGCAACCAAGGGGTCTGAACTGTCTGTCACAAGCAGGCCCTGTTCTGTGACTTCACTGGGCTGAGGTGTAGTGACAAAACCTGCAGCTGTGACACAGTGTATTTACTCCCTGATTTATTTATCCTCAGGAGCATGCCTGTCCTAGATGTAATGTAATAATGAAAAATGCACCAGTAAAGGAAGCAAGCCTTTCTTTAGACAAAGTCAGGATATTTTCTTATCGTACATGAAACCAAACCTTTTGATAACTCTTACAGCATACAACACTTCTGAGGCCGCAGGGCAGGATATTGGAGTGAGCCAATACATTAGAATGCAGCTGAGACGTGCTTCCGGACAGTGTCATAGATTTTTTTTTAAGGCCACATAGCATAAAGTAGTGCCATTTAGACTTTACCACATGTACAGGTGCAGTCAAACAATATCAGTCTGGTGTCAGCATGCTGTTGTTCTGAGACATCAGATCTTGCTGTCAGACTTCATGAGTCCCAGCCTCCTACATCTGCACTGTTGAACTCTACTTCATGTGGACTTCTGCATCCTCCCAAACAGATCTTCCTGTTTATGCTTACCTCGTCTCTTGTCCCTGTATATACACTGCCTTTTTATGTTTCCACACTAAATCTGGTGCCTATTAGTTCACTCTTCCTTCTGGTCTCTCTCTTAGGATGCTCATTACTTTTAAGGTACTGTAATGAATGCCTTGCTTACTAACACTTACATCTTTACTGTTCGCTTGCGGTATAAGCCACTTCTTTGCTTTCATTTTAGTATGATCCTTATTTTACCTTCTCATTTCCTTTCTTTGTTTCCATGTTGACATATTACAATGTTTCCTAGTTTTGGCCAGGACCCAGAGGTTACTCTGTACCACCTCACTTCATTGCCGGGGATGAGGAGAAAGGGACTTTCTGGGTTCCGAGAAGAAGAGCGTGGATTCTGGTCCTGAAAATGTGGGGCAGCTTCAGACATTGTTCATTGTCTCAGGGTCCATGTTGAGCATTTTTGTATGTGGATCATTGTCTCTCTTGTATACTTTTGTTATTATTATTGTTGCTGTTACTATCCGTTTCCTTCTTTCATTGCTGTTTCCAGTAATTTGTTCTTATCTCAACCCATGATCTGCCTTTTGTGCCTCCCATTGTGGTGAGGGGAGAGGGGAGCGGCTCATGATCTTTTTAGTGGGAGTACTAAATTGGGGAACACCATTCCTAAACCAGGACAGAATGTAAACTCTTTGGGACAAGAAGCCCTTTCAAAAGCCGTGAAAATGGTGTGAAAACTGTACTACTTCAGAAATATTTTGTAGTAGTCTGGGGTGCTAGAGTCTGTCGGGGAACATAGTATACCTACTATCCTCTTGACTGTGGTGTGTTTTGCGTACCAGATTTGTTGCAGAAATTCTCCACAGTGTAATAAAATACCATGTTGCTGGCATGAATGTCAGCAATTTGTACTTGGTACTCATTTTTTTTCCTAGTTCTCTTATATAAATATTCTGAAAAATGCTGCTGATTGTTAATCGACCGTCTTATTTGGCATGCATGTTGTCACCTTCATAAGGGACACTAAGAAAGATAATGCTCAAGGAGCATACAGCATATATTCGCTTTCAAGAGTGGATCTCGAAGCTTTACATTCAGGAGAAAAGAGTGTTAACCACCATTCACTTCTGATTTTTTTTTAAGCATTCTATCTTTAGGCATATCTGTAATTTCAGTCATTGATATGGGGTTTAATTTGGTTTCATTGTAGCATATCTTTACATGCCTTCAGTAATTTTTGTATTTCTTTGTCTGATGGAACAAAGTCTTCACTTATTGCCAAGCATACCAACATACCATCACATGTAGCTCTGAGTTTGGTTGAACCTGTGTTTAGCAATTTCTTTCTTGGTGATTTGCTTGCTGTGTCCAGGACCTTTCAGTTATTTTTCAGAAAGTTCACAAAATTAACAGCATTCCCTCATTTGCAGAACAGACTAATACTTGCTGCCTAATGCTCGCAATTTCAGTATTGGATGAAGTATTTGTTTGAAAGAATATATTACCAATGCATTTTGGCTTGCTGTTATCACTTTCCCCAAATCAGGCCAATATTTCAAAACTGAGCTTGCCAGTATCTTTGGCACTCTGTTGTCCTGGCACCTGATGGCTATACTGCTAAGTACTTGATACCTTGGCTGCACTCCTGCTATCTATCAAATATCTGGACCAGTAGTATCAAAACAAGAAAGTAATGCTTTGTGGCAGTTATTTTGTGAAAAGGAAGAGTAGTATTTCATTAAATCATCTAATTACAAATATTGTTAAAACAGCTGTGGTTCCTGCTGTTGAAATCAGATATAGAATCTAGGTATAGCACAAAACCTGACATCATTCATGAGAAATCATGTAAGCTTAAATTAAAGCCCATAAAGTGTCTAAATTTTGTTTGTGTTTGTGATTGATACACTTTGACATTAAAGTGAGCAGATGTAGAGCTGCTTATGGGAGCAATACTAGTTTCTGCCTAGACTCAGTTATTAGGTGGCTTCACGAAAAAGTAGAAATTGCTCTGGGAGACAGAGGTTGCTATTTTTAAGAAGTAAATGCTTCAGTCTTGGCATTCGGAGACTCAGCTCTGTGAGAAGCCAAATTCTGTAAATTTAATATCTGGAGTAACAGAAAAGCTCAAGGAGTGCTGCCAGGTGCATTCAGCTGGCATGTGTCTGAAGTCCTTGCGTGAGATTGATATCATATGAGCACACGTTCTCTTGTATTGTATCCAGAAATTAAAAGCTATTTGTCGTGGTTTAACCCCAGACAGCAAATAAGTACCACACAGCTGCTCATTCACTGTCTCCCAGCAGTTGCATTGGAGAGAGAATTAGCAGGGCAAAAATGAGTAAACTCATAGGTTCAGATAAGAACAGTTTAGTAATTTAAATAAAATACAATAATAGTAACAATAATAATAAATTTTAATGAAAGGCAAATAACAGAGAGAAATAAAACCCAAGAAAGACAAGTGATGCAAATGAAAATGATTGTTCACCACCAAAGGACAGATGCCCAGGCAGTCCCCAAGAAGCAGCCCCCTCCACCAAGCTTTCCCCAGCTGCATATGCTGAGCATGACCCTACATAGTCTGGGATATCCCTTTGGTCAGTAGGGGTCAGCTGTCCTGGCCACGTCCCCTCACATCTACTTTTGCACCCTCAGCCCACTCAGTGGTGGGATGACAAGCAGAAAAGGCCCTTGATGCTGTGCAAGTGCTACTCAGCAATAACAAAATCATCTCTGTGTTATCAGCACTAATTCCAGCAAAATCCAAATCACAGTCCCTTAGCAGCTACTGTGAAGAAAATTAGCTCTACCCCAGTCAAAACCAGCACACAGATGAAACAATGCTTACATTCTTGCTGGATTTCTCAGCCAGCACTACACAGCTGTCATTCTGGTTTTGTATCTATTATTGCTCTGTTCAAGTCATTCTGGAATAAATAGTTAAAATGTTAATTGACATAAATTTGTGCTGTTGTAAGGTGTATTTTGAAGGGGGTTCTTACGGAGCCATGTCGTTGATGCTACTTCGTTTCAGTAAGAAATGCTTGGATGATTGAAATAATTATTTTTAGACAGAAGTGAAAACTGCCCTGTTCTTGAACAGGAGGAGACGTTACTCGTGGAGATCCTGTGTAGCTCTCCATTATTGCTCACTTGGCTACAATGTTGTTTCTGTCAGCTATTGACTCCATGTAGAAGAGGTTTTTTGGCTCTCTTCAGTATTCTTTCATGCTCATAGTTGTTCTGCTTCACTTTATGAGGTATTAGTGCAGGTTGTATATATCTTATGTACGTATATTCTATGTACTTCTCTGTTTGTATTCCTCACATCATCAGGAGAGACTTGGCAGCACTAGGACTCTACTGTGCTGCAATATAATATGCTGCTATCAGTCCTTACACATGTTGGCATATATTCATTATTCCTGGGACTGGGTGAGAAGGACAGGGATTTACTGCCTTAAATGTGAGCACTTCCATGTACTTCACAGTGACCTGTAGACATTCAGACACCTCTGCCATGAGGTGGATCCATGTCTGCCATAAGGGTACCGGGTTTCTTTTTCGTCCTATAAAGTTTGGATCCTTCTAATTTTCCTCCAGGGATTCTTAGCATATTCCATTAGCTCTCTACCACAAAGTGTGCAGAATTGCATTTTTGAACGTGTTTCTCGTGACTCCATTTGTTGGAGAAGGGCAAAAAGAGGGAAAATTTTATAAAATTAAAATGTTTGTTTGTGAAAGGTGATTCTTTTATGTGGAGAAAAATTCAGGTGGTTCGTTCTGCATTCATTACCTTTTATGAAAGCAGTCCCATCTCCAGGGTATGACATAAGTACAAATATACTACATTTTGCTATAGCTTTATCTAAAATCAATCAGTGGATACCATTATGTTCGCTGAAGAAAAATAAGATTAGGATTAGAGATTAGAAATATCTGTCTTTTCAAACTGGAAGGATTCAGTGAAATGATCAGTACAGCAATTCTATATATATTTTTTTGATCATTGTATCACTCTTTGTTAGTAAACATGAACATGATGAAAAAGCAGCTGGAAGCACATTGTCCTTCTTAAGTTCTTCAATTTGCTTATATGCTCATGGGGCTATCAATATCTAGGATACATCACAGATGTTATAGTTATTATTTTATTTTGCTACATAAGCTCAGTTGTTCAGGTAAGCTAAGTGAAAAACTGGATTCCAGTTACATTCGCTTTATGATTTTACAGCATGAAATTTTGAAGTATTTTTTTTCCTAATTCTGTGTCTCCTCATAGCCACAAGAAAGAATTCTGCCCAAAATGTCAGGTTTGGTGCATTTCTATCTGCCTTGTGGCTGATCACAAATTGCTGCTTTCTTTCACAGCCATATTTCATGCATTTGAAGTAATATTAGGAGGAATACCTACCTTTTTGCCTGAAACTTCACAGAAAGAGAGATCTGTGTTCCTTTATCCTAGCCAAATCCTTGAATAGCAAGTACAAGGAAGCTCTAAATTCTTACTTAGTAGACACGGCCCCACAGAGAGAGATAAATAAGCTACAAGTTTAGGGTTCCTTCTACCTATTAATTGGTAATAGGAAATAGTATCTTTTTCCAGATGTATTTACTATTTTGTGTTCTTGTACTGCTTCCATTACTGCTCTTAAATTGCACTCATAAAAAAGGGAACTATCAATATTCTGACTTTACTGATGGGAAATTGAAGCATGAAATCTTTGTCTGGCCCGAAGTCACACAGGAAGCTAACAGCTGAGTAGATCTCCCAAGGAGTATTTTTGTGATTCCCGAATCTGGAATCACCATCTTACGGCCCCTGAATTATTCATTTCCCATTGGAAATAATTACCATAGAGAACTTATGTGTTTCCAAGGCTGCTACCAGGTAGACCACAAGCATACTATGGTTTCTATGAGGCCTGTTATGGCTTTCTTGAAAACCTATTTCATGTGTTGCATTTATGTGTATATTATGGATTGGCTTTTGTTGTTTCCATGCATTGCGTATGAAGTATATACACAGAAAAGAAATCATGAATGCATACATCTCATTGAGGAGAGATAAAGTGTAGCCAAACTTATTAAAAATATCTTGGCTGGGAAATTACAGTATTTCAACAACAGCAGCCCAAACAAGCACTTTTCCAAGGGAAATGAGCTCTTCATCTCTGACATTAAAGGTGAAAATCCTTGCTGTGTGTTGGTAGCAATAGATAAAATGTAGTTCTGGTATTGAGTAAACAACAATTTTATTACACAAGTTACTAGTAATTGTTTCTCTGATATGTCAAGTAACAAAGAGTGTAAAAATACACGTGTTCAAGTGGTTTTGATCTGCTGAATTTTTTATCTTACACGAAGGTTCAAGTTAAATTATAAAATTAATTATGCTTCATTTCCTAATTTACAGTTCATTAGATTTGATTTTAGGAAGTGTTTAAGGGATAGCAAAATTATTTAATATGTGTAACATCACTTTCATTGTCCTCTATTTCTCAGTCTCCTAAAACAAGTGCAAGTGAGAAGCTGCTACATGGATAATTATTTATGTGCATGAGGTGTGATGTAAAGAACCTCTGTGTTCCAGACAACGAGGTCTTGCACATCAGCACAGTGCAGAGCATGGTAAGAGTAAAAAGAGAGCAAATTCATCACTATACAGTACAAATATAAAAGTTTCAGAATTGAAAATTAATGTCATAGCTAAGAGAGTGGTCAGGAGAGAAGCCATGGGCTTGCATATATGAAATTCAAAGGATAACTTCAAGACTAGAGGATAAAAAACTCTTCAGAAAGGAATATCCAAGGCATGTCAGAGGTCTTTCTTTCCCTTACTACTAAGGTTTCAGGAGCATTATTTTGTGCAGTGAATTTGTTATGTCAGTGAAATTATTATTTTTCAAAACATGACATTCAGAAACATCATTTTAACGTATCTGTTACAAACAATATTTGACAATAACAATTCTTCTGTAGAGTGCTGGTTAGCCGCCTGTGTGTACCTATGCCTGAGTGAGATTACAAATATAGGAAAGTGTATACCTGTATACCAAGCTGCAGAAAAAAGAATTTCATGAACTCCCAGGGGATTGCTTACTCTCATTTACCACTTTAGAACAGGACTAGACGTGCTGGCTTTGTCTCAGTGTACTATTATCTACCAGAAATTGTAACAGCGGCAAACTATTCAAAACCAATCACCACTGTGTGCCTGATGAGTCTGCTGACTTACTGAACTCTTAGTGCCTTTAGCTGAGCAGTTGGCAATAATACCGCTGCTGGTGGCTGGCCATTCCATCAGATTTTTTACTGTCTGGCTTAATAATTCTGTGGAAGTTAGTAGTAAGGGATAAAATATGGTAAAATTTGAAGAATTTTAGGTTCACTTTTTGTTCTGTGAATTGCAGTGCATCCCCTGAGCTATGACCAGCGCCCTGTTTATGCTCTTAGCCCAGAGTAGTGAAGACACTTTGCTTAACCTTTTCGAGTGTGTGCAGCACCATGTTGCAAAGACTGCATGGGCTGCCACTTATCACAGCATTGCTCTCACTGATCAGCTGAGTATCAGCTGATGATAACACACCTACACGTACTAACTTTAGGATATCTATGAAGCCTTGTACAGTAAAAATTATAGTGTCAAATGCTAAAGAAATTAAAAATAAATGTAAGAGGTTGTGTAAGTTTGTGGGCGATCTTTTATTTCATGATAGTCTCTGCAGGTGCTCACTTCATACCACATGTTGTTCTGGTTGCTGGTTCAGGAAATCTGATGGAACCAACATATTGTGAGGTTGAAAGGAGAGTGGGAGTGAAGCCAAAAGAATTTGGTGCCTTTAACCTAGAAAAATGAAGATCTGAGAGGGAATATAACTCCTGCCTACAAATGTTGCAGAGATGATAAATATTAGAGCATGAGAAGAGCTAAAGAACTATGTGGACATAAAACCAAATGGGTATAAACTGTCCAAAGATCAGTTTAGGATTCAAAATATAACTCTTCTAACCATTGAAAGCTGCTGTTCTAGAAAAAGTTTTGAGGGTGTTAACAGCCTTAACACTTTTATGATAGAGCATGATAAATTTCAGATAAGGATTGTAAGTAGCTGTCTATAGACGTAAATATCCATACTTGGTGACTTAGGAAGTACATTTCTGTGGTGTGGTTTAGTTTTTATTTATTTTATTTATTTATTTTAATTATTTCTTTTTCTCTAGTTTCTGGATTTTTTTTCCTAGAAGTCAAAACAAACAGGGTAAAGAGATAAAAATGTGTGGAAAGCAATCCTGAGATTTATAAATTCTATTTTAGAAGAGGCACAGTGGTAGGTTTTCCTGTATGTTTGGGATTTACCAGAGGTTATTTTTAAAACTTTTCCTTTTGTTGATAAATAAGGTTCCACCTTTAAATAAACCAAGATATCAATACTGTATCAAAATAAAAATAAACAAAATGTGAGATGTAATTCAAATATTAATGGGCTGATACCAAATTAATACAATATTCAATCATGTTTATATCCTGCATTTGATCAAGTTAATGATATTTTCTCTGTTAAAAATGGAAGTGAGGTGGGATAAAGGCAAAGTATTCAACTATTCAAAAGATAGGAAAAAATTTCATCCAAGACCCAAACTTGTGTGTCCAGTTAATTTTCACATTGAAAGAAGAACTTAAGAACTACTAAGCTCCAGAAGCCCAGTTTTTCATATTGGTAAGTATTGTTTTGGTGAATTTGACCATGTTAATTTGCTATACAAAGAAATTTGTTTTCCAACATAAATCTTCAAATGAGAATTGAATTTTTTCAAACCACTGCTTTAATACAACTATGTTGTTTTATATTGGGGAGAATCGAACTGTTGCACCTACTTAGCTCATAGTGTAAAACTCTTAGATCAAAATTCTCCTTCCACTTTCACTTATGCAACCACACTGAATTAGTAACGCAGCAGATCAATATTTAAAGTGTTGCTCAAGGACTTCGTTGCATAAATCCCATTAATGTTAATTCCTGGACACTGTGCTGAAAATGTACCTTTAAGTGTCTGTCAGACCAGCGGTTCTTATGAAAACTTATAAGCCAATTTAATTTGGAAGTAGCAATCTAACCCGGTGCAAATGCAAGTTATTAAATATTAATTCTTTAAGAAATCAGTCTCAGGCTTTTAATCTAGAAAATAATTGTTGCCAATATATCGTCCATTGATCTAGGAATCTTCTCTATCTGTTTTTTTCAGAGATTGTTAGTTTTTTACTACCTAAGCTTATGTTTTCTGTTGATTTAACTTATCTGTCATTCTCATCTGAGAACTTTTTTCTTACTTAAGTACTTTTGAATATGTAGAGAAAAATGAACCAAAAAATATCATTTGCAAGATGTTTAGTCATCTAAAGCTATTTTAATAATACATCCTTAATTGTTAATCTTTTGAGAAGTATTTCTTTTTTGTTTCCAAGTTAAACGCACTTTTGAGAAATGGACAGTGTGACAAAACGTATCCTTTTTTTTGCAATCTTTATTAAGGTGTATTTACTACTTGCACTTCAGAATGTGTTAACAAAACTGATATGTACCAGTAAGAGGTCTCAAAGCTTAGGGAAGGAAATCTGTTAACTACCACAATCATAATACATTTGCTAAAAAAGAAACCAGATGCTACTGGTTCATAGAGATAATTTCCATGGAGGAAACCTTGAGTGAAGATACTTAAAACAAAAAGAGAGGCCTAGGTTCAGGGGTGTAATTGCATTGAAGCATAGAAAATGCAGGTAGAAAGGTTTTTAAAAGAGGGACAGTAAGTTGTTTGGACAGAGTGGACATGGTGTTATGGTTTATCCCAAATGTGCTTTATCAGTGCTAAATCTGATTCAGCCCTAAAATATGCTATTTTAAAAATTATATGAAGGCCATCTGATCGCACATAACATCCAGCTTGCAACGTACCTTCAGTGGTATGAAATGGTTTAACAGTGGTTTCTCACATTTGTGGGACCGTGTATCAGAGCCTGCTGCTGCTGCACCCCAAAGTACTGTGGAACAGGCAGGTGGCCCCACAGGAGCAGTGCCTGGGAAGAGCAGCCACCTCCTGGCCCACGGTAGGATGGCCCATGACATCTCCCTGCTGCTTCTGCTGCTGCAGCACTTCCCTGAGGGGCTCCCGCTCTGGGGGAGAGCTTCGTTTTGAGCAGGAAGCACGTTTGGAGGGGATGGCTACTGGCTTCAAAAATAGACTTTTCTTCTTCCTTGAGCCACTACAATTTCCACACTCAAGGAGACTCTGAGGGAGGAGATAGTGTTTCTCCATACCACAGGCCAACATACGTGACAAGGCTGTAAATGAAGAGACTTCCTGGTACATTCAGGTCTTTTGTCAAGACCCCCTGTCCAAGCAGTTTGAATATGTTTTTCTGGAGATTCCCAATAAGATGAATCAGATTCTTCTAGACAAGTGTTATAATACATTTCTCCTCTTGTTCTGGTTCATTTTCTAATGCAAAGTTTGCTTTCAAGTTTTCTAATATCTTCCACTTATCAAAACAACAAAAGCATTTTTCTTCTCTTTTGATATTTTTCTTCTGGAGTGGTGTCAGGTAGTACAGATGGAGCCCCTCATGTTACAGCCTTACTCGAAAGGAACTAGCTGAGAAGCTTTGCAGACTCTTAATGTTCCTACAAAAGAAGGTTTGGGGAACAATTTTAAAGGGAGAAGGAGGCTAACTAATGTTTAAGAAAGGAGAGACCAGAAAACTCAGGTAACTGAAGGTCTGTCATTTTGCTTTCAGACTCAGGTAATGGATACCTAGAGAAGGGTAATGTAGAAAACAACTAAAAATTATTTGTGAAAAATCTATTTTAATTATTACTTTTATCATTTTCATGAAGTAAAAGATTTTGTTAGAAAATTAATAATGTTGGAAAATAAGCTTGCAAAAGCCTTTTGCATAGTTTAATAAGGCAACGGATCTTAATGTACTAGAAGAGCACAAAGTACATGGCATAGTTTTTTGGTTATGTGAAAGATCTCAAATGTCAAATGAGGAGCTAAACTGCTACACTATAACAGAAACATGATGTTTAAGGGAAAGTATTCTTGGTTGTGTTTAAATTTTATGAAACAAGCAACTGCAGAAAAATTATAGGTTGAGTAAATGTAAGTTAAGAGTGAAAATATCACTGATGCAGAACAACCTCGCTAAGCTGACAAATTAAGAAAAGAAGAAGTAGGCATTTAATTAGGGGAATACATCTGGAAAAGGAACATTAATTATATCCATAAAAACAACGAATCCATTCCTCAAAAGTCTGGAAATGATTCAATGGTTCATATTAAATGATCAGTCTGACAGTGATCTCGATGCAATTCTATGGTATGTAGAGCTGAAGTGATCCTATGTAATCAGGTGGATATCACATAAAGAAAAAAAGGACCTTTACTCCCATTTTTGGCTGTGTGGTAAGAGTTTCTGCAGTGCTTCTGAGGAGTTTCTGTAGTTCTGAATTCAGTGCTTGAAGAAGTTGAATACTGTGGAGGGTTCAGTAAAGAGTCCCATAAATCTCATCAGAAGGCATAATAGATGTCAATATATAGAGGAAAATAGTTTCATAGAGTACAGAGAAGTAAGAGTAAAGTCTTCTTAGTTTAATTGTGAAAATCTTAATATATGACTTAATGTATAGCTACATATTTGGGAGACAGAATTTTGATAGTAGTGGATTTTTGCTGTCTCAGGCAGTGGCACTGAAGACAAGAAAATACAGTATTTTTAACAGTGAAGGAAGGAAGTTAAGCATTGTCTCACGTTATCAAGAGTTGTGATGGATTCTTCATCACAGTCATCTTTTAAATAAAAGCTGAATGTTTTCCTAGGGAACAAAATTGTGTTTGTCTTGAAGCAGAGTTAGCTGAGTAAAGTTTTTTGGAAGGTAGAGCAAGCTACATGTACGTAGAGGTTATTTCTCTTTTCAAATATGTCAGTCAGTTAAACATAACATTTTCTGATTACTTCATAGGCTTTCTACAAGAAGCATATTTGTAGTCCCATAATTCTAAAAGCTTATGTGCAATTTTATATAATGCTTGTTCTTTTTTTCTCTTCTTGAAGTGTATAGTGTTTTCTAGTCTCACTTTCCATTTAAGCATGGAGAGGTGAAATGATTTGCCTGATAAAGTACAGCTCCCCTTATTCCCAGGCCAGTTTCCTACAGCACCCAGTTTCCAAAGTATCACAAGTCGTATTATTTTTGTAGGAAGTCATATTCCTCAAAGAAATCAGGCATTTATGCTTTTTTGGCCAATGCCTTTGATTGAAGAGGAATTATTTGTATGGACATTGTGTACATATTTGAGACTTAACTTGAATAAAGACATGCTATTTCATGCATTGAGTGGCGGAAAATCACAGACAAGATTAACAAGTGAAACTCTTGTTCTCCTTTCCTTTTCTTCACCACTGAAATAAAAAAAAACCCCAAAAACGTAAAGGGGTAAAAACATATGGACCATTTCAAGAATTCAGTGTAATTGATGTCTTACTAAATTGGTCAAGCATTTATCCCTGCGTACTATTGAATGGTGTAGTAATTTAGCTCATGGGAAGTAAATCTTCTGTGTAAAAGGAAAATTGCACGATCACTCTGTCTTATTTTAGCAACACTGTTAGACATAGTCACACTTATTTCTCATTTGATGAGTTCTGTGCCTATCCTTTATTAGCCTTTTTAATTTCTTCATGTCACTGCC
Source organism: Lycocorax pyrrhopterus obiensis (assembly GCA_014706295.1). NCBI lineage: Eukaryota > Metazoa > Chordata > Aves > Passeriformes > Paradisaeidae > Lycocorax > Lycocorax pyrrhopterus. The sequence continues at coordinate 37,596,776 of JACSVZ010000004.1, read as the reverse complement.
AAAAACTCAGCTTTATGCAGTACTGCTCACGTAATCCGCTGGCTTTCCATGGAATGCTGTTAGAAGACGCTGGCAACCTTTAACTGTGCTTTTATCCTTTCACAAAGTAAACTGCACAATTTGTGGAAACAGTATTTACCTGCCAAGGACTCTTTATTGATCCCACTCAGTGCTTGCTACCTTTGGCACAAGTGGTAATCATGCAGACTAAAATAGCGCTCCTGAAGTACTTCCTTGGTCTTTATGACCCCCAAAGTACTGCTTGCACAAAAGCAAAACCACTGCCTGTTAATCATTTTGCACTTTGTATTTCTCACCTGACAGGTATAAGTTTATCAAAAGTTTTCTGAACACCTCTAGTTTCAAATAAATAGAAATTTAGTCTATCCAAAGATTAATTTCTAAATTCTCTGGTTACTTATTTTAAAGTGGGCTTTAGATGTGCCCAACTTTGATTAATAATGTTTTAGAAGATGCTTAGAAATTTCCCAAGGTAAATTCTGCTGTCTTCTCAAAGCTTGAGCCATGTTTGTGTTGTCACAGAAGTTCCTATTTTCTTGTGGCTTTCCTCATCACTCCTTTTCATAATTATTATTGGCACACAACAGTATTTCTTCTCAAATAAATATCTTTCCAATAAAGCCTGTGGGTTTTTTCCCTTCTGAGCCAGTCTATTAATTTCTCCATTTTCATTTGTGAGGAATGCATTTATTAAGCCCTAGTTGGAAAAGGTATACTGTTCTTCTTTGCACTAAAGAGTTCCTGAAAAGATACTTAGCTGCTAAAGAAGACAAAAGCATTGATATGATAATTGCTGACAAGGTTTAATCCAGCCTGTATAAACTTACACTTTACAGAATATAATTTCACTGCATATTTTTAAATATGCTTCTTATTTACCTCTATTAATCTCTGTGAGTCTCAAAGTAACCGCCTATGCATTACTATTGGCCAGGTTCTTGTAGATTTAGCTCCTTAGATTCCTAGTTCAGACAAGAAATTGTAATCATGATGCTAAATATGGAACCATGTTTATAACCAAGCTGTTTTAGAGGATTTTGTTGCAGTTTATGTAGTTATTGTTATCATTGTTGGTAACAATATTGTCTGAACAGTAAAAAAGAAGGGGGATAGAGCAAAGTTTACAAGCACGTAGACCCTACGGTGGAAAACTATATTTCAGCTTGAAAAAGACAGACATTCACTTAATCATTGTCCCTAGCTGATATTTAATTAAAGCATATATGCAATTTGAATTAAATGCCTAGTCAATTTGAAGGTCATGTCAAATTGAGGTTTTTGTAGATAATGGACTAGTGAAATATGCTTTAAAGTGATTGTTACTGGTGTGAATGATTAGAGAAGAAAAGAACAATGCACGCTGAATCATTCACTCATATATATGTGTGTGTGTGTACATATATATGTTTGGACTCTTTCTGAGTTTCAGAGGGGTGTATGTGTGCCAAAAAATATAGACCAAGTAGTGCCCCATATCACAGGTCATTTTCTGTAACAGAAGTCCTTGGCACATAGGCATCTTCCTGTCTACAACTTCTATGTGAATGCCAAGTAAATTGTTAAAGCAAGTTAAATGTCTGTGGAGTGTCCAGCATAAAATCTCTGCTTTCCAGTGTTTTTTGTAGCCGACTGTAAGGTCCTTAGTATCTCTACTGCTTACTTTTCACAAAAGCAATGATTTTACTGAAAACACAAATCCTACTAAAGCTAGTCTTTATCAAAGATGCCAGACCTGGCCTCTATGGGGAGAGTTTTGTACAGAGTAGAACAGTGCTTCCTGCCCACTCTTAGTTCTTAATCTTTTCCACTCCCCACAGGAAATCCAGATCATGCTTGAATAGGCTAAATATCATGTGAAACATTATCAGTGGAATTGCTACTAATTATGAAATGCTGTAGTCTATTAATTCTGAATTCTCTGGTTTTTGGGAGATCCTGGTTTGCTTCCTTCTTTCCTTGTCGTGATGGGATTTTCAAAGCTAGCTGTATGTGTAATTTGTGCGGACACCATACCTTACTGTTGGAATTGTGTTTTCTGGCACTTTAAGGCACCTCATAAACTTGTTCACAAGAGACTTCCACCTTTTTTCTGAAAAGTTGAAAGCCCTTTTCTCTGGAAAAGCAATTTAAGTCTGATCAGGAGGGCAGACTTAGAGTTTCTAGACCTTATTCCAATCCATATTTAATTCTGAAATATCTAGCTGGCAATGAAGAAAGGGAGATATGGGAAAGAAATTAAAATGAAGCTTGCAGCTAGCTGCTTAAAATTATCAGAGCAAGTGAAAACTCAGTGGCTGGTTTCCCAGATGCTATTGCTCATCAAGGCTCCAGGCCAGTGAAGAGGGAGCATTATGGAATTTGGTTAATAAAGTTATATATGATGTATTACAAAACTCCTGTAATAAGCCTTTGCAGAACTGTTTCTTAGCAGTTCATTTGAAGTTGGATTCATATGTGATTCCTTCCAAAAGTAATTCAGTGCCACTGAAACCAGCATTACTAAACAATGTGTTCAAATATATGCACACAAAAGGGTAGATCTGGGCTTAATTTTTATATTAATTTACATGCATTCAGAATTACCTAACTCCCAAATACTGTTGTGAGGTTTACCTGTGCTCTAAAAACAGTAGAATACACATGCATTCAATCAAACAGGAGTCTGACACTTAGTTTCCAGTTGTAGCTGCAGTTTCTTTGAAGTCATGAATAGACCAAAGCTCAGTAGAGAGGTTTGCAAGCCTTAGGACACCTCTCATTGAAACTGATATCCGATACAAAAATGGAAATCAGGTGAAGTTCTCTTTCCATTGAGGTGTCCTTGGAAACATTTCCTCAGTACTTCAGCACGGTAAATTTTACTGCATTTACAGAGAATTAAGGATTTCTGAGTTTTCCTCTAGAATCTCAGGTTTTCATTGCAGAAGTAAATTTGCTTGAGTAGACTAGAAGAGGAGAAGACGCTTATTCCTGATTAGACAGGTTGGAAAGAAGATTATCGTTGAATCCTGGAAGTTCATTGTTGCCCAGAGGACTAGTGAAAATGAGAAGGGTTTCTGTGGTGATCTGAACAGGCTTTGGATCATTTTTATTTTGGCCAAGTGATAAAGAAGAACACTAATTTCAGGGATGTAGGAGAAAGATCTAAAACAGTGCTATATTTCTTAAGTTTTTGGGTTCTTAGCAGATGGAGATGCAATGGGGTATTGCAAAAGCTTTTTCATGTGCTCTGTCCTAGACATAGGTCTAAGAAAAGCTAATTGCTCTTTGCACTTCTGCATTCAGCAGGAATAAGGATTTCAATGTGTGCATTCTATGATACTGCTGGCTCTTCATCTGTCCAAGGAGCTGGCAGTGGCAGCTTACACCATTATTAGCTCATCACTGCATAATGAGGTCATGCTTGAGAATCAGAAAGCTACCAGTTCCCTCGAAACACAGGTCATGTGTCATGCCAGGTGCTGAATTACCGATACACGTGCCTCATTCCAAAGGTTGTTCTATAATTCATTCACATGGAGTCACTAAGGAGTTTGTAGCCCATGTGATCCTGAAACAGCTACCACAATTTTGTGTAGCACCCTATATGTTATATTTGCACTCTGAATGATGAATGAAACAATGGCGCTGCTGAGCAGTCTTTATTGTGGTTTTGAGTACTACTAAATTGTGTCTGCAATTAAATCAAACATTTTCTTTATCAACCCTGAAAATTCAATAGCTAGCCCACAATATGAAAATAAATGTCGGTTGGATGCCTTTTTGCTTATTGTTGCTGCTATTATAAACTTCCTCATACCATTTTCTTCCTGTCCCTTCCATGAGATTCCTTTAGTAGACTTTTCTGATCCTCATGTTTCTCTCTATAAAGATTCACGGTCATGAGAGTTATACAACTTATTGCAAGAAAAATTAAATTCATAGTCTTATAGAATTCTTTTTTATTCTGTGTTATTTGAAGAATAATCAGGAAGTACCCACAGTGAGACTATTGAAATAATGAGACTGGGAAAGAGATGTTTATATTCAATAGTATTCTCCATTTCCCCAGGATATTTTTCTGAGCTTGCAGAGATTTTATTTCTAGGACACACAGGTAAATAATCTTACTATTGAGTGATGATACTCTCTGCAAAACTCTTTGTTTTATCAGTGACTAACACAACTGTAGACCTGTAGCAGGGTTTTATTAAATAATTATGAGTACTAATAATGAACATAAGGTATTTCACTCATCCTTGAACTGTGCTTCAATAACGAGTTAAGAACTAAAATCTAATAAATGTAGTAGAATCGGAATAAGTTGGTTGTGAAGCAATATAAAATTCATATGGAGTCACTGTTGTATTACAGAGTTGCACTTTGCAAGTTTTTTTTAATGTCCTTAACTGCATCTTGCAATGGCAAATTCAGTTTAATAGACACCTGGCAAAATTAGATATTTGAATGCATAAACTGAATTTGTGCACTTTTACGGGAAGGAGCTATTACAATTAAGCCAGTATAGGGTTTACATGTGCAATTAGCCACTGATTTCACATGCACATTTCTTTTCACAATGTATTTGGGAATCAGCAGATTAGATCCTTTTGTATGAGGTAAATTGAGCATGCAAATATTATTTCTTTTGAAACGCAATAACAAACAAATAGCTCATTTACTTGCATAATGTTAATTGGTTATGTTAACCACATTCATGAATGCGCATTTTATCTTTGATACTTGTTCCTCTAATTCTTTATAGTTCTGTACAACTCTAGAGCACGTAGTCCTAAACAAAGGATCTTATCGCCCTGTCTTATAATAAAACAATAACATTGGGTCAGGGTCTAAAAATAGCTTAATAATGCTGCAGCTCCAAGTCAGGCATCTAGTACAGGGAAAATTATTTTCAAAAGCACTCAGGACCCAGCAGTTCCCACTGTGAATAGTGAGAGCTGATAAGTAGTAAGCATTTTTGGCACTCTAGCCTCTTGTTTGTATCAATTGAATTTAAACTGTATTTACCAAAAAAATTCTATGTTGTCTTCTGTTAAGAAACTCTTCTTCCAAGAGATGCATTATTCCAAGTATTACATCTGTGAGCCTGATTCTTTTCTGTTTGAAGAAGTAACTAACTAGTATAACAGATGGGCAGGAGGAGGTGAAATACCTGTTATATACCTAGCACAGAAAATGGAAAAAAACTGATTATTTCACCAGAAGCTGTTTCTTGCCCTGTTCTGCTTTTGCAGATTATTGCTGGATCTGTTTTTAAATGGAGTTTTAATTGTACAAGTTCTACAGTAATTTTTATTGCTTTTTTTTAAAAAATATACACAATTTAGCTCGGTGTGTGTACATATATTTTTCAAAACCATACAATAATGCTGCCAGTTGGTGAAATTAGATATTTGTCATGTCAATCTTGCATTACAAAACAGGGTCAGAAAACCTGGAGGATAAAGATTTGTATCTATTAACAAAAAAAAAAAGTAATGACCATGAATCCAAATAATTTCCTACATTATTCAGCTAATGGCTGGTTTCTTCACTAGAGCTGGCAGACATCAGTGTTGGAGAGATTTTCTTGGCTAATGAAAGATGAAGAATGCCTTCAGGAAATAGTGATTCCAGCTTTCATGATTCAGTGATGTGAAATTTTGTTATCTGTGTTCGAAATTCTAGCTTAAAATGACCCTTCTCTTTTATTCTGAAAAATGAAGAGAATACTCAGATACAAGACTATGCTGGAGAATTGGCATTTGTTGATTTTGTTTTCAACTAAGGCACTGAAACTCTGATTTTGTCCTGCTCCTTCCACTGATTTCTGAGACTGACCCATAGTAATGTGGAGGAGCTTTTCTTGCCGCTTTTGGTTGACCTGTATCTTTGCAAAGATGACAGAAACGTGTCATTTCTGTACTTGCTGGTTTTAACCTGTCATCAAATTCATTAAGAAAGCACTGAAAAAAAGCTAAAGAAAAGGCATAATTATCCTGATTTACTAGAGGTGACAGCAATTCTACTGTATGAGAAATAAGAAATAATGTATAAAGCAAGATTTTGAGGTAAAAGAAACATAATTCTGTCCTCACATTGTGTAGCTACCTTCCAAAAGTTGAGAAAACTTTCTTTTCAAAACCATGGTTGAGATAATTTTTGCTTTACCGTGTTGCACTCTACATTTAAGTAATTGCTCAGTTTCATTAGTGTTATTCAGTACAAACTAGTTTTTATTAGAAGAATAGTGTTGAATTTGAATTAAATCAAGCTCCCAAGAAAGTATACCTTGCTTTCATGAAGGGTACTCCTTTCATGAAAGGACAACACACTCCTTTCAAAAATAAAATTTCTTTTCACGAAAATGAAATATGAGTAATTTGTAAAGTATAATTGCTCAGTTTAGCCATGAACTAATTGAAAAGGAGGGCAAAAAATGGTTATTTTATTTTAAATTACTTCATATTTTAGTGTTTTACCCCTAGATGGTCACTTATGAGCTATATAACAGGTAAAAATCAAACAGAGGAGCAAAATGAACAGTGTTCAGAATGCTAAATTGAATGTGGCAGAAGCAGCTTTGAGTGTTTGGACTAAAAACAGCAATGGCAAAAGGATTGTAACAGAACTACTGAGTATTTAGATACGATTTGTGAATTCCGTTTTTTTTGTTCTCACATGAGAAAATCTTCAACTTTCATAATAAATGACAAAAGGAAGAACAGTAATCAAATCAGATAGTTAAAAGCCTGTAATTTGGAAAATTGTATCTTTAGTCTACTTAACATATCCAATTACCAATCAGCTTGCTTTTGGTACATTTGAGGAAATAAGACTTAATTTGATAATTAAACAAAAAAGTAACCAAAAAATGTTAAGACTTATTTACACGTGATGTATTTGCTAAAGGAACCTTTACCTTTACGCAGTGGAAAAGAAGGTGTGTATTTTTCTAGCTTTGTATCCAAAAGTACCTGCAGCTTTAGCAAAACTTAGTGTTATCTAGATTATAACACTTTTCTTGAATTTTTCTCTGGACAGAAAAAACCTGCAAAACACTATTTGCATTTCCCTATTTATTTTATTACATGGGGATAAAGAAAAAAGTCCAACAGCACAGTTTGAATACAATATTTCAGTTTCTCTAAGTTATATAGAAATTATTCCAGCTGCTCCTCATCTTCAGAAGTATTGAAGGTTCTCTTTCAATTAGTAGTAGTAGTACCAGAATTAGTAATAATAATAATAATAATAATAATAATAATGGTTAAGAATTGTACTCTAACGTATTAATTGTATATCTTGCCAGACATGACCTCAGCTACAGTGTAAACTCTTACTCCAGAGCTGCTGGAGTCATTTAGATTGAAAAATCCAGTAGAGTGAAGAGACGAGAAGCTCTTTGTATCCTCTGGTGATTTTTCTCTATGGGAAGGATCATTTTGTGTCTCATGAAGCAAATATTCTGACATGGTTCTGATCCTAAGTACTCTGTTTTAAAGGAAGCTCAAGGTAACGGAGCTCACTGCTTCTTTTCTCCCTCTCTGTTGAAGATGTCCTTCACAGAAATGCAAGGACTTTTAAAGTGATTTCCAGGCTTTCAATCCTCCTCTATCAGCTGCTTAGTGCCTCAAGCTAATCTAACTATGATATATGGTAAATATTTTCTCTTGCAGGAAAAGTGCTTAAAGTTATTTCTATGCAGTGATTGAGCACATTAGGCTAATATTTATCCATTTGAAACCTGGAGGTTTAGCAGTACATCACTTAATAGCTATGCACTGATTATAAGAAGTAATTATACATAAGAATATCAAGGAATATTAAGTCCCTTATGGAGAAACCATCATAGATATTTTAATGGTGATTAAATCTGGGGAAGCTGGAGTAGTTTGAAACACTGCTTGTTAATTTCAGAAGGTGCATGGCTCTCTGAGCATTACATATAAATAGGAGCACTAACATTTATGGATTTAATGACATTTTTGAGCATCAGGAATGCCACCTTCAGGTTTCTTGCTGCAGTTGGGTGCATTTGTTTGTTTCAGAGGCTGCTCTCTGTGCAAAGTTCACATTGTTTCCAAACTGTATCAGTATGGAGTAAGTTCTTAGCAATGATATTTATCCCCTTTGTTTGTGCCTGAAGGAGTTCTTCAGCCGATGAGATCTCTTGAGTTTTTGGGATCTTAATGTGTTTCCTAGATGTCTTCCTCCTAAACAATTACCACTACCTTTTTTCTTCAGTGTTGCTGCACATTGTTTCATTGTTTTCTCTTCCTTGTTCAAGCCAAGGACCTAGTACAGGACTAGTTGGAGAGCTGTACCATTCTATTTTCATCTAAAAAAAAAAAAAAAAAAAGAAAAAAACGCCACCAACCTAATTAAAAAAAAAACCAAAAAAAAAAAAAAAACCAAAAAAAAAACACCTAAAGAAAGGAGAAATTCAGATTTCCCAGGAATCTTTGGGAATCAGTTTTTTCTGATGGGCATTTATTTAGATGGGCAGTTTTCTCAAATAGGCATGCACTTAGACACATTCTATATTTGTTCATTTGGTTGGGGTTTTTTTTAAGATCAGAAGGTCAATCCTGATGTTCTCTATGGAATGAAAATTTGTTTTTTATGTTATGAGTTTGCTTCAGTCATGGATGACAGGCAGCGCCTTCAAGTTTGGCATCAAGTATTAAAAATACTTTTTTAATTTTCAAATTATCTTTAGCTACTGCCATGACATAATATTGTGAAAGAACATAACAAAAACATGCAGGATTTGTTTGCTGAAATATTGGTAAGTTTTTGTAGTAGCATGGAGTTAGTGGGATTTCACTGGTGCCACTACAAAAACTATAAATGCTATTCAGAAGATGAAGGCATAGACTGATCCTATTGACTTTTGAGATCTGCTTACACACTAGCCTTAAAATCTGACCTATTTTCTTTGCATGTGCTATTTGACCAAGTCACTGCTTGTCTAATTCCATAGACTTACGTCAGAGATTGGAACATGCACAATAAATGTATGCCCTTTTAATTCCCTTATGAAATGGAGGGCATGTGTTATTTATTATGTACGGTGATGTCAGACAATAACTTAATTTTTTTGCAATTTTATCTTGTTAGCCTTAGATGTAGATGGAATGCTAACTTGCAATTACCGTCTTTGGATAGTGTATGATAGAGTGATCTATAGTCCCACAATTGATTTTAATACTTTTTAGAGTCTAGACACTCTTCATGTTATTGTTTAAAGAGCAGGTTGGTTTTCCAAAATTATTCTGAATATGCTGTAACATGTTTCTGTGCCTGTAACTGTAAAATACTGGCTTTGGATATAAAATTTGGGTTTGATTGTTATCAGGGGTTTTTTGAGTTTTTTTTACTGAAAGACTCCTTTATGGTGAACAATGGGTTGTTGTCAGCTGTCTAACACCCATGCCTCTCCTCATATTGATAAAGAATGTACCACCATCTTCTGCCACCGTCACTGTCTTAGAGGCAGGGATGATAAGACCAGACTGTGAGGTGTGATTTGCTGGCACAGCTCACATGAGACAGAGATTAGAGTCTCACCTTTCCCTGATCCCTTAGACCAGCTGAACAGGCTGCAGTGCTGGAAAGAGCTCCCATTTCTGCCAAAAGCGGATTCTGTAGTGACAATGTGCTAGAAGACCAACTAAGTTTCATTGTGAGTTTTCCTCTGCAACTCTGGTATAAGAGGACTGGAAAGGAAATATAGGGGAGAAAATGCTGTGGAAAGTCAGGAAAGCTCTGTAATTTATAGGTTACCATAATTTAAAATGTAAATCTAAATTGATTATTTACATACATTAACCTTGGTATTTTTCATTAATGCTACAAATTATTGTCTAAAATAATTCAGCTGTACCTTCCAGTTTTTTACCAAAGATTTTATCAAACTTTCCCTCAGTTTTGTCCAACCTTCTCTCTTGAATGCCTTCACATTCTCATTTCCCCGTTGTAAAACAAGGAGTGTACCAAGAACTACATATTCTTGGATAAGGATGATGTAAAATTACCTTCTTCAGTAAGTGAAACTTCTAACCTGTTGCTTCTTCTTGATTTACTAATAAAATTTGTGAAGACAAGGGAAATGAATGTACAGATGTCTGGTTTATCTCTTGGATTAAAGATGCAACAGAAGACACTGGCTGAATATAAGAGAAGTTGGAAGCGTATCCTGTGATATGTTTGCAGTATACTTTTTATTTTCCCCTGAAATAATTAGTATTAGGTTTAGAAATCATCTATAAAGCCCGAAAACTCCATGACTTCATCATAGAACACAGATCATTAGAGTGGTGTGGACATAAAGTCCACCTGCTGTGAATGCCAGGCTCTCCAAGAGCCACCATCAAGGCTTCAGAAGAGAATTAAGAAATATGTAACTGTTTGCATTTCATAAAAGTTGAAGTGTTGGGCCTTCATTAACTCCAAACCCCCTTGGACAAGTTGTCTAACCTGGCTTGGTCTACTTTGTCTCAGACTTCCTCTAATAAGTCCCTAGTTGCATGTATTGTAAGAAAAAAAGGGGTAGAAGTAGTCCTAAGTACTGATTCTCAGAGATTCATACACAGTTAAAGACTTTCTCTAAGCTATGGGCTATTTTAGTTACAGGTATATTAGGAATTTAAAAAACTGGGCAACCAATATCCTAAAATCAAAACTGCCTAAACAAATTTTATAACTCAATAAAATAGAAATTAATGAAAATAATAATAAAAAAATCTGTGGGTAGAATCATTAAATGAGCAACTTTATGTAGAGAAGAATGATTTTCAGAAAATGAGTTATATGTTTATGATATAGGTGCATATTTAGAATCAAAACTGGTCAGTGTTTAAATTAGAAATATCACATAAAATCTGAAAATACTGAAAAATCTTGAGCTCAAGAACATAATGCAGTGCTGGATATGAAAATATAACCAATCATTTATGTTGATGGAACAGTATCTGTTTCTCTTGCAGAAATACTGGAAATATGCTCCTGCAACTTTGTGTTTGAGAGAAGAGTGGAGGATCTGTCATTTTTCTCTAGAAATATAATCTGTGGTTTTGTGTTTGGCTGAAGTAATTTGCTAATGAAAAGCTCTGTGAAAGGTTTTGATTAGAGTTACTTGGGAAGTTTAGATAGAGGTCTACTTTTCTTCAGCTCTTTCACATGTTAAATCCACTCAACTATCAACTGAAAATATCTTCATTTTTCTACCTGCAGTCATGACAGCTTCAAATGTGCCTTTTGCAGATGATAGCTAATGTATCATTCCTCAGCAGCATAATTTCTGCCTTGCCTGGTAACAGTGACTCTGTAGTGCCAAGTTTCCTAAATCATCATGCATTACAATAAACTGAGCTGTGTATTTCTGATTTAGAATAGAATATCTGCATCTTTTACAAATGTGTAGATCTGTAGCTTTTGGCAGTGGAGCTACAATACAGATATGAGATTTCATAATAATTTGCTTATTTAGCACTAGAGGTGTGGTTCAGGAGAATTCTGGTATCCTCAGAAGCAAGCAAATTGTTGCAATCTGCTGGGGTTTGCTTTTTTCATTACCACGACTAATAGTCATGCTTAATTACTTGATTTTACCTTTTTTTCCCACATCTTCATATTTGCCATTATTTAACAAATGTTATTTTGAAGTATTTCTTCAGAGTTTCCCAATATTTGTGAAAAATACTGACTACAGTCAGAGGAAAAGAACTTTTTCTCATCCTTATTTTTCTCTGCCTTAAGTTCATTGCCTTTTCTGCCTTGGTCTTTGACAAAATAGTAACACTATTCTGAAGGTCTTTTAACACTGATTGTTCACTTAAGTCTGCAAATCCTAAGCCAAAATTATAGGAAAAGTCAGTATTTTTGCTGGTCAGTCTGAAGGTTTGTAACACACTTTTCAGCAGGAACAAAATGCAAATGTATCTGAAAACAGTTTTAATTACACTTGTCATGTTACAGCAAGAAAACTGTCACCAGTCAGAGGCTTGAAAACGCTATCATCTGACACTGACAGGTAGTGCTCCTATTGTAACAGACTGTAAACAAATTTCCAACCTGTATAATACTGATTTGGCAGTCAAGATGAGAAGTTTAATCTTTAATATTTAAACAATATGATAAATATTTAAGAGTAGAATATTTTATTTTTCTGGGATTCATCAACCAGTATTAAATCAGGATAGACACTTCTTAAAGTAGCTTATCTCTTGCAATTGTGTAGCTGGTGTCACAAATTGTATTACTTTTCAGGTAGATGAATGCCATCAGAGAGTGACTCAGAAATTCCTGCAATAATTACCTTTATTTTGAAATACCTTTCTCAAATTATTCCTGTTATGAGTGATGATTGAGATTTTGCAACTTTCATTTTCTAGAAATTAGGGTCTGTTTTTCTTTTAATGAGTGAAGCCAGTACTTGCAGATGTTATAGAACATACAGAAACGCATAAACATTTGTCATGCTGAAGTTTAATTACCTCTCTGCAGTATTGTGGATTCATTAGTCATAACTCTACAGCCAGTGATTCAGTGAAAGCTAAGCAGGGAGCTAAGTCCACTGATCTACATGAAAATACTGTTTTGGCTTTTCTCTCAGGCTGAGCTGAAGCTGTGGTGTCTCCTATGAGCTCCTTACACTGCATGCTGTCCTGTTTGTAATCTGACATTACCGTACAGATGCAGCAAATGGGATAACTAAGGAAAAGGCCCTGCTTTGTGAGAGGCTGTTTCTTTATCCATCACAATTTTTGTGAAAATACAGTCTTCCTTTTCGTCCGACCCCCAGATGTGCTCTCTCCCCTTCCCTGTGGAGGCAGAAGCAGAGAGGAACACCACTGTTCTTGAAAAGTAGGCACCAGAAGCAGAGCAAACTACTGTTTCTAAGCAGGAAATACTTTGTAGAGAGAAGAGGAATTAATATTGGGTTGCCTTCAAAACTAGGTTTCAGGCAATGAGGCCTTGGCTTTCGTTTCCTCATTACTAATGGCAGTGGAAACACCTTAGTTCCATTGCTTTTTCCCTCTCACATGCCCTGTGACCCTTTTGAGACATCTAACATGGGCAGTACTTGAAGATACAAAGGTCCTTTCATGCATTCCCACTTAAATATTCTTATTTCTTTGAGTCTCTTTCAATTAATCTATTTTTTCTGCCTATACTTGGCAAGTAGTAGGTTTTTCTTCCCCTGCAGTATAAAGGCAACTTTTCTCTGAATTTTGAGGCCTTGTAGTCCCCTTATGACCAAAATAGGAATATTCATTAGGTACTGCATCTGTAGCAATTCTAAGAAAAATCAGCCTCAAAGTGAAGAGTGGCAAATACAAGATAAAAAACCTAAAATTGCCTTTGTACAAAAGTTTGCCTTGATGAATGGTTTTGAAGACAGAGCAACCCAGCCAGTCAGTTATCTCAGAGTCTGTGTTATTATAAGTTTAGGGAACAGTGAATGATTCTCATTCCCAGAGTGCTCTGCTGTCTAGTGGAGATCTTTAAGTTGTATGGATGCTTCTAACTCATTTGTTAACCATCTGAATGAAGATTCTATGTATGCCAGGTATGGCCCCCTGCTCAGGAAAAGGATACGGTTTTCACTATTAGTTGTAAAAAACTGGTGTTTTGGGGGGCTATGAAGTCTGTTTTTTCTGTACAGTTGCAGCTTTGATTGCTAAGAAGAGTGGTTATGTGACCAAAAAAAACAGCTTTGCATAATGTTTTTCAGGTTTTCATTTGATTCAGTCAGTAGCTTAGAGAAATTAAATGACAAGGGGGAAAAAAAAGTAGGAAAATATTAGCGTCTGATTGTCTTGTAGGTTTCCAATGATCGTGGTTTCTGGAACACTGTGGCTGTAAATTATTGGAAACTATGAAATATTATTGCTGTACTACAAAATATTAAAGGGAATCCCTGGAATAATACATTGCAAAGAAAAGAAATCAAATTATTTGCATACAACAAGTTATAGCTTTGGATTCGTATTATGGTAGTCTTGCAAATCATTTGAACGCCTAAAGACGGTTGATCTCTGCTTTTTTTTTGCTGTTTTTCTCTGTCACATATTTCCTGGGTCATCGCAACTTGGAAGTCAGCTTGATCAGCTATTTCTTTCTCTGCAGAATCACATGTTGGCTTGAGTGTATTGCATTGAGTTTCTCATATTTATGAAACCGGTTCATAAACTCACTGTTTTTCTAGCAGTTTTTGTGTTGAATTTATTTAGATGTAATTTTCAACAAAAAATGGAAGTTTCATGTATCATATTTTTGATCATTCTGTGATGGTAAGTAGGAGTTTTACCATTAAGTTATCTGGGAAGGGAGTTGGAGCAAAATTAGTGAAAAAAAATACTTTCTATAAGCAGAAAGAACTATTTCCCACATTTTACTGTTTTTCAGTAGATATGGAGGCTGATGCAGCATAAAACATATTTGTTGTGTTTTCAGCATAGGAAATTTGCTGAATAACTGAGATTTGTCTTCCATTTTCCTGTAGCTGTATTTCTAATACCTGGTTGACCTGTGGTTGACTTCTAATACTGATCCTAAGGGTATCTTTGCTTGAGTTGATTCTTGAAAATGAGCTGCAGGCCTTTCAGCTTCAGGCTTGATCCTGTTTGTAGTGTATCTTAAGGTTTCGCTGGAATCTTAAGGTTCATCCAAGCAGCTTGCAAAGCTTTAAATTAAATAGTCAAAAGCTTCAAATAGTAAAACCACTAGAAAGAATGTCTATAGTTGAGGTCATCCACTACTGCAATGTAAATTCCCATCCTATTTTTCCACCTATAAACTGTGTCACTAAGTCTATAGGTACTATCCTGACTCTGGTTTCATTGCTAGCCAGCACCCAAATATGTATGCATGATAGACAATTGATAAAAAGGAATAAAACGAGGTATAGGAATTTCTTTTAGTAGCACACAAAGGAATAAGAAAAAGAATACAAATATATTCCAAATCTGTGGATGAAAAAGAGGCTGAGTCATTGGTGAGTAAAAAAATATGTGACATATAAAGCCGTGTCTGTGGGGATAGACTCAAGCTGTTCATATTCAGAACCTATATTTGTCATTTTACTTGTTGAATCATTAACAGAGTGTTACGATGTTTTCAGTGAGTGCTATGTGACAGAGTAGGAATATAAATTTTGTAATGTACATGGCCAGAATGTGGCATAATGCCTGCATCAGAATGTGGCGACACTAGGTTGAGATATTGTTAGAAATGGTGGTATGCCTATTTAGAACATTCAGCAAGTGTGGTATTTTTCAACAAGATAACACAACAAATTTCAAAAGTAAGTTGCCTGTATTTAGTGATCTGAATTACAAAGAAAAACATTAATTGTGAATTGCTAAAGTCTGAGTGTTCTCCGTGTTTGAAGCCTAACATTCCTATCATTTAACACAGCTGAAAATTTACTGTCTGGCTGGCAAATTGCAAAGCCTAAGTATTAGGAATCAGGTATTTAAGTTAGTTTTAGTTTTTTATGTTTTCAGATTATCCGCTGATTTAATTTGTAGTTGAGGAAGACAAAGACATCTAATAAATCATAGCAAAGAACTCGAATGTTTCTCTGCTTTAATATGTGAATTAGTGAGTATCCATTTTTACATTGATTTCCATATGCTAATTTCTGAACTGTGCATTGATTCTCCAGGTTTACTGTGAATTGTGAGTTGTTTAAGGGCTCCTGGTGTTTAATCCATTTTCCTCTCATGCATCCTCTTTCAGCATAAGTTATAGCTGTAGCACATGTTTCTCTGGACTTCTAAATAATGAGATTTTTTTTTTTCTGAATGCAGGAAATCTCTTACTGACTTGTGGTCAGTTCCTTCTCTCTAATGGCTTTCCATTATTTTTGGTAGTCCTACGTTTCATTACTATTTCTGGAATTCTTTGATAAACAAGCAAGCACAAATCAATTTTGGCTTTTATCATTTCCTCAAACAGAGCAGTAGATACATATAGATAACTATACCATTTCCTAATCAATAGAGGAAAGAGAAATTGTTCCTGCAGGTTTGGTGCACAACTTTTTTTATGGAAAAATTACTGTGTTGTATGTACAATGCGTGTTTACAGCATAGCCCCTCACTATGTGTACAAGTCCTTCTGTCTGCAGCAAATAATGAGTCAGATACGGCTCTTTACTCCTACTGTCTTCTCAGCAGTGAGGTCATTGCTTTTTCCATCGTCTTTTTAGCTGTGTAAATTGTGCGGTGATTTTGCAGTACATTTACCCTGACTCTGCGCACATAAACCTGCACGGCAAAGGAATTGAACTGTTCTGAACTCCACTAAAATCAGTAGAAATATTCTGACTGACTTCCATGGAGTTTAGAAGATGAGCATAGTATTCATTGCACATTATAAGGAAAAAAAAAGGGGGGGAGACAAAAACACTTAATAAGTCAAATGTTACATTTTTGGTATTTGATCTTCTTGATTTACTTCCAGTTTTATTCTTTCATTTCCAAGAGGCATCCAGGTTTTTCACCCACTGCTTTTGATGTTTCTTTGTTTTCCAAAGCTGCTAAGATTTCCTGTCTATCAATAACATATGGTGATAAAAAAATTTTCTTGCAGTTTTTTTTTTTTTTTTTCCCAGCAGGAAAGAAAGTACTGTCTTTTATATATGCCTTGTAGTACTTGTCCCTGCTTGTTCTGCAAATCATAGTATTCCAGTTTATTGTAAACCTAAACACGTTTATTAAGCTGTGGTGTCTTTTTGTTTCTCCAAGATGGAGTTGACTCAGAGGGACAACACACCTTATCTCTGCATTCAAGTCTGATGATATCCAAGATTTTGGATTTGTGTTTGCCTTTGTAACATGGGTGCATTCTGAGGCATGTTCACAGTACTAATCACAGTATTACCTTGTTTTTGATCAGAGAGGGGCATCTCTTTCTTTGCCAGGTATTGGAGCTAGTTATTGACTGGCTCATACGGCCATGCAATTTATCCAGCACTTTGAGTTTCGCGGTAGGTTCATAGAGATCTACCTCTGTTGTAACATACACTGGCATTTTATATAACTTGAAAATGGAAGGGGAAAGGAGATCTGTTGTTTCTGTTGTTTCCTGGCCTTTTCTAAGATATCACAAGTTTTTAGTAATTATAAATGAACAGGAAATAGAGGGCTGTGTTTCACTTCCCTTGGACAGTGGTGCCATTGGTTCCTTGGAAGATGGAGTCAACAGATGCAAAATGGTTTGCGTTATCTTCCCAGCACATGAACGTGAGAGTATTTGTACATCCCTGTGATCTCATTCCTTCATCTTTCAGCCCCCAAGAGACAGCCTGTGTCTGATAGGGCAAAAGGGAAGAGAATGAAAAGGAGGCAAAATGTGGGAGAGGAAATGTAGGAAGGAATGTGATACCTACAAGCATAGACAGCATGGGTGAAAAGTGTAAAACCAATTAAAATAATTCATCCCGTGCTTAATTCTGTTCCTCTTAGAAGTTACCAGATGTTTTACCATGAAATTCAGTAATGACATCCTACTTGTACCTATAACTACTCCTTGGTGATAACAGTTAATGTGACTATGACATTTTCTTGCATAGACCCACCTACGCAGAATTTTGTTCTGCATCCACTCTGAATTTAAGTCTGTCTTTAACAGCATAAAAACCAAACCAAAGCTACTATATAAATCTTTCAATTTGCATTCATCATATATAAAATCAGCTTGATTTATCTTTGTTTGTTTTAGAATAACAGTTAAAAATGGAACTGTGTATATGCAGATTTAATTTAAAGACACAATGAATGTTGATTGTTATATTGAGATATAAGTAAATCCCTATAATAATACTCAGACTTACTCATAGAATACTCAACATATTTAATGAATAATGATGAACTAATTAATGAGAAGATTTGGTCTGTTGTATCTTTTCATGAATAGTTGCATTATGCTTTTCTTATCCCTGTTCCTGCTGATTTCACTACAGTCACTCCCTCTTGTGTAAGAATGTCTTCTGTGGTCTCTTTCAGTGACTAGTAATATCATCATTATCAAGAAAGTATGGTTTATATTCCAGGGTTCTGACAAATAATGTTGTCAAAGATAATGCCTGGCAGTTGAAATTTAATTTGTCTTCTTGAACCTATGTTCTTTTTCTGCATCTGCTACATCAGACAAAAGGGAAAGAGCAGAGGAGGTCTGAGATCAAATTCATGCTGAGTGTGCTTACTTCCTACAGAGATTTTGAACAGCTTGGTATCATATGACTGTATGCTCATTATCAGGAGACAAATTAACCATGTGTAAAACAGGACTTTTATGAAGCAAATAGAATAGGAAATACATGGGAATTCACTAGAAATGGCAAACGGAATCTGGAGAGGCAGAATGTTCAAGCCAGATAAGCAATTTAGCTTTAAGATGTCTGTGTGATAGGCTTCCATCATACAAAAACATCTATGCCAAATCTGTATCAGAACACCAGTGAATGTCTCAATAGATCAGAATTTGTAATACCCCTCACACTTTTGTGATATTACAAATCTATATTTTCAGGATTTTTTTCAAGTTCCACTTTTTCCTCTCTTCCTCTTCCCCATCAGTGGGGGAAATCATCATCCTAGGGTATGGGTGGTGAGAGGAAAAGTTTTGAGAGAATTATTAGCGTGTCATAGAAAAGGAAATATTTTTTTGAGATCGGGCAAAAAGAGGAACAAAATAGAGTTATTTTGGCAAGTAATTAAACCGCCAGCTACACACTTGATACTTGTTAATTGGTAGTGCTGACATATGTTATTCCTTTGCATGTATCCACCCACTCATTGTGTCCTTGAATTCTTCACTAGCTTGTGCTCAATTGTGGTCTTGTTTTCACATATAGCTTCGTTTTGATATGCCATTTTATGGAGCATCTGAAAAGCTCATAGATATCATTGAATCCTCACTGGAATAATGTGGAAAGCACACACTGTAGATAGATGTTTGGAATTTATTACTGGCGATACACATATCATTCGTTCTGATATTTATACTCTGAAATAAGCCATTTTATTTCTTAACTCTTGCCTAGTATTTGTCTTCCACCTACATATTGCTGAAGGGATGGCAAGAACAGAGGAGACGACTAACAACAGAGCATCTGTTATCCTGAACATTCAGGGAGATGTGGAATTGTGTAGCAGGGCTCCTGACTAGAAGGACCTTGTGTTTCCATTCACTGACTGGAGAAGGAACACCAGAAAACTGCCTTTGGAGCCTAAACTTACCCTTGTGAACATTTTTCTTACTCATATTTCACAGTAAGACCCAGGTCAGCTAATCCACTAAGGTTATTTAATGCTACCCGGTCCCAGTGGCGTCAATGCACATTCAGTAAACTGTAAAAGCTGCTTAGCTAGCTTGACAACAAAGATCAAGGTGTTTATTCAGACCTCTTGAGTTTACTAAATAGCATTGGAAATCTCTCTACAAGAGGCTTTTGAGAGAAAGCCATTAATTCTCCAGCTTGTAGGAGTAAAGCATCATGAAAATAGCCTTTCTTATGCGAAAAATGTTTCAGAATATTTTCAGATCTCACTTAGGCTTCAGTTCCAAAATGGAAAGGGGATGGATCATAAAATTTAGTAAAAGCCTTTTGTAAAAGCAGATGATGCAAGAGAAGGTTCTTATAAGTTCCGCCCACCCCACCCCTCTTCCTGTCCTAGTATTTTCCGCATCCAAAGATTTTTTTCTGTGAGCTGATATTTATAAAATCTAAGAGTAAGTCAGGAAAAAGGTATGTGTTTGGGGTTTTTTTTGGAGGTTTTACATGTACTCTCACAAATCAGGCTATTTTGAGAAGGTAATATTCATGCTTTTCAGTGTATTATGTGGTAATAATAATAATAATTTTAAAAGTAATTTTCTTCCTTCATCTTTAGCATTGTTTTTTTTCCTAGTCTTCATTTGCGAAAATATTCTTCCACAGCAATATAGTGGATACCTGTAAAGGATAGTCCTGGCTTTGTGGAGCCAGGTGCCTTTATTTTCCAATATAATTAAGGATAGCAAGTTCTCCAGCAAATGACACTGAGCACCAAAATTAGGCTTATGCTTTGAACTGGACTCTGGAGAAATGAATCTTTCACCGTCACCCACAGAGAAAGACTCAAAAGACTAATCATCCGTGTGTAAAGTTATTAACATATTAAATCAAAACATGTTTGATGACACCCTCCTTCACATTCAATTAAATAGTAAGACGAGAGAATTGTAAGCTTGTGATGGTGAGGACAGCTCGAGGTATTGGATGATAGACAGGATCAGTTGGAGAACTGACCATGTTTCCATCCACCCAACTGCAAGGGATACTTTCTGTCATGGAATTGATTAAAGGATCTGTCTTACCAGTGTCTTGTACATGATCATCAAGTCAGCAAGCAACTAATTTTATACCATAGTGACAAACAGATGTTTTTTGATTGCAGTAACAACTCTACTTGGAACTGAACCTTATTTCTACTTGCCATCTCTCCTTATTTCTCCACTTAATGTAGAGGAGATTTTCCTTTAGAACTGCACTGATTTCTGTTAGGCTATCTGCCAGATAGTAATGCTTGAGATTTGGCATCTTCATTCTTCAGCTGTTCCATAAAATACAGTGCTTATAATTTAGTAATTCTAAATTTCCTTTTAGCATTTTTAAAAATGGTAGCATAAATGTTCTGGTGGTATTTTGGAGGATGTTCCCAAGTTTTTTAGACATATGTTGCCAAGCAGACTGTCAGTGGTCAATGTAGACTTTCTTCTGATCAGCATCTGAGACAGAAGAAACTATGTCCTTTATTGTCTGTTGAGCAACTACAGATGCTTTCAAATGAGAAATAGTCTCTTTTCCAGTCCATATTTCTCTTAACAACTGCAATTGCTTTGGAAAGGGATTGTCTCACGCAATATCACAAGCTTAATTTTACATTGTGTAACTCAAGGAGAACTCTCTCTATATCTATAGCTCCTTAAATTTTACCAAATATATCTACAAAATACGTGTAATTATCCTCCTTTTGTGGTGTCAGGAGTAAAAGTAATTCTCCTATTCACCAAAGCTGTAAAAAGTGATGCAAAAATATTATTTGCAATAAAAACACTTGACATTCTACTTTCCATTTGTTTTTCAAGGTATTTTTCTTCATTTGCTACTTTTTGGATCTTTTTGCAGAAACATATTCCTCTGATTGTTAAAAACTCTCATCCAATTTCCAACCTAAGTTTATTCATAACCAGCTTATAAAATATTTCTTGACTTAAATTTTTTTCCTGCCAGGCATTTACCCCTATCATGTCTTATCATGTCCTACGCAAATTGCCGAAATTTATATCTACTTGCCTGGACTCTGTGTTGATAATCATAGAATCATAGAATATTTTAGGTTCTAAGATCACTGAGTCCAACTGTTAACCCAACATTGCCAAGTCCACCACATCCCTAAATGCCGCATCTACACTACTTTTAAATACCTCCAGAGATGGTGACTTAATCACTTCCCTGGGCGGCCTGTTCCGATGCCTGACAACCCTTTTGGTGAAGAAATTTTTTCTAATATCCTAACATCCACTGGCGCAACTTGAGGCCATTTCCTCCTGTCCTATTTCTTGTTTCCTGGCAGAAGAGACCAACCCCCACCTCACCACAGCCTCCTTTCAGGTCATTGTAGAGAGTGATATACAAGCATTTGGGTCATTTCTCCTTGATCCCACTCAAATTACTAGTCTGGCTCAGTGGAGTCCTAGTGTACATCTTGTTATAGATATTACTTTCCAAAGTAGGACAACTTTCAGGATAGTGTTTTTCTTAGGAATGTAAGACTTGTAGTTCTGTTAAACCAGGTCAGTGAGACAATGAAAGAAGCAGTCATGAGAGATATAAAAAAATAACAGAATGGGATACATGATAACTGTAATGCAATAGGAAGGGAGAAAGAACAGCAGAGACACAGCATGATTTCATATAACCAAGTGACGAGAAGGTGAGGAAGATTCATGCTTGCTGCTCTGCACCATTGCCTGTAAATGTCGCTCACCAGCACAGTGCGGTAAATTAGATTACATCCTTTTTTGGTTTTTTGCCAACTAGAATTATTCAATTATAAATATTATAACACTAAGTATTATCCTACTTGCAAGTATTATAACTTCTTGCTGTCTTATACAACATATTTGTTGTTCCAGTGTGAAGGTTGATATCGAAATAACTTCTTTCTGTTTCCTTGGTGACTGCAGCTGCTGTCTGATCATACCACAAAATGCAGACTTGAAAGCAGAATGAGCAACTTATGTGTAATATTTAAACCTCTTTGTTAACAACAGTGGCCTGCTGCTAAAGAGGAGGACGAGATTCTGATAAATCTGGATTATAGGGACAAACTTTTTTAATTAACTGTGTGTTGGTTTGGAAACTTGTTAAGGACACACATTAGCAATTTACATTCAAAAGGTATCAAATAGGACAACCTGTTTGATAAGAATATCAATAATGACAGTGTCTGTTCTTTGGGCATTTTCAAGGAAAGAATTGCAAATCAAATCATATTAGTGCTCTTCATCTTGTTTGGATCTGTTTTATTAGCAAGTACATAAAGAGATATGCATTGTGGTAACAGGGTAATACATTATAGTTCCATAACCCAATTAAGGTGCAATGATTACATGGAAATGAATCCATAAAGGATTCAGATTATATCATCTCAATGTTGTTTACATTTGATTTTTAATCTCTTGTGTTCATTGTATACCATTAACATCTTTGACATAGTAAGATGCCTTGGTTTTATTTGTTTCTAGTTGTATTGGCAAAGCAATGGATTTTTTTTGTGTTACCTGCTCCTACTGCTATTTGCTCACCAGTGGAGGAGTGCAAATGAGTCATGTAAACAAAAATAATATGAAATTGCCATTATGTTACTAGATTTACCCAGCATCACAAAGAAAATAAAAACTTCCATATAGTGCTAGGTCAGAAATGTTGATTGTTGTTTAGAAGCATCTAACCCTGCAGTGTCCAGAACTAGAAGACATTCTGGAAAGTCATGAGTTTGTATGAAAGTTATTAAACTACAGTTAAATGTGATTTAAATTCAATGCTAGGAAAGAGCTCATTATTTAAGGGACTGTGTAACAACCTAAACGAAGAATGTATGAGTAGTATAAATTGTGTTATTTGGTTCAGTGATACCACCTTTGGTGCACTAGTGATCCACTTTAATAGTATCTAGAGTTTCAGGGGAAAATGTTATCTTTTTATAGTGTGATATGAAAATTTTAATGTCTAATATATTCTGTGAGAGACTGTAGTATGTTTTACTACTTTGATCTTTTCAGTGTTCAGTATTTTGATTGGCTGGACATTTTGCTTCTTCCCCACAGCTTTCTGAGACTGTAAACAGGGGAAAAATTAGAGTAGCCAGTCAGTCAAATTATGGAATATTGAAAAGGTCAAAGCCATACAGGACTGTACTTAACTTATAGAATATATGAAGCATTAAAATTCTGATAGCTTTTTCTTGTGCTGTGGGTTGAAACAAGAGAGAATAATGCAGTAGTTTGAATCTGTACCTATGATGGTAATTATAATGAGGATGGAAAATGGTGCAACCGCAGCCTACTGTCATTCTGACAGTCTTTTAATTTTTAATATAAAGGCTTTTTAAAAAGTATTCTGCATGTAGACCTAGAAATACATTTATTTGTAAGTTTATTGAAACTGAGGTCTCATACAAGTTCAAACTGTAATTTCATTTATAATCAGAGACTGGTTGTAAAAACAAAGGGACAGGACAAAAGCAGAAGTGTGCTGTCTCTCATTTATAAGGCTTTGCATAATGTAATGGACACAAAGATATGATCATGATTATAGAAATGAAAAGCAGTAAAAATATCTGGTCTTCTAATTTGGCATAGTAACTTTAGGAAAAACTGATGTTTCAGAGGAAGATAAAATTTGTCCAAAACCTGCACATATTAGCCTTTTCAATGCAGATATTATTTTCCAAAGTATTGGCGTGGGAAATAAGGGGTAGAAGCACTTTATTTAATAATTAAATTTAAAATTCTAATTCCATTATTCTTTTCTTAGCAGAAAGAACAAAACAGTTTTCTTATTCGAAAACTAGCTAGTCGTTTTTAAAATCCACCCACACTACTTTTTTTCTTCTAGTTTCTTTGTAAGTGTGAATTGTATGACTCCCTAATGTCTCCGTGTGGGCCTGAGCTGCAATGGAAACATCAGGATACATAGTTAAACTCTGCCAAGCATGTTAAGTAATTTAAAACTACTTTTTAAACTTTTAGAAACCCGCAAATTCAATTGCCAGTATAGCCCGCTCAAGGAAAACACTTCATCAGAACTGAAAGCAGTTAGATACTAATTGGCTTCCCACTTGTTGTAAAATCCCAGACTTGGATTTTACTTCCACATTGTTTCTTAAGACAGCTCAAGACAGGTAGGAAAAGTAAAGAGGGATGGGAAGTGAAAGAGGTGAGGGAAAGTAGAAGAGTTAAAGGGATTTCCGGCCACATCAGGTAGTCTTTTGTACCAGTTCATCTGCGTTGTAATGAGATTTACTATTTGCAAAGTAGCCAGAGTTGATGTTTCATGACCTTTACAGTGATTTCTTTTATTATAGTGCAAATGCTTCTGGGCTAAGCAGAATAATGATATATCTGAATATATTTTTGTGCTCTGGTATTACTTGGTGAAGTATTTAATGACTGAAAAGAAGCAACTGGCATGTCCTGGTTCAAATCTTGTTAATTAGGTTACAGATAGATTTTCCACAATATTTGCATCTCTACTAATTTCAATTACATCAGTACCCCAGACTGAGGTATTTGTGTCAAACGGTAATGTTTATGTTGGGTGGCTAAATCTGTGAGTTATGTGAATGTTAGGAACAGAATCTTCTGTTCATTAAGAGTTTATATACCCAGTAAGGCCGTGGGTAGGAGAACAACACCTGTTAGGCACTGTATTTGGGATATCCTTTTGTGTGGCTTGGTTTTTTGTTGGAAATATATAGTAGCACTATCTTCAGCTAGGAAATAGTAATGTTTAGGAAGGTTTGCCTAGTGTCTGCCCTGCTAAACTGATAACTGATGTCACTTAAATGCAGAAATAAATAGGAAAATTTTTAAAGATGAACATTACTTCCTATTTCCTCTTAAAATACATATTGGTACTGTGAGAATAAAATTTGGTACAACAGCAGCATTTTCTCTCCTTATGGAGGTTTGTGAAAACCTACTAGTGGCTGTTCAAACATGCCCTCATTTTGGTAACCTTCTTTTAGCACTGCCTTTCTAAAGAAATTTTAATAGCAGCAAACCAGCCGTGTCCATTTGATGCCATGATGATTCTTTGCCTTTTCTTTTATACCCCTTTTATACCTTTCTACAGCTTCTGTATTCTTAGTGCTTTTTGCCTACATTCTTGGACTTGTTTGTTAAGCTGGGAGACGAAACATCTTAGAAGCTTCATAGTTAGGGATCAAAATGCCCCAGACACCAAGGTCCTCTCCAGAACACATTTTGTAAACTAAGATAGAACCATCCAGGGAAAGGTTCCTTGGGGAGGGGGGCTCATTCGAGCCTCTCGTTGGGGAATCTTTGATAGATACGCTAATTAGTAAGACCTATAATGTTATACCAGATCTATCGTGGGTGTGCATTGCAGCGTGCATTTTGGTGCATTCCACCTGGACATAGTGCACCTAAGGATCCTTAAAATAAATACAGAGGTAAAATCCATTTTCCCCTTCTAACCGTGTTTGACTCTTGATTTTAAGACCAGGAAAAGACATCACATTCACTGCCCCTCTTCTCTCTTGGAGAATTAACGTCAGTTGTTGCAGCTGCCTTGCTGATGCATCTCTAACAGACTGGCGTGCCTTGTCAGGTGTCTGAGGGGTAAAACTGTAAAAAGATGATGAGTATGAAACCTGTAAAGAATTCACAGCCTTACATGCAGAGTTGGAAACTATAGTATGGAAGAACTTTTAGAGGTCTCTGTCCACCAAAGTTCCCAAAGGCAAGCCAATCATGTCATGCCATGCCATGCCTAAAAGGTTTGTTCTCAAAAAAATTCCAGCAACATGAGCTTCACCTTTTCTCCAGTGTTCACCTGTCCTTTACAGGCTTCCTGGAACAGGTGAACTGAATCTCTTTGGCTGTGATTCATTCTCATTGTCCTCTATTGGCTGTGCTCATGGTGAACACTGTTTCTCACCTCCCTGCAGTTCCTCTATCCATATTTGTGAGCTCTTAACTTCCTTTTCTTCAATATTGTTTTTTAGACTAAAATAAAAACAAGGAAAAATCTAATGAACAAATAAACATTTGTTGCTTCCCCAGTCTGCTGTCCTGGACTGCGTTATGCAAAACACAGCATAGTCCATCTGAGTCAATCTTACTCAGGCTAAGTAGACTGGAAGAATTACTTTGCATTCTCTGTGCATGACATTTCTCTTCACATTAACTTATTCCATAATATTTTTTTCTGGCTACAGCGTGGTATCAGATATTGTAGAATTGGTCTTCACAAATGGAGAACATCTACTCCATGACTAAAGTTATGAGGCACTGTGGGTATTCAAATACTCTGGATATTGGTTATTTAAATTTTCAAATGAAGTTTAAAAATTCAGGCCAGAGAAAATCTCATGGAACTCTGCTGACTTCTAATGCAGATGGAGGATTAGGCCACATGAAGGCAAATGAAATTCAACATGCCAAATACAAGGCTGTACATACTGGAAGTAGGCTGAAGATTGCAACATTTTCCATGTTGGCCAGGACACCTCTGTTCTGATCTGAAAAAAAGGGTCTGGATGTCTCCCACTATCTTGTAATCCCTGGCCTTCCCCAACACTGACAGAGAAGGTTGAAGTATGAAACATTTTGTGGGTAACAGTTTGACAAGCAGCAGGGCTCTATACAGTGTGTTAATGTTTAACATTATTCTTAATGGGCAGCAAATATAGATATATTAAATGTAGATATAGCTGTGTTAGGGAAAAAAATATAGATAAACCTGCTTGCTATCTGGTCGTTCTTCTAGCTTTTTCAGTTTTTTCGTCTTTCATTCTTTTAAATCACAAAGTGCAAGTGAGGTTTTTAACTCCAATTTTAAATATAGAAATATTCTCAGCAGTCTTTTAGAAATCACAGACAAACATAATTTAACACCTTTCCTTCACAATAATATAGAGGTATGAAAAATGCCAGTTTACTGTATTTAAGTATTATTCTCAACTGAAAGAACAAATTCTACAGTAGAGAGAGATGACTGAATATGTTGGGTGGATGAGGTAGCTACACCAAAACTAGAAAAATATATAATATCTGCAAAAGACCTCCACTGGTTTTAATTCTCTGTAATTCTTCTTACAGCAGAAGGTGACAGATTTTTAGTAGTGGAAAAATATACAGATTTAATGTGTTCTTTAAAATCATGTGTGTCAGAGGGGAAAAGGCAGAAGAAAGTAGTGTAGGATGTGTTTGTAAACTAACCAAGAGAGGGAAAATTCATAGTATTCAGAAAAACGACCTGGGAATTCAGGAAACAAGTAATCTCCAAACTGGTAAACTAAGATGACATGCCAATTTATTTTCATGTAATTATTTGAAACAAAAACTAGGATAACTCTTAACAAGATGTATCTCTCTGGGAGACATTTTCTGTCTGGGGGGTAATAATGTCCTCTAATCCACCCACAATGAAGGCTCTGTTCCAGGACCTTTCTGCACAGACATAGGTTTTTCATGCTGAAATGAAATGTGCTGTTTACCAACATGCCTCGGTGTTGCTGTTTGTAGCAGACAGTGTTACTGGAACTCCATAGTATTGGCTTTGGGGCTGATGGGTTCAGTGGATTTTGTCAAAGTCGGGCATATAGTCTCAGCAGATTTATGCTACCCTCTTCATGTGTCAGTTGCTTTGTTATGTAGATGTAATGAGGTATTTTTCTGTAGAAGTAGTCAGAATTATTTGTATAATCTGTTTGCTGCATGTTATTTTAGAGGGCGTAATAGCTGGTTTTATTTTTTATGATGCCAGAAGCCTTAGATAAAACAGACTGTCAAAATTTCCAGTAGAAGAAATCAAGTAAGGTTGGCATTAAAATCCAGAGTGTTACTTTGTCTCTTGGGGATCATGTCCTATGTGACACATTGAAAATACTGTAAACTCAAGTTCTCTCTTGCTATTGCTATGCATACAGATTAGGTGCTACGTATTGTAACATTTTCCATG
The DNA here is from genome assembly GCA_014706295.1 of Lycocorax pyrrhopterus obiensis. Taxonomy (NCBI): domain Eukaryota; kingdom Metazoa; phylum Chordata; class Aves; order Passeriformes; family Paradisaeidae; genus Lycocorax; species Lycocorax pyrrhopterus. The sequence goes on along the minus strand of JACSVZ010000004.1, from coordinate 37,568,503 downwards.
TTGGCCAGGACACCTCTGTTCTGATCTGAAAAAAGGGTCTGGCTGTCTCCCATCGTTTTTTTGCCTGAGAGAAATGTTAGCATATTTATTACAGGGTGTTTTCTCAGGAAGATGAACAGTAATTGAGATGTAACTATGAGGGTTGAAGCAAGTTTTTAAAATGTTTCTTAAAAACATTCTCATTACTTTATTCTACCGATTTAACATGTAGAGCTGTAAGTCAGATCAGTTGAGAGACAAATGTTATTGTACAGAAACAACAAGATTTAGAAAAGGATTTGAACCTGAAAAATCAAACTAAGGACTAATCCTAGTGCTGTGATCTATATAAATGATTTAGAATGGAAATAGAGAATCCCCTCTATATTGTGCTGATGTCAGCTACAATGTGTGTGCAAGCTGGGTTGCAAATACTGCCTGCCCACCTGCCAACTGTAATGGTTAATAACATAATAGATTTTCTCATACTAAAACATTCTGCTTGTTCTGTATGGATGCATGTATTCAATATACCTGATTTTCTAAACTAGAAGAGAATCAATGACTGAAAAATTTTGACTGGTTTGTGTACTAGATAGATCCATATTACTGTAAAACGTCCTGAGAATTACAACAAACACAGTTAAAAAAATCTCAGCTTCAGTTTCATCCATGGTGTGTCCTGAACATGACTGAGTTGCAATAATTGATACTTTCATTCATCATTTCAGTCTTGTTACTTTTGACAAAATTATGCATTTCTGAAGTCTTGCAAGTGAAACCTAATCTGTTATCTCAGTGTATGAAAAAGGAACTTCTGGAACAAGACATGTTAAGGCTGTTATTTTCTCTCACCAGGATCAGGTCAACCTTTGAAGTCCTTGAAAGTGAACTGCATGGTATTTCACATTATTGTAGAGTGCTTTGTAAATCCAAAACTTTATGATGAAGAAAACTAGTGCTTTTCTTCACATTTTACCTGTGAGGGAAACCAATGTGTAGAGGAATCAAGAAATCTTTTCATGGCCAGGGTCAGCAACAGCAGCAGCAATAAGAGCCATAATGCTGAGAGCTTGCTTGTTAGTCCTTATCTGCTCTGTGTGGCTTGAAGAGCACTGCTGACCTGGCCTTGGGCTGTTGAAGGTTTCCTTATGGCTGCAACTAGAATCCAGAAGTTTTTGTAAGCTTTGTTGCCCATTCTGCTAAATACATTCTTTTGTCCTGCTGCTCTATTTGCTATTTCCTGGGAATTTTTTTTTTTTGTTCAGGTCTCATTCATTTGAACACGTGGAATATAATATGTCTCCTCTGCATCTGAATAGGTTTTTTTCCTGTGCCATTGTTGTAGCAAAAGTAATTTCAGTGGAATTCCTTCAACTATATGGAAAATTTCTTTCATTTGTTTATGCAATACTTACCAGGTGTACAGGGTTTGGCTGGGAATTTTCTCACCACACCCATGACACTAAGCTATTTTATGATTTACCTTCATCCAATAACTTGATTTTTCTTTCTTTTCCTTCAGCAAATGGCTGGGCTGAAAATACATATTTCAGTTTTGCAAAGGTGTGATCTCTGTCAGTGTTCCTTACAGAATAGGAATTTAGTAACAGTTTAGTTTTAGTAATTCACAATGTGGTTATGTGATCTACAAATGCACAGTGCTGTGAGAGCACAGCTGCCATCAGCTGTAGTAACCACTTTTTTGCATTCAGAAAGTGGTTCTGCAACATGCACAGGCAGTTGATGTTGCTGGTCTTCATATCTAAGTCAGAAAGGATGAGCATTAGACCACAGGCTTCATTAGATGGGAAAAAACCTTCCACCAGAATATGGTACCTACCGAAACAGAAGCAAAAGCTTAATTCCATACTATTCCTTTCCTTTCAATGTTAATAGATTTTATTGAGTGAAGTGGGTACAGGGACTATCCCAGCTAATAAAAGTCATTGGAGGACACTTATTTGAACTTCTGTGTCTTGGGAAAAACTTGCAAGTAAATGTTCTCTGTTCAAGCATGGTAGACATTTGTGGACTATTTTAATAATATTTGCCTATATCTCGTGTATACCTGCAACTGAAAAACCTTATGTGGACATCAGGAACAATCTGATAATATTTGATGTAAAGTAGAAGCGTTTTGTATTTGTGTACCAGATTGCTCTTGGATGCGCATTCAGTGAGTGAATGACCTGGAGTGAACTGGCATTGAAAGGAATCTGAGTGAACTGGAATTGGAAGAAAGCTCACAGAATTAAGCAAAAATAAATATGGTTATAGTTGATTGGTATGGTTTTCAGACATATTTTTAAATGTTAGCAATTGTCTCCTTTTGGTCCTGCTATGATGTATTCAAAGAGAGGTGGCCATGGAAAGAGGTTCTCTCTTGGATTCTACCCTCTGCTTTGCTTCCCGACTTATTAGGGTTCAAACACAACAAACTTCCTTTGTATTGAGAAGAAAGTACCATGTGCCACTGCTTTTCAATTCACTCCATTTCAAATTATTTGTTGTTGTGTTGAGGAGAGTGGGGTGATGGAAACAGAGAGCAGAGAAGATATTAAATTGACAGGAGAAAAATATTCTCTCGTATGAACACTAAGGCAGTTACAAGTGCATAATTATAGGACACCCAGAAAGATTTGACTTTGTGAATATCCAGGTAAAATACTTTTCTCTATCAGAAAAGCTGATTAATAGGTGCTAGGATGCCATCTTATACAACTTAGGAGAAACCTTTCTGATGTTTTTTGTTTATTTATTATCACAGAATTTTGTTTCCTTTTCTACTTTAAAAAGCATAACATTCACCTTTTTTTTTTTTTTTTGCTGGTGTCTGATTTTTAGCTACTTAATCTTTTTATTATCACCATGGTACAGTCTGCCTGGTGCATATTGTACTGCCAGAGGTAGCTGAGGACTATAAGACACAGACTGCCCGCAAGCTGCTTCTGTCTGAGTTCTGACCATGTGACAGAAGATGTTGACGCTTCAAGTTGCATTCTCAGGTTTGACCAATCTGGCAGAACTATTAGCCTTAGAAGTGATCATTGCTACGTATTGAACACTGGCAGGGTCAATCAAACAAAATTTACTGATAAATTTCATAAACTTAATAACAGTAGAGGTCCACAACAACACAAAAACCCGTGCCTTAGTTCATTCTCTATGTTAATTCCAACAGCAAAGAGAATCTGTGATTTTAAAAATACATAACTATTATAATTAAAAATCTGACCTTTATCTGAATTCTTCTACCTTTATACCTAGAATTTCCTCTAAAGAGCAAATTTTGAGTTGTTATAGCTATTAAGGATACGTCCCCCAACTACCTTTTCAAATGTAATTTCTGTTTTAAAGGACTAACATTTTAAACCACTATAAGCCAAATGGTTGGGGTTAATAGAAATTTTAGCTGAAGCAAAAATTTAAAAAACAAAAAACCAGAAAACACATGGTGTACCTTTTATTGAGATATGAAGGTATAATATAGAGTAACTGACCAAATTTCTAGTTAACGCCTATCATCCATTCTGATGTCATTTTTTTTTCATTTCCCATCAAAGCAGGGCGGAAGATTTTTAAGGAGCATGATTTTTACCATCTGATATGCCTAAGCTGTGCATAAGTTGTTTTTGTGGTGGACCAGCTTAATCAAGGTGAAGGGAGGAGAAAATACTTTTTCTGCAAGCTAATATTTCAAATCGGACAGTTGACCAAACAGAACTTCATGTTTGGGCAGGAGGGAATTCTAAGACATCTTTCACTTGTAAGATATTTCTCGTGGTTTAAACTTCTCATCTCATCTTGGGATGGTGGAGGGTATAGCTACTTAAACTCTTTTGTTACAATAGCTGCTAAGACTTTTTATCTTTAACAAGATATTCAAGACGAAGCAAAAAAAATCTGATGCGGTTACCTGAAATCTGGGACATTACAGCTATCTTTATATTTAACTCTTAGTTTGCATCTTATTAAACTTTTTGTAAGTGAATTTAATGTTTATTTACACGGCTCAGCTAATCTCATTAGAGATAGGGGACTTATTTATCCATGGTTAGACACATTGCTTTTACCAATGTACTGGTATTGGGAACTAAGGTTCTTTCAAAAAAATCAAATTATCTCTAAGAAATATACACTTTGGCTCTATCTCTGCTATCTCTATAGAGGCTTTTATTCATCAGCATTATTCATTTGTCATTTGCCATGACTTTGAGCAAGAACAGGCACATCAAGACAGTTTGACTCTTGCTTGCTCCAAATATTCCACAACTGCGTCCAAACCAAAGTCTAAAACAGAAGAATTTTCAGATAGTATTGCACGTGATTAACCTGAATAGCTCTGACCTCACATCAGCTGAATGGACTAATAGAAAGCCCATTTTCCTGGGCATTAAAATACAGTTTTCCAGCCTGCCTTTCGAGACTGATTTATATTAAGCTACAGGTTGGTGTTTTAGTTAGGTCTCGAATTCTTTAACTGACCTGTTAAATGCTGCTTTTGTTTTGACCATTTTAAGAAGGACACCAAGAGACCAAAGGGGAAATTCTAGGACTCTTATCTAGTACATTTCTACAGAACAGTTGAATAAGAGTTGTTCATCAACAGGAACTGTAATAAAACTAAATATCTGTTACTGAATTTTAATTTTCTCATGAAACCATCAAAAATTGTATTCCTAGAAAAATATCGCCTTATAGAAATATTAACCAAACCCCCAAAATTCGTGGAGAGGTAGATACATATTAACTAATTGAAAACCTTATAATGCTGTGGACTAGCTGTTCTCCAGCTCAGAATGGCTTTGAGTGACCTCCTGTAAAGCCATTATTTCATGTTAATAAATTACCAGAAGGACCGTTTAGCAGTAATTTATTAAATTGAGATTAAATAAAGGATGAACTTAATTTACCATTATGAATTAAAGCAGAGCTCAAGGCCATAGAGTCGTGACAAACGGGAAAGGATGATGGATGCCGGCAGATAGAATCTATTTTTAAATGGTTTTTTCTCTGGTTTTGAGTTGTGAGCAGTTTTCTTCCTAAGCAGATTTTAGGAGAGCAGAATGATTTTTTTTTTCCTTTTCATTCTTTCCTTTTTTTTTTCCCATTCTTTTTTTCAGTGCTATTTTCTTATTTTGGTAGTCGAAATATTGCCCACTGTATTTGTAAATCGATTGTGCATAAACAAAGAGCTTGAAAGGATTAGAAAAAATGAAAAGTTTTTCTAAATAATGCCTTCTGGTTTTTGTTGTAATCTGATGAATCAAAATATGAGGTGGGAGGAGATTATGTAGGGTAACAACTTCACTTGTGTTACATGGCAAGCATCATCTTTCTGTGCACCTAAATGTCAGAATTCCAATGTCATGCGTTGGTGACTAGACAGAAGTTGCAAGTTCTTTCTGAGGAGGAGTCAGCAATCAGAGTGCAATGAAAACATTGTTTTTTGACATGAGAGGAGCTCATCATACATCAAAGTTTTTGAGGGATTTCCTTTACATTTAGTAATTGAGTTATGCTATAGATACCTGCAGAGGACTTCAGGCAGAGTGAGAGTCCCATAGTCATTTGACTCACATCCAGCAAAGGTGTCACGTCTCAGAAACTCCACGGAAAGGCAAGACCCACAAAATATCTGTTGCAGGGAGCTCACTTGGGGGACCTAGAAGGGGGAGTGGGTTATTCTTTTTGATGTTTATATCCTTATGGAACTCTTGAGTTTGTTCTTTGCATGGTCACCAAATTTTTGCCCCTGGGCTGATTTCTTTGTTGGTAAGAGCCAAAGATTCTGGTCAGATTTCTTCACTAAGCTGGTTTTGGTAGTTTTTGGAGCTCAGCTCTTTGAGGTAATTAGTCTTTGTGCAGTTCTTTCGTGAATTTTCATCTGTAACAATTAAATGTATCAGATTTCTCAATACAGCTGATAGAGATGTCTCATTAATATATATTCCTTTTTACATGCAGAAAAATATTCAATATGATTTACATTACTCTTGCTTTCATTTCAATAGTTTTTGACACGGTGAATCCTTAACAAGTTGCAATAGGTTATGGCAAGTGAGTAATTTAATTTTCTGAGCAGTCAGAAATACAAAGGAGGAGGAAGCAGCTGTAGCTTCAATGCCAAATGAAATGGCATTGAAGATGGCATTGGCACAGGTCCTTGAAGTGAATACAAATGTAGCACTCTTTAGCTAGTTTATACAACTCCTCTGCAATATTACTGGCTATCATGCTAGTCAATTTGTCTTTCTGACACTATTTATTCACTTGTTGTTGCTCTTTCATTGTGTTTTGGGGTTTGTTTGGCTTTTTTTCTTTAAATTAGATTGCAAGACCCATGGTGCATAGACTATATTTTTATTCAGTTTTTGTCCAGCATGAATCACTTGATCTGTATCTAGATGTTATGCTGATGGTAATAGTAATAATATCAATAACAATAATACCATAAATATGTGTTCGCAGTGGTCATGGATAATTTGCACAACAGCCATATATTGCATGGTAGTTTTGATTTTTGCTTCAGGACGTAATGTCGTGCTACAAACTATGCTGGGAGAGTCCATGGCAGGGATTTGAAATTAAATATGAAAGATTATGCCTTGTAACTAATGTCGACATCTGAATCAAACTTTGAAATTTAAATTACACCTTACCAGATAGACATTTAAATGTCAGAGCAGTGTTTGCTTATTTCTGTAGGCCTTTATTATCTCTTCATGACCATTTTCTCATCCACTGTTTTCCCTGAGGAAAGTACCTGATATGCAGACTTGGAAGCTCTTATTCAAATCCTACTGAGGTGTTGGTATGTTGGAGAGAACCTTATAGAACCATCACACACAATTTGGCACAGTTGGAAGTCCACATGAGGGTAAAAAATTTGGGTGAACATGAAACCTGACTGGCCATTTTGCTTCAGAAGAGATGGCACTTTAAGTCAAATATGAAGTGGATCTGCACTGGTGGAATAACTTAGCATTGCTTCCACTTGAACTATTCCTAGCTGCTACATATGTAGAGGACTCAGGCTTCTTGTGCTGTCATTTCTTTACTCATCATGAGAACCAAACTGGTAATAAAAGCATAACTAAACAATGATTGCGGAATAGCAAAGCCTTATTGAATTTATTTTATTTCAGTGATCTGCAGAGCATATTAAATTTCTTAGATGCATGAAAATATTAGGATCTTTGTTGCTCAATTAAATTATGCTTTTTTCATGCTAACTCTGCTTTAAAAAGAAAGGGTACCAAAAGGCTAAAAACACAAGACAGAAAATAGGCTCAAAATACACAAAATTTTCAAGATATGTTTTCATTTTAAAATATGCTTAACACTTGAATAAGTAAACAAAACTGGTTTGTTTGCTGTGGTTTAGAGACTAAAAGCATTAAGCAAGACCCTCATCTAGTAAGTTAATATCTATTCCTGGAGATGATAAAAGAAGTGCCTGCATCAGCATTTCAAATATTTTAAAACCTTCAATATTTATACTGATTTAAGGAAAAGCCTATTTACTGTTGGCACTTGTTTTATCATCCTACTCCCTACTACTCCCACACCCATATTCAGTATTATAAACTGAAGTGATTAATTCTCAAGAGAGGGGTGGATTTAATTTCCTGCATTGTCTTTTTGGCTTTCATTGTCATCTGTATGCACTTTTTTTCTTTGCAAATATTAATTGATTTTGATTTTGTTCAGTGCTAACAGATGATGGGTGTAACTATTCAAAACTAATTGATAAAATAGTGCTTGCTATAACAAATTGAAAACAGCAGCAGCTATTAGTTACCTCACCTTAGCTAATCTGCAGCATTCACACTAATTAAAAAAAAAAAAAAAAAAAAAGAAAACACAGAAACAAAACCTTAATTCTGCAGGCCTTAATGTTTAGAAGAGATTTTCAGGTTTTAATAAGTGGACCGGTCAAGGACCAGTTGAAAGTATTAAACCACAGTAAATTCCTTTTTTTTAATAAAAACACTTCAACAAAGTAACAAAATAATTACTAAGCATGAGCTCTCTGGTCTAATATGGAATGAGTGGGTAACTTTTAATTTCAAAGGTGTGGTCTTATTCATTTATTGGACTTCCTAAGACAAAGTTTGAATCATGTTGCAGCTCTTGTATGAATCCATGTTATATGTTCTATGTCATATGAGAAAGGAGTGCATGGTTAGTAAGCTTATGATAAAGATATTTTTAATTTGAATATTTCATCAAGAATATACAGGAGGGCTTGTTTGGTTTTAGTTGCTTTGAGTTTTTTTCAATAAACATTTTTCTTTTGCACTAGGAATTCTATGATGTTCTGCCTTCGTTCTGCATGTCTCATATTTTATGCTATGCTTTGTGGTCTATCTGCCAAAAGTCAGTATAATCCGGGGACTTGGGTGTTAAATTTAACAGGTCTTATAATTTTTTTTCTTTTAATCCATCGCCTCTTTCATCTCTTTTTACTTTTTTTTTTTTTTTTTGTGTGTGTGTGTGGCAGGGGCACGTTACTTCTGTACTGAAAGGAAAATATCAACAAATGCTGTGCTTTTCAGATGATGCATCTAAGCAGGCTGCTTCAGGCATATTTAAGTTCACTCACTGGCTTTAGAAACACAGCAAACGAAGTTTCTTTAAGGCAGAGAGAGAAAATATGAGAGTTTCTCTGAGTGTTTATCTATGCGTACTCACACTGCATCTGTGAGTGCTACCAGGGTCATGTGCTAAACCCCTTTTCTTTGTGTGTTCTTCTGTAGTTTTTAAAGGAGTGAGGAATACTGTTTCCTCTCTCTTTCTTCCAATGTTCTGCTTAATGGAAATAATCCTTCTGTGCCTGCCTAAAGCAGAGTACCCTCAATATTTCGTTATTGTTGAAACCTGCTTATTGCTTCCTTGAGGATGTATTTTTGTTCCTCATAGACCAGCACAACCATTAAAATGGTCTATCTTTGGCAGTACTACAGATAAAGTTCTAATTCTGCCTTTTTACTGTGTATCATGACCCCATTTTATTCTGGTTGTCGTCTGAGGTTCTATCTTGATGAAAAGTTCTTTTCTGTCACACTATGCTCCCATGCTCCATTGCACCTCCTCTCAGTGTAGCAATACTACAAAGAGAGTTCTCCACTAACTGGTCACTAGCCTCAAAGCCCTCAGATTCTTTTTTTCCGGGAAAGCCCACTTTAATTACCAGTAGGAGCTGCAGTTATTCATATAGTGGCACATGATACCTATTAGTCATTCCTGCAGCTTTTAAATAGATTAACTTCCTCTTTGACTATTCCCCTTGAATAAGCTTCTGCATAACGCATGGTCTTGAACCTCCACCATTTTTCAGTTCCTAATTTTTTCTCAGCTGTTAGTGCAGGGCTTGAGTTCCAGCATGTGCAATTTGACACAGTACAGTCTCAGGGAAAGATGGGCAGGAGAAAAATGTCTAGGTGAGAGGGAGGAGGGTCTTGCATTCCAGGATAAGATGCTACATTTCTTGTAGCTCTTCTTCTCTGGAAGCTGCTGCATCCACTGAGAAGAGCAAGGAAACTAAGACTTCACATATTTGTTCATTGGAGGGCTGGGGGACATAGGGCATGGACAGGTTTCTGTGACTGTGCTGGGATTTTGAGCTGCTTATAGTGAGCTGACTGTTATTCCATAAAGTCCTTGCCCTTACTGTCTTTTGGGGGGTTTCTATTGCAGGAATTTAGAAAAGTACTCTGATTTTTTTTTTTTTACAGTTGTAATTGCAGCTGTTTTCCAAAATCCTTAAATAACATTGGTTCTTAGAAGGCATTTCTAGTAACAAATGCAAGGGATTCCAGAAGGTATGAAGTTTGATCCCAGTTTTTAGTAGGAGAGCAAAGACTTTCTCATTACTTGCATGTTGAGACACTGCATTCACATGGAAATTGTTGAGCACTCCAGGGACCTTAGCTGTTTAAAACCACCTAGAAAGATGAGATTTACCTTACAATATTCCGTTTGTGTTAGTTGCCATTATTCTGGTGTATCGTTTTTCTTGCGATTGACACACCAGCAGTCTGCAAAAATTCACAAACTGTTTTAGTTGTTGCTGCTCACTTGGAATGGATTTGGAGGTAATGCAGGCCTTAATGAGACACACCTGAAGTCCCATCAGAGTGGCACAGAGTATTGTTCCCTTCTTTTATAAAATCCCTATGTACCTCGAGCCAATGACCTCTGGTGAGCAGACTGACATATTTTTTTAACCAAATTAGGTTATATATCATGTGAAACAGATGGAAAGTTCTGTGATTTCTTGGCATTGCCACTGTCTGAACCTCCTTCCCTTCTCCAGTGGACACTCTGAGAAGTGTCAGTCCTACTTGCATCTCTAAGATAAAAAAATTGGTGAGAGTTCATTTCTCGGGGGAAAGGGCTCCACAGCAAATACTTCCATTTGCAGAAAAGAACAGAGGGTGGAGAGCATCCTTAGGTACTGAAAATTTAACTCATTTTATTAGAAAATTAGCATGCAGAAGATGACCTCAATGAGTTATTCCATCGCTCCAGGAGGGAGATGGGATTGCACCTTTTGACCTGCAAGATGCTATCAAGCTGTGACATTGGGTTATATCTAATCCTGGAAACAGAATCAGGTAGTTAACAAATTAGAGTCTTCCTTTAGGTCTTAGCAACCAGTATCTTCACAAAGACTTTGGCTCTGATTGTTCAAAGAAAGCTGTGGTCATCCCATCTGACTGATGCAGAATAGCTCTTTTCATCAAATGATGAAATCTGCCAAGCTCATTCTAAATGTCTCAGGTTTGCCGAGCTGAAGTGTGAACTACCAGTTGGTTCACTGTCACTGCCTGACATTTACAGTAGCAAAACTGGACTTAATTGTAGCCTCTCTTTAGTAGCTCGTCAGTAGAAGGAGCTTGATTCCTGTATTTTCAGTCTCTGTTGAATCTTTTAACTCTAGCTAGCATTAAAGTCTTGCGTCATTTGGATGGACCATGTGATTGTACAGGTGTAGCTCATGTATACCAGACTTTGAACATGTTTTTTGTGAGCTCCAAAACTTTTCATCAGGCTTCGCTCAATGAAAAAAGCTGGATCCATCAGTCCACAACTTGCTTGATACAAACCACAGTAATTATTATAATTAATATTCACAGTTCCACATGATACTTAAAGATACTAAATCACTTTTGCAGAAAAACATAACTTTGTTTTCTTACTTTGTGCAGCATGTTAACAATTTTATTTGATACCTAAGAACCCATTTGTCTGGAACAAGAGCTCAAGGATTATGTGCTGTGAGCGAGTTCAGTGTGCCTGAAGATATTTTAGTCAAGACTTTATGCTATGTTTTGCAGAATAGAAAATCTGTAAGGCAACAGGCAATATTACTATCATTCTCCTACATCAAATAATGGTATTGTTAGATTCCTTTAAGTATAATTTTTTTTATGCATTTTGTCTCTGGACTTGGTGCACAGGCCATCAGATTCAACTCCTAGTCCATCACCACTCAAGGATGAAAATTGCAAAAGCAAATTTCAGTTCTTTGATGATGCTAGATCATGAGTGAAATGTTAAAATGATGGGTTAAATCATTTTAACAATAAGCTTTTAGAGCTGGTTCTACTATGAAACTGCTCTTGTTTTGATTCAAGAATCATTAAAAATGAACAACAAAATCCTGTTCCAGAACCAGACTTCCTCTTGAGTGTCCAGGTTGCATTCTTGATTTTGTTGTTGGAAGAGGTGATGTACGTTTGCTTCACTTCCCTTCCTTCCTGAATTAGTGCATATGGCAATACAGAACTGAATAGCCAAACTGTAGATGACCCCAACTACAAGCCAATGAAGCAATATTTTCAAGACAATTTCTGACCCTTGTTCTATTGACGCAAAATCCCTAAAAATTATTTTCTAGAAATTCTTGATTGTTCACTGGAGCTAAAGAACTTTTATCTTTTAGTGGTTTCCTCAAGTTTCATTGAGGTGCTGTTTGACTTCTGCATCCTGAAAATAATCTTTTACCCATTTTATTCATTTTTCTACTGGTAGTTTTTGAGGTCTTTTATTAGACTTATTTTGCCTGTCAGGAATTGTGTCATTCAGTGAGGTCTTGATATTGTGATGTTTTCTACCATTAAAATGCCCGTTGATCTAATAATGACATGTTCCTTTTAGGGTGGGAGAGTCTTATTCCACAAATACACTGGTTGCCAGAAAATCTGCCCTAAGAGTGGACATATATCCCCCATATATCTGCTGAGACAGCACTGCTTACTGTGGTTGTTAGAAATGTCTTTTCTTTTTCTGTCTGCTAGAGGGTTCCTCATGTTCCAAGTACATTTTTTTGACAAAGGTATCTGTGGTCAAATATTATCAATTGTGAATTGCCAATTTTCTCATGTTAATTGGCTTACTTATTTTGTCACAGAGACTTGCAGATAAATGATTGTATAAAGACGTAACAAAAAATGCAGCTTGAAGTCTGACAAAATTATCTACAGGAATTGCTATTAACTTCTTCCATTTATCCTTGGAGATGCAGACTTTCTTGAAATCTCTGAGGTTATATCTTTCTCTTCAACTTCTGGTCTGATAACAGTACATGTTTCCATGACCCCTCTCCTCATGTCTGTATCCTAGAGAGTACTAACAAGGAGCATTGTCAGGGGAGTCCATTAAGGGTGTTGGGTGAGCAGTGAGATCTGCAAACATATGGTTTGGCTGATCGTAGTAACTATTCAGCATACAGGCTTTTCCCTCAAGTCCAATAATTGTGTTTACATTCATAGACTGTCCACAGCTTCTTTCTCTTTGCCGCTGGACTGACCCTTGTCATTGCCGTCTCAATTAGTATAAAAACACTGCTAAGTCTGAGTTTTGACACACAATTAAAACTCTTACAGTAGCAATGATGTAAGTGCCACATTACACAGAACATGGACTATGGTTTTGTCATCTGGCATTGCATCCTAATTGGGCTTAACTCTCAGTTTCTGCATGAGAAATTAGCATTTTTTGCACTGGGCAACAGCACCACAGGGAATGTCTCCAGACAGAAAGATCCTCCATGAAATCGTACCAGGTAATCAACCTCTGTGCCCTACGCCTGAGCTACGTAGAAAGTTACTCAGCAGTCAGGTGTTTTAGCCTGAATTTCACACTGAACTGAGTTCTTCATGGTTGGAAGAGTTTTGTCAAAAACAGAGCCTGGCATAGTTTATAAGAACTTCATGACTATATGCCTGTCTTAGTAGCTGAAATTTTTTTATAGATGTGTTCTACTAAAAGAAATTTCCCTTGAGCTCCTAAAGTATTCTTGCTTTTGAAACAGACTATAATGATTTGCCATAAGAGGGTTCATATTATTCTCTGTATAAAGATACAAATATACTTTAAAAGAAAAGCATACAGCTATGTACTTACACAAGAAATTATTGCCTCAAACACAGATAATAGGTCTTGTGCAATCTTACTTTGCCACACACACCAATATCATATTCCAATAGGAGGGGTTTAATAAAATATGAATTATTAATCAGAAAATACAATTGTCACTTAATACTGAACATTTGTCTCCTCCTTTTGAATTCAGGGATGAGAAATCTGGATAATTGTGACAGTTGTTTAATCACAAGAAAGCTGCTCTATTGCTAAAAGCTCAGGGAGTTTTAAAAGATTTAAAATTAAGATCCTTGAAAGTGTGGTGCACATTCAATATTAATCCATGTAGATGTTGGGATCTGTATTTTTATTCAACAATTGAAAAGTGATATTGTTAGAGAGAGCAACGCTTGCTGTCTCCTTTCAAACTGATATTGTCAAATTGGCACTAATAATCATATCTGGTTTTTCAGCATTGCTGAGTATAAAATGACTTTCTGCATCATCTGCATGTCTCTGTGGCCATTCCAATATATTCCATCATAATCATATGCAATTAGAATGTCCCATGAAGGCTTTCAGACTTTTATATCAAATTTTGTATGTTTTGTTTTTCTCTTGAAGGTTTTTGAGAAGCAGAAAAGGGACTAACACTGCTAAAATGCAAGTTGTTCAAAGTACAATGGTTTATCTTAATTTCTTTCTTAACTTTCCACTGCCAAAACTTGAAAAGCTGAATTAGTAGTGCGCTGATTTTGTAAACAGAAAGCTTGCCTAGATAACTGTCCTTGAGTCATATTTTCTAGGGGTTTTTTCATTTTTCTAATCAATGTTTTCAGAATATGCTGCATTTTGTAATCAGTTGTGGGATTTTAACCTACTTTTATTTCTTCCCCCATTCTCTGATGTATGGCTTATGCAGATATCTATGGCAGTACGAAATTAGCTTTCAGAAACTAAATAGCTTGCACCATTTTCAGTTGTATTAGCAAACTTCTATGATAATTTCTTCACAATAACAAAGAAGTGATGCAGTCTGATGTATGCAGCATCTATTTTTGCCACTTTTTTTTTACTTGTCATAAATTTCACCTATATAGAATGTGTAATAACTTGCCCTGAGGATATTTAAACTAATCTTCGTGAGACAAATGTGTTCTCAGCACTTACTGGTGGCATGTAAAGTTCATCTCGGCCCTTGGAGTTGGCACATATTTGTGCTATAGTTTTTTCTGTCTTAAAAATTGCAACTCAATTTTCTGATGCACTTTAACTTTTAACTACTGATACAATTCTTTTTTTTGCCAGGATTATGCTGAATTTTGCCTCAATGTAAGTTTTTTAGCAAAATTTGGTGTTAGCAATGATCAATGGCAATAGTGACTGCAATACTAGTTGGTTACTTAAGGGGAAGGGTGACTTTTTTATTTCTCTGATCAGGATTTTGGAAAGGCTTAGTTTCTAGTTATTTCTTCATTAAATTCCTTAGTGCTATGGAAAATTCAACATTTTGTTCCATATTTGTAAGATGAGCACAACAATCTTTCTAATAATATACTTCATTCTGTAGTAACTTTGAAAATGTGAATCAAAATGTGCAAGAATTCATAAACTCTTTTCTTTTCAGGATATACTACTAGGATAGGAAAAAATCTGCTTGTGGGATTCCATGTAGATTTCTGGGCCTTGGGAGCTTTTTACCTTCATTGCACAGTTGCCTCCTGGTGACTGAGGCACTAGACAATTAGAGTATTCAAATACTGGATGAATGGCAGGATAAGCTGCAGACTGCAGTGGAGATATCTGCATTTCTATTCCCAGACTCACTGAATAGCCAGTAAGGCTCACAAGTTCAGATTCGATGCCACACCTGACCAGGCTGTGAACTGTTCTGGTGAGTTCTCTTTGACTAACAGCCAAATTCTCACCCAGTGAGGTCAGCTGAGAGATGCTGTGCAAATGAACAAGCTGGAGTTTTCTCTGAATGAGAGAGGATACACTTTTTTCCTTTTATTTTATTTTTCACATATTCCTATTCACATATACACCTTTTCAAATGCCCCTATGAGTTCAAGGACAACTTCTTTTATGTTTTCTACTCCATTTTTAAATTTTGTAAGTGTGGCAGCTGTGCTATATTGATGATACAGATTGCAGCAATCTTAAGTAGAAATGGAAGCTTTTTTTTGCCTCTCCCATTCAACGTAATAGGACAGGCCTAATACAGAGAGGATTTTGTTTTGCTCTTCAGTGTTGTTTGCTGTGTTCTGTGTGGAGCCCTGCTGGAGGCAGGTAGTGCATTGGTGAGGTGATTCTTCAGTTTCCATGGGGCCAATTTTTTATGCTGCGGTTAAAAACTCATCGTGCTTTATATTATACACAGCTGTTAACAGAGAAACAAGCGAACTGTGGGGACCCAGCACAAGATGAATAACAAAACAGGAAGCAAAGCAAAGATTGCAAACCCAAAGGAAATTACCTAGAAGGCAAATCTGTAAAATCAATACAGCTGTATCAACTGACACTAGCTCAAAAGTAATTCGGTGTCTAGATTAGTCTAACGAAACCAAATCCACTTTCATTTACATTGAACATTCTTTAAACTGAGCCCAAACCAAAGTTTATGCAAGAATGGTGCACAGCTAGCTCTAACCTCTTGAAAGTTAGACTAATTAAGGGCTTGTGTAGCTGGGACAGGAAAGGTGCCTGGTCGCAGGTAACACAACTGTGCTTTTGGGAGTGCTCTTCTTTGATGATTTCCTTCATGTTTTTAGAGGGCTGCCTTGGGGCCAAAATCACAAGTGAGAGCTACCACTCCTGCTATTCAAAATCCACATCTTACACCCCTAGTGGGGCATTACACCATCCTGTGCTGCCTCTTCTGAGAACTGGTTGCTGATTCTCTCCTTGTCAATGAAATGTAATACAAAGGGCCAGTAATCAATGCCTAGTCGCTGGTCTTCCAAAATGCACATTTTCAACCTGTTCCCGATTCTAACTCCATAACAAACAGGGTTGAGTGTGTTCCAAAAAGGTTTTTTCAAAATAACTTTAATAAGGTTTAGCTCAGAGATGGTATATTGGAAATAACCCAAATTAACTATATTTGTTGGCTTAATGTAACTGTACTTTTCCTTAGGCAATTTTGATTAAGAGAACATATAAATTAGCAATACTTCCAGTTTGAGGAACTGCATCTCCTTTAGGTAGCACTTAACTGTTATTTTCAATCCATTTACTTTTGACATTCTGTCAGTCTGCCCTTTCTTATACATAATGCATGAGAAGAATATTTAAAGTATACTTGTGTTTTGACACTAATGAACAGTGCTCAATAGCATATGTATTTTGTAGGAGCTAAAGCCGCAGGAATGAATAATGGTTTTGGGAAGATGTACAGGATATAAATGTCTGAGTCACAAGTGCTATTGCTACTAGAAATCGTGTCTTTGAATTTCTATAACAAATTTCAAAATCAACATTACCACTTAATCACATTATTCTACAGTTCTTTATTTAATATATGTAAAGGTTAGGACTTTAAAAGTGACTGTTTTGAAATGCAAGGTTTTTTTAAAAGGTGCTGTTTTGAACTAATCCTGTGAATCCTTACATCTGCTACCAGAGGAAGGTTTGTCTTTCAGTTGAGACCTCAGTCAAGAAAAGCAGTCATTGACAACTGAGCCTGTCATTTCAAACTCCCTTACCCTCAAAGGTGAAAATAGATGTTTCTAGAGGTCTTCAAAGCATAAAGCATTAAGAAACAGTTCTCAAAAATATTTTCTCCACTTTTAGAGGGCAACTTATTGGAGCAAGCATGTTGTACTTCTCTATGTTTTATTTTAGATGGGTAGAAAGTGGAAGCATCTGTGTGTTTTCTCCATAAACTGAGGGCAGAAAAACTTAAAACAAGTTTTGAAGGTAGAGCACTATGATTCAAGCATTCAGATTTCTTTTTCCACAAACAAAATTCATTAGTTACTAATGAAGTGGTTTACTAGGTCATTTCTTTGTCTTTGGAAAGTATTGCCTCATTTTTGTTATGCAAAGATCACTCGTAAGATACTATTTGTTTCTTCACACTTTTTTCCTCTTTTTTACTGTAAAAGGCATAAAACAATGGCACAGTCTTCCTGCACGTTCTTGCCCTTGACAGTTTAATCAGAGAAAATGTATTTCAGCCATTTGACATTTATTTATGGTAATGAAATTGATTCAGATTATGTAACCTCCCAAAGCTCTTGGACGTAATGTGCTTTCAGCTTTTATATGTAGTAAATTTAAGTGGACAACTAGGGGAAGTAATGTCAGCAAGATAAAAAGAATGTCGTGGATCTAGCTTGCAGAAGTATAACTACAAAATAGAAATGATCAAGCAGCAAAACATGCCACAAAGTTGCAAGTTTGTAAGACTTATTCATACTGTTATTCAATAAGTCTCATTTATTCTAGGATCCCATTTCAAATCCCGCTCTTGGTTATGCTCTATTAACTCTTATGAGAGGTCTCATACTCCACCAGTTGCTATTTCTTTCAGATAAGATGCTTGTGTGAGATGACACAGCTTATTCAGTAAAGGTTGTTAATTCTGTGTGCAGTCTAATCTAAAATCATGGAGAAAGAGCATATATAAACACTCATGTTTAAAGAGTTCAGTGGACTGATTAAATATCCCTATGCTTTGCAACTTCGTTTGTTTGTTTGTTTAATTTTGCTTGTTCATGTTGAACATTACTGGAACTTTTCTGGTACAAATCAGCACAGTCAAAAATACTGAGGTGCATTCCAGGTTTTCAGAATTTTCACCAGCTGTCAGGTACCACTGTGACTTGTAGCATTGCTAATAACAGCCTGACAGGCCAGCATCAGGATTGGTGTCTGACATTCAAATGCATAAATACTTGCACAATTGCGTAGTTCTGCTTTGTTTTGAACTTTGTCTTTCTGACCTGATGTCTTCAGGTCTTCTGCTTTATATTCTTTCTTGCTAGGTAACTAGGGACACTTCGGACAAAACCTGTTCATGAAACACCTGCCAAAAGCAGTGATGGTTCTAACTTTTATGAAATTCCTTCAACAGCCCTTCAGCAAAGTAACCTCTTTTCTTTTTCAATTTCCTTATCTGGGCTCAACTGCTCATACAGTGCTCAGCCATGACTTTCCAGCACACTCAGTGAGGGGATTAGCATTCAGTTGTATGGTTCATTGTGACCTCTAACATTTATTAATGAAAAGAAAACTCCACTTCCTTCCAATACTGTCATTAGTCATGTTCATTGCCATCCTGTGCAATAGCCAGTGAAAACTGGAACCTGCTGTGCTGGCCTCTGTAGAGGAGAGTAGCAAACAGGTGCTCCACATTCTGGCCTAAACAGATCCAAATTGGGGCAAGAAAGGAGGTTGGAGGACAGATAAGCAGAACAAACGGTTCTGGATGGAAGACTGGCTTTGAATGCAGATGGTTAAAAGAGAAAACTAAGTGAGAAATCTGAAAGAAAAGTGGATGATGGCAAAAGAGGACTCGAACACTGTAAGACCAATAGTTACAAAAGCATTCGAGAGGACAAGGGATGAAGCAGCATATACCTGCCAGTACATGGGAAATAATGCAAACCTTAATTTATGACATGTGAATAGAATTTAAGACCAGAAATATACCATCATAAGCATCTCATCTCCTACATAACACAAGCGATATTGAACCTCCTTCTGTATTGCCATCCTCAAAAGAGAAAGAGAAATAGCAATGCAAATAGAAACGAAAACTAGAGGAGAGCAGTGAATACATAAATTTGAATTTTCATTCATCTTTTTTTTGCCCTTATTTCTAAATTTTTAATTTACTTACATCAAAAACAGTTTTAAAAGAAATTCATTAACTCTGCTCCCCTTAATTTTTATCTTTATTTCCCTTTATTTTTTCTCATATTATAAGAAGGTCCAGGAACGAAGGGAATTGCACATGTGTATTGGTTTGGCACAGCCTGGTTTTAGGTAGCAGGGGGGCCACTGCAATGGCTCCTATGAGGAAGCTGCTGGAAGCTTGCTACCATGTCCAGCAGATACGATGGCTGATGGCTCTGAAGATGGACATGCTGGTGGCCAAAACTGGGCCAATGAGAGAGGTTGGTAACACCTCTGTGATGACATATTAAAGAAGAAAATCAAAACAAAGTCACAAGATTTTGGGATTCTAGTCAGAGAAGAGGAGGAGGTGAGAACGAGTGAGGGAAAACAACATGGAGACACCAAGGTCAATGGAGAAGGAGGAGGAGGAGGTGCTCCAGGCACCAGAGCCGGGATTCCTCTGCAGGCCGTGGTGAAGCAGCTGTGCCCCTGCAGCCCGTGGGTCCATGTGGGATGCAGAGATCCACCCGCAGCCCGTGGGGGAGGTGCCTGTGCCGGAGCGGGTGGATGCCTGGAGGAGGCTGTGATCCAGTGGGAGACCCGGTGGAGAGAGATGGCCCTGCTTCCAGGCTGGAGCAGCCTGTCCTTGGAGGACTGCATCCCGTGGAAAGAGAGACCCACGGCACAGCAGTTTTGGGAGGGCTGTGTGCCCGAGGGAGGTGCTCACGCTGCAGCAGGTGCAGTGTGGCTGCTGCTCCTGAGAGTGGACCCACGCCAGGGAAGTTCACGGAGAACTGTCTCCCATGGGAAGGACTCCTCTCCCGGAGCAGTGGGAGGAAATCTCGGTGATGAACTGACCAACCTCTATGCCCTGTCCCCTGTGCTGTCAGTGGGAAGGAAGGAGGGGCTGGGGGGAAGGTGTTCTAAGGGCTTATTTTACTTCTCATTATCCTCCTCTGATTCTGTTAGTAATAAATTCACTTCACAACTGAAGTCAAGCCTGTTTCACCCTTGAAGTGTTTCTCCTGGTCCTTATCTCGCTCATGAAGCCTTCGTTAACTCTTTTTTTCCTTCCCTCCTCTGCCCAGCTGTGGCAGAGGAGGGTGAGTAAGCGGCTCTCGTGGGTGCCTGGCACTGGGTCAGTGTCAAACCACAACAACGTGAGGTAGAGAGAGCCCTTTACTCATGGTACCTCTACATATTACTAACCTGGAAGAACTGGAAATTTCGGAAGAGATTTTGCTTCTGCATTTCACATTTGGGAGATATTTGCAGGCAGATTGGAATTTTGATTGCTGATACATATTGAATCTGATGACATTTTGAAATTCCTTGTCACTGTTTGTCTTATCAATATTACATACTGCATCTGAAGCTTTGTGGTTTGAGAATTTGCATCACTAAGCAGTCTTTGAGTATAACTGCAATATATTTTTTTTTTTTTTATTTTATATCGAGGATGAATGTGTAAGGTAGATATTCTCTACAGCTGGATTGAACTAAGATTGCCCTGCTGGTTTTTTCCACTGGGTGAATCATATAGCAGCATATCTCAGTATTATATGAGCCATTATGAATGTCTGGGAACAGTGTGTCTCAGTCATTTATCATTATGCAATTATTTGACTTCCTCATTGACAGGGGAAGGTGCAGGAAGGACGGAAATGCTTTTATTTTGCCAATTATTTATTTGAAGCATATCTCAGTTGATGTCGTAGGACCTTCCTTTATCACTTCATGAGCACACATCAGCTGTAAGACCCTAAATGTGCTTTGCACCATGGAAACCTATTTGCTGAGAATTCTTTGCTCCAGTACAGATGTGCTTGTTACTTTAATGTGTGGCATTCTAATCAGCTCTTTTCAGTCTCTGTTAAAAGTCCATAATGCTAATTTGTTTGATTAATTTTGGAAGAGCCCAGCCAGATTATCCCATTAAGTTAATGCTACTGATTTTTAACAGATGTTTAAAGTAGAAAATGCTACTAAGGGGAATAGTGCAAGAATCGCAATAGTCTTTTAGAAGCTGAATTTTAGTTACAATAGGCTAAACGATTTTAAAGCTTCATTCTATAGGTACTCTAATAAAGAGCTATGAACTGTGGGTTTAGCTAAAATGATAATAGTTTGTTTTTAAGTAATATCTAGAGGGCCTCATTTGTTTCGTAGTGTAAGCTGTTTAAGTCTCTCAGCACCTTCAAAGGAAAGTCTGAGACACCTAGATCACTTGCTGCAAATGTCACTCTGATAATGGCTGAGGTCCCCTCTTTAAAGTGCTCCAAGTGAAAACCTTTCAAGGGCTGCCACTTGGGAAATTGTTGATACCTCCTGGAGGGAAAATATGGGAATGGTATCAGAAACAGCAGATCAATTCAGCAGCATTTCATGTTCAGTAGCATCACAATTCTTTCTGATTGGGATGTAGGGTAAAGATTAAATCCACCCAGACTTTGTATTCATACAGGATTAGAGTATTGCCCTTTAAAAGAGAGATAAGGATTTAAGACAGTTGGAAGATAGTAAAAGTAATCAAAGAGAAAGCTATTCACACCACACTGCTTAGGGTGATCAAATACGGACCTACTAGAAAGAAGATTTTGGTAAAATGCATGTGCACAAGCTATTTTTCATGATGTAAGGAGTAAAGAAGAGTGAAAGGAATATTTTCCAGTTATTTTCTATTCCCTTAATCCTCCTTCACTTTTCTGTTTGAAACATTAAAATAGTGCAGAGTTTTAAGTTTTCATTCCCATTAAGCTGAAAAGACACAGTGCAGCAATTGCAAAGTGAAGAATGGAGTTGAAATCGAGGGAGTTTTCCTCCCAGTCTATGTAGTCATTTGTAACACAGAAAGTCTATTCACTTCTTAACGTACTGGCATTTCATGGCAGACACAAGAAAACAGTCTGTGTATTTACTGACTCTACTGATTGTACAAACAAATGCTTTCTGTAGTTTTGTATCTCCTGTTTTTAATGATAGTATTACTTGCATGAGAATGGGTTTGAATTTTAAGTGTTCATCTTGTTATTTTGCTAAACACAATTTTTACAAATAATTTGTTGCGGTGGAAATACTTATGCCGTAATCATATTGTGATTCCAAGTATTTAATAATACGCTGGAGCAGATGAGCTCTTTAAAAGCATATCCTGTTTTCATGTGACTATTCACAAAACTATTACAGATACTAAAAGAGAAAAAAATATACATTGTGTGTATCTTGCATCAAAATACTTGTTTGTAAAATGAATTTTATTTAAAATATTTTATTTTCACTACTTTGTCGAGCCGTTAAATCTCTTCATAAAGGATTAGAAACTCAGGCCTCTTATAATGGATAATGTCGCTGGTCTATAGGCCTCTAACTTTAAAACCATTGGCTTTAGCCTCGTGTGAGAGGATTGCCTTACTCCTTTAAAATAATCATCTGTTTGGCCAGCTTAAGTTTTAGCATTTGGCTACGGAAGAGATTGAGGAAGAGAATCAGGATATCCTTGGAGAAAATTGTAGAGGGCTTTCCTTGTCAGATATACTTCTGTGTGCCCCACAAAAAACTGAAGTCAAGTATAGCTTTTGGACTAACCAGCTAACAAATTGATCCAACAGTTAGAAGCATAAAGATTCTACATGACAAAACCTTACAGAGTTTGTCAGGGCATATAGTGTGCATCTGAAAGTTAATGAGCTGATTGTATTTCTTTTTATATTTCATTGTCCAACCCACATTGCCCAGGCACAATCAAGTTTTACTTCTTCGTCTGCTTTCACGACTTTAGACCTCATCCATATTAATGACAAGATTGTGTAAAGATAGAGAAGCATTGTTAAACTGAATCAGTGAGGTTTTTGGTTTTTTTTTTTTCAATGGTCTTCTCACTGTCAGCTTGTAAGTTCTGGTATTGTGAAGGTGCATATATTACTCTGAGTTGGTAATGCAGCTCTCGTGCTTCTATATACATACAGACTGCTTTCTTTTTACAGTCATCGAAAGGTTCATGCCAACAGCCTGATGGAAATATTCTCTGTTTCTAAAGGAAAATATGTTAGTTACCAGATTAGCTGTTACTTACAATTGCCAGAATCTTACAAGAGAGCAGGTCTGGGTTTTGCTGAGATAAGCTGCTCAAAGTTGAGGTCACCACTGCTGCCTCGCGTTCTGCCAAAAGTGGGACCTGTACACAAAACTTTGTAGAACGGAAATGAAGACCTTATAGCACATAGATAAAAAAAATAAATTGGAGTTTAATGATGCAAAATTAAGCCTGAAAAGTCCAGGAAACATGGTGTGTGCCGTCTCCACTGTGTCATCCTAATTCTATCTCTGTATCTTCTTGTTCCTCAGTGATGGAAGGAGGTTAGCTGGAGCAGACTGGTGTAAAGTTTTTGTTCTGATACGATAAACCATGTGGGTACCTCTTGAAGGACAAAATGTATCTAATTTCAGTCCTGAGTTCTAGATAGTGTTTCAGGGCCAGTGCACAGATGGGATTTATCAACCGTCTGATGGCAACACCACTAGTGTTCATGGGTCCTTCTAAGGGGTGAGTGAAGGCTGGGTCACCAAATTAATTCTAAGGGCAAAGTTAAGTGATAGTTGTTAAAATGACTTGCTCCTTTCCCATTGTTAGGAGACACATTTTCCTTTCCACCACATAGAGAAAGGAAATGTTAGTCACATTCACCACACATTGAAGTACTTATTTATTGAAAATAATGATAACCCTTCCTAATGTGGAAAAATAGATCATTTTTCCATTTGCAATAACCCAAATGCTACTGTAGATCCCAGGAGTTCCTTGGCTCTTCCTTTTTTCCTAGTACTAATATCTTGTTTAGCAAAAGAATGTCAGGTTACTGCTTTGCTTTCTTGGAGGTGCACACTCATCACCTATTTGTATTAGATTATTGCAGCCTGTTTACTCATCAATTCTCCTCCTTTTCGAGGATTTCAGTCCATTTAAGCAACAAAGAGCTTTTGCTCTCGTAAGAAGTTTGGCAGAGTGACATAATGATAGATAATGTCATATACAGTACATAATTGTACATAAAGCATATAAGAATACCTAATATATAAAATATTGTGTTAATATGATTAAGATAAAATTCAAACACGTGCAGTCCAAATTATCTATAAATTGGTAATCAGCACCAAATATTATATGTAAATCGTGTCCTTCCCTTAGGCTTGTTGCTGTTTTGTAAATTACTTCTCAGTAACAATATATAAACAAATGAATTTAACTTCACCATTTGTATAACAGCACAACAGTTTTGTTACTATACAAGTAAGAAGTGCGATTTTTCAATAACACAGGTACAAGTTACATGGGAAGACAAAAACATAAAAAAAAGGGGTTTTTAAACCCTGTAGTGGTAAAAGAGTGAGACAGACAAACAGGAACAGCCTTTGTGCTCTTCTCAAGTCTTTTACTTGATTTTTAACTCTGCTACGTTTACTTGCTTTTATTTCTGCCCTTATGACGCTGTCTGCTTCCAAATTTGTTAACCATTTGTCTGATTCCCTGATTATCTAAGATCTATTTGGGTCTTGTGGCTTTGGAAAGTCTAGTGAGGCCAGGCCTTTCATTTTTTTAAATACAAGAGGAATAATATTGGGATGGGATCCTTTCTGTCTGTTCTCTTTCTGACAGTCTGCTGACAGGCTGGAACTCAGTTTCGTCTAAATGAATCTTTTCCTTTGTCATTGCTCTGAACAAACAGATCTGAAAGGACATATTGCAGATATTGGTTTATATCTTTAACTCTTCATGTCTGGATTCATGGACACAGTTAATTTCCTTATAAAAAGCCGGAAATTTTACCAGGTGCATTTCCCTCTGACATTCACATTCTCATTTTTAACTGTCTGGCTTCTTCACCTTTACTAGAGCCCAGTTTTTCCCCATTTCCTCCTTGAGCTCTTTTGACTTGAACAACGGAGGAGCTATATAAGTTAATTCATTGCTACTTTCAAGACCTTTTTGTTTACCTGCTAAAGGAGCAATTATAAGTCAAAGCCCGTCTGTCTGAGTATCTTGAAACAGAATAAAAAGGGAAAGGTTTTAATGGAGAAGGATGGTTGTACCAGCCGTATGCTGGCAGGAACTCAGATACATGATAGAAAAAGGCCAGCCAGTTTCTTGTTATCCCACACTTGTAGTAAACTTGAAAAGCATGCAGAACGGTGGTAAGTGCACACATCAGTTGTGGACAAGGATTAGGACATTAGTTATCTTGTGTTCTGACTCAAAATTAGACCCGGTGTCTGCAGCATAGAAGATGTTAGAAGACATGAAGTGGTCTCTTAACCATACCTTTATGTTTCTAGCTGAAAACATCTAGTAGAGATAAATATGGTTTGAAACAAGACTCCAGCAGTTATGAATTGCTCAATTCATCTCAGTGTTCTCTCTTTGAATTCTTCTGACCCTACAGTACTGCCAAGTGTGCCTGTTATTTAGTGTGGAATCTTTTACCTTACCTCTATTTATTTATTGCTAGCCTCCTGAATAGTACCAAAGCAAAATCTGTGTTGTCCTTCGATCTGAAGATCTCTCCCACTCAAATAAGCCAGATCTTAAAGCTAACTTGAGCCTTTATACCCTAACAGGCAGAAAATATAATGGTATGAGTTAGGATTTTCAGAGTAATTCCAACTTGAAGAGCATCTTTTATACAATTAGCAGATCTCCTTAACTGCAGCAGAGTCACTAATTCTTTGCAGTACCTTTCAGATTCACTTCTACAAAACTATGGTATAGGTTCTAGGCTCACTTAATATAGCTCTCTTTCTAGTGACAGAAGGCACAAGGGAAATTTTCTGTGTTCTCCCAAACTGTACAGTGGAAACTATCAAGTTACTGGGGTCTTTCTCTCTCTCTTTTCTTTTTATTTCCCCCCCCTTTTTTTTTTTTTTGACATACTGATGATGCTCTCCTATGTAACTGGGCACATTTTTCCCTCAAAGAACAGTAAGAGAAAGAGTATGACAAAATCATATCAGGATGTAAGAGCAAGCCTATGGCAGTGCCTCCTCCTCCTCTACACCTTCCCATCTGTGGCTGGAAGATGGTTCTCCCGCCATCTGCATCTTAGGACACTCTGATTAGGGAACCTACTTTCAGTTCACATGGCCTCTGCTATAGTTATGTTTAGCAAAATGAAATTAGAATTGCACTGAATATGGAAGCTGGGGTTTTGTACTTTGCTTTGGTTGTTGGTTTTTTTGTAGCCGTCTGACCTTTTCTAAAGAAAGGTACTGCAGAAATGTTAGCTGGTCTAGAAGCTAGTAATTGAAAATCTGGATGTGAGCATAGATATAGGGGTCTTCTTTAATTGCTGGATCTCTGAACCAAAAATATGGTATCATGATGTAGTAATAGATTAAAACTGTACATTCTTCAATACTTCCCTTGGCAGATTTTTCTGAGGCAACTGCTTCGGTCATCAAACTGTGGGGTTTTTTTAGTGTAGTGTCAAACTTAAATATGTTATTTTAGAAGTTACTGGTTTCCCCCTTGCTCTTTGCCTGTGTCTTGCTATCCTAAAGGACAAATATCTCTTGATAAAGGGCAGAGTTGTAAACTATAAGAATAGCATCTGAAGCTGACAGCCTTCACTCATTTTAATATGTGTAGAGGAATTCTGCTATTGTCTTAAGTGCTGCTGTCGTGTTCAGTTCCTGCTCTCAGAGAAATTTCTGTTCCTTTCAGAGCAACAGACTGACTCAAAGGGTCAGTTTTGTATTGTGAAAATGGGTATGAACTGTGACATTTTGTTTCTCTTCAGT
Source organism: Lycocorax pyrrhopterus obiensis (assembly GCA_014706295.1). Classification (NCBI taxonomy): domain Eukaryota; kingdom Metazoa; phylum Chordata; class Aves; order Passeriformes; family Paradisaeidae; genus Lycocorax; species Lycocorax pyrrhopterus. Next base: position 37,541,509 of record JACSVZ010000004.1, on the reverse strand, counting down.
TTTTTCCTCGGGTCATTAAAAGTTGAAAAGCTTGTTATTGGAATCCTCCTCAAGTGTGCTTTCAGCAACCCGCTCACTAGATAGATGACAGGCTGCCAGTTTCCTGAACCCTGCTGGAGATTCGGAAATCTGCTCCTTTTACTGTATGGCATGGGGAACATTCTGGACTTGTAATGATGAAATGTTATGAATTTTCATGGAATATGGTTGCATGGTTAAGCTACCTTTACCCTAATGTAAGAGTAGACTGAGTAGGCGATTACCTGTCTGACAGCTCTCGATAAGTATGTTCCTTGTTAGCTTTTCCTGTGGAAACTTGTTGTCCCATACTCTAAAATTACATTTGCATGAGGCACATTACTGCAGTTTCCAAAAGGAGTACATACTGGGTGGCCAAAATGAAATAAGAGTGTTTATAGATCTGCTGCAGCTTCATGCTGTGGCTTACTGGGATTTATCCGCTTTGTCTAGATAAGCCTGCACAGACATTTTTAACATTCTGACAATTAAGAGGAGAGAACTAAATTTATCTGTTGTTTAATGGAGAAGAGTCCCTGTGCTAGAGCCTGCTTCTAGTTATAACTATTTTTGATTTTTATGCTGCAGGTTTCAGTCCCTAGAGCAATAAAATGTTACTCTTTATTTCCCTTAGGAAATAAAGTATCCCACCCACAGCCAAGAAGCAGTAGCCTAAGTGTCACAGAAATTTGTGTGGTGTCTGGTTTCGCTAATGGGCTTGGTTCCACTGACTACACACATCATGTCATTAGAGTGCTTTCTGTAACCCATAGTGTCTTGAATCGTCTCCAGATAATGCAAGGAACACAAAGCTGTGTGTCTTACCATTAATGGTATGTATCCAATGATGTCCCTGAGTCCATTTCCAGGTCACCTGTCATGCTATCTTTGCATGAGATCTAGTGGAAACAGTTTAGTATTTTGCTTTCCTGATTCAAGAAAAAATCTGGCATGTAGCATACTAATTTATAAATAAGGTTTACTCATTCTGCTTTAAAGTGCTACTGATTATTGTGTAGTCCTCTCTGCCTCTTCTGGAATCTCTCTTTTTCTTTTTTCACCGAGGTGTCGTCAGCATTGTTCCTTGGGATCTGTTAGCTAGCAATGTCACTCAAAGTACCTAATTTCAGAAAAATTTAAATATATTATTGAGGTCAGATTCATGATTCCGCTCTATGTGGAGATGATTGACAGAAGAGAAGAAAATGGTACAGAAAATCATGCATAACAACATAGAATTGCTTTTTAAAAATAATGCATCACTGGTTATTCCACCGTTAACAAGAAAACAGAATTCAGAGCTGGATATAGACTCAGAATTATAGGGGGAGTGTCAATTTTTCTGGTCTGGTTTATTTGTCATGTTTGATGCCTGTTAACAAAAGTCTTATAAATGTTTTAAGTAAATGAATGCATGGAGCCAAGGAAAACAAATGGAATTTCTGCATTACTCTACTTATATATGTTGCTAAGTGTTTTAAAATTAAAAACATTAGCCAAAGTATTGGAAAAACAATATTGTTTCAGTTACTCCTAAGATCACTTTAAATTTTCTTTCTTTAGTAGTCATTTAAGACTCCTTTTTATAAATTGCCTTTAGCCCTTTTTATTAGCTTTGTCTATAGCTATTGGCTCTGTTAATGGATTTTATTTGTTTTTGCTTGTGTCCCAAAACCAAATTGCTGTAACTAATGTACCATTGTAACTTTTCATAACTGTCTGTTCCTGAAAGGAAAAAGCAAGTTCATCAAGTCAAAATATTAACACTTTTATGTCCTATTAAATAACAACTCAAAGAAAATTGTGCTGGTGTCTACAGGGCTCAGCATTAAACCTACGAAATTTAATGTACTGTAGCAGATTGAGATTTGACACAATTTCCCTTTGTGGAAATTTTCTTCACTATTATAATAACCATACTAAGCAGCAGAACTGGGATAAAGCACAACAAGAATGAGCCCCATTTGGAGCATATGTTACTATTCCAGCAAGTCAAGAAGTTTAGTAGCAGGTGTTTAAAACAGTCTAGGCTGTGCCTAGAAAACTTTAGGATTGTCTATGTGGGTATGGAAATTATGTGATTTCTTCATGTTTAACAAGCTGTCTTGTGTATTTTTCATTCATGAAACTCTTTGGCTTACCACATAAATAGACTTCCTGAAGTATTAGAGAAATAATGAATGGTTGTTCCATCAGCTTTGAGTGAATATGCAGGTGTTACAGTAATTGATGAAGGAAGAAAATGGCTTTCCAGCTCATGCAGCAGTGAAAAAATGTGATTGTACACAAGAGCATTGCAGAAATTAGTGTAAACACAGCAAATGTTCGATTAAAATTCTATTTTCCCCGACCAAATCAACCAAATCAATATGTTCCATGCCAATTTTTTTTCTCAGTGAGTGTATTTTTCTAGCTCTGATTATGCTGCGCAATAACACTGAGAAGAATTAATGCAAAGTCATCTACAATGGTCTTATAATCTAAATCAATGAAAAGGGTTATATTGTTTTAGGCTCTACGGTATATAACATTGCTTCCCACTAATTTTTAAGAAATGTTTTTAGAAATGCATTCTTACATATCACTGCAGTACAGACTGCAACCCAGGAGAAGCCAGAAGGCTGGCACTCACTATGACATGCAAACAAGACAGAAATTGCTGCAGGTTTGAAGACGGCAAAAGGTAAACACAGTCCATGAATAGCAAAGGATGATATTGCTTATGCATGAAGGCTACTGTGAATACTTCGAGCAAACTTGCCTAACTACTTTTGTATAGAAACAATTGTTTGGTATTTTATCTTCCTTGCATTTTGTCTTTCTTTACCTTTCATCTACTTTCAGGCCTTCCGAAGCATGGCAAGTAAGTTTGGAGACAGTGGCTCCTTACAGGGCCCACTTTTTTGTGAAAATGCATTAAAGAGAGCAAATCCTAAACTTAACTAAAAACAGGAAAGGGGAAAGAAAGTATAGTCTAAAGTTCGAATTGAACTCGTTAAAGGAAAAAACCACACTTGATAGTCTAAAGTTGGGCTTTTGCTCTGTGGTTTTCAGAATAATTTATGTAAGTAGTTTTGCGCCATATTTTGTTACTTTAACTCTAATTTTAAGCTTATATAAAGTATCTTTATTTTTCAATTATTTCTTCTGTAAGCAGTTCTTCCGAGATGCTTGTGTATGTGCATTTATTTTATTTGTATGTCATATTTTACAGATGATCTATCAGCAGTAATGACAAATTATCCCATATAGACTGTCTGGCAGAGTCAGGGCTCAGGACCGTCACTGGCATACAGCTGATTTTGTCCAGTTTGGATGTTAGTAAAATAGACTGCCTACCATCAGGTTATCCTGAGACTGGTAAAATGTAGTTCACACTTGCTAATTTTGTGAAACTCAACTCGTGTTAGGCACATTAAAATTAATGGAGAGAGCCACCGGCAAACTCAAGGAGTATTGAGGAATTACCGTTCTCTATTTATAAAGCCAAAGAAGCATTTCTATAAAGTCAGATCTTGCTACTAATTTTTTAGCCCTTCCACACGGTTTTCTTGACCTGGTGCAACAAGGTGACCAATAGCTGTTAAAATTACAAATTTTTTAAAGAGCTATTTTTTAAACATGTCCTTTCACATACAGTGGTGTCTAAATGAGAGATGTTTCAAAATACATTTTGTGTGCTTAATTTCATCAGTTAAAGAAAATATTTACATTTTCTTTCCTTCTGCATGTGTAGCTTCATTTAGTTCACAGTGACCTATTTAATTCATTGTTGTATTGAAATCCTCTGTGGCTACATTGACTGTACTTATATCTTACAAAATCTTTGGTATAACAACATCCTAGCCTACAAATACCTTGTTAGAATATCATCACTACAATTTCACAGCAGTTTAAAGACTTTTCAGTCTGACAGATTAGCACATAACAAGGCAGTGTGTTTTATCATCTTTTAGCCAATTACAAAATTATTTATATTCTTTGAAGCACAAACCATGCGTATTTCTGTCATACCAACCAACTAGATTTCCAATCAGCAGGGTATGGCAAGCCCTATTTTTCTGTCTCATACTACTGAAGTACAAAAACCCTTTATATATTCAATTGCATCTTTTTATCAATGTTTATCAGAGAAATCTGTGTGTAAAACCCAGTCTGACAGCTGAAGTATTGACAATGAGAAGGATGGGTAATTGTTCTACTTTATTCCTCAATGTCATGAAAAGTGAAAATGACTTCATTGCACCAATAGTTTCAAACACCCCAATTTTTAGCCTAGGGAGTATCTTCCTTTCTGAAGACACTGTAGGTCTTGAGGGAACCTTGTCTTAGATGGAGTTTCTTTTTCTGTAAGCAGGCAAGCAGTGGGCCAGCTGGACAACAGTTCTCAGGTGGTCCACAGGACCTTTACTGCCTACTTTCAACTAACGCATTAATGTTAGAGTTTTAAGTTAGGAGAATCCTAGTAGTAAAAAATAAATTTGGGAGATAGTTTACTATCCAGGAAGTTTGGAAAGGACTGATTTTTAAATCATTAAAACATACAAGGTGGAGATTGAACATTTATGTTACATTTGATATTGTTTTCAGAGCACTGTGTTCTACCATGTGATGAAGTACGTTTTCAGCTCTAAGAACAAAGACAGACTGTCAGGTTTATCCTGATAAATTTATTTCTCTAGTTGGTTATTTCAACAAATGATTTTATATTTGCTTTGCTTTGTTTTGATTTCAGAAGTTCATCAGATTATAAACATGATTTTTATTTAGGCTTCTTATCTGCTTCCTTGGTCTGTTCGAAGTCTGTTCAAATTATTTAAGATGTGAATATCCGAGTAAATTTTAGAGATAGAAGATGGACAAAGGAGGGAAGTGTTCGCTGTTTGTTAACTTGGCAATTTTGAGTCACCCTCAGGATGAATGAGACCTTTAAGCAAGTCATATCACCCTTGTAATGATAGGTCATCTGCCAGTTTTCTTGCTGGTTAGTTCTAGGAGGTCAATCAGCCATCTTCTTACAGAAGAAATTGTGCATCATTGCTTCATTCTTATTTGGATTTGACTGGCCTCAGCTTCCAGCAGTAGTTCTCATTAAGTGTTTCCTCACTAGATTAGAGTATCATGTACTATTCAGGGCATTTTTGTCTTGTTTTTTTTGCATTTTTTTCTGATGACAGTACTTATCCTTTGAAATCCAGTCAGTTCTCAGTCTTCTTTTTCAATAAGAATAACAGATTAAGCTCTTCAATTCATCACTGTAAGATTTTCTTCAGGCTTCAATCATTCTTGTAGATCTTTCCTCCCCCCTGTTTAGCTTCTTAACATGCCTTTAAGACTAGGGACACTACACAGATGTGGATTTTCAGTGTTAGTTTTGCAGCTGTTGTATACAAAGCTGAAATACCTGCTTTTTTCCAGCATCACTACCTTCATTTCTGCAAATTTAAATACCCATAATAGTGCATTTTTTGCAGGTAAGAGCTCATGTTTACCTTTTCTATAACATGTGGCTTAGGACCCAGATGCTCTTTCATTGCTTGAACAGGGAAAGAACAATCTTCTGAGATCTTTGCTATTAGATGACCCACAGAGTTTGTTATGATTCTCTGAGGACCCTCACTGAAACAAGCACTTCACAGAGGACCCATACAGCTGTAGTTTTTATCCTCTGTTTTTTCCTACCCATATTCAGACCAATGGCATAAGAGAATGACAAACTCTTGCCTAGAAAAGAAAGGACCTTTAGGGATTTAATGATAGTGCCAAGAGAATGTCAGGGTGGATCTGCATAATTTTTGTGTTGGAAAAGAAGGGATGCTTTCAGTTCTAGGTCCAAGCCAGCTGTCACACTCTGTGTTGTATTGACCAGTAAACCCACCAGTATTAGGTCACTATTAATATCTAGTAACCACTGAGACCCTTTTCTCAAATAACTTTTTTCTATTGGATGGCAGTATAAACAAATTTTCACATTTTCTTACTCTAATTATTTCAGCAAGCATACTGCCTCTGAAGCTCCAAGGTGACCTTAAAATTCCTAAGTCTTTGGTTTTTCACTTCATGGTATCTTTTTCTGTCTAAAGCTGTATCTAAGATGCATTTCCATACAATGCTTCTTAGAAGTGGCTTTTCTTTACCAGAAATCTCATAGTTAAGCCACTGGGATGATGTACCTAGAGGTGACCTGATTAAATGTTTATAGGATTAGGCCAGAGATCAGATATGCCATAACATAGCATGAGGTAAATTACATTGTCTTCAGTTTACAAGGATTTACAGAATTTTATGAGTTTTCTGTATTTTGCAGTTACCCTACTCCCTCTTTGACTGAGGAAGTTTAACAACTAAAAATGATAAAATAATAAAGATGATATCAAGACATCAAAAAGGGTGGGGAAGTTGAAAAGCACAGCAGTCCTTGCTGTGGGGAAGATTTTTCCAAACCAAATGAAGAGGGAGTGAGATGACTACAGACGTCTACAGGGAAGCAGACAAAAGGATAAAAATCTTAGTTCTAATGAATTTCATGTTCCATGAGCATGTTGGGAAAGGTTCTTTCCTATATGAGGTTGTGAGGTTTGGGACAAGAAGAAATAAGGAAAGTAACTACCTAAAGCATACTAATGGAATGGAGTACCAGCTTTCATTTGCTAGCTCTTCCATTAGAGCTAAGGATCAAGAGATATATGTTATACAGGATATATTTATGGTTTAGTCCCTTTCTGCTTGTCAGTATAGTTTGACTGATATTTTATTACAATTTATTGTATTTTCTGTGAAATAATGTGGAAAGTTACAAGCCTAAAGAGGTACATTTGATGAAAGCAAAAAAGAATATTACAGACCAGGATATATATTAAAGTTTTGTTAATTTGCAGTGTAAACTATAGGAAAAATACGGAATTAAAAAATCTGTGTAATTCTTTTTTTCACAATGGTAATAGAAAATAGTCACAAAGAGTAAAGATGTATTAGTTATTTATGTATTTCAGTCTTTGATCTTTGTGTAGGTTTTTTTTCAAGAACCATTTAGTCTGAAATATATCCACATTTGAACTAGTAAATGACAGTGTATTTTGTGTAACTATTTATGTTTAGATTTTTAAACTTTAAACTATCTTTTACATGTACTGAGATTTGAGAGGAGAGCCCTGTTTATTTGTTTCAAGTTATCAGTTGGTAGATTAACAAAGTGAGAATTTGAGGTATTGGCATTAGTTTAATAAAAAAGGTTGCAGAATATAAAGAAATTTGGGGCAAGACTTTGTAAATCTGCCAACCTAATCTAGACAAAAGCTATCTATGTCAATAGCTAGTAGCAATTCAGAAGGATTTGGACACCACTTTAAAATTCAGAAAATATTCAGAACAAATTCTTTTCAGGAAAAGAAAGGATGACTTCTTGGGTGAGGGCCACAGCACTTCGTATTTGGGCGTTCTTCCTGGAATTATCACAGCCTTTCCTGAAGATTTTTTTTCTATTTATTATTGAAAAATGGATTCCTCAGTATTTCAGCTCAAACAGCAGGAGTGAAATTTCTGTCCTTTCATTTTTCCTGTGTTCCCAAAATTTGAATTGTGCCAGTTGTTTCCTTGCACATATATAGCAGTTCTGCACCAGAGAACCCAAAATAACAGCCAGAAGATCAGAGTGCATTTTGTATGGGTTCATTAAAAACTGTTAATATTCAGTAGGGATTATGAGGCTAGCAGTTCTTATGCATGATGTCTTTTCACCAGTCAAGAGTATAGGCTTGATAGAAGAGGCTCTAAAATCCCTTGTTACTGCTGAAGGAGCAGGTCCATTTGGCACTGGAATAAACTCTCTCCCCAGGCAGGTCATAAAAAATCATGGGATCATACAGAGGGGTGCCAGATCAAAGCAGCAGTCTCTTCAGTTCCACATCCCACTTGATTGTGAGTGGCACTTTCCTTTTTGTCCTTTTATCCCAGCACTTTCCTGCAGAGTCTTTTACTCTGCTCTGGTTTCTTGCTGACACAGCCAGTCTGTCTCACTCATTGTTTCAGCACTTTCCATCATCAGTAACAGCTGTGCAGGGTGAGTATAAATGCTGCTAGTCAGAATGCAACACTGCAGTCATCAAAATGAATGCACAGGTTGCAGGGCAGTGAATATTCAGCACTTCTGCCTTCAGTACTGAAAAAGAGACTTCTCCTTGTCCATAGTTCCGTTCCCACATTACCTTCATCTGGACAATAAATACCTCTTGCTCCAGGAGGAAAGGAGAAGAAAAAAAGAGGGAGCAAGTGCGCATATTGGATCAAAGCTTTTTTTTTTTTTCTTTCCTGTAATATCTACTTTATAACCTAGGTTGAGGGTAATATCTAGCTCTTTTTTGCACTGGAATCATTCCTCCAAACTAAATTTTTAAATATCTTTAATTACACTTAGTGAAGGTAAGACATGAGTACTGCTTTAATATTCTAGATGGTCTTGCAGATTAAAATTAGATTTATACATTTGCATAATAAAAGTAATGTTGGGAAAGAAAGTAGTTTGAGTATGTGAGAGGTAATTGCATTGTATACCTTGCCTTGGGCAACCCTTATTGGATTGAACTCAGCACCAGCCATTATATACTGCTGGAGCATTTTGTATTTTTATGTAGCAGTGCAATAGAATTTAAATTTTATGCACAATTAGTTCTGTATTGATGTATAGTTTGTAGGTAGGGTTAAGTTGTAAAATTGAGTGTAAGTCTCTAATGCAGCTTTTCCTTTGGTGGAAGGAAGCATAAAAAAAAAAAAACATCAAGTTGGTGGAGGGAGTGAAATTTCTAGGAGTCCAGCAACATTAATAAAATTCTGCTGGTTTCTGTCTGGTAGCCTGAATTGCCAATCTTCTACAGTGCCTCCCTAGTACAGTATTTCATGCTCAAGAAGCTCAACATAAGTATTGACAAATCCTGTAACTGCTTTAATGACACTTTTTAAATTTGAGTTTCTCCCCTACCATTTGCCTTTACACACTGCAATATTTGAGAAAAGAGATGAAGCTGAGATATTTACGAGTTGAGTGTACAAAGTGGAAGGCTCTCTTTGCTGTGGTGACACCTCAGAATATTTGAAATATTCCTTCACAAGCTGACATGACAATAAAATGACCCAATCAAGTGTGGCACAATATTTTACACCATATTCAGATTTAAGGGCGAACAGTCAGTTTCTTTCTTCATTCTAATGAGTTTTAAGTAAAACAAATACCTTCTAACAAGGCAGATATTCTTACGGCAGCAATTCTTATAAAAAGAATTTATAACACATTCAGTCTCTCAAATAAATCTTTCATTCTGTGCAGTAGTGGGGCAGAGTCAGAATGCTAGTGTCTCTTAAGTCTCATGAATCATGTTATTAAAGTTATCCTCATGACTCCAATGAGCCTTCTCTTTGCCAGCTGCCCTCCTGATGTGGCACCTACCACAGTACTGGAGGTTTCTAATGATGAGCCAAAAAATTACAGGCAGACAGAAATTGCCTGCACATTCGTAATCTTGCACCTTTTATGCTTTTTAAAAACTATCATTGAAATTAGTGTTGTTATTATTCTGGGTTATGGTCCTTATACTGCACATCTCTACCTCTGATTCCCCTTATTTCTTGAGATAGTAAGTCTTTTCACTACTTCTTGCTGATCACACTTTTCTCAACAAATCTTTCAGGCGTGTTTTTTTTATTTTCAAATACACTAAATCTGGAGTGAAGAATACTCTGCAATTAGATTTTAAATGCATATGAATATTTCTTTTGAAATGCAGGATTGAAAAGAATGGTTTTGGGATGAGAAGTTGATTCTCCCAGCAGGGGAGAGTCATATTTTCATTCTAGATTTGGTTTATTGCATTGCTTAAATTAAATCTGACCTCTGTTACTCTCCTGCTGCCTTCCTTTATGCATGATGACTTTTACAGCAACTTTTCGGTGTAACTTTTACTTTTCCTGTGACCCCAAAGTTTAAGGGTATGCTTAGATGGAGTGATGTGCTCAGTAGTAAAAACACCTCAAGTCATTCATAGGCACCATCTCCCTTCACATCAGCCTCTCTTACCCTTGCACCTTTTTTTACTATCTCTTCAGTTGTGCTAGTACAGTTCTTTCCGAGTTCAGGAAGTAAAACAAATCACTATTTTACTTAAGCAAAGCAAGAAAGCATATGTGATCTGGATGTTTCCGTAATCAGGTTTACAAGTGGTTGGATTGGCATGGCTGAGAGGATAATGGGCTGGAGAAACCTGTTCCTTACTTCTGACATTGCTTTTTGCAGACAATCCTTGAAGTCTAGACTACAGCATCGTACACACCAATTGTATTGGTCCTCATCGAGTCCAACTATTTAATGAATTTCTCCTCTGGGATACATTTGTACAAGGAGATTTAATCAGCATTATCATTGGAAGTATTTGATAGCACTTCACCGAAAAGCCAGTTGGAGAGCACTTGCCTTGCCTGCTCCTGTGAGTTTTCTGGATAGAAGAATGCTTAAAGCTTGAGGTGCTGTCTTGGGAGAGCTCATCAGTTTATGAAAAAATCCCTTTTTATTCGGACACAGAAGAAGATGATGTGTTTTGGTTTGTTTTGTTTCCATGGTGCCTAGTGCCTTTTGGGGAGCATTCATCCCAAAATATTCCTTTCTAAGAATATTCCTTATCTCAAGGCTGTAATTCTAGGAATTTTCCTTATCTCAAAGTATTCTGTAGACTTACCTTGCCGCCTCTCTCTCACATCGCACTTCTATGCACCATTTTTTGACAGCAGTGCCAGTTTCAGGTATGCCTGAAGTATTTGCCTCTGGATCCCTTATCCCAACTCCTAGCCATCTCCAGAAGTGGAGCAACACAGCATTTTTGGGGCTGCACTGAGGTGTAAACCAGAGGAATTAGCTGGGTTGACTCCAACAGGGTTGTGATGACAGATTTGCAATGTTCTTTTTGACATGGACAGTTGTCTTATGTAATTCATCATGTGGGCTCACAACAAGGAAAAGATGTTGTGTGGGATGGTGTTTTTCACTTTTCCCAGTTGTCTGTTCCACACCCAACCCTTCAGAGAACAGTAAACAGGATAGCTCCTCCACTGACACCTGCTGCTTTAGTTGCCTTTGCTTTGCATGCTCGTCTGTGCTTTGTTTGGGTGGGAGACCAGTACTGTGTCAGTTGCTCCTTCAGAAATGAGCAAATGTTTTCTCGCACATCTCTTAAAAAACGTGGATATTTCTACAATCTATTAACTTTATTGTGAGGATAACATAAAGGGGAGAAAGGGAGGGAAAATTTTTCTCAGATCTCTTTTATACCATTAAGGATATGATGAAACCCAATTGTCCTTCAAATTTTGGATGATCTTTGAAAACCTGTCTTTTAGAAAAATGGCCAGAGGGAAGGGAATTTAATTTCATTTTATTGTGTATTTTGACAAGATAATGATGAACTTAATGGCACCCAATTTTAATTAGGTCCTCCAAACCCTAATTACATTATAAATTCATTATTAATTATTATCTCCATTAAACTGAAATTTTCCAGTGGAAAATTTGAGGAATACAGGTTTTGAAGTGCTATTAACATTTAAAATGATAAAAGAAAACATAGATTATTTGAAATGGCCATTGGAATACTTAACATCTTGTATTGATAGCATCTCTGGGAGTGAAAACAATGCAGGTGCAGTGTGCTATGGCAAGCAAGCTGTCTTCAGCTGCACACTGTATTCACTTTCAGAACAGGTAATTATATTTGGGAAATATTAGCAAAACTGCTTTAACTTTCTAATCTGAGGGCTTTCTGATATTTCTGTGCTGGATTACAGTATTATCCAGTATTGTACGAAAAGGAGATGTAATGTATATAATATCATGACTACATAACCAATCTGCAGGGTGGAGTAAGGGAAAAGGGAGAGGGACTACTGGGGTAAGAGGTAGCATCTTCGAAGACTCGTTTCTGGGTTTTAACCTCATGGTCTAACCTATGGGGGTTAAAGCAGGGAATTACTGATTTTCTATGGGTAGCTGAAAGAGAATTCAAGGTCATAATACATCATGAGAACTTTCCCTCTAAGGTTAAAAGTGAGTCAAGTACTATTTTGAAATAATTGTCAAAATTTGGAGAATATACTGACATTTGGAACTCTTTTGGTAGCATTCCAACATTTGATTAGGGAGCTTTGGAATGACAAATGAATGTTCTATAAAAACATCAGCTGAAGCGTGTGGGTAGTTTTACTGAAGTGAAGGGGTTTTTCACATGTGGGCATTTTGATTAATACTTGAAATAAAAATCAAGGTAGTGCAGATTTTTTGCCTATTGGTAAGCATAGCTTTCTCTGTGAGATTCTAAGGATAATATTTCTATTTTGAATATGCTCAGTTTTCAGATTTTTAGAATTTTAGTGTTATAATAATGGTAATGTATTTAACTTTCAATTCTAATTACACAGTTACGCATCCAGTGACATTTCTAAGCTATAACAACACTATAGTTACAATAGAACCAGTTAAGGTATGAATTTATGAAACTTGCTCCTAAGACAGAGTCAAATCTGTTGCTTTTCTGCTGCAGGCAAAGCTCAATCTTTGAAGATATATATATATTTTTTTTTTTTTTTTTTTTTTTAATTTTCCCATTCCATGTTTGTGAATTGTCTGAAAATTACTAAGACGCTTTTTTTTTTTGAATTTTTGGACAACTACATTTGCCAACTTGATTCTTTGTATAGCTTATAAGCACTATTGCGGAAGTATTTATTATTTCAAGTTTGAAGTATTTTTATGGCTTACATGATATATATTTTATCCAATTGTATAACAATCATTTTACAGTGGAACTTTGAATGCAATTGCTTACACTAATAATTTAATTTTTTTTTCATTGTGTATCTGAAATATTTATTTTAGAAAGGCTGGTTTTGCAAGGTCCTTTACTAGTAAGTGCACTTTCCTGAATTATGGAGGTGCTATGTTTTCTTCCAAAATCAAGTATTGCAAACTGGAAAAATTCAGCAGTAAATTTATGTTGAAACCAAAGCATGAGAAACACAGCTAAGGCATCTAGAAGCAACCTTTATGCAGTCACTTGGTTTCATAGTGCAGTGGCCCTTCCATTTAAAATTTTCAAATAATCCTTGAAAATATACGGCTCTGGCGGTGTCATAAATAATTACATTGCAAATACCATTGCCCCCTCCTCTCCCACCCAATCCCCAAAAAATCCAAAAACAAAGCAACAGGCTTAAGTAAGAGAGAAGATTTTTACAGGCACTGTAGGTCACATAAAGGTTGTGTCATTGCGAAAGCATGCATGTAGAACAGAAGTTAACATTATTTTTAAAATATACCATTTTAAACAGGTTCATGTGCTGCCCCTAGACTTCTTGCTTTTCAGAAAAGGTATATGAGCTCACCTGCTGAGGAAATGAGTATTTCTAATACAATGTTGCTTATTCTGTTTGGAAAGTGGCCAGATCTGCTGCTTTGCTTACAAATATATCAGCACAAGCATCCACATGATTTCTGAACATTAAGCATTTCTGCAGTACCCTTGGCTAGCAGTATATCACTGCTTTCCAGCTATGTGTGTTGTGCTCATTTCCTTCGCTGTAACTCCTTGTGTTACCATTTACCCTTTAGAACCTTTTCTTCTTTTTAGAAAGGGAATGAGAGCTGAACCCCTTGAGTGTGTCTAATGATAATCTTCCATGCCCTCAGGGCAGAGTTAAGGAGCTCTGTGTTGGAGCTGCCACAGCCCTCCACTGCACAAGTGCTGAAATAATTAGTGAAGTATACAAATTTACCCTGCTTTTATACTGGTAATTATGTGTGGTTTATACATTTAAACATTCTGGAACAGAAGAGAAAGCTCTAAAATAAAAAATATAAGTTCAAATTTTGTCTCTTTTAGGAAATTAGCAGTCATTTAAACTGCGTCTCTGACTTGATACTGCTGCATATCTGCTGTCCAGTGGAAATGAAGCCCATATTAAATCTAAACTTACAAACTTTTTCTCTATAATAAAAACCTTTCACTGTAGCAACTTAATGTTAACAATTTGTAAGGGAAGATAATAAGCCCTAACTAAATTTAAGTAATGATTTCCAAAGTAGAGCCATAAATCTACTGCAGTTGAAGTTCATAAGGTCTCAGAGGAAAGGGAACTTATGGCCACTGAAATGAATAATCTACAGACTGCCTGTAATTCATACTGTTATTAAGACTGGTAATTTCTTTGATAGAAGCCTTTGAATTTAGTCATTAAAACAATTGAATGGCAACCTAATACAGCAGTTCATACACAAGAAGTTTTAGCATATCAAATGATTTTACTTCTCTTTCCTCCAGCTCTCACAATTATTGTAAAACTTTACTGTTTTAATCCTCAGGGCATAATATAAATCAAAACCTAGATTTCAGAAATTTTCACACAGAAAGTAAGGTTGTACAGAATTTCACTAATAGGACTTGACAGATAGCAAATTATGTTTCCAGTCTTAGCTTGGACTGAAATTTTCTTTGAGAAGAATTTACCTTTTGCCATAAGCACCACATCTGTATTGTCTTTTCAAAAGACCTAACTCTGCTTCTGTTTCAGGACAATAAGAGCTTTAACTTTGCTTTCACTGAATTAAATAGTGAGTTAATACTAACTCCAACTGAAGGAGTAATTGATCATTTTCTAGTCCAGGTCCATTCTTGTGTTGTAACACTAGAGATCAATAAGGGAACATTCAAGACCTTTTCATATGTGGTGTTGGGCAGAAGTAGGAAGTTTTTTCCACAGATTTGGACTTGGTATCTAGAGCAGGGAATTTAAAGTGAAAAGGTGGGGAGCCAGACACATGAAGGCTGCCTATGACTGTGCTGGGGAGTTCTTCAAATGTCCAGTCCAGGGCATTTGCATGCAGAAAGCCTTTGGGAAATGCTTCCTGAGGTGTTATTGCTCTGAAACTATTCTCAGGTACTATTTTAGTACAGTGCTAGGGTCAGAAATACACCAGGACCCATTCTGATTGTTTACATAAATTACCATCATATTTTTTTAAGAGAAGAGAAGTAGCCAATGTGTCACCTATCTTGCTATAGGAGGACTTGAACCCGTTTCATAGACAAAAAGCAGTTTCTATTTCATGATCTCCTGGAATTTGTCCTAAATTTCCAGGGGTTTTGTCTGACTTTTGTTGGCCCAGCAAAATTGTCTGTATTAGTAGTCCTGATAATATTGATCTAGCATCAACAGATTGTTAGACCTGCTGAAGCTCCCCTCGGTAGACTTGTCCTCAGGCAGGTTAGTCCTTTGCTGGGGCACAGTTTCCTGACAAAAGCAAGGAAATGTTTGTGTCCAGATTTGCACTTTCCTGTAATAAAGCTGGGGGTTTGGCTAGTTTGACAGTGTCTAGCAAACATTTCAAAGACCATTCAGGCAAGTTCAAGCCCAAATTGCTCACAGTTCTGTCTCTTTTCTACAGAGACTGATTAATCTGGTTTAGATTACCTGATGTCTTTCAAGGGCTGAATGAGTCCCACTCCTTTTCAGGTGTGCACTTTCCAGTTGGATCAGCTCAGTGCAAACCTGCTCTGCACTCCAATGAATTGTCATAACCAGCAGGAGCTAATCCTCATAGAATTACATCCTAGGAAACTCCTGTTTCCTCCACTTCTGATCTTTTGGGAACTCGTAGTTTGTTGGATCTTTTTTTTTTCATTTGCCGTCATGTTATTTATTCCATCCTAATAGCTATGCCGTTATGACTTAGGACAATACAAGTTTCATGGTAAGTCCAGCAGGCATTTGCTTTTAAAACCATAAAGTCACTTCTAAGTCCTAGCCAGACTTTTTCCTTAAAATCATTTCCAGTCTTGACTTAATCCGTCTATTAGACCTGGACTCTATAGACTTTCTTCAATCTGGAACAGGCTGAAAAACTTATCACATCTGATCAGCAGAAATTTGCTTTTAATCTTAAAACATCCTCTATTTTCTTAAAAATTCTGAAGGAGTGAAACTGAGTATCACTGAGCAAGTGTGTAGCTGAAAAGACAATTCTAGTAACAGCTTCATAGTGTCTTAAAATATTTCAGATCTTTCACACTCGGCTATATCCTGAACTTTTCCACATAAGTGTTTGAAGGAGCCTGGGGACCATATTCAGCCATGTGTTAAAATATTGAAAATAGTTTAGGTTCAGGGGGGAGGTTTCGGTCCCATTTCTTTTTTCTTATGTGGATGTTGATGCACATAAAATTTTTCCAGTGTTCTTCATAGGAATTGTCTTGACTGAGATGACAGAACAGTATTGAAATAAATTCTGCTTTGCTTCACATGTTTCTTGCTTAAGAATTAATCTTTTAGATATTGTTGACTAGGGAACAAAAGAAAGGCAAACTTTCAAAATTATTTTAACTGCCTAGCTCAAAACTTTGCAAAAACACAGCATCCCTGTAGAAATTTCAAGCTTCCTCTGAGCATTGTGACAGGATTATGCCATATTCAGTCAATAGTTTGCCTCATCACTTCCAAGGCCTTTATGCCCAGCTCAGCAAGGCCCTGATGTTACAAAGTCCTTTGAATTTTACCTAAAGGGAACTAAAGCCCTTTCACACTCTAGTCTTGCTTTTTGTTTCATTTGACATTACTCAATAGGTTTTGCTATGTCTAAATTAGAACAGTGTCTAATAGCTGTCTGATTGCATTCATCATTGCTACAGCTTGACAGGGCTGCAGCATGAAGGTCACATCAAATCCCAGTTCACATAAGGCAAAGTCCTGATTTATTTCTGTCCAGAGCTCTTGTGAGGCAACTGCAGCCCCCGGACTTCTTTACACATAAATGCTGTGGATTATTGATGAGAATCAGACTTCTGGATTTAAGGGCTAGGATTTACTTAGTTGAAGTCTTCGGGTACTTACCTTGCTGTATATTGATTCTTCTTTAGGGGACGAATATTCAATTTTCTTTTTGCTGTGTTTTCATACCTCACATTTATTTAAAAGCCATTATAAGTTTATCATTACTGATTGACTTGAGGTCAGTGATATGCCCTTCCAAAAATGTTTCATTTTAAATACTTAATAGTGTGTTACCTTATGGTGATACAAATGTGATTTCATTAAAAAAAATTTTATATGATACACATGAAAGGGAATTTAGACCTACAAAGAAATGTTTGCACATCCTTTTCTGCAGAGACTGAAGAAGTGGTTTTCTCAGTGATAGGTAAACCTGTGTGTTTTGTATAGATAAGAGATTCAGAAACACTATGCAGCTCACATTTGTATTTGGTAATCTCCATTTACCTTTTTCTACAACAGCAGTGTTTTTATCTTTTTAAATGTTGACATGCTGTCATGGAGCACATCCAGGCCCTCATCAAAGTGCGAAATTGAGGTGACATCACGTAGTCAGCTAAGATTTCCCTTCCTGGCTGATGGCACAGAGCTGTGGAACTGCCATTAGAGACTCTAGGGAGTGATGAGTAGAAAAGGGGTGTCTGTTTAAGGCACACTGGGCAGTCTCTTAATGCCAAAACATATTTAAAACACTGCAGTTGGCAAAAATGAAAATACTCCATAGGCTGCTCTGAATCACGCCATAAGATAAATTAGCCTCTGTTTGGCTCTAGAGGTTAGGGGTGGAAGGGGCAAGGACTGTACCTCTTAACACCTCTTCCATGCTATGTGTCTCTTCATTCCCACTCCTCCTGAGCTCTTATGCATTGTATGATGCACAAATGTTAATATATGTCACTGTTAGAAAAATTGCATGTGAAATATGGAGAAATGAAAAACACTGAACACAAGCCCTGCAGCTATCACCGTCAGTTGGATTTCACAGAGGATCTTGAGTGATAGGTCAGCCAAAATCATTCTTAGGGGCAAGGATCTTGTCAACATCAAGTGTACTGTCAGTTCAGCTATTTACATTTGTTATTATTTCTCGTAAGTCAAGGACTTGAAGACGTTTTTCTGTGGTTTTACCTAGGCAAACCTGTTCTCCCTGAGTTGTCAAAGGACACTGCAGCAAGTTGTGAGTTTGCTTCCTTCACTTCTTTAACTACCCTGAGATAATTTTTGGGAAGCTGTGTTCATGGAACACCACTCCATGGTTGAAAGAACTAATGTTCCTGTCAAAACCACCTATACTTAACTCTGGATCATACCTAACTTTATCTGATCTTTGACACATCTCCAAAAGGATTAATGAGAATAGCCCCAGAATGGCCATCTCTTCATGTGTGCTCACAGATGCTCCAACCCTTTTGGTATTCCCAAGATCGTTATACATATTGGACAGCTCATGTCCTTGCAGGCCAACATGGGCAAGGACAGAGCTCATTTCGTATGTGCTCTAGCAATTTTTCAGTGGTCTCATGCTTCTGAGAAGCAACACATGAGCTGTGTGTCTAGCATATGTGGCCAGGGGCTGCTTTTGTCAATTTCATCCTTGTCACCAATTCTTGGTTAAATTTTTGTCTGTTACTAGTTCCTTCCACCTGTCTGTTCTTACTAGGGAGTATAGCACCCTACCAGCAAAGTGACCATGTTTTTTTCTGAAGAGGGGTGATTTACTCCTGGGAGATATGCATTCATCTCTTCTGTCTTTGGATGCCTCCCTGTGTACTGAAGGAATATTACTTTTAGTGAGGTCTCTCTGATTACAGCTGTGTCTCAGCCCCCTTGTTCTGCATGATTCCTTGTGTCAGTGAGATGTTGGTAACTGCAGCTCCCTCAGTGCAACCCGTCCCCTTTCTGGCCTTGTTTGTCAGGAAAATATAGGCCACAGTCCAGCAAATGTAGCTCAGTGCCTGGGCTGAGGCATGGCAATCAATGTGCTAATAGGTCTGGCCCTGAGAGTTTGCAGGTTAAAGAAAACCTGACATGAAAAATAGCTCTGCTGGTAGCGTGTGTCTTCAATGTTCTCTATTTTTTTTCAATCCCTGTCTGCTCATCCTGTGCAACCACCATCAAATTTCCTGCTGAAACTATCCCCATTTGGTCTTCTCTGTTCACTAGCTACAAATTATTATTTTGGCTGCTGGGTTTATGATCTACCCTCCTGTCCAGCAAAGCCCTACTTCCTTCAGAATTGAGAGAGTTCATTTCTGAGCACTGAACTCAGATTTATCATAACTGTCACAGGAGAATATTACATACCAAATAAACTGCATCCTAACAATAAAACCATTTATTAACAAAATTATTTCTAATATAGAGCTCCAGGCCCTAAAGTTTGCTTTAAAAATAGTTGTGTTGCTAAAGTAGAATAATGATGTGAGTGTTGGTGCTTAAATGGCATCCTCTGGCTTTTTGTGCAACCTTCAGGGCCACTAATGGGTGGACTCTAATAGCTCCTTTTCCAGCAAGTCAGGTAAATAAGCCAGGTTAATTAAAGAAAAGGAAAAAGTAGCAGGCTCTACCTAGCACACGGAAATTGCTAATTTAAACTCTTTTGATCTTATGGGCACTTCTCTTGAGGCTAAGACTTCAGTCTCTTGAGTAACATGGACATTAGTATATTCCATAAAAGACTTTGTAGGAGGTAGATCTTGTATTTTTTTATCTTACATAATACATACATTAATGTTGAGTGAGCCATATTTAAATACTGCGAAGACTTTGAGAGAAAAGTCAGAAGATATGGAACTGATGTTTCATCATGCAGCTGTGACTCTTCTTTCTCCACAAAGTCATAAAGTGAGGATTCAGAGCCAGATGTTATAACTTTGAATTGTCATTGCCTTCAATGGAGGTTCCCAAGGTAATTGCATGGCAGCACTGACTTATCATTGTCAAACACAGCTTTGAGTCAGCTAAAGATTGTTGGTATATATATTCCATAAGTTCAAGACATGGGATTTATGGTTTTCTGTTTGTAAAGAGTAGTTGGAGAATTATCTTTGGCAGGGTAATATTTTTTTATGTAAGATTGCCAGGTTAGACCGAACTCACAGCTTACAATGCTGAGAGACAAAGTTAAAATCCCAGTTTTGCACAGGTCATTATATCCACAGAACAGAAGAATGGACAGCTCTCTTATTCTGCTTCGAGTCCCTCCCTTGGGGAATCTCCCATGCATTCTGTATTAGACAGATTCTCTTGCACGTGGCATCCTCTGGTAGATGTACAAATGAGTGTATCATCTGTTTAGTGTGACATGTTCACCCACTATTTAGCGCAGCAGGCTTATTAACAGAAGGGAGGCTTTCAGATCAGCTGTAATATAAATAAAATTAATGTATCGCCTTTGCACAGCTAGATGCAGCATACTTTACATAACTAGGGTTTGTAATCGAAAAAGAGCTTGTCCTCAGAACATCACAGATAAAAAAACCAAACAAAACCCGCAGAGGGATCTGCATATGAAAGACTAAGCTACAAATGGAGATTTCATTTTCCAATTATTATGGGTCAAATGCTGTCTAGGTTTGAGGTGCTTGTTTCTCCTAGCACAGACAAGAAAACTGAGGGCACCACACAAACTTTTTGTCTCATCCTTAGGAATTTTCTGCATGAGTTCAATACAGGCTCTACCTAAAGAGCAAGTGCTCCAGCATGGTGTGTGCGCAGGTTGGCTTGCAAGGAACTTTGCCTCTATGAAGCTCCAGGGTTTCACATCCAGGGTATAGAGAGACCATTCTTCATAGTTTTGAAATTCAACTCTATAAGGCACATATGCAAAAGTGCTTTCTGTCTCCATTTCTCTTTGCTTTGATGGAAAGACAAGAAGCTGACATATCCTATACAGCATACAAAATACAGTGCTTTTGCAAATGTTGTGTATTTAAGGGTTACTTTCCCTGCTCTTTTCTTACATTGCTTAATAACATGCTTTGGGGACAGTGGAGAAATTCCACTGAACATCAGTTAGTGTCTGGTGTTGAATTTCCAATACTGTGCCATTTCATCTGCCAGAAAATTAAATGATCCTTGTAATTTTCTTGTTATTGCCTGATCTTTATAAGGAAAATTACAAGGTTACTTAATACAGGGTAAATATAGTGCTCTTAGAGAAATATTTGCCCATTAGAAGATGAAAAGAAGGAGGCTGCTGGTAGTTTTCTTTGTTCCTTCTATTTGTTTGCTATCATGATCTTTTGTCCCTCAGTTTCAACTTTCAGATAAAAGCTTTTAGTTGTTCATTTTCATGTGTTAGTTTTGGATTATCAGACTCATGTCCATTTTGTTTCCTGCCCTCCTACCTCCCACCACAGCTTAGCTCCCACATTCTTAACTCCTTAGAAACTAGGTAAGGCATTTTGCAGTCCTGTCTAGTGACTACTTGCTGGCTGGACATGTCGAAGCACAGCAGTTCTGGGGCAGTAGTGAGGCCAGCTGTGCCATGCCGTGCCAATGGGGCATGCCATGCACGGTTAGCCATAGCACTGTGGTCACCAGGGAAGTCCCAGTGCTGGGGCAAGATGAGGTGGAGCCACAAAGGTAAGTTAGGCTAATGGAGTACATGGCCATGTCCTGAGCTGGCTGCACTGGTGCTGCTGCACTGCCCAGGTGCAAGGATGGGTAACAAACCGATGCAGTTTACAGAGCTGACTGTCAGCGTGACACTGCTAGTGTTTTTGAACAGGCTTTCCAGTAAGCCATCTTAGGAAGCAGAGGTGGCATCATTTGTCCAAGGGCAAAAGCAGACAGTGTGGCACTGGTCTCATCTGCTGCCTCGTTTGTTTGGCCTCTCGTTTGGGTGATTCACTGAAAATATCGTCCGAGCACTAGGTGAAAATCAAAAGGACAATTCAGATCTTAGGAACTTTTTGGAATGAAAAAATATTGTTTCTCCATGGAAAATCAAGAGTGCAGCCTGCTCTGCACATTCCAAGAGCAGTTTTGGTTATTGTCTCTGAAAAAGAAAGTGCTAGCTATCATTTAAACGCAGCAAGGATGGCTGGAGGTAAGGGATCGTTTGTGTGTGATTAAATGATTGTTTTTCTGTTCTGACAAGAGTCATCTGGATAAAGATGTGATGAAGTTTTCTAAAATCATAAGGAGAATAGAAAAAAATAATAGGAATTTACCCATTCTTATTATGTGAGAACTGGAGATAGCCGTACAACTATAAGGTAGCACGTATAAAGCAAACCAAGAAAGCTCACATGCTGCAAATTAAAATTATGGAACTTAAGGATACTGTAGAGACCAAAAGTATTCAGGGTTCTCAAAGTGACTAGATACATTAATGGAGAATTCCCAAGAGGGAGGGACCTCTATCACAGAATGTGCAACCTCAACAAATGGCAGTGTGCAGATAAGGATGAAATACAGACCTATTTAACACTTTTCTTGTTTCTTAAGCTTTTCTCATGGCATCTGTTACTGACCTGTGCCAGAGACAGGGTACTTAGAGATGGATTTTGTGTTAGGTTCAGTACAGTTGTTTATCTATAGTACTTACAGCCAGCTCCAGCTTCTCCCAAACCAAAGATACCTTTTCTTTCCCAGAAGAGGCATGAGAAGGAAGAGGAAGGATGAAGAAGCAGGGTTGAATGACTTCTACCTTTTGTGCATTGTGAAGCTTAGTGTTGCAACTCTGTCATGTGTGTGTTATGTCCAGCCAGTATTGTGGAGGTCACAACACAATTCAACACAGTCCTTTTTTGCTCTTGCTGACCTTTCAAAGATTATTTTCCCATGTTTTTCTAGTGGACAGTAATGCTAAGAACAGTTTAACAATATTGTCAAGCCTATTATTTTGTAGCCAATACAGATGGATTACCAAGACCTAACTTAGAAGGTAGCTTTACAACTATTTGGATGGAGAATTGGATAGCTGAGGGAAAAAATGCAGGCGATTACTTCTAACACTGTTTTTCTTCTTTATCTAATCTGCAATTTTTCTGAAATACTGCTGTCTTTTATCAAGAAATAGAGGGTAGCTGGCTTGGAAAAGCTGTGATAAGGAGCCCCTGAGGCAGGAGTAATTGGTTGTGGTAGATTGGGACAAATTAGAAGGCTGCTCAGCAGAGTTGTTTACTGTAGTGTGTACATGCCACTTATTTCAGCCACTTCTGTCATGGTTTGCTTTGTCTCTATTTATTTATTTATCTATTTAATATTGAGATAGTCAATGACATTAGCTTACTTTCCTACATGAGACTTTGTCCTGAAGAACAAAGACACAAAACATTAGCCTGAAACATAAAAATGTCGCATGTCCTCTTAGATTATGCACAGTCTGTCTTTGAATGTTAGCATTAACCTTCAGTTCAGTAGGATCTGTAGATATAAGACTGAAAAAATTCAAACTGACACTGTGCTATATTTTTTCATTGCAAATATTTATGTTTGTCTTCTGATGATATTTTCCAGATATCGAAAGAAGTTAGGAAACTATTACTAGAGTTGCTGGAGTTTCAGTTGATTAAGCACCTGTCATCTGAATCAGTTTTATATCACAACTGCTCTAATTCAATGACCATTGCACAAAAAATATCATTGCACCTTTCAGATGTTTGCCACCTTGATTTCTTATTGTCCCAGTGAAGGAGGATATAGTCCTAATGATCAGAAGTGTGCTGTGTTCCCAAAACCTACTTTCCGTCAAAATCCAAAAGTAACAAACAATAAAAATAAAACTAGATAATGCTCCACAACCTTCAAAGGAGAACTATAAATACATAGCTAGAAAGGCAGGGAGACAGAGAGAGAAACTACATGTGCAAAGAATTTGTTTCAGCAAAGTTTACTTTGCATTCAAGGCCAGAGACTGCTTGATGGCAGCCATGTGTTTGACTCTCTTATAATGACTGCAAGAGGTGTGAGCAGAATTAAATTGGGTAAATGGGTGAAAAAAACATGAATGTAGCACTCATCGATATTACATTCATGCAACCCCTGCAATGGGTTGTTGAATGAATGTAGCATCAATGTGTCACAAGTTAGGCATGGCATACTTCTGGGTAAAACCAGTAAAGCAGGGAAAAACTCTCTAAATGGAAAGTCACAGGTATGTGTGAAAGCAGAGGTAAGTAAATGATCAGTGACAGCAACCTGTAGCCAAACATCAAAAATCCTACGTTTCTCTTTTTTCCCCTCCTCCCGTTTCCCTCAATAGACATCCATCAAACTGCAATCGGATTTCTGCTGGCCAGTTTGTGTCTTGGAAATTGACAACAGAGGGGAGAATCACTTTGCCCGGAACCCTTGCTAAATTACATGAAAACAGGATTTGTGCTGCATGTAAACTGTGTAAATCCAGTCAGCTTCTAAGTGGAAACCAATTTTGTAGTGTGTAAGTATCATTGATTTGTTAATCTGACAATTTTTTTAAACAAGCTGATGTGGATTAGCCAGTTCTGATTGTATGTTTCTTACAAGTCATCTGAGTACTGGATAGCTTGGCAAGTAAAGCACTAAAAATTAACCTTTGAGGCCCCTGCCTATAAATAAATTATTGATCCTTAAGAAAGAATCAGATAATCTCGTTAGATATAGTTTTCTGTAGTGTGAGTCTATATCCTGCCATACAGAATCATTTATCATAATTGACAATCTTTTTCCTGAAGCAGACAGGAGCTAAGCTACAATAGAAAGCAAATCCTGCGGGAATTGATACAGAAGAGCAGTATGAAGAATTTCCAACCGATTTGATGCTTAAGGGATGTTTTGTTTCCCCTCCAAGTATTTCTAAGGGCTTTTAGCTTTTATGTACGCTTTTATAGCTGTATATCCAATAATTCTCAGTCAGGAAAAAAAGTGTCTCTGAAATTTCATGCATGATGGTATTCTGGAGCCAAACAGAAGTACAAGGAATGAATTTCTGATCCACGACATAACAGACACAAGTGGAAAATACACAGCAAGAAGTGTAATATTGAAAGACAGAAAGGATACAGAGTTCAGTACTTAACATATAAATGACTGCTTAGAAGTACTTTACAGAAAAAAATAGTTAATGTGGTGTCAAAAGGTAAATGTACAAGCGATGAGACCTAGTGTTGTTATTTTTTACAACTGCAGCTCAGTGATCTCCTGAAACGAAGCAAAGTCAAATGAGCATTTTAATGACATGAGGAAAAAAGAAAGCTGAACCTTACCATTAGTTTCAATAACTTGAATTTCCATTTTGTGGAAGAAAAGGAAAAACAGAGGACACTCATGTCTGAACTCTGTTTCTCTGTTTCTGGGCAAAGAGGAGCTGTACACGTGGGAGGGAAAGGGGGGTCCTGGGGGGAACACCAGTTCTTATTCACTTGGCTTATCAACCTGATTAAATGTTAGCATCAAGTTCAGAGACATTGCAGTCTCGATTCCTAGTGTCTGCATCAGCATTCATAGTGCCCAACTATGTCAGTTTAGACTCCCACTAGTATAAATTTTCAAAAATATTTTTTTTTCTTCATTGGAAATGATTGATGCAGCAATACCTATTACCAAAGGGAGGCGGGAAAAAAACCACGTGCACACCCCCACAACCCACTGCAGCTGGACTCTGTACCCTGTGGGGTTTCACGTATGCAGGACCTAAGGTTGGAGATTTGGTCCTATACCTATTTGTCTGTTCTGTCTTCAGGCTCACAGCTTAGAAACCCTACACTGTTAAAAGAATACAGAAAAAAAGGTGTAGATGAGGGAAATAATGGGCATGGTCTAGATAAAGGAAGTAATTCAAATATTAGAAGAAATAGTGTTGTACAGAGTGTCTGATTTAATGAAGATACATTGGACTTGTGATAATGGAATTATTTTTAGTTTAAAAAAGTTTAAAGACCAATTAATTACAAGGCATAGCATATCTCTGTGTAAGGTGGTAAAGATCAAAGATAGATTCTGTTGCTCTGGATTAACTCAGAAGTTATTCATGGTCGTGTAAGTAAAAACTAGAGGGAGAATCCTGTAGTGTGTTGTGGCAGCTGTTCTGTACCAAATTGCTGCCGTAATCTCTTGAAATTGCTTGCACTAATTCACTTCAGCGTAGCGATGAGTCTGATGGCATAATGCTGAGCTGTGGGGGGTCTCTCCTGCCCTGCACATAGTAAAGCATATCGATTTCCCACTGCATTCCTGGTCCACTGCAGCCACTGAGCTTCAGGTAAATTGTGACAGCCTTGGAATTTTATCACCACAGTGCAAGCACAGCTTCCTTCTCTGACTCATTGAAAGAGGCTGTCCACCTGGCAAGGGCTGTTCTCTCTTTTATGCCCAAGGGCAAAAATTTAATCAGTTCTTATATCAGCATGATGACTAACCAGAGCAGATTTTTTTTCAATATTTTGCAGACACCTATGGGTTTTTAAAACTAGATATTCCTCCACCAGATAGAAATCATTCAGTGTTTCTTCACTGATACTAGTGTACTAGTTTTATCCCTTGTGATTAAAGTTTTTATCCCTGCTGATTAAGAAAACCCACACTGGGCTGGACTTCAGCTGTAGAGTAAAAATGATCAGGAATTTATTTTGTTATTCTCAATATTTTTTTTAAAAATGTTGCAGAGAGTTTCTTTTATTTCACAGGCAAATATGAAGTCGTGCACCATAAAACAGATAGACCATCTCATTGACAGATCCAAAGAAAAGCATTCTTTATGAGAAAACCCTTTATTGCTAATAAAGTGATCCCAACATCCAAGCTTGTGCTGCTTAATTTGTTACCTTGGAGTGATATTATAATTCTGACATACTGAAAAATCGCCTCACAGAGACTCATATTGCATTTGTTGCCAAGTGCATCTTTGATATAACATTTGTTATTGTAGTGCTTGGGGTGTCTTCAGAGGAGTAATATTCTAAATGAATCTGGCTGTATCATCCCTTTAATGTAGAGTAGAGTTTTGCATTAAATTTTCAGCTTATTTCAAATGTATTTTGCCAGCTATTCATCATGAGCGATCTGTTCAAGAATAGGGCCAGTATATCAACATAAAATCAGAAAAATCCTTTACACTTTCTCTTTGGGGAATCTCTCAGGTCGTTTCAATTCTTTTCTGTTAGATGAATAGACAGTATGATCTCTTGTATTTATGCCTGCCTGTCAGGTTTTTTATGGTAGAAACACGAATCACTGTTTGTAATGCAGGATTAGCCTGTCTTACACAATGTTCTTAGAATTAGACCTGACTAGTGACTTAATTACTTTTTCTTCTGTATTTAACTTTAGTTTTCATCCCACACCAGCTTTTGCACTCCCAGGAACATTCTGCTTCTTATGTTAGAGCAAATACTGAAGAACATATGTATTATTTGTCTGGATTTGCATAGACAAAAAATGAGAGCAGTATGTAGTCCCCCCTCAGTGGACTTCTGTATTCTGAGCTGCCAGTAAAATGTTAGAAGATTGCACTATGATGTCCTATTAGACCTCAAGACTGGAAGGACAGTTTGCATTGAACACAGGCATTTTTCATAATTATGTTGCCTGCAGAGTTGCC
The DNA here is from genome assembly GCA_014706295.1 of Lycocorax pyrrhopterus obiensis. Taxonomy (NCBI): domain Eukaryota; kingdom Metazoa; phylum Chordata; class Aves; order Passeriformes; family Paradisaeidae; genus Lycocorax; species Lycocorax pyrrhopterus. Next base: position 37,514,106 of record JACSVZ010000004.1, on the reverse strand, counting down.
ACCTGCCCTAATTTGATCTGATTACAGTGAAATGCAAAACTGTCCTCATTTCATAAGTGGAACTTTTCCACGTTCCCTCTCAGAGAACAACAAGATATGCACACATGTATTGCTGCTGCAAAGGAGGAAAAAATATATTACAATTAGGTATCAATTAAGATCTGAACTCCTTTACAGGAGTTCAGGTCACTTTTAGGCAATTGCTTCATTCTTTAGAGTTCTGGAAATGGTTTTCTGTCTTAAAATCTCTGTGAAAAAGAGAAAATCATAGCCATTCATCCAGATACGTCTGTACTATTCTGAGAGACATTATATATTCTGCGCCTTTTTAAAATTCTCTTTTGGTTGGATGGGCTTATTGTCCATGAACATTTATTTTTAGAGTAGCCTGGGCTTGCCTTGTAGTCTGAGTCATTTATGTAGCAATTTAAATATTTGGCTAAGCTCTCAGTGAAAGGCTCATGTTGAAATCTTAAAAATACTTCATACATTAAAGGAATAGCATTTTTTATATACCGTTTATACAGAATGATGTCATATTCCGGGAAAAAAAAATATGCAAAACTCGCAAGAAAAGCATTGCTGTTTCTGGGTCACTGGGTATTGTTTGCCGTTGTCCTTTCTCCAATAGTAATTTTGTGCGTGCTTATGCATGTGTGAGTAAAAGAGTGAGACCTGCATGTGTGCATCTTGGTTTTTCTGATAGATTTTTTTTAGTTTGGCATATTGATTTTCCTGTACTGTGGACAGAAAATAACCTTTCAAAATTGTATTTTAATGTCCTTAAACAGTAGGTTTGGAATTAAAAAGATGGAAAGCTGTGTTTGTTCTCTGGCGCTTGGCCACATCTTTCTTGATGGTGCAGTGGCTTATTCTACATTACATAGTCAGTGTAATAACCTCACTTGGTAAATACAAATGAGATGGAAATTTATTGCAATATGAAACTGGTTTTTTGTCTATAAATTCCAAAATTATAGGAGAACATTTTCCTTAATTCAGCTTTTAAAAGGAAAAAGGATAAATATTTACTTTCCAAATCGGGTTCTCAGCATTTGGGCTTTACAATATTGTTTACCATGACAAATATATTTCTGTTCTTGAGCCATCAGCTGGAAAACGTCTGTGTGAACTTCAGTTTAATTTCAACTTAGAAACCTTTTAGCATTTCTATTTTATATTGCTTAGTTCTGGTATTCAGAAATTTGAATCTTCTAAGGATTTGCCCTTCAGTAACTAGCAAATTAAATTCTTATATAGTTATTTTTGCCTTGTGTTGACTTTTATTCAGGGATAGTTGGATTTTCCCTGAGAAGACAATCTCCTCTCTCATAAAGTCTCCACCACATGCTGAAAGCTCCTGACCTCTCACTTCCCTCCTGAAAGGTACTGATCATCATCAAAGGCCAATGCCAGCATGAAGGTGGGAATTTGAGAGAACAGTTTTCTTTAGAGATTTCACCTACTTTTTGAATAAAAGATGAGAAAACCTTTCATGAATTGAGCTGATAGAGCTAAAACCCTAGCAAACTGAGAGTGAAGAACTCCTTTCAGGCCAGAACCCTGCAATGAGATTTTCACTTCCACGGTTTATATGGTAGAAGGTGTGAGTCTTCCAAAAGAAGTTTAAAACAACACTCTTATATCTCAACTAAAAAAAACCCTAAAATTACCTGGTTATGGTAGGAGCCCTAGACTTGTTAATTTTCTCTTCAATGTAAAGTAACTGTAGAAACAACTCCTGTTATTTAAGAAGCATTTAAAAAATTGTTTTTCTGTAAAATTTAATTTGACAATAATCAATACTAGTATGGAAGGAAGGGAGTTTGCTTTTTATTTTTGCTTCTGGAGCTTCTGTATGTGAGCAGTAAAGGTCATAGCTCAATTTCTCATTACAGATAGACAGCGTGGAATTTGTTGTGTTGCATGAGTTTGGTATTCACGGGCTTTATTGAGAATTGTATGGGTGAATTTACGCCTATAATTTAAACTGGGATATTGAGCAAGGAAATGGTACAGACTATTCATCAAATATGTTTGCACCATTGCATGGTTGCCCTGAAGTCTCAGGCTCTTGGGCAATACTGAATATTATTTCTTAGAAAATTTCCCCTCTCTGAAAGACTCTTTCAACAGTTTGTCACATAGCAGTGCAGAATATACAGAAAACTGCCAAAACTAACAAGCAGTGGCTTGCTGGCATTGCAGAACTCAGTGCAATTCAGGGTTTGAATGCTGATGTGACTAAACGTTACTTGTTCAAGTGTGGTTTAAATGTTGTTTTAAATATGCAAAAAGGAAGCAAGGAAGCAGGTTCTAAACTGAATGGCAGGTCAATATTCCTGCTGATATTTTTTGTGGTAAAGATTAAAAGAAAGACCTTAGCAGAAAATGGCTAATGTGGTTCATTACTTCTAGTCATTTGGCTTTAAAGCATCATTAAAAAAAGCAGTGAGTAACAGCATAGTGAAAGCCGGAGTTATGTGCAATGTGAGAAAGCCAGACCAGCAGAATTTACTACAATCACTTTATGTGATCCTTTCCCAACTCTGTTGCAATCCATTTGCAGAGTTCTTTCACAAGTACTTCATGAGAGTAAAAAATGTGCTCTGTGTCTTTGGAAGGTTTTGAATTTAAGAGCACACAAAGATGTAACCTATTCAGCTGGGCAACTAACATCTAACATCTCTAGTGACTGGTTAGAACAGAACAAGTATTGTGTTCTGACGGTCAAGCTTTCATGAAACTTTCTTGACTAATAGCTTCAGCAGCCTTTTTGATAGCAAAATAATGTATAGGTCTTTTTACAGACTTCAGCTGTCAGAAGTCAATCAAGAAAGAAAAGCAAATCAACATGATACTGTTTGACAAGGTCATAAATGAAGAGAAAATGGTATTTCGATTCTGAATTTTTTTTAAGAGAATAGGTTTCTTACTGCAGATTGACCTTTGAAAAAGTAGCAATTAAATATGTCCTTTACAGGCACACAGTCTTTTTAACAAAGTATTACATTTTGTGTATATAGTCTGTTTGTTTGTTGGTACGAATACCTGTAAGCACCATTGACTTAATTGTCGCTGGGATAGTTTGCTTGAGCTGAAAAACTGCTCCACCATTTGTAGTTTTAGAGAGATTTTTAAAGACTTAGAGGAAAGATCTTCATTATGTTGACCTCTGGGTACAGAAACCACACACGAGCATTGCTTGTCATCTTCTCTGGTGCAGCATTGCCCAAGTGCAGAGCTGAGCTTTACAGTCTAAATACGTGCCTGCTGACTTTGAAAGGACAGAATTCAATACTTCTTGCTTTTGAAAAAACTTCTTTTAAAATTTTTTCCCCTAGCCAATCTATAATATCGAAGCCCTCTAATGTGTCTCTTTTTCAGCATATATTTGATCTTGCTATCTATTCATCTAGATCATTGTGCAGAAAAATATCATCTGCAAACTGATGATTATTAAAATGGCATGAGTACAAGTAAAGAATCCCATGTAATTTTTTTCATTTACTTTATTTGTTTTTGCTGGATAGGAAATTTTTTACACAAATTGTAAGGTGGCCAATACAAGATATTTGGGTACTAGAAGATTGTCCCCTGATTTTCAGACATACAGCTGACTGATTTCATGAGAGGGTTTTGACTCTGGCATGGGATTTTATGATTGATGGTGGTTAGCAATAATTGATTCTCCAGATGAAGTTGTGTGCCCCGTGAATCCTCTGCATTTTCAGACCTGCAAATGTAAGGCATGGGACTTGAGATGACAAGTTATTCACAGGACTGTTTATGACTTTTCTTTCTTTAAAAATTAAATCTTTTTATACAAAGGAAGATATATGTAAATATAAGTGTACATATACAAATTAATGAAGTTCTAAGTTTGTCTACATTGGGAAATTATGTAGGTAGCAACAAAGAAAAAACTCAATTATTTACTATTTACAAAAGTATTGCTCATGAGTGTTGTAAAAAAATAGTGAAAATGGCTATAGTAATACCCTTCTGTAGGATCTGTGAGAAAATGCTTCAACATCTTTTCACAATGCACAAGCAGTATTCCAAATATAGCTTTGTATGCTTGTATTTTATAAATTATGTACTCGATATTCTTCATAATATCTTTTTCTCTTTTCAGTAAAGTATTTATGCATTCTAGACACTCTCCTTAGTTTTGTCTTGGTTCACATTCACGTAACATCAGAAATGAGAAAAGGTCATCTGTACCATCTAAACATTTAATTAACACAAGCACAGTGAAGTCACTTCATACTTTGAAATCATTGTCAGTTCCTGTAAGAAAGGCCGCACTGTCACCAGCACAGGACTGCTTTTCACTGGAAGAGATGCAGACAGCAGAAAGGTGTGGGGGTTTCCAACAATATTCCAGTTAGTTGAACAATTCGGAGGAGACTGGGAAAGTGACATAGCAAATTAATGCACACTAATTACAGGACTTCAAACTTGTTAAGTTTTGTGTGAAAGTCTGGTCTGACTCCAGCTTTCTTACTACCCTGTTTCCATTCCCATTGTTATTATATTCAGTGCAGAGCTGTGCTCTTCCTGCCATTGCTGCTCACTCAACGTAGTCTGTGCTGTGCTGAGTAACTTGTACTCGCATGTGGAGTCTCAGGCACTGTCCCACTGTAGCTGAGGTTGGCTGTGCTCTGGATGCATACCTGCTGTAGCAAGCAACTCTGAGTTGTAGGATTCCCTAGCCATCTTTCCATGCATGGCACCCAGCTTGCACTTGCCTATAAATATATATATATGTAATTGTGGCTGTATTGCAAGTCCTGCCATTAGAGTGCTGCACTGCCAGATTTTTAGGATTATGTTTTTGAATACAGAACATTTTTCATACCTATACTAAAGCCAGGAAGAAAAAAAGGCCAACATATCCATTAATTTTCTAAGCATGAAGTGGTTATTCTCAAGTATTTGAAACGTTTTCCAGTGGCAAGCTTGGTTTAGCAGTTAGCACTGTGAAAAGATATCCTTTGAAGGACACTGATGGATATTCATGCGTGGTTATGTTCAGAGCCCACAAAAGGGATGTACTTTTCAGAATTAACAAGTGTTGATGCAGACATAAATTCTGAGTGAGAGAAATGGAAGTTGCGCTCTGCTCATAATGTAAATGCTTAGCTTGCACAGAGCTAAATGTGAGGGGGAAATTTACATGCTCCAATGTTAAGCGTGTGCAGCAATTATTGGAATTGCAGCTGTTGGGTGAAATTCAAATATCTAACTTTAAAAGTCTAAAAGTTACTTGTGTAAATCTTGCCGAGTCACCTTAAACTCCTCACTTAATGGAAATAAGAGGATATTTTTTTTGTGCCTGTCTTGGATGATGGGAATTACCCTGTGAAGGCATGTATTGTTTCTATCAACTAAAAAGAAAGCATGCAAGGAATATATTAGACTCATGTAGCCAACATTTTGATGCTTAAATCCATTGAAATGAGTCTCACACAACTATACCGTTTGGGGAAAGATGAAATTAAAAATGCAAAGCATGAAATAAAGCTGCAAACGTATGGTAGAAGATGTAGCACAAAACCCTGCAGTGGAGATACATATGCTTGTAACTGTGGTCAGTGAAGACATTTTGTGATTTTCTGTGATCCTCTGAGTGATTCAGCCAGGGTACCTCCATCCAGGTGCTGGTAGACAGGAGTACTGGGACAGCCCTTGCTCCGGGCATTGGGCACCTCCCTGGGGATGGGCCTGAACATGGTCCTGGCTTGGCGGGGCCCGTGGGTGGCGAGGGCAGGGCTGTGGGGAGCTGAGATCAACCCGGGGGCAGGTGGGTGAGGCAGGGGCCGACGTGGGGTCCTGGCTGGGACAGGCAGGGCTGGTGGTGCCATCAGGGCACTGACACTCGTGGTACTGCTCAGTTGGCTCTATTTGTAGCAGATGTCATTTGTTGCTTCCATTTTGCCATTTTATGCAACATTAAAGAGTTGGTTTAATTTTTCCTTTGCCTTCTCTCTGAAGAACATAAGTCATACAGAGGGATAATTTTAAGAAAAAAAAACCCAGAAGCTAATTCTGTCTGAGAAAAAATATGTGAAGATTTGGGTAATTAAATTGGTGGTAGTTAGAATCATAATTTAATTACAAGTGTAGTTGAAAATGTGTGTTCAGACCAATTGAAATCAGGGTATTTATGATGTTAGGAGACATCAAACTGTCCTTCCTAAATTTTGTTTCTTTATTCTTCTCTTGGAGGTACATGTACTTATATGAACAGATTAAAAATATGTTTATGAAGAGAATACCACAATGTAAATTGCAAATTTACAGTTGCAAATTTCTGTAACTTTAAATGTACCCTTCATTCATAAGTACAGCATTTGGAGTTAAATTATAAAGCAATATGGGAATCAAGTAACAACAAAATTATTCAAACAAGTAAACTGGTGTATGATGGAATATGTAGAAGCAAATAAAATGCTTAAATTTAATTTAAGTAATAAAACTTTAAATAGAGGCAAAGAAATTACTCGTTGTGACTTTATAAAGCTGCTGGGCCTTTGAACTGGACATCATCCCTTCATTATTTTCCTGTTTAGACTTAGGCTCATTCTTAAGACATCACATTAGTTTTACGGATCTGATTGCTTTAAGGTCAATGGAGCTATGAAAGAGTAAAAAGTAGTGTAAAAATATTAAATATTTGCATCAGTTTTATATTTCTTGTATCTTGCTCTGCCTTCATAGTTAGAAATAACCTGTAACAGTCACTGTAGCTGAGAACATATGAAACACAGGTTTGAATGTGAGCTGAAAGAGGGAACGAATAAGCAATTTAGATGCCATTTTATCAGTCTGCAGGTGTCCTCAATCCTGAGTTTTGGCTTCTGATTAAAGCCAATTGTCCATGCTTTTGCATCGTTTCCTTTCAACACTCTTATGTGTAATTATTATGGATTTATTTGTTTAATATTCCTGTGGTTTGGTTTAAGTTCTGTGGAAATTTCATGAAGGCTTGTACTTTTCAAGAAGCAATTGGGAAGAGGGAAGTGAAAAGTTTTGGTAATTGTTGAGACCATTCATTATAAGGGGTTCTGTAGTACAGAGGGCATAAAAACTAATCCTCAAAGCATTCTATACAAAATAGCAGAAATCTGTAAAGTGCAGTTTATTTATGTCATTTGGCATGTGCTAGTTTCACATCCGAGACTTAGAAGATACACTTTTCTATAAATGTTTGGTGTGTACAGTTTGCCAGTGAACCCATCAGGGGCTGTGCTTAACTAGTGATAATATTCAAGTTTCTATGTGTGTTTTCATATACATTGATATGTTGATGGATATATGGATGAATTTGTGGGTGAGATGATAAATAGTTCTTAATGGTTTTGAGCCGAATAAGTTTTTTTTTAATTCTCTTTACTTGTAATTTATGAAATGGTTATTTGTCATAACCTTTGTCTCCAGTCACAGTGCAGGAATTTAACATAATCCAATACTTTTTCAAAACTCACAGTTATTTGATAAAAAGAGGTTGCGGTGTTAGAGCATGTTTTACAAAGGTCCACTTACAGAAAAGAAGAAATTAAAAATAGAAATAGGAAACATGAGAAGTATACACAGAAATATAAAAAAAAAAGAAAAAAAAGAAAAGGAAGTTTTTTTTTCCTTAAATTATTGCTTCTGAAATGTAACAATCTGAAATGACTTCTTACAGACAGCAGACTCTTAAGATGTGTCAGTATGATTCACTATTGTATGCATGTGACATTTCTGAACTCATTGCTGGAAAGAGCCATGCCAACAGTGACATAGTTTTTAAGCTCCCTCTTTGCTAGTAACGTCAGGGTCTGTTGTATAATCAGCCAAGCAAGATCCAGTGAAAATCTGAACTGTGAAAAGATTGAAAACTAGGTAGGGCAAATCTCTGAAAAACAGACTATGCAAAATATTGTATTTGGAAGAGGATGCAGCAGTGGATGACTAGTAACATTTAAACATGCATGTTTTTGATAGAATCATAGAATAGTTTGATTTGGAAGCGACATTTAAAGATCATCTTGTCCAGCCCCCCTGCAATAAGCAGAGACACCTTTGAGCAGGTCGGGTTTTTCAGAGCACTGGCCAGCCGGACCTTGAATGGGGCAACCCATTCCAGTGTTTCACCACTCTCACCATAAAAACACTTCTTTCTTATATCTAATCTAAATCAACCCTCATGCAGTTTGAAACCATTACCCCTTGTCCTTTCACCCTACGCCCTGCTGAATAGTTTGTCCCCATCTTTCTTATAAGCCCCCATCAAGCTCTGGAAGGCTGCTGTGATGTCTCCCCTGAGCCTTCTGTTTTCTAGGGTGAACAATCTCAATTCTCTCACCTTTCCTAATAGGGCAGGTGCTCCAGGCCTCTGATCACCTTGGTGACCTTGCTCTGGACCCACTCCAACACATCCACATCCTTCTGATGTTCTGGGGACCCCAGAGCTGGATACAGCTACTCCAGGTGGGGTCTCACCAGAGCAGAGCAGAGGGGCAGGATTCCCTCCCTCTCCCTGCTGCCCGCGCTGCTTTGGATGCAGCTCAAGACACGTTTGGTTTCTGGGCTGCAAGTGCACATTGCCATCTCATGTCCAGCCTCTCACCCCCACCACACCCGAGTCCTTCTTGGCAGGACTGCTCTTAATCCATTCATCCCCCAGCCTCTATGGTAGAGAGGATGCATGTAAAGATTTCATAAAGGGGAGATTATATAATTTGTGTGTGAGGGCAGAATGGGATGGATTTCTGGGAGAAAAACAGTTCCCAGGAAATACAATTTCAAGGAGAATGGAGAGAAAAAGTTCTTGCTAGGGAAGAAAAAGGAAACCTTCCAATTTTAAGGAGTATAGTGCATTATAAATTGGAAAGGATAAGAGGGAAGAAAGAAATAAGTGATTGAAGTAGAAGCTGTAAGGACTCCAAAAAGCAGAATGCAGTTTAGCTAGTGTTCTAAAGCTAACATCTGTCAAAGATTAACAGGCAGCATTACATGAAATCATAATTACCCTCTACACTTAGAAATTCCTATAGCAGTATGCAATCAATGCAGATATTTTCAGGGAAAATCACATGCAGGAAAAAATATTGCTAATTATGTAAGAACTTGAGGCTAAGAGAGAGGAACCATGTTTTATACAATAAGTTCTGATTTGAAACACAGAGATGACAACAGCTCTGGACTACAAGTCAGGGCTCGGGTCAAGAAGTTAGTGAGACAGAGTTGGATTAAGATGTAAATCACAGTGAGAAGACCAGAAAATGCTGTGTAGCAGCAATTTTGTGGTGGGAGTAGCAAGGACAATTAAGTGCATTGAGAAAGAGAAAGAATAAACGGCATGGAGAAAATGAGAAAAGAAATTTAAAGGTGATACACAGGTTGTGCTTCTAGAAATTGAGGAGAATAAAATCTGATTAAGAAATAATCACTTAGAGCTAAAACTCACACCCTCAAATATGTGATATCCTTGTGCATGAGGAAGAGGTGGGTGAAAAGAAGCCTGTAGGAATATCATAGGTTTCATTAAAAGGGAAGAAATACTAATGTTTTGTGAGAGACAAGTCATTAATGGACAAGTCTTACTATATGCTTAAACCTGGGCCAACTTTAAACCTTGTCTACCTTTGTAAGGGTTTGCTGATGAAGTTGTGTAGATAGTGCATTCTTCACCTATTCCTCCACTGAATGAAGATAAAACATTTACTAGCAAAGGGTTGACTTGAGTAATATTTAAATCAGTTCCCTAAGTGGAAAAACGTATGAAATTACAAGACATGTACTAGTGTAATTGTGTCTATTGTTTGGTTTTTCACCTTTTTCGTATGTTGCTTTCAAGTGTAGTTTTTCCTTCTGCATCCCTAAGACAGCTATGCCAACAGAAATTGTGAGTGTAGGCCACATCTCATTGGCCTTGAGTAAAACCACCATGCTGGTGGAGATTTTCTGATAATTGCATCCAAATTATTTGTATTCTTTTAATGGCAGTCATTAAGAGTGAAAGGTAACTATTTGTAGTTGCATCAGCAGAAAACCACGTTGATAAAGATCATGGTTCCACCCATTTTCTGAGGGGAACTATGCTCTTTATTCCTTTTAGGAAATGTTCTCTGTTCGCAAAGACATGCTTCAATTTATGGTAAAAAGAATAAAGCCCAGATAGCTTTCACAGTCTGCACTTTCATCCATTGTCAGGAATTAGCCTAGTAGTGTACAAAAGTCATTTACAAAAGTAGTGTACAGCAGCCTTGGATTGCATTGCCAGAAAGGTAACCACGGTCTAAGCCGGGGACTAAAGTGGCAGCTAGCAAGACGTATTCTTTCTTACTGGCTGGTACAGATGTGAAAGTTTGTAGTGATTGAAAATTAATCTCGTTGCAAAATTCTGGCAAGTCACTCCTCTGCTTGTGTTCTTGGTTTGTGTGTTAACACCAGCGGGTAGCAGCCATAAATATGTGAAATGGGTTATATTTGCGACAGCCAAAATTAAAGGGATCTCTGGGGCCTATGAAATCCTTCAGGGAATCAAGAAAAGCATGTATTATTCTTAGAAATGAGTCCAAACCTGTTGTGTGAATCAGAATTCAGCTTTGGGCAGCTCCAACATTTTGATGTGAGATCCTCTTTTAACAGGCTTTTTGGCTTATACTAAGGGTTGGCGGTATCTGGCAGACAGTGCTGCCCTTTTCATCTTGCTTTTGTTTGTAGTCCTTTGGGAAATGGGCTAAAATATTCAGAATATAACCTTTCTAAGTGTTCCGGGTAGCATGCTCAGAAATGTGGAAGGATTGTTTGATAGATGGTTTTCAGTATTCTGGTGCCTGCAGAGCCATGGCTAATCTTTCTAATCTTCTTTATCTAAGGTAATCTGTATATTCTATCCTCTCTGCATCTCTGTGTCTTAAGCTGAAACTGCACTGACAGGAAGCTCTAAAATGCCTATTTTTGTTTCTTTCCAACAGCTGGCTGTCCAGATTCCTTGATTAAAGAACTTCATCACTTCAGGATTCTGGGAGAAGAACAGGTGAGTTAGCATCTCAAAGGCAGCGTCTTAATGTCATGAAAGATAGACGCTAATGAGGCAGTTTCATCTCTCTCCAGGGAGGCAGAGTGTATCTCATGACCCCCAAAGACCTGAAATGTGGGAAAAAAACCACACAGGAGTTATATGTGAGAGCTGGGGTTTTTTTCAATCTATCCGTCAGCCTTGACAGGTTATTAATTGGTACATCTGCTACCTGCCACAGTTTTTCAGCTTTTGACTACAGCAGTAAACAGACTCTCTAAAGCAGCAGACAGACAAACAATCTGACTAAGGGATTGGTACTTACAGCTACTCATGATATTATCCGTCCCTTTGTGTGTCCTTTTTTCTCTTTTAAAAGAGCGTTTCTCATAATTATAGCTGTGCTTTGCACTCAGAAAACTATTTCTGTAGAGGGACCTTAGGAAAGCGTAAATGAAGTATGCTTTACAGCACTCACAAGAAGATCAGTTATTATTTTGTCAATAATAAAATTAACGTACAGAGGTATTGAGAAGTGGCCTTAAATTTTGAGAGACGAGTTGAATTTTCAAACACTCGATGCTTCTGAAATGCAAGTCGTCTTTATCTCTGAAGTATCCCTCCCGAGGTAGTGGTTACAAAGCCTGACTGCCTGACACAGAGCTGCAGGTGCTAGGGACCAAGGGGCTGAAAGCCCAGCATAGTGTGTTGCACATGACAATATCCACATCTTTTAATGAACATGGCACCAAGGGACTTGCATAAGGTTGTATGAAGGCTGTGACAGAGGTAGGAGCAAATCCTGAGGGGTTAATTCAAAGTCTTTTTTCATCATTTTTAAATCTGAATATATTGTCAAGAACACCCCATTGCTTCTCCTTTCCATGTCACTCTCCCTTTTTTATTGCAGTTATGGCTACTGTTACAATTTCTAGACTTCCAATTTTCCTCCACCAGCCCCCCGCTTCAGTTGTTGTAGAGAGTTACAAGTCATGTTTCTCAGGCACTCAGCTTTTCCTTAGCAAGAAGGCAACAAGAAGGAGAGTGTGGGAGGGTTTGTCTGACAAGAATAAAAAAAATTTTTAAAAAAATGACAGAAAACAGACTAGGCCAAAGGAGATACTGGAAGTGGGAATCTGGTAAGATTGAGGACTTAGGAGGAGGAAATAAAAGAAGTTACAACTGGGATTGATGGGGCCAGGAGACTGATTAGAGCTATCTGAAAAATGGAGGGCAGAGTGAGATGAAGCTTGGGTAGAATGAAGAGGTGGGGTTGGTTCATGGAAGGGATTGGTAGTAGAAGCCAGATTGATAAGGATAAGGGTCTGACAAGGAGCGTGGACCAAGGACTGGAAGGGAATGACCAAATATGGAAGCTTGCTGAAGAGACTGGTAGATAAAGGAAGATCTGCATTTAAGGTGCATGAAGAGGTGAAGGTAAGCAGACTAGAAAGAGTGGGACAAAAGAAGAAATTTGAAGGAAAAGTAAGGAACAGCTAAACCGAAAGGCTGCAAGTATGAGAGAGAGGACTGAATCAGACAGACTTGTCAGCTCCCCTGGCAAAGCCCTGAGAGTGGAGTTGTGGACCTTAGCCTGACTAATGACCCCTGACAGAGCAACATATTTAACTGATGGACTTTCTTTGCAAATAGTGAACATTGTCATGAGGCTTGAATTATTCCATTAGCCCATATAAGTATAAGGATTATTGCAAATATATTCTGTCCCTACGAAAGCATTGTTATGATGAGTCTACTGAAGACCACAGTAGCCTTTGTTTGAAGTTAGCACACTCTTTGATAGTCAGGAAATAAATTGTTACAAAACCAAGACAAAAAAAATTAAAGGACATCTAAATAAGGAAAGAAAGGGATTACAGGCAAAGTCCTTATTCATGTGACTATCTATTTATTTCTTATGTTTATTTAGTTAGATATTTGCTTTTTAAAAATATCTGAAATGTGTATTTTTCTGTTATCATGTGTACTAGAAAAATTAATAATTAATTATAACACTGTTTTATTCAGACTGCTTGCAATTTCAGTATTATAAACCATCATATATTTTCTCCCACTCCAAGCAATAGCCAAAGAAAAATAGGGACATGTTCCTGCTTCATATCCAGTCTTGATTTATTTTTAAAGTGCTTATGTATTTAAGGCCAGATTATAAAAGCAGAATGGACTATTGTGATAATCTGTTCTGATCTACTTTAGATACACATTACATGACTTTTTTGGATTAATTCTTGTTTAAACTGCAGTATATTGCCTAGAAAAGCATCTATTCTTTGTTTACAAATCACTTGCAGACTTTAGATCCTATTATACCTCTCAGTAAGGGAAAGACAAAATATTCCCAGCCTCCTACCTTTCCACCACTCTGCCATCACCAACATGCTTCCTATGTTGCATATCTCCCATTCCTCCGAGTTCAAGCAAAAAACCCCTGGTCTTCCCCTTTTGTTCACTGAGCATTTGTTTCCTGTAAGTAAAAATATTAATGAACTGACCATATAAATGGTCATATAAAAGTAAATACTGACCATATATAATGTTTGTTGAGATCATTAGGAAAGAAAGGTTTTGAGTGGCTTTCAGGATCAAACCTCTTGAAAACATGTGTCTGGCTGTCTATCTGAATTATCTTTATATAAGCGTAAGCATTGATGAAAAACTAATGCTGAGAAATACAAGTGTGAAGAGTTGCTGGTTAATATTTCCTTACAAGAGTTGTATAATAATAATAATATAAGGGAAATATATTCTAGCTGGAAAGTCTATCTTTTAAGGTTTAGTTGGTGGCAATAAGATAGTTTTTAAAGAGGGAGTCAGTTTTAGGCTTTATGGAAAGACACAGTCCTAGTCTGCGTGCTGAGGTAGAAGAGTACAAGCTTCCCTCGTACATTGTGGGTACCTAATTTGCCACATAAAACCAGCTTCCGGAGTAATTGGCTTAAAATGCAGCACCAATACACTGAGCAACAGATTGCTACCCTACTTGACCCTTTGAGAAGGTGCCAGAGAGTCTGACCCAGGAAAAGTCTCCAGGAGCAGCTTTGACTGGTTTTTCTTGGACCCCATTTTCACAAACTCTTCCAGTCCACAAAGGTCTGTACAAGACAAAGAGAGTCTCCTGCACATGGAGTCCTAGGAAGGGTAAAGCCTGAAGCTTTCTAATTGCCCAAAGCTCTGCTGAACCTTCTCTTGCAACTTGCTCTCACTTTTCATAATCCATCACTTTCCCTTAGCTTAATGGGTGCAGCCCAATCTGCTGGCTAACTCCTCCATTTCATAGTAATAAGATACAGTCAGGATCGGGTGGAAAGATTTATTAAGTGGGGAGCTACTGAAAAATAGCACAATGTAAGAAAGTCTCCTGCAGTAGCCATTTGCCCTGTCAGGCTGGCTGTCTCTACAAGTAAATATTTCTACAAGTGGTGATAATACAAGCTGCTTACAAAAATATGCTAAAAATGCACCAAGTGTGGGCTCTGTTCAAATACAGTGGAAGGCAGGTAATTCTACAAGCCAATGCCAGAGACAGCAGAGAAAACACTCTAATTCAAACATAAACACCACAATATACCAGCATAGTAAGATGCCTTGCAGTGAACTGTTATGGAGTCTCCCTAATGACTCTATGAGAAACTTCCCTCTTGTCCCCAAAGTGATAAAAAAAAAATCTTGTTTAATTGTTTAAATGGAATATTGTGATTCATGAATAAAATAGCAACTACATCTGAAGGCTGGAAGGGAAAACAAATAACGCAAGAGTGAGCAATCTGCTGCTATACCTGAGTGCCCCCAACAGGTCACAGCACAGATGAAGCAGATGACTTGCTAGTGACAGAAAAGGAAGCTGCTAAGTAATGTATAGCTGCGCTTCTCTGTTACATCATCTGCTCTGACAACTTTGCAGGATGTATTGGCCAGTTCCTTGATATTTTGACAGGGGAGTGATCAATTTTAACAGATCTCTCCTATCAGCTGCTACTGAAATATCATATCACTGCTCACTTTTTTTTAGAAATGTTGTAAGCATTCATATCCCTGGAATCTGAGCAAGCTTTAATGGGGGTCGTTTGGAGGGGGGGAGGGGGTGTTCGTTTTGTGGGGGTTTTGGTTTTTGGTTTTTTGGGTTTGGGGGGGGGTAGGTCCCACATTTCCTTGACAATTAGGGAAAACTTATGCAAAGGAATACCCTAGAATACCCTATTTTGAAAATCTGCAGGTGCACGTTCCCATGCCCTTCAAAGGTGGTGTGGGCTTGTGCCAGTTTTCCCAGTGAGCTTTAACTTTAGGAGATATAGAAATCAAGTATGAAATTAACACCCTGTGGTTAGAGATCATTTAACATTAATTGAGGTTTGGAAGGATTTCATATACAATGTGTGTGTGTGTCAAGGCTGATTTTTTTTTTATTGCAATACTTGCTAGAGGAATTTTTTTTTTCAAATGTGTGCTACTGAATATTCATATAAAGTCAGTCTTAAAGTAATTGATATATATTTACCCATTCAGGCAAAAGTAATGTCATATGACAATTCTAATTAATCAGCTGAGTTTAGTACAGGAAACTGTCAAATATGATCAACAAAGTGCTTCTGAAGTATTTGTGGGTTAAGACTTTTTGATAACTACACTTGGAAAAAATATGAGCTACATCTCAGTAATTCAAATCAGTTCAAGAACAGAATAAAATTTTCATTGGATTGTTTTTCCAGGTCATAATTACTAAGCCAAAGCTATTTTGTTAGTATTCTAAAACCTTAATCTTTACAAGTGTACTTTCTTACACCTCTTACACCAGTCCCCTGGCTTCAGCTACTACTCAATAGAAGTGATACCTACACACATCTCTCAGTTTCTGCTGTTTTTCTGTCTAACATCTGTTTTCTCTCCATCTCATTTGGCTCACCTTTTGGATTTGTCACCACCATCCCATCGCCCGCTCTCTAAGACTGAGCTACTGCATTTAAGTCTTGATCCTCTTTACACCACCTTTTTTTTTTTAATAGCTAGAACTTCACAACGAACTTTATAGTCTTGCAACTTCGTATGACTAGTGATATGCCTATCTTTCCTTCCTGTACTATACCTGCCTGGAATGTCTCCTAACCACCTTCTTCCCTCACTCAGAGGTACTTGGGATTCATGTGAATTCCTCAGTTTTGTCTCTTCTGGATTATCATAACTTTAGCCTTTAAGTTCTCATCATAAAAAGGACATCTCTACTTTCTTACACTTTTGTAACTTATTGTCCATACAGTAGGTAAGTAAAAGTAATTTATTTTTGGTTCAACAGCTGAAATAAAGAATGAAGAAAAAAGAAAGGAGAAGGTACTTAGTCAAAACTAATTTAAAGGATTTTTTTTCTTCCATCAAAACCAAAAATAATGTCATTTTTTATAGAATTCATATTTCTCTTCCACCCAGCTTTTATTTAATTCAGAGGGAAGATTTGAACCCCAGTGTTCAGGATCTCGGGTGCATGTGAAAGTTAGGACTTCTACCTTCTCTTGGATAGCTTTGATCTGCTTTCAAGAAGGATACATGGGTTCACTCTTGGGACCTGAGAATTGGGAGCCAGTATCTACTACACTGAAACTCAGTTCCACAATTTGCAACAGCATCAGCTGAACAGATTTCCTTGAATCAATTACAGCCCTGATGGCTGTTACTTGTAGTGAGAAGAGGAATGTGCATTTGAGCTCCACAAGGGTGGGAAGAAACCAAGTATTTATCTTTAGCTTTCAGTCTATTCAGAATGATCCCTCAAATACCTGCTAGAAGGTCACAAACTTCCCATAGTTTGTAAATACAGTGCTGACCCATACACTGTGCTCAGTCCCCTTTCTTCATTGCATCATATTGCCGCTTGTATATTCCGTTTGAATTCCAATACAAGCTGCTCCAGTGTCCTCTGTTCTCTGTTTTCTATTTTCATATTCTTCACCTTGTGCTTGCATTCATATCATTCCCCTAACTGCAATCTCTCTTATTTTTTCCCCATCTCTATTCCAGGTTAATTTTGTCTGTGAATGGTGATGCACTGGTCCAGTTAGAAGTTTCTTACCTAAATATTTTCTTCAGACAACTGCCTTACACAATTTTCCATGACTCTCCAGTCAGGCAAATTCCAGCCCTCTAGAGGTGGCTGTCTATTTTTGTCTCCATGGGTGCTCCTGTGGTAACAAGAAGGAGCTGATGCTCTGAACTTGCTCTTCCAATCTGACCAGTGGCCAGCAGAAGAGCCCAAAAACTCAGGAAAAAATAGATTAAGGGTGCTCCATGGAGAGCCATGTCAGTCCATCACTTTTTTATCTGTATTTTAGATGACACGTTTGTAAGTATTTTTACTAGTCCAAGGAGTACTACTGGTGTCGTACTCTAAGTTGCCTAATTACATTATGGAACTAATTCTTGGAGTTTTTGTATGTGCATAATACATATAAATAAAGTGCTTAGTCTACATTTATGGACTAATAACCTCCACAATCTAATTTTGAAACACACAGATGGTTATTTGATTTATAGGAGCAGTAAAAACAATCTGACTCCAGAAAGTAGATTTGCTTTCCTCTGAGATTCTTACATGCAGTTAAAGAAACAAGTAATTGAATTACATTTCAGAGATTTGGGCTTTACATCTACTGTTATACATCTGTCCAAAGTTCTCTTCAAGGCTGCTACTGAGCAGATGCTTTTAGGTGTGGGGAAAAAAAAATAAATAAAGGAAAATAAATAAAACTATGCCCAAAGTGTAAAAGCGAAATTAAAACACCTCAAGGCATATGTGCTGTGGCAAAGAGATTGGAATAAATGACCTTTTAAGATTCCTTTCAACCCAAACCATTCTATAATTCTATGATATTAAATCATGATTTTTAAATTAATTGACATGGCCAGGAATCACTGTGTTCATGAAGTGTGTTTTGCAGGAGTTTTGTGCATCCCAGTGCATTTCAGTTTTGTTTTGATATCTGAATCTCAATGTAACTGAAAAGACTGCAATCTATAGTTAACCTGTTATTCCTGTGTCAGCCCAGTGATTTAATTTATATTACTCTTGATTTACAACGTCAAATGATTGAATTTCCACTGGTTGAAAACCCAGTACTGTTCGAATACTCAAGGGAAACCATGCCAACCTGGAAAGTGGAGAGCAAGGAATAAATGGTTACAATTATCCAGCCTCCGTGTCTATGTCATACTGTAATTTATAATCTAAAGGCCCTGACAAGTCTTTACAAGCAAAGATTGCACAAAAGAATTTCATTATATGGTCAAAATACCATAAGTAGAGCTTATGAGTAGAGCTTTTTCCACTCCAAATTTTATTCCCTGAAAAGTATAGATTTGGGCTGACTGGGACAATTCACAAATTGAGAGGAAAGTTCACAAAGGGATGCAGTTCTCAGAGAACAAACAGAATGTTTTACAACTACCTTGTTCGTATACCTTTAGCTGTCTTAGCACCAATGATTTAGAGTAAATTGTATTTTTGAGGGTTTGGGGTTTTTTTTTTTCCAAATAGGCATTGAAATATATGGTTCTGTGGGGAATCCAGCAACTATTTACCTACCTGTATTTCTGAGGACCTTATTACAGTAGCACATAACTGCCTGACATGCTTTGCTTGAAAGCTGCTTTCTAGCAGCAGTAGATGGCTGGTGATTTCTGTGTAATTTTATGCCACTCATTACCATAGTATTTGACATCCTCATGACTATTAATGGATTTTGCCTCTTAACATTACATTGAAATCAGCAAGTATCATTCTTCCTCTTTACAAACGGGGAACTGATGAGAAGCATAGATTAAATGACTTACGTGAAAGCCACAGGAAGGCTGTGCTGCTGCCAGGAATGAAATCAGGTGCCATGAATGCCAGTTCCATCAAGTTTCCCATATATTATACTTTGTGAGAGGTTTTTCCTAAAAATAATTGGAGATACTTTCCTCCTGGTAGCATGTAGAACAATTTTACGCATGAGTGCATCTCTAAATAGGAGGCACACTGAAAAAAATTGAGTAATAGATACTGTGAAATATTTTGAATGGACAGAAGAGCTAGATTCATCATTTAATGACAGCCCTTTACATGTTAGATATCTAGCCTAAGTTAGTTTTCTCAGCTTCAAATATAGCACTTCTGTAGGGTGCCTGATCTTACCTATCTTAGACATCATACGTAAGTCAGGATAAATTCCCTTCTTGAGATCTTACCTCTTCTCATGCACTTGGAGCCTTGTATAGGCTGGATGTTTCATTTTCAATGAGCTAAAATTCTGCAAAGTGGTTCACAGTCTAAGCTATTTAGATACCTAAACCTTGGTTTTAAAAATAGCTTAGACCAGGTGAGTTAGGAGCAGAATTATTGTAACTAAGGCAGCTATTGTGAGAGTCACCTGATTTCAGGTGCCATTATCTAGGAAGTTGTCTGATGTGTCATTATTGTTAAAAAAACAGGGCACTTCAGGACTCAGTTCTTATGCTGATGTACAAATCTAAAGGTGTAAAGATGAATTGCATCCTATCTCTCCTATTAATTATAAAAGAAGTCTACACAAGCAGTGCAACCATAGGCGTCATCACTGTGGAAATGCAAAGTAAATTAAATGAATTCTACTTTAGATCTCCGGTTAAGAGGGAAAGTAAGCCAGTGGGTGTTGTGTGCTGTAATATCCTTAAATATCTCATCCAGACATGTGATCAAAAACACATCATGGGCTCCAAAGACATTTAAAGGCTCTTGAAAATTGACTTGCTTAATGCATTTTGATCACATCAGTCCGGTGTGATGCATATGGCTGTGGTATATGGGTAAAAATGTCTCTAATAGATATGATCTGTCACTATATGCAAATAATTAATTAATAATTCATGATAAGTGTTTTGGTCCTTTGCAAGTTTTTTATAAATGCACCCTTAATGTAAAGTGAGTCATTTTGTTTCAGGCCACTGAATAAAGAATATAAATCCACATACGTTGTGTAGATTGTGTTATGGCAGCAAACGTGTATGTTCTGCTCTATGTGTTTCAGTTGGTTGCTGGGTTTGCAGGTTACAAGGAAAAAGAAATTGAAAAATTACATAAATGTATCTGGTCTTTGAAGGTAGAAAACAGGCTGGTAACTAGATATCAAGATATGCAAATGCATTTAGCAGGATCTTTTCTGGATCTTTTTTTTTTGGCTGTTATAGTGTGAAAATCAGTGGTGAGGGTGCCATACTGATTTGGCATGAGTTCTGTGCTGAACCTGTATAAAATGTCAAATTTGTTGGACAGAAACCGATGTTGCTGTCTACCTTGCCAGTAGGTAAACTGGACATTTACATTCTGTATCTTTCCCTAACAAGATAAATTAAAAAAAAAAAACAAAAAGGAGAGGAAATGAGAGGAATCTCTCCATGCCCTTTCAGGCTAAGGTAATGGCTGAAAAGTATATTGTTTTTTTCTGCTGAGAATTTTTAACGTAAATGCTGACAGAATCTCAGCTCCAGTGTCACTGGTGTTTGCCTTCATAATGAGAAGCTATTAACAATCCCACATCCAGCACAAAGTTCCCTCTTAACGGGGTAAGACAATCACCATCCTCACCTTCAGGTCTAGTCTGTGCCCTAAGGAAAAATTAGGCTACTAGAGAGTTTTGGAGCTATGGTTACCTATTTATCTATAAAGGCCAGCAGAAGGACTCGGAGCACTCAACACATATTTAGTAGAAGGATCAAAATCTTTGCTGAAAATTGAGGGCGTCCAGCATTAAATATTCATGCCATTACTCTGGGTTTGAGCATGAGAATAATGCAGGAAAACACCAGTTGACTTCTTGAGCCCCCTCATTCAAGGAGGCTTTGCAGACATGTCTTGCACATTCCTCAAAATACTATTACTTTCCAAATACAAGATTCTTAAGTCAGAATTTCTGGCTGTCATTCATACACTGAATGATATTTTGGAGTCTTTTTCTCCTTTTAGATTTTGCTTTTATTTTGAGAGGTTGTTTGGATTTTTTGTTAATTAACAAAGGTGGATACTTTGGGTTGATTTTTTTTTCTGTGATGCAAACTTTTGTGTCTATATGTTATAGTCTTTTAAGAACTCTATTATTATTTTAAGAAGCCAGTTTAGCAAGACCTGTTGTTACAGCATTTGGAGAAGAATATTCTGAAATGTACCCAAAAGATATGTAGTAGAGCCTTCTTTGTAGTTTAAAAATTTTTTTGTGTGCTAAATGTATGAGGTCTTGGTCCTAAAGCTTCCATTTTCCTCAAAAGATTTCTTTGGAGAGGGGTGCGGATTTGAGAAAGATTTTTTTGTTTGTTATCCTCCCAAAAAAGGGAACAGTATTTTCATGAGCCATTATGGGATAAAATCTTATGAAGCACTAAATACTGTTGTGAGTGCTGTAACATAAAGCTCTGTTTTGTTTCTTTAGCACACCATAAAGTCTGCTCACGGAGAAAATTCATACCTACTCCCTTCCTCTTTGGCCTTTTGGATTTGCCTGTTTTCTTTGGGGCTGTTAGGACCAAATGCTTTCATTTAGTTCCCTCCACAGTAGACCAGATTTATAGGTGAATCTGAAGCCTGGTTTACAGTGGTTATATAGCCACTGATGTGGAACTGCACCAACACAGAACCCTGGAGTGGATGTGATTTACATGTACACAGCATGATTTGTACTAGCTCAGCTTATCTTTGGCTGAAAGCAGGGTAAATTAGACATGGGAAAGTTATTGCAGTGACATCAGTCATTTTAGAGCAGGCATTTTTGTCGGTGAGCATACACTGAGCATGTTACTTAATGCTGTGTGTCAGTGTCTCCATCATTAAAATTAAGGCATTTCCATGGCCTCTTAGGCTATCAGGATGGAATTAAATGAAAAGTGAAAAAACTTAAGAAAATTTTGTGGGAGACCCAGGAAAAAATATACCTAGCATTGAAATGAATGTGTATAAGAGAATTATTCTGCTGATCAGTTCAATGATCAGCTTACTTTTAAAATAAAGTTGCCTAGGCAAATTTTTACAGCCCTTAAGGACTAGAACGTTACATTGTGCTTCTAGATATAGATCCCCGAAGGGGGGATTTTGTGTTTTCTTTTCAATCTGTATACAGCTTTTATCATTTATCTGTTGGACTATTTTTATGATGTTTACAATAATTTTTTATAGTAATATAAGTGTACTTGATGTCACTTACAGAAACAGTCTGCTGTTTTCTTCATTTTAATATACCACACAATCTTCTGGTGGTGAAAATGGCTGTGCATATGATGTGAGCTGGAGCAGACTGATGCCCCATTTAATTGTACTGCAAAGTTTTAGATTTTTGACAAATAACCTGAACTTAATATGTGAGCCATTAGGACAATTGACTGCATTATGTGGGATAGAGTCAATCTCAAAGTTTTGGGGAGTTTTTTTGCATGCTGCTAGGAGTTTAACACCCATCTGTTGTGTTGCAGTACAACCGTTACCAGCGCTATGGGGCCGAGGAATGTGTGCTGCAGATGGGAGGAGTGCTGTGTCCAACCCCTGGCTGTGGAGCTGGTCTGCTTCCTGAGCCAGGGCTGAGGAGAATCGTATGTGAACCAGGCAATGGAATAGGCTGTGGGGTAAGAACCTACATTTTCCTTCTAGTGGTGTGGGAAATAACTGATATTGGACAACGAATGCTGAGACAAAGGGGGAGAATGCGGTTGGCTTTTTTACCTTTTCCATCAGTGACTCTGAATTGCCCTTCATACCAGAGTGGGATAATGTAGCTCAGTAAACAATTTAAATATAGCACAATGGCTTAGGAATTATGACTTCATAATGCAGAATGTGTCCATTCCATAATTCTTTGCTTTATTTGGTTTAAGAAGTTGCTGAGTAGTTACAGTAAGAAATTGAACTGTGCAAATGAAAATCCAAATGCACTCTGACTTTCTTCTGCTAGCACTCAGCTAAAATGAACAGGGTCTTGAGCAAACTATTCATTAGCTTATTAATTTTTTTAACAGAAAAAGGAGAGATAGAATAGCCTGTTCATGACACTGTAATGGCATTGCTTGTGCATGTAAAAATACATGATGAAAAGAAATACAGAAATATTTTTGTTTACTCATAAAAATTGCTTTTAAGCAAGGGGAATGAACAATTAATGGTGGATTTATGGAAATCAAAATCAGATGAAACTTCAAAATGTTTTTGCTAAGTGATCAGATCATATGGACCATCAACAGTTTTGGCAGTAGAAAAAGCAAGTACTTTACATGAATCAAGCTATGGCGAAAATAGATATACATAGAGACAAATCTATATATAAAAGAACCTATTAAATGTTCAGTCAGAGTGACTATCTGCTGTTTGCACTATGTGACTCTTTCCATGGTTAGCATTGTGGCAGAATTCCATGAACGCTATGAGAGAAGATAAAATATCTATATTTGTAAAATACTATGGTGCTCTTTCTGCTGTCTTTCTTGTGGAAAATGCACTTTTTATTGCAGTTTTGATGCTGCCCAAACTGATACCATGGAAGAATAATAGTTTGCTGAACTAGGAAGTCGCAGTAACTTGTCTTCTTTGAGTAGGTTAGCATCTGTCGACCTTCGTAAGACTTCCTGTCTGTCCATGCAGTGGTGCATGTAAAATAGAGTACTACCCAAATTCACTGAGCAGACGTGGAGCTGTAAAACAAAGCAGAATCTGGGAAAGTAATAAGAAACACAACTGCATAAACAAAAGGGAATGCCTCTGGATTAACTATTAGAGATTGGTTAAAAAAGATAAAATCACAAATAATTTTTATTCAGCTCTCTGCCTTGACGTGGTGAAAATCATACTGTATTTTTGCAGCTTCATTCATCGTCATTCTGAATCTGCAAATGCCCTGTAAATAAAGTGTACGTAGCATAAAGGCTTGATCTATTGCCTGGTTTAGCAAACTGCTCTGTTTCCTTCTAAGGACTTTGCACTGTGCTTGGTAGCAATCAGATCTGCAGCCTTGAGTGTAAGCTCACCCTTTGTTTTGAATTATGTGATGTCTTGAACATTACAGGATACAATTCACTGAGGCTGAAATGAGAAGCAGGAGGCTGGTCTGTAAGCCAAATTTTGGTAACATTAAAGCCCTTCCTCAGAAGCTATACTGGAACAGAGTGAAAATATATGCCTTTGAATCTTTCTTTGCACCCTAAAAAATTATGATCTCAGGGAGGATTTGTCACAGACTTGCTGTGTTGAGGGTCCTAGCACTGAAATCAGATTCTGGTGATAAAGTCGGCTGAAGGTAAAAATCCATCTGCAAGGACACCAAGACAGTTAGAAAAGCTATTTATTTTTACTCTATTTTATGTAGTCATTTTCAGTGTTTTCTATTCTTAAGCTATGATGTGGATTTTCCCAGTCGAAACCTGACCTTTTTTAGTGTGAAGGCCTTCCACTAGTTTTTATGGAATCCAGGAAGATCCATTTCAGAGTTCAGCATTCCCGCATGAGTGTATGCATGACTTACAAGCTCCAAGAAAGGCCGGAGATGAAGAACGTCCCTATCATCCATCCAAACAAAGGCTGCAAAAGATGTTTTGCAATACTTAACCTGTACACCTTAGATTAGAAATACATTCCTTGCTGAAGCTGGTAAGCAAAGAAATAAGGAAAGTAGTGTGAATCTGGAGATTCTTTATGAACGTCTGCATCATTCTTCAAGCTGTACTTTGGTTATGTAGAGTCTCTTTTGGGGTATTTGAACTTCTGTCTTTGGTTAAAGTTCATATTGGTAACAGCAGAAGTTACATCCAACATCAGTGGTTGTTATTCACACAAAAGCCATTGCAGGGAAATAGTTGCCTTTTGAACAGAACAAATTGATTCCTCAGGTCTGAATTGGCATGTTAGGGTAGCTAACAACTCTCAAGTAGCTGAGGATTTTGATTAGCTGATGCGATGACTAGGGGAGGGAGGAAGGACAAGCAGTCAAGAGAAAGTCGAGACAGTGAATGAGAAGGGGTTTCAACAACCATTTTAGAAAAGTAGAGGCTAAAGGAGACAAAAAGAGAATAAGCTGGCTACCAAGGACTGAGGCAAAATAAATATTCCAATACTCAGAGAGATAACTATGGGAGGCAGTCCCAAATATGTAAGGACTATGACCAAAACTGAAGGAATAATGAAAAATGAACAGGTGACTGAGCCAGGCTGGGATGCAGACATTTTGGTTTCCTCAATTTCTTGCTCTGTTATGTGGAATGAGAAACTTTAATCTCTTTTTGCAGAGGAACTGCCATTGGTATCAAAGGTAAATGTGAATCTCCAGGAGAGTGCTTGTAATTTGCTAGAAGGGCCTTTGGAAAAGTTAAAAGATGGATTTTGCTTTGTCTCAGGAAATTTGGACACAGCAAAATGTAGGGCCTAGAAACAGTTTGGTAGATGCCTGTACAGAATTGTACCAAAAAGATGAGGAAACAGGTTTAAATGTAAGCATCTCCAAATGTACCCCTGCAGTCAGGTACTGATATCTATTCAGGCTTTCCGGCAAAAAAACCAAGACAAAACATTTATTTTGACTGAATAGTAGCATGCAGATATCCTTTTAATGATTATGGATGGTCCTCACCTAGAGCCATGTTGTGGTACCACTGACTGGCTCCACTGATGTCTAATCTTTCATTTTTTTTATTATTAGCCATAAACTTATTAATTGATTTACAAAAATTTACCATTATATGTTATTCTACCTTCATTACTATGCATCAGACCTATGTTACTAACTTCTATTGCTCAGCTATAAAATCTTGACATATTTAATACTAGAAAACAGCAACAAAACATAGTAGATAGTACATATTGTACCAGCAGGCCTAGGTACAGGAAAAGCTGTGGTAAACAAGACATACAAAAGCTTTATGAATAAAACATTTTTGTCTTGTTTTGTATTATACTGGCATATAATTTACTATACATTAAAGAAGTTTGGAGTTAAAACCAGGTTAGAATGGATCTTCAAAAGGGACTGTACTACTTATTTGTTAAGAAGTGTGCCTTGATTTTTGCACAGACAGCTCAGTTGCCTTGCAAAACGTTCCTTGTCAGTATCTTTCAGTATCAGTGGGATAATAACTGACTGATGTGTAACTGCATCCCAGATTTCGCTCCACAATGGTATGTTGTGCAGCAACCATGGTAAATGTTTTGCAGCATGCATTATCAGTTGACCTATCCTTTGAAATGGGGTGAGATGGGAGATACAGGATAGTGGAGACAGAGCCTCTGCTGGTCTTTTCCCCTTGAGTTTCTTCATTCCTAGCATAGCATATGTAAGCACAAAGAAGAATGTATTTCCAGAGATTGTCTGTTGCTTGATAATCCCTTTCTAGGAGACCTGACTCTTGAAGGACCATGGAGGTCCTGAGACCACTCTAAACTATACTAAGGTCTGGGTGACAATTTAAATGGTCTTACGAATAAGCTGTCATCATTGATGTTTTTGTTGTTCTTCTTTTAGATTCCCTAATGTGAAACTCCAGTCTGCAAGTGGGTACTCAAGTGTAGTGTATTAAATGTGCAATGATAAAGCAAATTTTATAGTCTCACAAAGAGAACACAAAATTTGGGGTTATTTCATCTCTTTTACACCATATTTACTGTTCCATAAACATAGTGCATTGAAGAACATCAAAAGATGTGTTCCCATCTAGGACAGGTGAAATTTTATGGCTGCAGACTACAAGAGGTCCCTGAAAAAAATCAATAGCTATAAATACTATGTCTTCCTTATAAATAGAATTCCTAGGCTGTTGTATTACATAAAACAAAATCCCTAAGGCAATTTCACTCTACCCAGCAATTTTTTCTCATTGATTTCTTCTTGCATTCTTCTTCCATGGCTAAGGAAGCATATGTCAAAAGCAATTGCACCATATTTGTAGGATTAATAATTGTCTGCCTTTTCAGAAAGCTTAATAGAATAGAGGACACTCTAAAATAGTTACATTAGAAGTGCACTACATATTCCTGTTATCTGCAAAGTTGGGGATTTTTATGATTCGTCATCGTGTGTTCATGCATGTCCTAGCAGATGCGTGTCATCTTCCGTAATGTCTTTGTTAAGCCCAGTAATACGCGTGTAGGCAAACCCCAAACTATTGGGGAAGATCTTTTGTTTCAAGGAGACAAATCTGAATTATAAAAATTCCAAGCAATGAGTTCTTATCCACTTAATTTTGATAATTCAAATGTTAGTTGTGTATGTCCTTCTAAACTTCTGGAGCAGGGTTGTTTAATTTAGGCTTTTATGTATTGGTTGAAGTGCTATGTGAATGCACCTATACTTCCTCTGGAATCTGAACCAGCTTGCAAATACTATTTCATGTATGTGAAAGTGCACAAGAGTTTTTGAAGTAAAAAACAGTTTCCACACCTGGAAGTTATAAGTCTTTTATTGTGAAGTTCGGTTTTAATGCAATGCATTGTCGTGATCAACTTGGGCTTTCTTTCTGCTATTCCTCTCCCTTTCAAGTCTGGTTTTATCACGTTATTCCATATACATTGCCTGATCAAGATTTTTGAAAGTCTGACTAACCTCAAAGACTTTATTTTCCAACAAAGATGTAGATATGAATTTGTGGTTCAGTACATGTACTTTGTTTCTTTGTTAGTAGTACCAGGAGAATCTTCAATGTATGTAAAGAGAAAATAGGCAACATTTAAAATAATTTGAAATATAAAGATGGTCAAGATGAGTAGTGGTAATTCAAGACAACCTTTGAAGGTACTTGCACTGAAAAAAATCTTTTCAATTTTAAAATCAGATGAATAAAAGGTCATGGGTGAAGAAGGGCTGTGTGTACAATGATCTGAATTTTTCTCTTAAAGACGGGAATGGAAGTTGAAGCAGAAGCAGAAAATAGCAGCTCCAAGGTTTTGAAAAACAGAGGAAAAATTCAGAAAACAAAAGACCTTGAGACCTTTATGTCATTTGCAAAACACTAAAATGGAAATAGGAGATTGCTGCTATCTAGTAGCCATCGCAAAATTGAAGGGTTACTCCTTGTTATTACATTTCAGGTATCTGTCCTTGTTCCGTATTTCACTGAATTTTTGCTTTTAAGAGAATTCACCAGACAGGTGTGACCATGGAAAAGGTAATAGCTGAAGATATTGCTGTGATTAAGAAACCAGCTCACAGCAGGAGTGTTTCATAATATTGTATAGGGAGTGTTTTCAAGGGGAATGAAAATGAGACAGACATTTTCTATTATTGCTAAATGCTGAGTTGCTAGCACTGTGCCACAAGCTCTAAGCAGTAATCATGTACTGCTTTCTTCTATTGAGTGGGCACTCTAGCCTTTAGAAATTGGAATTCCATCTTGTTGACACATTATGCTTCAGTGGCTGAGCAAGTTGTTTCATTGCTGAAATATGACAGGCTGACCAAAATTCTTTTTGCATTTGTGGGCTTTTTTTCTGGTACTGTTTTACATGGGTTAAAATTAACTGTAAAAGCATGGGGCTTTTTGAGATGTAGTAGAATGTTAATGTTTTAATAAAGTGTTTACCCCAGAATTGCACTGTGCAATTAACCAGCTATATATTGCTGCCAAGGTGCATTATTTCCATTGCCCATATCTTGCAGTGCAGGGCAATTCATTGATCTGGTGACTGCTATGAAACTCAGCAGCTGTGTGGATAAAGCAATCTAGAGAATGTTTCCATTTTTAATAATATGGATCACATTAGTTCGTAGGACTAGCAAAAGAAAAATAAATACTTTTTATACAGAAAGCAAATCAATTACTTGAACTTGGCTTAATAGCAGAAGAATACCTACTTTTTACTTTACATCCCAAATCATGAAGTACTAGCTTGAAAAATATTGTTAGAAAATATGTGAGTCTCTTCCATTCTATGTGAGCTAAAACTGAGACTTCATTAATTTTGTCTGCTAGATTTCCAGAATATTCTGGGATGACTCATATCATGTGATAAAATTCTGTATCCCTTGATTTATGTAGGGTATAGCTTTTACCTGACTTCTGCATCATGCAGGCATCTGGAAAATGGCTTTGTACATTTACATTGCAAATTGAAAGTGCAGTGTCTTCAGTTATTTTTGCTTGACTTATTATTCTCTGGCCTACCTAGTAAAATTTAAAACCATTTTAAATCTGTCGTATGTGTTCTAAGACAAGATCAAGGAAGCAGAGAAAAGAGGTAGTTGCCCAATAAGAGGATGGAAGATGATGGTCTGTGTAATCTAGAGATATCACAGCTAAGAAATACAAATATGAAATAAGAACAACACTGTATTTGAGTCAGGGAAATTGTATTAGAGAAAACTAGGATAAAATCAAGTTCTTCCTTGTAAAGATAAGTCAAAACTGGGCACACAGACCTGGGAATTAGAGATGATAAAACTGATGTCTGTGAATGTAAACCAGCTCAGACTGGGATTTGTCCTGCAGAAGATACATTGTCCCAATTTAACCAATTTGTCTGAAATAGGAATGAGCTAAAGTTGCAAGCAATTGAGGCCCATTTTAAACTGAGGGCTGAGATAAAATAGCGGGTGGGTTTAAAATCACATCAGTGGATGATTTTAGGATTTATCAGCTAACTCTTAGTCCTTGTAAACTGTCAGATCAAACAATCCCCTGGAAGGGTGACAGGGGTTTTCATATTAGAGATGTCAAACACTCAACTTTGTCACTTGTCCAGTATTTAGATTGCAGAGCCCGAGATGCCTGGGCTTCCATTTTCTTCACCTGTGGAAAGAGAACAACATTTTACAATAGATGCAATGCAAAAATGTGCATAATTTAAAATATTCACAGCTTACCCTAAACTGATTTTAGCACATAGATGTGCAAAAAGACCTCCAAAAAAAAGTGCCTTCTCTGGAGAGATTCCTGTTTTTAAGTACCCATTGAGTATATCATGCTCTGATGCTCATGTCAGGAGAAATTGATCACTGAACTTGAAGGAAAGTCAAAATTTTCTCTCAGGGCTTATTGTCAGAGACTTGATATTCTATGCCAGAGTTGGTGGATGAGCTAAATACCATCTCCAGGAATCTGGGGGCATTTCTCACCTAGAAATTCCTTTTTATTTGAAGAGCCACAGGCTTTGATGACATCTTTGTCTATTTTGGACTATGCCTGTGGCACAGCACTGTTTAGTCTCTTGACGACTGCAGTGCTCTTGTCTAATTAAAGTAATGGGGCTCCATGTAGCAGTATCTGGGTGGTACTTAATGGCTTATGATGCTCAGGAGTTTATATTAGATGGACTCATAATTCTATCTAGTCTTAAGTATAATGGAAGTTTATGACTGGAGAGAACTTGCAACTACTTTTTTCTTACTACTCATCTCCTCTTCAACGAAGTGCTTCAAAATATGTCTGACAGTCAGGGGACAATGTATTATCATGTGGCCCATCAGAAAAGACTGGGAGTGCAAAAATCAGAAAGAAGGAAAAATAAACTGTTTATAGGAATTGCCAGTTAATTCTGCATGTATGAAAAACAGAGCTCTGTCTTCTGGCTTCATATTTCACTTACATACAAGAAAAGATTATTCTCCTCTACTTGATAGAAAAAAACATTTTGCACAGGATAGACAAGTGTAGCCATTTTAAATCAACCTGTACTTCCTTCAGCTAGTAGGTTAAAAAGTCCTGGTTGCAGCAGCCTGTCCCAGACCACAAGAGGTGCTTGAGCTTTCTTGCTTATACAGTTCATATACTGACTGCGGTTTCATAATCAGTAAGACAAATACATATTAATTTGTAAATTATCAGAAATTGGTGTTAGTGGAAGATTTGGTATGAATAAACAGATCTATCACTGAGTCACTGGAGAGGGAACAATAATGCAATCAGGACAGGATGTGCTGCTTGAGAATGGCAGCCATCAAGGGGAGGATTCTAATTGTGCAAGAGGCTTATTTGAGCAATCTTCTAAAAAAATTCTGTATTTGAACAGGAAAGAGAAACATGGGCTGAATGCAGGAAATCATTTATAAATGAAAAGGAAAATAAATATGAATCAAAAAAGCCTATTTATTGCCTTTCATATGAAGTTTCATATGAAGGCCTCCTGAGGCACTTTGGATTATATTATTACATTATTGCAAAAAAGCAGGAGGTGCTTAATCAATGAGAAATGATGGAGTAAGGAGCTAGGACCAGAACAATAAGACATTAGATTAAAATGAATCTATTGACTGGCATTTTTAGCTAAGCCAGGATAAAAATTCAAAGTTCTGAATTCTAAAGAAGAATTGTCCTCATTATGTGGCTGGTATAATTCCAGCCTGTAGCCCAACTCAGAAGTAAATCACAAGATTCATAAAGTGAGTGGCTCACACAGATCCCAAAAAACCGTTTCTTTCTACTGCTTTTGTGGCACTTGTAGTCTTCATGTTGTTGGATGTCAGAGTAAAAAAAATTTAATAGAGATTTGGGGTTTAAGTCTATTCTTTGTAAGTACAAACACAAAAAACAGTAGTTTGTGTCAGTTTGGAACTTACAAAGAATGACACTTTTTTTTTACGAAAAGGAGTATCCCCAATTAAAAATGTTTGCAAGTTTTTGTATTTCTTTATTAGCTGATCAAAGAAATGCCCAGAGAGTGTCCTTCTCAACTCTGACTCTGCAAATACATAAAGTCTCTGTTGGTCAGGAACACTCTTGGTTCATTTTTGCAAGACTACAACACCATTTTTCATCTGGAGGGCGTAAAATGGTAGCTTACCAAGACTATGAAAGTCTTTGTTATAAAAAAAGGAATGGCACAAATAGCAGAGTACAAGCATACCATAGGAATGGTAGTATGCGCTGACATTTTTCTGAAGAATATTTCTTTTGTGATGACAAACAAGATGCTCTGTAAAGCTTCCCAGTGCTCCTCTTAGGTTTACAGTTACATAGGGTTTCTCATTGGATCTTTAAGGACAAGATTTTTCAAACACATTACAGTTACAATAGTATGTCTGTGGAATGAAGCAAAGCTATTCCTTTTCATTTCACCAGTACAAGAGAAATGTTTATTTTTCATTGTACATATACAGAATCCAGATTGACTGAACGCTGAAATGCATCTCTGTGCTATGCTCCATGAAGAGTGGGATGAAATTGGCATTAAAAATATTTAAAGTATAGCTAAATGTAGTTCTCATACAAAAAAATTAATAGCTTTTTAAAATAAAATTAAGTAGAACAGTTATTCTGAGATCAATTCCCTCACCACTAGTATTTCAGTAAGGTATTTAATAATGATGTCACATGCAAAACTTTATTATTTCAAAACCATTTCAAAGAGATAGCAAAGCCACCATTCCACAATCAAAGCTGATTTTGAAGTGCTGAAACAAAGCTGATTTTCAATTATCAGAGTCAAAAAAAAAGTGTCTGAATACTGTCTTGATTGCTGCAAAACTGCTGTCTTTTCAAGTTGGATAACTCAAAACAAATAGGTTCTTCTTAAGAAGCTTCAAAAAAAATCCCCTTCTAACAAAGCATAAAAAACACTCAGCCCGAAAGAAAATATCTCAGTAAAAAAAAGTTATAAGCTTCTGAAAGTGAGTTTAGAATAGAAGTTGCATCTCAACATTAACAATTGTATTAAGGTCACTAAGGTATAAAAAAGGGAGTAAAGAAAATGTTGCAAAGTCAAGGGCAAACGATGAAAATAAAATAAAATGAAAATATAATGACCAAATTAAATAAAAGACATCCCTTACACAGTAATAACATTCTGAATGAAAAGCAAGGACATAGATTTGGAGAACAGCAGCCAACTGTAATTCAGTGGGAAATAATAGAAAACCAGAATGCAGTGTGTGCTCATAAAACCCTCATGAGAGAGAGAAGAAAAGTAAAAATTCTGATAAGGATAATATAATATATCTTTGAAGAGAGGCCTTGACTAAGGGCAGAAAATCATGGGTGGAAAACCAAGACTCAGTTAACTCTATTTTATCCTTATATTTCTCAAAAATTAAATAATTCATGCCACTCTTTTTTTTTTTACAAAATCTCTCACATTATATTTGCTGACAATCACTACCTTGATAGCAAATCTATTCCACTGACACTTAAATGGCATAAGTGAAGACATAAAGAGAAAGGCTTAAAGGTACTGGTGGCTCACTTGTTCAGACGAAATTAAATGAGCAGTAAAACATTCTGGTAAAACTGGGCCTTGTTTCCCTTAAGAAATATCAAATAGCAGTAATAAGTTTTGTATATATCTCTGTCATTTTTATGCCAGTGAAAATGCTCACATATGTAAAATCAAATAATGACGTTGGGAAGTCTCTTATGCACACCTGAAATAGTTATATTAAAAAATATTGACTTTTAGACTACCACTCTAAAGCCAGTGTTTGTTATTAAGTATAGTCAATATAGTCTGCAAACAAAAAATAGGTATGAGGCATGTTCTACAACATTATTATATATAAGGAAAGCTTGACAAGACTTTGTTTTCTACTTACTTTCCTCTTCAAACTGAAGTTAATTTGAATTTTATTCCCTTGTTTTATTTAGGAAACTTCTTGTAGGTCTCCTAAACATGCTTTTTGAAATTCTTTCATTTTTGTGGTAAGGATACTTATATTAAAATCTAATTGAGCAGCATCATTCTGGAAAAACAAAATAGTTGAATAGTTGAATATACCTGTTGTTGGCATAGACTATCAGTGACATATCACCTAAATCAGAAAGCTGAAATCTTAAAATCCACCAGGAAGTTGAAACTGAAATCCGCAAGTTCCCACTGGAGATGGAGGGGGAGTAAATAGGAAATTGAGGGCAACAAGGAGCCAGCCTTAAGGTGAGGTCTGAGAAGACATGGTGGGAACTTATGGATTATTCAAAATTCTCACTGAAGCACCAATATATTCACTCCGTTTCTTGACTCAAAGAGTGGGAAATTGCTCCTCTGTTTTGTGGGAACAGCCTGGAAGGAGATAACAGGAACATTAACTTGCCTCCTCTGCTGAGAGCTGTGCCTTTATGTGAGGTGCTACCACACTTCTGGTTGGTTATTTGATCCCTAGTAAGCAGGTTGAGATGGAGAATACCAGATAGTAAGGGGGATGGGTTCTCCAGAGATCCCAAGCAGAGTCTGAAAATGCATATTCTATAAGGAAAACCTAGAATTTATTGCATCCTTTGATGAGTGGCTCTGGCATAAAGGAATAAAAGTATAGATGAGAGTATGTGTGCCTTGGCTGCATGTGTTCAGAATTATGGGAAACTACCTGCCACACCTTTGTATAAATGAACATGGAATTGGGATGGTTACCTGAACTAGTGGGTGACATCCCTGCCCATGGCAGGGAGCTTGGAACTAGGTGATCTCTAACATCCCTCCCAGCCCTCACTGTTCTGTGGTATCATGGGCTGTGTGTAGGAGTTGCAGTGCGCAGGTGCAAAAGAAGCAGGGAGGCAACTGCAAGTGTGTACAGAGTGAGTGGTCTGCTAAGTGGGTGAAAGCTTCACAAAGATGTGTAAGCTTCAACTGTATAAAGAATGGCCTAGCCACATGACCATGATATTTTACATGAGTTCCTGGTCATTGCAGAATTTTTTGGTGAATGTATACTGATTATATCAAATTTGGTGTTTGCAAGTATCCATGGGTATCATATTTTAAAATCCTTTTACACTGACAGGAAGCTTTTTTTGGTTACCTAAAGTAGTTACCTAAAGTTATTCAGGAAAATGTTTTGGATTTGGAGATGGAAAAAATGTGGCTGCCAAACTGTAGGATTGCTGTGAGCTAGAAACCCACCATATCCTGCTATGAGAGGAGTGACAACAACTGGTAATTGGTGAGTTAAATAAATCAAAGAGGAAATAAACTGTACAATAAATGTACGATGCAATAACAGCTTTTATATGCTGCTGGGGTTCTCACCACTGGTGTTTTCATAAAATGCATCACAAGCTTTCAGTGTTCAGGGAAACACATTAGTGTTCTTGAATTGTTTTTATTATAAGCCATGCAAATAGTATTTGTCCCAGTGGGGTGTGACATTAATTATTAGCAAAAGATGTTTTGCATGATTTCAGTCCACACAGAATGAAGAGTTTAGTCTTTCTTTTCAGAGTGTGACATATAACTATTCAAAACCGCATTAAAAAACATTTAACCCATGCAGAGTATTCCTGCTGAAGAGGTGACACATGGCAGAAATAAATTGCCCTAATAACATTTGCAAATGTTTTGTGACTGCAAAAACGTTATCAGTGTAATTCAAACATGTTCCCTTTTGTTATGCTTCAGAAAAAAATAGTACTTAAATTCTTTTGTATGGATGACCAGTGGTCAAATCCTGAAATAAAAAAAGTTTGAATCTTTTGGAGATAGATTTTTTTAGAATAAGTCCCCTAGACAAAGCAAACAAAAAATCAATCAAACAAAACATACTTCTGCAATAGAGGCAAGAGGAAAGCAATGACTTCTGAAAGGTAAGAATAAGTATTCTTCTCTAACTAACAAGAAATCAGTTCTAGGCAGAAAAGGGGAGCTGATAAGTCAGTAAAGAAATCATAAAGTCACAATGGTAAATTATCTCAGTGTAAAGGAGGATTAGGAAGGGTAAGGAGAGACCAACTTGCTTGAAAAATGACCTTTCTATGACTTGAAAAGTAAGAAAGAAATGAATGCAAAATTTAAGCAGGTTATATAATTTTGGATAGCTAGAGAAACAGAAGACACACAGGCTGTCAGAAAGTGCAAGGTGTGAAATAAAATATTTTTGATATAAAGTCTACCAAACAGTATTCAGAACACTTTCCATAAAGAAGTAAGAGAAACAGTAACATGAAAGATCAAGGAAGCTTTTATTTGGCTTCTCATTGAGAGGAATCTGTATCATTAAAATGCTCCAAGAAGGCAAAAGTGTTTACTTTTATGTTTAAATCTAAATTTAAAAGTTCAAGCCTGCTTAGATGGTTAGCAGAGCTAAAACCAGTGAAACAGAATTAAAAATACCCACTACGGTGGGGAAAGGACAGCATTAAGATATGTTTTCAAATCCACTTTCCCTGATGAAATTTTTTCTTGTAGGAATGGTTGAAGAATATCCAACATATTAATCATCACTTCTAAAAACAGGGTAGGAAAGATTTTGCAGAAGGCAAAAGCGTGAAATCTGTGTCTAAAAAGAGAAAAAAACACCATAATCTGAGACTTACAGACAAGTGGTTTTGCATTCCTGAGGAGAAATTGTAGCAAACAATTAAACTACTAGTAATAAGAAAGAGGACAAAAAGATAAAGTCTCAGGAAGCGTGGACTTAGCAAGAGTTTATCACATCAATCTAATTTATTTTGCCAGAGTAACAGGACTTATGAGTAGGAGAGAACTAGAGGATGTTTTTTGCATTGAATCCATCTAAGCATCTCACATTGTTTCATATAAAATTCACAAAGGTGAACTAGGAAATACAAGACCAGATGATAATTATATATATACAATTAGGTGAATATGTTATTACTTGGAAAGGTGTGTGTAGACTATTTATCAGTATTTCACAATTAAAGCAGAGAGTTACTTCAAATCTGTCCTGAGGTTGATAGGTTTTCGTATTTTCTCCTATGCCTTGATGAGTAATTATAGAGTAAAGTTATTAAATTTGCATAGGATATGTAGCGGGGGGACAGAAAACAGTTTGGAATTCAATAGCAATTCAGTGAGAATAAATGTAAAGTGTCTATATATAGACATGTACAAACTGTACGTTAAGAGAAAAAAATGTGTAGAGAGACAGCAACAGGGCAAAAGATGATCTGGGAGCACAACCTGATCTTGAGTCAGCGGTGTGGTAGTGTAGAAAAGGCATGTGCTGGACTGACATATATGAATCACAGTAATTATTTCTCCTAATCCAAAATAACACAGCAAGGGAACATGAACAATGGCCCTGTTTTCTTTTCTGATGTTATTGTTGAATTAAAAAAGGAAGATGTCCATTTTAACATGCTTCTTATTCCAAGAAAAGATCCTTTTTTTCTAGCGTCTTCCCATTCCACTTGGTTTGGAGGATAAATTGGTGAGATGTGCCATCAACAACTTTCTCCATAGCTGCTTGACTCTCTGCTCATTCCAATCTGTAGCAGACTTTGCTCTAGAAATACTGAGTCCCAGATAAAAGCCATCTGAAACAAATAAAATCTAATAAGTGTAATATTGCAGAATGCCTATATGCTGTCAGTGACTAACACACATAAACCTAAGGAGAGCTCATACCCGTGGAGTCTTTCTAAATACTGCTTTACAGAAAGCCAGCCCTAGCTCAGAGTCACATTACTCCTTTCACCTCTCTTGTGAGTTCCCATTGCCAGGATTTGATTAGATAATATTTTTTTCCTTCAAATAGCCAGCTGATTATGAAATGGCAGTGCTGATACTTCATGATAACACAGAATAAACTAGCCACCGTGTATAGAAGCACTGTGGACATTTTATGAGGAAAGAAACATTTAACTTAACCTTTAAAAAAGAAATCTATCTAGTTCATACAGGCCACAGTTTCAGAGCTCCCAAATGTTTGATCCATCTCCCAGTTCTTTGAACAGTCTGGAAATGACATAGGAAAGCACAGTGTAGCTGGTCCCATTCAGTAACTAATTTGGTTGAAAATGTTCATGGAAATTGCGGAACTTGAGGCATAGCACTGTGTAAAAGGCAGGAAATTGTCCATCTGCCTGTCTTTTTTCTCTTAGCAAAGGTCATTCACATTTTGTGCCACATAAATCTTGCAATTATTTTTTTGTATTTCCCCTTGACTGCATATTAAAGTATGGAAGCAAAAGAGCTTCAGAAACCTTTTTATGCATGATAGTTCTTCAGTGCTATTTTCTTCTCTGTCCTTTGGACCAACTTGTTCCTTGTAGGTGTCTTTCTCAGATTTAAAGATGCATAGCTGTGCTCTGGTGTGTGTGTGTAGGTGCGTGTGGGTTTTCCATGCCTTGAATTCTATCATTTGTCTTGTGTTTTCACCTTTTCCCCCTTCCTTACCAATTTCTATAAAAAAACACATTTGAAGTAAAGCCTCCAGAGCTTTTATCAAGGAAGTGAAGGAGTATTTCAGTTTGTCTTTTTTAGGTATTTTCAACTAATTCTATTTTAAAAGAGAAAAAGACCCTCAAATTTTTTTGTCAAAATTTCATATTTATCTTAAATCTTTTGGGTACAGTTGAATTCACTTAATTCCCTCCATATTTTATTTGTAGTATATTAGTTCTTCAGCACTTAGCTATTCATGTTGCATTTCTATTTCTTGTGTCTATGTGTTCTTTTCTCTTTCTTTGTGTATTGTTTATTTTCTCACCTTGTACAATCCTCTCAAATGCAGCATTTACCTCAAGTATTATTATTGTTTTTAAATAACTCTCTTCCTGCTGCATTAATTTCTGGAAGACATTTTTTCACACTTTCCCCATTTTATCTCTTTGTAAACATTTACCTGTGTATTTACACACAGAACAATACCTGCATATACACATTTCAGCAAAAGTTGCATTTTGGAATATTTGCAAGCAGCAGAGAATTCATTCATTTAAAGGAACTCCTGTAGTATAACTGTGTTCTCTCTGGCACTTTACCAGTGATATTTTATTTTGTGAATTGCATAATCCTTTTCATAGAACTTCCTTTTATTTTGGTATTCAATGAACAGTTGCAATGGCACCTTTTCAGGGGTTTTTTTTGTGTATTGCTGCTTTTCAGACCTCTGCAGCTAAACCTTTCCATTTGAATACGTGGAGAAGATGAGCAAGGAAAAGTATTAGGCTTTTAGGAGTGGAATAGTGTTCATATCTGAATTTTCTTGTCATGTGAGGCTTATTCAAAATAGTCTCTCAAACCAGATAAAACAAATTTGACAATCAAGTTCAGTCACACCTTTTATTTAATCTTTTTATTTTAAAAGTATAGGGCAAAGCCAAAGGTATACCCAAAGACAAGTTATTATAAATGGAAGTTGCAGAAATATTTGAGTGACAGCAATCAGGATACATAATGTAATTTTTCAAAGTTTCTTCCATAATTTAAGAAGGTGTTTTTGCACATGTGCAGATATGATACCTGTGAACAGTTGATAGAAATTGCACAGAAATATTAAGAGCAGGAAACCCCCTTTATCTTACTGATACCACAACAACTAATCTCATTATAAGCTAGAAGTGTACTTAGGAATTGAGTAAAATTCTTAGGTTTTGTAGGGACCCATACATTTGGACTACCTTAAAAAGCATATTAAAGCATGCATTTTTTTTAAAAATCTGAAAAATTTTCATTTGGTTCCCAAAGGATGATCATGTGGCTTGCAAGCATTATGCCTGTAATATAAACTTAGCTTCTGAAAACAAACATGTTATTAATATTTAACACAGTTATGTCACATTATGATTATTTCTGGTTAAGTAGTTGTGATTGATATTTTAAACTTGAATCATGAGGCAGATGGCAAAAGGTAAGGGGAATCTTAACTGGGATTCCTTTTTACCCTAACGTCACTTTTAGCATTGGCTTCTTCCATTCTTCTGGACATCTGCTTTGTTTGATATTCTAAGCAGTTCATGGTAATTCCAATTTCTTAATAATGGTAGCACCTCCTAGTATGTAGTTTTCACTGAGCTAAGCAGCATCTTTTCTAGAGAAAGATTAACTGTTCATATATGGCCTTTTTTAGATCTGATCTCTCAGGACTCGTTTTGGAAAGCTTTATTCCTTTGTACTCTTTTAAACCTGAAAACATCATATGGTGAAGAAAAATTAAAATGGACATTGAAAAGCCAGAGATTCATCTTTCTACCTTGCCTTTTGATTAAAAGCTAATAATTTTTTCGAAGTAGCAAAGGCTACTCTTTCTGAACATGATAGGCAGAGGCAGATCAAGCAAGTAGGTTATCTAGTTCAGTTATACCACCATGTAGCACACTTTAACTGCAGCTGTCATGTCTTTAGAACTTGTACTGAATTGCTCAGCGTTTGATTGTGGATCAAGGAATTGAAATTAGTGACTAATTAAGTGTGCAGTGAATAAGATTAAAGGACAGGACTGGAATAACTTCATGAGTTAACGTTCTGGTTTTACTCATACAAGGGAGCTCTATAAACAGCTACAGAAATAAGAATGGCACAAGATCATTCCACTAAAATACTATTCATGAAATTTACAATTCTTGATTTAAATTATTTGAAATATTCTGTAAACATTTCTTGAAAATTTTCTGAATTATTTCATTTTTCAATGTGAGCCTGTCTGCAAAGGGAATTGGAAGACTTTTTTCTGATGTCGTGACTTGTTCCACCACGCATTTGGAGTAAGTGAGTACCACTTTGATTTGTTTACTCAGAGAGCTGTTTCATTCCATGTGCTTTGAAGCAATGGTGAAAAAAACCTGGCAGTATCAGCTGTGTGGTGTTGTCTGTCATATATAGTGTCATTTTGAATGTGACGATTAGTCAAGATTCAGGAAAGTGGTAGTTGCTGCTTATCCTAGAATGTTTTAACAAGCAACTGATTTGTTTTCTTACACAAAAAGACAATTTGAAGAAGAGCTGAGCAGAGCTCAGAGAATATAAAGCAAATGTCTAGACATTTCCCTACCAAGAAGCAAGTTGTTAAGGTTTATGGCATAATTTCACAGGTGGTTAACTGTGTAACTTCTAATATTTGGATGGGTTTTTTTAAAATTAATATTGCTCTCATATTCTTCATAATGCTTTGGGGCTTGGGGAAGGGGGGAGTTTCTTCCAAACACTCACTACTTCCGCAAACCTGTGTTCTCACTCTACCCAACATCAATTTAAAGTTATAGAGCCCTGAATGACACCATCTGACTAACACATGTGACACATGGGAGACCAGAAACCACTTCCTGCAGCCAA
Organism: Lycocorax pyrrhopterus obiensis; assembly: GCA_014706295.1. Lineage (NCBI taxonomy): Eukaryota > Metazoa > Chordata > Aves > Passeriformes > Paradisaeidae > Lycocorax > Lycocorax pyrrhopterus. Next base: position 37,473,181 of record JACSVZ010000004.1, on the reverse strand, counting down.
GGTACCAGTAGAGCCAGGGAATCACATTTTTGGCATTGCAATCAAGAATTATCTACATCCTCTTTCTTCTCAAGTCACAGTACAGGTCTCTTGCATCATAGGTTGGCTGTGCAATGGGCTTACAAAGCCACCAGAACATCCAGCCTTCAATTTCCTTGTTGTTTTGAATAAGAAAATTGTAAGAACAATAGAAAATTGTAGCCGAGAGGGTCCCCTGTCCAATTACAAGCCTGACAAAAGTGTTTGGCTCTCTACTGCAGCTGTTGTTTTGTCAGAGTAGCAGTTATCGAGACATCCTAGAGTTGGTCCTGGAACTGGCAAGCTGCAAACCAAATAATGCTGCTGTTCCTGTTTGTACCATCTGCATATGGAATGCAGAGCCCCAGTCAGAGGAAAAACCTTGGAGCAGGCCCCGTGAAGACAAAGGACAAAACTTACCCTCAGCGCTTCTGTGAAACCCCATGCTCACTGAGAAAATTAGAAGTGATGTATCTAGAGTTGGCCAAGTCTTTCTCGAGAAGCAAATCTCCCTGTAATGTCTTCCTGACTCTGGTTAGACATCTGGACACGTGATGTAACTCTACACCTGGACCAAGGGGCACGCACTGTTGTGCTCAGGGGAACATTTTCAGAACATTGGGCCTGCGCTGCTGATGGAAACATTTCAAATAACAGTGTACTTGTGATAGATAGTTGATCAGGGAATACTTTCTCTAAAGCATCCTTGTTCAAGATATCTAGGTAAGGGGTCATAACTTTGCTTTATCATAGAGGAAACACTTCTGTTTTCCACTTAAGACACGTTTGCTTACTTCTTTTCTCTTATAGTCACCCTTAAGTCCCTTCCAACAGCCATAGGTTTTTGACTTCCTTCTGAAACTGCCTTTCAAGGTAGTCTGACTATAATGCCTCTTAATCCTGAAACATCTTCCTCAGACTTTGAGGAGGTTTTCTTCCTAAAAAGACGGATTCAGAAAAAGTCTTGTTTTTCTCTACGTCAGATGATTTCACTATTCATCCTTCTCTTCTCTTACCAAATACAATCAAAGAATCATTGCTTCACGAAACTAATTAAGACTAGCAGGAATGCAGGTGCTGGTAATCTAGGGAATTCCCAATCGTTTCTCTCCAGATAGTCGTGGAGACCTTGCCCCACTATAGCGCACACTGTTTTCGAAGTATGACGTTCACATTATTCCCTCCTAAGAATTTGCTAGAGCTTGCAATGAAGACTGGATTCTGCAAAAATAAAAGCATGATTTACAGATTTTAAAAGCATTCACTATCAAAAAGTACATACTAAAAGTTTCTATGCTTTCCCTGTTTCTCAGCACTGTTATACTGTTATGCTAGACAGCTGTCTGAACTGGCTAAATTTTTGTTCTGAAATTTGCCTCCACCTGAAAATGAAATGCCTGTAACCTATTGTTATTCCTGTCTCCTCAAGGTTTTCTCTCTCTTCTTTCCCTGCAAATTTTGCTGCAGTTCTCTAGAGAAATGAAAGGCCTTTGAATTGAAACTGATGCTCCTAGACAGTACAATGCTGTTGTCATCTATGCATTTACATTTTCCATTCTCCTTGGCTTGGCTATTTACTAGAAATACCAGCTTTCCATAGCCTTAAGACAGAAAGAATGTCTTACACTGTGTACTTCTAGAAGCTGTTGCTATGCCCTGTAGGGCATCCTAACTGTTGTCCTAAATTGAGATGACAGTGTTGCTCATATTAAATTGCCTTCTTGCTTGGCTTGGCATGCTGGGATCCATATCTATTAATGCAGGAGTGTCCAAATGTCCTGCTAGGAAAGCAATTTGTTCCTCAGTAGGGTGTCAGGAAAGCAGCTGGTCTAAGAAACTATCAGAGGTGATGTTAGGGGCAAGTTGTGTTTTTCTTGATTTAATGGAAATTTTTACTGATCCATCTCCTTGCCTGTCCCCACCACTTGTCAACAGGGCAGCACATATCCATCTTCAGCCATCTCCTATCCCTCCCGACAAGCCTGTCATAACTCTCTTGTGGAGAGACAGCCTTTCACACAGCCTGAGCCTCATAATAGACACTTCAACAACAGAAAACATGTTATTAATGGATTTTTTTTTAATGCCCTACAGAGACACAATTTCAGAACACTCTTGCTAAGTACCAGTTTTTAAACCTCCACTTGGAGAGAGAGACGCTCACAAACTGAGGCTTATTTTTGTCTCTCTTCTCTTTTTGCACACATACCATAAAGTACCTTTAACCCCTTGAATAACTTTTATCAGTTTGCCTTTTTTTCCATTTATATTCTAAATTAGATTTTAAGTCGACTAATGAAAGAGAAATATGAGTTTTCTGGAGCCTCATTCAATGGCTTATTAATGTTCATATATGTTAGCTTTTGTTTGAAACAATTATTATGGGGGTGAATACATTTGTGAAGTTGTGGTTATGGCAGAAATAATTTTCTGGGGAGCTTAAGAGGAAGCAGAGTACCAGTAGGATGTGACAGCCTCTATCTTTATGTCTGTAGTTGCATCATGATATAGGCAAGTGTGACATGAGCTGTATGATACAGTTTGCTGCTAAATAGGGGGCATGCATGTTAAAGCATACTTCTTAATTAGGTCTGCTTGAAAAGTTCATAAGGACTGTACATAACTGTAGGAAACCTCCCTTAGAGACCGTGATCGTTATGTCATAGAACAAAACAAGTCCTGTCAATAAATTCTGGAATAAGGAGCATGTAAATATTCAGTGAGAGCTAAAATCATTTTCTTTCTAAGATGCAACAAAATAGTTTGAACTCTCAATGTAATGAAATTCAGTAAAGAAAACAGCCTTAACCTTAGCTTACTTAATCGTGCCTCAGTGCTTCCAGATGTCTCTTAGGACTGCAAAAGCTACATCATTTTTCAGAAGGTAGCTGCTGAGAAATAGTTTTTAAACATTAAATGGGTTGTCAGATTTTAGTCTGAATTAAACCCACAAGGATATGCCTAGGATATGTCAACTATATTTTTCTTTTTACTTTAAACAGCCACTTATACTATATGTATTATGAAATACACCAGTGAGGCTTCTAAATCCTTCCCTGCTACCTATTTTCATTTTCAATGTCTTTCTGAAGTTTTTGAAATTGGAAGTCCAAAAATGAAATAAGTTTTAACTTCCAGAGTTGACATGCTAATTGAAAATGTAAGTGCTCATATTGACCTGGCCACACTTTTTCCTGATATCAGTGAGAAAGGTTTGCTTGATTTTACTTAGAATATAGCTGATATCATGGTATGAAACTATCATAGACCTTCAGCCTGTAGCTTAGCAAAATGGATAATGTGGTGCAATATAGGAAGAAGCTTTATTTTGTCAAGGAAGAATGAAAAGTTAATTTTACAATTCATTCTAATCAGATTGAGAAACTCTTTAAAAAGCACTGTGTAATCTCCCTAAAGTCACCTAGTGCTAGCTCATCATTATTTAAGCCATAAAATGCAATTTTTGTATATGAAAGGCTGTAATGGTTAATTTTTGAAGCACAGAAAAAATGCATTTTTAATGTGATATTTTTATTTAAAAATTTTTAGCTAGATAATTTTAAGATTTATTCGTTCATTTCCACAGGCAGTTTTTCATAGCAGTGTCTTTTTTTTAATTTGCTACATTTTTTCCATAGTAGGGTCATTATAAAAATACCAAACATTACCAAATATATAATTTAATCTATAGGTTGCTATATTTTTAAAACACTTTATTTTGGATGTTGATAAGGACACTATAAGATTGAGGTTTTGCCAGCATTTACCTGCTGTCCCTTGAGGGAATCCTGTCATCTCCATGGTCTGGATCTAGGATTAATATTTTGACAGGGCCTGATTTCAGATTTAGCTGACTCACAGATAACTCAAAATTATTGTTTACAGGTATCCTCTTGGAGTTGTTTTCCAAATACTGGCAGATGGGTTTTTTCTTCTTTCTGCCTATAGATGCTGTGATGTAATACTGTTGACTGTATAATTTATCCAACCATTTCCAGTTTTCATCTGTATTCTTTGGCTAGGAGTCTTTTTTGTGTCATTAATTTGTAGAATGCTTATTACACTATGATTCCTTAACCAAAAAGTTGTGCTTAATGAATTAAGAATTATAGGCATATGTGAATATGTAACCGAATATTTGTAACTATATATTTCACTCTTACGTGTAAGATCTTCCAATAAATGCAGTAACAAAACAGCAAACTTTACAGAAAGAAAAGAAAACAAACAATAACTTACCTTTTAAATGTGACAAAAATATCAGGGAGTTTTGGCGCCTTTACCTACTAGGACACAGATGATTTTACCCATAAGCCAAATTAGAAAAATAAAACACACCAGAAATAGTTCAATGTAAATATTATGAGGGATTTTTTTTTTCATGAACTGAGGTGAATATTGAATTGCAGATATATGTGCATATTTTAGTCACAAGTGAAGGAAAGGAAAACAAGGGCTCTATGCCTCCAGCAGTTTCCAGTTTACCGTTCCACTTTGAATGGCGTTTGCTCTATTATATAACTGATGTTCCTGTACCACAACATATTGCACACTTTATCATCATTTTTGTATTTTATTATAAATATTATTCAAGTTCTAGATATGGGAGACTTTATACCATCCAGACCAGATTTGCATCTTACATCTTATTGGAATATATGACAAATGATTCCATATTGGAAGTGCACAGAACCCATATGAACATGAGAAACGTGTACCATTATTTGAAATATACTTTCTTCTTTGTCTTTTCTCCTGTGCGAATTATGTTGTTTCATGCATTTTTCATTAATGCATTGGCATTGAAACTCTATTCAGAAGGAACACAAGATTGATTTAAAGGTGCCAGTGTGACAGTAACCTAAAAGGGAAGTCCTTGGAGATAATTTGAGGGTGTGGGATGCAGATGGGTAAGTCTGTAGATATTTCCAATATGCATGCTCTTATTTACTGGCTGTTGTGTTTAGATCAAACTTTAGTACCACATATGCCTAAAAAATCATCACAATACAAAGAACTCAGAAACTGCATATGATTACTTTGACTTTGAGTACTCCATAGCTTTTAATGGAAATTACTCCTGACTTGATTTTATGTTTGCATTTACAAATTAATGGATAGAAGAGAATCTGAAATAGTCCAGGCTATCTTCTTAACTCCCCTGGTGATCTCTTTATACTAATCCATCCGTTCATGGCAGTAAAATTGGATTAATCAGATTAGCACTAGGGAAAGTCAATTTAAGATAAAGCAGCCTCACTGAAACTTTAGTGTGTCTGAGATTGGCCCAGAAGTGACTGGGCCATGATTTGGTGGAAGATGAAATCACCTTTTCTCCTCATCCACAGCTATATCAATCCAGTTCAGAAGCTGGATAAGAATAAACAAAGTTCTCTGCTAAATTGCTTCTCCAGTGGAGCTTCTTGCTCTTGTCTTTGGAAACGCTTAAGGTGAGGGAAGTATAGAGCTGAGCATAGACTTGTTATTCACTATACACAGAAAAAACTTTAGGTCAACTTTAAGACATTTTGCTTTTGAAGTGAGGAAATAGAGAATAATGAAAGTAGGAAATCTTAGTTTACTGAGGACAACTGAGTTTCCAAACTAAAATGATGTGAGAATGTATGTGAGGAGAAGTAGTATAGAGCTATTTGTCAAACAATTCTGAGTTTAGAGTCTGAAAGTGAAAAACAATGTGAAACAATTAAGGAATTTTTCCAGTTTTTGATAAATCCTCTTGCATAGCTTATATGATAAAGGTACCCTTTCGCAGAATTCCCATTCTTCTGGAAATCTCATTTTCAGTAAATCTACTGACGGTGATAATTCTGCTGATTCACACATATTATACAAGTGACAATTTTTTTCTTTTTCGATTTGTTAAGGTGTTTAAATTTAGCCATTTGATTTTTCAGAGTTTAAATGCTGCTCTTTTTCAATGGGCTCATTATGAATATATTGTATGGTATTAATAATATTCTCAGTATTCTCAGATGAATCTTCTCTCCTTGCTTTCCTAGATCTTTCTTATTGTTCTTTTCTTTCCAGTCTCCTTTATAGCAACAAGGAGTACGGATTGTGTTTAAACTGTGGACCAGAGATAAGCAGATGTGCAAAACAAGATATTTCAGTGTCTGAGATGTGGCATTTCCTTATGTAAGCCTTTATCATTGCAAGCCAATAATAGTTCCCACAATAAATGTAGTAATGCTTGTACATTTTCTCTTCATTCATTGTTGCATGTAAATTCTTATTGAAATAACAGCAGAATGCTCTCCTGATAATGTTGACTTTTGAACAGTGAATTTCACCACTGGCCACACTTAAGACACTGTGAGTGTCCAGATCGCTAAATTCTTCCTCTTTGTTAAAACTTATTTGAGAACCTGTAACTTGAAGCTTTGGTAGAGATTTATTAAATTTAGAAACTGTAATCAAACTCATATTAATAGTAGATTTAATATTAGAGATTTTTTGTAGTGGCACTCATGGTGTGTGTATGTGAGTGTGAAAAAGAGGGTGAATTTAAAAATTCTCACCTGTACTGCAGATGAAAGCTCACAGTGAGACAAAGTCAATCTCATGATAAAAATGAATGCCGCTATAGAAGCTGTCTCCACAAAACTGAGATATTGCTTTCTCAGTCTAACATTTCTCCTGCCAGTTGGCAGATTTTTTCTCAGAAAGCAAGCCATCTGCTACTTGAACCACACAGTAACTTTGCAGCTCGCTGCTTGCACTGTTGTTTCTCATCTTGACCTGTGATCAAACATATTTGTGCTTCAGTGATATTGCAGCTAAGCAATAAAGTCAGAGTATTTTAAGGAAACACAATCCAGAAAATAATTGCATATATTTACTTTCAGAGCATGGTGTGCAGCAGCTGATGATACTTGTAGACATCAAAGGTTTCAGGGTCTCCTAGAATTTAGTGTTCCCCCAAAACTGTTCCCTGTTAACACAGCTTATCCTTTGTTCTCTCTAACAGCAATTCTCACAGCACTTCTGTGACAGTTTTAAAGGAATAGTTATCCAAAAGGTTTCTATTTTATCATTAGAGATGGATCACTGAAACTAAAAAGATTGAGATTACTGTGATTGCTTTTGATTTTCATGAGATTTTTTTCTATTTGAGGTAGATAAGATTCTTTTTTTGTGATAATATTTCTTACCATATAAAGCAATGGACAATTTTCAGTCTCTCAGTCCTTGATGGTAAATGCAGTTCTGTTTGCATAAAGAACAAAAGAGCAAATTGACAGATTTAGTTTAAATACTACTGAATGTAAAATACTATAGACTCATCTCTATCCTTTGTAGGCCTTTGCTTCCTTGCTTTCCCCTTCAAGTCAAGGTGTTCAGTTTGCACAAGAGAATCACAGAGGACAGGGATGGATCATCTTTCTAAAGTGTGTTCTGGGTCTGAATTTCTTACTCCCATCCTTTGATCGGTAAAGGGAACACATCAATTACTGATCTTTTGGCTCGGCCATCTAATGGAAAAGACTTAAATGCACCGAAGGACAACAACATCATATCATATAAAAACACTTTATTTGGCCCAAACTAGTCTGTTTCAATTCTGTAGAGTATTTCTGCTATAAACAAAGCAACAGAAATTCTGGGCTAGATTTAAGTCATATCAACAAAGGAGGAAAGGGAACTACAGCTTCCCCTCTCTCTAGGAGGTCGGAAATACTTTTCCGACGTTGTTCATCTGATGGCCTTTGAAGTACTTTCAAGGAGAGTTATCCAAACATGCAATAGTGTTCAGGAATTTCCTCTGAGAGATGAGGGTCCAAGGCTCCTCAGGCAGAAGAGAGAACTGCTGTCTCCTTATCATCTGCTCCCATGCTTGTTTGATTTTTGTGAATATATCCGGAAAAGGAGAATCCATGCAACCTATCTGCCTAGCCCATGCCAAATTCACATAGTGTTGGTGGGGTTGAATCAACTATAAGTAAATGTAACTCACACCTGCTAAATTTGCTTTCCTTATTGAGCATGTGGAAAAGGGTTTTGCCTTCTCTGATATCAAGTAAAACGGCAAAGCTATTTGTTCTGTAGTTTCAGCAGGTTCCATCCCCACCCCTCCAAAGTAAAACCCAAACTGAAATAAAAAAACACACAAACAAAAAGCCTTTCAGGCAGTTCTGTCTATCCAGTAAATATCCCAAAAGGGTATAAGAAACTTAAAAGAGGAGTAAATTGAAGAGGCCATTCTAAATTTGTTGAAACAGACAGATGGCTTGAACAGAAAGATAGCATATTCTCTCCCTCAACTATAATGTTCTCAGCAAGCGTATCTGTTGAAAGGATAAGCATGAGAAGAGATAATAGGATCTTAAGATAAGTAGCAGCATATCAACAAAGCCAGTCTGGCACAGAGTTATAAACAAGAATTATCTTAGTATTATTTGAAGGCCCTCCACATGCTGGGAACTGCAGCCTCTGCCTTTTATTTGGAAAAGATATTCATCACATGGTGGGATAAAATCTATCACGAAATAAAACCTGTTTGGTTCATGTTAGTCAACTGACTGGAGACTATTCCAAATATTTTTGGAGAACTTTGGCACAAGTGTTAAACACCCACTTTTGTGAAGCATATGGTGTGGTATAATGGGTTTGTCTAACTGATTTTTAAATTTGTTGGGTCAAAGAAATAATAACATCAGCCATTTTTTTTTCCTTCTGAATTCACTAAAACCTATCAAAAATTAAGAATATTATGGGGAGAGTAATAGCATAAAAGACCATTTAAAGTCACACACCCTTGGGAAAGACAAATTGTCACTGAGGCATTAAGAACGAAGAAATCCAGCAATTTTTTAATGTGAGTTGAGGACTGTGGAGGAAGCCTTATGAAGACAATTAATTAGTTACCAGGATCCCAAAAAGTCACGCAGTGATTCCTGCTTCCATATCACTCCTTTACTAAGCAGGAGCTTTTAGAAGTTGCTGTGATTTAGTAAAGAAAAGCACAGCTTGAGCTATGAGCAGTCGGTTGGGGGCCACCGGTGTTGTGAACAGCTGGGACAGAGTAGTTCGCTCACGTTCAGTGAGGGGACTCTGCTACACAGGAATGCTGCCAGTTGCTATCGCTGGGCTACAGACTCACAGGAAATGCCATTCTAGTGCTTGCCCCTGGAAACTGAGGATATATAGGACACTTTGGGGCTGCTGTTGGTCTGTGACCTCAAAGGTTTGAGATCCCATGGTTTTCAGATGTTTTTACATCTAATAATTTTAGAGTTTATATGAGATTAAAGTGATACAAACAGGTTGGGCTGAGTGTTTTCGAGGGGGTAATTATATTCCCAAGAGTTAAGCTATGGTGGCATTATTTACGGTGATGGTATCTTGACTCATTCTTTTACTCATGAGTGTTAAATGTGTGGCAAGTTTTCTGTTGGTTCAGTGGCTGCTACATCATGTACCTGCTTGTGAATGGGGTTCCTTGACTTCACTACCATAAATTATGTTATAAGTAACATACACTAGCAGGACCTGTATTAACTCTAGTAGGACTGTTACAGAATGTGATTTAGTATGTGAAGGTGGTCAAAACTCTCTCTTTGCTAGAATTGCTAAGATTTTTCTAATCTTAAATTATCTTTGATATTGTTGTACTGAGATATCTGACCAAGATTAGAAACCTTCCTCACCTGAAAACTGTGAAATCTTTAAAGATAAAACAAAAAAATCACTGCTCAATTTTTAATCAGTAGTTGTTACTATTTATTTCATTAGGAATTTACTTTTGTTAAAAAATTGATGAATACTTGAAGGTTTTGATATATTTTTCTTCATTGGTAGTTCCAAATGGTGAACATAATTGAATATTGCCATTTCATGAGCAGAGACAATTAAAGTGACTGCATAATCACTGTTGAGCAATCTAGAGACAGACAACAGAAACAAAGTCATTAGGTTGCTCTTCTCTAAATCTCTTGCCGGGCAACAAATTGAACCCTGTGCGTTTGAACAAGAATCACTGTTATTAGAGAATAAATTTTGTAATATCCTGAGGTGCTAATAGTGTTGAAATAAAGATCTCTCAATCTGTTGGTGAGTTAATATATCAGAACATTACTCTTTAAATCTAGTAGTCAAGGGAGTAAAACCTATTGTGAAAGCTAAATAGCTAAATACTTTTTTTTCTGAAGTCTGTCTTACGCCACAGGGAGAAAAGTTATAATAATAAAAATTTTTAAGTCTTCCAAATTCCTGAGAAATTTCTGTCTCGTGCACCTGGCAATTTTTACTTGTTATTTGGCACAGTTTGTGCCACAGAGTGCTAAATGTTTGTATTCTTGGTCCTCCAATTTTCTGCCTACCCTGGTCACATTTTCAAAAAATAACTACATCAAAAGCAGAAACAGGGATGAGTTGGGAGCACAGCTACCAGAATTATACAGTCCCTGAATTATATAGTACCTGCACCAACTTTTCCTAAGGTTACATTTCAGCAGGGTCTCATAAGAAGCCTTTTAACTATTTGAAGCTGTTGGTTTGCGTTTGTTCACAGCAACTTCTACTCAGCCTCGCTTACCAGAAAGAGCTGAACACATGCTCTTTCACATGGTAGGGTGATAGTTTTCTTCCTAATTCAGATAAAACAGTATGATAAAGCAAACATTATTATCTGTGGGCCTAATTTGTTGTTCAATGGATGAACATAATCTAAATAGAGATCTCCTGTCACAAGTAGCATCAGACTGACTGCTTTCATTAAAAAAAGGTTATAAAGCACTTACCAGTCAAAAAAACCCACCCAAAACCAATCAGATAAAAAGCACAAAGGATGGAGTGATAATTTTTTGTTAGATAGTTTGTTATCTGATCTGGCCAACATTTAATGCCTTACCAGGCCTCCTAGACACAGAGACTAGACAGAGTAAAGGAACAAAAGTAGGTATTTATTTGAAGGGCCTTCAAGGTACACCCTGGGGAGCCAGAGACTATTGCCAAGATGGACCCCAAGATGGACGACAGGTCACGAGTTCTTCACACTTTTATAGGTTTGGTTCATTTGCATATCAGGGTCAATTCTCCAATTAAAGCCCCAGTTTAATGATGTAATTCCCCTTAGCTACCCCCCTTCAGAGACTCCTTGGTTTACACCCCTTGGGCTCAGGATTGTCCAAGGTGTCCTTGAAGAGCAGTCCGGAGAGGCTTTGTTGTGTCTAACTAGCATGAGAGAGCACAAAGTAACAGGCTACAAGAAGCTTCAAAGTTGCACACTAAGCAGCACAGAGTTTAAAAAATATAAAAGTTAAAACCTAAGGCATCACATTTACATAGGTACAAATATATGTCTCACTGGTGGAGCTTCAGTTTCATTTCACATAATTGGATCTGAACTGAGTTTAGACAGAGTTGTTTAGGGGATGACTGAACATCACTGGGCACCTGTCACTGTGCAGGTGTTGGAGTAGCCTAGTTATAATTCCAATGTGCAATTCTATACTTCTTGCATTGGAATTGTCTCCATGTTCCAGGCTGCCTCTATCACTAATACCATGGAAAAGTTAGAATCCTTGCCTCAGAGCTAAAACTTTAAAACTGGCATGATGAAAGGAAGTGATGACCAGAAGATGGGGAGAGAGGGGAAGGAAGCAAGAGGGTTATAGTAACATGTTATTCCAATTATCTAGGTTAGTTTGCTTTCTACTTAGTTATTTCCTTTTCTTTCAAGACTTACACTGTGCAGGACAGGTTTCCTAGGGGATTTTCTCTGGAAAATGTTTTAACTGTCATACCAGATACAGAAATATTTTAGGAGATCAGGTTTTTAATAGCTAAGAACCAGATTCTCAGCTTTTTGCTGTTTTGCAGTATTTGGGCAATGTAAAACAACTGGGAAATGCCCTGAGGAGGACCTTTGACATGCTTCTGCATTTTGGCTGATTCTTGCTTATATAATGGTCCCTGGTAGGTTATTATGGTTCATTTTGAGCCAGGTCAACCCTGTGTAGCTCCTGAAGATACTAAGAAAATTCAAGAGAGTGGTTTGCAAGTGTTTTCTTTGTTCCAACGTAAGAAATTAGATTCAAAGACCAATAAATGATACACAAAAGCTGCATAATGAATAGTTGAAGGGGGGTAGCAGGGAAGAACTCAGAAGGAAAGTAGATGAATTTGTCTATCCATAAAGATAGATATTATCCATCCCCAAGATAATAACTGATGCTATCTATAGAAAGTATTATCTATAACTGTCTTTCTTTCAACATTTAATTTAGAGATAGTAATTGAATCTGGAGTATACATTGTAAAATATACAGACTTGACAAGCTGGCTGAGCTAACAATGCTATTGGATTCTTAACAGGGAATTTTAGAGATTTTGCTATTTTGACTACTTTGTTGCATTTTCTGCTGCTTATTCACACAAGCTGCAGAAATGCTACGTATAAAACTGCAAGTTGGAAAGTCACAGCTATTAGTTTATCAGATAAATAAAGTATACAGAATAACAAGAGTCTCTGAATATAAAAGAATATACAGAAATTACGTAATAATCAAGGATCAGGAAAAAAAAATCTCCATCCTGGTTCACCCTTCTGGAGAGGCAAAAATGAGGAGTAATAAATTTTAGCCTTTAATGTAACATCATTCAGAAAAAAACAGCCATAGGAATAGCTGCCACAGTCAGAATACTTTAAACCGTGATAAAAGAATAGAAAATTGCTAATGCTACTGTATTCCAGGGGAGTTGCCTGTGGTTTCTAAAGTGAGAAGATTAATGAAACTCCAACTGCTGATGGCTAAGAGTAGGTATTTGACCTCAGTGCAATCTGAGTCAATCAGAAGCTTGCAGAGTATCCTTAGGCTATTTTTCCATTGTTAAATGTCCTGTCTCTGTGTACTAATAAAGCACTCCTCTTTCAGGTTGGCAGGCTGGTACAGGTATACAGAGAATGGCTGTAAGGCTGTCTTAAAGAAGGCCTTTGTAAATCTCATAGCAAGAAAGTAGGAGCTTGTTAAACAGACAGTCACCACCTGCAGTGCCACTGATATTCTGGACAGTGTTATAGGTCACAGAACCCCTTATAATTTGGAGAGTCACATATTTCCATGTTAGTCACCCACTGAACTAATTTTTACTTCATCTTTTAGAACCACATCTCTCCTTCAACTGGAACACACCGCATCATGACATAGTTAATGGTAAAATCAAGTCAATTAAATCACTAAGTCACTGTAAACTTGCTTGGCTTTCCCTGAATATTTGGTTCTTGCAATTGCCACCCTCTATGAGACAGGGGAAAACGCTCCAGTTGTCAGTACTGGCACACAGTAGTACAGCTCCCATAGAGCAGAGGGGGATAAACAGACATACATTCTGTGTCTTCTGAAAGTTTTCACAACCCAGTTCTACTTTCTGTAGTGGAAATATTCTCTGCTTCTAAAAGACTTAATGAAAAGAAATTTCAGTGACGAGAACTTGGACTTTAATTATTTACATGTGAGAAACTCTTCTATAAATCTTCCTGGGCTCTGTTTTTTGTGTTTGATGAACTTAACCAGATTCCCATTTTATGTGGTCAGGAAAAGAACAGGTTTATAAAGAATGCCCTTTATAAAAGTAAAATTGGGTTTTGGCTTGCAGGAGGTCACACAAGCAATTAACTTCAATCAACAAGAAGTGTCAGGAGTCCAGGGGAAATTATGCAAGTATGTTTCTCAAGATTTAGTGATAATTGTCTACTCATCATGCACCAGTTCTTTAAGGAGCTTCTGAAGATAATTGGAAAAAAAATCTTTCCTGTTGAAAAAAAAAGGGTTGTTATTCTGGATTTGACTTAGTACAGTCTTCAGCAGTTAATTTACTTTTAATTAGGAAGATACCACTTTGCTGCTGAATACCTTAAAAGAATATTTCCTGCTTTGATGATGGCATTTTGGTAATGAGTGATCAGGCACTTCTATTGACAAGATGATTTTTGAATCGTTAGACTACAGGTAAATCATGTTCCCAAGCTTTTCAAAGACATATTTGTTTTAACTCAGAACTAATCAGGTGGCCCCTGGTGCTAAAACATCTAGGTAAACTTTACTGTTATTAGATTCCAAGTTAGTAACACACTTAGCAGCCCTGAATAAAGTCACAGAAATTATTCAAAAACCTTTGGAAATTTAAAAGTAATATCCAAGTAGAACACTTTCTGCCTGTACAGTCATACTAGTACGCTCATATGCTTCTATTATCTATTAAAGAACTGCATTTACAAAGCATCCTGAGCTCCTTGGCAAGCAGCTTTATTCCAGCCTGTTGGCTTGTCCTGTAGTCACTTTAGGCGCTGAAATTTAATTCATTTGAATTATCTGCTTTTTTTTGTCTGCAGCAATTTTCAGACCTGTGTGTAAAAAGTGTGCCTAATGCCCTGCACTTTTAAAAGGTGAATTAACAATAAAGCTCCTTACACTGTAGATAAAGTCTGAACAGTTTGCAGAAATGGCACTGTGGGAGTCCATGCTTGGTGCTGCATTAAGCTTACCGAAGCAAGGAGCTGCCTTTATATTTCATGTCCGTAAGGTGCCTCGGAGAATGCAACCCAACCTCTCAGTGTTGCTGTTCATCCACTGCCCTACGACTGACACTGATCCATGAACTAAACACCCTGAACTGAAGAGTCTGTGTGTGTTGCTAACTCAGCCTGAACTCAAAATATCACCATGAATGTGCTATCCACAGGCCATTCCTTGTGATGCAGTTTCTCTTGGAAGGACCAGGCAGCCCCATCATGAAAACCATTCCCTCAGATATCATTTATTGATACAGTTGGCAGGAAGTCAGTGAACAATTTTGTTTATAATGCACCAGGAGAATTAGAACAGGATCACCACAGCTATTACCTAGTATGTCACTATTATCACCAGCTATTCACTATTATTTTGTCCCCAAAAACTCTGACAGCGGGAAGCAACAGTTGTTACTTTTTTCCACTGAAGACAGTTGATACGACTGAACATCCCCAGAGAGTGGTTCAGGTCTCAGGCAGAGAATTAAAGGATTTACTCCTCCAATATACAAACACGAAACATAGAGTAATAGACAAAATATAAAAAATAATGGAAGTTTATATAAAAAACACGCTGCTGAAAACTAGCATGGAATGCCATGGAGATACATCAAAAAGCTGACAGGGAAAAAATTACTTTGGATGTTTTAGAATGTATTAAAATATTTAAAATTTTAGCCAGTTAAATTTTAACAAAGAATTAAAAGCAGCTTGTTCCCACTTATATTAGCATCCACACCTGAGCTGTTATTTTGGAGTCTTAACTGGACATCTTTTTGATGCTCCTCACATTTTAATGTGGAGAATCAGAGGTAAGTTATCTAGGGAGTACTATTAATGGATTTTTAGATCCCACATTTTCAAAGAGTAAAGGTTAGTTTCATGTTCCTGCTGTTAGTAAAAAGAGTTGCATTAAAAGTACCTCTATGTTAAATGAATGTTGATTTACTGGCATTTCCACTTGAAAAACAAAAGGCTTTGTCAAACCACTTTCTTCTCTTTTGCATCTAAATTTCTCTGACATATTTGTAGCCCAGAAAATGAATCTCAATTTGGTAGCATAATTACAGTAATTCTGTGAGTTGCTTACAGCTTGTGTGTGTCTGTGGGTGAAGGTATACTTATCTGTACTTTTCTTCAAGAAAATGGACAGAGATGTGGGATAAGCAGAAGCACAGGCTAAAAATAAATTCTGTCAAGCTCCAACCAACTAGGGAGAAAGACATGAAGAAGCATGCATATATATTAATTTGCTGAAAACTTTGCTTCCCAGAAATGCTGTAGGAAAAGATTATTCACATATGCTTAGGCAGAATTTTGATGTTATGTGGAGATTAATGCTGCTATCACTGGGAGCATATGAAAGGGAAGTTAGGTGAACAGTAGAAAATGGAATGTCATCAAATTCATCTTTTTGTACAAAAACACAGAATCTGATCTTTGGTCTTTGATCCCTTAAAAAAAAGGCTTCTCCTTTTAGTTGCTAAAGAATAAGAAATCAAACTGCTCTTCCGTAAAACTGAAGAATGTTAAAAATAAATATATTATTTTTATGGATAATAATGCATTGAAGACAACAAAATCATGGTGAGGCAATAAGAATGGTTTATAAGTGGCTTCTAAATATACTGAGAGCTAGTAAACCATATACAAATGGAGAAAAGAAAATAAACACCTAAGACTGAAATTGTAATTATCATAAAGGAAGAAAGCTAGTTAAGTTGTGAAATGAGTACTCTTTTTATAAGGCAGTTTTCTCATTGGAAGAAATAGTAGAAGTAGAGAAGAGTACCTAATTTTTTTCACAACCCTGCCACTAAAGTGAAATATTAAATTAAATGTTCTGATAGGGACAAATTCAGGACATATGCATTTGAAATAAACCCTTTAAAGAAACTGTCCTTTGATCCTAATATAACTATACTGTTGTATATTTATGGTATTTATATTCGTCTTCTACATACTGTAAAGAAAAACCCAGACTTCCTTATTATGAAATGATCTACTGACAATGATCTTTTCATGGATTCTCTGCTTTCAGGGAAAGGAAAAAAAGAAGAGAAGAATACAAGTCATGAAGTAATCTGAATTGCTGATTTCTAACGAATCATGATATATTGTATAGTGGCAAGTTTTTAATTAGTAAAGGGTATGCTTTTCTTCTCATGGTGTTTTAGATGTTGATGTCGATGAACAAAAGTGGGTACTAGCATCTTTGATGCCACCTGGTCCATTTTGTGCTCCTCTTGAAGCAACCTTGTAATAATTAATGGTCAGGAAGAGGCAGAATTTCAATCAAATGAACTTTATTTAGTAGTGGGTTTTTTAATTGTTTTTTTGTAGTAGAGAAATGCTGTCTCATCACTGGAACTTGTATTCCTTTCGATATAAATTACAAGTGAATCCCGGTCCCTTTTTTAATATCTGGTTTAAAGGTAATGAATTATTGTCTCTTTAAATTTGTTTCTGCCTAATAAGCTAGTTGCAGCCATTGTAATCACTGTCAATGAAGGGCTCTGGAAAGCAAGAGTCGTGCACAAAATAGTGGGCTATGCCATGTCAGCGTGCTAGTGCTTTGACCTGAAGACTGTCTCTAGAATGAGCAAATTAGCTGAGTCACAAATCTCTTTTCTTTTTTCTTGGTCTCTCTGCTGTGTGCTTGGTACTTGTAATATGAGCCCTTGTTCTCTGGAAATTAATTCAGGGTAGCAGTCCATTCCATGCAACCTGCTGAGCAAAAATCAGATTTTAGTGTTTTGTTTAGAGCTGCATTAATGACCTAATGATGATGGGATGGTTCCTTGAACTATCTAGATCCAACACCTCTATGCCACAGGTGGATGTAATTCAAAATATATTTTATGACAAAATATAGGACAAAAGAAGTGAGTTTGGGTTTCTTTTTCCAATAAATTTATGTTTGCAGCCTGTAGGGTGTCAATTTTCCATATTTATGCAGCATATGGAAAATACTTTTGCTTTTTTGCTGGATTATTAATAGCCCCTTCTAAATGAAAATGGTTTTCTTATTCCGTTTTTACTTATAGTTATTAATGTTTGGTGGTTAATCCATCAATGATATTGGATTTACCAATGCCTGGCATTATATATTATACCACGTTATCTCAGTGCATAAGAGAAGGTTCTTCTAAAACATTATTTCAACTTTCTTGCTTGTGAAAATAGTATTGCGTATAAATGCAGGTAGTGAGAGTTTGCAGCCTAAGAAATTCTTTCAGAGTCTGGTTGTATTTTGGTGGGAGAGAGCATGAACTCTGAACATATTTTGCCATCAGTAGCTGATGAGAAGTTTGCAAATTTTCCTTTCAGATACTAATATTACTGTGCCTGATATTTCTACTTTAATATACCTCATATCCTTACTTGAGGTCTGTCAGGGGAGGTGTCTAGGTGTTTCAGTGTACTAGGCATTCAAATGTCCATGGAGCAGAGGACACTTAGAACCTTAATAATCTTAAGGGGGAATTTCCTAAAAATGCTGTTTGGTGTGTTCTTAGATGAACACTTGTGCTGTGTTTTCACTTAGTTCAACTCCAGTTTAGAAGGAGTTTTGTAAAATGGTCTGTAGGGATTGCATTGAAATGCATTTTAGTAATGACAACCCTGCTCCAGTGATGTCAGTGGCAAAATTCTCTTTAGGTTGAGTGGGGTCAAGGTTTTATTTCTCGTTTCATGCAGGACTGGAAAGTGAAAGAGCAGATGAGACTACAAGACAAAAATGTGAATCCAGACTTCCAGCTCACATCTAAAATTCTTCAGGTGGCATTATGACTCTTAACCTGAAGTAATTTTTATTTGCAGTATGTACACAAAACTGAAGTTTAATCTGAAGACTGCAACACATACTAACTTGAGGTCTGAATTTCCTCATAACCCGCAGAGGATCATTTCCTGCTTGAGTACTCTACAGTTCACAGTCCTGCCAGCACAGGCTTTGTCTGTATTAGCAAATGGAGTTGCAATAATGGATCTGCAAAATAAAATACCATACTACTAACATTGTAGGAGTTCTGCTTCAGGTTAGTTCTAATCCATCCTATAGACATCTTGTCCACTAGCAGCATATGGCATTAAGTGACCTCTTGGAGTACATCTTTCAGTTCAGTGTAGTAAGAAAATCAAAATGTGAACCAAAGCATGGTAGGTGGAGGTAGCTAGGAATTCTGATTTAAAAGTACATTTTTGCTCCAAATTACAGTGCACCTGTTGATGCATCCTGGATTTTTTTTCCTCCGTTTGATGTTTTTATATTCTTTTGTAGATTCAGATTTGTCTGTGGATTCATTTGTACAAAAGCTTCAAGACTTCAGTGTCAGGAATTCATTTGCATGTCTGTTTATTCATTGTCAAACTGTAGTATACACTAAAGCTGAGCTTTCTTCTGTGCAAAGAACTCTTGCTCGTGGAGTCATTGATCTATAAATACACTGCAAACATGTTGGGCAATGGTTTTGAATGACTTAGTATTTTTTATATAACTTATTTGAAATATTTACACCAAATTGTTTTATGCAAAGGGAATCCAACAAGGATTCATCAAGTCTGGTAATTTGCACACCATAAAATGGGTGATTACAATGATGGGACAGCTTGAAAGAGTGAAAGCTTCCAATCCATGAATGCAAAGTATTTTGTTTTTTCCCTGAAAAGTTGTCTGTTCTAGTCAAAGCAGTAATTTTTCGCAGTCATAAACAGTGAAGAATTACACAAGGATGAAATTATCTTGAAAAATGTCTTGGGTCTATCAAGTAAACACACTTCTTTCAGCATTCAAGACATTCCATATAGTTTACATTATTTAACAGTCATGCATATTTTTTCAAGGTTCATCTCTTTGTTTTTGTATTTAAATTCCTATAAGAACGTACTGCAGCTCCCCAGAGGATTAATGAAGTATGACATTTTCTCCCTTGCCTGTACCTCAGCCTACAGAAAAAATGGTTTTGACCATTATTTACCACATTATGGTGCAAGGATGACAACAGGCATTAGTCTCTTCTACAGTGTCTTTGAAGTACACAAAAACCCTTGGAAAAATCTACTTTTATTAGCCGAACCATAAAGAGGTCATTCAGGGATTTCATCATATTTTCTTAGAAGATTAGTTTGGTCAAGAATCAGTTCAGTTTAATTTTATAGTCTGTTTGATAAACAAGGTATAGTTTAAAATTTTACTTCGTAAAAAGTATTGAAAGCCATATTACTGAAAAAACAAAAAAGCCACTGTCCCTGCACATATCTATATTTTATCTGTTTTGGTCAATATTCCCTTTATTTTCAGATTATTATTAATCATAGGAACATGCACAAGGCTAGACATGAAAGACTTGTTAGAGGTAGCAAGATCAGCTGGAAAGGTGGTGACAAGCATGACCATGGCCCAACTTCCCTTTCCCATGAACAGCAGAGCACAGTGCTGGCCCTGGGGTTGGACTGCTGGAAAGGAAGGGAAAAGTCAAGAAAGAAGAGTGGTTGGATGCAGTGTTTAGGAATTTTGAGGACTCAGGCTCGACAGTAGGAAGGTACTTTTTAACAGCTATTCCACTCCATTAACAAAGACTGGAAAATATTTTTTCTTAACAGGGCATAAAGTGTGTTTTGACATGTCTTCATCCCTCCAACAAAACCATTTTTGTAAGAGTTCTTGTTCCTTGCCCTAGATCTCTGGGAGAGACCACCATTACCCCACCACCATTATATTCTAGGAGAGGAGGAGCTGCTTTTTTAGGTTAGTTCCAGAGCAGCTAGGTGCAATTTCTGTGTCACAATCTGTAGCTATACACTGGATTTGGCAGTGCAGCAAATATTCCTTGTGCGGTGTTTCTTTTTAAAAAGCTAAATTAAAAAGACAAACAAGACTGCAT
Source organism: Lycocorax pyrrhopterus obiensis (assembly GCA_014706295.1). Taxonomy (NCBI): domain Eukaryota; kingdom Metazoa; phylum Chordata; class Aves; order Passeriformes; family Paradisaeidae; genus Lycocorax; species Lycocorax pyrrhopterus. Next base: position 37,452,748 of record JACSVZ010000004.1, on the reverse strand, counting down.
TATATCAGTAGAAGGTAGAGCCAAAAGAAATACTACATTTTCTGCTCAATTTGCCAAAGTACTAGTTTCCAACACTACTGCAGTACTCAAGGGAAGGTATTACAAACAATATTCAGCTGAAGTGTACAGTAGGTTATTGCAGTAGTTTAAGAAAGATGAACTCTGCTTGATTTCGAGGATTTCTCCATTTTCTTTCTATCTCACTTAATGTAGACTTCTCAGTATTATCATCATAAAAATGGTCTGTGGGGACTAGGAATGAAGCCTGGCAGATTTAAAATGAAAGGAGAACCTTGATAGGATTTTGTGACTACAGAAGAATTTAATAAATAGCAGAATGATGATTCACTGATGTAGGTGAAAGTTATTGAATTATAAGATTAGCTAGAAGAGTTCCCAAAGAAAGGATCCAGCTTCTGCTGGTAGACTGACTTTCTGCTGTTATTTCTGCTCCTACTTCATGGCTTCATTTGCACCCAAACATGAAGTTTTTTTCCCCGGTTTTAAAATTTGGGTTCAGGAGTATAAGATTTTTTAAACATCTGTGTTTCAAAGTATCTTCCATTCTGTCATCTTGAATCTTGATAGAAAATCTGAAAGAGTTTTTGAATAGTCAAGATACAAAGTTTCAGTGGTTATCAGTTTGCTTTGCTAAAGAATTTAATTCAATATTGTTGTACAAGGCTGTACTCTATGCTAGAAGGCTACTGTATTTACCCTACCAGTTTCTTCTGGCTCTGGGAGGGAGAGATAGCAGAGAGTGCTTAAAGCTTCTGCTCCTGTGGTGTTGCTAGATATGCAAGAAAGTATCTTCCTTGTCAGAGGCAATGAGCTGTGTTTACCACACCATTCTGGAAGGAAAAGAGGACTGTGAAGAGAGCTGATCCAAATACCAGCTGCTTGGCAGTAACTACTGAGCTAATGGGGCTCTTTCCACATAGGTGATGCTTCGCATCTCTAGGTTATACATTGTTTATGATGTCTAAGTAGAAATCCCTCTCAGGGATGCATCAATGAGACAATGCTAGGGAGGGATACATGCTGCCATGCAAGCAGGTCAAAAGCCAACCCAATGTGCTCACCAGGGCATAGTGCCAAGGTAGGTTTTGTTGAACCTAGTGTAGGAGATGAACTGTGAGACCTATCACATTAGTTCAGCATTTCAAACTTGAAGTAACACAAGAATCTGCTTTGGGTTAGGAGCTACTAAATACATTTCCCATTGGTGAAAGCCAGGTTTGTTTTAGTAAGAATATAACTCTTCATGGAAAAATATGAAAAGATGCATGTCCCCTAAAACATTAAGAACTGGAAAATTATATTAAAATAGAATGCCAGGTAATGCGGTGGTTTTACGCTCCAAAACAGTATTTCTATTCAACCCACATTTTGAATACATTACATATTTGAATTACAGCATTTGTTGTAGGCATTATGAGCAAACGCTTTGGTAAGAAATCTCTTTTCTTTTCTTGGCCCTGTCAGTAAGACACCTGTCCAATGGCAGGAGGCAGCAGGCACTCTCATTAATGGCTATTTGTTACTGTGAGAGAAAGTGTTACTCTAGTTGTTATAGATGGAGGGCCTGGAATTGCAAGATTAAGAAACTTGTTCAAAGCCTCAGGGGTTCCATACTCCCTTTTCCGAGTCTAACCATTTAAATTAAAAACTCTCCCTTGGAAAAAGAGGAAGTTCTTTTGTCATGTAGAGATGAAGGATACCATATTCCTCTTATGTACTCCACTGTGAATCACAAATAATTCCATTGCAGTTGAGTGGAATTGCCTGGGTAACTCTGAGACAATAAAACCAAAACAGCAGGGGATTTTTAAAAGCATCAAAGAGATTTGGAAGCACGTATCCTTCTGAATCTGAATCTGCCTTGTGTTCCTAAATTACTATGGTGCTACAGAAGTTACCATCCCAGGACATATTATCTCTGTCTAGGTGGTCAGTTTGTCTTTCTGGTGATTATTATTTGATTACAGGCAAAACAGAGAGTGTTAAGGGAGAAGCAAAGCAGATTCTTTACTTGCCTGTTAAGATTCCTTTCTGTAGAACATAATAGAAATTGACAGTATTGAGGTGATAAGCTGAAGATGTTTGAAGTATCCTCATCTTGGGAAATGATTCTACTGTGGCTGTTTCACAGGTAGCAATTTTTCGTACATAAAATATGAGACTGTGTGTCTGTCTGTGTGGGTAAACAGATTAAGATATTTCTCTATTCATCACTTCTAAAAATTTTCCTTTGCTGGTGCTCATTTTAGAAGGAATAAGCAACTACCATATTGCTTACCATTCCTCCAGAGGGACAGTTCTCTGACCTTGTTTCCCCTGGCACATATATAAATTTCTGTTAATCTAAACAGCAAAACAAAAATTCCTACTGGAACAATGCCATGTACCCAGTTCCCTGTGGAGATACCCCAGGAAAACAAATAGGTACAAAACATTAGCTGCATTGTGCCTTGAATTCCTGAAAGGCAATGTTGTTGAGCAGTGAATAAAAGCATAGCAAAGTGGAACAGAATTGCTTGAAATTGTATTGATATGCATTGAAAAAAATTGTATTTAATTGTAGTAATATTTAAATTCCACCAACAGGCAGAAAATAAACTTCTAGTGAATTTTTAGTGGATAATGGGAAATCTGATGATCAGTCCTTTAACTGCCTTTGGGTGTCTGGATGTAAACAATGTTGTTTAAATCAACAAGTATGACTTAAAATCCTCCCAAACAAAAACAGAACTGCTATTTTTCTGTACTTGGTTAAAAATCGTACTTGATATTTTTGAAAAAAGAAAGAATACATCTTTCTGAAAATTAGCTGCATTGGAATATTAAGTGCTTCTGGCTTTCCTCAGGAAAAGCATCATCTAAGTTAATTAAAAAACCTCCTTGCTTCCTTGAGAGTCCCACTGTTTAATTAGGGTAATATATGCCAGTTCGTATTGAATTGAAGTTCACCTTAGCTCACCCAGTGGTTTTTCAGTTAATAACTTGTAAGCTGACGTCTGTTTTTTGTCTTTTTGTCTGTCCTGTGTGTGATGGGTGGCGATACACAACCATGAAGCAGGAGTTCATTCCACTGTTCTTGCGGCATGTCCCGCTAGGAGTCGGGACCAAGCGTGGTGAAGTGGCGGTGGTTGCGTTTGTCTCTGGCACTCTCACGGCTGAGCCCTGTGAGGTGGCCGTGGCAGCGTTCAGTAAGTCCTACAGGGGACCGCAGCAGTTTCATACACAGGAACGGTTTTGTCTCTTTTTGCGTTCATTTTAAACGCATCCTTCAGGAGTGAAAAATAGGAGAGATTTGTCTTTAGCAACTTCACTTTTAATAATCCAGCAACTTTCCTAGGAAAAAGAAAAAATCTGTTGTCTGAAGAGGCTGGGTTTGTACCATATTCGTCAATACAGAGTTGTTGTCTTCCTGAGTAAGTTCCTCAGATATTCATCTTATTGATCATTAATTAGGGACTTCCGTTCCACATCCAAGCAGAACTAACTCGAAGACTCCCATTAGTTGACTGAGTTTGTAAATCATCCAAGGCTGGATACATCTGTAACTTTGATGGAGAGGTAAAAGGAAAGGTTTTCTAGCAGTGCAGTTCTGTTTTATATTGTAAGGTTTTCTTCTTGCAAATCTGCACCTAAATACAGCTACAACATATACAACCTTCACCTAAATACAGCTACAACATATACAACCTTGGTAACAAAGTGATAGTAACCACACTATTTAGCTTTGTTGAGTCCTCACTGGAAGATAAGGTTTGGTATTTGATTGCCTTCCAGTAAGTGATTTAATGAGCTAATTATTTTGTAGAGCAGAAAATTCCCAGAACTGTGCCTGCATAAGCAATTTGGCCAGTATTTCTTCCCATCAGCACTCTGTACAGTCAAACATTTTCTGAATTGTTGGCAATTTTTCATCTCTTCTGGGCAGCTTATCTACAAATGAAACATAATTTGGGTAGTTGTCCAGGTTTTGTGGCTAAGTCTGGATACAAACACAGGTAGGCAGCATGTTAGGTGTGGCTCCTTGAATGGTGTCCTGATACCAAACTCCACAGTGTTTTTTGAAAAGTGTTTAATTTAATTGGACTTGCCACTGTGAGGTCAGACATACCAAAAGAGAATTTGTGGTTGTATTGAGGAGTCCCTGGAGACCTTTCCATTTTGAACGCACCTACTCAGTTTTGTAATATCTAAATAAAGGGAGGTTTAATTTCCTAGGTTGATGAGGAACCTCCTTGCTTAACACCATTTGAATGGTCATTTATTGCTGCGAGGGTTTGGCTGGAGGGGGAGGATCTCTGTTAAGCACCAACAGGTGCAATCACATATTGGATGGAAAGTGAAGCCAATTTTTCAGCATTGTCAGAGAGAATGGGATTTTGTACAAAGGACCCAGCACTGACGATATTAGGTATGCTGCCTGTCTAAACCTACAGTCACTTGGCACTGAACCTCTAGCAATACTGTCCAAGTAATTTAGATGGCACATGTGTTCAGATGGCACAGCTCCACCCAGAGTCAGAATCAGCCAAGAGATCATTTATCTAGGAGCATCAAGTGGTGCTGTAGATAATAGGGTTTCAAGCCAAAAAGGAGTTTCCAAACAGCTGTCTGTTCCTGTATCACATACTGGGAGCTAAAATGCTGTGTGATTGATAATCTATTTTTTGCTCGAAGTGCTTTTCAAAGTATAGCCCCTCTGTAGATGTAGACACTTTGACCCTGCAGTGCAGACCTGGTGCTGTGGTGAGTCAAGAGAAAGAGTAACACCTTCTCATTTTCAGACAGCTGAGGAAGCAGAATCATCCCTGTCCTTCTGTTCTAGAACAAGTGACATAGAGTTATTCTGCTGAAAACATCCCCACTGTTATCTGTCAAAGCAATTAGTGAGAATATGAAATGTGTGAGGTAGTTTTAGAGGTTTGAATAGCAAAGTCCAAAGGTGTTTTAGGCATCTCTGGTATACAATCAAGGAGATCACCATTTTGGTAGTAAAATTCATGCTCACAACATTCACACTTTTCCTTGAGAAAGGAAAGCTTTTAATGTACATGGGTGAGTTGCCCTTGCTGTGCAACCCAGAGCTCTAGCTCCTTGTCCTGAATTTAAGACTTGTCATGTGCCTGATTCTGAGAAGGTGAAAGTTAGCAGAGCTGCATGGACTTCAATGAAACTGCCAGCATACCCCAGGCAGCACCGTGATGCTTTAACGAGAAGTGGGAGAGGAAAAGAAATTAAACTAGCTGAGTGGTGAACAGATACACTGGTATACAAGAAGGTACAACTGTGTCTTCCAGAAAGATTTCACTTTTTCTTTGAAGAAGAAAGGAAAGTTTGATCTGTGGTTGCTTTGAAGAAATTTCTGAGATTAAAAGATGGGATCAGAAGCCAAAAGAGAAATTGCCAGGATAAATCAGAGTCACAGGAAAATGGATTATGGGAAGTCTCCTCTCTTATGAAGCAACTGATATTGGCCATAACTGGACACCTCCTTGCAGAGTTCCTAGGCAAGCCATTTCACAAAATATCTGCACAACAGTATGGGTTCCTTTGCAGTTTTCTATTTTGGTAGGACAATGGACATACCGTTGTCTCGTATAACTGTGAAACAAAGTAGACAATAAATGGAACACAACTGATAAGGATTAAGTGAAGATTAATCTTTAACTAAATCTACTGGGATCCCTATCTAAATCCAGCCTAAATCAATGGACCTGGAACTAGCTGACTGGAAGTTCTAAGCACTGAAGTTAGGTAGAGTTTAGGCAGCTGAGTTATGACACTAAATAAAGGTTGATCTCATTAGAATATATGCATTATTCCCTGTTTTATCATTGATTATGGTGTAGTAAGTGGTGAGGAAATTATATATCAGTGGGTTCAAATTCTAAATTGCAGGTGGTTTATGTACTACCAACTAATCCTTCACAGCTCTCTGGTGTTCTGGGCAGCACTTAGTGGCTCAAAGCCAGGCTGAACCATACCACCATAATGTAGGTCCCCTGGCTCATGTAGATGAAAAACTCTTTGAACAAATAGATTTAATCCATAATCAAAAGATAAGAATTAGACTGTTTTCCTTTCAGATTTTGGGGTGCTTAATGAAAACGGTTTTTATAATTTTCTGTGTCCTCATCTAATTTTTCGTATCAAAGAGATTTTAAAAGGTACTGTTTAGAAAATCACAATAATACAAAAATATTTTTTCTTTATTTCGTTCATTTAGTTAAATATTTGGTCAATTTAAAACTGCACAAGTGTCAGGATGAATAATGGTGGAAAGGAGCAGCAGGGGGAATATTCTTATTTTAAAGAGTTACGAACTTCAGAGTAGAAATAATATTGTTTAAAAGTAATAATATCTCAGAATATCATAATGTGCGTTGGCCTTAGTGTTCTCATCTCAGAAGAGTCAATTTTAAGCAAATTTCTTGATTTTTCCCACTCACTGCACTTTGATTCACATCATAATGTGGTCTCAGGGCACATCAACTGGCCTTTTGTCCTGAAGAAATTAAACTGAAGGATGAGGTCCAGGAGCTTATATCATGCATTCCTGCTGCTAATGAGCACTCAGTCCACAAGACAGACTAAAGCTGGTCTGAAATAAAGCTCCTGAAACATTAATAGTGTGGACATTGTGTCTCCCATACCAACTGCTGAATGATTCAAATCTGTTAGATGGCACCACTGAATAAGTTTGCTCTGAATGAACAGAAAAAAAGTAAAAAGTGCCATGATTTTGAGTTTATCCTGTTGAATTAAATGGTAATTTTAAATGTTTTTTTTAGTAAATGTAAAGTTTACCTCTATCTACAGAAAATAGGGCTACCCCCTTTTTTTACTGGAAACATCCTTGCAGCAGTCCTTAGCGTACAGTTTGGATTTCAGGATATGTCACCTGTTTGCAACAAGGTGAAAAGAGGATTTTCCACCTCCTTCTATGATTATAACAGCAATATTCAAAAGCTACTTATTGCATAAAAACTTTGGTGTAGGGGTCACATAGTCTGCTAATGTGAGACCCAAGAAACATCTTGGCTTAGAGGGTTTTCTTTGCAGCAAAAGACACTTTAATGACTGGTTGAATGTACTACCCATCCACTCCTTGCCTTAGGCCTTCAGACTAATTCAGAAAGTCATTAACCATTTCCTGATAGGAAAGCATATGCCATACTATCCCTGCAGTGCATGCAAAATCAGATAAGAAATTCTACTCTACCATTGGAAATGCAAAATAAATAAATAATCTTAGCCCTAAAAGGATTCTGTATCCTTTGAACATGAAGCTGCAGCATCTGTGATAAAGCAAAACTGTGTACATCTCCACTTGGTCCATGTATGTATAATTAATTGTGGGAGATGTTCAGTCTTGCTGATGATTTGATCCATTCAGCAAGAATGCACTTTTCACAGTACCTTACACATTGCCAAGTCAGAGACTGTCCTCCTTTTTACTCTGAATGCTGTGAATTAAAAAATGTATACATTTGCATCTTGCTCATGAGTTCAAACCAGTGTTTCCATTCTGAAGGTGCCTGTGAACCTGATCAGATTGAGTGCTCTGTCTTTTGCCATTGCTTGCTGTGCAACTTGGGGTTTCCCGTGGAGTGAATGAGAAAGTGATAGCACGCAGTCTTTCTATTTAATTTCATAAAGCTGCACTCACTCTGGCCTCAGCATGTTTCATGAAAAATGTCAACCATATAATCGCAGAGGAGTACACATGAGCAAAAAGAAGGAAAACTATATTAAAAATTATCCACCACTTAGTACTTTAATTTACCCTCCTAGATCTTGTTTAGTAGAGCATTTTCAAACAATATTTTGAAGAGTCTTAGCAAAAATAAATTAGGAATTTATTCAAGGTGAAATATTTTTTGTTTGAAACTGGTTGCTTATTTGATATAGAATTGAAATAGATTCTTCGCCACTTGACAAATGAAAATTTATTAAGTGTTTCAGTTATTGATTATCTACAGTAACTATTTGTTGAATGAATATTAATTTTTATTATGTATCCAAGATCCAAGAATGCTTTACCAGACGTAGTTTCAACTCCCAGTTGATGCAAATTGGCTTTGCTTCACTGAAAACAGAATATCTGTATCAGTTTATAGCAGCTGAAGATCTGGCTCCAGAAATGCAGGACAGCATTGAGATTTCAGACCTGCTGGGCAACATGCAGCTCCCCATATTAAAATATTCTAAGTATTTAATATTTAAAACAAAAACCAACCAAACAAAAACAAATAAAAACCAAACAAACAAAAAAACAACACAGAAAGTTCTTTGGTTTCTGCAGTAAAATCTCAGAGCCTTGTGCCTCTGAGAACTCAACACCAACTGAAGGCTGAACTCTCAACGTATCTTAAAGGGATGGAAGAGCATGTTATAGTAAAGATAATATCTCCTTCTGCAGTGTCCCAAACACTCCTTTGCTCCTTCCACTCTACCAGCTTCCTTTCACTCACTCAGAAGCGGCACACCGCCACTACAAGAAAAACATGATACATGAATTTGATTAACTTAAAGCCAGTAATAATTTGTGAATCCAAATATCCAGCTCCTGTATGGATATTGCTCTCTTACTCTTTTATGCTTTATTTTTTTTGCTAATCTGTTATTGTCATAGCTGAAAGATATACTTAAATAACTAGTCAAAGATCCTCATTTTATAATTTCCTCTGTGAATTGTCAATTAAAATGTAATCTGGATCTCTTAATGGAGAGAGATTCTTATTCTACCTGTCCTATTGCTGCCTTGGAGCTAAAAGGGAAAGCTGAACTAGAAAAAATTTCTAAAGGCTATGGGCTGGAAACAAAGAAAGTAAAAACTCATATAGACCTTTCTCTGCCACTAAAACAAATTTTAGAATTGAAACAGGTCTGACTTTTTTCCCCCCATTTCTTTTCTGATACTTGTTCAGTCTTCATGGCTCATAGCTTGTAGAGAGTGCCTCGAAAAACTTCAAAACATGTGGCCCACTGCTGAAATGACAGCGTGGCCTTGTCACAATGTTTTGTAGAGACAATTTCGTTGTACTACTGAGAAACTGTGACTTAAAAGGGAAAACGTCCCCAGTTACATTGCGGGGCCATGATAGTCCTGTTCCTTGTGTTTCCTGTCACTAAGTCTAGTCAATGTGATTTAAGTCGAATAGAGGAGAATAAAATAAGTAATTTCTTCTGATTTAGACTTTGTGAAGTGCTAGGGCAACTTACATATGTTTAAGAAGATGCTGTGGGTGTGAATAGGCAGACTACTGTTTTGTGGTACTTAAATTATATCACCCTGGTTAACATGACAGGATCACAAAAACCGTAGGAAGCACAGCTAGATAATGTCTGGCTGACTGGTGGATTAGTATGAAAAGGTTGTTTTAAATTTCTTTTTACCCTACTAATTAAAATTTCAGTCTTCCTTTTTCACAAAGATAATGAAAATGAATGGCCATTTCTAAATTCTGAAGAAAATATCAGAAGTTTTCAATAGTAAGCCAGACTCCCAGGACTTGTGAATGGCTGATACTGTTTGTCATCTGAGCATCTGAGTGCTTGGCACACCGTAGAGCTAAGTGCACCTCTTTCTAGTAGAATGGTACTGCACATACAAAAATTTTTTTGAAAGCTTAGTAATAAGAGAAAAATATTTCTCATTTTTCTATAAAGCATTTCAAGCATTCAAGGTAATACTAAAGGTAGTAATTTTCCATATGATAGTTCTCCCTGTGTCAGATAATGATTTTGCAGCCTTTGAATTCCTGGCTCAAAATTGCTCTAGATGTTTTTATTATTATCATTTTTTCCAAACAGCTTTACAAAGGGAAGACAACACGAGCACACTACTTTTACTGTGTGGGCGTGTGGTTACCTCTGTATAATAGACTCCCTAATGTTCTTGGTTATAATGTGTAGCATTGCACATACAGCACTCTGGAGTTCCAAACTCCATTTTCAGGCTCAATAATAGCCTTTCATTCAGTCAAAGAATTTATACCTAATTATAGATCTGTGTGCTTTTTGTTCTGTTGTCTGGTTGGAAAGTGTCTCGGGCATCTTGGCGTGGTCATTCAGGGCGAAGAACCAGTGTGTGTCAAGGTGCTTTTGAAAGTTTTTGATTTTTCTGAGAATACAGCTATAGATTTTAAACAATGTCTTCTAAAGGCTTAGTAAGGTTAGTGGTAGGGATTGCCAAGACACTAGTATTGGAACAACAGTTTTTTGGAAATTGCTGATAACTACTTTGTATCTTCAGTAGGATGTTGCAAGAATGGATAGGAAAGGGAACAGAGAATTTTTTGGGGATTTTTTTTATCCTCTAACCTGTCTAGGTATGTCTCTCTTAAAACTGAATATTAATTTGTTGAATGTTGTTTATATCTTTATGTAAAAGTTTATTTCTGTGCATTTTATAATAAATCCATCTTTCTGGAGTGGTTGCAGTTTTAAACTGTTTTGAAAGGAGCTTTAAAAATTAAGTAGCATTAAGAGAAACGTAAGTGTAATACTGAGTTTGAAACTCTTAACTTCATCAATCTAATTCTGTTCTCCCTCTGACCTTAAATAGGGTGTTGCTACCAACTCATACCTGTATTCAGACATGCAGAGGGTTTTTTTGCTGTGCAATTTATTTGGAATAGCCAAGGAACAAATCCCACTACGAAACATGTCAAAAAAAAAAAAAAGATGGTAACAACAATAAAAAGACAAGACACAAGACAACAGATAGAGACAGAGAAGTGAAGGTATGTGGGAAATGATATGACAGAACAGGAAACAGAAATCTCAGCAGATAAGTGTCCTAATTGTTCTCAAGTATTTTTGTAGGTAGACATTAAAGCAAGCAGATGCTTCACTGTGGAGGACGTGAAACTGGAGAAAGAAATTCTATGCAGCTATTTATAGAGAGCTTTTCTGAGCTGGAAGTGCACTAAGGTAGAAAGTAATAATAGAGTTAGATGTTTGGGGCTGACATTATCACAGTGGACTGATAAGGATGGGAATCAATATTTTGCGTTGGTGAATGACAGATAGTATGTAAAGAAACAATAGTCTGTGAAAGGTCTTTCAAAGATGACAGATAGCTTTTGCTTAAATATGTAAAGAAAAAAAAATGAAGGAGTATGCAGAGAGAGAGGGACAACTAAAGTTACAGGTTAGGTAGATGATCTCTGCAATAGCAATCTGAATGCAAGCAAGAAAAGGGGGTATTTTATTAACCAGAACACAAGCCAGCACAGCTTTCATCAAATGTTTCCAGATGTGTGTATGAATAGGAAAAACACTTCAAAGCATCACAAAGAAATGAAAGGGGTAAAAATGAACAGTGAGTACCAAGTTACACATCTAAATATAGTTCTCTTGTCCATGGAAATCAAAAGATACAGTAGGGAGAAAAATAGAGTTCTAATTTAAACACATTGATCTTTATGGCATAGCTAAGAATCTACGAGACTGGAGATACACGAAAAATTTAGTGTGGATGGAAAAGGCAAGTATGTAGTAGAGAAGGAGGCCTATTGTCAAGTTAAATATACATCTACAGATTGAATCACCCCAAAATATATTATACAAAGAGAAGGAAATAAAGAACAGAATCCTTAGAACTGTTACACCCAAAAACAGTAAAAAAGGGTCAAGAAGTCGCTTAAGCTGAAGGAGTAACATGAGCTTTTCTAGAGAGCATGGAGAGGACAGGGTTGTGGAAACAAAGAAATGACAGCATATTAGAGAAGAGTGAGCAAAATCTAAATCCCACACAGGCCAAAGGGAATGAAAATGGAAAGAGGGAGGAGAATGAGTATGGCAGCAGTCAGGAAGAAGACTAGGGTGAAGATTTAATGGAGGCTCAACAGAGGACAACATCTGAGAAATGCCTAGGTTTAACGGGGGAAGAGAACAGAGTTTTATGATGGTGAAAGTGAGGGGAAAGCACAGTGCATTTATTATAATGAGAGAAGGTTGAATGAACAGCTTTTCTATGGGAGAAAATCTTAAATAAGGCATTACAGTATTACTACTGATAGCAATCCAGCAAATGTGTAAGAAATAGAATAGAAGCATTAGTAATTGACAGTATATTCTTGCCCCACGTAAAAAGCAGGATTAAGATGTGATTTTCTGCATGATGACATAAAGAGACACATTAATCTTCTTTGCTACTTATGGTAATATAACTGTGTCATGCTTTGTGTACTGCCACGCTAATACGGATGCCAAGCATTTAATGCATACGTCAATATATTTAGATCAAGTTTCACTTATGTCTGTCACATACTTTATTTTACATTACTGATGGTTATCTAAGAGAGTCAAACCACCTGACCCCTCTTAGTCACCAAAATAAGGCAGTTTGACATGGAAAAGTGATAGTTATAAGTAGCTGTAAATCAAGTACCAGTAGAAATACGTAACACAGAAGAAAAGTGAAAAGGAATATTTGATTGCAATACGGAATAGCAAATTATCATTTAGAGGCTGATTGTGGCTGAAATCTCACAAAAAAAGTTTAGACCTTTATTTTGGAATTTACACATCCAAAGAGCAAGGACAGAAAGTTCAAAATTCATGGCTCATATCAAGGGTGATGACTTGGATAATCTCTTTACAATCAGTTTCTGAGTTCTGACTGATGCTGAGGATTATTTCTTTCATGTGAACCTGAGAGCGTTTTTACTTTCTTGTTAGGTTTTTTTTCTGTTTTAATTGTGTGGGATGAGAGCCTCAGGAAGCATGAGCACAGAATTGACAAGAATGAGTCTTCAATTTCAGGTCTTCTGTCCCTGAAAAGAATTGATTCAGGGCAATAAGTTGGCTTCTGTGCAAGACAGTTAGCTTAGCAGAGGTGACGTTGCCTACAAGTGATGTGTATTAACCTGTCAAAGTGGATCAGGAGTCTATGCCACAAAAAAGTGAAAGGTTATAAAAGCACAGACAGTTCTATGCCTCTGACCATTTTCCTCAGTGGAAATAGAGACGCTGTGTTTTAGGACCCTATTGAGGCAGAGGAAGTCCTCACAATTTCATCACAGGTGAATCATTCAGCTTCAAAGGAAGGGAATGCAAGAGCAGATGCTCTTGCACTGAAAGAATTTCTTCTTATCAAATATCTGTAGGCTTTTTTGCACGTCACGTATTTAATAAAAAGTAACTGAGTTAGTACTTTTCACAAAGTCTCTGCTCATTTGTTACAGAGCTGAACAGTAAACCAGGAGCCTCAGTCCTTCAGTGAAATGATTTCACATTGTAGAGGCGAACACGTCGGCCTAAACAGAGGAACCGTGACCTCAGGCAGCAAGGCCATGGCCATGCCTGTACAGCAGCTCAGCAGTTCTCAGTGAAGGAAGCTGAATCAGGCCTTTGATTAAGTACACAAAGATAAACCCACCATTAACCTTAGTCATGCTGACCTATTATGAATAATAAAGATACATTTCAGAATTTCTGTGCTGTTCTGTCTGAATTACACTGTTGCTTTCTCATGCTTTTGCTAAAATGTTCCATGTTTTCCAACTCACTTCTGAGTAGGTCTAGCACAAAGATTTGAGGAGTATTTAAGTGGTACAGAGGCCTTGTGCTGGATTCTCCATAATTAGCAGATGTTGACATTTCATGATTTTTTTTTTTGTGTTTCACAGTACGTGGGGTTTTTTGCATTGCTGGGCAAATTGTTTTGCCACTGTAATTATGCTGCCTCCTGTGAGGATAAAACTGAGCTGGCCAAACAAGGAAAATAATTAGATTTGGCCTTAACATGAGTGACCAAAGGAGAATGCTGTCAAGATGTATCTAGATAGAAAAAGTTCAGCACTCCATGCTGAGGCTAACCACCACCATCTTTCAGGTTTCAATGGCACACACATTGCCCTTGTTTGATGTGATAGACCTTAGTGTTTCTTGAGTACACGCTGCTGCATGACCTTGCTGTTTCAAGAACATTTTTCTTTGGGGCTTCTGGGAATCTGTTTTCTTTTTCACTGCTGACCTCTGATGATAGATGAGGCTGAGCTTATGTGACAAATGTTCTCAAGCCTCACATAGGCTTGTAAACTGTATTTGCTGGAGTTTTCATTACTTTCTTTCAGATCACAAAAATGATTTTAATATAAATGGATAGGCTTTTATGGTACCATTTGTTTGATACTTATTACCATACCTGATTTCTTTTTCATACCGCAGTTAGAGCTGCCTGGAGGTAGAATGAATATAGCTATACATTTTTTGTCCATTTCGATAGTGACACCAGAGAAAGAAGAAAATTGCATACCTGTTGTATTCCTTTAGAATGCATGAATACTGTTACATTATCTAAGCCATTGATAGTTTCAGATTATTACTGTAGTTAACTGAATCATTGATTAGTTTAGAATCAGGAGTTCATATTAGTTCTTTTCTTCTGTGCTTCTTTAATACTTTAAGATCTTGAATTTTTTCACAAAAAGTGGAAAATTATTAGGAGTAAATAGGGTTTAGTTCTCAAGACAAAGGCCCTGATGTAAAGTTTTTGTCTTATGCTACTACTACAGTTAACATATAAAACTGCCAAGTCACTAAGGGACATATTTTCACTTGACTGTCTAAAATAGTCACTAAAATCCAAATGGTGGCACAATAAAATGATAGTATATTATTCACCATTGTAATAAGTAGGTATTTGTCAGTAGCTTCTTGATGATATTTGTCACTCTGGCTTGCAGAGGCATTTTTCACATTAGATGGCTTGTCCCCAGCCTGTGTGGTAAAACAGTACCACTGGGAACTGTGGCATAGCAAAAAAATTCTCCAAGAGAAATGGAAACAAAAATAAGATATTTAGTATCCCTGAGAGTGATTTAATTGCAAGAACATCTTCTTTTGGGAAATATTAATTCACGTAGCCCTGAAATTGAAATGTGGAAAAGGTGTTCAGTGTCAGGTGCCCACGTTTATACATTTAGCCTTAGGTAACCTATACCTCATTTTATCTGTCTTAACACAGAGCTTAAAATGCTTGTAAGGGCTATGAAGTTTGTTAAGAGGGTTTTTTTCTTATTATCTTTACACATTGTATTCTTTAAATACATGTATGAGGTATCAGCAAAATTATTTTCAAATGCCTTAATCTTACTATTTAAAATGCTACCTGTTTATGCCATGAATTATGAAAGGACTACCTGATATTAAAACCTTACTGGAAAGCAGCTCTGGGTCTGTGAAAAAGGAATATCAAGAAATTAATACCATAGGTCTTAACTTCTGAATGTTTAGGAAACATTCATTGCTGTGGTGGGTTATTAGTGCAAAAAGTACAGTCTGGTTATAAACCGTGCTGCCCAAGTATCAGTAAAATGAGTTTAGGGCATAGTCTGGCCTGGAAAGAAAACAAGTTCAGTCTTCCTATCAACAGTCTTCTTATTGCCTTAAATACATGACAAAGGTTTATTAAAAACACATCTGATTGTATTCATAGATACAAAATGGGGTTTAAAATTTCGGTTGTGGTACGAGTAGAGAAAGCTGGCTTAGTGGATTACATGCAGGATGACTAAGAGTGAAGAAATGTGGTGTGATGAGATTCAGATTGCAATGCCACACATATATTACAATCAACTAGTACCACGTGTTTGAAACAAGTAGCAAGTAGGAATAAGAATAAGGAATAAGAAGTAGTCAATGATTTATGTCAGGGAAGATATGTGTGTTTTAATGCTTTGCCGTATTAGCAGGATATTCTGATGAAAATATTGAAATATCAGCAATTGTTTGTTACTTTTCCAATACAATGAGTTTAACAGATTTTGTCATCTCCACTTTCTTCTGTTAGATGAGCAATCTAGAAGAAAAAAGCTGTTGCTGCTGTTATTAATTCAGATAAGAATGCCATAGTCATCACTGTCCATGATTGTGGAGTGTTCAGCTGTGAGCTCAGGATCATGCAGATCCTCCGCAGTGGCCAGTGTTGCCACAGTGTGAAAAGGGGCACATTTCCCATTTGAACCCCACACTCTCAAATATTTTGCTTCCAATCCTGGGGCACATTCTCCCCAGATTAAATATTCATAGCTCTATGTATGTGATTTATTTTCATCTGATTGTCTTGTTTGTGTTCACCTGAAGCTCCTAAGGTATCCCAGAGATTTGGGTTTTTTCCTGCAGTAGGGAATTTATTTTCAGACCGGAACATATAAATCTGTCTCATTCAATCTGTCTCACAAGCTGGTCAAGAGAAACAAAAGAGGGAAGTGTACATATTCACACCTGTTTACTACGTCTTCGAAATAATACTTCAAAATACACATTTTTATGGGCATTTTTAAATTGTATCCTTAAATAAGTCTAAAGCATGGCAGTTATCAAAACTCCATCAAGCATTACATTTTCCTAGACATTTCCCATGTGCTGTCCTCTAAAAACAAGAAAAAAAAAAAAAACCTGTCATTCATCATCAGTGCCATTCATACAGGTGAAGTTTAGCCTTAAGCTCTTGTTCCATGTCTTCACATATACTGATCTCCCAGAACTTTGTTTCTCTACGCAGCCCTCTTTGCTCCTCATTTTTTTATAGCTTCTCAAGGGATGCCTTTCCAAGTCATAGTATTTTTAAATATGTGTGGATAGTTTGAAGTGTGGCTAGATGTACGATTGCACAGTGTAAACATTTTTAGAGTTGCCTTTGTAAAAATGCTATTTGAGCTGATCACAGTAGAGGTTCCCAAAGAAAAGCAGAGGCCAAACACTGGTTATAAAAAAGAATCTCAAGAAAGGAGCTTGCAGAGAAAAAAAAAACTAAAAACAAGAACAAAAATGCCACGAAGGACAGTTAGAGATGACAAAGACCTAAAAAATATAAAGCTACAGTCTGCACTGTCCAGAAATTATAGCACATAAAATAAATGTTGCCTTGTTGCTTGTTATCCACAAAACACTCTCACAATGAAATAATGCTTCTTTTCCTTTTCTGTATCTTTATCAGGATTGCACCATTTTATCTCTGTAATGGGCTGTTGTACAATACTAAGTGTTTTATTTCTGTGTGTAATACCTAGACAAGCTATATCTCATCTGTTTAGATTCCAGCAGAAGAAAAAGTTTAATTTCTTGGCTGTAATGCAATGGGCACAATAGGTTATTCTAGGTAGAATAATATCGTTCCTTTCAAAATGGTGGAATTGTATCAGGAGGAAGCATTAGCTGGAAATAACAATTGAGTCCCTGCTGCCCCTGCCAAGTACTTATTTTGCTAAGATATATAGAGATTTTGTAATTATTTTAAGATGTTATTGTGATAAAGAGACAAAGAAAAGAGTTTCCTACTTAGGTGTTTTGAACAACTTAGAAAACACTCAGAGTGTTTTAGGTTGAGCTTGCAGTGCCACAAAGAGGTTGGATTAAAAAACATAATCTAAATTAAACAGATATGTTACTCAAACATGATGCTTTAAAGTAAGTTATGTGGAAGAATATATATATAGAATAAGTAAGTCTATTTAATTGAGTCGATTTAAGCTTGAAATGCCTTTTTAAGCATCTTACGGTACAGTAGAAATTCATTATTTCTCAGTTAATCTGTCAACAGTGGCAGTCACTGACCTCAGAAGCCTATTTCCATGACTATAGAAATGCAGACTTTCCCACAAAGGAAACTCTAAAAAGGGAGCTGCAGAAGATGAGATGTTTTGTAGCTTAGGAAATTCTTACTCCTCTTTACAGGTTTCAGCTCAGCATATGTATGAATTTATAGATACGATTTTGAAACTATAAGGCACACAGTTTTTAAATGAGCAGGTGGTATCTTTAGGGTAAGCTGCAACTCCTGCTAGTAGCACTTGCAGTGTTCACATACCCATTAAATTTTCAGTAAGAAAACACAGAGAGTGACTTCATGAGTTGGTCTTTTAACATACAAGAGTTCTGCTGAAACCATTTCCATCAGCCTTTCTAGGAAAAAAGGTTCTTCAGTGGATGAAAACATATATTATTCCTTTGAGAAAGAAGACTACAAGAATGCTAATATCCTTTTATCACCCACTGTACCTCAGAAAAATAATAGAGTCAGGAAGGTTGATTCTGCTGGGAAGTGAGGAGCTCAGTTCATTATCCAGCTGGGGACTTAACAATGACTTCCAAGTTATTTTGCATACAAGGGGTGAAGATCAAGGAACAAAATCTTTTTAGCACTAATGGACTAGTCTGGGATGTTTTAAGGGTCTCACTAGCATGAAAAAGAGCCTGATAAACCACCCAAAGAAAAATCAGACTTGTATTTATTTTTCTTCTAGTAGTAGTAATAGGGGTGTTGCTTTGTTTTAGTCCATCAGAGGTCCAGTCTGAATAGCTAAATAAGTATCTCTGGGATACGGTATCAAACATGAAAAAGAGATCTGTATGTTTAAAAGAATGTTTGGAGCAATATGACTAAGATGAAGGAGTATAATTTTTCAACATTGTGCCTTGGAAGAATCATGCCATAATTTTTTTTTTTTTTAACCTTGTGGAATAATCCAACTTTATTGTTGCTTTCATACAGTTTGGGGTGAAACATTATTTTTGTATTCCCAGGATGCAATAATCAGATATATGTCAATGCAGATACAACAAATATTTCTGAATGGAAATATTCTGAGATTTTTCAAGGCAAAATATGTAACTGTTGCAATAATCTGAGAATCCAGACATCCGCAGGCATGTGGCCATGTGGATCAGAGCTAAATCACTTTTTACATGTTTGTTGTCAGATTACAGGTCAATATTAACAGGAGTAGCCTTTTGCATGTCATAATATGCAGTGTCAGGCATGAAGAACACTACTCCATCACTAATCTTTGGGGACATGGAAAACACTTGTATGGAAAACCTGATGCCTCCTTTACCTCTGCAAGGCTGGAAATCTTAAACCAAGTTTAGAGGAAGCGAGAGTCTTAAATTTTGGAAAAGATCTCTTTAAGTTATAAATGCCAGACCCACAGAATGGCTCCTTTTCTATTTTTCACCTTTTAAGGACTCTGTTTGTGGTAGGAGGCTTTGATGACTGAATGTAGCAAGAGCAGTAATTTTATGGTGTTTTTTAGTCTTAGAAACAGAGGTGGGTGTTCCAGTGCATCTTCAGAGAACTATTATTGTTATTGTTATTACTACTAGTACTATCTATTATAGTGCATGCTGAGCTTGTGGCTAGAAAAATAACTGTTGGAAATTAAAAGACAGCCCTTCAGACCTATGGAAAAATACCCATAAACAATCTAATGGAGTTATAGTTCAACACACTTAAAAAACTACAGCAAATTAAACCTTCAAGCCTACAGTAAGAAGCATATACTTTCAGAATCAATGCTGAACAACAGAATTGTGATATAGAGCCCCATCTGTTAGATATTAAAGTCAGACAGAGTCACACAGGGTATGTCTGCTCCACCCAAACCCTCCAGCTATATTTTCTGTCTGCTTTTCTTAGATATGCTGTGGAAAGTGTCAGGCTTTTATGTTTTTCACTTTCTTGACTTGTCAGATGCTAAAAACTTAGTGCACTATTTGGGAAGAAAACAATAGATTGCTTTGAGAAAGTCTTAGTTGCTTATAATATATTTGATTTAAAATGAGAGAGAAGAAGTCCATTCTCTATTGTCCTGGGCCCAAAGTTCAGAACACTTAGGAAGTGCTGCCTGATTCAACCATGCAAGACTGCAATGATTGCAAAGCATTACTCATGGTTTTAGCCCATGTCAAGACATCGAATTTGAAAGAGAGGAATTGGGAGCTTCCAGCAGCAACCTTTTAGAATGATGGATTGGTTTTGCTACTTGTTGGGACCTGTAAAGCCTCTATGAAACAGGAAATCTACTATCAAAAATCCCAAACTCAATTGAGAGTTAATTTGTTTGTCACCTTCACTTAGAAGTGCTGTACAGAGAAAACATCTCAAAAATTTTTCAAGAACTTTTGAGACTTCTGTTTATCGATAGTTTAGGTAGGTAAATTTTATATAAAATTGCAGCTATTTTTGCAGCTTTATAGAATTCAAAGTTTATGGTATTGCCAAATGAAAATCATTGAACTCCAATGTATACAAACCTACAAAATGAAACAGAGTGGTGACAAGCTTTTACATGTTTGGTCAGGACATCTTTTGTTATCTTTTCCTGTATAGCAGAATCTGTCAGCCTGCAAATTGATGTTCCTATGGAAGAAGTGGCAGATGTGGATCCATCTTGCTAGAAAAAAATAAATAAACAGCTCGCAGATGTGGATTAATTTTGCTAGAAAAAGCAAATAAATAGCTCAGGTTAGTGCTTGTGGTAGAACTCTTTAGTTTTCATCCCATTTTTACTATAATTAAGAAACAATGGTTAAATAGCTTGACCATGTGGGAGCATGTACATAATAGAGCACAAAATAAGAAAACATTTGAATGGATAAGACTGTTCTTATGAATGTTGGATGACTTCTAATTCCTAGTGTGTTATGCAGCTTCACTGTGCCCACTTCAACTTTTTTGTCTTTCTCTTCTTTCTCAGTGGGAGCAACTCTCAAAGAAAGGTCCTCTCTGTAAGGCATACAAATAAATCAATTTAAACCACGAAGAGGTCTTTACTAAACCCTGTTACAGCTAAGAGAAAGAATATGAAACCAGTGTTGAATTCATTCTTACCTACCCACACACATTTCTGGACTAGGCTAAGAGGAAAAGGATAACTTTACCTTACAACTAATGAAGGCCAAAATAGAGGGAGGGACCTCAAACTAGTGCTTTGTTATTTTGCAAAGAAAATATTCTTAAGTGGCCCTGGAAACTGAGAAAAACTGCAAAACCAACATATCTATATCTTTCATTAGGAAAGAAAACAAAAATGAGACTGAAAAAAAACTGGGAAAAAAACAGTTTTGAGAATAACTGAAAGACATCCTTGGCTTCAACTCATATTTAGGACATTTTACTTACTTTAGCAATACATAAAAATTAGATATCAATTTTTGTAGTATAATATATCCTCCCAAAGTTGTTTCCAACACCTTATATATCTGCAGCAATACTGATCAACTTTAAGGGACATTTTGAAGTGGGAATTTGCATATTCTTTGTGATGGAGACAGAGTAGTATTACATATGTAATTATATATGTAAGCAGAAGCTTACCTGTATTGCATATGTAAGCAGAAGCTTTCTCATAGTATCAGCTTTAGGATGGACATCTTAGTATATAAGGCAGTACAACAAGGCTAGGATAATATATCTGACAAGTGTTCAAATGTCTTAAGAAAATTCTAGCATGACAGTGAACTCTGAAAACTGTGAATTTAATAAAATGAGATTGCAATTTTTTGGACGTCTTTTCTTAGTTGAGGGCATCAAACTGAACCGAACTATGAAAGGTGGCTGTAAATTAAGGATTCTCATATTGCCAAGAACATCAGTGCTGTCAACTCTTTTCGAGGTATACCATTACTTCTGATGTATTACAGACTTTCTAGTTGTCACTTCATCTCTCAGAGACTTAATTTAATAAGATGCTAAATTTAAATAGCATCATAGGCAAAATCCAGTATTTCAAGTACCTGGGGAAAGCATTAATCTGTCCGATGCTTTCAAAATTTTGTTTTCTTCCTGGAGAACAAATGGATAGTTCACTAAAGCCTAGTTGCATTAGTGTGGAGACAGTGGCTGTGTAAGATTGTTTTTTCCCAAGGTGCACAGTCAGAACCTTTAAGAGCTTCTGTTGTTTTCTCTCAAAAAGCGACAAATGTGTGTGTGTTTAGTTTAATTGGAGATATGATCTCATCCAAACATAGCTCAAAATGGAGAATTTTGAAGCTCAGATACCAGACGTGAAAGTGGTTGGCACGTGAAACTTATTTTGTGGGCCTTCCATGTAGTTTGAAGTGGTTCAAAACAGAAACAACAAGCAAAATCTTCTTTTGATGTTCCTTGTTTTGTTTTCAGCTGTTTAATGTTTTTGATACCAGTCAAATTGTCATTGATCTCAGACATATTTTACAGTTCCAAGCAGATCAGTTTTTCACCTTTAGATCTTGTTAAAACCAAAGAAAAATTCCTTTTTTTTATCTCACTTGCATATAACTGTGGATAATTATAATCCTTGAAATCCAGATGGTAAGTGTATATATTTTTCATCCTTCAGAAAGTTTTAATTTCCTTTAAACACAGTGTGCAGAAATATTATTGTCTGTCCTCTGTGCCATTCTAATTGATCAAATGAGAAATAACTTGCCCCGCTCGATTCTCTCTGCTTGCTGTGTGGGCCTTGCATAGCAATGGGAGTAGGAAATCTGAGTTGCTGGAGCACACTCTGTCTCTAAAGCAGCAGTGGTAGAGAGCCGCACAAATTGCTCGCTGCACAAAGTAGCCTAGATTGTAGAAAGCAATCAGCCACAGTGCTTGCTTCAGTCTGGATTAAGGAATGGGATAGGTTAATGAAGTTCAGCACCACAATGCCATTCTCAGTACCTCCCCTCATGCGTGGGACTGTGGTAGAGTCATGGCAAGCATTTTTTCATTTAATAATTAACAGTTAATTCTATAGTGTGCTGTCCCATTGCAGACCAAGAGTTTTGACACTTTATTGAAATATGCTGTCATGAACTGTCTATCACTTTACACAATACCTCAAGCAGCAAAATGTAAGCAACATGTAAGCAAAATCGTTCTGAAGCTGCATTGATTCTGAGGTAGATGGCTTTTGGTCATGAATAAGCATGACTATAAACCCTGCACATCAAAATGCCTTACAAAATCAAGAAAAAGTTCTTCATTTCTTGCTAGATGAGTCCTGTTAGGTATGCATAAGCACTCATGAGATCTAACATTCAGTGGCTGATTTTTTTAACCACTGACTGTTTTTATAAGTTTCTGTGGCTCTGAAATGGCAGAGTTGGGAAATGCCATCCAGCTCACCCTTCCGCCAGTGCAAACTGCTCCTTACTGATCCCTGTACTTCATCTGGACTGAGTTCAAAAAGCTTCAGAAGCTACGGTTACATTATTGTGTAGTTCTTTGTAGTCTGTTCAAGGAGAGTTTTGAAAAATGGCACTTAGTCACCAAGGACCTGGAAGGATTTGGTGAGGAGTTGCAATCCTGTCTCATTGATTTCCGTGTGGTCATGGACAGCTGGAAAGATGATCAATGAGGAAAAAAATCTACTGAAGACCATCAGCCATCTGCAGAAATAGGGAAATCCTTCAATATCTGGTCCTCTTGTCATCCATAGAATTAATAGAAGCATTTTACCAGAATTCATATTTGCTAGCCATGTAATACTGTACCTGGTAGAAAATATGCAGCTGCACTTTTTTTCTTCACCAGAGGACAGGGTTTAGCACAGAGGAGAAATGGCAGCCACGTTTCCCTATGCTGAGCATTAGCTTTAAACTCAGTTCTGGAGGTACCCATTTATTTGTGTGCTCTCTCTAACCTCAGGAACCCCAAACTCAGTGTTACAGGATTCTCAGTTCACATCCAGACCCAGGTCTATCTCAAACCCTGACCATCTCCACCAAAGATACAGTTAAATTCCTTTATAAATTATTTTATCTATAGATATATAGATTAAACTATATCTCAGCAGCTATAATAAGCAACTTTAACTTCTCAGCATTTTAAATGAATTCCCCTATTTTCATTAATTGGGAATAAGATATTAACTAGATTTCTTAGCCTGTTGTCCCAACTGGTACAGAGCTTAAATTCTTCATGGATGTTATGAAAAGGCTGAATTAGGAAGATACAAAAGAAAACCATTTTAATTGAATTGTTAGAGATTTTAGTAGGGAAACCAGTTTATGACTATTTTCAAAATGTCAGCAGGCAGTCATAAAATGATCATAATATTGAAATGCATGGGCCAAACCCATCAGGCTTGTTCCTGCCTTCTAAAGCACTTTATTAGGTCGGTTTTGCAAGCATGACTGCTTACATAAATATTAAATGGTACAAAATATATCATGTGTTCACTGGAGCACAATGAAGAAGGAATATTTTCACAAAATATGATTGCTAAATTTGGACGTGTTACAGGTTTTCAAATATAAATATAAATATTATATAAACTGTTCTTGAAATGAAGAATGAACTTTTAAAAATGGATTAATAGATTGTAATGATCCATTATTCAATAAACATAATTCTTTATTGACCATACTAGGGTAAAGGCAGCTTTGACTTAAAAAAAAGCAGACATAAAACAGAACTAGAGAGCAGTATATGACAAATAGGATGAAAAAAAATAGGCTATTGTTAGTATCAATTAGAATTTGTCAAGAATAGAAAATCAATAAAAGACAGTAGAAGTTGAGCTAAACAAATATGCATGGTTTCTAGAGATACGGAAAATAAAAATGATAATAACCAGGATGAGTACATCCAGTGTTAAAGAAAGCCTCAGTTTGGTAGTCTCATCTTTAGATTTAGTCAGCAAAATTATCAATAGTGCACCATAAATATTTATCTCTGCATTTGGACAAAAGTATCATAAGGCATTTTATTTCACACACAGACTTTCCAGTCTTTTACTAACTTGGAAGGACTGCAGAAATTTGTGCTTGGCATTAATATTTCTAAATGGGTGGTTTCTGTAATATGTGTTCAGAAGTCCTAGATAAGGAGATCTAAAGTCTGTTGATGCTCTTTCTAGTTAATCTTGGAACAGGGTAAATTCTGGTAAAATGAAGTAACAATAGTGATGAAGTTCCAGCTGTTACAGTAGATAGTGCCTTTTCCCTATTAAAAATGTCAAGAAGGATGTCCCAAGTGTTGGTTAGGCTGACACCTATTCTTGACAAAAAAAAAAGAAAGTGCCGATGGAATTAAATTAATAAAGACTCAAAGGACAAGAAAGTAATCAGTTTCAGACAGCATGACTTTCTAAAGAGAAACTCTTGTCAACAAACTTGATTTAAATCTCAGACGTCATGGCAGATTTGGTTGATGAATGTAATTGGGTAGAAACGCTGCATTATGATTTATTGCAAGGGGTCTGACTTTGTGACTTATGACATTCTAATGTACTGAACAGATGTCAAAAATCTGTTGCCAATGAGAAATTATCCTGGATGGGAGTGATTTCATTGGACTTTCATAGACATTGGTACAAAGCCACATTTTAATCAGTGATCTGGAGATAAATGGAAATGACCCATCAGGGAATTTGTGGATGACACAAAGACTGATAGGAACTGTAAAAAAAGATGCAGTCATTCTCAGCCACTGAGATCACAAAGCAAATGTATTAGTATACCTGCACAGCTGTACAATTGCTTCCCAAATATATTACATTTAAGAAAGATGTGGCCTTGACACAGATCTCTGGGTTGTAAGAGGTATGCACTTCCAGAATGATGCAACAGAAACAGGTGAATCTTGGATATGAGAACATCTAAGGGAAGAGTTTACTGGGAATAGCTGAAAATTTGAGGAGGATCTGATAGGTAGAATTTATTTTAGAACAGGAAAAAATGCCTTAAAAATTGAGACTGCTCAATTCATTTAAGTAAGCAGAAGATACTAAGGGATGACTGATCCCCTTCCTGGAGACAGTACTAATGGATTTTCTAATCCATCAGAGGATTTTAAAACTAGTAATGTATGAGTTTAACAAGAACCAGTGTATGAAAACTGAAGCCAGACAAAACTGAACTGTACTGAGACTGGAAGACCTTGTGCACACTACAGCTTTTCAAAAACACAGTTACTAAATTTGCACAATTAGTGAATCAACTGTTTTCACAAATTATAATACAAATATTAGATTTACATAACCAGTAGTATTAGACACAATATACTGAGCTTAGCAAAGCAGTACAGGTAAAATCTCATTGCTTTCTCTTCTATCTTATTTTCTCTAAATGAATGCTGAGTTATATAAGAGCATTAAAAACATTGAAAATATTCCACATTTGAGTTAGTTAATTATTGTTGAATTTGGAAGACAATTTTTTTTTTTGGTAATGGTGGTGTTTCTTACTGGAACTGTAATATTATACAATGCTTTTTCTCCAGAATAGTTACTCAATTTAAAAGTAAATATGGTTTAATCTTAAGTGTTGTTGGACTTGCTCACTTCCCATTGCAAACATATCATTCCATCAAGTTTTATTTCTGCTAATGTTCCCAAAAATAAATTGCATGTCGTGTTTCACAGAAATATTTGCAGAACACATTAAACTCGTTAGCAATAAAGAGTCACAAATAACAATTCCCATTCCCTTGTAAATAGAATTGACCTCTAATAGAAAAGTCAGAATTGAGAAATTCATGAATTCATGGTTATTTTCACTCTGGAGAACATACTTGCTGTGATGCAACAAATAAATATTTTTGCTCTCTCTCTCTTCTCCTCCATTGTCTGTAAGAACAAAACAATTCTACTAGTAGAGCATGTAACAGTATTCAGCTTTTATGACTGAACACTGCTGTAATTTTTAATGTCTTAATTACAAATGAAAACAAATGAATGTGGTGCTTGGAAAAGGCAGTAAACAGGAAATTGCTATTGTGGGCAGGAAAGGGATCTATAAAAAGAAAACCCAGATAAGTCAAATTATACAAAGAACACCCGACTACACTTTGCTTGTCAAAACGATTGCAGTTTTCATCTATAAAAAGACGCTTCTGGGTGGTGACTCAAAACCCCTACATTTGCTATTTCAGATGTAATTTCCCTCATTCCATTCTCCTCTGGTGTCGAGTATAAAAAGAGGCACACAGATTGCACGCTCCCTCGGCAGACATCCTGTGAGCCAACACAACCTTTTCAGGACTAAATTCTTTACTTTAGTCATACTTGAGTTGGGTCTTCCTGTGTGTATAGACATAAATGTGCTACAAAAGTGAAGAAGGACTTTGAATTTGGCCATTCTTATAGTAGGATTTGCCACCCAAAGATAACTGGACTTCATCTTTACTTGGGTGTGGGGGCAGGACTACACTGTCTCTGTTAAGTGGCTAGGGACAAACCTCATCCCCTTCATTTTTCTTTTTATTTCCTCTTGCCCTTTGCAGGGGAAGCATTGTTTTGTTTATTTTTGGGGGGTGGAAGGGGGAGAGAAGGGCCTGGTAGTTCAGTTGGAAATTTTCCCTCTGGGTCCAGAGTTTCCCCAAGGGAAACTGAAATCCTGGTATTTCAAATTTGTGACCTAGACATATGCTCAGCAACGTGTCTGTTCCCCAGCGTGCCCAGGGCTGAGTTCACCTTCTGGGGAGATTCTTTATTCAGCTCTGCCTCTCTTTAAGCCTTTCTAGCAGCTGGTGCCCTCGTAAAATCAAGGGCTGCCCTAGGCCAAGTAAAGCCAGAGGCTAAAGGAAAAGCTCTTGTCATCTGCTTTCACCCTTATTAAATGTCTTGTAAGGCAGTTTGACCAAATCTTGTGGGAAGACAGCAGCTCCTCTCTGCCCAACAGCCCTGTCTAGACAGGGTCACCTTGCTATGCCCCTTCCAGGCAGGACTGGCATAGGAAGTGCTTCAGAATCAGTCCAGCATGTGGACAAATGCATTGCTCAGAACAGAGACGTAAACTGATAAGCAGAAATAGAAATGAGTGTCATGAAGGAGAATCTCATCATTCAGATAAGCTGCTATTATTTATTCTTCAATCTG
This sequence comes from Lycocorax pyrrhopterus obiensis, assembly GCA_014706295.1. NCBI lineage: Eukaryota > Metazoa > Chordata > Aves > Passeriformes > Paradisaeidae > Lycocorax > Lycocorax pyrrhopterus. The sequence continues at coordinate 37,425,146 of JACSVZ010000004.1, read as the reverse complement.
CATTTTGCATAATCTGACATTCAATAGAATAGAATTTTCCTATGAAAGCTGACCCACATTTAAAGCATTGGAAGAGGAAAATGTTCCCTGCATGGCTCGTGGCTGGCATGTCAGATTTTGCATCTTAAGTTGCAAGCAGTCTGACGTATCCATTGTAAAAGACGTACGAATTTTACAAAGCAAAGCAGGAAGTTTCTACGTACATTCTTCTTTGCTTCATTTGAAGCAATAGCCAGCATTTTGTTTTGTATCTGGCTACAACAGTGGAAAGACATGGACATTTTGAGAGGAATCACATTTGTACTGAATTTCTTCAAAGCCTTTGGTCAAACTATAGTTGAAAAACACTCATGGCAAATGTAGCTGGTGCATGGCACTGAATCGAGGCATGTGCTGAATCCACTAGGTACTTCTGGTCACAAATACAGCTTGATAAACTAAGCAATACAACCATTTTCTTTGTATGCAGAAGAAAATTCATTTTAGAGATTATCTCTACATATTATTTTATCTGTGGTCCTCAACACTTACAGCTAAGCTCTCTTGACACTGTATAGCCTCAGAAGAGTAAGTAATCATAACCAAGACCCAGAAAGGACATTAGCTTTGCCAAAGATAAATAATTTCCTTTTCAAAATCTGTTACAAAAATATTATGGATGAAGAGCTTGGAAGTCAAAAGTTAAGAAAATGTCATATTAGCATATACAGCCTTGGCTCAGCTGCACAGGCATCGTTAATATGTACACTTATCTTCTTAGTCACAGTCACTGGCAATGTGTCACAAGTGAGCAGGATACAAGGCCTGGAGTATGTTGCTATTGTTTCTGACAAAGCCTGGTCCATCCCTATGGTTTTATTAATTATGAGAACGGTGCATTAGTGACACAGCACCTGTGGTTTTTACAGGTTTTTAGAGGAATGACAGGCTATATGTCATTAACTACTGAAGCTGTCAGATAATTTTAGAAAGAGAGTGAATACTCGATATTTCTCCTTTTCAGAATAAGTTTAATTTTCTGTGAATGGAAAGAGTGTCTGAATTTAGAACTGAAATCCATTCATTTACAGCCCATGTATAATGTAGTCTTTGACAACTAAAGAACTTTACCACAGTTCTCTGTTGATATTCTGATCTATAGAGACCATGCTCTGTTGGCTGAGAGAATAATTTGCCTTTCATACATAATCAGCCCTGAGCTTCATCTGAAAAAAAAAACCCACGATATATGTGTATAAAATCCTTATTCAAACAATTCCCTCTTGTCTTGTATTAGAGTAAAAAAGTAGTTTAAGGAAATAGTCTTAAAAACTCAACTCCTTTTGCCTGTTGTTCAATCTGTTTTCCTACCACAGTTCAAAAAGTTCAGCAGGTACAGCAAATAATGCACTATATGTCCCAGAACCATGTATTCCTGACAATGTTAATGTGCTGTGTTCATGTGTACTTTGTACCCCTAACAATATTCAGCATACAGATGGGTCTTCAGAGGGAAATTCCACAGTTTATTGTATTACTAAGTATTAAAATCCATGGGCAGAAGTTTAAAACCAGATCCAAACTTTGCTCAATTTCTCTTGCTTTTACTGAGAGCCTTATAAAAGCCTGTGCTTCGTTGGGTTGTAAGAAATCTTCAGTGTCTGATTTTCTGGTTGCAGTCATTGTAACTCCAAATTTCTGTGTTTTATATATTTCAAATAAATGTGTACACAGTTAGGACACTGGTATTTTTCACTTTGGGAAGAAAGGGAAAGACTGAGAAAAATGTGAAAGAAGTGGCCTTTCAAACGAAAATACAGATTCTGGTTCTCTACTCTATCACTGTGTGATAGGCAATCATAGGATATGTTCCTGATGATTGAATAGAGGAAATTCATATGTGAAGTTGCCAAAATTTTTTGTGTTTACGAAAGGCTTTTGCTGGTTAGGAAACATAGGAGTCAAATTAACTGTGGAAGAGAGGTTGTGTGTGGCAAAGGTATATAAGTTCAGAATTGCTTGATGACACTGAAGAATTTACAGGTTTTTTGATCTTGGGCATTGGGATATTTCTGTCCAAAAGGTACTGAGTCCTTCTTAGTGCTGGGAAGCACTTCTGAATTTTTTAAAGCTTCTGTTAAGTTTAACGGGACTACAGAGATGAGTAGCAGGTGGGGGAGTCTGAAATTGGGGGGCATGGGTGGTGTGCTCCTCGGGAACATCCTAAAGCTTTGAAATGCAGAATTGCATATGGGGAAAAAAAAAGCCACCCCAGCTATCTGAAAGTGAGGAGATTTGCTTAAATGTGTACAAACTGTATTACAGACATTTCCTTTGCATGCAGCCTGCATATACCACTCTTTCTCTTACAGCTGTTTTGTTTAACATGTTTTTTCTGGGTCAAGGGCTTTTTCTAGGGTTTTATGGAATGCATACCTTGTAATAGAAATTTTGAAAAACTGCTTGTAAACCTCATAGGTAAGATGAAAATATGTCCAAGGGCCTGAATTAGAGCTTCTGTCATGTTTCTAGTGACAGTGGCTTCCAGTTTCGGAAGACAGTGAAGCCAGTGATTTCTGCTACATAGAGAACACCTCCTGCTCTCGCTCACCAGCCATGGGCCAAGCTCTTAGATAGCCCCTTTTGAAGCTCATTAGTGAGAAACCCTGGGTTTTTTGGTAGCTCGAAGGGCAATTTCCAGATGTTGATGTCAGTGCTGATGTGCAGCAGTTGTGCTCAGTTGCTCTGTGGTTATTTCGCAGCAGTTTCCTAGGTTACAGTTGGCTCCATTTTGTTGCTAGTGACAGGTTTCTTATAAAAGCTGGTAAGTGATCACCCCCTCTCTGTCACCTCAACCAGGAGGTGCCTCAGGCAGCCCCAGTGTGACCGAGCTGCACCATGCAGAGCGAGGTTCTGCTCTCTCTGCTCTCAGCAGAGCGCAGATGCTCACATGTGCTTCCCAAAATCTGCAGTGCCCAACTCCATCTCTCAAGCATTAGGAAGTGCTTCAGTACATGGGTCTTTCACCAGAATTTTCAAATTCTTATAGGCAGAGCGGTAGGAATTCCTGGAAAAGGGAGGGTGAGAGCCAGTGCCATGGGTAGGAGTTAAAGGGATCTATCCTCTGACCCACCACATGAGGGATTTCACTTTGCACATTTCAAAAGTTTCTGAAGTACTTCCCAGAGTCATTCAAAAATGCAAGGGATAAGATTCAGGAGTTGTGACTTGCTGGAGATAGCAGTTAAAAGCAGAACCAGAATCAGAAGTCGGTGTTCCTGCAGTTTCCACTTCTTAGATAGCAATGATATGGGTGTTTCAGGCTACTGTTAGCTACCCTGGAAATTATTATGAAAGTAGTGGTTCAACAACTGATGTTAGAGCACTAGTATTTCAACAGAATTGATAATAGTAATAATAATAAGCAATAACAACAATAATTCCATGGATATGTTACTTGCAGAAGGAAACATAGAGCTCCAAAAATAGACGTAGCAGTCATAACGGCTTCCAAACATAAAAGAATCCCTGCTAGTAAAACAAATTTAGTTGCAAATCTGTATATCTTGTCTGACTGTTTCAGCATCTTGTCAAAAACTCCTCTACTGTCTTTGGAAAGATATTCTGGATTTTTCTGATGTTCCTAGTAAAAGGAGACAAAAGCATTGCATTTGTTTTCTTGTCCTCATCTAAAAAGTAATCATGTTGTAAATTATTCAGTAGCAACTTGCATTTTTACTTAGCTATCTGAGTAGTTAACACATTCAGCTGAAGTACATTTACCTATATTTGTAGTTAATGATTTATATGTGTTAGCCAGCTTGGGAAATAGGCTTTTTATAATTCTATCCACTGTGACAAAGTTTCTACAAAACCCTTAAAAAGATGAGGGCTTACATACACAACTAGCCTGGTTTCCTCCAGTAGAGAAGTATCTACATAGAAAATACTAATATAAAGTATAACTTAATTTTAAAAGAAAATAATCAGATTAAATTTGCTCAGGTTATAAATGTAAAATCAATCTGTGAAGTAATTTTAAATCAATATACATTTTCCCTTGTGCTTTTGTTCTTTTAAAATATCCATTGATCATTGAACAATCTGTTTGCTTTAACTTCCACATTAGTCCTTACAGCACTGAATGAAAAGTTCAGTGTTGGTATAAAAGATCTTGAATTAAATTTTAGTTTGAAACTTACTGGATGGGAGAGCAGATGTGGATTGCCTCATTCAATTACCCTGGCTATTTCTAAAAGTAAACGGCAAAATGTAAAAGCAATGTCAGTTTTATGAAGTAAAGAGGGGTATTTTTTTTAATAGGTTATGAAATATAGGCACCTTTTAACCTAGTCAGTTCATATTAAAAAACTCTCAGGATTGCAAAAAGCAATGTAAAAAGAAATTACAAAAATAACTGTGATCTGAAGAAATTCAAGGGTAAAAAATGTCCCAAGTTATATAGCATTCTCTCTTGCCTTTTGTTCATGGTAAAACTAAGAGAGAATTTAATCTCCCTGTTTCAAATATCCATTAAAATACTTTTGATTCTACTCTTCATCAGAAAAGCAAGATGGGGTCAACTTCTGCTACTCAAATTTATAAAGATACATAGGAACGTTATTGATCTGAAGGAACTGGAAGAGCCCCAGTAATGAAAAAAGAGGTTAACTGCTGTCAAGAATTGCTGTTCCTTTAAGCTTATACTGAAGGCTGTATAATTTATAACAGACTTGGGAGAAGAATTGGTTATGAAGCCCTACATTTTAAATTTGATTTTAAATTCTTATTCCATATATAGTTTTTCATTGCTTAGTGTAGTGCCAGATCTATTTCTATGTAGTCAGCATCTCGTATATGAGGAATGAGTTTCTGAGCTGCTCCTCCAGCAGGGGCATCACAGAAAATGCAGTTTAGTGCAAATGAAGTTGTAAAAGGAGTGAGGCATGCTTTCCATTTTGAGTCACTTCTGGCATTGTCATGACCCTCAACACAACAAGCTGCAGGGTGGATCAGCTCGCTGTAGCTCCTGCAATCACCTGATATAGCTGTCACAGTGCACTAAGACCTCATTTTTGGCTCTACTACCTAATAAGTTCCTACTGCCAGAGCTTGTTGGCAGCAGTAGTGGGTGGTACCAGTGCCAGCACCTCTGCCCTGGTACCAGGACCACAATAATACCGAATTCCAATTCTGTGTGACAGTGAATTTCAGCCACTGCGCTCCTGCCTGTGCCCCCCTGGGCAGCTCATCCAGCCTCACTGAGTCCCACCTGGCCCTGCAGCACCCCTGTCCTAGGCCAAGCACTGGCGCACATCTGGACTCTTCATCAGGGCAGAGGCGGAATGGCCATGCTGTGCCAGCTCTGGTGTCACCAGCAGTAATCGTATGCAGGTCCCTAGGAAAGAGTAGGATAAGAAGAAGCAAGTGTGATACTTTAACATCTTCCCAGGCTCCAGTTAACTAAGGATACTTCCCAAGATGGATGTGTCTGTAATTATTTCCTTTGGATTTGTCTGCTGTGTACTTGACCAGTCTTTCTTGAAAGGGTGTAGATTTTCAGCTTGCATAACATCCTTTGGCTCTGAGGTCTACAAACATATTGTGCATGGCATGAGGAACTGCTTCCTTCCAGTGAGCTGCTTTGAACTTCACTCCTACTATCTTTGATACCTCCTAAATCTGGTACTGAATCAGAGTACATAGCCACAAAAACATACAACGAATTTAACCTGCCGCTTTATCATCCAATCTTATAAGGTTCTTCTACAGGTCTTCATAATCACCCTTCATCTCTGCCTCTCTAAACAATGCACCTCATTTGCAAACTTTTTCACCTTGCTGCAGGCTCCTGGAAGGGTGTGACAACCGGCAGCTCCTGGCAAGCATCGCCAGGGAGCTCCACTCACACCACACTTACACTGCAAAAACTGGTTGTTTGTTGTGGGTTTTTTTTTCTCTGCATTTGTCTGCCTGCAAAATACCATCTATTTGTTTCTGTGTAGGCCTCTCTGTGCTGCTCTTAAACACCTAAATCAGATTGCTGTACCTGTGCAAGTGTCTGTATTTCATTCTAGGACATTAAATACTGCAGTCTTTAACTTCTATGCACCCACATCCTTTATTGGATCTAGCCTGAAGTACACACCAACACAGTTCCTTTGTATAGAGAAAGCAGACTAGAAAAGCATTTGAAGGTACTACCTTTTTACAGTCCTTTACTGGGAACCCAGCTACACTTCTGAAAGACTGATAAATGTTGGGCTGAGGATGTCTGCACACTCAGGAGGCTGAAGCCTTTCTTTTGCCCAGACTTCCTCTCATACTTCTCTTTCATCAGTAAGTCTTTGGATCTCTGAAGATATGTATCACTGAAATGGGGAAGCTTATGTGGGAGACAGAACTAGACGTGCTTTGGACCCTGGGTGGGACCTGCTGCAGGGCATCTCACTCTCAGTTTTTTGCAGGTGGATCTCAGCTGTGTCTGCTGTGCTTTAAGCCACAGGATTCCCTTCACAAACCCCTTTCCAAATACACATCAAAAGGGATTGCATAATCCTAGAGGTTAAGTCAGTTTTAATAAATGTCTTCATGTTGTTCAGAAGATATGAAAACCTCTCCCCCATGATTAGATTTTGTTTCAATGTAATTCATTTATTTACTTAAACATGATTCACATAAAGAGACTTAAAGACAAACACAGTGAGATTAATCATTATAAAATAATAATTACAGGAAAGAGTCCTAATTGACTTATCTTTTGAACCCCACAGGTATTTACCCTAACTGGGCAGTAATGAATTCTTACTGTATATTACAGCTGCACCTCCAACTATCCAGAAGCTGAAAAGCTGGACTGGCCCACTTTTCTTAAAAAGAAAACAATGCTGAAAAAAAAAAAAAAAACAGGAAAAAAATTTCCACTTTTGGAGAGATTTTATTAAAAACATACCAAACCAGATAGTACATATACTTTTTTTATGTGTATGTATACACACACGTACAACTCAGAACTATACATGCATCTTTATATCTCATATACTGAACTAGAATGATGCAATCATTTTAAACGTAGCAAAAGTCAGTGGCCAAGACATCAAATGAATGTATCTGGGAAAAGATAAATCTTTCAGCATGTTATTACAAGTGTGCCATTACTTCCATTTTGCTTTCCAGCCCATCAAGTGTCAGTGGCTTTCTAGGCTGCAACAAACTTCCAGAGAGCCCTCCAGATCTTTAAGAGCTCACCAGCTATCTGTGAGGACTTAGCTGTGGATTTTCTCCCTTCTTCATTCAAGTCCCCACTGCCTCCTGGGAGATTCCCACCCTATATTCATGTCCTAGCTGCCAGGTCTCACACTCTGTTGCGCTCCATACTCCCAGAGTTCGCCCCACATCCATGTGCACGGGGGGAGCAAGCAAGTTCCTGCTCCCCTGGGAGCGCAGCGTGGAACCCAGAGGACGGCAGCCATGACAAGGCAAAATGTAGCTTTCCCCTTCTCCATTCTGAACTTTCTTAACAAAAGCCTGACATTGCTGTGACTACAGAGCCACCTGCAAACAAAGTACGTTTGTACCCTCTGTTGGGCACGAAATACGGAAATCATTCTAAAGCTCTGTCCTTAGATATTTATGTACTATGCATCTACATGTGTGGTAAATGGTTTATGTTTGATGTGCCAGTCTGTTGCCCTTGCATCATGTGTACTTGCCAATACCCTCTGCAGCAGTGAGTGTAGTCGTGAATCAGCTCAAAGCCTCATTAATCAGGAAACCATAAAACAAATACCTTTAAAATGTTATTGTTTTGTCATCTCTGGGGGAGGATCAGCATAAGTTATGAACTCTCATAGTATTAAATAGACATAGATGATTCATGAATTACCACTACCTGCTAATGGCATGAGAATGAGCCTATATTTTGCTTTCTTCTGGCTTTTTCTTGATAGGTTCTGCCCATGAGCTCACATTTGTTTATGACATCAAAATTCTCTCTCTTGGAAACAGCAGTAGTGTTGCCAGCACTGTGTTGGGGTCTTATCATGAATGAATTCGTAGGAAGGTTGAAAGGAGACAACTTCTACTCAGCTACCTTGTTAATCAGCACTTGCAGAAAAAAAATCCTTCCTAGAACAGAATGGGGATTATTTGATATGAGAGAGATTTGGGAGTTGTTTATAGAAAAGTCCCTAAAGCCTTTGGACTAAAACACAGCTGCAGTGCTGAAAGCAAATCAGATGCTGGATTGTATTACTGGGGTAAACAAAGTGAAGCAAAGCCTGGGAGGGGATGGTCTTGTTACATAAGACACCGCTTACATTGCATCAAAAATGCTATAACTCCTATTGTGTCCTGCGCCTCCGGGCGTAATTGCTCTTGAAACAAAGGAACAAAGCAGAACAACCAAAATGATGACAAGTTTCAAATAGTTAAGCACTGAAATGTTGGAAAATATGAAGTTTTCTTTCCATGGGGAAAAAAAAAAAAAAAAAAGAACACCGTTAGAGTAATTTATTGAAAGTGTTTGGGTTTAGCATACAAAAAGCTAACCTGGATATAGGTGCCTTTCTTTTTTCACAGTCAGAGAGAGCAAAAAATGAAGCTAAGTAATGCGAAAATCAGATGATGGAAACATAATGAAGGCTAATGATCACATAAAATAGGTTACCAAAAACCTATTGAGGGCCTTTAAAAGATATCTCTCTTCCTTTCAGAACACACAGCAGAAAAAAGGATAGAGACTTACAGGAGCACGAAAGAAAATGATATATAGAGCACAAAGAGAAGCAGATTTAACAATGGGACATGTCACTCTGTTCCCTACTCTGTAAGTCCTTACCCTGTTTTCATCACTATGTATCTGCTCCGTGTTCCTGTTCCCTCTTTATCAGCAGACTTTGCCTGTCAGAGTGTGAGATGAGCTCACTTTTTTTATCCTGTTTTTGTATGGAAATAAGTCTCATGGAGGAGCACTGCTTCTGCGTCTTCGCTGATCTTTCACAGCCCCTTAGGGTCTTGGTAACCTGTGAGGCCAATTTTTAATGTATGTTATCAGATATATTTCCACAAATTTCATTAATAAGTAGTGGGAAAGAAGAGAAAAAGAGAACTTTCAAATGTCCTGAGCTGTATTATAACTTCAAGCCTGGTTAAACATCAGAAAATCCATATCATCTCTCAAACTCATTATACAAATGTCTGCAAAACTATCTTCTTGATTGCTAATGCTCATAGAAAAGCTTCCTTAATTTCTTTTATTCCAGGGAACTCTTAAATTAGAGAAGTTTTTGGGTTTGGATCAAACTGAAGAAGCCAGTATATATCCAACAGCCCTGCTCAATATTCTAGCTGTACCAACTGGTCCAGCAAAAGATATTAACTGTCTCCAGAGATCTTGCCCTTGTACAGGATACATCATCTCAGTATATCTCATATTTATTTATGTCATGTTTATGACATAAGTAATATCATGTGAAATAACTGGAGTTATTCTATACTGAATACAGTATGAAATAATAACTGAATTATAATGTATCTTTACAGCGAAAATAAGATCTTAAGAAATTCTTACAATGTACAGTGCTTGATGCTATGATGCTTCAATGTTGAGGTATTCGTTCCTTCATCTGCTTTTGTATCCAAGCTGTATTTTAGTGCTGTATACGGATTTTATATGACCATTACTCACAGGGAAAAAAAACCACAAGGGAAACTCACTCTTGAATGTGAAGCACTTCACTTGTGTGGAACACACTGCTTCAAGAGGACACTAAGACAAGTCATCTGCTGAGATACTTTTTAAAGTTGATTTGCAATCAATATTTGGACTATTATGCCAGCCAAAACCAATATGTACTCACAGGACAAAGAGGACAAGTATTGGTTGTTCATTGCGATAGTCTTGACAAGTTTCCCATCTATCTTATCTGTAATTGATTGTCCAACAAAATTAGGAAGCATTTTCTGTTTTCAAAGAGTATAATTCAGAAACTTTGTTAATGGCATTATTGAAAGGTTTCTGCAAGAGGGAACTGGAATTTGCTGGTTTAATATCTCTTAGTATTTAATCCTATATAACTGAACTGGCTTTTTTTTTTTTTTCTTAAGTGCAAACGACAAAACACTGTAAATCCAGAGTAGCCCCTGATTCTTGCTAAAACATCACGTAGGGATGCAAGATTTTCAAGCGAATTGATACATTACTCACTGTTGTTTGATAAATGAATAGTGACGATTATCGGTTTGTAAGAATGCTTTAGAAAAGGATTCCATATTTTCTAGAAAACTTGAACCCACTAAATTTTGTTTAATTGGAAACATTGAATTATTCTAATTACAGATATATAAAAATGTATTAATTAAATTGCAGGTTACAAAATTTGTGTCTATACAGGTCTGTGGTATGATCCAGTAAAGTAACTACGGCACTTCAAATGCCAATCAGAATTATAAATAGAAGTGTGTCTTGAGAAATATTAAGGTGCATGAAAAAAAGAAAAAATCTTTCCAAACTATCTCTTCCATTATTTCATTCTTGTTTTAATGAAGGACCTTTGGGGAAATTGCTATGCTTGAATAGCATGAAGAATGTACATGACATTTTATTTTATTCACCTGTGTCCCTGCCTATTGTTCTCCTCAGCAGTCCAGAAATGAAACATTTCATGAGCTATTTGCTCTTTACTGGCCATTTCATTATTACGCACCTCATTTCTTTTGTTTAGCTGTTAAATTAAAAAACTAATAATAATTTTCTGTGAGTTTGGGGCTATTTTATAATTTCACAGGATATTCCAAGGTGTGTATGTTGCTGCAAGATAACACTGGCAGGTCACTGAAAGCGTTCGCCTCTGCCTCAACGCCCACAAGGCACGTGTTATCTCAGAGTACCACGCATCCCGCTAAGCCTTACCGTTTCTGTGGCTGATGGACAAGGATACTGTCAGGGTCTTAACAGAAGTGCTACTTATGTATGTTTATAGCTCTCCCATTGTCTACAGTTCAGTGCTGAGATGTGCATCCATCGTATATCGGATGTGTGTAATGGGGAGGCACTCAGACCAGTCAAGAGAGGGATAGGCATAACACTAGTTTCCTTTGAAAACCTGTACAAGTGTGGACACATCCTGAGTGCAGAGCTGCTAGTGGGCTGAGATGGCCCAACAGGAGCACCAAGAACTCTGCCAATGTGTCAAACTATTTTCTTGTTTAAGAAAGAAATTCAGTAGAGAAAGCATTAACAAAACAAGATTTACAAAGACTTGCTGTAGGTTGATTCATCAATTATCAGGTGTAAAAAAATGATATATTGGGAAGGCTTCATATAGGTAATCATGTATTTTACTTGCTTGACATTATATATTTCTAATAAAAGCTCTTAGAAAATCTGAATGAAATAAATTTGCTGTGCGTTAGGAGTAAAGTCCTAATGAAAAAATTTGCTTAAACATCCTCTTACACTTGAGATCGATTTGAGTGAGACTATTCAAATGCTTTAAATTAAGCCTATTCTTAATGGGGACCTAATGTCTAGCCTGCTACTCTCAGGCATTAGACATCACTCTCATTAAGAATTATACATCCTAATTCCTTGTGTAATGCCATGTATATGCATCCCTAGCAGCCATTATGCAATTATACATCTTAATTCCTTGTGTAATGCTATGTGTATATATCTTTAGCAGTCATTTTGCAAGACGAAACATCTAATTGGATCCCACAGCAGCAGTGGCATCCATCAAAAATCAGAGAAATTCCTTTTTTTCAGAGGAAGGCTCTTCAAAAAATAGCAAATGTGTGCATTATTCCTTGACTGCAAGGGAAATTCCTTTTTTTAAATCTATTATCATATTAATAGTTTTGGTGGTATATACATACTACAAATACAGAAAACCATGGGTTTGCATCTTGTAAAGTTGTTTCCCTTTGGAAGCTTGTATGTGTCTCATTAAGAACAGGTGCTGTCATGTAATTCTGCTGGGGTGGGTGTGTGTGGATGTGTGTGTACTGAGCAGATAGATGGTTCAAGCATCCAGGATGGTGGACAAGCTAGAGCAAATAGTTGTCAATTCTGACTTTTGAATGTTATCTTAACAGGTGATGAGCATTTAACGAACTCCTGAAAGTGGACACTGACTCCTCAAGAGCTAGAGTCCACAAGCAGAGGCTGTATGAAATGACCTGCACCTAAATGTGGGATTAATTTCCAACTTGTTCCTTGAACATGAGACCAAAAAAATGTTGATACAAACCTTGAATTTTGTAGCTTTGGATGGTTTTTAATTTAAAAACATAGCACTCTCTGTTAATGGAAAATAGAGATAACTTGAACCGTAAGTCAAATTGCATCCTTTTCCTGTTAATACCTACCAGGTTTTCATGAACTACAGTTTTCTCATAAAGCAGCTGAGAAAAATGATGCATGCTTGATTCTCCAGAGGGAAAATAACAGATATCACAACTTACAGGAGCAAATTAAAGTCCATCTCTCTTTGACAAATGTGATTTTGCCACTTCAGTACAAGCAGACATGCTTTGCCTCTTTTTGTTTTGCTGCTTATAGGAAAATTGCAACCTCCTATGTATCCAAAAGTGAGATTGAAATCACAAAGAGTTTGTGGCACACAGTTGTGGCACACAGTTGAAGTAAACATACTACATAAAGGTAAGACGTCAAAAAACTCCAAACAAGGTTTTCTTATTGATCCTTATTTATCAACAAGCAACAGTAATAGCCCCCAAATACTGCAGTAAGACAACTGAAAGCTGTAGTGATTTGGGGTCATTATTGTTGAGTGCTTTTAAGACAGTTTACAAAAGTAACCTTTCTTTGTTTTCTGTGTGAGCTGGTAGGTTACCTTTGAAGCCAAAGAATAAAAATACAGCAGGGTCATACACTAACTGTGGCTATTTTCTCTTTTCCTTGCATTACATTCCCAATAGCAAAGGAATTTGAATTTTGAGGGGAAAAGATAAAAAATTACAACATTTTCCCACCAGATTGTAATTATTTCAAGGATAATGATACATTTATATTTATGAGTGACCCATGGGTGTGTTTCTTTCTCCTTTGATTTGTGCAAAAAGAAACCCCCCCGAAAAAACCAAAATACCATGATTAGCAACAGAATAGAATCACATATAAGCTTAAGTAGTGGGGATTAGACACACATTAATAATTTCCTCAGGATCAGTTATATCTGAATAATATATTAAAAAAAAAGCAAAGTTTCTTCTTTTTTTTTCCCCCTTGATTAATTATCTACTTTCTATGTGGGTCCTGAATACAGAATTTGGCTCATGCTACCCTAATTACCATTGGCTCATTTGCATAGAATGCCTGAAGCCTATACCTCAGGAGGCAGAAAGGGTGAGTGTCTCCAAACACATACCTTTTTGTTCCTGTCACAAGAATACACCAAAGTCATGTGCCTTCACGGCTGGAAGGCTTCCAGGTGCAGCCGCTTCCGAATCTTTTGAGAATAGGGAAGGGGATGAGAGAATGGGATGATGCACCTTGTGTTTGACAGTAGTATTGTTCTTTGTTGTTGGGATAGTGGTATTGTTAGCATTGTTATAGTTGTATTCTTGCTTTTACAAAGTTCTAGCAGCAATTAAGAGGTTCTTTCTATCTTCAGGAACAGTGTGAGAAGAGTAATGCTTCCAGCTATTAACAAAAGGAAAATGAATGTACTGGGAGAGAGGGAGCAAAAAAAAAAAAAAAAGAGAGGAATTTCAATAGCTTTAAGACAAAAGATTTTTAAAGGCATGGGAAAAAAATAAAAAAGAAAGCTAGTGAATAGCTTGAGTTTTGTTTTAGGAATGCAATCAGGAGAGTCAAGATGTAAATGTAGCTAGAGAAATGCAAGGAAAAAGTGAATGTAGATGGAATGAATAAGAAGAGTAGTGAGGGCGGGGAGCCCGGGAGGAGGTGCATTACTGCAGCAGAATATCTCAAATGAGAAATATTTAGGTATGTGCTGTACTTGGCTAGTGAATCTTGATGCCATACAGCCATATGAATTCATGTCCTAGATGTCAGAAACAGGCAGGTAGGCTCTGATCCTGAGCAGCTGTGAATTAATGTAGCTCCACTGGAGAAAATGGAGTCATGCCCATTTGCATAAGCCCAGGAACTGGCCATGATAGCAAGAAATTTCACATATAATCGGATGATCAGACCACAATCTAATTATCACATGAAATGAATTTGTGAACTCCCTTTCTTATTAAAAACAAACAATAAGCCCTGACACATTGGTTTCTTAGAAGCAATACCTGAATGAGGAATTCTTCAGCCATGCATGCTTATTCTAAAGACCTAGATAATTTGCATTGCAGTCATTAATTCCAGAAACTAAAAAAATGTACCAGTTCAGAGTTCTGGGAACAAGAACTATTGGTAGGCACAGGGATGTCCTAAAGGTACTTGGAGGGACTGGATCATGCTTTCCTAGATTTCAGGCAAACTTTGTTTCAGCCAGCGCTGGTGTTTGGATGTACTATGTGAGATTTGTGTTCTTGCAGTGGATCTTTTGAACAAAGACTGTTTCATTTATTTTTTTTGGTCAAGCATAAACTGTTTTTATACAGAGGTCTGGTATACTCCCATGTTATTCAGAATTTCCAGCTTGGAGTCATCCTTCTGTACTCATGCACGTGCAGATACACATTTCCTTGGGATTTAAGGATTGCATCTGCTTTTCTGACTGTGCTGAGGAGAGGGTGAACATCTGCACTTTGGTTTAATGTTATTTGTTGTGCCATCCAGAGTGTAATTGCATATCATATGTTTAGTAGCAGTGAAATTTATGCTAATTGTGGGTCCTAGGACTGCACTGGCTTTTTCCATGTACTCTGTCACCAAATTCCCTGCCCAATTCATCAGCAGACTCATACTTTCCTTGGTCTTCCTTGCAAGTCTCCTACTATTTTTAATTGATTTCCTGATGGTCAGGATGGACCATTGTTGAGCTGGAGGAGGTGATCTTTGAACATCAGCCACTGTCCATGAACCTTGTTTTCACCGGGGCCGGCTACCATGGCACTCTTTGGCCCTGAATAGGCCAAAGTGGGTTCTCCTGAAGTCCAGATTTATGGTCCTGCTTTTTGCCTTGTTCCCTCCTCTCATGATCCCAAACTCCATCAATTCAGGTTGCTGGAGCCTAGGCTGCCTGCAGTCTTCACATATCAACTAGTTCTTCCTTGATGGAAGTGCAGCAGACCATGTCCCCTTGTTGGCTCCTCCATTCTTTGTGTCAAGGAATTGTCATCAATGCGCTCCAGAAATCTTCTAGATTGCTTGTGCCTTGCTGTGTTGCCTCCCAGGCAACTAGAGAAATGTAGTGCTTCTTGGGTGATTTGTAGATGTCAGAAATCCAAAGAAAAGTAAGAAAATTGCTGAGTGGTAAAATTATCTTGATAAACATGAAATATTTATGGAGCGTATTTTTTGTAGACGGGGATCTTGCTACCTGTCAGTATATGCTGATACATGACAATATTTGCTGGTTTTATACACAGGTATGTATTCAGAGTCTGAATGGAGTTTCTTTTGTAATAAAATGTTTATTATGTGGTTCTTCAAAATGGTGCTGAGACAAGTGCCAAATTGTATTTCTTGTAAACCAGGTAATGTTCTAAGCTCACATTTCAGGGATCATTTTTTGGTAGTTTGTATAATTTCTTTACAGAAATGTCTAGGATCAACAAACCAGAAAAGGATTCGTTTGAAAGGTCAGACACAAAGTCACATTATTGACTTGGTACATACACTGTGAATACAATTAGCACAAATTCTGTAAGTTTGAAAAAACATTCATGTTTCAAAAGAAAAGTTCTTGAAATCACACAGCTAGTTTTTGCACCGAAAAGAAGGTACAGAAATTGAGGTATCCTTAATGGGAGCTCTGCATTGTGACAGGGTATCCCTGGCATAAACCAGTCCAGCTATCATTGTTTTTTGATTAGGCCTGTGTTTTGAAGGAAGCATCTGCTTTTGTTCCTTGAAAGATGAAGTGTGGTATTTTCATCATTATTCCAGTGCTTTCTCTAGCAGTGTTTATAGAACATTTTGCAAAGATGATGCTCCATTCAGAAGAACCAAATATGGCAGTTTTAAAAAATTCTTGCAATTTCTTTCTCGCTTCTAAACAATTTTTATCTTAATTTATTCCCCTTTCAGATTACTTGGAATTGTAGATCCTTGGTCTAAATCCATCCTTCAGAGCTTGGACCTGGTGGAGTTCCAAGGTCTGGCTACATCCAATTTTAGACGGAGGCTTAACACCAAGTCTTCATCTGTCTTTGAAATTTGTCCAAAGTTTCTCAGTGTTGTTCAGTGTCAATATTCAGACTTAAAGACACCTCTAATTAGAATCATCTAATACAGGGAATTTTTTTTGTTTGGTTTGGTTTTGTGGGGTTTTTGTTATTTGAAACAAGCAGCTATTGAACTGAGTGGTTCTAGTCTTTGGAGAGAACATAAATTGGATTTGATTTGGTTGTAGGTTAGTTATGCCCTAATTTTAAAAGATTCACTTCTTCATATGACAAACATAAATTAGAAGCAGAATAAAGACTTGAGGTCATTCTTTCCCCTCCCTCCTCAAAAAAAAAAAAAATCCCTAAAACAAACAAACAAAATTTCTCTCAGAGAAATATCCTGATGCCCTTAATCTGGCCACTAAGAGGGAAGGCACGCTCACTGGATCCTTGTGCAGAAGCTAGGCATTTCCTGAGAACAGAGAGACACACAAATCTGTTCATTATTTTATGCTCTCCCTAGTGCATAAACTAGATGTGTGTTTACAGTTCTAAAAAGCAAGTGCTACAAATAAGAAATAGCATGAACCCAATAAAACACTTAAAAGCACCACAGTTATCCCAGATACATTATTTATGCTATTTTATTTGGTCATATTCAGAAGGATGTTCTCTTTACAGGGCTTCAGCTGTTACCAGATCCAAGAGAAGTAAGATGCAATGCCCTTGAAACAGGGAGCACCCCTTACTCCTTTTTATGTGTTTCAGTGCATCTGAATACCATTTCTTCTTTGTGAGACTGTCTTGTCAGGACTGGTTTTGCATGTATCAGCTGTTAGTAACCCCGGACTGGATCATAGCTGTTGACTATGATTTTTTAAGTATCTTTTTCAACTGCAAAAGCTTAGCCAAGCCAGCTTGTGCCGATTCCTGTGTCACTGCTGCCATCTTCGGGAAGTTTTTCATATTGCTGGGTGGGCTTTTTTGAATGTAGATGAATTCCAGCAACCGGGAGATGAACAAAATATGTGCATCTTGCACATTGTTACAAGAACACAGTCCGAATGGCACAGAATAAAAGTTTGTATGTGGGGTGCCTTCATTCTGTTAGGGATATTTAAAAAAACATTCAAGGAAAGGAGTGTCCCGATTTCCATTGTAATTCAGTGTGAATTAAGCACTGGGTAATTGCTTAGCTCTCATCAGCTTCCCAGCCTGCATGTTCAGTAGTTCATTTCAAGAACCACATTAATGAACCCGTCAGATTTCCAGGTCTGTTTGCACATATAAATGTGCAGCTAGATGCTCAAATGCCCCGGGCATGCATGCAGAGCAGCAGTATTATCATATGGAAATAGGTTTGTTGTACTTTTTAAGGGCATATTAATAGAACTCCAAAGCTGCTAAAGCAGGACCTAAAGCCAAAGGCAGTAAAATTCATTCCTCATGACATTCCTTATGAACTGATATATGCATTCAGCAACAAAGCCTCTTTTTCAAACCTGGGAGAAGTGATATTTTAATGTAGCTTTCAACCACTTTGTTGAAAAAAAAATCAGGTTGTTACATCTCAGTTGTAGTGTTGCATGTTCTGCAGAAAAAAATACCCACTGTGTTATACTTGTTATAAAGTGCACTGTCTCATACTTTCTAAAGGCATCTCAAGAAAACTATCATTTTCCTTCTTTGTATCCTAGTTCCTAAAAATAATGCTTTCTTCCATGTAAAATTTCACTACCTCTTTGTATCCTTTTGAGTGATGACAACATACACTCTTAGCTTTTTTTTCTTTGCAATGTAACTCATGCTCTGACTTTATCTGCTCTGGGGTAAATACTGTATTATTCCACTGGAGAATTTCTACCACCATAAGTGGGAGAGATACGTAGTTTCTGTTTTAATACATGCCTATATATATTACATATTTAGAGGTTTGTTCCTATTTTTCTTTCTTTTTTCCTTTTCATCAGTTATAAGTGGGATGATACGTTATTTTATGACATGCTCAAAACAGAGAATTATGGTCACTAGATTACAAAAAGTCTTTTTAAAATCCCGTTTAATACATTTTACATCTTCAACTGCTTTAAAATTGTTCCTCTTATTCATAAATTAATAGCCTTATCCCTTGCATCTAGTTTCTAAGACATTCCATTAAATTATAAGGTGGTGATGATATTGGGGTTTTTTCAATGTTTCCTCATATAAATACTTTGTAATTTATTATGGAAATCATTTGTAGAAATCTTATATTAACCTGCATCCACTTTTCATTTTATTAGTCATCCAGGCATGAAATTGCTGGACATTATACGCTAGATAGATGTGATTAGGTGTCTGTACTACTTACTAAAGTTACTTAAATGGGAACAGATTAAAGTCAATACACAATTGTTTTTTCTCTCCAGTGGGGCCAGCAAGAACCTAATACTTAATTAAATTTCTTTGTCATGTCTGTACTGCAGAGGGAAGTAAGGGATCTCTGCAGTTCTGCATCCCCAAGCTGTGCTGAAACCAGCATAATACAGCACCGTGCAGAGAGAGTAGTCCAGGTCCCAAATACGCTACAGCTGCATTAGCTGCAGATTACTGGTATGGCCGTAAGACTTCCAGCAGGGCTACCCCAAAGCTTCTCAACAGTGCAGCCTGCAAGTAAAGCTCACTTTTGCCCCCTGAAGAAGGAAAGGATCTAGGTTACTGCTGCACAGAAATGAGACAGCAGAGAGGAGAAGCGGGTACAAAAGAATTAAGAGCAGAGGAGGATGAGTAGCTGTGACAGCTGGTCCTGAAGGAGGGGTCGGAGTCCGTGGCAGCAGCTGTTCCTGGGGCTAGGAAAAGCTCCTCAAAGTAGTAATGTTTAACATCTAAGGTCTTGTCAGAGTCCCTGTAGCATGACAGGCTAGAAGCCTTGCTCTCTCTGCTTGCTGTCCACAGCTCTGGCACAGGTAAGTAACAGGGACACAAATGTCTTGCAGGGTTTAACAGCCTGCTGCTGTAGGCAGCTGCTTACTTTGTTTAAGCTTGTTTGGCTTCCTTTTCCAGAGGTAGTCTGGTTGGCATCTAACTGGGCATCCCTTCCTAGCGCTTCAGGGCACAATATTGTTCTGCTTCCAGTTAGAGGTGTGCAACTCTGCCAGGGCCATCTATGCCTGTTTCGACAACCAGAGCCATGGTATGCTTTGAAAATTTTGCAGTGTTTGAACTCATGTTTGCTTGGGTAGTCAGCTATCAGATAGGATCCTTCAGTGGTAAAAAGACATGACTCTTACGTGCACATAATAGCACAACCAACCACAGGTTTTCATACTTTCGGTATACCACATAATCTTGTTACTAACTCTGCTTTATAGGCTTTTCCTTCTAATTTTCTGGGATGGGCTAAAAAGTCTCACACACCAGCCAACACGCTAAGAACAAGATTGTGTAACACCCTTGTGTGTAGGTATGGGATGGAGAATCTGGAAAGAGCATTCTCTCTTCTCCCACAGGGGCTGAAGTCACTCCTTCTGAGAGAAGCACTTGAGTTCCTCCCTGCTTCTTTCTTCTCTTCTATCCCTTGCAGCACTTGGACTACAAGGCAACAAAGAAGGGGGCTGGGAAGCAGAAATAAGATTGCCAATCCACATAAATCAGAAAATTAGTTTTGGGGAGGTCTGGGACAGGTTTTCTGAGCTTATGCTGTCAGTTCAACCAGCCCATCTTTTAGGTTAATGCTGCCCAATGTAAGGCAAGGTCCAGGACAGTATGTCTGGCTGTAGGCACAAACTCACCAGCACTCACTGAAGAGGCTTCAGATATAAATGCCATTGTCTAGATCTTAGGGAATGAGCCCATGGTTGTTTTGCAGAAGTCAGGAAGGAGACTTTCAGATTCAAAAGGAAAACACTGCAGTCCTATGCTTAAAGCTTTTTATGTTTATAGAAAATTGCCTCTTATAGAATTGGTGGCAAATTGCCCTTAGATTGCAAAAGCTGCACAGAGAATGCAGCTGTATTTTTGAAACCATGTTTTGACAGATTGTCATGCTTCTCACAAAAGTTTGATTTTAGCTGAAATATGCATAGTAAATGTGTGTACTTTATTATAAGGAAAAAGACCAAAATTGCTCTGCAAGTACTACTACGCTTTGCAATTGCCTTATATCTGATAAAACTAGTGTCATTAGAAATGAATGCTTTTTCTACCGTGGCATTTATCTCCATTGTAGTATTTGCAGATTTTTCTGTAACTGACAGTTGGCAAAGCCACAAATTCTGAGTAAACATAGCTACTCCAGATGGTAAATATTCTGCTTTTAAAGTGTCCTGCTGTAAGGACAAGAAATACCAAAAGACAGTGTGTGTGGATGACGGTCTCACACTTGGTTCTGGATATAACAAAGTGCCAGAGGCAAAGCCAATCCAATACCTGAGATGTCTGGTTCCCAGCAGCAGCATGACAAGGACTGTAACCTTCATGGAGGGTAGGGGATGGTTTTAATTGACTTTGAGTGGAAATACATAACAAAGTTTGTAGTTTCAAAGTAAAAAATACTTAGTCTCTGTTTATGGAGGTCTGAATTCTCACTGAGATCCAAATCCTCTCTTACTCGAAAGAAATACAATATGGTAAAATCTTTTTCTGTGAAATCTGGGGTTTGGGGGCTTTTCTAGAAGAAAAATAAAGAAAATCTGTATGTACTTCTCAGTCACTATAACATAGTTTGTACTTTGGAAAGTGCATTTGGAAGCCATATTTTTCTAAATGGAAAAACTACAGAGAGACGACTTGGGTCATTCTATTTGTCACTTCCTGATTGCTTTGATTTCCCATAAGGCATGTTCATATTTTCAATATAAATGTTTGCTCCAGTCAGCAGCCTATAGTTCGACTACAAAAGCTTATTTAGGATTGAAACTTGGTGCCTTAAAATATTTTACATTTTCAAGGAAGTTTTTTGACCAGATGTTGATGTTGTCCAGTGAAGATAATTAAATTTTTACCTATCCAGTGTTTTGTTTGTACTACTTTTTAATAAAACACTCTTGGGATTAAAAAAGTCTAGTAAAAAAATCCTGTTAATCTGATAAAGAACAAACAACTATACATTTTCTCTATACCGTATAAATATTTGATGGTTGGAACTCATAGGATGTTCTGTGTGATTGGTGACTACTTAGTTTCACTCCTCCATTGTATTTTCATTTACAAAAGAGAGGGGGGTAAAAAGCATGGAAATACTTCACTGATTACCTCTATTAGGTGAAGTTTGTACTTTATTAAACCAGAGTGTGGTTCTTTAGAGGAATGGTCTGAGATGACTAGTGGGGGAGTCCAATGTTTAAAACTGGAAATCTTCTCCTTTACATGCTGCTATATGATCTTGGACAAGTACCTTTAGTGTGGATCCTCAGTGACATTTAGGTACGAATATCAACTGAATTAGTATCCTCAAATTTTAAAGATCTGTGGCCCAGGTTTTCTACAAATTAGGCTTCAGTCCCTAAAACAGTAATAGCAGTCCTCTGCTGCTTCACTGGCATACAATGAAAGAGGTTTTCTTACAGTTCCAAGATGTTCTGATGCCGTGATGATCAAAGCTGTGCAAGTATCTTAGACTGTTACTTATTTTGCTTTGATGTGTAATGTATAACCAAACTGGTTTTGAAGACATAAAAATGTCTATTTAGTTCCATATGTGCCTTAGATTATACATGGCTTCTCTGGGATTCTCTTTAGACTATACTATAGCTTTCCCACATTACAAGAGCACTTAAAGAGCATTTTCTGGCAGCTCAATAAATAATAGAATTAACGCTTGTCAGCTGTGGTTGATGTCAGCCTCAGCATGAATAATAATGTAGCACTCTTTTGGTTTGGTTTTGAGGTTGATTTTAGAAGAAAGAGTGAATAGATGCATTGCAGGTTGATTTCTTGAAGTACTTGTTTTCCTGAGGAGGAAAGTAGAACTTGGAAGCACTGCATTTTAAATGAAAGGTGAGGAGATCTGTGTTGGTTTTATTTGTTCATATAGGTATGGTTTTGAGGAACCTTTGCATTTCTTGCATACTACTTTTGCTCCAGTACTGATGAAGATGTTGATCCTGCCTGCATTCAGTAGCTTTTAATTTTCACAATTCTCATCAGTAGTGGAAGGTCCAGAGAGCCACCCACCAAATGAGGGATGATCAAAAGAGAAAAAGGCAGAAGAATAAGTGATTTTTATAAGATTTTACAAGTCAATATATTCTCATTGACAACAGGTCAAAACAGAAGAAACTGATTTCATTCTATGATGAGATTACAAGTTTGATAAGAAAAAGTAATTGCACCAAATCAATTTCTTCAAGTCTTTTTTAAGACTTCAAACATCAGAATATTGTGATAAGGAATTCATCACCATATTATACCAATAAAAGGCTTTAGTGGGCTGGGTTCCAACTGATGTGGTTGGGGTCTGAGCAGCAGCATTGTGTCATCACTGTCAGATGATGCGGTAGGGATGCCTCATCGTGCTTTGGTCATGAGCGTTAGGAACTGGCAGATCACAGAAAGCAGTGTTTCCTGCGAAGAGTCTATTCACAGCAGGGTATTGGTGGCAGCATTTGACAGGGACTGTCAGCAAACCTGTCATGATTCAATACTCAACAGTGATTCAGAAGTATATAAAAAAACTTTGCTGATGCAGCACAGCAATGATACAGATTAGTCAAATATAACTAGTGACAGAAACAAGACAATCCTCAGATAAGTGCAATGAATATGATTTGGGGCTGGAGGAGAGAAGGAGGACGAATGGTTTAACCAGCGAGAAGCTTAGGAGTTTCTCTGCTTAGGTTAAACAAGATTCAGAGGTATCTTAATTGCAGTACATAAGTACCTTCACAGGAAGAAAGTATGGGATACTGAAAGGCTCTCCGTTTTAGCAAAGAATTGCAAACCAGAAAGCAGTTGCTGGAAGCTGAAACTAAAAAGAGTCAAAGCAGACATTAGATACAAATTTTAAAAGTGATTTTGAAGAGCCAGTAGAACACTGTACTAGAGGTATGAGTGCATCTTTCCTCACCTGATGTCTTTAATCTGGATGTGAATGTTTGTTTTGGATGACACACCTCGGCCAAAACGTAGTCTGTCTTCAGTACAAAGCCAATAGTGATAACTATAGGAGGGAAGAAACGATAGTTCAGATTTCAACATGGATTGCAGAAGGCTGGTAAGAAATCTGGGTATGTGCTTGAGTTGTTACTTGCACAGAAGTCCCTAGCAGTGCACCTACAGTGCTCCAGACTAAACCTTGTCTATGACTGCCTCACTGCAAACTTCCCTGCATTCTGCTCTGTAGACACATGGAAGGAGGTAAGGGTGGAAAAGAAAAGGAATATCTGAGTTGAGGAGTAACTTTAAAATAACAGAAGGGAGCTCAAACGTGAAGCTTTGTGCAGGGAGCGGGAATATTTTATTGAAGTTGGAAGAAAGATAATTTTAACAGTAATATTTATAAGCCCTATAGGGAGATCTTATCAGAGACCAAAGAAAAGGCATTTGCAGTAGGCAAGGGAGAGTGAGAGCTGTGGTGCTTAATCCAAAGGAAAGAAAATCTTTGAAAGGTTGTGAAAAAGGAAATGATAAAATCTTATTTTTAAAAAACCAACCAGCATAGCATGCAAGTGACAAACTCATTTTCCTTTCATCCAAAAAAAGGAGCTCCGTTCTGCTCCCACTTCCAAACTTAAAACACCATAAATGAGCCAGTCAGGAATAACTGAGACTGGAGCTTGGTTTTACCACCCTAGTTTTTATTCAGCATCACTGCGGACATCATCTGTGGGGTTTGAATTCCATAGAACTGAGCAGAGTTTGGTCTAATTTTACCTTTTGTTTGAATAATCATAATGATAGGAGGATTTTAAAAACAGGATCTGAATCCCTGTTGAGGTTTTTAATACCCCCTATTCTGAGGTCACTATTCAGAGGATTTCTGCTTGGGCCTATCTCATACGTTTTTACAGATATTCAAAAGCCTGTAATAGCCCACACACAGGTTATATTAATTTCCAGTGCCTAAATCCCTTAAGTGCTTTGGGGATTTCCCTGCTAATCCTCTTTCTAATGCAGGGGTAAGTTTGAACCTTTGGGATTTACTCTTTTTGTTGATTGTTTTCCAACCAAAGAATCTTCCAAGGGTAAAACAGCAAGTGCTAAATACATAAAGACATAGAAAGTTTACCTGCTGTTTATATTATCACAGCAATCTGCCAGTCTTTTTTTGGCACAAGAAGGAAAAGAAAGTGTGACTATTATTAGTAATTACACAACTTATAGTAATTTTAAATACTTACTAATATTAAATTTATGCAAAAGTATTAAATCCTGACTGAACATCAAATCCTTTCCTTTCCAAGGGCAAAGTAACTGTATTAATATTAATGAAGCCATAAATACAAGATAACTGACAGCATTTTTGCAGTTGCTTATTGCAACTGTATTTTGTTACTGAAGATTTCTCATATTTTTCATGTCTGAAAGTAAAAAATGAATAAAACTATCACAAACTGCTCTTTGTTGTAAGTGACATGCCTTTTCTTTATGATGCATGCTTTGCCATAAAAAGGGAGTGCTTAATGCATTTCTGTTGGGAGATGCCTATTTATTCTGACAAACCGATCAGCCTCCGGGGTGTTTCTTTGCCACAGAGCTGATTCTACATCTCATCCATTATCTAATAAGATGTGAAAAGAGTATCCTGTCTCACAAAAAAAGTCAGGCTTTGTTTCATTACAAGGATGTGGCAGGCTCACACACAGACTTACTTGCAGGATATACAATTGTTAGTGAAAGGCCCAGTTATACACTCATGAATGTTTCCAATAGGCCTGTGGGGAAAACATTGGTAACATTGGTACTGAAGATAATTTATTTCAAAGGCAAGTATAAAATGTGGTCTCTACAATGAGAAAATGTATTTCACATCTTAAATAATACTGCATGAGCTTATGAATTTTATTATTATAATAAACACCAATACCACATAAACTAGCCAGCCAGAATGTCTCAGCAAAATATATGCCCTGGCTGTTTTTCTTCTCTCTCTTCATTATTTCTCCCTTTTCAATGTTTATGAAAGGTTTAAAATTGTGCTTGCAAGGGAAAAGAGAGATTGGAGTAAGGAAAGCAAGCTGAGGCATTGTGTGATAAGGCAGTGATAAAGCAAGTGTATACAAAACCCTATCAGACAAATGTTGTCAGTCAGATGTGCTCATAAGGAAATAAAGTCACAAAGGAAAAAGAGAGTAGGATACACAGCAGGAAATTCAATTAAACCCGGGCATAACCTTAAATGTTAGGGGATAACAAGTCTTTAACATCTTACGTATCCAGATGGAAATTACCTCTCTGGATGTGTTTGAGCAGTGCTTAACATGCCCAAAACTTTTGACCACTTAATGCCCTGCAAATTGCTGTTGTATTTAAATGAGGCTCTATTACAATGCTGCCTCCCACACAACATACCCCGCAAAAAAGTGCCTCCATTGTGAAGCTGGCTGCTAACAGCCACAAGTGAATTAACAAATCGGTATTAGTTGAAGTAAAACAAAACGCTTTAGATCATTGACAAAATAGTGGAGAGAAGTGACAAGAAAGCAAACAAGTGATTAGGTTTGATAACTCTCGAAGTTAGAACACTCACTCCACTCCACCACTCCAAATTTCCCTTTCTGAATAACAGGATCAATTCTTTTGGACTTGCACAATGCTTCTTTTCATTAAGTGCATTTTCTTTAGCTTGACAATAAAATATGATTTTCAGTGCTTCTTAGAAAAGTGAAAATACAGCTTGAAAGAGTTCAAAATGAAAATACAAAAGCTGGAATTACTGGCAGACAAATGTTCTAGTGTCATGTCCTCCTGATATCCTTTCTTCATTACATGAGAATGCAGCTCTGTATCTAAAAATCAGGGCTGTTCTATCAGTCTTGCTTATAATGCCAGTCAGAATGGCTTACCGCTGAGAGATCTTTCAGAGCCTGGAGTTGCATCAAGACAGCATAGCTTTAAAACAGCATAAGAGAGACCCATTCTACATTATTGACTTTTCCCCTTACCTACAAGGACACAGAATTTAATGCAGCATTGATGGGTCAAAGATTTTGACGCATGTCAAGACAGATATCTTCATTTTAGAGTTTAAAAAAAGGCATCAAACCTGAAACATATGAACCACTTTAGGTGGCAGAGGCAGTCAGGCTGAACTAGGGACAATTGTTTCACTTATCTGCAAAAGACATTACTTTTCAATGAAGCCTTATGTAAAGAACAATGTTATTTAAGGAAGATGAAACCAGAACAATTGCTAAAAATGCAATAAAGGTCTAGAGGTAGATCCCTAAACCCTGTGTTAAGTATCCTATCATTGTGTTCTTTCTGTGGATTTTTTAAACCATCTTAAAGATCTATGGCAAGGATATCATTTCCTAGAAAATGGTATTTCATATGGCCTTTTATAAAGTGGTCATCACCTAGCAAAGTCAGCAATAGTTTTCCATAGAGAAGGCATTTGATTCAGAACTACGAATGGACTATTTCCATTAGCAAACACTATACAGCAGAACTGCTTTTTTCAGTCATCACCCTTCTTCTATAAATAGATTTCACAGCAGGAAAAGCACACCCAAAAGTATCTAATATGACTTTACGTCCCTAAATGAACCATGTTGCAAAATCTCATTTTTAATAATGGTATTTACGTTACTTCACTGATGAAATGTATAATAATTACAGCAAAATTGTTGTGTTAATGATCAGAGTGTATAATAAGATGCACAATTAGGAGGATTACGGGAATTTAATGGAAAGAGAAGGGCAAGGGATCATCTGTTGTATGACTCTTCATGATTGTAACCTGCTGTCTATGTCCCTAATGTGTTTTTATGACTGGCATGCTTTGGTTTGTTTTCCAGTCCGTGTTCTGCCGTGAATGTAAAGAAGAATATCATGAAGGGGAATGCAACTCTCTCCTCAGCCCACAGGGAGCCATGGCCCAGAAGGTATGGATCTCACAACTCCTGATCATTTTCCCTGGCCCAGCCAGAGTGGCATTTGTCAAATGGGCCCTAATTATAATCCTGAGTAAAAGCAATTACGTTCATGCTGAATTACTCCAGCCGTTGGAGTTGTCAGATTGGCTTTGCTGTGGATTTCAGTCTCTTTGATTGATAGAGTAGCTGAGTTCTGTCAGGAACACACAGGGCTCCGCCATCAGTTGATAAAGAAAAGGCCTTCCCAGTGGGCTTCTAGGGTTGTCTCTATTCAATATGAACACTTTTGAAAGGCTTTCTATAGTCTTGCTGCCTTTCAGCTTATTTTCACTGCACCAGTCAGGAAATCATGTGGGCTTGGGCCGAATAACAGGGCTTTTATACAGCCAATGCAGAAAATACTACTGGTAATTTATGTTTTAGCTTACAGAAATAAAAAATAGATTGTCTAGGCTGCAAGATGTTAGATGATAATTATTCTACGCTGCTCTATAATTTTGTAGCTATTGTAGCTATAGACCTGGACAGGAAATAGTTTTTCTGTCCTGGCATTTCTCTTTGTTTGAGATTCAGGTTTTCTCTGAAATAAATAAATCACGTAAACCACAGTCTTTCCAAGTAAAAATAAAAATTAAAAAAAAAATTAAAAAATGAGAAAGTGGGAAGTGGAAAGAACAGGAAACATACCCGCTAAATATCTCACACCTTGATGCCCAGGGTGCACTCCTAGGAAGCAGAAAACTGCTATTCAGATATCTAGCAGGTTTGATGCTAAGAGGAAACTCAAACCCTGAGCCCCCACACAGTCCAGTGTGGCAGATAAAGGTTTGTGGGCAGGTGCTGACGAGGACTTGCATCCAGCCAGCTCTCAGGGAGGCGTGCCAAGCTCCTGTAACTGCCTGCAGGCAGGCTCTGTCTGAGGCTGGCTTTTGGGGACTCACTGAACACAGAGACTGACAGGGAGCTGAAGTTCTCCTGGGAACCTGCGCCATGTGCTACCTGGAGATGGTTCATATGCCATACTTTGCAGACATTGCACTAGGCCATGAGATGTGTAGAGATGCTTCTCTTTAACCTTTCTTAGTGAAGCTCTTCTAATTTATGAAAAGAACTAGCACTGGTTGAGACAGAATGAAACAGTCTGCATCCTAGTTGTGAGTCAGGGTATCTACCTCTGTTGCCCTGGAACATGTGTATTGTATCAGACGCAAAATTCATCTACTTTCCCAGCCTCTAGTGATTTGTGATGTGGATGTGGTATTTTATGTTTAGTAGCTATCTGCATTTTTTTTTGCCATGAATTTGTACAACCCAGTTTTGAAGCCATATGTATAGATAGTAAGGCGATTTGTAGCTTATCTGCCGTCTGTGAACAGTTTAATTCTATTTGCAGTAGCCTTAGAGCAGTATTCCAGTTCCCATTCATACTTACATAAAAACAAAGCAACTTCAACAGAGACATTGAGAGATGCTTAAAGCATCTAACAGCCTAGTAAAGTAGGAGGCCAAGGCCCAATGTATCACCTGGTTTAAATTGAGCTAGGACTTAAATACATCTCAACCTGAACAGAGAGCTCTATATTCATTAAGTTATTTATGCTTAGAGTTTTGCCTAGAGTACTGAAAGTTGTCATGGCACATTACAAGTGAGTTCAACAATGGTGGCTCTGTGAAAGCTAGAGTTCATGTAATTTTTATGTTGTAGGGCAGAGATAAAGGTACACCAGGAAGAATCAGAATACCATAGGAAGAAGTCATTTATTTTAAATATTTGAATATTGCCTTAGCTTTTCCTTATAACAATGGGAGCACTTCATCCATCTGATTCAGTCTCTCAGCATATGAATTGCTCCCAAGTAGACCTGTTAATTTAGCAATGTTGACTACTTTTGCAGTTCCAATGTAATGTGAACATTCTTGCTCTTCCTGAAAAATGTCCTGTAGTGTCAAAGAACTGCTCCAGAATAGCTAAGTGATAGTACCAGAATAACTCTTACACCTATACAAATCAGTTCCCCTGCACAGACAAGACCACAGACTACGCAGGATTCACTGAGATTCCAGTTTAAGCTGAAGTTAATTGACTTAGGTCCGCCTTCCCTTCCCTTAAGAAACTGAGAGCTGCACTAATTAAACGTCTCCACGAGGCGGTGCTGTGCCCCTGAAGGAATGTTTTCCTTGCCTTTCCTTAGCCAGGCCAGCAAACCGAGCGGCAGCAGAAACAGGGCAAGCTCAGGTGCTGGTGAGATGCTGGTTTCAGCCGCCCAGCACCGCTGCAGAGCCGCCCGCACGCCGCGCTCCCGCACCGGGCACACAAACCTTTCGGGGGTCACGTATGGAGAGCAGGGCCTCTGGCACAGTTTCCATCTCTCTCCCTGAGATTAGTGTAAACATTTGTCCACCTGTGCTTTCAGGCTGTCTGTTCCACTCAGCACCACCTGCCAGGTCCATAGGTCTGTGTGTCAGACCTAACTTGCTGTGATTGTAGTGCTTGGTGAGGCAGTAAGAAGGTTTTATCTTTGACTGTGGTCTGTTTCAAGGTAGGAACAATACACTTCCAGAGTTGTCTCCAACTCATGCAGTTTGACTCCTGTCTGGATCTCTTCCATATCATTTATTTTATTAAGAGATCTTATTGTCACAACTCCTGCCAGTTGAATTTAAGGACAGACACACTTCCACTAAACTGTTCCTCTCCAGAACAGGTGCAGGATACACGATCGGTCTCATGGAAATATTTCCTGTAAGAAAAATGCAGGGTTTACTTTAGCCTGTAGTGGCTGCAGTAGTGAAAGGACCTTCTCTTGCCTTTGCATTTCTGCAAATGCCTGCGGGTCTCCAACGTTCAGCGATATGAGAGCAAAGACTGTGGACAGGTTCAGGCCTAAGTCAGTGTGACAGAGGTGAACATGGTGGAGCATGAGGAGTGGGAAAAAGATGAAAGAAAAACCAAGGAGAGTTGTTATGGAGGAATTGGGTGACCAGTAGTTGATGACAACATAGAGAGCAGGAAGAGCTGTGATGGCACTCCACACAGTGGTCCCAGCATGTGCCAGGGCACTGCAAGGGCCCTCTACTTCCTGGGGACTTTCCATGTGTCAGGGAAGGGCCTGAGGATGGGGATGAGCCAAAAGGGTGGAAGGTGGGTCCACAGATGACCTATGACTGGGCTGGGCAGGGATGTGGGGAGCTGGAGACAGGCCCTGCTGCAGTGTCACCAGGCACTGACACGGGTTCCTGAGCCATGAACAGGCTGCAGGGATTAGCAGGGGACTGGGACAGCAAGGTCTGATGGTACCCTCAGAGCCTGGCACACATTTGGGGAGACTTGGAGAAGGAGATCCCTGCGAAGGAGAGCTAGAGTCTGATACAGCGGCATTTGAGTGTCCGTGAAAGCCAAGAGCTGACAGGAGGGACTGTGACCTCTCAGATAGAGCAGAAGCTCCAGAAAGAGGAAAAGAAAGAGAGATGTGAGATGACATGGCACAGCTATGAGGGTCCAGGAAACATAAATGGTGGTGGTGGTGAAATGGGCCTGTGCTTGGGCAGATGTCAAAAGGAGGGAGGAGGAAGCCTAAGGTAAAGAGAGGGGAGTGTAGCTGGTGGGACTGTGAAGGAGGGTAGGGAAGGATGGAAGGGGGAATGGGGTCAGTTGGCAGGAGGAAGGAAGAGGGCAACCGCAACTGCAGGGCACAGGAGGTACAAAGCGGGTGCCGCATGTGCATCTTCGAAAGCCTATTCCGAATAAAGGAGCTGGAAGCCTATAATGGTGGGAAGCCAAAGGGCATCACTTGCTGCTTGGGGTAGGAAAGGCAAACTCGGCAGCAAGCATGCAGAGAGCAGCCCAGCTTTAACTACTGGCATATCATGACCTTTCAGATCTGTGCACAGATATTGCATGGCCCATTGGGAAGGATAAAATGTTCTCTTTCTGCTGAAATGTCCATTTTTAGCCCAGACAGGCCATTGCAAGCTTATCTTAAACATTTACTTACTGGTGCAGGACTGATTATTTCCCATCTAAATGTGTAAATTACATTATTTCAAGGAAAATAAAATTTATCTGTGGCAATATCAGTTGAGAAGCTTTGTTTTAAAACCATTGCAGCCTTCTGGAGCTGTTTGAACTTTGGGATGACAGAAGTAATCATATTTGATGAATTAAAAGGCACAGTGTGCATGATGGAATCAATGACACAGTAAAGGTGACTCCAGCCAGATTTAGGTTTAGAAATAACCACATAGTCCCTGCTATGTACACCACAAAACCAAGCTTCCTGGCCTCTTTTAACCTCACACATAGACAGTCTGTGCTGGTGGGGAATCTAGCCATAAACCAGCTTCCTCTGTAAGTCCCCACCTCAAAATTAGCCTAGCTTTTCTAGCGCAAAACCTTTCTAGATGGTTTTCCTTTCACAAGGATGAGCAATGAACCTTCTTGCTCACTAGCGACTGGACAATAAAATGTGACCATGTATTAGATTTGAACTTTTTCAGAGTAGCTTCCAGGATGGTTTTGCTGCTGGGCATGTTGATAAGACACCGGCAAGGTAAACTGTAATAGCAATAGCAATGACACTGGCGTAAAAATGGTGCCTATGTAAATAAGTGAATAGAATTTGGGGCACTGAGTCATAAATGTTTGGGGAAAAAAAACATGACACAAACTGGATGAAACGTGTTATTAAAGAGTATGTTTTAGAGATGGTTCCGTGGACAAATTTTCTCCAAGAAGCTGCTGATTATCTTGTCCTACCAAACCAATGAGTGTGTAATTATAAAAAGCTTGCTTTTTAGCAAGTTTGCTTTTTCAGAGGTTGCTGTGAATTTAGTAAAGAGAATAAATTAAACATCATGATAGATTTCTATAGTTACAGCTGTACACAAATACCTCCTATAACCTGCATTCAAAGGCTTGAACCTGAAAGAAAATCTGATGTCTAACTCATCATTCCATAAACCAGTGTGGCAGTCTTTGTAGCAAACCCAGACAAAAATCTAGTTCCTCTCATTTGAACAAACTCTAGATTAATGATAGGCAAGCAACAGCTGTAAACCTAAGCCTAGACTAAACATCTGCGGTGTCTGAATTCTTAAAGTTTGCCCAGTGGTCTCTTTTGCTCCAAGCTCCAACCCAAACTCCTTAAAAATCCTGTCAGAACATACCTAGTCTTAGTTCAAGCCTTAATTCCAGGTAGTTCTAGCAAGTCTGGCCCTGCAATTCACTCAATCCAGCAAAATCCTTCACTAAACATTCATCTTTAGCTGCTGATGCAGCTAAAAATTGTTACCCATTTCTTGCACACAGGTTACAGACTAGGTTGTGTAAATTTCTGCCATTTTATTACATTGAAAATCCCATTACCTGCTGAAGGTGTTCATTTCACACCATGTTCACTGTAAATGCAAACTAAAAAATGTATTGCTAGTTTTGTCAAAGTCTTAGCTAATCAATGAAGTATTTTTAGTCCATTTACAATAACACTAGGACTTATAGTTCAAATTATACAAAGTTAAAATAAAGGATGTGCAAACTTCCTGGTAACGTCCATTTTCCTAGTGTTGTTTTTAACCTTCCTCTGCTTCTCTGGGTTGTAGGCTCAATAGCTGCAGTCTGGAATGGGCTGGCATGGTGCATCCTTTACCAGAAGGAGCATGGTGTTGATATTAAAGGATTTTTTTCCTTCTTACTCTATAATCTGCTGGGAGTCAGTCTTATGTGTTTGTTAACAGACTCCTTCTCTGATGTACAAGCCAACATTGGTGGATTTTACCCAAGTCAGTTATGCCTTTGTTCTCTTTGTTGCCCTCAAGACTGCTTTTATCTTTCAAGGCTGTATTTGGGTTAACTGACCACCTGAGAGTGGTTTATAGTGCTGGGGCCTCCCATATCATCCTGTGCCTCTGCTTTCAAGGCCTCTTCTATCATCCCATGCCCCTTTACTCCTCTGCATAGCGTTTTATTGTAGGGTCAGAGACAGTTTGTTCTGCCCAATAGTACCCGTAATGGTCATTGCTGCCTGTTAGTTACAAAAATACATGGAACTGCTAAACCATGCAATAATACAGAAATTGTACAAAAGCAGAATAGGGAATAGTCATCAGGTCATTAAATAATTGCTGTCACATGCTAAACCAAACCTCTAGGCATGCCAAGACAACTCCAGATAAAGCCTGATGGGTCCTGAGGCTCACGGTGCTGGCTTGGCACAAAGGCTGTGGTGTCTTACAAAAAACAGCAACAGCATTTTTACTGAACCACAAAGATACATGTTCTAAACCTTCATCTACAGTCTCTTCCAGTGTAAATTTATAGCTAGTGCTGTAAAACAACTACAATTCCACTCTCAAACTGTGGGACACTGTCTGTCCTGGCTGTAGCCCTAAGCTGGAGGCCTTTGTCACCCAAATCCCAAAGCCCTTACCAGACCCACCATCTTCAAATCAAACCTCAGCTATTCCTTGTTTGGGACTCAGCCCTCACAGTCCTCAGGTAGCTAATGTAGGTAAGAGCTTTTCTGTTCTGCAACTAGCAGTATAAAATTTATCGAGCACCCCTGTCAGCCCAGGAACCCATCAGACCTAACCAAAAGCAGAGCAGTCAGTGCCTCAGCTGAGCCAGGGCAAACCTGATCCTCTTCATCAGCACACGCTTCCCGGGCCCTGGCTGCACCCTAACCAGAGTTTCTGGGCTCAAAGCTGACTCAGGCACGATGTCTCAGCAGACCCATTGCATCATTTCCCAGACGTGTCCTTTGCTGCACAGGTGCAACACAGAGGCACATCCATGCGCTCGCGCACACACGTCCAGGAAAGCCCGTCACAGCACCTGGCATCCTGCTGAAGGCTGGTGGAATGTAGCTCCTGCAGAAGCTCCCAGCACACTTGGGCCTCCAGCCCATCCTTTCCTCCCATCGCCTCCTGTGTGCAGCTCTCGGAGCTGACAGTAGGGGGTATGAAATGTACAGGCATTGCCTGCCAGGCTTCCTTTTCCATCGTGGAACAGCTTCTAACCTCTCATGCCGTGTATTTCCAGCAAGCATGTAGGGCTGTGAAGCCTGGTCTCAAAGCAGCTGATGATAATCTAAACGATAAATAGTAAATGCTAACCACAAAATACATTAATTATTTCCCTGCATTTTAGTGAAAGGAAAAGCTACTGAAAAGGTTCATCATACATAATATCTTTCAGTGAGTCGTGAGTCACAGTATGAAATGTGGAACATCTATTATTAGGCCATTGATTTTATTTTTTTTTCCATCAGGTAAATTTTAAAAGTTAAATAAAACATGGCTGTACAAGAAATGGCACACCTAGCTTGATTTCTAAAATATCTTAAAAAACTGAAAAAGAAACTGAGGCTCAGCGGTGTGGTATTTGGTATACTCACAATGTCAAGCTCAGGACATTTCAACCTACAGGTGCCTAATTAAAGGAGCAAGAAAAATAACTATAACCAGGAAATGTCCTGTAAAATTAATCTCTGTGTTATAAATAAAGATGCATCGGAGGAAATCTGAGAAGAGGTCTTAACTTCCTGTCTAATGAGAAATAGGCGAGAACTATATAGAGAGAATTTCAGCTTTTCCTATTTTGGGCAGCAATAAAGTAAAAAGATGTGACAGACTGCTTTTGTTTATGAGGTTAAGCTGACAGTCATTCTCAGCTGTGTTCACTTACAAGAGAAGGCACATTCTTTATTCCACTCATAGAAAACAGTTATATAAGAATGACCTGTATAAGATTAGATTTTATGCTTTAAAGCAGTGCAAATTCAATATTCACCATCTACCTGAATTTAATTCATTATATGAATGGCTGCAACACACAGAGTGAGAACTGTGAGGTGCGGTGTCACCAAACCAGAGCACTCTTTCATCTTATATCCAACATAACACCCTGTGTATATCAATTTGATTTTAACTAGTTGCTGTCATCACAAAGCAGCTCTTTCATTTTATGTCAGAATTCCCTAGGCACACCAGACAAATTGGCTCACACAATGCTGCTTCATGTGGATTTAACCGGATCACTGTAGTACTGGCACCTCTATTTTTCCTGTGCGTGAAACATTCTCTTTCAATGAATATCTTTTCTGTTCCTTATCTATAGCCATATTTTAGTGTTTTGATTAGCCTAAATCTGTCTCCAAACTAGAGCAGTAGTCCCATAGCTATGCACATCTCTCTTTGTGAGATTTTTACTCTTAAATGGCTCAAATAATCCATTTTCTTCCAAAACCCTCTAGCCTATCTAGTGCCCTAGACATCTGCTATTTTTACCCCCACAACTGCAGTAAAAGGCACCACTAAATATGACAGTATGTTAATTCATGTGATCGTGTTCATAAAACAGCCCTGTTGAAGCCAAGAAGACAAAATAAATTTAAGCTGTACTGTCACCATGCCTTGTAGATCAGGCTTCAAAAACTGAGGCTGCTTTTGCTTAGAGCTCTAGCTCTAGTGGGCTGTGTTAACCTAAATATTATGGTGGGCTGAACATTGCTCATGTACAATGAATTACTTTTTGTCTTCCTTTCAAACGCTTTCAAGTATACATATTTCTCATATTCTTGTTAGAAAATGAATAATACTTCCTGTTTTGCTGCATCTAAACCTTTTTAAAATTCTGTATTTCACATAAAGTGAAATAATTTTACATATTTCTATTAACCTAAATAAGAAGCTTATTTTTACAAGTGAAATTATCTTAAAACCAAGCATTTCTGATCAAAAGAAAACGTATTTCTGATTTAAAGAAAGCTGCGCTAGGATACGTTTTTTTAAAGTTATGCATGACCAGCTTTTTTGCTTATCAGAGAGGAATGAAGCACCAAGAGCAAGCAAGCAGGAATGCAGAAATTACATCCACTAAAGCAAAGCACAAAAAAGGTTAACAGCTGCATATTCTACTCTGAGTTAAGGGTCTTCAGTTTTCAGATGTTGTCTATACTAGGCAAAATAAGCATCATCATAAAAGAAGCGTGCTAACATAAGGCAGTATATAATTTGGTGGATGTCAAAATTTAACATTATATATCTAAGACTTCCAGTATTTTGAACAAGAAGTTTTGCCATGAATGTTTTTAATCTAGATGGTACTACTTAGTTGCTCACTGTGAACACATACTTCATTTGCTTCAATGTAGTTCTACTGACAGGTCGATGTGTACTCTTTTACCTGAATGAGATGCTGCTCTGAGAAGGACACTTAATTTCTATTTCAAGATGCTTTCTGTCCCTGCAGATCTTTTTCCAGTACTGCATGATATTGATTAACTGCAAAGAAAGCTTTCCATGTACATGTTTTTGTATTTTTGTATGGTCCTCAGCAGTCTCTGTGATCTCTTTATCCCTGTTAGTTTTTCCAAAAGACTCAGCACAGAGACAGAAGTAAATCTATGTCCTTCAGTGTGACCCAGAGATAATAAGACAAACTTTCCCTCCTGTCTCACTAAGGGAATACTGCAGGAGGGATATTAAATAGTGCTTACAGCAGCTCTTACCGTAGCTTGCTCTTATGTATGAGTATTCATTCCTGGTCAGAATATGCAGCACAGTTGAGAATCAAAAAAATTATTCATAAAGTGGCATGGATGAAATCTAGTAGCTTTTCAATAGTGCTGGGACAAATGTTCTATAGTAACTGGGGAACTAGAGCATATTTTGTTGAGTGAGCATCAGAAGTGATCAAAGTCTGTCCTCAGCAAATGTGATGCACACCTGGAGCTTCTCTGAATTTCCTATCCAGGACCAGGCAGAACACGCAAAGTGAGAGAGTGAGAGACCCCTCTGCTTGACAGACCTGCTGTATTACAGAGGCCATTGTCAAGGAGATTAGATTTGATAGTTTAGGGTGTAAGAACATGATTTAAACACTGGTAATGAAGAATTGCCATACACCTTTTCTTTATTGTTTGAAGAAAAAATGCAGATAAATATATGTGTGCTTTCCATCACTGGGTGTGGAGCACTAAATAAAGCACATGAACACTGAAGGCTCATAGATCTAGGTGGTATGATTTCTTCACTAATCAGACAGACTCCCTCACTGAGCCATTTCTCTGCATTTGGTTCACGCAGTAGGAAGTTTTTAGCTTAGTATTCAGCAAGACTAGGCATAGGGGGGATGTTTCAGCTCTAATGGGCTGAAAAATCATGCTGCTGCATCTAGTTCATGCTAGATTTTTTGCAATGGGATATACTAAAATAATAATTCACTGCTGTTTTCAGCAATTTGTTCTTGGTGAACTGCATGTGTGTGGCTGGAAGTCATTTCTTTCAGTTATTTCTAAGGTCTCCCAAGTTTGTATTTGTTTTCAGAACTAAGATCAAAAATGTCTATACAAATAAAATTAGCAACTTGGTATGTGAAATTTTGCTTCAGTGTCCTTTGCTATTAGGTCACAACAAAGACATGAAGATGAAGAAAAAAGTATATTTGCAAGTATTAAAACACTGGATTTGGACTATTTGAGAAAACTGAGCCACTGTGAAGCTCTTTTGGACTGACTACAAAAATTAAAAATACTTCTGGTCTTCTCATTTAGCTCTTCTGAAAAGAATAGCAATGTTTTGTCACTGCTGTAGTGATTTTCATCTGTATGGATGTGAAGTAATGAGTTCCCATTAAACGGAGATATCTTTTTTCTGTCACAGGAAAAACTGAGGCTCAGGTCAAGTGTTTCCCACTCTCCTGATCTGCCTCTCTGAGGTAGCTCAGATTGCTTGCAAAAGTCATCCTTCCTTAAGGATGTAGGTGTTGAAAAATCAATACTAGATTATGTTCTTTGCTATTAGCCTGAGCAGGTTTTTCTATTTCCCAGAACTTACTAGTGTGCTGTTGTATAGAGGTCATCTTTCTGCCAAATTGCTGAATAATCCAGCAGGGTGCAGGGCTGGGTTCCCTCTCCACAAGCAGAGAGCCAAAAGTAAAAGTCACTACTAGGATACAGATAAGAAGACTTTGTTCACTTTTGTCACTTCTACATCAAAAAGATAAGCAAATTGAAGAATATTAAGTGAGGGGCAACAAAAGAGATTCACAGACTGAGGAGACTGATGTAGATTGTAAAATAAATAATGTCAAACACATATTTTTGAGGTTTCCTGATTAAGAGAAGACAGTGGGTATTTTTTGTTGTTTTGTTGCTTTGGTTTGGTTTTCTTTAAATGCGGATTGCAATGGCCACCAGATGAGCTGGAAACAAATTTCTGCAGATGTTGGTCTTCGTTATTCCATTTTAACTCAGGTCATTTCAGCCAAGAACTAAAATCTAGGCATTACTCACTGACACAACTTACACATTTAACAATACTAGATGACCAGAATTCAAGTGGAGTTACGGTTTTGTTGCATTTTTTAAGGTTGGGCCAATTTCCTTTTTCTGTCTTACTATAAATAAAGATATTAAAAAATTATCCATTTAAATAAATAGAAAAGTCTATCCACATAAGTATTTAGTATTTATTTTTATACTTATCTAGCCTGTAAGTATTTAGAAGGTATACACTAAGAAATTGCTATAAATTAAATAGTTTTGTTTAAGCTCATCATTTTCCCACACGCTGGAATGAAACCATATTATGAATGGAGAGAGCAGAGTTTCAAGGCTGGAACCTACATACATTGTTTATAGCTACTCTTCACATAGTTGCCAACCTTGTGTGATGGAAATGACCCAAGGCACTGCCATCTCTTTTGTCCTTGTACTATCATTTTAGGTAGGAAACAGCCAAATAGGCCACTTGTGTAGATTATGTAATTTTGTCCCAGTCATAAATAGGACAAACACAGGAGTCCCTTTTACACTCTTCATGATGACTTTTTCCATCTGTGTCCTTCTATCTGGGGAGCTTTCATTGCTCATGAGTGGGGTTTTTTTTACTTTTTTCCCAAAACTTTTATATTTATTCTTTGTGCCTCTTGTATTTCTATAGAGTTACATTGGAATGAAACTCAGACCTCCGATACAACAGAGTACACTTTTATTATGAAAAACTGTTTCCTTCCAGGCACCCCACCATCCTGGTTACCGAATGTTGCACTTTCTCGGTGTTTTTGCTTTTCTTCCAAGAAGAGCTTTAACCCCTGAAGCAGAATCAAACCTGTGGTACCTAACATGTCGTGTTGTCAGCCAGGTTCACCCGACTCCTCCTTCACCTTCCCTTTTGCTTTACCTGTCTTCATGCATTTGCAGCACAGCTTGATGCCCCAACGAGAGCTCTGCCCACGTCTCAGGACAGGGAGCAGCGGGAAGAATGCAGCCTGTGCTGCTGCTGGATGTAGGAAGAACCTCCAGGATGGCACATGCTTCAGCTGCTGCCACCACCCCCATCATCCTGCAGTTCAGGATGTAACACAACTCGTGTGCTGTGCTCACTGGGACAAAACAGTCTGCGTTTTGAAGCAGAAATTCTGCATCTCTCGCAAAGTCCAGCCTACCTGGCATTGCAGCCACTCCTGTCTGTTTCTTGTGGGTAAATGGTTGTCACTTCAGTGCAGACATCATGTCCCAGTGCAGCCTTTCAGTAATGTGCCCAGAGGTGCTTTTCTCTCTCTTTGCAGGGGTATGTAGTGGATGAACATGCAGCCATGCAAGCTCGATGGGAGGAAGCATCTCGAGAAACAATCAAGAAGACAACCAAGCCATGCCCCAACTGCAATATTCCAGTAGAAAAGAATGGTAAGCTTATTAGATATCTTGTACTTAACTGTCTTTTAAAATTCATTTTACAGTATAAAAGTATGAATGTGCAGGTGTACATATGCATAATATTATTCCAAAAGGGGAGAGCACAAAAAGCTTGAATAATTCCCTGTGTCACTTTCTCTAAATTATCTTGAAAACACAAAGCCTAAATCACTTAGTTCTAAAACCACTAATTAAGCCTCACAAAATGCCTAGGTATTTTGTAGGTAGGGAAAATGAGACATTGGATGTAGCATTCATATGACTGAATATCCAGCTAGTTGTCTAGATTTTCCATTGTCACTGGGAAAAATAGACATTTGTAGGGTAAAACTCATCTCACGATAAAGCAGAACATATGTCTGATGTAGGCCAGAAAAATCACACCTAAAATTGGGTTGTGAAGAATTAGTCCTGCTGTAGATGTCTACACAGTACATGGCTGAATTTAGGTGAGATTAATCCCAATTCAGCCACATGCCCGTGGTAGAAGAGCGCATTAGAGGAAGCAACATGAGCCCTGACAAACAGTTTGCATTAAACAATGCTTACCATGTAGGAAGAAAAGTAGTCTGCTGGCACTGGGATGTTTATGATGAAGAACAGGAATGGTAAATAGGCTATACTTTATAGGTTAATGCTGTTCCAAGACTTAATTGTATTTATGTTAACTAATAAAAATATATTAACATGATTGCCTAAATATTATACGAATATTTAGAGGATGATTCCCAGTTTTGTGGCATTCACATGGGACACTGAAAACACCAAATAAGGCACTATGAACTGCAAGGGGAGAACACTTTAAGGAGTGACACTGCAGAAATATTACTGGGGAAGAAATAGGACAAAATCCTGAAATCTGGGGTTTGATGAAAGAAAAGAAGGCAGTTGGCAGATGGAAAGTGGGAGACACCTTCAAGCACAAGAAGCAAAGGAAAGAAAGCTTGAATTCAAGAGTGGGAAGGTGAGACAAGATTCGGCATAGCATAGAGAGCAAGGTGGGCAGCAGAAGAGAGATAACAGAGGGCTAGGTCAAAAATTTATTTACAGATTTGTAGAACAGACTGAAAACCAGAAGTTTTAATCTGATTAGAGGTAGACAAATTATAATGGTGACTATTTATATTCAACAGCTTCTGCACAGCCAAATAGAAAACCCCTTATGGTTAGGCTTGGAGGAGTGGTAGGACCTTTACTTTCTCTTAGACTCTGCTACAAAGTCTTTACTGGTAAATTACGGGCAGTTGCCATTTGTCACAAACAGGATATCCCTATTTGACACCATTCACACAACTCCCATTAATGTTTAGGGAAGTTGCTTGTAAAAATCAAAGAGGAAATAAAGGCAGTTATAATTTTTATTTTGACCAATAAGCAGGAAAAGACCTTTCGTTGCTTATAGCTTGACCCAAGTCAGAACAGTGCCTCATAATGCAAAATGCCAAAGCCACGGCAGCAGGCTAGAAACACACTGGAATTGGCTGATTGTACTGCTGTTCAGAAAAACCTTGATAGGTTGGAGAGATGGTCAGAGAGGAACCATCTGAAATTCAGCAAAGGCAAATGCAGGGTCCTGTACTGGGGGAAAAATAACCCCAGGAACCGGCACAGGCTGGGGGCTGACCTACTAGAAATCAGCTCTGCAGAGAAGGACCTGGGGATTCTGGAGGACAACAAGCATCCATGAGCCAGCAGTGTGTCCTTGTGGCCAAGAAGGCCAGTGGAATCCTGCATTAAGAAGGGCATTGGCAGCAGGTCAAGGGAGGTGACCCTGCCCCTCTACTCAGCCCTGCTGAGGCACATCTGGAGTGCTGTGTCCAGTTCTGGGCTCCTCAGGACCAGAGAGACGTGGAGCTCCTGGAGCAGCTCCAGTGGAGGGTAACAAAGATGATGGAGGCACTGGAGCATCTCTCTTATGAGGAAAGGCTGAGGGAGCTGGGCCTGTTCAGCCTCAAGAAGAGACACTGAGAGGGGACCTCATCAATGTCTGTGAGTATCTGAAGGGAGGTGCCAGGGGATGGAGCCGGGCTCTGCTCAGTGGTGCCCAGCAATAGGACAGGAGGCAATGGGCAGAAACTGATGCCCAGGAAGCTCCACCTGAACATGAGGAAGAACTTCTTTACTGTGTGGATGACTGAGCACTGGAACAAATTCCCCAGAGAGACTGTGGAGTCTCCCTCACTGGAGATATTTAAGATCCATCTGGATACAATCCTGTGCTATGTGTTCTGGGATGACCCTGCTTGAGCAGGGAGGTTGGACCAGCTGACTTAATGTGGTCCCTTCCAACCTTACCTATTCCATGAGTCTGTGATTCCAATGAAGGGCTACAAAGATTATAAAAGAACTGTGTAAATAAATACACATGGGAAGAGTGAAGAAAACAGAGACAAATTCTTCTCATGGTGCCCACTAAAAAACAGACAACCACATGCACAAATTGAAACACAGAAAGTCCATTTAAACATAAGAAAATACTTTTACTGTGTTGAAGACTGAACAAGTTGCCCAGGAAGAGTTTCCATTC
This sequence comes from Lycocorax pyrrhopterus obiensis, assembly GCA_014706295.1. Taxonomy (NCBI): domain Eukaryota; kingdom Metazoa; phylum Chordata; class Aves; order Passeriformes; family Paradisaeidae; genus Lycocorax; species Lycocorax pyrrhopterus. Next base: position 37,382,667 of record JACSVZ010000004.1, on the reverse strand, counting down.
TAGGATACATTTGAAACGCAACTGGACACAATCCTGTGCACCCTACTTTAGTTGCCCTGCTTTGAGCAGTGGGTTTTGGATTGGATGATCTCTAAAGGGACCTTCCCACCTCAGTGATTCTGTCATTTTGCAAATTAAAGCATGAAACTTAAAAAGTGCAGTGTTTGCCTTCTTCTTTGGTCATGGGTACTGCACGTGCCAGCTCCTAGGCTGCCATTTGTAAACTTAAAGAAGCACTTCAGAGCTGCCTAAGTACAGCTGCTGTCAAGAGACTGACAACTGTACCTGAGGTCTGCCAGCAGTCCTCATTTGGGAGTACACTGGCTCCACGCAGGAGAATAATTCTGCTTTCCTTCCACAAATGTTCTGTGGACACCATCTTCTACAAGGGACAGTGACAATGCCAATAACTTTTTCTGTCATTTCTGGATGCCAATAACTTTCCTGTAATAGCTGAAGTGAAAGAGAGAAACACTTTCCCACAGCTCAGTCCCCACTCCGAGTGAGTTTAAACACACATCCACATCTCTCAGAGGACTGCTTTACTCACAGAGCTGTAGGTCACGTTGCTTGAGGCACTCTCCACTCTTGACTGCTGATCTCAGCTGCCATGTAGCAGAGAATAACATGATTTATGTAGCTTAGCAGGGAGAGCACACGTTTTACAGAGGGCACCAGGACTGAGATGAGTTTTACCCAGTCATGGCTTAATACAAACTGTAGGAGAGGGCTGGATTTAAACTTTAAATAAACTGTAACATGGAGGCTGGCCATTTGTATGTTTACATTTAAATAAGATAAAAATCTTTCTGGCACATTGCATTTCTTACACAAAGATATAAACTGATAAATAGACCTTGCTATCATAAGTAGTTTTCTCTTTCTGTGAGGTGAAACAGACAGGCCTATTTTAACAAACCAGTTCTTGTTTGTTTTTGCCTTCTGAGAAACATTCTGGAGTGGCATTTATAAAAAAAGGTGGTGTCAGGGTAGCAGCTCGTACAGTAGGGAACACACACTCCCTGTACCTCCCATCACCATTTGGAGTCAAACCAAGATGACATATCAGCATTTCTTCATACTGCATGCTTTTCTCTCAGTTTGAATTATACAAGAGATCTCTTTGTGTGGTAAGCAACATAATTTCCATTTGAAGTGTATTTCTGTAATGTTAATGTTTTATATATTACAAAATAAACTTTTGATCAAGGTTGTGAGCAGAGAAATTAAAGCTGCTGTCATGGTATGAAGAAGTAAGAAACCCAACATGCAAGAAACATTGATATGATCAAAAGGCTGCTTCAGATACTAAAAAGGTCAAATCAAATTATTAATGTCATTTTTGTATAATCAGCAGTCATCCACCAAAGTCTGTATCTCCTGATTTACTAACTTTCCAAATCTTGCAGTTGTTGAATCCAAATTCAAAAAATAATTTAATTTTGTTTATCTTCTGGCTCACAGCTGGATTAGCATAGAGTAACCTTGAGGAGATATCTCCATGACTGCTTTGAGAGGCCACAGACTAGCATCTCTTTTCCCTATCCCTAGCATAGTCTTTTTTAGTTTCCTCCTACCCCTGCAGTCCCTCAAGTGAGAAAAGCACATTAAAGCCCAGTAAGAGGGGAGCAGAAGGTTTTAGAAACCCCAGGGAAATATTCTTCAGGTTTGTACTTTTCTTTTATTAAATAATTTAGTTAATTGGTAAATTAATGTCTAAGAAAGTAGATTTTAATGCTTTTAATTGTTGATTAACATCTCTAAGTGTTTGCCAAGTACCGAAGCCATTCTGTTGCTATTTTGCAGGTGGCTGCATGCACATGAAATGTCCTCGCCCTCAGTGCAGATTTGAGTGGTGCTGGAACTGTAGCCTGGAGTGGAACAGAACCTGCATGGGAGATCACTGGTTTGACTAGCAGTGCTGAGGCCAGCCTGTGTTGCTGCTAAAGCTTGTTTTCATCAGGGCCAAATTCTGAACCCCTTGCTTAAACAAAATTCCCAGTGGTTTTAGGGACACAGAGTTCAGAAGTTGGCCTAGTTTGTTGGTTTTTTGCTTTATTGCATATGCAATCATACCAAAATCACATTGAAGTTATGCCGAGGCTTTTAAATCCACTAAGTAAAAAGAGTTTTAATGGACAGCCTTGCTCATCATGGTACAAAGAAGAGTAAATTACAACTTTTTGAACTTGTGCAGTCTGTCAACATGGAGAGTAGGCAGGGTTACCATGAGGAACCTTACTTGACATTTATAGTCAGGAATCCATAGCTCTTGCAGGAGGGAGCAGCCTGCATATGTGTGTGTGTCTGAGTGTGTGAGCATCAAGGTGAGGCAGAAGATGTTTCCTACATCATCTGCTTTTTTTTTCTTTGACCACTTCTTTGCTCATTCAGCACAATTTTTGATTTCAAGGCAGTATTTCTTAACAGCATTTTTGGCAGAGGGAAGACCGTGGCTCTTAAGTTTTTTCTCAGGGTTTCTTCCTAACAGGCTTTCTGTAGGGGTTTTGCTTTCAAATGAAATTCTCATGGAAACACCCAGCTTTATGCCATGCTTGTGCTTGTGTATTTGTGACATACAACACGAAGCCCGCCTACCTACTCATTATAGACTTTGTTACCATGGGAAGATTAGCTGCGGATGCAGTTTCAGCCCTATCTGTGACTGTTGCTACAGTGGTGACTGGATCCAATTAAATGTTGTGCAAGCTACACTCACAGGGCTTCATTTTTCTTGTACTTACGGAATGCTTTGGATGTGGCAAAGTGAGGCAGGAGGAGACTTCTCAGGGCCTTTCTCTATCATGATTCTCCTAAGCTGAATTAGAATATGGGCATGATTCTGAAAATATATCTGTTGCTCTAATGGTGTGGGGCAGAGGGACAGCTTCATTTTACAATGTTAACACAGTAAGTAAAGTTTAATAGCATTTCCAAGTCGGAACAATTTTACTGTTTGTGATCTTTACATTGATGTTTTACTCTGAAATGAAATGGTGAATGTCCACATCCAACACACCATGTAAGGATTTGCACAATTTAGTTTTGGAAAAAAACGCACAATAAATAAAGTGGTCAAAATTTTAAACTTTATTTCTTTTTTTCATTTGAATACAAAGTAAGTGAGTACAAAAATGTTGGGTGGGTCATGCATTGCCTTGACTGATTCAAACTCCCAGCTGAGAGGCTAGCCCTTTGATCAAGACAATGTTAGCACAAAATAAATTCCACAACCGTGATCTTCTTTTATCAAGTTTGAACTAATATTTTGTATGGCATGACTGTAGAGTCCTGAAAATACGGGTGTGCCTCATATCAGTGCAGAGCATGAAGCTTGAGGTATAAAAAAAATCCCAGGATCACTAGAAAAAATGTCCAATTGCTAAAAGCAGTGGAATATTCATCTGTCTAAACTGGAAGTGACATTAAAAGTGTGAGGAAACAAAAGATTGAATGGCATGAGGTACCAAAAATGAGAGAGTGAACTGGTAGAATTAAGAAAATGAGAAAGAAAGGAAGTGGCAATGAGACAACAATGGACATTTCCTAAAGGTAATTTGGCACTGCTGAACTAAAATTTATGCAGAAGTAGATACATTGAAGTGTAGGAGTGCAATTGAATGCCGCAGTGTAGCTCATTTAAGTACTTTGTCTTAACGGGGGTATTTTTCTGTGAGCTCTGATTATCTCATGATTTGATTTCCTATATCTGGGTCTATTTTATAATTTATATGGTTTGTTTCCAACAGGCTAGGGAAAAAGTAACAATGCTATATTTTACTTTGATCATGTGTTACATGGGAGTTCATCACTGTATTTCATATTCAAAACCACTCAGAATTAAAGAAGTATGAATCTCCCTTTTTTTTCAGTGTCTCTTATATAGGATTAAGAAGTCATTCACTCTAAGGCATTTCACTGAGTTAGAGCCTGACCTAACATGTTAATGTTTTAATTGTTAGGTAGAAACACGTGATTTACGCCCCTGGATCAAGGTCCATTGAAGTCAATGGACTACAGACTAGCTCCTGTATTTCCTTCTGGCCTGGGAAGGGCATGACAGGCATGAGTCATAAGGCTAGAATAGAAACACCTCTTTCTTGGAAGAACTTGTCAGAGAACGGGATTATGAGCATTCGTCTGAGACGTAAGCAAGGGCAGGAAAGGAGAATAAAGAAAGGAGTTCCAGCATTGGCTCAAGGTTGCATCACACAGCCCAGAGTTTGCACTCTACCAAAAACAAATGTGTATTCTGAGGAATTTAACAGAACATGTCCTGATCTTCTCTGTGTTAATGCTATATGTCTCCGTGCATACATGCACAAACTTTGAGATCGTACAGGCTGTTAATCTGATTTCTCTTTGCTCTAAGATTCTCATAGTCTCCACAATTTAAAGGGCACGAAAATTCAGGACTAATGCTCTGCTGACACTGTAAGAATGCTGGAATTCCTACAGAGATGTGTGAATTGAACCTAAAATGTCCTACGCTGGTAACTTTTTTTTGCATGGAAAGTGCCATTTAAAAAAATTATGTAAAACACCTTTAAAAAATCCTATTTATTTTGCAATTTGAAGCAAAACAGAACCAAACAAACCAAGTTGTCAGTGTCTATTCAGACTGCTCCTCTTATTTCAGCTCTGAAATATCAGAATGAAATTCACCTCACTCAATTTTAGCTCTCTGGTTGGTTCAGTAGCTCTGAAGCTTGTTGTGCTTGTGTACGGTGCAGCCTGCTGAGTTTTTAGTACAATTGCTCGTGGCTTGAGGTGTGGTGGCAACATGCCTTCCAGAGACTGGGTGCAGCTCCTGACAGGATGCACCAGACCTGTCCTGTGTGCTCCTGCACACTCTTGGCACGGTTGCTGCATGAGGAGGGGAATCTTCCTTTTTTTTAAACTTTGAACACTGGCATTGCTTGCTAGCATTCATGAAGCCAGCCTTGGCAAACCCTTCCTCCGGATTGGCACGCACATCTCTGGAAGTGGTCCTGAGCAGCCATGAAGGGTTAATGAAGAGAAACAGGACTCAAGCATGAAAGAAGGTAACAAACCTGAGGGCTTAAGCAGATGGAAAGTTTTCAAGAGCCTGAGGGTTTATGATCTCTCCTAGCAATAGACCCTGGAAACAATGACATTTAACTGTATGTTCTAAGAAGGTGATTTATTATGGTGCTATAAAGCAAAAAAAAGAAGTCTGTACCTTTTCACATCAAGGTTTGGCTCTGTTAATTGAATTCTCTTTACCTTGAACCTTCTTCATCTTTCAGATTAAAACAATTACAGACTTGGTTTTGGTACTGCAATCTGGGATCCTTTAGTGCATGTTAAATGGATTAAGTGCAGGATGTATGCTTAAATATTCAATAATAATTATCATTATAATAATTCAGCTCTATAACTACAATGAAAATCTCTAATATTTAATTCCAGCTGGAAACTAAATCCAAATACCAAGTAGATTAAGAAGACAATACATAACAGTTTGGGTTCCTCAGGAAAAAGCATATCTCAAAGTTTAGAGTAAGTAATACTTCGGAAACTGTGACTTTGACTAGAATATCATTTATATGTCTGCCTTATCTCGTCACAAAATGCAAGCCAAATTGTTTCATTTTAAAGGGTACACTTTAAAGAAAAAAATCAGTAAATGGCACTCCAGAAGAAACATCATGCTGCCGATGAGAAATAATAGTCAAGCTCTGAAAGAACAGTAAGCAGTGTGAAATGCTATTTGCATATGAATAGTGAGATACCATCTGTATTGCAAAACAGCGTGGTACTTAAGTTTTTGCCTGCAGATCTTGTACACCATGTAAGCTGAAGTGAAATTGGCATTTGTGGAGGGAAACCTGAGGCACTTGCAAGTGAGAGGCCAGATTCCAAGAGATTCTGCTGGCCTGGAAGTCTGGGAAGACTCAGTTCTTCATGCAAAACTTTCTCACACTTTGAATAACAACAACTGTTATGTTCCTCATGTTGACTGTGCTGCTCAAACCATTCCACAAGTAAATCATTGTGTGCAGGAAGCTCAGTAAGCAACACTTGCAGCAAGACTGGAAGGATAATACATAAAATCAACTCCAAAGATTGGTTAGCCCCATGCTGACTTAATTTATCTGATACAGTGTTCGACGAGTATGGTGTCATGGTTTAACCAGTCAGCAAACTGAGCACCACGCAGCTGCTCGTGCACTGTTCTTCCCCAACCCTGCTCTGGGATGGGGAGGAGAACCTGAAAAAGGTAAAACCTGTGGGTTGAGATAAGAAGAGTTTAATAATTGAAATAAAGTAAAATATCATCATTGTCGTCATCATCATTATCATCATCATTATCATCATCATCATCATCATGGAATCATAGTAAGGAAAATGGGGATAACAAAAAGAGAAAAAGGAATAAAACCCAAGAGAAATGAGTGCTGCACAATATAATTGGTCACTATCCACCAACTGATGCCCAGCCATGCCCTGAGTAGTGATCGACCCCTTCCAGCTGACTCCCCCAGTTTATATACTGAGCATGTCCTTCTATGGTGTGGGATATCCTATCCCTTTGGCCAGTCCAGGTCAGCTGTCCTGGCCATGCTCCCTCCCGGCTTCTTGTGCACCTCCTCACTGGCAGAGCATGGGAAACTGAAAAATCCTTGACTTAAGCCCTATTTAGCAACAACTGAAACATCAGTTGTCAACATTATTCTCATACTAAATCCAAACACAAGCACTGTACCAGCTACTAGGAAAAAAGTTGTCCCATTATCCCAGCTGAAAACAGGACATGTAGTGATGGCTGATGGAGAGAAACCCTACACAGAGATAGAGAGCTGCAGTAGCTCTTAACAGCTAGGTTTTGTTTCCAGGCAGCACAATTCTCATGCTTCCTTCAGTTCCTCATTAAGCAACAGAAAAGCCTGAAGAAGACAACACCAGATGAAAGTTTCCAGGAGAAGGAAACCCTGTGTCCAGTGGTTCCTGATGGTCCTTCAATAGCTTCACCCACATGTATCTGACAGCCTAGCATTAACAGTGATTCAAAAGGAAGAGACAAATATACTACTTTACATTTTATCTGATTTATTTACAGATTTTAAAGAAATATTTCTCTCTCTAATTTACAAATTTAGAAAAACACCTCTCCCTTTTTTTCAAACATGTTTGTCTCCTGGTTCCTATTATGTTTATTTGTGTATGTGTTTTCTGTGTTTGCCTGTGTGGTTCCCCTTGTGTATCACCCACTGATTTCCAGCTCTGCGTGTCTCATCTTCAGACAGTTCAATGCTCTAGAAGTCTGCGGCTTGATTGTCTAGGAACTACTCAAGTACATGCTCTCAATAGTCTCTTCTCATATTCTGGGCAAGTAAAGTATGTGCAGGCCAGAAAAAATGTCAGCAGCTTTAAGGAAGCAGAAAGGAAGGCAAGTTGAGAGAAGCTCATTTAATCATACGGAGAATCATATTTAATGTAGTGCTCTGTGTATCTGTAGGAATATCTTTTTTTAGAAATCAGGCCATATGCCATTTCATTTTTCTTCATTATTATTAATAGCAATTTTTTCTTTGCTTTTAATTTGTTTTTCTTGTCTCTCTCTCCATTTTTCTGAATAATGGAGTAATGGTTCTATGCCAGTAGATAAAATATGCAGCAAGACGTCACCTGTTACATTACTTTTTGGCTTTTATCCCTAGAAAGCTTGAGGAATTCACATAATCCGTGTAGGCAGGGAAGTGCCATTATCTGTATTTTACAGTCAGGGAATTCAGTCCAGAGAGTACAGCCAGAATACATGGAAGCAACAGCTCAAATGCACATTGTCCCTTTCCTCACAACTGGGAAAATCCAGCTGCACCAAAGTGGAGGGCACCTGTATGCTGGGATGGTGATGACACAGGCTTAGGGATGCAGCAAGCAAGTTTGAAGTTTAAGGTCCAGAGAACACTAGTGTGATATTAGGGACACAAATAAATAATTTTTTTAAAGGTAGGATTTTCAGTGGCCTAAAGAACAATGATTTAACCTGACATCCTTTGCAAGCACTGGGAATTTTACTGCTGGCTTCACTGGGGAAGACTAATTTAGACTTCGAAAACACTACTTACTTTGGCATTTTAGCAGTTCATAGATCTCTATGAGAACTTGATGTCCCAGTTTCCTCTTTATCTGTTTGTTAGTTAAATATTTAATCTAAAAAACGTGTTTATGCCCACCGCATATTCTCTCCACCTCATTTTGGTCCAAACTAAAATCCATCAAGCAGTGATATCATGCTGGTTTTAAAAACCTTTAGTTAACATCTGAAACATCCGAAGCAACAGACTGTACATGCATTCTTATTTGGTACATGATTGTATTGTCTGCCTCATAAACAGTAATCCTCACAGCCTGCCAACTTCAGCTGCTGGTTACCAGGCCAAAAGCTGGTTGAATGATGGCCTTAAGTAATGCTCAAAAGATAATGCTAAAATGGAAAGCAGCAATCAATACAATGAAATAGTATTCAGACACTTCTTCTGTTGGGGCCAATACAATGTTTTTCTTGGAATGGATGCTAAATGCTCCTGAATAGGTTCAGCCAGCTGAGTTTGTTTATGCCTGGAAGCTAAACCTAGAAAGCTCTCCACTGTGTTTTTCCAAAGTAAAGAGACCACAATATGGTCAAAGGGTTTGAATTTCTTTTAATGAATAGCTGAAGTCCACGTGTTCTACAGCTGATGGAGTTAAAAATCAGAAGAAAACCTACTTCACTAAGCTACACTGACATTTTTCAAGTACTCAGTGAAACAACAAATGCCAGGTTTGCTTTTTTTTTTTTAAATCTGCTCCTGAAAGGCCAGAATGACTGTGATATTTACATTAAACTCAGTCACTTAATGAAGCTGAAATCAGTTTTGATTGAAGTTTCTAAGTTTTAGTGGTGATGTAACCGAATCTAACATTTTGCCAAAATATTACTCAGGCTTTGCTTAGTAAATATTAATGTGCTAATTAACAGAGTTGCAATCACTCAGGTCCTTACTTTATTTCAAAAGTACAATGATAAAGGCTATTCCTATTGCCTCATTCTGTTGGATTTTACAGAAAGCAAACATAGGCTTCAAACCAGTGCTAGCAATAAGCCCCTGCGTGGTAGAATATCTTCTCCTGAAGCAGTGATCTCTTCTCAGTGACATTTACTGTGCACAAATTAAAAACAATCAGTGGCATTTCATTTTTAGTCCTCTTCATTGTGTGAGCTCTGGGGTAGAACTGAATAAATAAAAATATAAAGTGAAGTCTGCACAACAGAAATGCTGCTTTTCTAGCTGTTCAGCACAGCTGTGCCACCGACCTACCTGACACTAGGCTTGGTAGACCACTGCATTATACAAAATTAGCTGCAGATCAGCAAATTTACATATTTACTTACGCCGTTATATCGGAGTATTTTTTAAGGCTTTTTCCAGTCTAGAAAACTCATAAGCCCCTTCCCTCCTCGGGAAGGACTCATTCCAAAAGACCTCTGCGATGAGTGATGGTTGGGGCAGTCCAACTGCTTGCACGTCAGCTGTGTCATCATCTAGGTGAGCTGGGGCACAGACTGCTCCCGTGAAATACCTTTAGTGTCGAAGCAAAGGCACTGCACATACATAAAAGAGAACAGTTGAAACTTTTTCTCTGATTCTGAATGCGGTGCAGGATGGAAAAATCTGGCCCTGAGAAACTTTAAATCAATACGTTTGCTTCTTCAAAAAACAAAAAAGTCCATGATCCAGAGCCCTTTGTAATGACTGCACCCAGAGTCACTTTCCTGTTATGTTTCCAGCAAACAGTATAAACGTCAGAGTATTTTGCTAGTTGTGTTTATTTAGACATTTGTATTGGATTGTAAAAGGCCTTAGCAGAACTTTAGCAAGTCTCAGATAAATTATGTATACTTATTATTACGTAGCACTGCTTGGCCTAAAGAAATAATGGTTTTTACTGCCTTCGCTCCACTGTGGAAGAGAGAACTTTTTTTACAAGCAGTTAAGCCTTGACAGATAAAATGACCTTATGAGGTCCCTTCATATATGTTCCTACAGCGTTGTGTTCACCTTCTCCCAAATGAAAATTCCATTTTTGAGAACTATTCAATGAATTATTTAATTGCTTGAAAGAAGAAAGAGAGATCTAGGAACCTTTCCTATTACTGCAGTTACTGTGTCAGATCCAGCAGCTTCCTTTGCTAGTCAATGCCATTACCAGAGAGATCTCCATACCAGAAGGTTTTCCCAATAGTTAACACCCCCTAATTTCTTTCCCTTTCAAGCTCTTAAGATCTCAGGAGTATAAATGTCTTAGTGGTTTCTTGTGTCCACCTACTATCAGGGGCATCTTGTTATGTAGGTCTTTCCATGAATTTACAGAGTGCCATGGCAAGCAGTTTTTAAGACCCATTTGCCTTCATGGCAAAGCAATTCTGCAACATGATCTCAGCTGGCAGTGATGACAAACCTTTTCATGCCAAGGTATTAATAGTCACCTTACAATTATTTATCGTTGTATCAATATCACTGGTAAGTTTAATGTTTTCGTTTTCCTGTTAATGTTTCCTATTCCCTTTGTTCCTTGACTGGGTGGAGTTGACAGCAATCATATTTCCACCTCACTCATTTTATTAGGTTTTATAGGCCCAGCTTAAAAGCTTGAATAAACATTTTTCTAAACATCCTAGAATCAAGTATGAGTGATGGACCTTGGCATAAGATGGGGGTATGGTTGCACCACCACCTCCTGTGGCATTCATGCCTCTGTGTCTCTAGTGGAACTGCTCCTGAAGTGCCAGATCATAACACGTTGTCCACTGAGACATCGTGCTGGCAATTCATAGTCATCCTACAATTGTCTACCCCACTCAAAGCCTTCTTCACCTCGTTTCCAAGTGATGTGCTTCTGGTTTATGAGGTGTGTACACTTTATGGCTTTTCTTTTTCTCAGTTTCTGCATTTATACAGTTCTAGATGGCTGCCGCTGTGCATCTCAGGATATGGGCAAGTTGCTGCAAAGTCAGCAAGTCCAGGAACATCCTTTGATAATCACCCCATGTGTGTTTGTATTCTAAATGTTTTTTTCATGTGCTACACGAGCATTTTTTTTACTACTTTACAGTACTGTAAATCTGCTATGTTCAATGCATCTGGGTTTGAATACCTCCAGTGCGGCAAGTTATTGAATTGTTGGCCGAACTTGTTTCAGCTCTTTATCCTGAAGGTTCATCTGTGCTGCTATTGGTAAAACTCATGTAGATGTAGATTAATGCAGTGGGTTGACCCTGTCCAGCAGCTAAGTACTCACTCAAATGCTCACTCACTCCCACACCCAGCAGAATCGGGGAGAGAGTAGGCAGAGCAAAAGCAAGAAAAAAACCTCATAGGTCAAGATAAAGACAGTTTAATAACTGAAGGTATGAAAAAAATAATAATAGTGATACAAAAGCAATCACTCACCACCTCCCACAAGCAGATGGATGCCCAGGCAGTCTCTGGACAATGACTACTTTAGAAAGTCAGCATCCTGGGTTTTATTGATGGGCATGATGTTATATGGTTTGGAATATTGCCTTGGTCAATTCAGGTCAGCTGCCCCATCTGTGTCTCCTCCCAGGCTGTTGCCCAGCCCCAACCTACTCAATGAGGTAGCAGAATGGGAAAAACAGAAAGTCTTGATGCTGTGCAAGCACTGTTCAGCATCAGATAAAACACTCGTACGTTATCGACGCTGTTTTAGTCATAAATCCAAAACACAGCACCACACCAGCTTCTAGGAGAAGAACCAGGTCTGTACCAGCCAGATCCAGTGCCAAGCTTGCTTTACACCGGCCGGCACAGGATGCTGCTACACCTGTGGTCATGGCACCAGGCATCCTCTCCTGCCTTGGGTCCCTAATGCTCTGAGCCAAACATGGATTGAACTAAGGGTTAAGCGCTTCTTTTCTCAGTGCAAGCATTAACAGGTTTTCTGTACTTGACTGGCAGGCTACTTTTATAAATTGCTTAGCAAAAATTGGCTAACTTTGAAAAGCCTCTGTGGGAGGACTGACAGACAGCTGCACAGACAGACAGATGGAGACAGCAAAGAAGGTAGGCCAAACCCCAGACAGCTACATGAAATTCTCACCAAGCTACTGGGGGGTGTGGAGGAGAATCAGAGATGAAGCTGAGGAGGCTAAACAGCCTCATTTTATCATTAAATGATGTCTACACAAAGCATTAAGCATTCCCAGTCCAGTCTTAATTTCTGCTTCAAATTGAGATCAGAAGTTCCCCATTAACTTATGGGGAAAATTTTGGCATAAATTTGGATAGGTGGTTCTGGTAAATGGATTAACACACACCCACTCCACCCCCTCTTTTGGGGCTTTACAGGAAGCATGAAGAAGTTTGTTGGATTCAACCCAAAAGCTGGGCCTTTCCTGGTGGTGTTATTGAGTGATGTTTCGACTGACTCATGGGGAGAATGAGGTTGGCATTAATTAAAACACATCAGTGATGAAAATTACATAAATTATCCGATTCATTTTCACCAAGTGTCTGCCTGTTTCTCTCTGGACTACAGATGAAGTTTGGAGCAACCACGCTCCTAACTCGGGTATCTCCATTAAATATCTCGAGTTGGTGGGATGACACCAGCAGCAGCCTGCTTGCTTTTGGCTGCTATTTAAAGATCACCAGGACAAAGGCAAGGCACCTCCCAGCTCACCAGGGAGGACATCTGAGTCACAGCTGACTACAGTCAAACTGTTTTCCGTAGTGGCAGTAGCCCAGTGAAACAGGGATTATAGACTTTATCACTTCATGCAGCTTCAAAGAGTGTAACACTCAGGGGAAAGATGAGAGCAGGGAAGGCATAAAGGTGGCTTTCAGTGATCTTGTTCTTCGGTCTGCCAGATTCCAGGCTGGGCCCATTTATCAGCAAGGAGGGAATAGGAAGTGTTTCCAGAGGGGATTATAATGGCTTTTTATCAGTAAGTGCCAGTGTTTGAAATACTGCCACATAATCACATCTTTGTATTATCCTATTTAGTTTAACATCTCATAGGGGATTTTTAAAAGTATGTTTTGCTTCATTTTTATTGAAATCATTGTAGTATGGTGATTGGCAGAATATAAACTATATTGCTAGATAATAACTTTTTTTAAAAATTTAAATGAGACACTTTTTGAAAGAACTTTTTCTAGTCTTTATCGCAATACCTAAGAAACCTTAAGTTACAATAGTATTTTGCCTTTTCTGTCATTTATGCACCTTTAAGCAATTTCCCCAGAATTCTGTCTTATACCACCGAATAGGGACTAAATAAATTGCATTTTATAGACATTGAGGAGAATACTAAGGACGTATAGAAGATTTTATCCCCTCTATGTGCTTCTTGGAATATCTACTACTCTATAGCATTGATAAAGTTCTCCTTTCTTTATGTAGAAAGAAATAAAAAACTCTCCTAAGCTCTTGTACAGAAATTTTTTTTTCCAGAAAGAAAACAAAACCACTTCACTGGTCAGGAAATTATTCAAAAACACATCGAACATTTTAACAAATGGCAGTACCACCAGGTTAGTGGCTTCAGTGCACGTGAAGCCATTGCTCTGCAGACAGCAATGGCTTGTCAGAAACCATTTCTCCAAAACAGGGTTTACTGTTTCTGGAACCCCTAGGACTTCCATACTCTGAGAGCAAACATAATAATATTAAAGTCTCCGTATGTAGCTATAGATCTTTGAAGTTTGATCTTGTCCCACTTTAGTGAGAAAGGAAAAAATAAACTTTTTATGTACAACTTTGTCCCTTTGTTACTTCCTAGTTACAGACATTGCAAATCTTGAATTGCAAACTTCCTAAGTGGTGGTACCAAAAACCTGCTGAACTACCACAAATACAGGAGCAACACTTCGGTCAGGATTCATTCTTTGAATCAAAAATGTTGCTGTCTTTGCATCAACAATGAACATTGTTATAGACATGTCAACGAACATTGGGAATTAAGAACACTGGAATATGCATTCTACCCGCATCTGATGTCTTGCCTGGCCTTGAGCAAAATGTATGAATGTGTACTTGCAGAAACCTCTGGCAGAATTATTCTGTGACAAAATAGCTCCTTCTGTAGTAAATTGCCGAGGAGCAACAGTTGCTCCAAATATTATTCAACATATCTCATTTGATAAAAAAAAAAAAAGCATTTGCAAAAAAAAAAAAGCAAACCAACCAACCCCAGGAGATACTTTTGCTTCAGTTTTATCTTCTTGTCACCTTAAATAAACAAAGCAAGCATCTTTTAATTTCACCAAGAATTACATCTTGAAGCGTGAGCAGCAGTAGGAAATTTCAGTTTGGAAGCTGAAAATTGTCTAGCTGAAATTGTTCCAATGTCTATACACATTTGGAAGAGCTTTGCTATAAAGTATTAGGCATGCTTTTTCCTTTTGCCATTACAATCTCTCAGATCCGGACGCTGTAATTTTCATTAATTACACTGGTAGCTATTATAGCTAAGGGACAGTGTTTTGACCCTGTACACACAAATAGCTGGGTTATCAAATGTCCTGTGTTATAGTACAGAGGAAGCTGTTAAGTAGAATGATAAAACAATTTTATCATCTCTTTCCTCTGCTGCTGTTCAGGCTGCCTCTGCATATTTCAGTCTCTACCAGCCAGGAGTGCGAAGCATTATGACTAAAAGGAACTGCACATGAGGATTTATGTGACTGGACACTGTAAAAAAGTTAATGGAAAAACTGCACTTGCAGAACAATATCTGGACTTAATGACACCCCTCTCTTATTGACAATCCTAATTCCTCCTCTTTGCATTTGATTTTAAGTTCATTCTATATCTCTGGTGAGAACCTAACTCATCCCAGATGATGACTGTCAGTTCCCACATAGCCTTCTGGTGCAAGGAGGGGGGCATTTAGAAGAAGCACAAAACGCCAGCTATAAATCAGACCTGAATTCTCTTACCTTTTTCTGAAGAGCAGCACCAGTAATCATGAAGGAAGTTACTCACCACTTGGGGCAACAATGGCAGGATCGGACTCATGATCCCGGCTTCAATTCACAATTTGTGAAAATAGACTTGAGCACTATGACAGTATTATTAAAAACACCCATGAGGGTTTAAACAGCACATCATAAATATTAGCTAGTGTTGCTGCCACAAACATTGAACAAGGATGATAACACAGTTTTAAACAACTCCTCGTTAAATGAGGTTTGTTTGGTCTTTGCTCTGAATATGTGACAGTCTGTGGAAAAAGGACTGGGCAGCCATGTGAACTGAAACCTACATAACATACAAAGACCCACAGAGGAGGCAGTAAATTTGGAAAGGTCACTTTAATTCTGGCACTTCCAGCTATGAGTGGCTGACTTTGCAACATCCCTTTAGCTGTTTAAGTGTGTGTGTAGCATATAAATCAAAACCGAAACACTGCATTAAAACACTTACTAGTTCTACAGAGTTTGAAATCTCATGCTGTAGCCACATTTTACCACTCAGAATCATTTCAAGATCTGTTGCACATCTGTGCCTTCTTCCGTCTCCTTGGGACAGCTAACTGTGGGAAGTCAGTCACTGTACCTTCTATACCTTTCTGCATAGATCCAATGTCAGCAACGACCTTGGCAAATGTCCTCTGAAGAATTTTGCTGAAGTGGCTGAAGACACGCCTGTGCCTGAGTGCCCTGCCCTTCTTCTGTTACTTGCTGTTTTCCAATGATTGGTGAGCATTGAGCACTCCACCTTTGGGGGTGATTTTCTTGAAAATTTGGCCTACGCCTTGGGACAGTTAAGACACAGGCACATGTTGCTCCTTTGTCTTCCAGAGGATCAATAACCCAAGAGGGGAGGAAAGACGGACAGGAGACCAATAAGGTCTGAAGGTGCCCCTGTGAAATTTCCCAGAGTCTGTGTGCTGAAAAGCCCCTCAGCTGTGTTGGCAAAGCACAGATCAAAGGCCGCAGTCTCCGCCAGTGGAAGTCAGTACCGAGTGTCACAGAAACTCAGGGTGCTACACCAGATTGACAGAAGTTAAACAGCAATACCTATTTATAGTTCAAGGCCTGATAATATTTAGCCATCAGAAGGCAAAGCTCCTACATTCTACATTGACCAGATACATGTCAGGCCAGGCCATAGCTTTCTCGCTCCGGAGCTGCAGGTCCATCCCATTGCCACCTGCCCCAAATCACCCCAAACAGAGCTGCCACAACCTTCCCAAAGTGATTTGCAGTCACCCAGGTAGTGAGAAGAACACAACATTAAGGAATTCTGCTCCTGCCTAATTAAGATGATGTAATCAACTGTTCCACAAACACTTAGGGATCTTCTTAATAACTCTGTTTTTATCAGCTTGAGTGCTACACACAATAGTGCAAGGTAATCATAGGGGCTGATATCTAAATTCAGGGAAGTTTTACCTTACTCTGTTCTCCCTCTTGAGCATTTGCTCTCTGGTAACTCACTCCATCTGCCATTACTGTGCTGGATTCCATTTGCTGCAAAGTAATTTTCTTTAAATTACTTTAAAAGTACTGATGATTCTGCTTCCAAAAATGCACTCTTAATAACCAGCTTCTAGGCACAATTTTAGGATACAGGAAACTAAAAGAAAAGTGAAACAAACCTGAATTGCTTTTAAGTAAAAAAATTTGGCCAAGGCTTTCAAGAACTACGTTCTTGTGGGAAGATGCATCTTGTCTATTTGTTTGCCTCCATTTCCGAGTTCGGAAATGGCTTTTAGACTCCCAAAGATCTTTAGAATAAAACAGTTCATCCACAGAATTAAACAACTTCTACTGCTGAAACCTGTCACTTGTTGCCTCCATTTCGCTGTGGAGTATTATTAGCAATATTTTAGCAGTTCTTACAAAGCCTTATTGTGCTTTATATTGTCTAGTGGTCAGGAGAAGACTATTCTTACCCTAAAGGTGTCATGACCCAGGTGGCTGGTATTTCCTCCTTCCCATCTCACTTCTGTGAGCTCTATTGTAGTAACAGACACAGTCAGAGGGCAAGTTACTCTCAGAGAAACATCATATTCCCACAAGGTCCTGTTCCATTTAGAGAAGAGCTGAAACTCAGTGGCAAAATCCACAAAATGTTTTGAAAGCAGCCAGACCCCTCCATCTGTGGCACACAGGGATTCAGCACAGAAGCCCAGGAATCTCTTACGGCTGTTGGATGAAGCCGACCACTCCATGCAGAACTCTTTACCATGAGGTTGTGCAAACACCACTTGTTTTCTCACGTGATGGAGACTCCTGCACGCACCGGGCATTGCTGTTTGAAAGTCCATGTGTCTTGGTAAGTTAATGTAACACCCTTACACTGCACTAAACTGAGGACTGGCAAAACCCTTTGCCTTTGTAGAAGGCAAAGGGTTTTGGGGAAAGACCCCTAGGCACACATCAATGCAGGAAGGAAGGTCCACTTAGGATTGCAATCATTTGACCAGTGCCAGTGCATGGGATTTGGTTTCAGGGTTAAATTCTTTGCCTAAATAAGGTATTTGAAATAAGAGAGGAAAAAGCATTTCATACCTGCCAAGTAGAAAGTTATCTCTCTGGCAACAAACTTTTTAAATAGTTGTCAGGATGATATCACAATTGTCAGGATGATATCACACTGCCTGATGTAGGTCTTGGAAAAGTGCTAGTATGAGGTGGATATTTTTCAGCTACGGGTTTTGGCATTCTATCTGTGTCGGAAAAAAAACACCTTTTCTTTTCTTTTTTAGATTTTATTTTACTGTTTGTGATTCCCCTTACGAAGAAAAAGAACAGGAAAATCAGACATCAGGACAGAAAAGACATTTCCAGTGTACAAAAAACTCAGACTATGAGGTCACTGATGTCTCAAATGCTACTAGTCCCTGGGGGTGGCAAGAGAAAGCAATGTTTAGGAAGCCAGATGCAGCCATTTGTCTCCAAGGAGCAGCTGGTGATGAGATGCTCTTATTAATGAAATGGGATTGCTCAGTGCTGTCGATTTACTGCAGTTAGTGTAGCCAATTCTGATTCATGCTACCATTATGGAGACCAAGCCTAGGAGGCAGCAGGCTTTGTTGATTATATTGTTAATACTTGAGGCACCTGTGATTCACAAAAAGTTGTAAAAAACCATAGAGTGCTGATGTAGACTGTTTTATGGTTGAATTGCCAGGTGACTGACTTACAGATCCTAGAGCTCACAGTTTCCTGGACCAGTGATTCGTAGTCATTTGGGAGCTGATGAGTAGGAAATTACATTAGCTATATTATTCAGGTTGGAAAAAAATATAAATCGGTGTGGTTTGTAGGATTAATAACATACTGCTAGCATGGAAGTCAGGATACAAATTAAATAGTGTCAAATAACTCTGAGAATGGTTGTGTTAAACCTGCATCAAACAGCTGGGGCTGAGCTCAGGAGCTGATGAGGACGTGGGCTCACCAGGATGTGTGTGTGCACAACAAGCCTTTTATTTGTAAACACTGATGGCTTGAGGTCGGGGCACCTGAACTCCTGTGACAAATGACAGTAGGATGACACTGAGGACTCTCCATAGAGCAAGAGGTGCCTCCTAACAGCAACCCAGGTCCTTTGTCCCCATGAGTCTTTAATATATCACACATAAATTATCTGACATGTACTGCACTCATCTTTGGTACTTGTGTGTTTCCTACCGCATTTTCTATAAAACTTCATTGTTGAGGGTTTCATACTTTCGAATACAAAAACATGCCTAGTTAAGCAATTCTGATGTCGGGCTATAAAGTCAATCTTCCTCAGAAAACAGTCCATTCCATGTACTGTATCAAAGAGTTTTTCATGAGGCATTTGTGAAGCAGGAAGCCCTCTGATATGGCCACACTTAGCAACTGTTCTAAGGTACCACCTTAGTATCTCAGTACCAGGTTCAGGTGGCCATTTCATGGAGGTTCACTCCTTCAGGGCCAAGTGGGACTACTGCCCAATTTCTGGCTGAGCCATTCAGGCATTTATCCATAAGGTCACTTAGCACAGTTTCCTGTAGGAGAAGTATTTGGAGCAAGGCCTTTGTCTCGAGTTTGATGAATGTATTAAATTGGTGACAAGGGACACAGCAGTTCCAAGCAATATGATGCTCAAAGAACCTGAGGACTGGTTTCAGAACAGCCTGCCAATGATTTGTAAGAGCCTGCTATCTACTATCTATTGCAGTGATTTTTTTTGCAAAGGAAGTGGATTGCAATTGCAAATTCACAATGCAGTTTCACATTGACTACAAAGGAGTTGCCTGAATAAACAGACTGATTTGCCACCATCTTTTGCTGGATTCAGACTGCTGACTGGCTCCATGCCCTGTTGTCATACCCCTAGCTATCCCCTAGCCTCGGCTTGCTTTTCACAGAATCAAAGAACAGAAGACAGGAAGATACCATGGGGCAGCTTGTGCCACGAAGCAAAGATGGACTCTGAGCTGCATCCAAAGCAGCGCGGCCAGCAGGTCAAAGGAAGTGATTCTCCTCCTCTACTCCACTCTCATGAGACCCCACATGGAGTGCAGCATCCAGCTCTGGAACCCCCAACATCGGAACGATATGAACCTGCTGGAGCCAGTCCAGAGGAGGGCCAAAAAGATGATCAGGGGGCTGGAGCTCCTCTCCTGTGAAGTCAGGCCGAGAAAGTTGCAGCTGTTCAGCCTGGAAAAGAAAAGGCTCCAGGGAGACCTCATTGTGGTCTTTCAGCACCTGAAAGGGGCTTACAAAAAAACTGGGGAGGGACTTTTTACAAGGCATGTAGTGATAAGACAAGAGGGAATGGCCTTAAGCTGAAAGACGGTAGATTTAGAATAGATATCAGGAAGAAGTTCTTTACTCTGAGGGTGCTGAGGCACTGCCACAGGTTGCCCAGAGAAGCTGTGGATGCCCCATCCCTGGAAGTGTTCAAGGCCAGACTGGATGGGGCTCTGAGCAACCTGGTCCAGTGGAAGGTGTCCCTGCCCATGGCTGGAGGTTGGAACTAAATGATCTTTAAAGATCATTTAAGGTCCCTTCCAACATAAACCAAACTGATGGAAGGACTGATTTCTAGTGTACACAGAGAACCAGGGCCCTTACACTGAAACACTGCTGAGGGCTGCTGTGATTTGTGCTGGAAGCCACACTTAGGACTGAGGCAGACAAGAATACAGACATTGCATGGGAGCAGCTGCAGGCAAAAGCAAGCTCTTACAGAAATGGCCTGATCTTTTGTGTCTGATAATGGTTATAGAGAGCCTCTGAAGTGGTGAGGCAGTATTACCTAGTGTGCTTCTACCAAAAGGCATCCCTGGATTACAGGCCTTTCTTAGATCCCTGGCAAACCCTTTTAAATTTTGCCCCATGAACAGGCTGTGGGATAGCATGGCGTGATACAGAACTGGAACCAAACATGTATAAAACACTATGGTTAGTATTCATACGTAAATGATTAGTAGAAGCCAGCAATGCACACAGAAAATCTTCCACATTGAGGCAATTTCACTTCAGAAAGTATAACATCACTCTTTCAACAACATTTTCTTTTCATTACAGACTGTCTTATGAGCACTGTGGTGTTTGAAATATCCTAAGCATTATGAGGCCTGGGCTTCTGAGAACAACTCTGTCATTTTTCTCCCAGGTGTCCAGTCTTCTTTCCATTTTGTGGACACTTTTCTTTTTGTGCAACTGCTGCCAAGGGATGATCAGACATCTTCACGAGATTTTCAACTATTTTATGTAAAAACACTTCTGTTTTAAGGTTTCCATACTCACTTAAGAGTTTTAGATCCAGGAATTATTTTCCTTTTCTCTGGAATTTAGTAATTTTGTTAATACAGTATCCTTATTCAACAGCCAGTTCTGAAGCTGTGTCTGCATCTACTGAAATCAAGGAAATGACACTGGGAGCAAGATCAGGCCAAATTATAGAAAACTAAAAGCTAAGACCTGTCCCCTCTTGTGGCACTGGAAATATGTAGGTTCCCTAAACCATCAATTCAGTGGACAAGAAATGTCAACAGGAAGAAATTAGAGGAAATATAGTGTCCTGTACTCTTTTCACACAGAACACAGATTTGCTCCATTTAGTGGGATAAAGCAGTCTTTAGTGCACTGTATTTTTTGAGTCACATCACAAATATTTGACAGCCCAAGGCGAAACCAGTACAAGATCTTACCTGGCTCTTTTACTCCTTTTCTCTAGGTCCTGAGCAGCTAATGCTGTTTGTATTTCCTGTTATCAAGTATCATGCAATCTCTTTCTGCAATTTAGTACCAAAAATGATGTTCCAAATTTTTTCATTCCTTAATGTAACACACATTTACAAAAACTGTAAGCATTCAGCTTTTACCCAATCAGCTCTTAGCTAATGCCTTTTTATTTAAAAATCTATTTCATCAACCACTGGCTTATTATGAGAAAGAAAGCAACAGTACAAAATGCCAGTTAGCTCCATTTTTGAGGAGTCGAATTTGCTGACACAGAGTATTAGTCTATAAGGTGTACTACTAAATTTAACCCTTGAGTGACCAAGAACCATACTTCACACAATGTCTCTAAAGTGTAGGACCTTTATGAATCATTTGTGGGCTCTACTAAAGTATACAGAATAAAAACTGACCCAAATCTGCTCTTCAAATGCATCAGACTACACAGAAATTGAAAAAATAGTATCTACTAACCATATAAACACCCTATATAAAGACCATTGCGTAGTGATTATTTCCTAGCACTCAAACCATGGTTTATTCCATAATTTTCCTGGGAAATAGACCCTTCTTGGGAAATAGCTTCCTTTATCCCATCAGATAAAGCTGTCTTTACAAAAGCAGCACATAGAAGAACATGGGATGGAGACAGCTACAGCTGATAAGACGAGAGTTGAGTCCTGTCTTGTGTCTCCAGTATGGACAGCGTGGTGCGGGTTTGGTGACAAGAGCTGCAGCAGGCAATCCGTTCTTCAGTGAGCAATGTATAAGTATTTTTCCTGGCTCTTCTTAAAAGTTTTTTTAAATGACCTTTCCAATTCTGCATGATTGAACAGATAATCAAACGCTAACTTCAATGTAAATGTGACAATGCAGCTCGAGTTGTTACCTGGCAGAGTGAAGATGAATGCTCTAAGTGTGGCTTAAAGCTGCTGTCTTCTATGGGTGGGGTGAAGATACAGCCATTCACAGGGTGAGGACACTGCTACAGAATTAATTACAAGCTAGATCAAGAGGACCACAGTTATTGCAGGGATTGCCATTTTATATAAGTTTGTACAAAGCTCGAGATGGCAGGCTCACACAGGTCATCTCTACACTCTACTGTGGCATAAAGCAGCCTTGTCCTCATCGTACTGAAGTAGTTGTTTCCTCTTCTAGGTGAGGCAATGTACATATGCAAGCAACAAGAATAATTGTGTGATTTGTTTCTGACTGTAAATGTCTGTGTAACTACACATGCATATTAGGTATTGCCCTTGAAGACCTGGAGAGCAGCCAATGTGCCATGCTTCCTTGATGTAAACAGAGTTGTGCATAAACAGCATTTCTTTTTACAGGGTCTGTGCTACTCCAGCTTCCAAATCTTGGTTCAGACCAAGATTTTTCTTCTGCAGCTTCCTATCTGAGCTTTTCCGCAGTTTCCTGAGCACCCTCTAAACAACCCTTACCTTTGCAGCTCCAAAGTGATCTTTCCTCTAAGGTCTTAGAGGAATTCCACCCACGTACACCCATGACCACGCCAGTAACAGGTGTTGCATCTCTGCATTTCCAAGGTGCCATTGAAGCCCTCACCGTTTTGTCACTGAACCACATTTAATCAGGGCTGCAAGATTTCCTCCTGTCATGGGGTAGGTGTCTGTATGTGTGTGAATGTGTGTGCATGCATGTCTGTGTGCGTGTGTGCGCATGCATGTCTGTGTGCGTGTGTGCGTCAAGAATATCCGCTCTGTCACCTGCACATGTAGGTATACCTAAAGCCAGTCACCTGAGTCACCAAGTTTAGGCCCAAAGTGGTCCATGCAGAAGTCTTCATTTTAATCAAGCTTTAAGAAAACAAGAAAAACAAATCTGTGATATTTGGATTAGATACATGTGTGAAGAGAAACAAAGGATCCTCTCCTCCTCATAGGCAGGCTCAAGTTGAATACTTAAAACAGCCACAGAAATAATATTTGCACATGTGCAAGGAGTATTTATTTTGTGGATGTCAGCAGATGTGAAAAGTTTTGGTGCAATTCTGAAATGAGTAATTTGGAAAACATTTTGTATGGTAGGATCCTTGGTATTTATTAAAGGAATGGTATTCTTTAAAAATCATAAAGAATTTACATAATTGATTAGTAATCAAATACTTGTTGCAGAAAATAAAGCATGCTGAAAGAATAAACATGTTCAAAGAAACGGGTTTTGGCATCTCAGTCAGTATTCTTTCTGTATGGACTAGACTTTGTAAAGGGTCAAATTGGACAGTCTGGAGCTTAAATTCCTGTAACTTATCTCACACATTAGCTCTTTTGCTAATGCCTATTCAACTAAAGAATGAGTCTATTCTAAAATTAACTGTGGCCCCAGGGTTTAGTTTTAACAGAATGTTTCCATTTGTGAGTATCGTGTGGCTTCTTTGAAAGGAAGTGGGAGTTTCTATATGAAAACAGTGGATCCACTGTACAGCTCAGGCAGAGGAGAAGATGGCAGGTGTCACAGCTGGGGTTAGTCCAGACTAGAAAAACTCACCCAGAAAAATTAGTTACGCAGGGAGTGGGTGTGATTTTCAACACCACTCCCCCACTGGTCTATTTAAACTGGTACACCTGCATCCGCATTAGGACTTCTATCATTACAACAATGTATTGCATCAGTATTGTTCATTTTTGGTTGCCATACTTAAAGAAACTGTCAGCATATATTAACCTATGTAAAGATATTTTCATGTGGTTTCCTAGTGGAAAAGGATTGTGTCATACTACACACACCAGTCCTTACTATAATTCCTGACCTTGTTAGCTGATTTTAATCAATCCCCAAAAAGCAGCAGAGATCTCAGACACAATTACTTTCCCACAGTTTTCATAAAGATGGATAAGCCAAGCACAGGAAAGACTTCCTGTTATTGCCAGCATGGAGGGACAGCCTGCAGTTCAGCCTTTAGTACACTCAGTCTACACAGAAGAGGACCATTATGAATGCTTTTAAATGCAGGAAATTAGCCTTTTATAACCCACACCTTATTAGATATTGGAGATTCTAGCTATAAGACATGCAGCAAGAGCAAACTTGACTTCCTGAGTTCAGCTGCTCATGGCAGTGTATCATAGTATACGCCTATGTTAGTATCCACCCTCTCAGTTTGGCAGCGTCAGCAGCAGGGGTGCTGCCTCTTCTCTCTAGGCTGGCATAGGCAGCACTGCAGAACTTTCCAGGACAGACAAGATTTTGCCTGCAATAAAATTTCTGAAGTCGAATTCACAAGTCATTTAAAAGTGCAAGTGGTGAGCAGGGTTGGGGTCCAGCTGGGAGAACCGGCAAGCAGTTAATTTTGCTTCAGCCATGAGAGATACCTCATTGACTGGAGTGCACACTTTGCCCAGTGGAACTAGAGGAGGGGGTGGTTTGGGGTTTGTTTCTGTGGGGTTTTTTGTTATTGTTGTTGTTATCATGTTTTTGTTATGTTTATTTCTTACAGGGAAACTCACTGAAAACCACCCATTTCACACAGTGATGGATAGCTGGGAGGCATCCATCAAGTAAGTTCCTGACTCAACTCTTGAATCTTGCCCAATGCAAATGAAGTATTTGCATACCCACCAGCAACAAAGAAAAAAACTGCACTGAAGTTGCAAACCAAGCACTCAGAACAAGAAATGCCAAACCTGAGACATTCTCCATTCAGTGTTTTGCAGGGCAGAGCTTACAGAAAGAGAATCTGATTCCTTTTTATCCTCCTTGTTTCACTACCTAAAAAATACTCAGCAAGGACATCCCAAGACCTGCTCTTAACACAGAAGTATTTTTTTCTACTTGCTCTTCACTCTCAGTCATTACCATGGTATCTAACAGCTTCATAAGATTTACCTTTTAATCCCCAACTTAAATAAGAGGGTTTTATTATTCATGTTTTCCTGGTTAGTCTTTTGACAAATAGATGTACTGTATCAAAACTAGAATTCACCTCTCCAATGGAAAGTTTTCTCAGGTGTAAAGCCTCCATAAAACTATTACATTCAGCTGCACCTTAACACTAATGACAGCAAGAAGACAGATTTTTATTATGGCCTCACAGAAAATCAGAACATACAAATAACCAGCTGCAGAGAGTTTGGTTTCAAGGAAAGCTAAGTAAAAGATGTTCAGAAACTACCACACTGAGCATCAGGGTGCCTGACTTTTGGACCCTTGACTCTCAAGATAACATCTAGATGCTGAGTAAGATACCTTGGAATAACACCCCAAGAATCTGTAGGTGTAGTACACAAAGCTGCTTCAAGTAGGTGGTCACAGATGCTTTGGACACAGCTGTGCTACAAACCCAGCCACACTCCATTATTAAGTACCTCATTCGTGGATTTTACTTCTTCTACCTCTGCCTGGAATTATCCCCTTTTCAAAATGCAGCCACAGGGTCAGACTTTTAAAATATGGCTGGAGAAATTCCCTTTACCGATCTCTCTCCACACAGCAGTTCAGCAGCTAGACCACTGGCCTGAGAATGTCAGTGAGCTAGATGCAACTCCTTCATGACCAAATGGGAAGAAGGTGACTAAATCTTGACCTCCTGAACGGTAGTACGCTCAACACACCCCATCAGCAGAAACCTGTCAGGGCACTGATGGCACAGCTACATCTTGATAGCCCTGACCAGCCTCACCTGGGACCCACACGCACGGCCCATGGGCCGAGGCTCCATTTAAGCCCAGGTCTGGGCCCTTAGTCCCTGTCAGAGCTTTCTAGTAGATGAGTGCATGTTTGGTTTGGTCTCCTGCCTTGCTTCCCAACCCTATTATAGCTCTGTTTCCAGTTGCGGCCGTATCTTCTGCTGCTCTTTGTATGAGCTTTACACTTGTTTCATTACTTCGTCTTGTCTAGGACAGTCAGTGGAGCTGCACTGCGCTGCCACTGCCCTGTTCAGGTATTGCGGGAAAGTGCTCTGGCTAGTGACTACACTGCCTGTGGTGTGGCTACTCTCAGCTCCAGGCTTTTCCTCCCCTGAGCAGCAGCCTTGCTATTGCTGCTCTCTAACAGCAATAGTACTAATGATAATAGCAACAGTAACGATAAATGCAATGGAAAGGAGAGAGAGGACTAAAACCCCAGAAAAACACTGATGCCTAGCCAGTAGTTGCCGACTGGAACTAAACCATGGTAAGTGTTTAATTTGTGTTCATCTTACGTCGAGGGTAACGGGGGATTTTACGTGGCTGGTATGGACCGGGTCTGTAACAGGGCTTTGCTTTATCCAGCTCATCCCCTGCCAGCCCCCAGCCATGGGAGCCCTCCAGTCCTGGTATAACCAGATACTCAGGAGCTGACAGTGCTGTCCCAGTGATGTGTCATCCCAGCCACCATCACCTTCCAATGCTTTGGGTGTTTATAATAGACTCAGTTCCTGCTGTTCTCTATTCATGGAAGCTGCCTTTCAATCCACAATCAGAGCCTGGCAGCAAACGTTCGCGTTGTCACATAGAGAGAATATTGTGTGTCGGGGTACTCGGTGCTTGGATGGCAGCCACGGCAATTATCTTTTTCCACAGCAGTCAGGCCGCGGAGCTGTTTCTTGTTGCCCGGTTTCTACGTGAAGGGTCAGCTAGTCACAGGTGCGCATCACCCCGCGACAGCCCCCTCTCCACCTTCACCCCGCGTTTGGCCCGGTAAGGGATGACGAGCAGTCAGCTGCGATCAGCGCCGGCGACCCTCAGGGGACGGGCGCTGCACCGCGCCCCTTCCCCCGGGCCGCCGCTTCCCCGGCTCCCACTCGCTCCTCGCAGCCCGCCGCCCTTCTTCAAGCGCGGCGCGGCGCCGGGAGCTCTTCTCCGCTCCGGCGGCGCTCCGAAGGCCGAGAGACAAAAGTGCGGGGAGGGGTCGCCCGTCCCCGCCGCCCCAGGAGGAAGTGACATACTGACGGCGGGGAGGGAAGGCGAGGGGGGCCCTGTTCCCGGAGTGGAGCCGCCCGGCGGGTGGAGCCTGGCAGCCCCGCCCGAGCCGCCCGCCCGCTCCCGCCGCGTGCAAAGTAGTGGCAGCCGGTGCGGCTCGGCCGCCGCCCGCTCCCGGCGCCCCAGCCCGGCACGCGTGCCCAGGCCCGCCAGCGCCAGGTACGTGCTCTTCCCCTGGCGGCCTCCGCGCTCCGCAGGTGCGGGGCCACCCTCCCTCCTCTGCCCAGTGTGCTGCCCCGGGCGGAAAAACCAGCCCCGAGCCAGCCCCTCCGCGGCGCTGCCGCCCCCCGGCGTGCTGTAGCGGTGAGGCGAGGGACCGGCAGCCGCCGGCGGGCGTACGGGAGAGGCGGGCTGCGAGTGCAAGTTCCCTGATTTATTCATCGCCCGCCTGGGTCTCCCCCGCCGCCCGGACCCGCGCCGTTTCTCCCGCGGCCGCCGAGAATTTTCCTGCCGCCTGCGGGCCCCCTTTGTGTGGCGAGCGCTGCCCGCGCCGGGGTTTCCGTGGAAACGGCGGCGCTCCGGCGGCCCAGCCCCGCCGAGCGCCCCTCTGGCGCGCCGGGCGGGCGTGCCGCCCCTTCCACTTTCCCTTCGGCGCTCGGCGCGGCGGGGCTGGCGGCTCCGGGGATGGGGCGGGCGGTGCGGTTGCCGTGGGAACGGGCGGGTGCCATCGCCCGTTCGCTGCCGCCGCTCCACAGCGAGCGGGCAGGGCGTGCCCCGGCGGGGTCTGGGGCGGGCGGGCTCGGGCGCGGGTCGGTCGTGGCGGCTGCTCCGCCCGCCGTGCCCCGGAGTCCGTGAGCTGAGGCGGGGGAGAGGGGCGGTCTGCCTCGCTTGGTGATGTGCTCACGTGTTGTTGGAGCGCTGCCTTTCACCTGTCGGCGTCTGTTCATAGAGATATCTAAGCCGAATTAAATGATGACCGTAAACTGATTTAAGGTGTGTCACCTGATACCGTGTGGTGAAGATTATTTAAATAACAAGTAATGCTTTTTAGCATTTATTTCAGCAAGTGACCACTCACTCGAACGGCTGAAAAGACAACCCACGAAAGAGTCTGTTTCAACAATGTCACACCAAGGCTTCTGGTCTTTAGCTTTGTTACACGTTTCTAAAAGTCGTGTTTCAAGTCCCTGTGCAGACATTTAAGAATGATGTACCTTATGCAGGTGCTTGTGTGGGAGAGAGCAACCTTGCTGCTACATGAAAACTGAAAATGCTTTACAAGAAGGTAGAAGGACTCTCAAAACAAAAAACCCAAGCATTTATTTTAAAACAGTGATGCCTCCGACCCAGGAAGTTGTACCAGGCGATTGTAGCCTCAGCTTGTACTGATAATGACTTCACACTAGAGTGAGTAGCAAAAGAATTAAAAACTGGTGGAGTAGAGAAACTGTTGTGAAACAACTTAAGCTGAATTTTTCAGCCTTTTTTTCTCTAACTTCTCATATGAAGGATGTGATTGATGTGAACGTATAGTGGTCTGTTTATGCCAGGACTACTTCCGTGTAAAGATTGACTGCATGGATCACTAGAATAGTTGATGTGCTTAAATGTTTGCTGTCATTGTCTGAGTTTCTCTACCTGCTTGTATCTGATACAATGCTGTGGTTTTTCAAATACTGTGGATTAAAACACATATTTATTCACTTTAGAAATTAGTGTAAATATGTGTAGCTTTGCTCTTCCCTATTAATGTTTTGCATTAAGAATGCCTGAATAAGCGGTATCAAAAAATGAAACTTTAACTGTGTTTTATGGATGACAGGGCCAGGTTTCATGTGGAAGAATATATTAGGAAGCCTGCAGAGAAGAGAGAAGGTATTGCAAGCTGCTTATGGATAAAGGTTGCTCTTAAGTTAAGTTTAGTTGTGTTGTTGGCAAGCACTTTAACAGATTTTAGTGAGTGCCTCACAAGAAGCTGAAAGTAACGTATTTTAGGAGTGGAAAAATTGCACAGAGAGGTTAGCACTTGCTCAGAGTCACAAAACAGAGAATGCTGTGCCCAGAGCACAGTAATTAACTGTGTTTCTTGAAACTCAGTAGGTGTCATTTTGGTGGGGAGGTTGTTTTTACGGTAAGTCTTGCTCTGTCCAGCCCAAATGCAGAGGCACTGAAGCAGTGTCCATCTGTCTCGAGTGAGGTGTGCTCTCCTGGCGTGATGGTTGTACATCACTCACAGTTTAATGGACTTTTGCTGTACCATAACAGAGAAAAGTTTTGTAGGAGAAGGGTTCTCTGGCAGGTGATGGGTGAGAATCCTAGGGCTGTACTCTGCCCTGCTGAAAGGGGTGGATTGTTTTTTCTATTGTGTACCCTTGATTTTGTTGCTGGAAGGTGAAGACTGGGAACAACACCCCTTCAGATCTCTTTGTGCAGGATGACACTGTCACAGCTGTGCTGAGAGTAGCAAGGTACTATTCGTGTGTTGCAAATGAGCACTTGTGGTCCTTAGAACTTGTATTAGTAATTTGGTCTTAAATTTTAAAAATTCAAATTTCCACTGCGTGATGTGGCACGCCACTTCCCTGACTAATGGCATCACTACTACTGCTATCAGTGTGTCCTGATAAGGGAGCAGATAAGCAGGAGGGCAACAGTGCATAGTAGTGCACTGTGCATGTACTTTACTCAGGAAGAGCTTTTGCAACTGTGGGCCTTGCTTATTACAGAAAACATTGTACCAGTCAAGGCAACTGTCTCATCAGGTGTGTTTGATTCAGCTGTACTGAATGTAGTAGGCTGGAAACTAAATATGTGGAAACTAAAAATGTGACAGAACAGCACCCTGTGTGCTTTATTGGCTTTCAGGACTGGTATGTGGCAGCTGAGAATGTGTTTTTTCCCTGAAGTGCTTTATCTGTGGGGTGGCCTTGCCCAGTGATTCATTTTCAGGCGTTTGGGAAAGTTTGCTCACCAGTCTGTTATTTGGTGGTCTTAGGCTCATTCACATATGGCTGTGGTGAGTACCCTGATCACCTCTGACTAATGCCTGTGTGCTGCTCAGAAACTGCTGACTCACTTCGTTTTCATGCTTTTCCCCTGTCTTCCTCCAGTGCCTCGATCTAGATATGAGGTAGGGTCCAAGATAAGGTCAGAGAAGGAAGAAATGGAAATGAATGAGAATAACTGTGTGTTGTGGCAAGGATGAAAATGCTGCAAAGACCCCCCCTTTGATAATGCGATAGATTTGCTGAAAAGGCACATAAGCTGTCTGTTAGGAACCGAGCAGAGCAGACTAACAGCTGTAGTGAGCCCACAGTCAGGAGATGCTGGGTTATGGTCCTGCTGGTGATCTGTTCTTCAGCTTGAGCTTAAAGCCTTTTTACTTCTTATACCACTGTTTTGACCTTCTGTCTGTCACGTTATATTCTGCCACAAAGAGCTTTACACTGAAATAATTTTCTGCTTCTTGCAAAAGGGCTGACCTGGCTTGAGGTTTCTACTGTAGCATAAATAACAGGAACAGGGAAAGGCAATTAACCAGCTCTAGGCTGGAAAGAAGTCAGAGATAGAGGTCACTGAGAGAGGGTTTACTTGCCAGAAGGTTAGGGGTTACAGGCAAAGACAAGCATGCTCATTTCAGTTGCATGTGGGACTGTTTATTAACATCTGAAAAACTTCTGATGTGCACTAGATTTCCTTTTAATTGGACCAAAAAAGTTAAATTTCAGTCACATTTTCCCAGCAGTATCCAGGTGGATGTAAAGGTTTGCCCATGCTGATTCAGTTGGCAGATAATGCAGGTTTTTTCACCTATTGGAAAAAGGGTAAGACTTGACTTAAAACCTGCTGTTAAGGACAGGAAAAGAAACGTATTTAGGGGGAGTCTGTGTGGAAATGGCTCGTGATTTCAAGTGACAGCTACTTTGTGAAAGTTAAACTGTGTCCTGCTTCTCTCCCTGTCTCCACGCTATCCACATCTTCACACATCGTAGTTTGCCTCTTCTTACCATGTTTTTGAGCACTTTGGAAAATACTGTTACTGCAGATGCTGCCTTGCACTTCTGGAAGGTTTAGAAGCATTCTGCCTGCAAGCAGACTACAATTACACTTAAATAATTTATGAGGTTCCCCCCTTAAAGTCACAGGTGGTTGGTCAGGGGTTAATTCTGTGATTCTGTGTCACTGTACATTTTTTACATGTCTGTGCCTCTGAGTCTGTGCATAAATATTGTGTTTCACCCAAGAAGGAGATAGAGAAAAGCTTCAGTTTGAATTTAAGCCTTGTAAAAGTGTATCAAAAGTATTTAAAGTAAGGGGGATAAATGCTCAAAGCCAAGCTTTTAAGAGGACTTGGACACCTGCAGTTGTTCAGAGATGTTGTGGAAAATCCAGGTAGCTGTTGATGTATCTGATGCTCAGTTCAGTGCAAAATTTGTAAAAATGTTCCTGGGGATTCTTAGCAGCATGTTTAGGAACTGTTAACACCTGCACACTTGCCATCCAGTAAAGTAAATGTAGTCAGGTCAAACACTGTATCTGAATGATTTTGCTGGATGTTTAAGGTGGTTTTGACTAGCCCTGGCTTTAGGTGCTGAGAATACAAGATCATTCATTTGTTACATCACATTTGGCTGTTTTGGAGTCATAATGTTTGCTAAACAACAAGGACAATTGAAACTTGTTGAGAGATTTCTTTTGGCTTCAACAGGGTTTGAATTGGGTCCAAAATGAAACCTCCCTTCATTACTGGGCTTGATAAATCTAGTGCCTGTGATAAAGGCTTTTATTCTCTGAAGTTCTCAAATTAAATCAGGCTGTTAGAGGACTGATGGTCAGGGAGAATGAGGAGGCTGAAAGTATTCTTAGTTCATGTTGTGGCAAAATACGTGTGAACGCTCCTATCACGAGGCAAAGGTGAGTGAAAACAGATGTAGAATGGAACTGCTGATACGTGGGTAAAGCTGTCACCATGTTTATTTGGGTTTTTACCTGGCATCTGGATGTCTGGTTTTTTTCCTGTATAGGTAAATCTGAGCCTTTTACTGAAGCTGGCATCTTTTTTGGAACCATGCCAACCACATCTCAGCTATGAGTTTTTTTGGGTTTTTTTAAGTGTTGGGTGTTAGCTCTTTAGGGCAGGAGTTGGTTTTCTTTGAATGATAAATCTGGAAGCTTCCCTGCCACGTTCATTCTTCAGTTAAACTATTTTCTACAGAAAGAACCATTAAACAATAGTTAATGAATAAGTATTAATAGCCTGTGTATCTCTGTCTTGTGTGGCTACATCTTTTGTTTGCATTGTCATTCCCAGTTTTGGGATGCAATTTTCATAAAGGAGAAATTCAGCTACTCCATACTCTTCAGTGTCATATGATAGAATACAGACAAATCAATACATAGAGGTTAAAAAAAGGCCTTGTGAGTCTTTTTCTGTTTAATGTTTCCTTAGTATTCAAAGAGCATACTGATGTTGCTTCACATTAATTAAAAATATGCAAATGGCCTAGCTGAAGGAGACTGTCTCCTGTCACAGAAGGTACAAAAACCTAACAGCTCACTTGGAGCTGTAATCAGGTGAATAGCACTTTTTGTTTCCAGCACGGTTAACAATGTCTTGTGATTTGTACTGGAAGCTTTTGGATTTCTTCATGGAGAAGGTCATTGCTGTTGGCTGATACTGTGTGACTTGGAAGCACAAAGAATGTGGTCTGTGCCATGTACCTGCTGCATCTGTGGCAGCGTGGGCAGCAGGGCTCAGACCTGCCGAGTAGAACAGGGTTGTCTCCAGCAGGGGCCATACCGCTGCTCAAAAAGTGGCACCACGTTAAAAGTATTTATACTGGTGTTTTGGGGACAGTAGAAAATTTTTTACCAGCCCATAGCTCAGTGGTGAAAGTCACACTTGTAAACTAGCAGTGCTGTCACCATGGTGTATTTCTCAGCTCAGTGACTCATGCCCTGTCTCTGCCACTTTCCACAATTTTTTTTTTTTTAAGATTCTTACTGCCACAAATTCTATGTTATTCTGTAGTTGCACTTTCTGGTTTGTTTTTTTTTTTTAATAAACAAAACAACAAAGCCACACAAGTTAGGAATTAGACTCCTAGGAAAAAGCTTAAAGACACTGCCCAAAATTACTAAAATGTAAATCTTAATTCCAGAAAATATAAAGAGGTCATTATATGGGAGTGAGGAAAGAAAGTTACCCTTTTCCCCAATGCATTTAATTCCTTCTTGTGTAAGAATGATAGGAGAGCTGTATATTTGTGTGCACATGCACGTAATACTGCCCACTTGGTGCTAAAGTTGTAACTTGTAGTTTATAGTACAGATCCATCCAAGTTGCTGAAAACTTGCCTTGCATTTCTTGAGGAATAGAGAAAGGAAGGGAAAGCAGAGTGCATTAGATCAGCACATACAGCCTGGGTTGTACAGGAGCATTTATACCTCTTGCATCATCTGCTTCTGCTGAAGGTCCTTGTGGGATGTGTCCGTTCCCTCTCTGCTCTTCTTTGTGTGGCCTTTAAAAAGATGTTGCAAGGAAAACTTGAGCATGGGCAAGAAGGCAAATAAAGGAGTATGAAAAGTGCCAGTTTGTGTTGAAAGCTGGAGCCTGGGGAAGTGGCAGGTTGTGGTTCTGGTGTTGGCTGTTCTGTGGATTTGCTATGTAACTTTCACAAGCTCCCTACCAGGGGAAGTAAGAGGGGAGCAGCGAGAGGGATCTTTCCAGATTTATTTCACTAGTGTCTTCTGAATGGCTGTAGCTTTTCATATCAGAGGGGATGGATAAATACAGGAAAAAAATCAACAAAATCCACACTGCTTTCTAATCCTATATACATGAAGGATTTGATCTTGCATATAGAAACAGACTTGGTCATGTTACTAAGTCTGCTGAGAGGATATGAAACTTCTCTGCCTGGATACAGCTGCTTGTGTGTGTTGGAGGTGTGTTTGTCTGTTGCAGAACTGGAGTTAGGAGGTGATACTTTTGTAGTCTGTGCAAGTCATTGTGGGTAAGAATAGGAGGATTAAATATTTGAAGCTTTGAAGTAAATGTGATTCATGTTTCTTTGTTGCCTCACACATAAACGTAGTTTGGATGCAGGGGAAGTATTTTGTCTGTTGAGACTGTATAAGCAGTTCCTGTACCTTGTGCTGACCCTTTGTGTTGCTGTGAATGTAATTTATAGTACTTAAAACAAGGTGAGGGCAATCAGTGCTTGACAAGCATTAGCCATGAGTCTTCATAGGAGAGGCCTTCTTTCCAAAGCTTATCTCTTTTCAAGAGAATGTTTGGACTCCCAGCACAATTTAGAACAGGAACCCTGTTTTTGTATCAGCTCCTGAATAATCCTGTCAGCCTTCTTCCATACCCCCATTTCTTTGGGCTCTTCTAAAAGAAATGTTTTTATAATAACCACTGAAGAACTCAGTAGCTACTCTGGCATTGGATCTGTTCTTGAAATGCCCAGTGCAGAGGTGATCAGTATGCCCTTGATGGTGGGTAAGTATTACAATGCAGGTGGCAATATCCTGCTGTACTGCCCCTGCTGCCTCTCTAGTTTTTAATGAGTAGTTTCCTGTGTAAGGAGTGATGGTGTGGATCTCACCCTTGGGAGATTTCTAACAGGCTGTGCATTGAGCATCAATGGCTTAACTAGACTGACTCTGATCTCTGTACTTCAAATGTACAGTTGCCCCAAATGGTCCCTGACTGTTCTGTACAAAATTTCATGTATCATAAATGCAAAAGCATCTCTACTTACAGACATACGTAGGTATGTTTATATTTGTGAAGGCTTTGTTTGTTGCAAACATTCAGAATCGGTAATTTAACAAACCACCTGCACTTTTGCAGAATGCCAAGTCACTGAAGTGACTTTGTGCAAGCATGTTTGTGGGGGGGTTGTTTTTTGTAGAGTGCCAGATGGCAATAACATGTGGGTCTGGTTGCCTTTGATTAAGCACTTAATGTTTCCCGTGAAAACAAATATTAAATTGTCTGTGAGCACGTGATATAGCTATGTGTCCTACACCCTTTGTGGTTATTCACCTCAGTTATTTTTGAGGAACTGTCCAGGTTGCTTTTGTTAGTGTGACAGCATAGCCCACATCTTGCTTAGATTCTCAGTATACTTCCTTGTAATTTTTTTACTGTTTAGTCCTACTGTCTTGCTTAGTCCCTAAATTTTACTTGTGTGTGGTGCTGCCCTTGTTGTCAGTGCAAGTGACTCTCTTGGTTAATGGACTCAGTTAAAGTAATAAAGTAAAAAAGGAAACAGAGGGACTCAGTGGTCCCTGGGACTGAACTCTGATAAAGTCATCTATGTCTTGAGTATCTTAATGCAGCTCTTTATTTTATTTTTTCCCAAGCAAATTGCATATAATTGTGCTTTGTGTATATTTATATGTATATATGTGAATGTATTAAAGTACAGAAATCTCTGTAGGAAACAGCTGAACAGCAACACTTGGCATTTTGGAAAGAAGCAACTTGCCTTCCAGTGCTATTTTTGTGAACTTCATGTTCTGCACCCGAGATAACTGATGTACTTCACCCTGATGTATTTTTTGAGGATCTCTTTAGAAGCTTGGAACAGAAGTGCTTAACTTCAAGGGGTTTATTCTTTCCAAATAAATACCTCCTCTCAGCGTCAAGCCCTGCAGTCTCTAAGCGTTGCATCTCTCAGGAGTTTCGTATTGATACGTGTTTAAGTTCATCTCCCTCGTCCCTGAATATTTCATGCCTCTGGAAAAAGGAGCGAGCCTGAACTCCTTCTCAGCAGAACTTGGGCAGTTGCTCCCCATCTTTCCAACTCCTTCCCAGACTATGCATGCCTCTCTTGAACTTCTGTCATCCTCCTCACCTTGCTGTATAAACACTTTGCTGTGTTGGGACAAGCATTGAGGCTAACAGGAGCTCTGCTATGCATTTTGCCATTAAAGTATGTGTACACAGAGGACTTGTGTCCTGGCAGGCATGCAGAGTTCGTGTAGCTGTTTTCCCTACATTAGATCACAGCAGGAAGAAAATTTAAAAGGGAGAAGGGGAAAGCATTATGGTGTGATAACCATTTGAAAACTCACAGGTTACTTTCATTTCTTCAGTTTACGCTCTGTTATGCAAATTCTCTGTGCTCCATAGAAGATAAATAGTAAGTCAGTTTTATAGCAAGTATATAAATTTGAAATTCTAAATCTTGCTGCTATTCATTCTTCAGCTTTTGGAACAGCCAAACTGACTGATCTCTCCTTTCTAACAATGTGCAGCTCAGGAATGCAGGACTCCTCATGAAAATCTAAAAGCATTCCTGAGTTCCCTTAACTTTGGGGAAAGGTCTTAAGATACGCTCAAGTTATTCCCTGATTTGGGACTTTTTGGAGAAATTGTGGTGGATTGACCTTGGCTGACTTCCAGGTTTACATCAAACTGTTCCCTCACTCCCCTTCCTCAGCAGGACAAGGGAAGAAAATAGAACAAAAAAAGCTTGTGGGTTGATACAAGGACAGGGAGGTCATTCACCAGTTACCATCATGGTCAAAGCAGACTCCGCTTGCAGATATTAATATAATTTATCGTCAGCTAGTAACAAAGAAGGGCAGTGAAAAACAAACTAAAACTACCTTTCCCACCAAGTCCTCTCTTTTTCCCAGGCTCAGCTTGACTGTAGACTGTGCTGCTCTGCTGCACCCCAAGTGGTGCAGGCAGATGGGGAAGAGGAGTTGCAGTCAGTCCTCAACAGTTCCTTTTTGCTGTTCCTTCTTCCATGTGCTGTTCCCCTGCTACTGCTGGGGTCCCTCGCACAGAGTAGGCAGGACCCCCATGGGCTGTGGTCCCTGCCAGAAAACCTGCTCCTGAGTGGGCTCCCATCCGTAAGCTGTGAATTCCTTCAGGGCACCTGCTGCCTTGGAAGGTTCTCCTGGGGTGCTGTGGGTAAATCTGTTCTGCCATGGTCTTTCATGGGCTGCAGCAGGAGAACCTGCTTCACATGGTCTTCACCGCAGGCTGCAGGAGAGTGCCTGGAGCACATCCTTCCCCACCTTCTTCACTGACCTCGGTGTCTGAAGGGCCGTTCCTGTCACGTGTTTCACACTTCTCGCTCATGGCTGCTGTGCAGCATTTTTTAATCCTTTCTTAAATGTTATTACAGAGGTGCCACTAGTGTCAGTGATTGGTCCAGCTTAGCCCACTGGTGAGTCCCTTCTGGAGCTGTCTGGAACTGGCTTTGCGATGTGGGGGACAGCTCCTGGTGTCTTTTCACGGAAGCCATCTCTGCAGTCCCTCACTACCAAAACCTTGCCATGTAAACACAACACGGGAGATAATTCTTTAGTAGTTGCCTTTGGGGGAGGTGGGAGGTGATTCAAACCCTATTAAGCATGAGGCAAATAGATGGATAATTCTTCCTCCAGATTTGGGGGTGTTTTTGGTGTGGCACGTACAAATACAATCTCCTTGCAGGTGAATACACACGTGGACGCAACCTCACTTTTGCTAACTTGATGTTCGCTGACAGAAAGAGGAGAGCACAGGGGCTTCCTGTGACTTGCTTTGCATATGTATTTCATGTACAGCAGCACTGTTAAAATAGACTCTTTTCACAGAATCAATTAGGTTGGAAAAGACCTCAGAGATCGAATCCAACGTATGACTGAACACCACCATATCAACCAGACCATGGCACTGAGTGCCAGGTCCAGTCTTTCCTTCAGGGTCAGTGACTCCATCACCTCTCTGGGCAGTCCATTTTAATCACCCCCTCAGTGAGGAAATTCCTCTTGATGTCCAGCCTGAACCTTCCCTGGCACTGCTTAAGACTGTGTCCTCTAGTCGTGTCTCTGGTTGCCTGGGAGAAGAGGCTGGCCCCACCTGGCTACACCCTCCTTTCAGGGAGTTGTAGAGAGCGATGAGATCACTCCTGAGTCTCCTTTTCTCCAGGCTAAACACCCCCAACTCCCTCAGCCACTCCTCACAGGTCTTGGGCTCCAGACCCTTCACCAGCTGTGTTGCCCTTCTCTGGACTTGCTCAGCACCTCAATGTCCTTCTTGAAGTGAGGGGCTCAGAAGTGGGTGCAGTACTGAATTGTGGCCTCACCAGTGCCAAATACAGGGGGTTTGGTGGCAACTGAAATTGATTTAAAAGGCACTAGTGAAACTGCTTAATTTGACCTGAGCATATTTTTGTAATAGTCTTTGTAACTCATCCATCCAATATCTGGTTTAGATGAGAAAATGCACGAATAGGCACCATCATCGTCTGTTTGGTTGTTTTTAACTTGCAGCAAAGCAGTTGAGGACTGGGTCAGAGACTAGATGTAAATGAAAACTTTTGTGTAAGCTTGAAATATGTACTGTAAAAAAAGAGGTATAGTGCTGACTTGCCTCTCTTTCTAAATGGGCAATATCAGCTCAATCTAGATGCTGTCAGATATGTACCATGTTGCTTTCCACGCTCCAGGAACTCTATATACTACATAAACTTCGGAAACAGTGGATGACAGTTCTTTGCTTCATTCATGTGCTTTTTCTAAAAGTGCAAGCAGTTGTGTTCTTTTTGAAGTCTCCAGTTGTAGTCTCAAAACGCTCACTGACTTGGAAGTGTGAAATAGAACTGTTCATTGGCAGCAGCCTCTGCTGGCATAGAGTTCTTCACTTTGCATATCACTTCTGTGTCCTCCTGGTCAGTTAGTCTAAGCAGAAAGAAATGCTGAGAGTAGCTGAAGTAGAAAACACAGTGGATCTTGCTGAAGAATGGAAGTTGAAGGGAAAAGAGTTAGAATGAATAGTCAGGTAATTTGCTTTTAAACCTGAACACGTGACTTCTTAGTCACATGAATAAATGCTTGCTGACTTGGTCCCTAAACAGACATTTGAGGTTTGAGTCTTTTGTTCTGTATCCAAAGGAAAACTGTTATTAAAGAATGTTGCTATCTGGTTTAGATGCTCTAGATAGCCATTTTCTCCTAATTAATTTTAAGGGGTGTTTGATAGAAGAGAGCTTCTTGGCAGCATTCTGATCTTAATAGCTTCTGAGAAAATGCATTGATTGGCCCTTTTGTTTTTAAAAGATCGCTGTAATTTTCAGTCATTATCTATAAGGAAATCAGTAATTTATTAAAGCAGCATCATGGATTAAGAATTAAAGACCTGACTCTTTTATCACTTCAACTGGTGTTACCTTGATGTTACCCATGAGGACTTTTAGGAAGACAAAGAGTAAGTGTAAGGTGTTCCTGTGGACTCTTAACCCATGTTTCTAGGCCTCATTCATAAAATTAGAACTGATTCTTTTTGTTAATTGTACCAAGAATAAATTGCATTCTTGGAGTTTGGGTAATGAAAACAGTCCAAAAAAATTTTACAAGAATGAGGTTATATCAGAAACAGAAATTTAGCTACCATTCCATATACACTGTTTAGGTTGCACATTTTATAGGGAAAACAGATTGCATTTAGTCAGAAGAGAAAATTTCTCTGTGTAGTCCCTACTTTCTGGAACAGAAGAATTTAAGCAGTGTTTCTCATTTCTTGTTCCTTTTGCAAGCAAGTTAGGTTAGACACCTTTGAATAGTACTGCTTAAGTAGATTTCGTTTGCCTTAAAACAGGTCTCTGAAGCTTTACAGAACTGAAGTTTGATGGATGAGCTATGAAAGTGAGGAATTAATTACTTTCAGACATTCCATTGTGGCTTAATAAAATTGTAAGGCAATAATTATGTTTTCTCAGGGTTATCTCGTATTTGTTTATTTTATTTCTGTGAAGTTTTGTTTTAAAGACCCAGCAGGAAGTAAATGATTCACATAAATGTAGCATTTTAATAAAGTTTGACATCTGTTATAATGAAAAGGTAACAATAAAAAAAGAATTGTTGGATTAATTGGTGGACAAAAAGACTAATTATTTTTGTTACATAGTCTGTCTGTCAGATGCTTACTACAGTAGATTTACGTTGATTATATCAAACAAGGAGTTTCCAGGTCTTCACTAAGTAAACAGTGCTCCAGTCTTTATTTGTGGCTGCTGTTTTTGTGCTTTATCCCATGTCTTACTGATATCTGGGAATTACATTAGAGTGATTCTGTGGGACAGAATTAAACAGGCAAACTAGCACAAAAAAACCTTCTGACCAGTTTTAGCTGAGGACAGTAGGATAAACCCAGTCATGAGGCTTTTGGACACTATAGAGTCTTTGAAACCTTCCACTTGCAAGTAGCTGGTTGCTTCTGTTCTGACTGTTTTTAAGAAGGTTGCTGCCTTTTTCTTTTTAGTTTGTTTGGCTTTGTCTTCCGAGTGTTCACTGGAAGGGTTGGAGAAGAAACACAGCAGTGGTTCCTATTAGACAACATTTCTCATTCTGCTTAGCCTTCAAAAACAAAGCCTGTGGTCAAAGCCCAAGCTAGTAAATTGTCTGCCACCCTAAGAATCATATCTTTAATAGGAAGGTTGGTTAAAGCTGGAAAAGCTTTTTGTGAGTATCATGACAGTGGTTACTACAATGAATAGAGGCCTGTTCTGCCGTTCTGAGCTACAGCTGGTGTCAACTGTGGTACTGAATAGTACAGCAAGATAAAGAGAACAAAAGGGCACATTTTGTCTGCTAGTAATAGGCTGGGGACTGCCATAAACTCTTTATATAAATTATACAACAATACCGATTCTCTTTTCTTAATTTTTTCCTCATCTTCCTTGCGGTTGAAAAACTGGCTAAATAACTTCCGAAGCCTTTGCAGCAATTTTTGTGTGTGCTCTTTGCTGTGGTGAGCAGAGTCAGCAAAGGGCAGTAAAACAAATGTTTCAGGACACTGATCTAGACTCAGTGCCTCACATAATGGGGTCTCATATAAACTAAAAGGGTAGGCATAAAGATTTTTTTCGTCAGTTAATTCCCTGGGCTGCTGACAGCTGCTGTTTTGTTATTGCATGTGACTGGCACATTCAGAAATACTGTCTCAGGGCTTCTTCCCTGGGAAAACGCTCCAACACCTCCGAGGTGGAAACAGTGGAGGAATGGAACAGGATGGCAGCAGCACCTCTTCTCTAACTGTATTCAGAATACTGGGGGTTGTGTTTACTGAGAGATGTGTCTTCATTCTAGCAGTGGTGGTAGTGATGGTAGGGGGAGGTCAGTACAGTATTTGATAGGTCAGAATACTCTGCAGAGGACATTTCCTCTGAATGTTCTATTGCTAAGGTTGGACTGGACCTTTCCAAAATTATACAAGCCTTTCATAAGTAACCTTAGAGTTGCTTTCTTTCTAGAAACTCTGCTGGGTCATGGGTTAGTACTGTTATTGATGTTTCATTTCTGGGTTTATGGATTATAACTGACAGAATCAGTGTCAAGGAATAATTGAACAAATTGTGTGTATTGTGCATAGCCAAGCTTTTATTCTCCTGCCAAAATCAACTGTTATTTGAGTGTGAGAGGCGAAGAAGACAATAAAGCTAGAATTAAGGGGCTGCTGCTACCTCTTGTTTGGGGACCATGGCTGGCATAGCTGGTACGGAAAGGCACAGCTCCTAAAAAAGCTCTAAAGCTTGCATTTACTTTGGGGCTGCTCTTGAAGATTACAGAGGTGACAGTATATGTCTTCTGAAGTACAGACAACTCAAATAAAAATATAAGTTCATATCAAAGTTATCATTTAGTTCAAACCAAAATATTTGCTCATATTTTATCAATGAAGACCTTATGGAAGAGTGTTGTAGTCCATGGAGTGGAGTCATATTCTCACGGGTTTTGCAGAGTTAAGATCAAAATGTAAAAATGTGTTTCCAAAGCCAAATGTAAATTGATTCAGAAATACGGTGTTCTCTTTCCATTGTTACTTTTGCAAATACTGACATCAGGCCTTTTCCTACAATAGATTTAACTTTAGTTTAGGTGTATTTAAGTGTAAGCATGAAGTCTGTTTTAAGTCTGTTTATAGAAATAAATGCACTCTGTAACTGCTGATACTATTTGGTTTTGCAGGTTGTCTTCTGAATTTTGTGTCTGAAGGTACCCTCTTGCTTTCTCAGCAAATCATGGACATCGTTGGCTTTCTGAAGTCGCAATTCATTTGCCACCTTCTGATCTGCTACATATTTATAGTGTCAGGACTGATCATTAACTTCATTCAACTCTTTACACTTATACTTTGGCCAATCAACAAGCAACTGTTCAGGAGGATCAACTGCAGGCTGGCTTACTGCATTTCAAGCCGTAAGATTTCATTTTGTTTTTTAAAGTATTTTCATATTTTGTCTTGAGGGAACTGGTAGAAAAATTCTGGATTTCAAAGCCTGTATAAAGGTCATGTCTGCTTCCTACAGCACCTGCACTTGTATGAAGAGATGTATTTCTTGTTGAAATGTCTTCTTGTGCTGAAATGTTTTGCTCTTTTATAGTGGGATACTTGCTTGACTTAGTATGTTTAAGAAAGATTGCCTCTCATGTGGCATGTTCAGTATTTAGGAGTGTGCTGTTAAATGTGTCCACCTTCCAGAGAGATTTCCCTGGGCCTTTTTGAAACTCAAAAGTACTTTCTTAGAAGGAAACTGTTGCAAAAAGCATGCTTTTGCATAATCTTCATCCGTAAAGATTATTCAAGTGTGACGTAACTGTCAATGCTAAGTGACTTAGGGATGTTTTCATACTGAGGAAAACAACCTTCCAATACAGCATTTAACAATTGTGCTGTAGAAATGCAGCAAAATGGTTTCTTTCAGGTAACCTTTTCTGCTACTAGGAACCTGAAATGGAAGAACATTGTTAGTATTCATAATAAACTGTGTGAGGTAGAAATCTGTCACATGCCTCAACTTGGGGGCCACTGGGGATTATATATGTTTCATCAGTGACTCTGATGAGCAACTATCCACAGCATTTTTTTAAAACATACTTTTGGCTTAAATGTCAAATGCATCAGAGTGTATAGGCCCAAATAAATTTGGGATACTGCTCTATTATTTCTGTGATGGAGAGAGGATGTTTGTTCTGAAAAATTTCGTTTTTGCTGTCTGTGTGTATGTCCCTGAAGTAGTGAGTTTGCAAGTACTGTTCATTTGTATGTACAAACAGGAGCATTGATTATGGCCAGGTTTTTACTTTTTGCCTGGCAGCATAGTGTATGTTTGAAGCCATGGCACGTAGAAGATACTGTACAGCTGTATATAGGTATGTATTACTATTTTTCATGCAATGCCTTCTCGCCTATTCTTGCTTTTGGCTACTTAGTGTAGAGATACCAG
Source organism: Lycocorax pyrrhopterus obiensis (assembly GCA_014706295.1). Lineage (NCBI taxonomy): Eukaryota > Metazoa > Chordata > Aves > Passeriformes > Paradisaeidae > Lycocorax > Lycocorax pyrrhopterus. The sequence continues at coordinate 37,339,350 of JACSVZ010000004.1, read as the reverse complement.
CTACTCTGCAGTCTTCAGGCTGAATCCTTCAGTTTAGCTCAATCTAGTCTGATCTAGGGGATGGACAGTATGGAAGAGGGAGTAATCCTGCATGCTTGTCCTTGGTAGGGCAGATGGCTTTGTACCCAGGGTTGCCGATCTAGTCTTCAGTGTTGACACCACTGGAATAGGTTGTGTTGTGAGTTTTTTGCCCAGGCATGCTTAGAACAAAGTATGTCTAGGTTAAAGCCATTCATTTTAGCTTTACAACAGAGCAAGCTAGCATTTGATGAATCACCGTTATCTGAGTAATATTTGAAAAGGGAAAAATGATAGTTAATTTGAAAAAGTATTTCAAAGAACTAAAGACCAATTAATCAAAATGGATGTGTTTTTGGGGGGCCACTGATGTGGTGACTAATAAGTCAGGTCTGTATGGGTCTGATGAAAGTCATGGAAACAGCCTACAGTTGGAGGCAATGAAGTTCAGCATTGGAGAGTATAGAGAGGCATATGCTTTGCAGTGGTGACAAGCATCACGTTGCCTTGAGAACCTGATACAGCTTGAATCACCAAGTCAACCAAAGAGTGAAATAGAGCAGGCATGGTTTAATTGAAAAATGAAATGAAAGCAGCAGTTGTCCTTAGATCCTGCAAGTTCAGTCGTTTTCCATTTGATGTCAAAGGTACAGATAAATGGCTTCATGAAATAGGAGAGTTTTTTGTCTTTGACACTGTGCTCTTGGGGCAAGTTGGAGGTTTTTGTATTTCAAGAAGTGGTGTTTTCTTACACTCCTTTTCTTCCTATCTCCTTCCTAATATAAAACATAGTATTCTCCCTTCTCCTCCTGTGATGTCTGCTGTCATAATGCATATGGGAAGCTAAAGTGCTACTGTGATGAGTGACTTGTACTCACTTGAGTAGTACAGCTTGAATGGGGGGTGCTTCTCTGTTTACATGGATCAAACCAGACTAGCTCAAGTTAAAGTATTCACAGAATCACAGAATTGTTAAAGTTGGAAAAGACCCTTATAATTGAGTCCAGCTGTCAGCTCAGCACTGCCAAGTCCACCACTAAACCTTGTCCCTAAGAGCCACATCTACACATCTTTTAAGTATCTCCGAAGATGATGACTCAAATCCTGGGCAGCCTGTTCCAGTGCTTGACAATCCTTTCCATGAACAAATTTTCCCAAATATCCAATCTAAACCTTTCTGGGTGGAATTTGAATCCATTTCCTCTTGTCCTGTCACTTTTTACTTGGGAAAAGAGGCTGACTCCCACCTTGCTTCAACCTCCTTTCAGATAGCTGTAGTGAATTATAAGGTCTCTGCTGAGCCTCCTTTTCTCCCTCAGTTGCTCCTCACGAGACTTGTGCCCCAGACCCTTCAGCAGCTTCATACCATGAAATGCCTGTATGGAGTAACTGTGGTGTGGTAGTTGAGCACCTGCACTACAGCTTCTCACCGTAACTACTGACAGCCCAGAAGGCTAAAGCCATAGACATCAAACTTTTCATCAATGCAAGTCAGAGGAGAGCTGGAAACCTGGTTTCCAGTTTGAATTGACAGTCAGAAGGATTAACTAGAGCAACAACTTGCTTTTAATGAAACAGAGGAGGTGTAATGGCATATACCAAGTTGCCTTCAGTAACTGATATTGCAAAGTTATTGCCATTCTTGAAAGCAATTGTGAGTCAGCCAGGGTGAGTTTAGCTTCTCTGTTGACCTGCTCCATTATGTAATAGCATAGGGGGTGCTCTCCAAAGGGTGTGTTATCCATTCCCCATATTGCAGTTTGGGTTGCTTTTATATCTCCAAGATACTTCTCATGCTTTGCTATAAATAAACTCTTCCTGTTTGATCCTGTTATCCCAACTGACAAATATGTACAAAATAATGGTTAGTTCTAGTCCTATGTCCTCTGTATGTCCTGACCTTTACTGAAGTGTTGTTGCAAAGAGTGGACATCCAGCTTCAAAAGAACAAACTCTTGTCTTTGTTGGTCTTGAAATGAGCCAAAAGATTGGTAAGGGTTATGGACCTTCTGTCATGTTTAAAGAAACAAACCAAAAAACCCTGAAAACAAACAGCAAAAGGAACCACACACATAAGAACCTGACAACAACCCTCCCAAAACAAAAACAAAACATCAAAATCTTTGGGCTTCTAACTTGCAGAAAATATTTTCTGGCTTCAAATATATATTCATGGATTGGTTCAAGTGCCTGTTAATCCACGCCCCCTTTTGTGAAATGACAACCCAGATAAACTCTCCCTCCTACTGAACTCAACAGAGTGCACCCTAATAAAGAAACTGAACACTGCAAACCTCAATAGGGTGATAACAATAAAAATTTTGAACGTAAGTGTGCTTGGAAGTTGGCATAAGAGCAAAAGTTGGGCAAGCAATCAATCTTGGGTTTTATTTTTAAATAATTTAGGAACATTTTGTTTTCCGTTTTTTTTTTTCTAAAAGACAGAGAACCGAGGTAGGAAGCACTTAGTGTGGAATATACCACAGCTCTCATGGATGCTGTTTGTGTCTGAATTGGAAGAGGTGGGAATACACGTTACTCCTCCCCCTTACACGATAGCAAACCACCACAAGTGGTACCCACAGCTTTTCTGCGGTAGCTTGTGAAGCTGGCCAAACACATAGAGGGAGCAGGTTGTCTTGGGATTCATGCCATATGTGCACATGGCTGCATAGCTTGCTGGGCAGTGGGAAAGTGGTTTGTACTTCCCAAATCAGTTTGTGCTTGCTTGGCTGCTGAACTGCAACCCCAGGTCAAGCAGAGTGTGCTGGGCTCCTATGGACTGGTCAGGACACGTGCCTGGACTATGATAATGGGACATACACATACAGGATACATGGCTTGTTTAGAGGTGCTGGGTGGGAGGTAATTGCTTCTAAGTAGAGCAGTTGTCGTTATCTTGTCCTCTTATGCCACTGTACTGGGGGGAAATGAGCTTCTCGTGCTCCCAGGGTGAGTGGCAAACTGGCCTCCTGCTGACTCTGCACCAGGTGAACTTTGCATAAACAAAAGACCTGCCAGTAATGACACGGTCGTGTGGACAGGTGCACAAGGGCCTTAAAAGCAATTGACTTAGCTTCTAATCTGCCTTCGTAAATAAATTATAGTAGTACTAATACCTATTCTCGTGCTGTGAAAGGGGTGTTATTACACCTCTGGGTAAAGTTACACTATGTAGGCTGCAGTTTGTAGATCCTGCTGAGGGGAAGGCCCTTGTTTGCATAGAAAGAGGCACCCTGATGCCTGTTCATTGACTGCAGCAAAACCAAGATGAAAACTGATTCTGCTTATAACTGAGCTTCCTAGAAACAAAACCAGAGGAAATTGAGAACTACTTCAAGTTTCTTCATCTTGACTGACTGTTATAACACAGTAAAGCTAATTCTTTCCATGTACAACTATAGGTTTTGCCATGTGAAGACTGAATATCTGAACAAGGCTTTGTGGTAGTATCAGGGCCATGCTGATCCTCAGTCATTTGTTTCTTGGAGTTTAGAGGAGCCCTCAGCCATTTTACTTGTTTGCATGAAGGTGGTGCTGAGGCAGGGAGGAGAATTCTCACTTCTGGTGCAGTTAAGTAGTTGGGAAGGGCTGGGAAGCAAGAGGGACCCAGAGAGGTAGGACTTTCTTCTTCCTCCACTTTTCTGTACCACCATCTTATGCTGCAGAGGAAGCAGTCTGGTGTTGTCAAAGTGTGGTACAGCGTCCTTAATACAGTCTTACAGTATTTTATGAGTTATGCTTGTCAATGTTGATGTAGCAAAGAGTTTTCGTAGGACACTTAGGACTGCTTAGGCTCTCTGAAATGTTGTTTTGAGTAATCTGTGTAAAATGTATTTTTCTCAAGAGCTACTTGTCCACATAAGCCTTTGTTGTCTTAGTTCCACACACCACGTCCATACAAAGCCACTGGTAAAGATTATGGAAAGTTTACAACTGCTGGGGGAAAATTGGAGGCCAGATTTGATAGTCTTGCAAAGGGAAGATGTTGATTTGAACCTTTAGAAAACTAGACCATCACCTTAGCCTTCTCTTTTTCTCTCAGGCCAAGCCATGGCAGTAACTGTGGAAACAGAGTGTACTAAGAAAATGCCCATGTTAGTTTTAATGTAGATAAACTCTAAAAAAAAAAAAAAAAACAAACTCCGGTAGAAATCATCCACCCTAAAGGGTCATCTACTCTCATTCATTAATGTGTTCCTTCAGCCTATTTTCTAATACCCTTTTATAACTGTTATGTACTTATGACCAGTGCTGCTGGTTATCTGAACAGTTCTCCACTGAGGCCAAACCTTGACTTTCTCTACTTTAATTTGGAAAGACAGAAGGAGCAATTACTGCACCAGATTCTCCATTATTTTACTGGTAGAGTAAGATAAAGTGAGAGAGAGAGAGTGTGTATGTGTGTGTGTGTGTGTGTGTGTGTGTGTGTGTGTGTGTTTGCTGCATCCATCACAGCTTGGAATTTTTTTCCAGATTGTGTTTGTGGAATTGCATTAATTGCTACAAATAAGTCCTCTGCAGTGCCTAGCATATGCCTCCATATTTTCCCTACTATCATTAACTTGCTGTATCAACTAATAACATCTCAGTCCTTCTCATTTTATGCCACTTATAGTTGTCGTTACTCAGTCTTCGTAGGTGTTCAAGTATTGACAGTGAGCTTGAATGGGTCACACAAGACTGTATGCTGATTGCAGGCATGCTGTGTGAGCATGGTGAAGGTGTGTTTGAATGACATCTGTGCATGACCTTTACCAGAGTTCCTACTTCAGCCTACAAAGGATATGATCTGTTATGATCAGCTCTCAATTCAGGAGAAAGGGACTGCTTTCTGGGAAAATGAATGTGAAAAAACTTTTGATACTGATGCTTTCTTTACAAGACTAGAGAAGAGCTAGAGAGGCACTTAGTCTGATTTTTAATGAAAAGGGCATCTTCACTGTCACTGATACTACTTTGTTATTGCTGGAGCCTTTGTAGAGGTCACTTGTCTTCATTTTCCTTTTTTTTTTTTTTTCCATCAGATTCCTCATCTGGAGTGTGATGTTGATAGCCGGCAGGCTGGATAGAGGGATGGCAATGGCAGGGAAGCAATAGGTGAACTGCATTCTGTTTGGTGTCTGGTATCACACATCACAGAGATTCCAGCACGTTTTGTTAATCATTAGATCTGGCCAGCAAGCTTCCTAGATTCCTGAACTGGAGTAAATTGTGTAGTGTTTGTACGACAGTACTTCTATCTGTCACAGCATAACTAAGGAATATGATATCTGATGATTCATGTCATAACACTGAATATGAAGACATTTTGGTGCTACAGTTGTTTATTCATTAAGGGTGAATATCACAATCAAAAGATCATTTCGTATTTGTAGAAACCCCATTTTAGCTAATGCATAGGCCTGATTTTATTGCTAAAGTGGTACTGAATCTGAGGGATAGTCCCTTGATGCTTTGGAAACTTCATGCAAAGATGCAGAGAGTATCTCACTGATCACCAGTTACAAGCAAATACAAACCAGCAGTAAGCCAACCCTCTCCAGGGAAGCACAGTACCTGCACAGGAAGGACTACTGCAGGAACTCTGAATTCTCCTGTGTTTGGTCAGGGAATAGATCTACTGGTGTAAGTTCCAAGTGAGGTACATTGTGTCTTGTCTCATTTGCTATTGATTTGCTACATCTTCTACCCCTGCTGCTCCCTTTTCAGCAATGTGCACCCCTGAAAGTGTGCATCTAGGTGATTCTTCCTCATCCAAAATCATAGTCACATAGCAGCAAGTTTTTATGGAGTAGGTTTTCAGGCTCATCCTGTAACAAGAATTTCAGCAGCTGGTCCAGTGAAAGTATCTGGTATCTGACTAATTTTTTGCAGGAGGATTTCCAAGCCAGTAGGAACCAGTATGTCCTTTCAGCAGATACTTGAGGTTTTTCAGTGTGACACTTGATATGAAAGAGCTTCTGAGTGCACATACTTGGTACTCTTCTGTGGCTAGGTGGTTGTTTCCTGTGGCTTGTTTGCAACCTTCAGGTTACAGCTTCTTACTTAAGGATTGTATTGTTTTCTCACTTCTGAGACTGTTGCTGAATTTCCTTTACATCCATCTTGGAGTAGTATGTGCTTAAACATGTTTCTTCCAACACGATGTGCAGAAGTAGGAATCCTTCAGCTGTGAATAAAAAGCCAAATAAAAATGTGTGCAAAACAATTTTTACATCTGATTGGTTTCAGAAAGGCAGTTACCTGTTTTCCAGACCCACTTTGGTCCTTGCCAAAACAATATTTGAAACAAAATAAGGAACCATAAAGAGATTACAGTGCAATTGTTTGTGTACAGATTATTTTGCTCTTCAGTTAGCACACTTTTATTAGTATGTTACATCTGTGTGCTTTTTCTGTACTCAAGCAAATTGCACTGGAGTGTCAATAACATTTATTTTCTCTCAAGGTTCTAAGTTCACTTAGCTGTGTTTCTAAATTGAGTCTCCAGCATATTGCATCTCCAAATGTGGGTTTTCTTTGAGAGTTAAAAACAAGTGGGCTTCCTAATACATGAGGGATTTTTCATTGTACATGAATTTTGTACTGTTTTTATGCTGTGCTTATATGACCCTGTTTAAAAAATCCCGAAATCAGTATGTACTGCTAATGAAAGATTTTGATGAATGAATGTATCAGCCTGTGTTAGGTAAGGAAATATAAATAGTGATTGTACCAACTCAGTTTCTTGATGGCACTTCTAAAGAAGCTTGCCCTCATTTTTTGGAAAACTGAAGCTGGAAGGCTTTTGTCAGGGCTCTCATTAATACTGCTTTGCTGCTGTAAAGGAGCTACTCTCGTATCCTACTGGATTTTTTTTTTCCCCTAAGAATCTCATACCATTCTCTGACATTTTCCAGGTATTTCCCTTTGCTCATATAGTATCTCATCCAAAGATGTGCAGTGTGCTAATCCTCTGCAGTTTGCTAAGGACTCTATGCTGGCAATCTAAGTATAGAGAAATAAAGAATCTGTTACTTCCTTCAAACTCATACCATTTGTCTGTAGGGCCTTTGTGACAGACTTTTGTGATGCTGTTCTTTGTACAAAGACAAAAGATAACGAGGGAGATGTTAAGCTTGAAGTATTCAGAAAAGTGCTTGCATTCTGTGGATTGGGTTATATTTTCACCCACCAAAATATATCAATTAAAACTTTATTATTTGAGCATGTGTTGCCTTTTGTGCTCATAAAGGAGTGAGATACAGGCAAAATAGCTGACATACCTCTTTATGTTTATGCACTTAATTTATCTAGTTTAAAATTGAGACCGTAGTGTGTTTTCCTTTCAGTATAACAGTGTATTTTTTTAAAAAAAACAGTGGTTTTTTTAAATGCTGAGAGTTCAGAAAATTTCTGCTTGGATTAAAGCTTACCATGAAACTTGTCTCTCTTATGTCTTCACAGGCTCTTCATTAATTTGTGCTTAAAATTCAGGGTTTCTTGAAAGATGATTTAAATTTCTCTGGTTGTACAGCGATAGCTTGTAGCTTCCTTTTGGTACCTGCAGTTGCCAGGTGAGAATTAGAAAAGCTGGAATGGCAGATCCATGAATCTTTGAGATGTGATAGATTTCTTCATGTGGAAATCAAATGATGGTTGATAAATAGATAATTAGGCAAGTGCAGGTGAGCAGAATGGCAAACAGTGCAGCATGAAGCAGCCCAAGTTGTGTGAGTTACACTGTTGGATTTAGTGAATTAAAATGATTGGGAAAGACCTGTCCTATGCTGTTGCTCAGTGTATGTGCTATATAAATAAGTCCTTGAAAAGTTCTTTTTCTGTGTTGGAAAGATGGGGATGGGAACTGGACCTCTTTTAAGAGCAGTGGTATGCTAGGTTCTTCCTGTGTTGCATAGGGTACTGGAGTGCCAAAGGAATATTCAGGACTGTTTTTTTAAAGGTGGTTCCTGTGAACAATATTAGAAAGTGGAAAAGACTGTTGAGTACTTTATTCCAAATAGTGTGGGAATGATAATGCCGTCTTTGACCTTCATATAGAGTCAGGATGCTAGAGTCTCTCCTTTATTTCCAACTCATGTCATTGATTTCTTGCTGTAAAAAAGTCCTGAAATCATGATTGCATTTTTAAGCAAGGAAGACTAAAAAAAGGAATAGGAAGGTTGTCTGCTTTCATATACGAGCAGTGCCTGTTGCAGGTGGGTACTTCTGTAGGGTGTCTTTTCTTGAGATACGAAAAATAAATGCTAGGAGAAGAAACCTGTGAGATCAACTTGTCTGTCTGCAAGGGCACCTTTACTGATTTTGAGTATTATGTTTGGAAGGTCATTCTTGCTGCTCCCTTCACTGCTTCATTAGGCCTTCAACAAGGAGGTTTGTGCTGACCTTTGGGGTCTGTCTGGGTGGACAAAGGAGCAGGAGGAAATGCCTGATTGATTATTATCTGCCCTGACTGGTCCTGTTACCGAGCGAGGAACTGCTGGTTTGTTGAAAGGAGGAACTGCTGGTTTGTTGAAACGTGGGAGTACTGCTAAATTCCTTGGGGAAGAAGGATAAGAAGAGCCTTCAGATGTGAGACAAATATCTCTGACACGTGGCTGTTAAATAATTAATTTTCCCAAAGGATTTGAAAAGAGCATTTCAAAACACTGACTGCTGCAGATCTGTATGTGTGTTAAATCCATTGTACTTGTGAGGCTGGCTTTGTTCCACATGCTGTGTAACTTGGAGAGAAGAAGCTGTTTTGTAGGCAGATTGTGTCAGGATAAAAGACAGAAAAAAGCTGTGAAATTAAATGTTTGAAGTGTGCAGCTGTTTTTTGTTTTTTCTGAAGGGAGGGTTGCTTATAACTTGGGGCATGGAGATAGTTTTAAAGAAACAGTGGCTAAAGAAATGGACAAAACTTGTTTCCATGTTCTTCCACTCCTCTAGCTCAGAATTGCACTAGAGAAGGAAGGATCACTTGAAACTTTTTTCAAGAATGCATATGCTGACTTAAAATTTCTTCTTCACCTTAAGAAATACTGGATTTTACATTTTGTGGATGTTTTGTTAGAAAGAGAGAATCTATTTGGTTAAACTTGAATGATCTGCATGTGTTTTGAGAGGGAAGGCAGTACGGGAATGGGAACTGGAGTGAAGCTAGGAACTGAGGTGGTGTGCCAGAACACGTGCAGTAACTGGAAGGCTCCTGTGCAAGGCTTGTGCCCAGACCAAATGCTGGTTCAAATACTAGAGACGTGCCTTAATTTACTGGTCTTACCTGCAAATTTTTGGTTCCTATCATAGCCCCTATGAGGAAAGCCCACTCTGTTTTCAGTATGCCATTGCATTAAATCTGATTCTGATCTTGGTTCCCAAAGCAATTTCAGCTTGGCTGTGTTACAGGAATGCTGGCTTGGCTATATTAAACTGTTTGTAGTTTATTTTGTTTTGTACATTTCATCTGAGAAGCCACTGATGACAACACATCAAAAAGGGTGAATCCCCTTTTCATCAGTAGTGTTCTGTTATCTTAATTTTGTAAAAAAATCAAATGGATCTTCTTCAAGGAGCCGAGACACAGTAAGCACCAGAACTGTCATTGTGTGATGTCAGCCTTCAAAATTACAGCCATAATGTTTTAATAAAGCAACGTATTTTCACTTAGTACATTAGTCACTTTATGCGCAAGTATATGCAGGTTTTAATTCTATGTTATTAAGCAGCCATTGAGGTGAAATTGCCAAGAAGATCAAAGCATAGATAAAGCTTTTAGTTTTGTAGTAGGTGTGATGAGTCTAATCCTTATTTTGTGTAACTCAGCATGGTGTTACGAATAACTAGAACAGAGACAAAGATTATTTTTATGCCAGTTGAGGATCTGGCCAACTTAAGTAAATGTCAGTATATGTTTGAGGGAAATGAGAAAAGTGGAGGGAAAAAAATCTGTGCACCATCAATCTTTGGTTTGGTTTTTAAAAGCGTAACATATTGGCCTCTCTCCTAATCTGTGATTTTTATCTTGAAGTTATGTTGACAGATTAGTAAGTGTTGGGAGAAGGTGATTTGTTACCACTTTAAAGTGAAAGCTTTGTTTGTACTTTAATTTTCAAAATGACACACTTACAGAAGTGTTCCTTTTAGCATATCATTCTAGTCACAGGCTGCCTCTGTGCAGTGCATGCATTTGAGCAATTATCAGTGAGCTCCTCTTTCAGCAGCCTGTGTGTGCCCTGTGCTCTGTAAGAGAGCACTGCCTTGCATGCTTGCCTGAAGATGGGTTCTGTACACTGCATACTCTGCCTACATCTAGGAGGGGAGCAATGGGCTCTGGCCAGCCTAGGGCTCCCTCTGTCCCCACCTCCCAGGGATGGTAGATGGCAGGTGAAACCTTTCTTCTTGTCCACAATCCTTGTTGTGTGAGTTTTTTGATAAATGGCCAGCTCTGATTTGCAAAAATGAAGTGTATTTTAAAACAGCATTTTGAATCTTGTTTTAGATTTATTTTTTCTTTGCTGTTCAGCTATTTTTTCTTAGCTAAGAGCAGAGATTTGCTCTTCAGAATTGGGGCTGCACCCTCAGTAGAAGAAGCTCTATTCTTTCTCTTCAAGAGTATGTACCTCTTGCATAAAGTTCATGAATCAAAGGCTTCCATGTTGAACCTTGAGATCTGCTTGCTTGCCCACTGCTTTCCTATGTCAAGGAGTGATCTGATATGTTGCAACATCTAGATTTGGAAGACCGTGGGTTGAGTTTTTCCTTGTGGAAGCCTCCATGCAAGCTTTTTCCCACAGAGGCAGGCTGTTGGAAAAACCTTTGCATGACATCTAGCTGAAGCTAGAAGCTTGTCTTACAAGCTTCTCTGTCACACCCTTGGCAGTCAGAAAAAAGTTGGAAGAAATGATGCTCACAGCAACCCAGGATGAGTGATTTCTGTCCTTCAGCTGAACAAGCTGATGTTTCTTCCACCACTGTTGGGTTATATGGCAATTCCACTTGGAGAAAGATTTGAACTGGTAAAAATTACACCATTTTCAAATAACAAGCCCCTAATTAGACAGGACATCAAGGCTCTTCCCGTCCCTTTTTCTTAGTTCAGCTGTGATGCAAGATGTTGCAAAGACGTTGAATCAGTAGTATTGATACCAGACAAGGTTATTGTCTAAGCCTTCAAATACAGTTCGGTAAACTCAAATGCTAAATAGTGTTTATTTGCACTGTCTTTCTGCTTTCCAGCTTTTTAGGCAAGACTTTAGAGGAGATCCAAATGGCCTGCACAGAACCACAAAGACCTCTGGCACAGTGCTAGCTGGCAGCCTAACAGGTGCAGTCGGCCCTTGATAGGTCTGACAGAGCAACCAGAACTGATGCTGTTACTGTGCTTCTCTTAATTTTGCATGTCTGAAATCCTGTGAGAAGTCTGGATGGCCATCAAGAAGAGTTGTTTCTAAAAAGCTGTAGGTCTTCCTTAGCAAAGAGGAAGTGTCAGCCTGCATGAGTTAAAGCAGAGTTTTTGATCCATGGTAAATCGGTAGTGTGTATGGCCTGGACGGTGGGAAGCCCCTATTGTTTTGCAAGCTGATAAATGCTGCATCAAAGTCGGTGAGTCACATGGATCCTGTGTGGCTTTCATTCTGAGAAAGTTGAGGCAACAAAGGTGGTAAAGGTAATTCAGAAAGGAATAAAGCTAAATTCAAGGAAATTACTTGCAATAGGCTGCCTTTTTTTTTTTCTGGGATTTCTCTACAGTTTTGATCAGTTTATCATGGGATAATTTTTTGGTACCTGGTATACTTCATGTAATATTGTATCCCCTTGTTAAATCTTGAAAAGTTTCCTTTTTTGTTTTCTGTGGTGCCAGAAATACTCAAGATAAAGTTGACAGAAATATCAGTAGCGTATATGCATATGATTTTGTGATACTTCTCTACTCCTGACACGTGCGTGACTTGTTTGTATGACAGGTCTTTATTTTACTACTGCTATGACAAGTCAGATTGTGCCTTTTAAAAGAAGCAATAACTGTTTCTCCTGTACCGACTTGAAATGGTTTGTTTGGCTGCTACTCTTCATAATTTGCAAAGCACTGAATAGGAAAATGTCTTGGGTTACCAGAGAAGCACAGCCTGCCTTTTGTAACTTCCAGAGGTTGTCTTTCTGGAAAATGAATAGACGAGGGTAAACTTGGAGCCTGTTGATGATGCAAGGTTTCCATGTACCATGTAAGCTAAGCCTCTGTTTTCTAGGAAGATTATTCAACACGAATAGTTCTAAGAATACAACACTGTTGCTTGCAGCAGATAGGAAAAATCAAAAAGCTCATTACCTCTTTGTGCAGAATTTTTGCAGTGTTATACTGAGCCACTGGGACTACATAGCAGGAAGACAGTAATGCTTTTTTTTGTGGATACCCTTTCAATTTGAGCAGTGAGAGGTTAGACAAGCAAATGGTACATTCGCATCCTCACCTGCTGGAGCACACGATCTGCAGGCTGGCTGAGCAGGTTGCAATGTTCTAGCAGAGGATTAGTTTTCTAAAAGCTTTGAGAAAAGAGAAATGCAAGCACAATCAAACTAAATGTGAATTGAGAGGCACTAGTGTCCTTATGTGTGGTGTAATATTGTTGTATACTTTGGGTGTATGTCTGTCTTAATAGAATGTGCACTTTCTAATGTGTATTACATTCTTCGGTGAGAAATGAGGGATTTTTGTATATTTATATATTTGGATAACATCATCTTGAAGGGTTACAGACTGCACTCAGTACAAAAATCACAGCTTAATACTTGATAGGTATATCTGATCTGTAGTAGTTTATTTTTAATTCATGAAAGCCATTTGTTTGCTCTGTAGTTTCTGACCTTATTGTCCCTCTAAAGAACATTTTGTGAAAGTCACTGATAGGGATTAAGAAGCTAAAATAAGCACTTGGACATAGTTCTTGTTCTCAAGACCTCACGTGATGAGATGCTGTAAGATTACAGGCAGAGAGAGGGAATTCATAGAATGCAAGTGACAAATGAGTAATGGTTTTGTTCTGAACAGTGTTCTCAGTGATAGAGGTTCTGTGGTTATTCACCATTAACTCTGATGATACAATACAGGTACAGGTCAGTTTTTTCTTCCATTATTGAAATTCAGATAGAATATCTTGTGCATAAGAAGACTGAGTAGAAGTTAGATGACTTGACTTGAGTCTAAAAATGAATCGTTTGTAGCATATTATATCTGGAAATATGTAGATACTTCTCCTGAGCTTATCAGTTACCTGAAATCAGAAGCCAAATTTAAATAACACTGGAAAAGTACAGAAACCGTACAAGCCATTATCCCTGGTTTTCTTGTTCTGCCATTCTGCAGACACCATAGTTCCTTCTTTTTATGTGTTTACACCTGCATGAATTGTAATTCTTGATAACTAGAGGCTTTATTAAAAACACTGTAGATTTTCTAAGGATTTAATTTACATTTTGTTCAGTTTCCTAATTCACTTTTCTTCCAATTCGTGCTGGAGATTGCTTTCTTTGGCAACTCAGTTTTTTGTATCATCAGTCAATTTTCTCAGAGATAAAACAGTGTCTCTTCTTGTCAGTAGCTGAAAATGCAGGTTAAACACGTTGATGGCATGGATTTGGAACAGCAAAAATAGTGGGATTTTCTCTCTTGTTCTGAAATGCTTTCTTTTTAAAGCCCAAATTTTTGATTTTTGATTTGAAACTCTGGAGGATAAACTTGCTGTATATAGAAATTAAGGCTATTGCAAGAATACATGCAAGAAGGAGAAAAATTATGTGAGAATAGGTCTTCTTACTAAATATGTGGATTAAACATGATTCACTTGAGTCAAAAACTTCCCTAATGCATATGGCAAAATAAACCCAGTCTCATGAGTGTGTGTACTTTTGTTGTGCATGAAAGCATGAGACCTGAGTGTGGACAATGCTGATCGCCCAGTAATTAAGGACATGCTAATGACTTGTGTCAGAGAAGTCAATTGTGATTGAATAAATACAAGTTGAGACTGACATCTATTAACTTGGTTCATGTTTGCTTATTTGGATACTCAAATGTTGAGGTCCTGGCCTCCTGGAAGGTGATTTTCAACGGAGAACTCCTTTGGAAAAGATTTCTGTCTGGTGCTACCCTGCTTAAACAGAAGCCTTTGCTCATTGCTGCGAGATACTGCCTTCTCCCTGGTCCAGTGAATACTCCTTGCAGCCTGTGGTAGCAAAGTGTTTCTCAGGCTGCAGTGTGTATCTCAAGCAGTGATGGAAGAGAGGAGAGAGGTCCATAAGGCAGTCTGTTTGGAAAATCTCATTTTTTTTCCTAATTACAGAAAATAGGACTAGAAAGGAGTTCCTGAATCATTGAATTTCTAGCAGTGGTATAATGTAGTCTTCTTAAGATGATTCTTACTCAATTTACAAAGCTGCTAAGCTTTTTTGTCTGACAAAGTAATCAGAAGAATCTTCAGAATATTGGATGCCTGTATTTTCAGTCACTTTAGACATAGACGTTCTTGTGCTAGTGGTATTTAGCTTAAATTGTTCTTCTTCTGTACTGTTAACTTTCCTCATCCGTAAGCCATATTCGTGGGGATCCCACCCAGTCCTCTTCTAGCTTTTGTTTGAAAGCTCCAGTGAGCCAAACCTTTCTACTTTCGGGTCGTCCTGATAGCCCTGGTCTGCATCTGCTTTGTTTCAGTGTTTCCTTCCTGAGCATGGATGTCTGGTACTGGTGTGCTGGCCCAGAGATTCTCTCAGTGCAATATGTGATTCCTTCTCTCCAGGAACAAACATCCTAATGCCGTCTTTTTCCTTCTTAGGACTGTATAATATGAATGGAGCAGCAATGCTCAGTGGCAAAATAATGTTCCCAGATAATTCTCTTCTCTGTCACTTACAAATTATGAGGCTCTATTTTTATTAGTTCTGCAAGATATGATGCAATGATGTGTCCCATCAAAATTAATTCCATTTATGTTACCTTACCTCACAAGGTCATCTGATTCTTAAGCTCTGTTCTGTCTTTGTATCATCCGCAAAGTTTATTAATAGGAATTTCATTTATTGTACTACGTGAATGGCTTAACATTGCCTGGAAGTGTTAGATTTGAAGTTCCTTTTTTTTCCTGGCCTTTCTGGTATTAGCAAAGTACTTGAAAAGAAACTGTAGAAATTTGAATACCTGGTGGCAAGTACTTGTTCATTTATTTGGTGTTTTATGAGACCAGATTTATAACCACTCTGTAGTTACTAGATTTGATTTTTTTTGATTCTATCATTTTAAGATGGCACTTACTTAAGCTTAATGTAGGTCACCCTGCCTTCATTTAAGCTTCTGTTCTGGGGTTTAGACAGCAATATGCCACCCTAACCATACAAATGAGAGCTGCAGTAACATCATATGTACTGTTCATTTAAGTTTCGTTGCTTCAACAGCTTCATCAGTGGGACACAGAAGTTATCCCGGGGGTAAGGCATGATGTGGGGTCATACTTGAAGGCATGACAGGAGAGGGATGTGTGATGGTGGTGTTTTGCTTTGTCCCAGGTGAGTCTGTGTGCCAGAATATGAAAGTTGTTTGATTCTCTCTTTAGAAAGTGGTTGCTGTGCAAGCCCAAACTAATCAGATAAGGGCTATCAAAGGCTTCATTACTGGTCACTGCAGAACACTTAACACCTTATTTTAAGTTTTCTCACCTACTCTTTTCAAGTTTCTTCTCTCAGCACTCATCTCTTCTGCCTGTCTGTGCTTGTAGAGATGAATGTACTAGGCTTCATCGTTTGTGTACCTCAAATACTGAATAATTTAATAAAAAACATAATCTAATATTCATGGAAACCTGACACCAGCTACTGCTCACTGAGATAAGATGCTTCCTTCTACTAAGGACAGAGCAAAAATTTTCGTTATATGTCTTATGTACATTTCTTATTGAGAAAATCTGCTTCATAGTGCAGACCCCACATAGCAGTTGTGACATAACCACCCAGAATATTACTCTCCAGAGTATACCTCGAAGTATAACTCTCCAGAGTTTCTTCTGCATCCTAACAAGCCCCCTCAGCAGAACATACTGTTGGTGTGCATGTGTCATGAGGTGACACTGTCCAGGTGCCAAGCACCCTCCAAAGCCTCTCACTCACTCCCCTCTGCAGCTGGACAGAGGAGAGAAAATTTAACAAAGTGTTCATGAGTTAAGAACTGAGAGAGAGATCACTCATTAAATACCATCACAGGCGAAACAGGCTCAACTTAGAGATATGAAGTGAATTTATTACTAACAAAATCAGAGCAGGATAATGAAAAGTAAAATAAGCCCTTAAAAACACTTTCTCCCAGCCCTTCGTCCTTCCCAGATCTACCTCCTACCCCAGTGGTACAAGGAGACAGGAAATGGGAGTTATGGTCAGTTTATCACCCGTGGTTTCTCCTGCTCATCAGGGAGAGGAGTTGTTCCACTGCTGCACCATGGGGTCCCTCCCACAGGAGACAGTTCTCCATGAACTTCTCCCATGTGAGTCCATCCCACGGGCAGACAGTCCTCCCAAAACTGCTGCAGCATGGGTCACTCTTCCATGGGGTGCAGTCATTCAGGGACAGGCTGCTCCAGCATGGGAGCAGGGCCCCTCTCTCCACAGGTCTCCCATGGAGTCACAACTTCCTCTCAGGCATCCACCTGCTCCAGTGTGGGGCTCCTCCACTGGCTGTGGGTGTGGTGGGAATTACTTGTGAAAAGTGCTGTTTGTTAGACATCATGAAGTACTGTGACAGACGCTGTCCTCATGGTTAGCCAGAGGCTATAGCATATCTGGTCTTTACTATTTGGGATGATGTTGTCTGGCTGAGCACAGTTGGGAGAGGGTTAAGGAAAATTGATAATGTAGATGATTTGTAGTCAAAAGTATTGTTTTTATTAGACCAGTTGTGACATACCTGAAAAACTGGAAAGGATTTGCATGCAGAAGGCCACCCTCAAGTTTAAAAGAGAAATTGCAATATTCAGATTAAATTCAGATTAAATTGAAGGTTAATTTATCTATTTACCCATTTAGCCCGTCAGAGGAAAGAGAGTTGGTACGTATGAATTTAGGGAGAATAGGGATACAGAACAGACAGTGACAGAATTGTCTGTGGAATACTGTGTTGGAGGTGCACAGGCATCGTGGAGGTGACATAAACCACAGCGTCATAGTAATGCTTTCCAGCTATCTTCTGACTGGTTTTAGAGTATTTAGAGATAAGGCTGTTTTTGAGAGGAAGCAGAAGTTACTCATATGAATCCACCAACATGGAAAACATGCACGTGTGCTCAGGACAGATACATGTTTCTTCTTCTCAATTAACTTTCTACCTTAAGAGGGTCAGTCACTTCCTCCCCCAAGCTTCTCAGGATCACCTGCTAGCTGGGGTTGGTAGCTTTAGCCTTCCTTTCAGGCTGTCATCTCCCTTCTACTGATAACTAATTCCCATGAAGAAGTGAACGTTGAGTTCTCTGTAATAAACCTACTGGTCATAATGTACCATTTGTAACAGTGAATGGTTTATTCAAATAGCTTGGAAGGAACAGTATTTCTTAAAGATATGCAGGCTTAAAATAATAAAACCTACAAGTAGGCCAAGGATGCGTAAATTAAAAAATATTTTTTGGGGGGGTGTGTGTATGTGTATAGGAAACTGATGAAAAGAAAGCACTGGAATGAGACTGGTGTTCTTTTGCACAGTGACTTGCAATGAATGAACTGTAACCATTTGTTCTTTGCTAAGCAGTTCTTCTGTGGTGCTGCTTCTGCACAGAGTAGAAAAAGCCAGTGGTGTTTCTGACAACAAGAAACCACATCCGGAAGAGGTGCAACTGCCTGATTTCACACCCCTACAAAGCAAATGTTGGTGTCATAGGAACTTGCCAAGCAGCATGTTGTCTTTCACTGTTTGTTGTACTAACTCCTTTGATCAGTACGTGCTATACTGTCCTCAGTCATTTGTGGCAAACACAGCACATTGCCTGTGTTGGAATGTATGATTGTTGAAGAAAAGTACATTAAAATAATTTCCTGCAAGCAAATGCTGAAATGAACATGACTTGGAACCTGAATATATGAAAGGGCTGTGCTGTGCTTATCTTTCTCCTTGCAAGCACATCCAGTAACTTATTGTGATGAGTGAGGAATTAAAAGTCACCATTTCTTCCTTCCTCTCTGGTGATTTCTGTCCTTAAAAGCAGAGACATGTAATTAGTTGAAGTGTTATTCAAAGGAGTTGCTTATAGCATCTTCCATGGAGAATGGGGCAAAAATCTGCAAAACCAGACCTGAAGGCAAGAGAGAAGGGTTTTGCTTGTTTGTTTTTCTTTTAAAATTTGATTCCTCATAACCCCTCCCTGCCATCAGCCAGCACTTTTGCTGCAAGACAGCTTCAAGGGAGGGGAAAACAAGTCCAAAGATACCAGTGGTTTTGCCACCAGCTGCGGTAAATGGTGGGGGTAGGGAATGGGGCGTGGTGGTGGTGCTAAGGAACGAGGGGTCTGGATTTTGGTCTTCTGTTTATGCCCACAAAATCACAGAAAACCACAGAATTACAGAAAACCAGTCATCCTAAGAATTTTCCTACAGGTTGAAGACCAGAACCTCTGTCTCAGAGTGAACCAGATTACTCCATTATACCTCGTTGGTGCAACACCTGCATGGAAGAGAATCTGAACCTGGAAATCTGATGCCTTGTCTGTCTGGGCTCCCTGAATGACCTCCCACTGATCTTGGGGAAAGGGGAGAGGCATTGCTCGACTTTCCAGCTGCAGGGGTTTTTTCCCCAAGGGCTAGTTTTGGTTCCCCCTCACAGGAAAGTTGTTTTTTTATAATAATAAGTTACTTTAAATTTTTTTCCTATAGACGTATAGCAATATTCCAGCTCTGAGCTCCCATTTCATGTACGAATCAATGCAAGCAGAATTCCTGCCTTCAACTTTCCCTCATAATTACTTGCAGCTCCTGCAGAGAAGAAGGAAGTAGAGACCAGAAATAAATGCCTGGTGAGGTTAGACAGTGGAGTAAAATACTAGAACAGCCTGTGTAAGGAATACTTGGAAGTATTTTGAAAACCTCTTAGGCAGCTTTGCAGTTAATGTAGTAGGTGTCATTCAGGGGTTTAACCCTGCCTGTGATACATAAAGGGCTTTTGAGTAGTCTAGGGAAGATATAGACTTGCTTTTCTTAGTAACCTGTAGACTTCATTCTATGAAAAATGCTTGGGAAGTGCACCTAATAGGTGTAGTCTGAACATCTGGAAAGGTAGTAAGTTATTGCAAGTCATTCTTCCACAGACAGGCAAGGACTCTAGACTGTACTATCTGTCAGTCTGTCTTAAGCCTTATTTTTGCATTTTTTTTAAAATGCTTTCCCCGGTCTTCTTGCAATGCAGTCATTCATCATGCAGCCATTCACCCTGTCTGCTCTTCTGAATGGTGGTCACAACTTGCCCACTTGTCTTGCTTTTATTTGTTTTGGAGAGTTTTCTGTGCTTTTAGCATATATTCCCATAAGAATTTTCTGAGTTCTTTTTCTTGGTGTTGCCTTGATAGAGAGATTAAAGAAAATGAAGAGATTAAAGGAGAGAAACAGTTCTGTAGCTCCTTAAATAAAGTTATACACGTACTTGAGATCTTCAAATTATTGTACTTCTTGAGTCAATACAGAATTATGCTTTTAATGGCACTTTAAAATAGGTAATTAATAGTTAATCTTGTAAGCAAATGTTTCCATGGTTTATCACATAATCACAGAATGGGTAAGGTTGGAGGGAACCTCAGTAGGTCATCTGGTCCTTATCAAGAATAGCTAGCTAAAGGAATTACTAACACCTTCTACAGAAAAACAGTGTTAACTGTTTAAATGACTCATTCTTGCAAAACTTTGAGGTGGAAGTCTCAATAAACTCTGTGTGTTTCCCTTATTCCCTTGAATGTTATTTTTCGTATAACAATTTATAGTTCTGCTCTGCCTTGGAGATTTTTTTTTTCTGGTTACTTGTTCTAGAAGTGCAGGCATTGAAGCAGCTCAGATTTGTCCAGTGAAGGGCTAGAAAATGATCTACTCTTGCAGGAGGTAGGGATATTATTTGAAACAGGATGAGTGCTTTTTTTTTTTTATTTCAGAAAGGTAAAAAAACCTCAAAATTCATAAGCACACAGGGTATCCATATTAGGTCTTTGAAGTCATGATTTCTCTGCCATCAGCTTCTTCTGAAGCTGGTTGTAATGCTCTGCAAGGACTCTGCCTTCAAAGCATGGAGTGGAGATTTCAAGTTCCTTTGGTTTTTCTCCTTCCTTTGCCGTAATTGTTTGAAAGTGTGACTGGAGGAATTGCTTTGAAGGGTAGGAACTGTCACGATGTGCTTGAATATGTATTTATCAGCTCAGTTGTGGTGTTGAAACTGAAAAACCTCATCAAAGGGGGTGTGCAGAAGCCTTAGAAATCTTAGACCAGCCCTGGTTGGGAGCAAAAGAATCTTTTTTTCTTCCCAGTATGCAACTGATTTCTGCTTATACAGTACAACTGGTGTACAAAGGAGGAGACTTCCTCTGATCGTCAGTGTACTGTGAGGGAGGGAAGGAGAGTGTGGACGGGTGACCTTGTGTGGCTGAGCCACCACAGCAAGTTGCTGGGTAATAAATTTCTGTGGAAGGCTGTGGAAGTAAGCTGGTGACACAATGCAAGAGTAGCACAAACTGGCGCTACTTATCATTGCTTGAGATCCACAAGGAGAAAGGAGGCTGGGAAGAAAGGGAAAGAAGGAGTAGGGAAGATGAGGGAAATAAACGTGTTAAGAAATTAGAGGCTGGCAGATGGTATTTACTGTATTTAAATACAGCGGTGTTCAGTGCCTGCTTTGTGTTTCTGCAGCAACTGCCTGAGCACGTCAGTGGCAAATGGCATGTGAGGTGAGGGATAGGGACCTATTTCTGCAGTATTTATTCAAACAAAAATCCTGCTTATGTGAAGCCTGAAAAATCAAAGCACATCTAGAAATAATTTTGCCTGTGCTTTTTTGGTATGTATTTGAAACTGAATATATAAAACTGAAGTTCTCTATGCATGTGGCACACCTGTATAGTGAGATTCATGATATGTTACTAGTTTTGTTCAAGTTCCTTAGGAAAAGGCAAAATAAATAAAAAACCCACACTTGAAGTGGGATGACTTTTCTCAGGTGAAGTTGGCTGTTTTGTTAAAAGAGCCTTACAATAATCATCATCATCTCTGCTTTTTTTTTTTTGTTTGTATTTTTTTAGGGAATAGATTTAATGGCAGTAGCTGTTAAAAAGAGGGAAAGTCATGTGGCAGTCATTTTTTCTCTTAGTTGGATTCCTAGTTAAGCAAAAGATCTAATCCTGTCACTAATTTCCTTTCTTTACTGTGATTGTGTTCTGCCCTAGGATATGACTGTAGATTCCATAAATGTTTGCAAATTATGGTGTGGGATGGGTTGTTTTCCCCCAGCTATTACTCAATTTTGCTGTGTTTTGGGGGGTGAAGGGCTTTTATTTCCAGCATAAAGCTAATAGAAAGCTACACCCTTAGAAAGATGTAACACTGAGTGTGTTTCACAAGGCAGCTCTTTGCAGGGGAAGTCTTCAAGGTATATGCTTCTGTATCCTCACCACTGCCTCGCTGAGATGTGAATATCTTTGGCTTTCACTGAAAAATTAGTTTGCTATCAGTGAAATCTGCCATTCCCTGGTTAGCATGTGGCAGTTTAGATCTCCCTCCACATCTCAGGCTATTGTTTGATGCATAATAGCATGCACTGGGTAATATATACTCCTGCTGCAGTAGTAGTCACCTTCCCTGATTAGAATTAAGCAGGTGGACTGACAAGTCAGTCATGTATCTGTATCATAAACACACTTTTATCATATTAAGGTAATGTTATCTGAATAGAGATTGTCTATTAGCCTGGCTGTAACACTGTTAGATAGAATTCATTCATGTCATTAATGCCAGTTCTTCAGTGTACAGCACAATGTCATCCAAGAGCTTCGGGCAGTTAATTTTACTCATGGTGACTGAAAATGTAGACTTGTTCCTGGCTGGTTTCTGTTTTCTGTCACTAGTTGTGGCCGGTAGGGGACCAAAATGGAAAGGAATTCAAATGTGTTTCAAAGGCTGGCCTGGTTTTGATCTTCCCTCAGGTGATTGAGCATTTTTGGTGCCTTCAGGCTTGTCTTAAGCCAGGAGAGCATCTTGGATGTCTCGTCCTTCCAGCAGAGGCATTCACATGGCACAGCTCTGCTCTGAGAGGGAGATATGTTTCACTTAACAAAGAATAACCCCTTGCATTAGACCTTTGCTTTGGTTCAGAACTTTCATGACAGCTTTGACAGGAAGCAAACGTGTCCCTTAAATCCTCTTCTTTTCAGTGCCAGACAGACAGCTTTCATTTAGTCCCATGGTACCCCCAGCTCAAGACATGGGTTGCTTGAGGAGAGCCATTGCTTTTAGATTTTCTTTTCCATCTCCATGGAGATAGAGCTCTCTGAGCTTCTTGGCTTTACTGACTCACCTCAACTTCCTGTGTCTCAGACCAGAGCGATTTCGCTAAATAAAGGTTTGATTCACAAGTCTTGTGGTCAGACTTAAAGTTCCAAGCAAAACAAATACAAAGCCTACAATACAAGCCTGTGCTTGATAATGGGATAAGCAAATAGGAAATGAAAGGCATATGATAGTCACTAGGATACTGCTGAGAAACCACTTTCCAGCTTGTAAAGTTAGCTTAGTTTTAAACAGCCCTCTTACATGTTCTTCATTACAGCCCTTTCTTTGCCACCTGCCGTTGAGATGACTGATGTTTTCAACATGTTACTAATCTGTGGTTTTGCATATACTGTGTACATTTACATATTTCTTGTTCTTTGTTTCAGAGATGGTGATGTTGCTGGAATGGTGGTCAGGCACCGATTGCACCCTTTACACTGACCCAGAGAGTTACCACAAGTATGGGAAGGAGAATGCCATCGTAATCCTTAATCACAACTTTGAAATTGACTTTCTCTGTGGTTGGAACTTCTGTGAGAGATTTGGGGTCTTGGGGGTGAGTTACTTAGTATTTAAAATAAATCTCTTTGGATGTGAAAAAATGCCCAAAGTAAGTTAATTGTGTTTTTGAATTAACAGATCCATACTCAAATTTCACCCAGCTGCTGTCCAGAATTAGAGGTGAACCTAAAGCAGTGCAGCGCAAGTATGTGGAGACGGGATGGCTCGGGAAACCACAGAAATTTTAAAAACATTGCAGTTAAAGCTGATGAAGGAGATATTTTCTCAACCTGTGGAGATCATTACAGTTCTTACTCTCTCTGTGCTTACTAAGTAACTATTGCAGTTCATTGTGCTGCAGAAAAATGAGCTATCCTGTGATTCTTTCCCACTGAATTACAGAATTTGTTTGCTTTTTCCGGTGTAGTCTTACAAATCCACAGCTAGAGTCTGAGTGATGTAGCCTGCCTCTCTCAGAATAAAAGAGCAGCTATCTTAAGTGAAAGCAGTGACCAGCTAAAGGCTAGTAAGAGATGAGGGAGGAATGAGTTGTTCATTGTTGAATACACTGCTACATTAAGCTAGGAGTTCGTGTGTGTTTGTTTTCAGGGTTGCTTTTTTGTTTCCCCTGTCAGATCATGGGGATAAAATTCAAGCCCCCACCTAAATCAGCCTGACTTCATTCTGTGGTGGTGACGATATTCTCTGTCTATAAAGGATTTAAATAAGGGTTCCTCCCTCATAAGAAAGAAGACTAATGACTCATTTTGGCAGTGTTCTGCAGCATCCTTGTAGCTTTGATACTGCCACCATCAAAAGTCCTGACCTTGGATTGTGTGAACTTCTGATTTTTTTGTGGCCTTTCCTTTGAACTCTTTGCATTTTCTGGACATTTAGGCACCACTCCAGTCACTTTCAAATTACAGTAATGGCAGTCTGTTTAACGAAAGCATAAAAAGGGGCCTTAAAAGCGGAGGAAAGTGAGCCTAAGTATTACAGGCTCTTTGTGTAACCAGAATGGCTGTTGGCTTCTGAATAACACTTCTACCATATTGCCTAGGACTTGAGCACAGAGCTGGAGGATGGCATGAAACATAGGAGATGTAGGGAAACCTGTTCCTAGCAGGCAGATGTAAGTGCAAAAAACAGCAGTTCTGTGGTATAGTCTGTCTAATTTTGTAAGCCAGATGGCCTCAGTTCTCTAAATAAAGCTGTGTTTTTGAAGGCCAAGTGCTTCTTCAGAAAACACCAATGTAGGAAATGGGAGGATTGTTTCTGTGCAAAGTAATAGGGGCCTACAAGGTCAAAAATACCTTGTTTTACATTGTTGCTGTGTGGTTGGATTGAATCTCAGTAGCTGCGATTTTTTTTTTTTTAATGGTTTTCCAAGTTAATCTGGATTCTGGTTTAGTTTTTTATGTTGTTCCCTACACATAAGGAAGCCACAACACAGAAACAACTGTTGAAATTACTGTGCTGCATAACTGAAAATACTTCTTCCTTTTTTTTGGCTGCTTGCATTTATTACTCAGTTTGCATTTATGCTAATCTTAGGATTATTTTAGGAACTGATATATGTTGGTTGTTTTTTTTCTTTTTTATTTTTTAACAACAAAACAAGCAAGCAAACAAAAAAACCCCAAAAACAATAACAACAAAAAAACAACCAAACAAACAACCCAAAAACCAACACAAAACTATTTCATTCCTGAGTAGCATACTGTGGTTTTTCTTCCCAGAAACTGTTCCCAGAAGAAATCGCTTCCACATGCTCTCATTTGCATAGATGCCTTTACTCAGCAAAGCAGTGCATTTCCCTCTTGGGGCAACCAGTTGAAGTTCATCTTAAGCCATGTTAAAAAAAACCATAAAGAATGGAAAATGCCGAACAGTCATTTTCCTGATTGGATTGTCTGTGTTGGTATACTGGTACTTGTCTTGGGTCAGTGCAAGGGTAGGTGACTGTGCAGTGATGGGGAGTGTAGGTTGGTTTGACTTGTGCTGCCTTACATGAGTTTCCACTGTGCAAAGTTTTGGGGCATGGTGTGGCAGCACAATTAGGAAAGTAAGAACCATTATGTTGAGGGCTGATGTTTAGGAAAAGAGTTGCAGGAAAGAGGCAAGTGTACAGAGAGCTTTCTAAGGTGTCACAGCCTCTGGTGTGTTGTAGCTCTGGGACTTTGTGAGCCAATGGGTGTTTATATTTAATGATGTTTAATTGTATACTCCGTGAAGTTTCTATGCAAACTTTGGGTATCAGCCAACACCTTACTCAGCTGATCTCATGTCCACTGCTGCTGAAAAGGAAATCTTGCACATGCAGTCTCCTGCATCTATTATGGTGCTTGTGTGCCCTGTTTTGCAATGCTTTAGATAACCTCTCTGTCTCTTTCTGCCTTAACTAATCCAATGAAGAAAGGAGAGATGACTGGGGTGGGTGAAGAGGGAGAAGGTGAAGACAGCTTGGAGCCAAAGGAGTTGGAACTGGCTGTGCTGGCTGCAGCAGGCAGACAGAATGGCTTTGTTGTGACATTCAGCTGTGCCCTGCAGCTCTGGCAGACAACAGGAACTCTCTTAAGAGTGTCACAAGCATGTGTTCAAACTCTCAGTATTTTACAGCTTGAACATTTCTTTAATGAAGCCATTAAATGTTGTCATTTTTTGCTTAGTTGTCATGGTTTGACCATCTAGGCAGCTAAACACCACACAGCCACTTGCTTACTCCCTGCCCCCCGTGGAATGGGGAGAGAATTGGGGGAGGGCAAAATTTGGGGGTTGTGATAGAGTTTAATAGGACAGAAAAGGAAGGGGCAAAAATAATGATAATTATGGTGGTGGTAAAAGAATCAGAGTGTATAAAACAAATGATCCACAGTGGAGTTGTTCACCACAGTCCAGTTCCTGAGCAGCAGCCCTCAGCCATCTTTCCCCCTGGTTTATATACTGAGCATAACATCATACAGTATGGAATATCCCTTTGGCTAGTTTCAGTCAGCTGTCCTGCTGTGTCACTTCCCAGCTCCTAGCATCCACCAGTCTACTCTCTGGCAGGGTGGTGAGAAGCCAAAGAGTCCTTGATGTAGTGTAAACACTGCTTAGCAACAACTAAAACATCCATGTGTTACCAACATTATTCTCATCCTAAACCCAAAACACAGCTACTGGGAAGAAAATTAACTCTATTCCATTTGAAATCCAGACATTGTTTTTGTTCATTTGAAAACAATATTAAACATCCTTAAACCTGTCTTGCCCCTTTAGTTCCTAAAAAAAGTCTTTCCCTTTTGAAAACTGCCCTTCCTGGTCTTAGTTGAAACATTCCATCTCTGCATTTGTCGGCTCCTCCTTTTGTCTCTTTTCTCCTGGACTGGCTTTTTCCTTACAGCCAAATTGCCGTAATCTCTACAGGTTTATAAAGTTCTATCAGGGTGGTTTCGATTTATCAGTGTTGGTTTAGGGGGGGTTTTTTTGCTGTTTTTGGGAGATGGAGTGGGAGTGGCAGAGTCTCTTGCCTGTTTTTAGGTTTGTGAACCTGTGTGTTGTTCTAAGGACTGAGATCTTGCACTTGTATGGCATGAGGTTCTCTGCTTTCATGAAGGTTTTTTACTGGCTGTGGAAGAAAATTTAGCAAAAAGAACCAAATAAAGTGCTAAGAATTTGAGAAGTATGTGTGGAGAAGAGAGAAGAAAAAGAATGACAGTTCTAACATTTATTTTACTTTTAGGTTTCTTTCATTAGTATGATACTTTTTGGAGCACCCGTTGAAAAGCCAAGGAAGCACTGGGTTGACAGCACTGAGTAAGAGCCAGAGATCTGTTCATTTGCAGTGGAGAAGGAGAAAATCACATGAAGAAGCAATGCTATGCTCGCTTTTACTCTTGCAAGTTACTGTAGCTATTGAGAATCTTGCTAGCTGTAGTTGGATTCTGTGCAGCTGGAGTTATGGATGTGTAACTCTGCAGCACCAAAACTTACATGATTTTGTCAGTTGTTGTTGGAAAATAGAAGGAAGCAAACTTCACAAAAACTAAAAGTCATCAGGGATTTTAGGAAAACCTGTATTCAGCCCAAACTATCAGTCACTTACATATGTATTCCACTTGTGCGGGTTTTATGAAGGGTTCTTCCTGTTTTGTTTTCGGTCCTTGACACCGATCAGCCACCCGTACCCACCTCCTTGTGCTGTCAGACCTCAATGTTGCGTGCAGGAGGGAGGGTGCAGAGGGGTCCTTGATGTCAAGTCAGCATCATGCTGCCATGGATGTCTGTGGGGATGGCTGAATCCTGCCTCCTCCTTCCACAGAGGATGTGTGGATTGTGTTGTGAATGCTCTGCTTTTCCACCCCGTGCTCGTGCAATGGCTGGATGGGATGCTGACTCTGGTGTCTGTGTGTTGCTCTGTTGTGTAAATAGAAGCGTGGTCTTGGTGACAGGTCCCTGCTGTGTTTTTCCCTTTTCCCATCTGTGACATTCCAGTCTTAGGATTTACCTTATTAGTGGGGGCACTAGCCACTGTGTCCCCATTCAAATGCATTAGTAGCATTTAGTTTCTTGAAGGTGCATTGCTAACCATCCTGTTGAAAAAAGACCCACTAGACACCAGAACTTAAAATTAGGACATGGGCAAGTTCTGAGGAGGGAGGTGTTACTCAGGATTCTCACCAAAAGCACTTTAATATGCTCCCTGCCTTGATTCACTGCTTTGTTGTTTGGTCTGATGAAGCAGCAATAAAACAGCTTTTCTAGTAATTTTAATAACCATTTGTCTGAGATGAAGACATTAATATTGGCAAAAATTGCCTGTGCTTTAAAGCTAAACCTGCTGGTTTTAACCTTAACTGTCTGTTCCATATGTCAGGAAACTTAATTTTGTTTAAGAATTGCTTATGTTGAAGTTTGCTGTTGGAAAAAGCTGAGTGTGGCCTTAAATGTAGGTATGAGAAGATACTTTTTTATGTTATTGTATGGGACTAATAGGTGTGTGAGCACAGTAGTTTGTTTGTGCATTTTAATATATTAATAGATATTTAAACTAGATTTGAAGTAGTAAAGGGACAAAATCGGGCTTGCTAGAGATAAGTCTGGGAGTGGCATGCCGATGCTTGTGAGGTAGTGTGCTAGGGTGGTTCTTTGGTCTGGTATCTCCATGGAGGTAGAGGATGGATGTCAAAGCAGCAGCAAAAGCAGGAGGGTTGTTGATGCATTAGAAGCCGTGGAAGTGCCTGGTAATGGTCACACAGGAATTGGGACTTCTCCCCAAAAAAATGGTGCCAGGATCAAGAGCCCAGCTGAAGTGCATCTGCACCAATGCTCATGGTGTAGGTAATAAACAGGAGCTGGAAGCCATTGTGCAGCTTGAAAACAATGATATAACTGCAGTCAAAAAAACACAGTGGGATGACTTGCACAACTGGAATGCTGCAGTGGATGGCTATAAGGTCTTCAGAAGAAATAGGCACGGAAGGAGAGGTGATGGGATAGCCCTGTGTGTTAAGGGAGTGTTTTGATTGTCTAGAACTGGACAGTGGTGATGAGAAGTCACGTGTTTATGGGTAAAAATGGGGGGTAAGCGAGTAAGGTGGATATCTTGGTAGGAGTCTCTTACAGACCGCCCATCCCATGATAAAGAGGCAGAAGTAATATTCTATAAACGTCTGGGAGAAGTCTCACAATCAGTAACCCTTGTTCTTTTGGAGGACTACAGCTTACCAGATGTGTGTTGGAAATACAACACAGTGGAAAGGAAGCAGTCTTGGAGGTTCCTGGTGTGTGTGCAAGGTAACCTCCTGATACAGCTGGTGAAAGAGCCAGCTGGGGAAGGTGTCCCACTGGACCAGCTGCTGTGCTGTGGACACATGCACACTTCTGAGTAAAAAAACCTGGCTGGATGGCCAGGCCCAGAGAGTGGTGGTCAATGGAATTAAATCCACTTGGAGCAGATCACAAGTGGTATTCCCCAGGATTCAGTTTCGGGGCCAGTCCTGCTTAATATCTTTATCAGTGATCTGAACCAGGAGGTCAAGGGCACCTTCAGTCAGTTTGCAGATGACACTAGGCTTGGTAGGAGTGTTGATCTGCTGGAGGGTAGGAAGGCTCTGCAGAGGGGTCTGGACAGGCTGGATCAGTGGGCCAAGGCCAATTGTATGAGGTTCAACAAGGTCAAGTGCCGGGTCCTGCACTTGGGACACAACAATCCCATGCAGTGCTACAGGCAGAGTGGCTGGAAAACTGCCCGGTGGTAGAAGATCTGGAGGTGCTGGTTGACAGCCACTGACTATGATCCAGCATGTGCCCAGGTGGCCAAGAAGGCCAGTGGCATCCTGCCCGGTATCAATAATAGTGTGGCCAGAAGGACCAGGGCAGGGGTTGTCCCCCTGTACTTGGCACTGGTGAGGCCACACCCCGAGTGTTGTGTCCAGTTCTGGGCCCCTCACTACAAGAAGGACATTGACATGCTGGGATAAGTCCAGAGAAGGGCAGCGGAGCTGGGGAAGGGTCTGGAGCACAAGTCCTGTGAGGAGTGGCTGAGGGAGCTGGGGGTGTTTAGCCTGGAGTAAAGGGGGCACAGTGGGTATGTTACTGCTCTCTACAACTCCCTGAAAGGAGGGTGTAGCCAGGTGGGAGTCCATCTTTTCTCCCAGGTAGTAAGTGATAGGACAAGAGGAAATGGTCTCAAGTTGCACCAGCAGAGGTTTAGATTAGATATTAGGAAAAATTTCTGCACTGAAAGTTTTATCAAGCATTGGAACAGGCTGCTCAGGGAGGTGCCTGAGCCACCATCCCTGGAGATTTTTAAAAGACTTTCACAGACATAACACTTGTGATATGGGTTAGTGGTGGACTTGGCAGTGCCAGGTTGATGGTTGGACTTGGTAATCATAAGGGTCTTCAACTGAAGTGATTCTATGGTTCTAAATTTTGTAACTGTTCTTGTAGGCAGATGAAAGTACATTATTATTTGTATTTAACACAGCATGTTAGCATGTGCTTGGGCACGTATCTTCCAAAATATTGCTGTGTTACCTTTCCAACATGGAGAAGTTTTATTCAGTATGAAGCCCGAGGAATTAGGAGCCTAACTAAATTTCTGGAATGATGGCTTTGGGGGACTAAAGAAACATACCTTGCCATCATGATGTCCCAGAGAGTATAATATGAAGGAGTGGTATATTTCAAAAGTAGAGCAGTCAGAATCATCGAAAGTATGTCAGTGCTGAGGGCAGCCTGGGGAGAAAATAACTTATGAGGCAAATTGCTCCTACTAATGGTTTTTAGCTACAATGAACTTGTTTTAAAACTGGGGAACGAATTTTGTTGGACACTTTCAGCTTGCACGTTGATTTCTTGCTGTTTGTTGTGTTCTTTAAACAAGAAGTGTTGAATAAGTGAGGCTGGACACGTAGAATCAAGATTTTCTTTCTTTGACAGCATAGTTGGGCAAATGCACTAAAGCAAGCTTGTAAAAATACTTTTTTTAAGGTGATGTTGGTGCTGTCATTCACAAAAGGAGAACTTCATGGGTGTTTCATCTGAACAAACTTGGCCAAAATAAATTAACCTGGATTAAAACGTTAGTATTATAGATAAGTTGTCCCTGTCCAGCAGTAATTTCATTAAACATCTGTTGAAATGACACAGTTCTGAGCACTGAAAATGTTTGTCTTCCTTTAAGAAGTCATCTTATGTGGAATAAATCAGCACTTTTTAATGATTATTTTTCTGTTGAACAAGCTGAATTTGAAGGTTAGAGGTAACTATCACATATTTACCAAAGCACTTTAGTAAAGGAAAAGTTAGTGGCTGAAGTCAACTAGAGTTGCATTTTTTCCCCCAGGTATTTTCCTGGGAGCTGTGCATGGGTAGATGACTGAAACAGTTGTAGCTCTAGTTATTGTAAGAGAGATCACAGAATCACAGCGTATGCGGAGTTGGAAGGGACCCACAAGGATCATCGAGTCCAACTCCTGGTCCTGCACAGCACCATCCCTAAGATTCACACCATGTGCTTGAGAGCATTGTCCAAATGCTTCTTGAACTCTGTCAGGCTGGTGCTGTGACCACTGCCCTGGGGAGCCTGTTCCAGTGCCCAGCCACCCTCTGGGTGAAAAACTTTTCTTGATATCTGACCTAAACTTATCCTGACACAACTTCAGGCCATTCCCTCAGGTCCTGTCACTGGTCACCACAGAGAAGAGATCAGTGCCTGCCCCTCCTCTTCCCCTCATGAGGAAGTTTGAGACTGCAATGAGATCTCCCCTCACTCTCCTCCTCTCCAGGCTGAACTGACCAAGTGCCCGCAGCCACTCCTCATACGGCTTCCCCTCAAGGCCCTTCACCATCCCCATTACCCTCCTTTGGACACTCTCTAATAGCTACATATCCTCATATTGTGGCATCCAACACTGACCCAGCACTCGAGGTGAGGCCACCCCAGTGCAGAGCAGAGTGGGACAATCCCCTCCCTTGCCCAGCTGGTGATGCTGTGCCTGATGCACCCCAGGACAGGGTTGGCCCACCTGGCTGCCAGGGCACTGCTGGCTCACGTTCACCCTGTCATCGACCAGGAACCCCAGATCACTTCCTGCAGCGCTGCTTTCCAGCTTCCCATTCCCCAGTCTGTGGCAGCTTCTGGGGGGAGGCCTAATGTATTCCTCTCACACAAGAACAGTCTTGCCAGCATAATGCACTGAGGAGTTTCCGTTCTCTAATTCTGTCATTAGCCTTCCTTCTACTCCTAGAACAGATGGGTGCATGAAATAGTATGAGGTGATTTAGTTTATTTTTATGTGCATCTAAGGAGTCATACTCACACGTGTCTGAAAGAGCGCTCTTAAATTTTAAAAATGCATCAGCACAGTAAAAGAATAAGAACGTGCCCTGGGGAGGAATTCAGGCATCTGTTGTGCTTTTGTGGTTGTACCTGTGCTATGGAACACCTTAGCTCACAGTATCATTTCTTGGTTTCACTGAGGGGGGTGCAGGAAAGCACTGGCAACTTCTCTCCTGCCTCTTGTGTAACTCATGCTCCTCTTAAAATACATAAAGCATTAGAAAATAGGTATGGTAAAATAGTCATTTTAGCTAGCTTTTTGGACTATAATTCCTGTATTTTAAAGTCTACGGGAGGTCTGTTACATTGTCTGTTCTGACACTGTGCTCTGGAGGCCTTGTGCACTCTATGCAGAGTACACTTAGATTAGTTTGTGGTAGTTCTTATGATACTGAACACTTACTGTAAATAAACTTTAAGAACATTTTGAGGTTTCTTCTCTTTTGCGGTGGGGTGGTGGTGACAGGCCTGCTGTTGGCCTCATTGTGCTGGAAAGTGGTAAAAGGAGAGCCTGTTTCTCTGCCCAGTTTGGGGAGCTGGAAGAGGAGACTGGGCTCAGCGTTGCTGCTGTCATGGAATAGGGACTAATGTTCAACATGGCTTGAAACTGAAATTACTACAGCTGCTTCTCAGGAGAGCAGTGGGTTTGGAGTCCTGATCTGAGCCTGTCACTGAAATTATGAAATTCTCAAATGCTCAAGAGGGAGCACTTTTATTACAAAGCATTAAATCATTTGATAGAGATGGTTCCTGCATTTTTAGAAATGGAGCTGTCATCCTCTGTTCTGCTTCTGTGTAACAGTTGCTAGTGAAGCTGTGTGATGTGCCCTTGCCTTCCAGTCCTATGAGCTTTTAGATAGCTTAATTATTTAAGGTGTTTTCCTTCTCAAGGAAGGAGAGCAGATGAAAAAAATGAGCTGAGATAAAGAATTAGGTCAAGTCTCTTCCTGTAGCAGCCAAATGAACAAGAGTGACTGAAAAAATAAAAGTAAATATTTTCTGTTGATGGTAACTTCTACCAATAAGTAATTTCTAGTCAAATGCCATGACCTGGAATCCATCCGTAGAGCATTTTGATGGGCTAGCTTATAATGACACCATGGTCAGAAACTGGACTGTAATTACTCCCATCTGTCTTGTAAGGAAATGTCACTGTTTTTTAGGAAATGCTGAAGCAACAATTTCTATATGAACAGAACACACACATGTGCCATTTTATTCATTAAATAACCAAGTGAAATGTAAGATAGCTCACCAAGGTAGGCTGGCTTGGAAGACAGGAAAGGAGCACATGGAATCAGTTCTCCTGCCCTAGGGGATGTTAGTCTGAGATGATCACAGAGTTAAATTCTGGAGTAGGATTAACTTACACAACACTTTGGATGCTTGATAAATCACAGGCTTCTTGTGGAGTGTCTGGACCAGTCACTTCAGTGTCTGTCACACCTGTGAGACAGGAAGAGTGCTTTTTTGTTTTTTCCTACTCCAGAAGCATACTTTGAAGAGAAATTCACTACTGTAAGTATTTCTGCCCTTTCATAAACAAAACTAAACACAAATTAAGTATTCTTATTGCTGCTGTTGTTTCTAGTGTTGACAGTTTCTTCTGTTGGTAAACCATGTGTGCATAGCATCAGTGTGTTGTGCTGCAATGGCTCTGTGACTCTGCTTCTCTCTTCTTTTTTCTTTTTTATTTTTTATGATAGGATGCCCCTGCTTTGGGAAGAAATATAGTTTCAAGGTATCTTAAAGGAACTTGAGCTGCCAGTGCCAGAATCTGCTTGAATTAAGAGTTTTGACTGTTAAGGCTTAGGTTGTTTGCGTGGATTCCTCCATGTTTGAAGGAATTTGGCTTCTCTTTTGGGTTTCAGCATTTGGGTAGGATAGAGAAACACACACTCATATATATTTAATTCTAGGAGTCTTCCATGCAAATACCTGAGATAAGATTTGACTGTTCTGTCATACAGGAGAAACTTATTTTTCTTTGTTTTGCTTTCACGCTGGTGTTAAAACTGGGTCTGGTCAATATGAATCGGTGTGTTAGTGTCTAACTGTGCAAGTGTCATAACCCCACTGAACTCTGAAGTGGTTTAACGCTGTTTTACTTGCTTTGGTTCTGTCTTGCAGAGTTCCAAAGTGCTTGCAAAGAAGGAGCTCTCCTACATGCCTATCATTGGCTGGATGTGGTATTTCCTAGAGATAGTCTTCTGCAAGCGCAAGTGGGAGGAAGATCGGAAAACAGTCGTACAGAAATTGCTGAATCTCCGGGACTACCCTGAAAACTTTTGGGTGAGTGATGACTAACAAATGGAGTTAGGTGCCGTAGTGCTCGGCAGGAATGAGGGGCACAGGCAATATGTGATGCTTACCAGGTTGTTCCCAAGACTTTTGATTCATTAACTTCCTTGGGAGTATCAGGAGAATACTCTCAATTGAATTCTCTCTGGAATTTCTCATGTACTGTGTTGTCTGTCTTCTTCTCTGTAGTATGGAGCCCTACAGATATTACTGCAAAAATACCTGCACTGTGATCCACTCAGTAAATTATCTGGTCCTCTAAATACAGGAGCTGGATAGGGGTAGATGCAAGAGTTCATGGCTGTGTAACAGATGCATGTGACAATGTTGTATTGAAGCACATTAGCTATATTCTTTACCTAAGGTCCCCTCTCACGTTAGGTTGCAGAGTTCATACTAGTGTTTTTTCCTTCCTGTGATGCTGCCATTCCTGTGAAGGTGTTTGGTCAGACATGGCCCAGTAGAAGTAAAAGCCACCTGATCAGAGAAGTGGCCCATTGGAGCCATCAGCTGTGTTCCAGGGAGAGAATTGGTGTCACTTTTCAGTAACAAGAAAGTCTCTATTTTTGCATCACCATAATTTTTTAGTATTGACCCTGCCTGGCATTTCCTTATCTGAGAATGAAAAGTCTTTGAATTTTTTTGTCTTCTCAGAAATCATAAAAATTGTAGTTCTTCTGAGCTAGTGATGGCAAGAGTGCAATTCAGTTAAAGAAATGGTATCTTAAGCAGCCTCCCCGGGTCCTACAGAAACTATTGCTGTTTCCTCCTGAAGATGTGTATGCTGTATTTTTCATACTCTGAAACAAACTTCTTTTTTTAATTGTCATTGATTTAAATGAGTGCTAAGCAATCAAAACTAATCTCTGTGCTTCGATGTTTAAGTGACTTCCAGTGACAGGAGGCTGTCTAGCAAAGGGGTGCTTCTGGGGTTTTGGTTTCAGTTTCTCTCCAGAGATTTGCCTGTGCTCTGTGACTTTTCCATACATGTAGGTAGTTCAACTCTGATCAATGAGCACAAGCCACCACCATCCTGTAGATACTCCTGTAGAGGGATTGCTAAAAAGGAGCTATACCTGTGTAAGGGAGATAATTGTTGATGCACACCTGAGGTTATTGCAGTGTGGAGTTTTAATTTCCTTTTGTAGGATGACATAATGTCAAAAGGCACAACAATAGCACCTTGGAAGGGTAGACAGGCAAAGCATGCTAAGTGAACTAGAGGGATTCTCTCATCAGTTTCTCTGTCTCATCAATCTGAATAACATTATGCTTGCGATACACGAGTAAGAGCACTCTTGGATGAGCTAGAACTGAAGCTGGCTGCTCGGCTAGTTTCTTCAATCTCTCTGTCTTTTTTGGCTACATTTTTTGCTGTGGGTTGTGAGGACTTCCTTTGTGTGATTTGGCAGTGCTCTCTGGTGTGTTAGTTTGCATTCATGCTTGTCAGAAAGCAGATGAACAAGTGGTAAATGTCCAAAGATCTGTGTGCTTTCCCCAGCCTGCCAGTGGCAAGATTGTAATTATTCATGTCTGAACACTTCCACTGTATAGTTCATAAGAGCATGAGGCTTTCAGTTGTCCTGCATCTGCTGCCTTACGTCTGTTATCAGTTCTCTCAGTGGCATCAAAGTTACTGCCTGAAGTTGTCCATCTACCTCATGTGCCATAAGGAAAGCAAGCAAGTTGGAGTGAGGACAAACAAGCTGGGCACTGAAGCATTTCCTAGAAATGTGTTTGGTTTAGACACTTGGCAAGTTTTAGATGCCATGATACTTGAACACTTCACCATCAGAGAGAGATTTACAACAGGAGTATGTTGTGAGTGTTTTCTAACAGCTCATTAGAGATGGAGTGACTCATTTAGAGAAATCAAGTCATTCTGATGGCAAGTAGCAGAGCAGATGTTAAAGCCTAAAGGCTGAAGTTCATACTGGATGGCAAGTTGGATGAGTGTTTGGATTTGGGGTTTCGGGGGGTTTTTTTGGTTGGTTGGGATTTTTTACTTCAGACAAAGAAATTACCTAAATGTGTATGTGGCTACACCTGTCCCTGCGAGCAGTGTTAATTTGGGCTGTGCTGGTGGGAATTAGAGAGACCTCTGCTCAGTCAGCAGAAGACCTGAGCTTCTGTCTAACAGTAGTTCTCTCTTGGTTTTAGTTCCTGATTCATTGCGAGGGCACGAGGTTCACAGAACAGAAGCACCAGATCAGCATGGAGGTAGCCAAAGCCAAAGGTCTGCCCAAGCTCAAGTACCACCTCCTGCCACGAACGAAAGGATTTGCTGTCACCGTGCAGTGTTTGAGAAATGTAGGTAAGGAAAGTCACTGGGGACAATGCTAAATGGTTAATTCTCTAACTGCTGTCAGTTTGCCATGCTTTTCTTTTCCCTGTAGCATGTGTCCTAGCAGAAAAATCCTGGGATGCTTTCAGACCATTTTTTTCGCTAGCCTTTGGTTTTATTAACAAAATCATGGATCAATTTGTGGGGTTGGTTTTGGTTGGATTTGGTTGGGTTTGGTTTTTGTGGGGTTTTTTTTGTTTGGGTTTTTTTGGGTTTTAATTTATTATTGTTTTGTTTTGTTAACTGTGACTCTGTGTTGGGGAATCTCAGTTGCATATTTTGTACCCATTGGTACATGTTTTGTTGCATATTTTGTACCTGTTGTCAAAGGATAGTATTTCTTAGTATTTGCTAAGCAATTCTAAATAAAGTAAATGCATCAGTAGAGAATCTGAGGCAGGGTGTCTTAAAATATCTTCTTGTGGTAAATATCTACCGCAAATAATGTAATTTTTAAATCAAAAAATATTCTACTTTAAATTTCTGTATAGATTTGCTCTTTAGAGTTTCTTAGTGAAGGTGAGGAAGGGGAGTAGACCTTGACTGAAGATACATACAGGTGAAATTTATAAACAATTTCTACATTACAGAACATGAGTAACTTTTTCTTTGTTAACACTGTTTTTAGCTCCCCGTTTATTTCTGGTTACTTGCATTTGCCAGTTTTAAAGTGACATCACTAAGAATATTGCACGTTGCCTTTGAAGTGATATTCTTTGACTAATACTATCTATCAAAGTCTTCTGGTGTGTATTTCACGGGCAAAGGGAAGGCACTGCTAAGTAGCCATAGTGTTACAGCGTCTTTGGGGTCTGGTAGATTTGTGTGTTAGACAGTTGATATGTGAGAAAGACAAAAGTGGTTTCTGGTTTAGAAGAAAATGTTCCAGCTTGAGTGAAGTTAATGTCAAAACTTCTTTTGTCTTTGAAGACATGTTTTCATGTGGCATATCTGGGATAGCTGCTGTAAGAAAAGCTTCCCAGTCAGCTGGCCTGCTGTCTCTCATATTTCTTCTACATATCCTCTGGCAAGCCAGGTAGATCATACCTCTGTTGTAGCTTCCCAGGCACCCACAACTTTCCGCCCCCAAGATGGATAGCATAGCTTGGATCCTTTCTGGTCCATGGAGAAGAGGTAAGTTATGTGAAGCATCCAGCGACCCCCTTAAGAGCACGGATTAGCCTTGCCTTTTGAGTAAGGGTGACTGTTCTGCTGAGGGCAGGGGGTAGTAGACTGGAGGCACAGAAGAAGGGATGAGTCAAAACACTGCGGCCTCTAATGCCCTGAGCTGGGAATCAGAAACAGGTTATTTTGGTGGTGATTTTGTTCTTTTCACTGCTCTGCGTAATGCAAGCTAAATATGGCGTGATGGTGGACTGATTTGTGGGAAAACATTTCAAAAGGAAACAATTTTAGGGAACCCCAGTGACATTTATAAAAAGTTTTGGACATTCATGCGACACACTACCGTAACACTTACTAGTACCCTAAATATTTGAGATACTTTCAGAAAAAGCAGCCTGAGGTTGCTAGATTACTTACTTAGGGGAGTATATGTCACTACCTCAATCCAGAAGCTGTGACTTGCTAGATCAAGCAGTGCAAGGCCAGTAAGAAGGTAGAATTTCCCCGTGAGGGTTCAAGGAGAAGCAGAGTCATAACTTCTCATATACAGTTCAGCAAAAACTGTCAAGCTTAAAAATCCAACCAACAAACCTCTGAAGGTTTGATGACCCCAGATTGGTGTTGCAGGTTCTTCTAGGTTTGTTGCTTTACTTGCTTTGTTACTTTTTGCAATGAGAGGGAGATAGAAGTGATACTGCCTGGGTTACTATTTGTTTCTCTCCTATAGAGATAAGAGATACATGTGAAGAGCATCTGAAAACGATGTCTTATTTTTTAGAACTCCTTGTACCATTATTATGTACAGAGAATAAGGAAGTCCATGGATTTTTTTGAATAGAGAATGTGATGGGAGTCTCTTTTGACAGTCCATGATCTAAGCTCTAATCTAAGTTCTATCTAGAAATTAGGTCATATCCCTGTGCATCTCTAAAAGTGAGAGACTGGTGCTGAGCTGCCTGAGCCCATTTTGGGCTCTGCCATTTAGGCTAATGCACCTTCTGTTGCCCTGCAAGGGTGGTGGGCCTGGCTGGAGCACCTTGTGAAGGGATGTAGCTGCAGCACGACATAGCAGCGAAGCCAAGTCACAGGTCTGGGACCAGTTCACAGCTGGATGTGACAGAGCTTCTGTCCCATTTTTTTCCTCCTTTCTGACAAGGATGTGATTCAGCTTGTCAGAAGCTGTAATATTATAAGGTGGGTAGATGCTGGTTTCTCTGGCTGTAGATGTAATTCACCCATGGCAGCAGTGATCCCAGGTTGGTCCTCTTGAAAACTTTGTATCAACTCTTAATGCTACCTGCTGCAGTCGCTCTGGAAGGAGTTCTGAAGTAGTTCTGCAGTAGCTGGAAATAGACATGGGTGACATCAGAGTGGCAAGCCCATCTGTTTTGAAAAGCTTAGCTTCAGAAGGAGTTTATTTAATGTGCATACACTGGAAGCTGCCTCCATACCAGTGATGCCATATCTGTCAGCATAAGCAGATGTATTTGGGTAAAAATACCTTTCACGCAAAATAACAAGGAAAGAACCTTCCCTCCTTACTAATTTCTTTCATAAGTGATAATGGAATTCTTTTTTCCTCCAAGACTGACTTTCACAAATTCAGATCTCTGTACATAATTTGATTATTAAAGAAATACTTTTAGTATTTTCTGAATTTGTTCTGATATTTTTGTCAGTGACCACCCCTACCGATATGGTTTTACAGACGCAGTCCCCAGGAACTTAGTTTCTAGAGGCTGTTCGCTGTCTTAATAAATTGCTGTTTGCTACCTGTACTGTTAATGGAAGCAAATGAAAATACTAATCTGTTTCTAAAACACTTATCCATTACTTACAGTAAAACTAGATGTCATAAATACTGCAAAAGATATATTTAACTGTTACTTTTATTGCCTGGCAGGCAGTTCCTTTCAGCTGCTTTTATTTAGTTAAGACTTGTACTTAAAAATATACTTCATGAGGATTGTAGATGAGCCAAGTTTTGTTGTGTACCTTTTCCTCCAGTTGTGCATGCCTGGGAACTGTTGTCCTAGAGGGAATGCAGGAGAATAAATTCCAGGTGATATTTTTGTGGAGTTCAGTATGACAGTGTTTGGGGGTATTGCAATGACTTTTTTTCCCGTGAGCTGTACTTTAGTCCTGGATTTTTTTTTTTTCAAGTGGGTTTCTCTTCATCATCCTGAGCAAATTACCAAGCTGGAGAGGATGCGTGGTTTTTGTTCAAGCTGGCCAGATTAATGGAATGTTAAATCAAAGGATTGTGTCAAGAATTTGTCACATCAGCAGTACAGTGAATTTCAGTGCACCTTCCCCTCCCTTTTCCCATCTTCAGATTGTTTTGTGCTCGTATGAAGGTGCATGTAGCCATACTCATTGCCTGTAGGTTGATTTGTCAGTGAATCACCCTGGCATAATCCACCATGGCCACAAAATAATGCGTGAAATTCAAGAGGACAGTCAAAGTAAGAAAAATCCTCTCTACATGTGTAATCCAAAGATTTTGTTAGGTTGAAGTTAAGAAATTACATCTTAAATTCTTAAGTACTTAGCTCTCTGTCAGAATGCCGTAGAAGGAACCAAAATATAATGATACGAAAAAAAAGCTGGGCAGAGTTTAGAAAACAAAACCAAAAACCTAATTGTTTCTTTGACAAATAAAAGGCTTTCAAATATTTATGTTTGGTTTTTAATGAAAAAGAGGTTTTAAGATACAACTCCTTCGAAAAAGTATTTCACAATTGAAGCAAAACTTCTCAAATGCTGCTTGTATTAGCCTGAGAGTGAGACAGTTGCAATGTTTTCAAGATACTATGGAGTTATTTTTTTACTTGTTTTAGAATGGGAATTTTCTGGTCTCTTCAGCTTTTGGATGAGAAAGTCATGAGATGTCCAGTTCTAATTATGCAATTGCAAAATCCATGTTTAACGATAACCATTTCCAGTGTGTCACACAGCATGGTAGTGCTGCTTTGACTGTGGAAGCTTTCTGGCAAATTTTAATTTCATGCAGTCTTTTTCTTGGACACTTTCATTGTTATTCTTTTCCTGCACTCTCAGAATGAGAAAGCTAAAATCTTTAGTTGTCTTCAGTTATATCTGGATAACAGAGGTCTGTTTACTCCTGCACATTGCTGTCATTGTCTTGGGTTTGGCACTGCTTTGCACCAAAAGATTGCAGTGTGTTATTAAAAGGGACTGGACTGAATGTCAAACTACAGACCAGCTGGAACCTGGAATAGCATTTTTTTTCCCTGGAGAAAAGGAAAACTCTGTGTAAGACTGTCAGCACATAAAGATGTTCCTATGCATCTCCACAGAAGTTTTTTTCAGAACAGGAGAACTGTCTTCCAATGTGTCTCAACAAAAACCCAATTCATGTAAAAACCCAAATGTAGATGCCTTGTAAGAGATGGAAGAAAAAGTGTTGTGTATATCATACTTCGCTTTATTGCGTCCCTATTGTTGTTAGAATAATCTCATGCTATTAAAGAATAAACTAAGAAGCTTACACTGTATAAACCAAACTGAGCTCTTGTTTTCCTTCAATTACATTGGATTAGTAAATTAGAGTAGATGAGTAAAATCCTTCTACACTAAGAAGCTTATAAATGGAGACAGATAATTTATTTAAAAAAAGAGTAATTTCAGACTTGTATTGTACAAGGAGAGTAGTGTGCTTGAAGTAGATTTTGGCTTGTTTTTAGTTTTGAGTTTGAGCTAAGAACACAACTGTAGTAGGAAAAGAATTGAGTTGTTAGTGAGGGACAGAGTTTTTTTGCAGTGACAGGGGTTTTGCCTTTGTTTTCAGGATTTCCTTTCAGCGCTGAAGCCAGGCTGTTCTGTTCTGCACTATGAATTCTGTTTTGCAGTAACAAATGATGTGGTGAGTTTCTGGGAGCTGAATGCTGAGACCAAACCATATTTAACTCTCATAGCTAGAGAGGTTTCAAAACCAACAGCAAATCTGTCCTGTGTAATAAAAGTCTTAGGTGGGTCAAGAGCTCTCACAATGAAGTTTCACCACATGTATTTTTATTCATTATTGCAAAACTCTAGAGCAGAAAACCTAAAATACAACAGGGTACAAATTAAAGTGCTTCTTAGTCACTTTTGTGACAAAAAATAGAAAAGTTTTTTTGCTGTCATTGCTCTTAAGAGTTCATACCATGATGCACAACTGATTTCAGTCTCAGGAAAATGAATTATTCTCAGGTAATTTTGTGACATCAGGAAAACAGTGTATCTAAGGATGTGTTCAAATAAACTTTTTTGCAACGCTTCATGTGTTTTTAAACAGTGAATGCTTTTCCTGTAGAAACTGCTTGTTACTGCTCTTTCAGTTTATCTGCCATCAGCCTTTGCAAATGGTTTTACTGTTCTTGCTCAGTCCTGAGCTGCACAAACAGTTTTCTCAGTGCTGGAAGTTTGGCTGCAGTTCTGTTCAGCAGAACTTTTATGTTATATTCCTCACATCTGCATGTCTTCACAACAGCAGCCAGCTCACAGGAGATGTGGTGTGTCATTCTCTCTCTGCCTTTGCCCTATAGCAAGTGCCTGAGTTACCAGACAATGGACGTGAACCAGGGGCTGCTTTGGACCCCAGCGATTTATGGCTGCATCAAGCCCTCCTGCTGTAGGATGTCTCTCACACACACACTTTACCTATTCGTAGTCAAAGGGTGTATGTTGTTTATTGTTTATGAAATGTGTATCTGCCTGGTTGTTTCCTCAGATTTAGGGGGTAGTTGTTGATTCATAGTGAACTGAAAAAGGTAACAGTTCTGCAACCATTTGACTCCTAGGAAGTCTTAGGTGTATTCTGTCAGAAGCTGTAGCTGTGTTCCTATGCCCATCATTCTGCACCTGATGAGGAAGGAGGCAAAGGCGGCTGGAGAGCAAACCTTCCCGTTCTACTGGTGCAGTTCCTGAAAGAGTCACTGCTTATTTGGCTTCTGAAAACCTGCATGTTGAATATT
This sequence comes from Lycocorax pyrrhopterus obiensis, assembly GCA_014706295.1. Taxonomy (NCBI): domain Eukaryota; kingdom Metazoa; phylum Chordata; class Aves; order Passeriformes; family Paradisaeidae; genus Lycocorax; species Lycocorax pyrrhopterus. The sequence goes on along the minus strand of JACSVZ010000004.1, from coordinate 37,296,731 downwards.
CCATTGTCATTTTTACCTTGGTGACAGCTCAAACTGTGGTGGTATTGCTGATGACTTACTTAAATATTCTCCTTGTCTGAGAGAGAATGACTTATTTCCATTGTATTACTACAGTAAACACATAACCTGTTTCTCTTCTTGTAGTTTCTGCAGTCTATGATTCTACCCTTAATTTTAGAAATAATGAAAATCCAACATTGCTGGGAGTTCTAAATGGAAAGAAATATCATGCAGATTTATATGTAAGGCAAGTAATCCATCTCTTAATTCCTTTTTAGGAGTGTGTACTTGAAATCACAATTGGTTAAATAAGGGAATGTTTTCAAGTGGGTAACAGGAAGCAGATCTCTACCAACCTGGCTTCACAGAACTTCAGATAAAAATTCGTTTCTGTTTCTGGTAAAGTTCTGTGATTATAAGTACATGAGGAGCCCATAAATGTCTACAGAACTTTTTGTTGTTATTTTTCTGTTCATTTGTGTGTCTGTTAGCTCAGCAGCTGCAGTCGGGCCTCTTTTCACTCAATTGGCCTGAATACCAAACACCAGCCAAGTGTTCAGGTGGAGCTGCTTTGTACCTGTCTCTGGCACAGGAGTTCCAGAGACAGTTCCAGTTCCTCTGGTGGAGGTCGGGCTCAGGACTTTGCCTATCTGCTGGTGTAGTTGTTGATGTATTGACTGCTGCATCCTCCCTTCCAAGAAGGGGGTTGTTTAATAAAGAAAACATTATCTGGATTCCTTTTCATTAATGTTTCTATAAATTACAAATACCCCAATGGCTTCCCGTGATCTTAATGGGAAAGAGCCAGTTCCCAGGTGAGGTTCTACCAGCAGCAGCTGTGCTACAGGCACCCAGGGCATGTGATGATGTAGGGTTCAAGCACAGGAGCCTAGAAGTGATGCTGCAAGTGATCAGGAGTTCATCATAACCCCTTTAGAGCTATAGTGGACCAGTGAGCTGGTCCTGTTGCTTTATCCTGGATACCAACATGAAGTGGAATAGAGTGACCTTTCCTTTTTACTTCTCCTTTTCTGTCTGTTTGTAGAAGTATTTTTTCAGAACTGTTTTTGTCCAAGGGTGAAAAGAAAGTTTCTCTTGATTCCTCTTCCCATGTGGTAGCTCAGCCAGGTGTCCTCGTGTTTGGTGTACCCAGCCTGGCTGGACGGCATTCACGGAGCCCTGCCTGTGTATGTCGGCTCCAGCAGAGCAGAGGGCTTCCTCTTGCTGTGTCTTGCTTTACACCATTCCAGCCTGCTGCAGTCAGTCTGGCAGAGTACAGAAATTGCTTTTCATGACTCAGGGTAGCTGTTTGCCTGTCCTGAAAAGCTCTTACAGGCAGGGTAAACCTCATCGCTAAATTTGTTTTGGCAGTTAGTTGGAGACTATCACAAATTTCTTCAAAATCCTCCATATTTGCTTGTTGAAGTGCTGAAGGTGTTGCACAAGTTAAAAAAAGGTGAAAAATGTAGTGAGTCTCCTGTCACATAATCTGTCTGTATAATACAAGTGCTGTTCATGGAAGCCAAAGTATTTAATATTCTTTAATTTCTCTTGTTTACCCTTGGCAGGCGGATTCCACTAGAGGACGTCCCAGAAGATGAGCAGGAATGTTCTACCTGGCTCCACAAACTATATCAAGAAAAGGTTGGGTTTTTTTGTCAAGACAGCACTTGTGAGCCACTAGTGCTTCGTTATTTATAGTGCTAATAGACCTTTACAGTGTGCATGTGTAGTGTCCTAATTTGGAGGCTTGGGGTGAGTTGGTTTGTTTGGTTTTCAGGGTAAGTGCTCTGTTTCTCTACATACAAACTGATCTTGTGCTGCCAGTCACGTTTGCTTTCATTTTGTACATAGAGCAACAAGAAGAAAGCTTAAACAAGCCTTTCTAGAGCAGTTTTAAGCCTCTTCTTTAGAAAGTAGCATAAGGATACAAAAATCAAAACTGCCTTCTGACTGGTAGAAAGATCCCCTTCCCCTAGAAGACACCTTCTAAATCAAGAAGTAATTTGTGGGCTGAATAAGATATTTTCTTTAGTGTCTTCGAATTTTTGTCCCTTGTTTTACCCTGCCTTTTTTACCAAGACAAACATCCAGCACTAAAAGGACAGGCTTGTAAATTGTTTTCACACTGTGGGTATAGAAGGCATGCACTTAAGATTCCTGATTTCATAGGATGGGGAGAGAATAACAATGATTGTGTTTGTAGATGCCCAGTGGGGTTTTTTTCTTTTTTTTTTCCCTGCAAATGCTTTCATATGATCCTTCAGTCTTTCAGAATCTGTTTCCTCTGGGCTGTTTTTATGAATATTGGAGATAGTTGTTGGGGGATGTGCTTTTTGAATGCACACAGCACTCCCGTTTCAGTCAGTGGGAGTCATAGGTATGCATGGCATGAGGGCCTGGCAGCTCACTTTGCTTCAATACCTTGATCAAAGTTATGTATTCAGACTGGAATGCAGCAGTGCTTTGGATTTAGAAGTGATAGAATACAGCTATGCTCTGTTTCCCTCTCACTGGGACAGCAAAATTCTGCTGTGCCATCTGTCGTGCTCTACCCGGGACACCACGTTAACATTTCTGTATCAATTCTGCCCTGGCTATTCTCAGTTTCAAACCATGACTGTTTCTGGTGTCATTCATAGCTCCTCTAAGCAGCTTGCTTACAGGAATGTGGAAAGTAAATGTGTCTTGAGACCTCACTTGTAGATTACTCCCTTCGCCTCTGATCCCCCTTCTCACAGTTTGTGCCAGTGACACCCGATTCAGGCACAACCCCCAGCCCCTTTGCAGAAAGGCAGGATGTTACCCACGGGCCCTGCTTGCTTTACAGGCGTGTACATGCAAGTGGTCCTTTTGCTCAACACTGCAGAAGTCCACTTTCTGCTGTTACCACTTTATAGCCCTGTTTCACGTCCCTGAGAGCTATTCAGACGTTTGCAAGACAAGAACATAAATGTGAATGTGGTGATTGTTTTCCTGAATCCTTTATTACATAGTTTCAGTTATTCACTTCAAGATTTTTCTGTTATTCCCTCTTTGGCAAACACTCAGTTGCTTCCAGTGCAAACAGAGTGTACATCTATCCTTCATAACACTATATTATACAATATATCATAGTATTCTTCATATCTGTTCTTCATGACAACTTCATTTGCTGGCTGGTTAAATCCCTGGTTTTCTATTTAAGTATAGGAGTGAAGTTTTACATCCAGGAGCGAAGTATAGTGTGTTCAGTTTTCCATTCCACTAAAACGTTTTTTGGTTATGTGGAATGTTTTTGATTGATTAGGGTTGTGGAGGTTGGTTGTTTGTTGGTTTGATTTTTTTTTTGGTGATGGTTCTCATTTTTCTCTGAAGGCAGCATGTTTCTCTTTCTCCAGCTGTTTTACATTAGTGAAACTTATTTCATTGCAGTCATTCCTGGTTTACTGAAGCCCATGTCTTTGTAAAATCATACTGGCAGAATATAGAGCAGGGACAACTTCTTCCAGAGTTCTGAGATGATAAAAGCCCACCTGCAGGGTAAAAATACAATTTTGTTTCACCTTTCTGCCCTGCATCTTAAAAAGATAATAGGCTCTTAGGTCGGATGACAAGCAGCAGTGCCGCCCAGGTGCTGTTTCCAAAAATTAATTCTGTTTCAGATTGTCTTCAGTCAGGAAATATTTATGATAAAATATAAAAAATTGTTATTCAAAAGGCAGTAATTCATTGCAAGATCTGCACTAATCCCCTGCTTAGTCTGTTTTGATTGCAGCACTTCACTTGCTGTTTCAAAGTAAGACAGGGTGTGCATGCTACTGGAAAGCAGAGACCCTATTTTATCATGCATTATGGTTCCTTGTGCTGTTGCTTATTGTCAATGAGTTTAATAATTTTGCAGTAGTTTCCCAAGACTCACACACAGTGTGCTGAATTATGCTGTAGTAGCATGATTTAGTGGTTGGAGAGTACTGGAGTCAAGGTCTGTGCTCTGAAGATGATCGGGATCGCAGAGCTGTTGGACATGGAGAGACATTACTTTTCCCCCCCCCCCCCCCCCAATTTATTTATTTCCCCATATTGATATTAGTAAAGGAGTGAGAGTCTTTGAGAAAAGCTTATTCCATGGTTTTTTACCTCATTGTCTGGTCTCACCTACATGTACCTCAATCTGAGATACTTCTCTCTTGGGAGCCCATCGTGTTTATGTTCTTGCTACTTTATCACTTCATTTTTTGGCTTAGTCACTGCTGCAAACACAGTTGAACAGAGTCTTGCCAGATAAACAGTGGCATTGTGCTGCTGCTCTAAACCAAACACTGTTCTCCTTCCTTTTCCAGGCTTACAGTAAGTACCATATCCATGTGCTTCTTCCTCATTGGAGGTGGATTTTGTCCTTCCACATATGGCCAGCACTATATCAGTTAATTCCAAATTATGGCAGAGGTTCAATTTGGGTTGCACTTTGCCTTTTCATTTCTTTCATTTTCTTAAATGCCATTGCTAAAAAGGCTCCCTTTGACTTTAACACAGACTGTGCTGAGGATCTCATTGCCAGGTCAGAAGAGGTGATAATGTAGTAGTCACAACTCTGCTAGTCCTTGCATGTTTGTTTTCTTTTTTTATCTCCTTACACCCTCAGTGCCTGAAATAGAAGTTCTGCTTGAGAATCTTAATTCCCATTAAAAAGAGAACAAGCTTCTAACTTTTCTTGCTTGTAAGAGAAGCTTGGAAAAGGGCCTGGAAATATATGCAGAAATGCCCTAGGGATTCAGCAAAGCATAACTGAAGAGGAGAAGTGTACAGAACTCCAGTGTTTGGGAACAAAGAATATATTTTTGGATACTCACTCTTTGTGGGCTTCCTCATGAAGGGGCAGCGGCATACCTCTGCCATCAGACCTCCTGGTGGGAACAGGGAGGAGGAATCCAGTTAGCCTCTCATCAAGGAGGTGGACGTTCCCTGATTTCCCCTCACTGCATTACCCCTCCCCCACACTGTCTGAAGTAACATAAATTTGGTGGGGGCAATAGAGGGAGCATGTTTCCATATTGGAATGTGATACCTGCGTGGATGGAATTTATTACAAACTGAGAAGAAGCTCTGTATGCAGAGGAAGGAAAGGAACCTAATGTGGGTAAGGTGATTTTGGGAAATGTTGAGGTGTATTATGTATTTAAAGCCTGACTTGTTGGTGGGTGTCATAGGCACCCTTGCAAAAGCTGACAAGACAGATAAACACAGATGCCTTTTGCAAGTGAATGTATTTAAGGGTAAGGAATCGTAACTGAAGAGCTGTTCCCCACAGCAGTGTGAAATGTGCTGGGGATGTTGGCCTTGACATTGTTTGCCTGTTGCATATGTTTTCCATCTGTCTCAAGCCTCTCAGTGAGGTGTGGTCTGTGGTTTTGCTGCCCCTCGTGCCGTGCAGAGCCAACAAAGAAAACCCTGCTGCCCTTGTTTCAAGCGAGCCTGTCCTGCTCTCTGTAGTAGTAGGCCCTCTAATGGCAATGCCAGTAATAGTCGGGAATTCTTCACTTTCCTGGGTAATACCACTGTTAAGAAACCTAACTGTACCTAGTAAATTCAGTTTACTGATGATGAGTAGCTCTGTGTCATAAACCAAAGTCTTCACTGCACTGTGAGGAGAACTTCATATGCTGTGTACTCTGTTGAAGATGGCTCAGTAGTTGGCCACAGTGGTCCCACTACAATCCAGCTCACATGAGTGAAACACTCATAATTTTTCTAAGCTCAATAAAGAGAGTGCAGTGCTTTAATTGCTAGATAATCCCTTAAAAGCTGAATGTTCCCTTTGAAATAGATAAAATGGTGACAGCTTGTAATTGCTCAAGTTGCTATTAAGCAAGTAAAGAACTGTTTGGGTCATCTGGAGTATAAGTAAGTGTAAAATCATAGCATAGTAGAAAAAATAGTCTTTTGGTTGATTAGTCTTGGCTTTGCTAGAATTTTTAGAAACCAAAAATCCTTTCTTTAAAGAAATATCATACTTCATTCTGACTAAATTAAGGGGGTTTTTTATGTCAGTCTAATGCTGACTTCATTAATTAACCTTTTTTGTGTGATAACACAGATTAATAGATAACAGATTAATAATCTTTGTTTTTAAACAAGGAGAGAGGGGGTTTTTTTCCCCCACCCACTTTTGATATCTTGGGTCGATGAGATGGCTAAAAGCAATGCGTTTCAGCCATGTGGGCTCTGGAGGAAGGTCCTGAATTCAAAGTCTTCTGTGCTTTAAAAAACAGAATAAAACAAACAGAAAAAAACCCAAAAAAAACCAACCCCCACTCCATTATCCTCCTTGGATTATACTTAGAGTCCTTTGCTCAAAGCCAGTGAGAGCTTGTGCACTGTTTGCACACTCAACTGCCTGTAGAGAGGTTCAGCACCCAAACTTCCTTCCACAAGCTTCATGGGAACAAGGTGAACAAGACTACATCCGTGGGACAAATACAGGAGGGGGTGGCGTTCTTTGGAGTGTGGGAGAGGATGGTGTCTGGTCACCTTTTCTGACAGGTCTGTGGGTGCTGTTTGAGAGCAGTGGTTGGAGAAAACATGAGGGAACAGAGGATGCTGCTGAGTAGGTAGCCCAGACACTTCCCTGGCTTCCCTGCAGTACTTGGGCAGTAGCCGTGGCTCCTGCAGGAAGTTCAGCAGTGATGTCTGCATTGCTGCAGGAGTGTACATCCCATCATCCCTCCTGTTTTCCTAGCCTGTTATACTCTCCAGGTATGGCATTTTTCAGGCTGCTGTGTGTAGGAGAAAGAAAGTATTCACACAGCAGTGTATGCTCCTTTTTTGGGGGGGGGGGGGGGTGATTTTTTTTTTCGACTCTGTGTTCATTGACTTCAAAGTACAAGCTTTCCAGCCATCAGCTGGTCTTTGATCTTCCCCTGTGGTTACAAGCCTCCAGAAGGAGGAACATCAAAGCCAGGAATGGCTAGTTTTGTTGGCAGATGGGGATTTAATTGTTACCCTCCTTTGTTCTACTAGGATGCATTCCAGGAAGAATATTACCGCACAGGAACCTACCCAGCAGTCCCTATAATACCGCCCCGTCGACCATGGACACTTTTGAACTGGCTTTTCTGGGCCTTATTGCTGCTATATCCTTTGTTCAAGCTGCTCATCAACATGATCAACAGTGGCTCATCACTGACACTGGCTAGTTTTGCATTTGTCATTATAATAGGTAAGTTTACTGATATGAAAAGATGACTTACAGCATAACTGTCCAATAGGATTTATTGAGACTTGCTAAATATAAAAATGACTTGTGAATTCAACAACCCATCCAATATGTCCACTTTGGACCAAGTTAAAAAGATTCTTTTTTTGTTTATTTTTGTATGGTATTATTTTTTGTCAGAGCTGCATACCAAATTCTCTGTTTCTATAGAATTCAAACAGTGACTTCTCAGTGGGTTGCCTACAAAAAGCTTTCTTTTCTTGTGTTGTGTTGCTGTGTTCTACTTTAAATGCTTAGAAGAGAGGCACAAGGATAATTTATTCCTTTGAGAACACTTTTGTCTAATCATAGTTTGATGTGTCATGCACTGGTAATCCATGAACTCGTGATTTAAGCACAGCCTGTTGTGGCCATCTACTCTGACTTATGTAGCACAGGTCATGGACTGTCACAGGTGATTCCTACAGTTCCTGTGGCAGTTCTGAACTGCCTTGGTTCATATTTCAATTAGTATGATATGTAAGAGGAGGAAGGAAAACAAAACAAGGAGCTGGCCCAAAGAAAGGGAGGGTGATCTCATTTGGTGTTCTTCATGGAAGCAGGAACCAGGTCACTTTGGCAAATTGCATCGTATCTGGGTATCTGTGCTTGGGTGCTGGTTTGAAGAGCAAGTTCCCTTCCAGAATAAGCCATACATTTTTAAAGCAAATACTTTCTGTGATTGCACTGACCATCACAGGTGTTTATGGCTTCATCACCTTTATGTCTGTGTACGTTACAAACAGCCATGGAAACAAGAAACAGAACTTCACAGTCTTCCTGGCTCTGAGAGAACTTGGATACAGATCTGACTTAAAAAGCCATGTCCAGAATAGCAACACAGAGGAAATAGGAAAACATGGAGTGTTTTCTTGTCTCAGAAGTGGATCCTTGCTCTCTACCCAGGAAATTGTTCCTAGCACATAACATTTCTTTGCATTGTTAGAAGTCTGAATCTTGAGCTAGGTAGGTCAAGATTAACTAATGTCCTTCTGGCCATCTGTGAAGAGCTTGATGTGGTAGGCACACAGTATTCTTTTTCAGAAAGTGCCTACCAAAACAAATGCTTTGTTAAGCTCCTGTTGATGCTTCTTGTAAAGATAATTGGAGAAGGAACAATTTGTGTGTGTGTGTGTATGCATGCAGGCAGGAAATTTCCTTCATGATGCTTTGAGCCAGAGGAAGGAAAATAAGCAAGGATAAGGTCCAGCATAATCGTTGGTACATTAGGTGGGCAGGGTAGAGGAAAAAAGAAGGGAATCCCATGCTCTTGTCTTCATCTGGAGAGACTGTTGGTGCTTGTTACCCTGGGAATGCTTTGTGTAAAATGTGTAAGAATTCCTTGGAGCAGCAACTACAACTTAAATGCCTCTTTTTCCACCCACCTTACTTGTTGGAAGTCACAAGCAGTGGCCTCTTCCCCTTCTCTGACTGGTGAAGAGGATGGAGTGTAGAGTGAGCACTGTGGTTGGGGTGTGCTCAGGAATGGGAGGAGGTGGGTTCAAATCCCTGTCACTGGCAGAGAAAGGTGGGTCAGCCTCCCGTGTGCTCCTGTTCAAAGTGGGTAAACGGCAGTGGGTGGGATGAGGTGTGACACCATTGCAAATGCTACTGCCTGGCAGTTTGCTCAAGAGGACATTTGTTCTGCCTTTGGGAGAAATGCTGGCATTGTCTGTTTCGTGCTGGAATGTGGAATGATGGCCTAATGGTGCACTGAAGCATAGCTGTTGCAAAATGGTTTGAATTTCTCATCTTTCCTTCAGCATTTTCCTCCTAATTCAGTTTCTCCACTCAGCAAACTGGTTGGTTGGGTGCCATTCCAAAGTGCTTTATGCCTTGTGTACCCTCCACAGGGAGCCTCACACCATTATTCAGGGCTTCTGGAGTTTAACCTCAGGGCCAGATGCTTTACTGCTTGGCATTGTAGCATTTATGATGCTTTTGGATTTAGCCCTCTTTAATTTAGTTGAGTGACACCACACCCCTCACTCTCCACCCTAAGTCTAATACAATCTTGCCATTAGTGACCTAGGTCATGTCTTTTCTCTATCAAGAAGTGAGAGAAAAAACCTGTGAAGTAAAAAAGCTATGATGCCACCAAGAATAGACAGCAAGAATGCCCTTATTTTCATTTTTTTCCCTTTTTCTTGCTGTCTTACTCCTCACTTATCTTTCTTCTGCTTCTAGCCACAAGGAAAGGTTAATAAGCAGGCTGCCCTGAGTCATCTCTTGAATGCAGTGATCATCCAAAGGATTTATTCTCAGGTTATCTGTAACCCTGGAGCTACCAGAAGACTACAGCAGCAGCCTGCTGCCAGAATGAACAGCAGCATTGGGTGTGAGCTCCCAGGCTGCCAAAGTCCAGCAGGACACCTTGAGGGTGTGTGATGTGCATTGCTGCCCCATAGACACCTGCCCCACCTGTGGGCTGGTGCAGCTTGCAGTCCCCTGCAGCCTCTGCAGCACCTCTGTGCTCAGAACAGCTCAGTTCTCACTGCACACGTGGTGTGACCAATCGCAATGTGCCCATAATTGCCTGGGATTTGCCCTGCAGTGGAGGACCCATAGTAGGGGCTGCTGCCCTGTCAGACTCAGCCACCTTTTGCTGATGAGCACGGAGTAAGAAAGATGATGTCACTTATTAGCAGGTGGCAGCCACTGTGAAGCTGTGGAGGGAAGAGAATCCATGGGAGTGGAAGAAAGCTCAGCCATTAGTCAAACCAAACAAAACGCAGAGCTGGTCTATCCTGGTCGCTTAAAACTGGATGTGTCATTATGTGCCAAGGGAGCAACAGTTACCTTAGGATGTTACAGTCTGTTTCTGTCTTACCATATTCCTTTAAAACCAGTGTTCTTGCTAGTTGGGAATAATTGGTCTCTTTCTGTGGAAGCAGAAAAAAACCTCAGCCCCAGCTGTCACATTGACTTTAGTAGCCAAGAGCTGAGTTTCTGTAGCAATGCCATTCTCCCCAGACTGTGCTTTGTATCCTTAGGAGTATCTCTGTCATGAATGTTCTGGATGTAGTGCAGCCATCTACTGACAGAGGAGCAAACAGTATTTTGTTTTGCAGTTTGTGTCCAGCTTTAGGCAAGGGCTCAGAAGTGGCTCCTGCAGTGGCTGGGAGACAGCAGTGCATGGGCACCAACGCAGCTCGGAGGCTGTGTCTTGGTGCCAGCTGGCACTGTCTGCCCAGCACAGCCAGTCTGCAGCAAAGCAGGGAGGATATGTGTTTGCTGTCTTTTCCAGCGGGAGTGGTAATTGGTACCTGGTGGCTTAACAGTGTAAAAGGAACATTTTTCTGTAGACTGGAGGCATTTATCAGATGATAAAAACAGCTTTTCCCATTGATCCTAGCAGAGTTTTTCTCACTGTTTATAACTGAAGCACAAGGGTAGTGGTTTGGTTTTTTCTATGGCACTTTGACAGCTCACCTGATACTCCAGGATCAGGAACTTTACTCCCTAAAAGCCCATTGTAGTAGATTGCTGGTTTTAAGGGTGGGTTTCAGTACCTGATACAGGTGCAGATAAGCACAAAATAAACCTGTTGTGATAGAGCAGAGTAACTAGGAGGTCCTTTTACCTGGTACCCTCTGCATTATTTCTAGACTGTCATTTGTCCTTTGGATAGTTTCTGCTTATTGTGCTCTCCAGGAAAACACTGACTGGCTTGTAAGTAACTGGCTGTTCAGGTAGAAAGAGCCATAAGAAAAATGCTGTACTCAAGCTGGAGCAGAAGGACTGTAATCCCTCAGACCCTAACTGAGGTCTAAAGAATGAATAAGCCAGTGTGTGTGCAGCTCTGCTTGGTTCAGCTCAAACTCTTTCAGCCCTATATAAACAACATCTCCTCTTTGTACTGTGAATGCTGTCCCCTTGTGCTTTGCTGTGCAGCAGTTTGGCTGTTAATACTCCCAACAATCATCACACTGTGCTCATACCTTACTGCTGGTCTGGGACTGGGAGCCCTTTGTGATTCTGCTTGAACCAACACAAGGCAGTCACTGCTCCAGAGGGCAAATGCTCGAGTAGTTTGAGGTACAAAAGTGTTTTGAAAACCAGCTTTAATTTCACAGGACACATGGCAAGAGATTTAGGTACTTCGCTCACAACAGCTATTTAAAACTTGGTGCTCATATTTTGGTGCTGAAGCAGTGAGCACATCTGTCAAATGTAAGTATCTGTATTTGACAGCAGCTTCTTTTTTTTCTCCTCCTCCTGCTTCCCCAGTCTCATTTGGCTTCAAAGAATCAAGTGTTGGGTTGCCTTTCATGTTTTGATAACTTGCGTTGAGGAGGACACCCACCCTCCATGCTCTAGAAGTAATTTATTATAAAGCTGTCAACAGCAGTTAGAAGGAGAATGTATGCAAAAGATGAGAGGGTTTTTAAAGGGAGCAGCAGCTCGTCCATGTTTAATGCTGAAAGCACAGTGGAAGCTGGACTGATGGCACGGGACTAGCAGCTACGTGTCAGTTCTGGGCGAGAGAAGTGTTCCATCTGAACCGAGTGCACGTAGTGGTGAGCCAGCTTGGATTCCATGGGAGCTGCTGTGTGTGTGCTGTGCCCTGTGTGCGTGGATCACGCTGCAAACCTGGGGACGTCAAATTGTCCAAGAGCAGAGTGTGGGCCAAAGGGCTGGAGCATGATGTGACCTGGGCAGCGAGGCTGGCAATGCCTGTAGGCTGAGATGAATGGAAGGTGAGGAGAGGACAAGCCAGCAGGGTTGTAGTAAGTTTTACAACAGGATACAAACCATGTGCAGGATCATGCCTGTGTTGATTCTGACTTTTGGTGGAGCTGCCGGATAGTCTGGCCTTTCAGCCTGGTGCCTAGAAATTGGGGGGGTTGGGGTGGGTTGTTTGCTTTTTTTGTGTGTGTGTTGCTTAGTTCTTCTCCTTCATAGTATGTAGGATAGGCCCTCAATGGAAATGTCTACTATTCATACAGTCTTTTGTTGTTCAAATCTTAATTTCAACGCATAACCTGTATAACTCAGGCGCAAACTATGTATGGGAAATTCTTATGCCCCTGCCTGCTGTGCTGCTTATAGCACTTGCTGTGTGGTATAAAGGCAGGGTAACAGATGAGAAAAAATCCTGAGGTATAAGAGAAAAGGTGGAAATCCTTTGAGCTACGGTTTTGTGGAGGGCTGAGATACTACGTGTGGAGGTGGTGGTTTTCTTGGAGCTAAAATGTGTTCCAAGAAAGAGATAACATTATTGGCTCTCTTGACTATGTCAGCTCAGCCCTCCTTGAGCCCCTGGCCTGCCAGCAGGTAGAACAGGTCCTCAGCAACCTCCTGCATCTTTTGGATGCTGAGTAATGGTGGGCAGAAAGATGCGGGAGCTCAGTTACCTCAGTTTGCCGTGGAGCAGCGCACAGATGCTTCAGCCGATAGCTTCTCTCATGCTCTTCTCAGGGTGGACTTAGCTGTGAGGGTTTATTAAGGTAGACACTGCTGATTAGTTACTGCTTGATCTCTCTTTCTCCCCTTTCTTGAAGTAAAAACCCCGAATTTCCCCTTACTACAGTAGTATGTAAAACAAGAAGTGAATAAATCCTCAAGTGTGATGGTATCACTCGAGTCTGCACTGAGGCTCCGGGAGAGTTGTGGCGAGGAGGCAGTGCAGGGACAGGCCAGTGAGGCAGCCCAGCCTTACCCCACTTTGCTTCCACAGCCTTGGCAAACAGGAGTAGTCCTCTTCGCCTTGCACCCCACCTTCCCCAGGGTGCTGAGGGCTGCTGGGTGAAATGGGGACAGAAGGCAGTGGCAGCTTCTGCCAGGGAGCAAAGGAAGAAAAAAAGAAATCTGAACTGCTGAACTAGTTGGTTTTTGTGTCCCGGCAGTGGCATTCTTGGAACTGGATGAAATCCCCAATATGATGTGTGGTTGCTGTAACAGCTGCTCTTATTTATGTTCTATGTCCATCTCCAGATGCTGTTTCTATCCCTTGTGGTTAAAATCTTAATGATCTCATGCTTACTATTATGTTATGACCCCAGACTGCAGGCTACATGTTGGATCTTTCTCTTGTGTTCCCCAGCTCATGGCCAGTTAAATGTCAGAGATGGTTTTCTTTCTTTTTCTGTCTGTCTGTGAGAGTGAAGCCCTTTGCTTGTCTCACTGGTGTGTGTTTCTATTCATGGGCTGACAGTGAAGCGTCAGTGACAGTGAGTGCCCTCGGAGCCTGCTCCCTTTCTGGGCTGTTCATTGCACAGCTCTGCCTGTGAGAGGGCCCTGCTTTCCTGGCACCCACAAGACCTGAGGGCAGCCCCATGGGCAGACCAGCTTCCCAGTGTCCAGCCATGCTGTCACATTGTGTGTGACTCATCCCTGTATCCAGTTACCACTTGCACTCTGGAAACTGTCAATTTACTGTCAGCCTACACAGCTCGAGGCTGTAGTGAGGCTCTTTGTGGCCGATGTTGGTGTGCCAAGCAGCAGCTGGTGAGGCACAGGGCAGCGCTGTTTGCCCGCTGGCAGCCCCCTCCCCTTCCAGTGCTGAAGAGCAGCAAATGCCAGGACCCGGTGTTGGATCAGCCTTGCTGTTCACAAGGAGGCCTGGTAGTGGGATGAAGCCTCTGGATTCTCTTGGTGATCTCTGGCACTGACTTAACCATAAAGAGTCCTTTGGCTGGTCATCCTAGAGAAGTAAAGACCGATGAGAATGAGACATTTAGAGCACCTCACCTTACTGGGCCTTTCCACTATCAGTCAGAAAGACAGTGGGATTTGGAGGCTTTGGGGAGGGTTGTGGCTTTCTTGGGTTTGTTTGGTTTGGGTTTCTTTTTTTTGGAAAGCATTCTGAGCAGAGGGAAGATGTTTGTGACTTCCTAGTAGGTTTAGGCCTGAAAGAAGCATGACAGTTCTGAATGTGTACAGTAGCTGAGCAGAAGCTTGAGGAATAATAGATTTTGGGCAGCTGAGCCCCTTTACAAAAAAACCAAAAGTGTTGAGGGAAGGAGTTAAGTTGCATTTAACTTAGTCACTTTAAGTGCTACAGATAAATAAATAAATAAATAAATAAATAAATAAAACCTTGCACGTGGTGAATTATTACCACTGAATCATCTAAGAAAGTCTTTTAAATTAACCTGGTTTCTTGTAAGGGACTTTTTCATGAGCTGTCATTAACAAATGCCACAACTTACATTTTTTATCAAGATCTGAAGTTCCCTTGCGCTCTTCCAGACACGGGGCTGTTGAAAGCCAGCAGAATTCCCTTCCCCTGGCACACAGGGCTGTGCATTCCTGTGCCTCTCACACCCATCCTGGTTCCTTGTAGCCTCTTCCTTGCTGATGGGAGCAGACGTGTCCAGCCTGAGGCTCTTCATGAGATGCCACAGGCCAATAAGTTGATGTGGAGGTGTGGGAGCATCAAATGCACCTTTCATCCAAGGTCTCTTTCATGATGCTACACCAGGACAGATATTCAGGCCTTGCCTCAAGCAGCTTTAACTGTGTTTGTTTTGCAGCTTCTGTTGGTGTCAGATGGATGATCGGGGTTACAGAAATTAACAAAGGCTCCACCTATGGCAACAATGACAACAAACAGAAACAAAAGTAGCATCTTCAGAGACTGCTTCAATCCAAAGAGAACAAATGCAACTGCTGAAAACTCTTAAGTGCATATCACGGTCCTTCAAGTGAGATCAGAGGATGAGTAATTGCCGTGCATATCTGAATTTGTGCTCCTGTTGTTTTTCTCTGGGGGTTTGGGCTGGATGATGTGCTGCAAAGATGCACTCCTGCATATACTCTCAACAACAGGTTTGCACATGTGTGGTTGGTTTGTTTTCCTATGGAGTGTCTTAAGTTTTGAAGAAAAAAAAATAAATTCCAGTGTGCTTGTATGAAGAGACTCTACCAGGAAACTAACCAGAGGTGCAGGCTTTAATGTCAGAAGATTGTTACAAGATGATTAAACTTGATAGTTGTGTAGATCACGCAGTTTAACAACCATAATCTGTCAGTGTTTAAATACAGTACAGCAGGATGCTGTGCTTGGTTATAGCAGTATTGGACTGAAGCAGCTCTGCTGAACTGGCAGAACTACAGTAGAGTTTTTGTACATCCAGAACTTATTCCCACAGTGTGCACTACACGGGCCCTTCAAAACTTCAGCCAGGCCCTGCACATCCAGACAGCAGAGCCTGGCAGTAGCATAACCTAGATCAGAATTTGGCCTTGTGGCCTGAGCAGAGCTAAGTTACCCACTGCCATCTCTTTCCCCAGGCCATACGTCCAAGGCTTTAAATGCTACTTAAAATTCCAGGCCATCTTAACAATTGTGGAAAGAAAATAACTGGGCATGGTGTAGTGAAAAAATGCAATGTGTGCATTAAAATGTATGCCCCACACCCATACTGTTGTGATCCTAATTAATCTGCTTGTCTGTCTTTTCTGATAAATTAGTTTACTTGGTGCCTCATAACAGTCAGCCTAAGTAATAGTAAATTATTTTCTTCAGGGGAGGAGAGGGGAACTAGGAGGGAGACCTAGGACAGTGGGTGTAGCTCATTTTTTTATGTCTGTCTTAACTTGATTTGACACCCTTCTGAATTAAATAAAATTAGAATCAAGCTCTGAGGAAAGTGGGGTTGCTGTGACATTCCCAGTACTGATTTCAGGACAGCCGCCTCCTGTTTTTAAACTTCTTAAGTTAAGGATCTGCAGGTTCCTAGAAAGAACTTGTTTAAAGCAGGAAAAAAGGAAAAGAGGGCACATTAACTAACAGCAATTATGATTGGAAAAGAATCCCAATTTTTTAAAGTCGATAGATCCTGACACTGAGTAATGGAGGTTGTGATTGGCACTTTCAAAGACAGTCCATTTTCACTATGCACAGGACTAAACCATGTGAGTCTCTAGTGAAGAAAGTGAGCAGTCTTATTCTAGCAGCTGGTATAAAAACATTTCTCTTGTCATATAATAAAACTGAGGCCAGAAGAAACAGGCTAATACAACAGTTTGGATCATTCCATGAAATATGTATTTGCTAGTCAGTACATCAGATAATCTGGAAACTCACCCTTTTAATATGCAGCACCTAAAAAGCAGGTGAAGTAGTGCTTTTTAGCACGGAGCAGTAAGTTTATGGATAGTGGAGGCAGTAAAATTTACAACATGAAGGAAGGCACAGACCATGGTAGCATTTTACTGTAAACATTACCTGGCAGGTCCAGTGGCCTTTTCTCAAGGTGGTGGGTGAGTAGTTCTGAGCAGCAAATACATACTCCTGGAGTGACAAAGGCTGTTCTACCTTCCTAAGAGCCACAGATTTAACATGCAGCAATGAAAACATTTAGCATTCCTTATGAATCTTAGTCCTTTCCCCTCCAACTGCATGCAGTGCCACTTCTCCCAGAGGAAAGTACCAAACAAGTAAATACTTCTGAAAGAGTGCAGCAATTATTTCATACCCATTTCCCTGGGTCCAACCCTTAGAACAGGCTGAGGGCCAAACCTGCCACTCCTGGATCCAGCCTCCTAAGCACTTCTGCAAGTCCTGGCACACCACTGAGGCCCTTCTAGCACTCACTGACAGAGAAAGCTTAATGGTCCTTGCCAAAGTTAAACTTGTCCAGTTCACTGTATTAAAAGAATGACATAGGTCATTAGGAAGCAGTGTTTGCCCCTCATCCCCACAAACAACTGTATGTTCTACAACTGCCTTAACAAAATTAGTCTTAATGTTTGTTTATACAAAAATAAAAGTATAAAAAGCTGATGTGCAGTGATTGAGTTTTCTTTTGTTTGGCAAGAACACACTTGTAACAGTTTGTCACCTCTATCCTGACTCCTACAGGCGGTCCACAGTTCCTGTTTGTGTTCAAGGGCACCTGAAACAAGGCAAGCGAGGACACACATCACTCAGACACTTCTGTTATACTGCAAAGTGAAGCACACAGCAGGCTGGGGGACACTTTTACCTCAGGTACTTTCATAGTCCTTTACTGAGGATGACAGTACACTTCCCCTCCTATCACAGACCTGAAAACAGAGAACTGAAAAGGAGGGAAAGTCTTTGTTTAAAGTCAGCATTATATTTTTTTGAGAACCTAAATACATGCACAAGTGACATGCACAGCAAGGCTCGTACTTTTCTAGAAATGTCAGATTGTGTGGTACCTCCTCAACAGCTCACCCCACACCTGTGACTAATCAAAGATTTGTGGATTAAGATGAAAGACAAGACACTAGACTATAAAACCAGATATTAAAAGCAAGTTTTAAGTTACCTATTTTAAGTCTAAAGCTGTAACAGGACTATGTAAACTTAAATTAATGTTTACAAGTAACAGTTTTAAGTCACCTGTTTGTAATAGCAAGTAAAAAAAAAAAAATCAACAAGATCATGCATTGCAGGCTATTTCTTCCAATTGCTAACCACTTTTAATGTCTCTTCCTTGTCTGAGGCTGATGACAACTGGGGTGTGGTGGGGAAATGAAAGCCCAGGATCAGAAGTCAGTTTTGAAAGTAGGTCCTTGGTTTTGCCAAACAGAACACAAGAATCGTCTTGTACAGTGCTCTTCTAGAAGACAGAAAGGCCATGCAGAGCACTCCCTGTTCACAGTGCATACATTCAAGAAGGAAGTTATCCCTTAGATAAAAGGCAGTGTCAGAAATTGCCCATCACCGTTTCCTGAGAAGGCGATGAAAGGACCTTACTTCTCTTATCACTTGTGCAGGAAGCATCTCACACTACTCATCTTGAAACTTGACAAAACACTGACTATTGCAATGTAAGAGCAGCTTATTCCAGTTAGGTCAGCTTAGTGGTCTTATCCCAATGTTACAAAAAAGTTTAAAATGCAACACAGCCCCACATTTTTTTTTGGAAGAAAAACCCTTCACCAACATCTCCTAAAATAAACCATTTATTGAGAAAAACCTTTTTTTTTAAATTTCATTAATCAGCCTTGTGCATAACAAATCCGAAGCTTGCCAAAAACAAATAAACAAAAACCCCAGTAAAAGTTCACAGTCAGTGCACTCAAACAGATTAAAAAACAAGGTCCATAACGCCTGATAACACTACAGCATTTTTCTGAACCTAGAAAGTTCAAAAATACTACATATTAACATTACAAGTTCTCAATCAAATGAGAAACAGGAGAAGGAACAAAAAGGGTATGGTCCATATACAGTAGTAATGGCACTTTCACTGAAACATGCAGCTTCTTCCAACTTGCGGACACGTCACGTGAGCAACATGTGCCGAGTAAAATGTACAGGAGCAGCAGAGGAAGTGACACCGTCACTTGTGCAGTCTTCGTTAAGGTCAACTTTTATACTGTTTCTCAGCACAGTCTTTATGTAAATATTACATACAGTAGCGATTAAAATCTTGTCAGAATAGAAAAGGCCAGAGATTGAGTAACTTCATTCTTCGTCTGTGCAAACCTGTGAAGGAAGCAAAAGGCAATTACTTCAGCCATCTCCCTCCTGCAGCAAGATGACAAAGGATCAATTTCTTTAGCACCTTCGCATCTTTGAAGCTTTTTTCCCCCTCCCTTGTTACATAATAATGCGTTACAAGTGTTTGTATGGGAGTACTGACATTCCCACTGCCAGCGTGCATCCTTCAGGTGCCTAAAGCAGTGTATGCCTCCGTGATGGATGGGATCTGCTACAGCTGCACTGCTGAGGGATGGGTGATGATCCCAAACACACTGCCACTGAACCAGAACACCAAAGTGATTAACTTGATGCTGGAAAATGGGACAGAATTCAATACCCTACTGTGCTCCCACTTCTTCAAAAAAGAAGTTACTAATACAGCTCAATTTGTAGCTGTGAGTATTTGCCTGTTCTTAAGGAAAGCATCACACCACAGTTCATGCAAGAACTGCAGACTGTTATACCAGCTGCCAGGTAAAACATTCAGCATGACCTTAACCTTAAGTGTAAACTTAAAAGAAAAGCAGCCCCTTGCACAGAAGAATGGAAGAGTTCTCAAGCATGTGCTGGTTTCACTTTTTGTGGAGGGGGCCCTTATCTCTAAAAACCTGTGCATTTGTACTTGCTTAAGTTTTTGCTGCAGAGCCCTTCAGATCCAATTAGCTACCACTGAGTTGAAGCCTGACTTGTCTTTTTAACATAAAGATAATGCATTTCAAAACAGCAGTGAGAGTTTAATGCGTGGTGCACACCAGGTCCTATAGCCAAATGCTTGCTAAAACAACACGGACTTCTGGAAAGTTGCCAATCCCCTACCAGCTACCAGCCCCTCACCATGGTACCAAGCCCTATGGCATCACTGAAAACAAAGAAGCTGACTAAAAGCTGTTCCCAATTCCCATCTGCAGTCTTTGTAGCCAAAGTCATCAGACAAACCTTGACAAAAGGATGATCGAGAAGCTGGCTGGCCGTCCACCTCATCTTTGGGTCACTTTCCAGGCAGTGGCAAAGGAAGTCTTTCCCTTCTGGGCTCACTTTGTCAGGAATAGGAGGTTTATGACCCATCCCCACTTTATACATGATCTGGAAGTTGTGCTCATATTCATGCCAAGGCCTCTGCAACAGTTAACAGCATTGCTAAGTGCAAGCTTTAGTGAGCAACTTTCTACCCACTAGAGCATGTATGTCTGTACTCCAGGAAATGAAAAACCATCCCAGTCTTTGCAGACTTAAGTGTGACAAACTGCTCAGAGTGGGACCAGAACATGCAGAAAAACTGCTGAGAACAGTTTGCATTTCATCAGTACATGAAACATCCCTACCTTGCCGGTGACCATCTCTATGACAACACAGCCCAGGCTCCAGATGTCTGCTGCACGTCCGTGCCCTTCTCCCTTAGCTCTAGTGATTACCTCTGGAGCCATGTACGCTTTGAAACAATATATATTATGCCATCAGTTCATACAGCAGAAGGAACAGCATACATCAAGTGACTGACTGGGTAAACCAAATGCTTTTTAAAATACCCAATGAATTACTACTCAGGTTTTCTCGCTAAGTTTTGCCATTTGCTGGTTTCTTGTTCTTTGACATGTTTTCAGCACAGCTGTCTTTCAGTTTGAAAAGTGATAGCGAAAATGCTGTTACAGTACATGCTTTCAGTTACTGCCTTTTTCTGAAAATCGATTAAGCAGCTGTTTATTGAAACGAGTACTGTTTCAGTAAGGCTGCAGAGAAAAATACAACCCCAGAAAACACAAGCTCCAGCATCTCTATAGTTACAGACAAATACAATTTTATCTTCCACATTATATCATTCACTGATTGTTTTGGCTTCTGGATGTAAAGCACAAAACTAGCTAAGGTAAAATAAAGTTTCCCTGAAACACATGGTTTTACTCCAGCCCAGTCATCTGGCAGAAGTATCTTCTTTTAGGGTAACTAGACAAGTACCTGCCTAGCACAAGCTTCCTTACCTGCAGTCCCCAAGGTACTGTTCACTTCTCCAGGCATTGTCTGGGTATTATTCTTCAACTTCACTGAGCAGCCGAAGTCTCCTAGTTTAATCAGTCCAGATGAGGTAAGAAAGATGTTGGCTCCTAGGAAACACAAGGAAACACAGTAACACTTGTTTAAGCCAGAGCTGAATTGAGCAATGAGGACTTCTCAATGTAGCCTTGGAAGTTGCAGTAGATAATAGCTGAATTCACACTTAAGATCTTTACCTGTGAATTAAGTGTGGAATATGACAGCATTAAAGATGTTCTGGTGGGTTTGTGCTAACATGAAGTGTACTCGAAGTTGACAAGTGTTCAAAAAAAAAAACCCAAAAAAAAGCAGTATGGCAGGCAAATTAAACAGCTTTCCATACAAGCTCGTTACAAGAAATTACTCCTTCAGGAATTCCAGTGCTTCTCCTCTCAAGCATTGAACTAGGAAGAAATTGCTTCCTGGCAGAGGCCACTGCTGTGTCCCCCCCACTAGTATCTCTTCAAGACAGATGGTATCATGCTTGTCAATAAAAATAGTGTGGCCAGCATGATGAGGGAAGGGATCATCCTCCTGTACTCAGCTCTCGTAAGGCTGCACCTCAAGTTGTGTGTCCAGCTCTGGGCCCCTCACTACAAGAAGGACATTGAGGTGCTGGAGCAAGTTGAGAGAAGGGCAACGGAGCTGAGGAAGGGTCTGGAGCACAAGTCCTGTGAGGAGCAGCTGAGGAAGCTGGGGGTGTTTAGCCTGGAGAAGAGAAGGCTCAAGGGAGACCTTGTCACTCTCTACAACTGCCGGGAAGGAGGGTGTAGCCAGGTGGGAGTTGGACTCTTCTCCCAGGCAACCAGCAACAGGAGAAGAGGAAATGGCCTCAAGCTGCACCAGGGGAGGTTCAGGTTGGACATCAGAAGGAATTTCTTCACTGAAAGGATGGTCAGGCATTGAACCAGGCTGCCCAGGGAGGTGGTGGAGTCACTGTCCCTGGAAGTATTCAAGATACAACTGGGCATGGCATGCAGTGCCATGGTTTAGTTGTTTGACATGGTGGCGGTCAGTCAAACTTGACTCCATCTTGGAAGTCTTTTCCAACCTTAATGACTCTGTGGTCACAGGTGACTTGGAAAACAGAGCTTAGAGCCTTTTATTACACACACTACCAAGTGCCTACTCCATTGCACTTTACTTCCTGAGTAATTTTTGGAGGAGGACTACCATTAAAATAACTGGCTATACTGGCAGCTTACACTAGAGCAAACTTCCCTAGCATAGTTAAAAATCTCCAAGGGGAATCTGCAAATGGCTTCAAGTCAGTTGCTCAACACAACAGTGCAAAATAAGCCAAGTGGTTTTGACAACCTGTGGTTTTCTTTCATTCAACATCCTGCCAAAATATTCATGTTGACAGCAACATCAAACAGGTAGAGCAGAAAGAGCCACATTCTGGATTTTACAAGTATCACAATGAAAGCACAAGTAGGTTGCAAGTATCAGCTGGCAGAAACAGAGCTTCAGCTGTGATCTTTCTTGAGGAAAGATGGATGGTATGCACAAAACAAAATCACTCACCTACTCTAGGAGTAGGCAGATATTGAGGATTTCACTACACATAGCCTCTGCCCATGTCACACAAAAGATTCATTCAAAAATGGCTCATCTCAATAGAACCTTCCACAGTTTCTCACTTTTGTTCCACCTTGAGCAGTGCAGAAATTCTTGGCTGCTCCTCCTTTATGTTGTCTTGGTTAATAACTTTTTCCCATTCACTTGGTTGGGCATCCCCAAGATATTCACAGAGAATACAAAGAATCCTCAAAAAGCTCAAGTCAGAAAAAGGCAGTGCAGGTCAATGATGCCAAAACCCTGCCCGTTTCTCAAAGGACTCTCTGACTACTCTGACAATAGTTGGTAACTATTTAGTCCAAGAAGTGTTACACAGAACTGCAATTAATGGGTGACCAAAATCATTAACAGAATTAAATTCCAACCTTTGGTTATTGTGGCTTTTACAAGTCCTGAAAGAATTAACGTTCAGGGAATACAGGTCTTCTGCACATTGTGTGCAATGGTTTTCCACTTCTGGCATTCAGATGCTTGCACATACTCCAGAATTCTTTCACTGGATTCTGCAGTTTGCCATCAGTGGGACCTACGTTCAGCCACCCTGAACAGCTGTGTTTAATGGAGCTGGGTAGACCATCCCTCAGCTTCCTGAATGAAGGAGGATCCAGAAAGACACAAAGCAGTACAAGAAGGCTGCTTGATGGGACACTAAGTATGGGCAATGCATTAGGAGAGTGACAGCTTCTTTTTCCTTTGAATTACTGTTCAACTGCTTTTCTAATGTTTTCAAGCAGTTGCTTGTCAGATAGAAAGTAGGTGCGCTTAGGTACACAAAGAGTTTAGGAAAAACAGTCCTCACTAGCAAACACTTTTTCAAGGATGTTTGGAAACCTGTGTTTCTGAAAGCAACACGAAAATGTCCCAAAAGGCTACAAAGTGGTTTCCAACTACTACAGTGGGTGGAGCCTGGCAGTGCTGAAGTGCAACAATCTCTCTTCTGACTGAATTTAGGCTACTGGGATATTTTAGTTTAATACAGTTCAGAACTTTCTTCCAAGGCCTTTCCAACTAGAGTTTGTCCCTTTTAATAAAAAGTAGTGACAATTTAGCCTAAGTGTCACCATGAAAGCTCCTGTGAGCCCTTTTCCTGAAAGCACTTGGAACTGTCAAAGGGAATAAAGCACTGAACAAGTTTCACCAAGAAGACAGAGACAGCACTTGAAGACTCATGTTGCAGACACTTTCTGTCAGCTTCCACTGACGTGCTGTTGCTGGAGCCTGTTTTGTAAACTGCTTGTTCAGAAACCAAGACCAGACTGCAGAAGGAGTCTTCAAAAAGTGTCTCCTTTTTAAATGAAACCTGCACAGAATCCAGCAGGACCCGTGTAAGAACAGCAGACAAGAGGGCAGTACTTTGAAGATGCCCGACGCTTTTTACCTTTGACAGTTAACACTCCTGGGAATGTAACAGAATTCCTACATATCTGCATGGTTAATAGGCAAAATAAAACCAAAGACCATGAGTAAAACAGCAGAAAGGGACCACCCCCCCATCTGTTCCTTTTCTCCCCTTACACATAACACTGTCTGAAGCATTGTCACTGGATGCACTTGGCAGAGGCAAGAGGTTGCCCAGCTGTGCACAGCCCTCCTGCTGTGACACCACAGGTCCTCCTGGGCACACAGCAAAGAGCAAGTGTCAAAAGCCACACTCCTGCTAGAGTAGCCAAAACCTAAAGCATTTAAACTCAAGTTTCACACCCTGTACCTCTGCCAAATCAGCCCCATAGTAAAAACAGTGGTAACTGCACTAGCACGATAGTCCAAATGTTTTGGTGGAAATCCTGTGAGCCCATGGAGCAGCACCAAAAGCCCCACTAAAGGCTGTGCTGTAATTCCAGACAAACAGGCAGCTCAGACATTTCGCAGCCAGTTCTTAAGCAGTGCAGCAGCCAAATTAATTCAAGAAACAAGCAGGCCAAATGCTACTCTTGGATGAGAAAATCAGCTTTCGCATATTCTTTTTCTCAGTTTCTTAGAGAGCCATGACATATGCCCACAGTCTCCTGTTGCACAGTTTTCCATCTCTTGCTGAATGACATTCCTTCCTTCGTGCTCATCAGGAAGGCAGGATGGCAGAAGTTTTGAGCTAACAACAAGGTTAACAAGAAGACAGTAATACAGTAGCAGTTTGATGAAGACTTTTTCGTATGGAGCATCTCATTCACAGGTTTCTGAATTACTAAAGCTTCAGATACAATCCTTTCATTTTCTGTATTCATCCAAGCACTACTCTTCAGGAGCATGCCCTCTCCTGAAGAGACTCCACCAGGCCTCATTGATTAATTCCTCTCAATTCAGCACTTGTGAGACCACACCTTGAGTGCTGTGACTTGTTTTTAGGCTCTCCAGCACGAGACAATGACACAGAGGAGCAAACCCAGGAGAGTGGCATCAAGATGTTCAGAGAGCTGCACCCAACGTACAAGGAAAGGCTGCAAGATGGGTTTGTTCAGCTTGAAGAAGGGATGCTTGGGGGAGTGTGTGTGTGGGGGATTTATTGCTGTTTTCAGCTGTGTAATGGGAGGATAGCAAGACTGTGGAAACAGACTTTTCCCTCAAAGGCACACTGTGAAATGGTTATGCAGCAATGGACACAACAGCAAGCTCTGCAGATTCCAGGGAGCTATCAGGAAAAAGCTTTTTACAGTGCGGATAGGTCAGTCATTGGAATAGGGCCTCTCCATCCCTGGAGATACATGTATATCTCACCTCAACAATGTCCTGAGCAATCTGATCTAATTTGACACTGGATCTGATACTGAGGCTGGCCTTGTTTAGGACAGAGGGCTCAGAGATGTCCATAGGTTCCCTCCAGCGTTAAATATTCCATCATTCTCCATCACTGACCAGAACAGCTTCCTTACGAAAAGTGAAATCATTCTAACCAAGAAAACTGGGCTTAGCCATAGGAATTAAAATTCAATATCCAGAATAGAGATTAAAAGAGTCTCACAAGAGACTATCTCCTGCTACATACCAGCACCGCCCGCTTTTCTCAATGATGCAGACTAAGCAAAAGCAGTGCAGCCAAATGTAATAACCAGCCAACACAACCCTTCGTCTGCCCTCACCACCACAGCTGAAAAACATTTTTGGCAGCTGCATCTTCCTTTGTCTTTTACCCTCACAGAGCTGGATGCCATAATAGCATCTGAAAGACAATGGTGGCACAAGGGGACACTGCTAACCAAAAGTCTATTTTTGAGCACAAGGTACTTGCAGACACCAAGTACAGGTGTCTTCCAGGATACAGATAAACAATCATTATAAGAATTGCTCATCTGCTGCTAAAAGAAATAGATCCACAGTGATGTTCAGCAAACTGGCCATGAGAGATCTAGTATGATCTGACAGCGAGATTTTCATAGGAAAGCAATTTTAACAGTCTGAATGTCATATTTCCCTACCAGAAAAATAAGAGTACCAATCTACACGAGAGACAAAATTAAAATTAGAGTGTTCTTTACTGCTGTTAGCCTGAAAACTTGGGGATGCAATGTTAGCATAAAAGAAGTCAATGAGCAAAATTGCAATGAATGCAATGCATCAGGTAACCTTTATAAAAATAACCTCTGTGGTCTGTCTTTATATTCTGCCATGGAGTTTCAGGAAGGTGTATACACAGATGCGCCTGCAGTGACCCTCTGTTACTCTCAAGAAACACCCCAACATTTGATGTAAGGAACCTGTTGTGACAGAAATGCCCTCAGATAACACAACGTTACAGTTCTGTTAAACAGCTTTTCTCACTCCATGCATTTCCCTGAAGAGCAGAAGACCTATTTGGAAACATATCCAGATATCAGCAATGACACTGAGCAGCACAAAAGAAAACCCTGTCAGCCAGCCTTGGATTTTGATCACAACGAGCTTCCAGGAGAGCATAATCCAGCTAAGCAGAACCTGGACAAGGAATGATCAAGAAAAGGGCAAGGAGGGAACTGTGAAAAGCACAAAGGGAAATCCACAACTGGAGAGAAACCTTTGGTGAGGAAGGAGAACCAGAAAAGGTAAGATTGCTGGGGAATGGGAGTGAGGGAAAGTGTTTCTAGGAAAAAAAAAGCCAAAACTGACTCAAGAGTGGCCTACCTGGGTGGAAGGCCTCTGGATCGTAGATAGTTCTTTTCCCAAATGAGAAGCACGAGGCCAAAGGACCAAGAGCAACTGGGAACCTCCTACACTGCTGCGGTGATTCAAAACCCTGTGAGCAAGAGGGACATAGAAACCCAGCATCGTTGGGTTGCACTGCCTTGTCACAAAATGAGCATTCACAGGGCATATTGTGTGCATTGCTTCCCCTACCTTCGCCTAAGTTTCCTGCCATCGGTGAGCCAAATATGCCAGACTAACAAAACCAAGATAACCAGACATGGAGGATGTTGTTGGAAGGCGCAGAAAAAGAAAAATGAACCTGAAATGAGGACTGACACTGGGTATCTTAAAAGCCAAACCCAACCCCCCTTTGGTTACTGTAGTTTCAGTCTGCTAAGTATGTAAGCAAATGCTGACAGCCAGGCACGAGAAGATAAACGTATGGAAAAAAACCACTAGATAAAGGGATATCCTAAAATAAGTTCTTTTAACAATGGTTTTGTTACTAAGTTTAATCAGCCATTCATCTGAAATGCTAAAACTCTTCGGGAAAATGGAATCACAAGGAAAAGTTCTGATGCACAACTCTAGCACTGTACACTGCCTGTCAGTTCCAGAAAACACCACTTACTTGCACAGACAAGAAGGAAAACAGCATTACATAACTCAGTACATTATTACTAAAAATGCAAGGACTAATAATTGAGTTTAGATAAATCCCCAATAATCTTAACAAACTCTAAAAAAATTATATAAATCATGGGCAAAATTTATGAGTTTGAAATGACAATTGTGAATGTTTTTTACGATCTACACTTAAAAGAAAAAGCATGAAACTAGCCAATAACTTGTAAACTGAAAAGTTAATGGAAGGCTTTATACAAATAATGGCTGCATAGATAATGCATACTAAACATGCAAATACATCCCCCCATCCTTCCCCCTGCTCTCATCTACCACAGTGAAACAACCACATTACCTTTTTGGTTAACATTACCTTTAATGTCTCGATGAACAATACCATGTTCATGTAGTACATTGATAGCAATCGTGATCTGCTTTGAGTAGAGCCTAATGACATGCTCCTGAAGGCCCAGTTTTGATACCTCCTCCAGAGTGCCCTCATCACAGTACTCCATGAAGATGTACATTTCTTCCTGTTGTGGGAACCAAACCAGATTTCATTGGGTGTAATTTTTTATATTTTAAACACTGAATTAAGATATAGTTTTCCTTACATGCTCCATTGTTCATGAATTGAATAATAAAGGTATCATGTAATGTCTTAATGAAAGTATCACTTACCATAAAATATCTAATAAATCATCTCTTCAGAACTCTATTCTCTCTAGCATGCTGCAGCCTAACATATTCTATTGCACAGCTAGGAAACTCTCTGCTACATGCCTATCTGCATCATTTATACGTAACTGATACTATGTGGTGGCATAAAAATACAGTGCTTTGGCATCAACCAAAAGACACTTCGGAGATCTTGCAGGCATATTACACAGAAATGTAGAGATTTTTTGCTTATTTAGAAAAGGGGGA
The DNA here is from genome assembly GCA_014706295.1 of Lycocorax pyrrhopterus obiensis. Taxonomy (NCBI): domain Eukaryota; kingdom Metazoa; phylum Chordata; class Aves; order Passeriformes; family Paradisaeidae; genus Lycocorax; species Lycocorax pyrrhopterus. Next base: position 37,268,835 of record JACSVZ010000004.1, on the reverse strand, counting down.
AAAAAAGGCACAAAATGATGTTTTGGGCTTGTTTTTTATCCCCTCTCTCTGTCCCAGTTCCTGCAGTATCATGTGCTGATAACTTGGGATGGGCAAGTTTTTTGTTCTTTGCTATGGCTTGAATGAGCATGCCAACTCTAACCCACTTTAAGGAAAAATTAGATTTCTGCTCCCACTCTGTCTCCAAGTCCAGCTGATTTCAGCCAGACTGAATTAATATAAAAAGATGGCAAAGACACAAAGCTCTTAGAAACTTGTCTGAGAAATCAATGACCCAGTGGCACAGACACCCAAATTTGTGTCTCCAAGCAGAGAAATGCAGAAAGCAGCCTATGTCCACTTCTAAACCAGCAATGGGTCACCAAAACAACTTATTCCATATTGAGCCAATCAGTCAAATCCAAGCAGCACTTTCCAGCAAGACATCAGGACTTGAGACTCACAAGTGGGAAGAGCATGTGGGAAGTAGAGAGTAATAAAAAGTTGGATATCTCAGCACACAACTGTGGAATCCAACTCCATAGAAAAATACATTCCATTAGTTCTGCTGCTCAAGGAAGAAAACTTGCTTTTTCCTTCTGAAGAGATGCTAGCTGAATTCCAATACTTGTCTGGCATCAAGATTTAAATGCCAGCACAAAATTTTTCCAGGAATCAACATGATACAATACAAGTACAACCTTTGCTGCTAACAGGGACAGGTTTTAGCCTGTCTAGTCTTTATCTACATACAGAAGTTACCATACCATATATGATCTAACTTGCTTTTAGACCAGTTCAACAGAATAGCAGCATAGAATAGCTCCAGCATTACTCACTCTATTCACTTATTTTAAGCCTTCTCTGTTTATGTACCAGTTCCAAAAAGTCTCTCCAAATTATGTTTCAGAGACCTCAATATCCAGAGGAAAAAAGACACACTGCTATTCACAGAGATAACCAGACAAGATTAACTAGAACGTTCTCATGTAAAAACCTCCAATAATGCAAAGCTTCTTAAAATTTTCCCTTTGCCTTATAAAAAAACCGCAATAATTTATGTTTTCTTACCCTGTGGAGCTCCACACCAAAATAACGAACCAGATTAGGGTGTTTGATGCCTTCAAAAATCTTCAGCTCATCAGCTGTTTCTTTGATGGTTTTGTGATCATTAGGTTGAAATCTTATCTGCAAGAAAGATTTGTCATTATTTTGCTGCTATTTCAAATTAATAAGGAACAAAAAAAGCAAACAACCCATCCTAAACTCAAACACAACAAAAAGCTCTTTTTGTTATCGTTGTTGCTAAATAGCATCATCACACAAGAAGCCCCAAAATACCCCTCTCCATCCCCAAACTGAAACAAATAAAGCACACTAAGCTATTTCTGGAAAATTACCTACAACTATGATGATTTATAAACTTTCTAACAGCAAAATACTGTTACTTAACTGTGTAAATACACACATGTGTGCACATGTATCTATCTCTTCTGTGCTTGCCTTCTACCTTAAGTGTGGTAGACAGACACAATGCAAGAGAACCTGAAAGCAACGTCAGAGAGAGCTATCGTTCAACAAAGACTATTTGCCAGGTACTTCATCACCTGAGAGTCTAAGGGATCTCTTTGAGGGGTTTATTCACTGAGCACAAGGCAGCTGCAAGGAAAAGGTGTGGCATGGAACAATCAAAGGTTTTGATAAAAGAAACAGGTTTTCATTACTTCTCCTACAATATGCTGTGATGGACTGATCAATAAGGAAGAACGTTATCAAGTGTTCTGAAAAACTGATTTAAAGCTTCTAACCACACAAAGATAAGCAAAATGTATAGCAAGTTATGGAAGATGCTACTTTTACCATATTGTTAGAAAGTAGAAGCTTCATAATTTGAGTGCAGGACAACTGCTAAAGAAATAAATACAAGTATTTTGCCTTCAGTTGTTAGGATGTTATGATTGTAATGTTCTGTGTAACAATTCCAGGATACAGTTTGTATTCAAACAGTGGTAAAATTAAATACATGAAGATTACAAAAAGGTGACAATGATATTTAAGTATTTTACATATTCCCTAATGCATAGTTGCAATACTATGTATTTGTAGTAAAGCCTGACCACCATAATTTGAAGTCATTTTAATGACACTGTGGTTGTGGTTATACAGTGTGAAGAAGTCTTGGTGCAAGGGCAGGGGAATGCAGTGTTCTTAACCAATTAAAAAAAAAAATCAATCTATCTTCTCCCAAGTTTTTCTTAAAGAAATCCAGAAAAGCCTTTTATTTGGAAGTTGCAAACAGTTTGCATTCAAGACTAGTGAAACGAACACCTGTCAAATAAGATCTATTTATGAGCTTACTTCAGCTTCTGCTAAAGAGCACACACATGCTAATCTGTAAACAGCACCTGCATCTAGAAAGCAACTTTGAATTACAGACACAGACTGCTGCCGATGGGGGGGGAAAAATCTTATTTCATCAGGAGAAAAAATGTAAAAACAGCAAAATTTCAAGTGTTGGTATTAGTCAGAGAATGAGTATGGTACAAGAAGTTAAGCTCAAGCCCAGTCTTGCTTTTCCACACCTTGGAGATCACATACGTATTGCGTGTGTAAGAACTGGCACATAAAATGTAGCTGCTGCAACATCCAACGGCTGTCACAGTAACTGTTGTGAACAGTTAATGCTTGCAGTTGTCTAAAGATGCAGAAATGCATTAAAACTAAACAACAATTTAAAAGAAAAACAACCACAAGGTGTTGTAGGGGAAACAGATCTCTACGCCTACACAGCTTTACTTAACTTCTATCCTGAAAACTAGATTTCTGTACCCACCAAGTTAGTGAGCAGTTTTGTGACTCAACCTAGCTCACACTACAGGAGAAGCTGAAAAACATCTGATGTCACACTTCCTATCTTTGCTCTAAGGAATGAAGAAAAAAGTAATAAAATGTGAGATGAAACACTACAAAGTAAAATATAAATTTGTGTACAGTTTTCACTAATCTTTCAAAATTATTTAAGATCTCTTAATGGAAGCTCACATATATTAAACAAGAATTCATTTAAGTTCACAACCACCCTATGAGATTAGAAAAAAAAACATTATCCATTTTACATACATTTAAATTGAAAGTTACAAACTGAAAACCAACTTGAGAAGGAAAAAGTGCTAACAGCAGCTGTGGCTACATGAAAACACAATTTATCTTCCCATCCTTTCCCCATTAGCTAACAGCAGTGTGCAGAAACCCTGAATGCCTGCTACATCACCCACATTTGGTTTAGAAAAAAACCAGGGCAGCAGTGATTCTTGTAGACACAGTACTCACCTCCTTCATAGCCATCAGCTCTCCAGTGTCAACACTGATACAGGTATAGACCTTCCCATACTGGCCTTCACCTGCAAAGTCAGAGTAAGGCAAATTCAGTACACTACCTTCAACAAGCAACAGGTACATCAACTGCAATGAGGAAACATCAGTGAAAGCAGCTTGCCAATGTTTTTTACCTTTCTTTTAATTTAAAACTCCAAGTAGCTTTTAACTGTAACACTTAATGTCACATTCATAGCCCTGAACTCAAGCTGAATAAAACTAAAAACATTAATCTGCTGACCTGAAAGAAAATTTCTCAAGAAAAAGGTTTTCCCCCAAAATCCCAAACCAGAGAGTAAAAAAGTGATCATATGGGGGAAACAATAAGATTGGTGAATTAAATCCCAGAGTTTGAACTCATTTCCATTTGTATTTCTGGTTCTTCCAAATGTAGATCTCGAACATCTTATAGTTAAACACATGCAGATATCACAAGATCATGCCTACGTAATTCTCCTAACCAAATCCTTCTCCTTGTTTCCTGTTATTTGACCAATGAAAACTTCAGTGAAGTGCTACATTAAGAAAATCCTAGCTGCAACAGTATGTTGTATTTTAACATTTTGACTTTAGTAAAGCTGATAATACCTATGCAGAGACCCAAGATTTTTAAAGATAGTCTTTGATTTCCTTCACGAATACTAAGTTTGGTATTTTAGCTAGATAAATGAAAGTATAAAGAACATACCAATTTTGTTTCCTCTCTGCCACTTGAAAGTCACTTTTCTCAAACCTACATGCATGACATTATCATAAGATTTCGGTGTGTCACAAACTTGGCCAATGATGTTCTTCCTTCTCATCTCTCTGTATCTCCTTTCTTCAAACAACTGAACAGACTTTTGCACAGCTTCCATCGGGGCTTGCTTGGAAGCAGTGTCTAAAAAGAGTGATGAACAATTTCCTTGATTGAGAAATATTCACTGTTATATTTTGTAACCTTTTGATAACACATGAAGTGACCAGAGTTATAAGAAAACTATTTTGTGAGTCTAATTAAGATGTAGGAAAAGAATAAGACATTTTAACAATCACATATGAAACTAAAGTAAAATGAGAACAGTGGTACTTTACTAATCATCTCTTACTTGATTCGAGGAAATCACATTTATGAAATGCAACACACTTGTTTGCATTTGACCTGTAACTAACCTCTGATTGTGGAAACAGGGTCATAAAAGCACTAAGGAAAGAAGGACAGGTAAGGTTTTGTTCTACAGAATTATGAGAGGTTTCTTCAAAGACTCATGGCATCTGTTATTTCAAAGATTTAGAGGTATTAGAAACTCCAGCTCTCAAGCCTTGTCATGAAATAGCATCCTAGTGAGACCAAAGAGATCTCACAGCAGCATTAGTGCATCCCTCCTTGTAAAGGACAAAAATTATACACCTGTCACTGCTGGCACCAGTAGCCTAACCTGTTCCTGGCAGTCTCCAAAGGATGGAGATACTGATACTCCCAAACTATATATTCTACTCCCCTACCCATAATTAATAGTACTTCCTCTATACTAAATACGCCTTGCTGTCGTTTTAAAACAAAATCTTTGTCTTTTTCACAGTGGACAGTAAAACCAGTTCCCATTACAGCTATCTTCTAGAAATTTTCAAGTTTTCCCTCATTGTTTTTTTAGTTTAAACAAACTCAAATTCCTTCAGTATTTATGTTCTGACTTCTTGAATTCAAAACAAGAATTTGTAATTCCTCCTGTGTTCTGTGTAAGACACATAATGAGACCAGTTTCTAACGTGACAGAAATGTTTTTCTCATGTTTTATGAGGCTCTACCCTGCCACAATACATGCAAACAAGCTTCATGTATCAATCCATACAGTATAGGAGTGTCTGAAGTAATCAAGTTACTTTCAGTTACATGAAAATCAGTAGTAGGGCAGAGAGGAAGAGGCCCCACAATAGCCTTCAATTTAGGAAACAGTGTGGGATCACACACTATGAGACACCCAAAATAAGAAAATCCCACACTGGGGAGAGATCTTCTTGTGATTTTGTTAGCAATATCCTACACCTGCAATGAGGGTTTTATTTTTTGTCCTATGCATAAAGCTGTGAAAACCTCTTCACAATCCACAATAAAATCCAACCTTTCAGTACAATTTAACAGACATTACATTACAGTGACCATAAACACATACCTTTGGTCTGGTTGATTAATGTTCTGAGCTCCCAACTCCGCCGGGATGAACCACTTGAATCTCCTTTTGGATACAATGGCTCTAGAGAAATAATAGTGTGAGCACAAAAGTAGCTTTATGTCTTATTAAGGATTATGCCACTATATTCAGCAGAAGCTAAGATCTTACATATAGGACTAATACACCCTACATGTAGAGCAACATATGCTCTTGAAACCAAAATCAACTTCACTTTAGAAAACAAATTATAAAATAGAATTTCATTTATACAGAAACAGAGGTCTCCTTCCACAACTGAGGGAAGCACTTCAAGCCAGGGTACTCAGAATCAAATATGCAAAATATCTGTAAAAAATAATTTTCTAAGGTTCCTTGGAATAAGACTTGTATTCATTCCAACCTAAGCCACCTTCCTTTTCATACAGATACCAAAAAAAAATGGAATAAGCATGAGGCAGACAATGTTTTCAACATTTGCTTAAAAACTAACAAAGATGAAAAAAATCTCCCACACCTCTTAGTAGAAATTTTTAAGGCATTTCTCTCTATGAAATCCAGTGTGGATGACCACAATATCAACTCTATTTTGCTTCAGATTTTGTACTTCCTTTTAATTTTCACAATCAATCTTCCAAGGTATTTGCTGCAATAAAAACCACATGTACAGGGGCTGGGGAAACCTGAAGGAAAAGCCCTGATCAGGACATCAAGTCACACATCCTGTCCCTTCTTCCAGGATTCAAATAACAGCAAGTATTTCTAATATGAATACTGCAGGGACAAAGAACTGGACAGAAAACACTTCACTGTCCTGATGGATCCAGTTCATACCTCATTAACAGTGTTTGGAAATTTACTATCAAATGGGGTATATAATTGAGAAATCCTATTACTAATTTCATTTTGAACACTAGAACTTAGTACAGCACCAGGAAATCCCTTCAGATACAATTCAGAAACAATATGAATGGCAAGAGAATAGTGGATATGTCTGAGAACAGAAGGACTTATTCTGACCATATAAGCCTACACGTTAAAAATCTAAGATTTCTGAATGAGATGAGGTGAAAAAAATTTTTGGAAAGGGTAATAACTGGGAACAGAGAGAAATATGTTAATGACATAAAGCATCTGCACATCCAGGTCACAATTTGTTACTGTGACAATCACCTTCTCGCTCTTCAGTGGGACTGGAGTGACGACTAAGGGATCTGAACTGCAATTCAGCTGCTATTGAAGCAAGTCGATCATTTTCAGGGACACTGGAACCCCTGTTAAAAAGAGCCATCATACTAATTAACTTGCCATTAGTATTTATTTAGTGCAATGCTAATTTAACTGCAATTTTTAAGAGACAGAACTTCTGAAGCCTAGGATATGAACCATGAAAGCAACACTAAAGAAAAACTGATGCCAGAAGGTAAACAGAAAACCCTCTCTATGCTATTTTGCCCCCAAAATGAAGACTTTTTATATGATTTTAGTTATGCTGCTCTATGAAAAAGACCTAAGCTTCCAAAGCATAAACTACTTCAAACTGTTTCTTGCCCATAGCAACAGAATCCATTTTCATGACTTGTAACCTACTGCAACAGACAGCTGCTGCAGGATACAGCTTGTGCCAGGGTTGGATATACAATCAGAACTGATTCAGCTGGGTGATAATGTGAGCCACATCACCAGATGAAAGGTAGTAACTGAATTCATATGTGCCTAATGCACTGCAAATACAGTCATAGTCCACAGTCATTAAGTCAGAACTAGTGGGAAGAAACAAGCTGGTTGACAGGAAGGACACTGTTACATGACAGCAGCCTGATCGCTTGGAGGCCCCAGTTCGTCCAGACAGCACAGAGTGGAACCAGATGCCTCAGAGTAAGAGCCAGATGAATAAGAAGGCTGAACAGAAGGAAAAAAAATACTAAGAGAAACGAGACTTAAATTATTAGGTCTTCAGGCACCTTCCTCCAGCCCTAGACAACGATTAGTCCACTCATATTTTAGAGACACAAATTCCTTGTGGAAGTCCTTCTACCATTAACTCCCTTTTGGACAAGGCTCCCTTTCAATTTTTAAAGTCTGATGGGGAAGAATTGTGACTGGTGTCTCCTTAACATAATGCTTTAGAGGTATGAGCTAAACATTACTGAAAAGTCGGCAACATTGTTAAATCCTTCACTGAAAGCTAACAACTACAAAAAGATAAAAGATACTTGGCATCCCAAGGTGCACACACACCCGTAAGAGGACTACCCTACCGTCCTAAAGTTGTTGCCAAATTGTGTCTGATTATTACCTAAGAAGAGTTTAAAAAAAAAAAAAACAAAAAAAACCAAAACCAACGACCTTGAGAACAGAAGCCAAAACTGAAGACAACCTATTCCCATGCAAATGTTCTCCATATGATGTTTGCTTTGCACTTCCTTCTACTGCCCCACTAGATTTTATAAGTTTGAGCAGGAACTGAAACTAAACTAGTGCAAATCCCCATTATTCTTCAGGAAGTTGAGGTTTTAATGAGAAAGAAGGCTAAGGTGGTTCTCAGCATATACAGAGCAACAATTCCTGATGCACAAAATGCTTAAAAACAAGCAAAGCTACACCACCTCTAAAATGAGGCAGCAGCTGAACAGAGGACCCTAAGCATCACAGCTTTGAATGCAGGTGCCTAAACTCCATTTCAGGCCCACCTTAGGCATCCACACCTTTTATTGATCCAGAAAGTCTGTATGCACATTATTAGGCAAAAATTACAGTAAAAGAGAAGAATGCTTGACAATTTTTGGCTCCAGCCTTGGATATATAATAAAATGATGAATAATAACTCAGCTCATAAATTGAACATCTATATAAGTTATTTGTGTGAACCTAGTGTAAATGTATAAATATCAGAAAGCTCAATGTAAACAACCAGGTATTGGTGCATTGAATTTTAATTTCTAGTTATATTATATTGACTTTTTTTTCTTTTGGTTGTTATTGTTGTTAAGAAAAACTTCACTAGAACTATGGTGGCATTTGTGCACTAGGCACTGCCTAGTACAATTGATTTACAAAGTTCCTACGTTCAACTTTTCCTAAACATTTACTGCTTATAATCATGTCTTAAATGTCTAAAGAGTTTCTGGAAAGCGTACAAAATTTCTGTCTTTGTGCTGTTCCAGCACTGGACTCCACACTTTGCCAAACCACAAAACACTTCATTGATCCAAAAGATTCCCTTTCTCTTTTGGAGCACAAATAAAAGAAATTCATAATTAAGACTGCAATGCATCAAAGTTTGCAACTTTCTTTTAACAACAGTAAAACAAAAAAAAGAAAATTGTAGAAATATATTACATTGTAGTATCTTGCCTTCCTCAATAAACAAAACCCCTAAAAAAAACCCCAGCAGCCTACAGAACTCTGTCTCTGCTTTCATAAATTTTTTCTTCAAATTATTCCTAGCTCATACCAGGTATTAAATGCTACTTAAAAATCCAGACAGTGCATAAAAAAAAAAAAAAACAAGATCATGGGTTATTTTATGAACAACCACCAGAAAAATAAAAGCTGAGAACTCTAACAAAAATACAATTCTACAAAAAACACTAATTATCCATCCCACCGTCAGCTTATAAAGCGGCCAGAACCTCTCAGTGAAAATTCTCTAGAATGTTACATCTTGAAAGGGCTATTCAAACGCTGCAGACTACTGCCTACTCTGTCTTTTTCATGAGGGGGCTTAAAACAGAGGCATGAAGGATAAATAATGTCTGTATTTGAATGACAACAATTTCAAGATGTATTTTCAACCAAAAAAGGCCTAGATTCATAAGCTATACATCTGGAGGCTACTGTAAAAGGTGCAAGTCACATCTTGTAATAAAAATAAACTGAAAAATCTTGCAGAAAAGATGGCATATGAAAAGTGGCAATTTACTTCCCTCTTAACAGCTTAATGCATGCTTCTGCTATGCATCTGATAACACATCAAACTATGATGGTTTGCTGGCTCACAATCAAAAATTACTTATTACAAAACAATTCATAATCAAGTCATATCAATTTCACTTTGGTCACCATCAATCTGTTGTTCCTTCACCACCTTTTTTTTTCTCTACCAGCTGTGTGATGTAGTCAGATATGTGTATCCATTCATATGAATTTCTGTACCAGAGAACTTTCAGTACTCTGCAGTAGAAGTAAGAATCCAAAAAGCTATTTTTAAACCGTAAGGTAACACCACTGTGTTAAGAGCAGGCTTTTCACAGTCAAGGGTGCAGGGGAAAAAAAGGTAAAATAAAATCGGGAGACACATCAGTAGTCTGACTGTAATACGGGAAGAAGAAATACCAACAGTCTAAAATTGTAACAGACAAATCAAAGGTCAAAAAACAAGAAAGATACTAACACAGGTCTGTCAAAAAAAAAACAAAAGTAACTTGTGATGATACAGGAGTAGTTTCTGTTACATATCCTGATACAAGAATAGTTTCTTTCACATTAAGTTTATTCTGCACCACCCTAAGAAGCCAAAGGTGTAGCAAGAAATAATTTTTAAAAAAATCCTCATGTATCTAATTTTGCATTTGCCACTATATAATATTTCAAAACATTTATGATGGACAATAACAATACAAAAACTGCTTGCTAACATGAAAAAAATGAAAATCCTGGTGCTTATTTGTATCTTACGGTTATCTTGGTGAAAGTGATTCTATGATTCTAAGTGTTAGTTACCAGTACTAATTATTTACTAAAGCTATACCAATGAGCTGACTGGCATAGGTTCATTTCATGGACATTTTAATGAGCAAATCTGTAATCTATGTTAGAACTGCATGCTGTAACTACCACATTGTTCAGGCATTTTAAATCTGAAAGTGGTCTCATCACCAATTTCTAAGACACGTGATTTTGCTTAAGTCGAACATGAATGAAGCAGCCAGTGGAAGACATGATGGGAGGGAAGAGCACGGTGCAAACGATCTATTAGGATGCACGTGGAAACAGTTATGTGGGTGATGTAGGGAGGATGAGTCTGCTACGTCACGGAGCGGAGCTACCTGGTCTCATTTGCACTGCTGAGAGGTTTGGGCTGGGCTGAGTCGCTCCCAATGGGAGCGGGGCGACTGACAGCAACACTGCCATGGCTCCGCGCGTCACAAGGGACACTCCGCGTGCTGTGGCAAGAAGAAAAACTTCAGGAAACAGTTAAAAAAAATGTATGGAGTTGAAAGTTTGTTTTAGAAACAAAATATTGAAGTGTGTATAATGATGCCTGATTTTAGAAGTTTTTCAATTCCATAAAGATTTCTATGCGGAATAACTCCGGGTCTCAGAAGCTTTGTGGGCTGCCAATGTGTACAGCAATAATAATCCTCAAAATAAAAATCTTCAAATCTTTAGAATAGCATTAGTTTCTGCCAACAGCTAAGTGACTTCTGAAAAAAATGTCAAGTGTAGAGTTTCTCACTGTTGTCATATTCTTGAGAAATAGGGCCCTCTGTGTAAAATTATGCATGGTGATGTTTATTTCTCATTTTTTTTAAACTATTTTTGCATTAATTCTCATGTCAACTCTTTCAGAGGCAGGAGAAAAGATCCACTGTTTTAGGCTTATTCACAGCAGGTTGGTAATGACGCAGAAATGCCACCATATTTCAGAATGCTACATTTTTAAGTTCCACGTACGTAAACTACAGAAAGCACTGCCACAGGAACTTAGGCAGGCATTCAAAGTCGGGAAGGCAATAAAAGTCTTGTTAATGAGCAGTTTTCACTGAATTAAAGCTTTTTACATTGAAACACTGGTTTCAGGAAAGATAAAGGGGATAAAGAATGACTTCAAAGTGAGAAAGCATGCACCAACAGAAAGGGGGTGAGCAAGCAGCAAGAATAGGAAACTTGTATTGTCCTTAAAAGCACATCAGTAAAATCTGGATCACTTACATGCTAATTTTTCCTATTTGTTTTGCCCTCACAGGGAAAGAAAAGGTGTTCCAATTACTGACATTCAGCATAGCCAAGAGAGGGTAAAACAGTTTAAAATGCCATACTAATGCTAAATACCTGAAGCCTTCAGGCGTGGGGATGATGAGATGAGGATTTGGTGGATCACTATGGCACCGAGGCACTTTTACAGGACGAGGACTGTTTCGATGAACAGCTGCAAACATAAAAACAGATCACATTTACTAAGATGTCAGAAAAACTCTGTTAGGGCTATTTCAAGACACAGAACTAAAACAAATTCCTATTTACAGAGTTAAGTGTGAAGTGGCATACATTTTCTTATCCTTTAAGAAAAATACAAATTATTTCAACTTTAAATAAATCGTGTATATTAACACTTTTCATATTATTGTATTATTTAACTCATCCATAAAATAATGAAAAATCTCCAGATAGTTAAAAACTGGCAATTAGAAAATGTGTACGTACTTCATACAAACTACTTCATTATTTCTACTTCACAAATTAATTTATCTTATTGCAAAAATAAACATTAACAAACCAAGTAATAATTAGAACACCAAACAGCATTATTATGTTTCCTTTGCATAAGAATTGAGCTTTCTCAGACAATAATGGAAAGCAAATTAAGCTGTGGATAAAACCCACATATGACAGTTTTAATGCCCCCCATGACAGTCTGCCCCAAGGAAGTGGTACGAATGGACAGGGCAAAACCTAAATGAGCAGTCACCATCTTTATGCCTAATTCAGTGCCTCCAAGAGCAGTGTGCACCATCTGCCCTCAACTCCCCCTTAATTAGTAAGAAACATACTGTGGCAGTCACATCTCAAGACAGCTGGGTGCCCACCAAACCATGAGCCAGCACTTTCTGCCAGGCTAGGTCCCTCTCAGTGAGCTGAGTTTCTGCCCTGTTTGCACCACTAGGGCAAGCAAAAGATGCCAGGGCCAGGTGTTGGTTGTCCTGCTATAATTCGTGAATACGCTAGCAGGACACCCAAAGGGCAGATCCTAACCCACCCAGCTAGATACAGGCTGTTTCACAAAGCAAAAAGACAGGATAAAATAAAACACCAGGAGATACACACAGATACGTGTTTAGAGGCAGCAGTGTGAACACAACTGGATCCTCAGCTTTGGGAAAACGGGTGAAGACCACAGTGGGTTTAAGTCCTTCAAAGTGGTAAGCAAATGTAACTGGGAAGCCTTATTTTTCTCCTAATCAGAAGACAGGAATGGGTATCTGCAAGATCTGCAGCCAGGATACAGTTTATGTTAAATTTCACATGTATTAAAGTTTCAGACTGCTGTTCAAGTCTGCAGCATTCATCTGTGTCATCCCCTCCCCATGCCCCTGAGACAAAAGCTGTTGAGCAATTTAGTTTGTGTGATCTGCTGTGTCTGCAATAGCATTTATAAGAGTTTCAGTAATTTGGCATCATCACACTGGTGATTCACCTAAAACAGGCCTCCCTCTCAACAACAGTACTAAAAGTGAATGTACAGGTTTTACATCACTGTACAGAATTTGGCTAAATTTGATTTTACACTATGCTTCTTTCCAAAGGAGTGGACTGACTTTCATTGCAAAAGGTTTGTCAGCGATTAGACTTTCTCATCAAAATTATATCAAAACAAGCTTTCCTGAAAAACTGGAAAACCTCCTACTGCTGGGGGCAGATTCTTCTCCCCTTATGTCTTCTACCATCAAGCCTGCCCAGGAAGTGGACACCAGGAGAAAGATAAAAAAAAGATAACAAAGTATTTTGAAAAGTAAACGAGTCAATGGAGCTGAGAGGAGGAAGAGAGAAACAGTGCTGAGAAAAAAATGGGTAAAAGGGATGCACTGCTGACAAAACATTCTTTTCTCAAAATACACAATCAAATATGTTGATTTCACACTAATAATATCAACATTTATATCTATAAAGATGTATTTTACACTAAGCTGTATTTTATATTGGGGAACTATTTTGCACAGCCCCCATGTATAATCTGTGTGTACTTGATAATATAAAGTCCATTAGAAGCATAAACGTCTGCGGTGCCAAAGTGTAAATAACTGCAGTGCCACAATGAAAGTTTGGGAGCGGGAGCCGTAACTGCCTTCTTAATGTTGAAATCACTTCTTTACCCAACACGGCCCTTTCCTAGAAGATTTGCAAGACTTCACAGGAAGGACAAAATCAGAGGAAAGCATCTGTAAAGCTTTGAAATTTCTTGAGTAAAACCACCATGTATTTACACTTTATCAGACAACAATGGTTTCACATCAACAATCACAAAAAGATTGAAAATGCTTTTATTGGTATTTCTTGCACTTTAAAAGTACTTTACAACCAAAATTCTGTAACAGCAGCAGCAAAGCTCCAGAACAAATGCCAGTAACTTCTGCCTTACCAAGGTACAAACCTGTAACAGGACTGTGAGGTTTTCCAATAACATGGCCAATGCACTCATTCATCAAAGCCTGTAAACTCTAAAAAAGACAAACATAAAAAGTTGTGATGTTTTGTTAGAAGAAGGTTGATGGTCATGCGATAAAGTTCAAAGTAACAAAATTACATTGTTCAAGTACATAATCCATAAGATAAGCACCCCTGTGTTCTACCTATTATATTAAACTTCTGGATCCACATTAATGTTTTGACTTAATCGATTTTTTTAAAACTAAGACTAAGGAAGTCTTAGTTTTGTCTTGCCTTTTGTCCTTGTCAAAATTACATAACTGTTAGAACTGAACAGTGACACATCATAAAGAACATTTCAAAATATAAAGGTAGTGGAACTTATTGTCCATTGTTAACAAAATTAAAATCAAGCTTCCTGGAAAGAGCTGTAACAACCTTCTCTGCCCTCCCCCTTCACATCCCAAGAAGAAACACCTAAAAAAATTGAGTGAGAATACGATGGTCTGAATCGCAAGATGAAAACGTGTGTAACAAAAAATACGAAGCCCTGCATATTAAAAGAAATACACTTTCCTTATCTACACATGAAGCTAACAAAACTTTCATGCGAGGGATTTTAATAGTTAAAATCACTGAATTGGGCCTCAGGCAACCTGAGCTCAATTATTAGGTGTACTATTCACTGTGTATGTAACCCTGGACAAGTTATTAAATCTTCCTCTGGTTCAATTTACTTGTCAGAACACCACGGATATAATATAACTTCAGAAAGCAGTAAAATTATGTTCTTTGGTAGAGCTGCTGTGAGGGTCACTTCTATATGCCAGTCACTCAGAGCAGCCAGTATCTTCCAGAAATTCAAAAACTTAGTGAAGACCAGGAAATCCAAGGACTAAGAAAAAACGAAATTATAACACTAAAGAAGTGTTGAGCTTGAGACTGGCATATTTTACCAATGCAGACTGAGCTAGAATTTCATCTTGAAATGTAGAGCTCTAAATCTAGACCATCATTATTCCATGACATGATGTAGTATCTAAGAGATCAGGATTGACATTGCCCTTTCCAGGTAAAATACTGTGACCTGTGCTATACAGATTAATCAAAGTGGCTTCAAGTGATGATCTCCAAAACTGAAATCCCGTTTAAGAAAGAAAAAAGTTCAAAAATGCAGTTAAGGTTTTGCGCTCCCCCTGTTTCTCTCCCCTTTACTTGTTCAAAGTCTGTTTTAGAAACTGTGTCAAAGCAGAAGAATTTGAGGGGCTACTTCCTAAAGCTAGATACCAGCTTAACTCTGTCATTAAGGCAGTCAACCCTTTCCTAGCAACACAAATGCAGGACTAACACATAACTTACTAGAGAGCTCCTGATAAGAACTCGTGAAAAAAAGACTAGACCATATCATTTCTGTATTATGCAAGATTAATGTGGTTGGCATTCCATAACACATCTTGAAATTAGTAAAAATCAAGACGTGCTGACACTCACATTCTGCTATTTTGTGGCAACTGTGCTTTCACTTCTCTGTAGTATTGTACCAAGATCAGAGAAATAAACTCTCAGAATTTTATTTTCACAGGAAAAGGAGGAAGGCAGAGCACACAAACCAAAAGCTTTAGTCTACTATTTTTTTCACAATAAAAACAAAAGAAAGATGCTTTAACATCTGTTTCATGTTGGAACAATTTGAAAATAAAAATCTTTAAACAGTTGTGATTTTGTATTCATATCCACAGATGAATTTGGGTGTTAGTTACGCCTCAGAAGCTTACGTTTAAAAATTCATTATGACAACTATAAGTCTCTGTAGAAAGCTGCTGTCAACTTTCCAAGACACAAAGGGAAGCGGCCTCCCAAGACAGTACCAGCAACTTGAAACCATTACTGGCAATGGTCACAAACCTACTCTCTTCAGACTCGAACAAACAGAAGAGATAGCACCATCAACAGTGATATATAACAGCAATTGTTTCAGAACTGCATCTGTGTTTAGATGTTGTTTCATAAAAAGCACCCCTGAAAACATATACTGATAGCTTCACAAGCATTTACAAATAAACACCCACAGAATAATTTATTCATACCAAGAAGTCATCTTCTGGGAGAGCTGAAATAAATGCTGGCTCAATGGCTTGAAGAAAATCAAAACCTTGAGTTGCCCATCTATGTAAAAGAAAAGACAGAAAATTAAATGCTCTTTGGCTAAAGCCATCATTAAGAGTTTCAACCACATCCAAGAACAGTAGATAACAGTTAATTATTTTTCCTCTGGAAAATACGATAAAATCTTTGTAAGAAAACAGACTAATATACAAAACATAAAAATTTTACCTCGTATCCAGTTTTATTCAGATAAAGACTGATTTGAGCAAGGACACTGCCAAATAAGGTGAGCAGGCCATGCTATGTATCTAAACCTATATATCTGCTATCTTCAGAACAGAATCATCAACTCAACCATAATATGTTTCAGAGCAACAAGCCAAACCACTGCGTTCCCTGCCTGAAGTCTCCTTTATGAAACAAGATTGAAAAGATACTAAAGATTTCATGACTATCTGATTAGCAACGACTGGGCATCAGTGGTTTCATGGGCTAGACTGGTAAAGTAAAACAAGTAAGTAACTTGGCTGGAGTGAGTTGTGTCTTCAGCCACTTGCTGTCCCCACTGCTTCCTCTTTGACCTACTAGAACTAGCAGCTGCAACCTACAAAATACAAACAGAATCATAGGATATCCTGAGTTGGAAGAGGCACACACAGATCATCAGAATTGAACTTCTGACTCCACACAGGGCAACACAGAAGTTAAGAGCACAATCCAAATGGTTCTTGAACACCAACAGGCCTGGGGCCATGACCATTTTCCTGGGGAGCTTGTTCCAGTGCTTGACCACCTCTCAGTGAAGAACTTTTTTCCTAATACCCAATCTCAACCTCCCCAAATGCAGCTTTAAGCCATCTCCTCTTGTCCTGTCACCAGAGAGAAGACATGAAGCTGCAGATAGCAACTCATTCTCTTCCCTAACCTGAGCAAACCTAATATCCTTAATTACTCCTCATTACAACTTGTCCTTTAGTTCTTTCACCATCTACACTGCCCTTCTTTAGACACACTGCAATATTTTTATGTCCTTTGTAGATTGTGGAGCCCAAAAGTGCACACAGCACTCGAGGTGAGGCTGCACCCATGCTAAACATGGTGGCACAATCACTCCTTCCAACTGGTCAGATGTACTGTGCCTAAGGCACCTCAGGATACAGTTGGCCCTTTCCACTACCTGGGCACATCACTGACTCAAAGCTTACAATCAGCAAGAACCCTGAGGTCCCTTTCTGAATGGCTGCACTCCAACCTCTCGCCTCTGATCTATATGTATACCCAGAGTTACAGTACTCCAGGTGCAAAATCTGGCATTCGCCCTTGTTAAATTTCGTAAGGTTGGTTATTGTCCAGCACTCATAATATATTAAGTTCTCTCTGTATGGTCTCTGTGCCCTTGAGTGAATCAATATCTCCTCCTAATTTAGCATGGCAAACTTATTTAGTATGTATACAACTCCTATATCCAGGTCATTGAAAAAAAACATTGAAAAAAACTGGCCTTAAAATTAAGCTCCAAGGAACACCCTAGTGACTGGTTGCCACCCAGATGTCACTTCATTTACTCCAATTTTTTGAGCCCAACCCTTCAGCTCTTCCTAAAATTACCATGGCAGTAACAAGTTGGCTGTTACCTGGGTCGAGTGCCTCGGCCACTCTCACATTTTGTTAGCACATAATTCATCCATTTTCTGGCAAAGTTGATATATTTGTCTCCAATTTTCTGCCTGAATTCTCCAGACATCAGACGAACAACTTCTTTATGGTACTGTAAGAAACTGAAGATTACTTTTCACATATTATTAAGAAGAACAATATCCAAAATATGGAGTATCTGCAGGCTAACAAAACTCTACAGTATAGTGACAGTCATATCCTATCCTTAGACAAAATTACTTTATGCAAGCAGTTGCCTATTTATAGAAAAAAAATAATCAAGAAAAGTATGATACAAAATATGCTACAGTGAGAGGCAGTACTGAGCCATACTGCATTCTTCTGTGTGCATCAGGCACGTGCTGATGTTTAACAGTGTACACATCATTGAAGAAACATCCTACATAAACACTTGGTTCTGTAATCAGAGATTGAACTGCAAAACAGTGTTTATTTTTAGTTATATTGCAGTAACATTAGGGGATAAAAAAGTTATCTATATACCAGCTATATCTTGTAACACTATCCTAGAAGTATGTTAGGGTATGACACAATCTTAAAAAAATTTTACAAAGCCCACAGGAATCAAATAGCAAAACAGTTAAAGCATCTGAACATAATGTTTTGAATGTCTGCACTCCAAGGCAAGCACTCAAAAGCTTGCACTGCATCAAAGAACCACCATAAACTCTAAAGGAATGTCTCATGTTACAATATTATGCTATTCTAGGCTAAAAAACTGTGAGAAGGAAGTTAAACCACAGGGTGGTGGAGTCACCATTCTTGGAAGTACTCAAAAAATGAGTAAATGTGGCCCTTTGTGATATGGTTTAGTGAGCATGGTGGCACTCATTTGAAGGTTGAACGTGACCTTGGAGGTCTCTTCTAACCTTAATGATTCTGATATCATCTAAAATGCTGCCAAGCAGCAGAGCTTACAAGACTATACCTGAAATAATCAAGTTCTTAAAAGCTTTTTAGATTTCCAGGCATTGCTAATTTAACAGATTTATCAAATTCATCTGTTGCTTTCCAACTAATTTCATGTAAAATTTCTGAGGCAACACATTTTTTTATGATGTTCTGCTAAAACTGGGAAGTCAGAGCTCCCTAGAAATTACCAAACATGAGGCCCATCTATATGAAGGACTGCAAGGAGGATCCAGAAAACAACAGACCTTTCAGTCTGAAAGTTATGGATCATCCAGTACAGGACAACAAGGAGATTAGGCCCAGCCAGCACGGGTGTGTGAAAAGCAGGTCCTACTTGACTGACCTGATCTCCTCCTACAACAAAGTGAGCCACTTAGTGGATCAGGGAAAGGTTGTGGATGTCATCTACCTATATTTTAGTAAAGCTTTTGACATCTTTTTCCACAGCATTCTTCTGCAGAAACTGGCTGCTCGTGGTCTGGACAGAGGTTCACTCTTCACTGTGTAAAAATCTGGCAGGATGGCTGGGCCGAGGGAGTGGTGGTGAGTGGTGCTACCCCCTGTTGGCAGCCAGTCACTATTGGGGTTCCCCAGGACTCAGTTTTGGGGCCAGTCCTGATCTTTATCAATGATCTGGACCAGGCAACCAAAGGCACCCTCAGTCAATTCACAGGCAACACCAAGATGAGTGGGAGTGTTGATTTGCTGCAGGGCAGGAAGGCTCTGCAGAGGGATCTGGACAGGCTGGATTGTTGGACCAAGGCAAACTGTATGAGGTTCAACAAGGCCAAGTGCCAGGTCCTGCACTTGGGTCACAACAATCCCATGTAGCACTATAAGCTGGAGGAAGAGTGGCTGGAAAGTTGCCTGGGATAAAAGGACCTGAGGGTGCTGGTTGACAGCCGGCTGGACATGATCCAGAGTGTGCCCAGGGCAAGGCCAATGGCATCCTGGCCTCTACCAGCAATAGTGTGGTCAGCAGGACTGAGGCAGTAATGGTACTGGGCACTGCTGAGGTTGCACCTCAAATACTGTGTTGGGCACCTCACTACAAGAAAGACATTGAGGTGTTGGAGCAAGTCCAGAGAAGGACAACAAAGCTGGAGCACAAGTCTGGTGAGGAGCGGCTGAGGGAGCTGGGGTTGTTCAGCCTGGAGAAAAGGAGGCTCAGGTGCTTATTGCTTTCTACAACTACCTGAAAGGAGATTATAGTGATGTGGGTGTCCATCCCTTCTCCCCAGTAAAAATTGTTAGGACAAGAGAAAACAGCCTTAAATTGGGCCAGGGGAGGTTTAGATTGGATATTAGGAACAATTTCTTCACTGAAAGAGTGGTCAGGCATCAGAACAGGCCACAGGAAGTGTCTGAGTCCCCATTCCTGGAGTTATTTAAAAGACGTGTAGATGTAGACATGGTTTAGTGATAACCTGGTAGTAGTGAGTTAACAGTTGGAATCAATTATCTTAAAGGTCTTTTCCAACCTAAATAATTCAATGGTTCCATAAATTCTTCGTATTTCCACAGTTACTAGTTACCTTATTTGCACCAATGTAAAACCAGATATTTCAATTGGTTTTTGTTTCCTTACCTCAAACCCAAAATTATAACCCTGAATCATGGCTTCCCGGTAGTATTGCTGCAAAGTGGCAGATTCAGATTCATCAACTTCAGCATCAAACTCAGATGTGAACATGTGATCAACTCTATCAATGGCACTGCTTATCTTATTGCATAGCTGTAATGCATCATTCTGAGTAACAACAAAAAGGGATGGGGGGAATATCAACATATTATTTAGTCTTGTCAACTGTAGAATATAAGGCAAACGTGAGTCTAACAATTACATTATGTTAAATGAAAAGGTACTGCAATGCCACAAAAATTCATTCAGTCTTGGAAAAACAAACATTTTCCAGCAGTTGCACAAAGCAAGTCCTGTAATTAACTCAAGCACTATAATGAAGTTTGCTTGCATGTGATTAACTTTAAAAACAAAGACAGCACAAGGGTGAGTGGGGAATGAACAAAAAAACCACAAAACAAACAAAAACATCCAACCAAAACCAGACAGACAAGAAAGGAGAAACTGAGTTCTACTATCTATAGTGTGACCAAGCCTTTGGCTCTATTTTCACCTCGGTATATGGACACAGCCTCTATTGAATGCAGGGACTCGATACTGCCACTTAAAAAAGCCCAGCAAACAAACAAACAAAACAAACCCATCAAAGAAAACACTCACACAACAAAATCAAAAGCAAACAAACAAAAAAACCCCCACACCACATCCACAAAACAAGCAAAGAAAGATAAAAAACCCATACCAAATCCAATAGAAAATAAACAGAGAGACTACCCCCTTTTGCATCTTCAAATATGGGAAGAAAAGTTGTTTGTTGCAGATCATTGATTTTGATAGAATTTGTTTTCAGAAAATCACATACTTTCTTTCAATTCAATATTGCTGTCACCCAAAGAGGTATTCACTCTGTTGCTAAGGTATTTCATCTGCATTATGGACTTGTTTCCCAACTACGCAATGCAAAAATGATTACACCAATATAGCTCAAAAACACACTCACAAGCCATTTGCAAAAACAGAGTGAACACTGTACTGAAAGTAAAGTTCATAGAGGACCACCATACAACTTACAATTGCAGAATATGCCATTAGCTTTGCAATCAAATCTTCTTCCACTTTTTTACTTATCAGTGAGCAAAGCACCATCAGTTTTGCCAAAAAATCTCAAAACCTGCTTACCTTTAGCTGCTGTAGAGCTTTGGCGATGATTGGTTGGCTGGATGTCTGTTCCTGGTGCAGAGATATGAGCCCTTCAATAGACTGCTGGAAAGCTTTTCTCTGACTCACAAGGTGGGCAGACTGAATGACTACAAGGAGGAGGTTATCAACCTAGAATACAAGACACCACTAGTTCTTGTAAACAAAATCCCCTCTGTAAAAGCATATCCAATATGACCAGATTCCAACCACTTACTTTTTAAATTCTAATATATGAAAGACCTCTCTTGTCACTATGCATGAAAATCTAAATTCACACAGAAAAACTTGATGCTGGCAACTAAACTCAAACTCTCATCTAGTGAGCAGAGTTCCATTAGGGTAAATGCCACAGCAAGTTTTCATGGGGAATGCAGTCCTATTCACCTTTGGAAAATATGGGAAACACTGCATTAAGTTATCTCCAGATTAGCTATACACAAAAAAAAAAGCAACAGCTAAGCAAAAATAATTACATCTTCTCAAAGCAGATGGAAATAACAACCATCACAAAGGCAAAGAGTTTTTACCAAAAAACTCGACATACTTCAGGACAAAATCCCACTATTCAACAGGGAAGAACATAGATTTAACACATAGTATTTGCTCAAAATTTGAAAATTATCAATATGTAGTATGTTTTGGAAACCAGAGCTCAGATATGGCACAAGTCTATAAAAGCATACATCACAGATGGTGCTGCCATACTAAGCTCTGCTGATTTCAAACTATGGACAATGCATCTGCAACAAGTTACTCACAAAACAAGACCTACTTCATCCCCAAAGAATAATTTCATGCTTAAAATTCTTTAAGTGTTGATGAGATCCTTTCATTTGATAAGTATTTTTTAAATAATACCTTACATCTTCTCTAGTTGGCAATCAAAATGCATTTTTTTAAGACACAATCTTTCTGAAGGACATTTTATTTCCTAACCTTTCAATCCTAAATTTAAAAAAACCTCGTAAGTATTACAGACATATAAACACACATATATAGTGTTTTACATACACTTGCATATGTAAGAAACCATTTGCAAACCAAATTTCATCTATTGCTGTTTTCATTTTCTGAATGAAATACTAACTTAGATAGAAGTCCGAAGAACTTGTAAGCACTTAATCAAATGCTGGTTTTTTATTGGAACAACAGGCAAACAAGAAACAATATGTTTGCACGTTAAAACCAGCAGTATATTGTGGAGTGACTTTTTCAACTGCCTGTAATTGCTAGAACCCTCTGAATGCTAAAGGTCAGGCACAGTGACATGGAAAGTCACTCTCTTCCTGGACAGTCCAGCCCATTTATGGTAGGGATCCAAGGAACTGCATGACATACCAAAAGGAAAATTCATGTAGCTTAACATAAGGATATGAGAACATGAGGGGCAGGGAGCTGGCTCAGCTGTCAGAGTGCAGCAGAACTGCTTGGCAGGGAGCCCCTGTTGGCTTGGGAAGAAGGAAAGTATGACTGGAAACATTTCTTCCTGCAGAACTGTTGAACATTCAGTAACTTCCAGAGAAATTTAACATTAAATGTCACAATTCATCCAAAATCAAGAGTAACTGATTTCATGCCTCAGTGTGTGGAAGGCACACAACCATCACATGTTCTTGGTGACTGATGACTTCTTAATAAAATGTACAGTTTTCAAGTGTTAACCGCACTTCTGAACACCCAACTAGATATTAAAGGAATCTCTATTATACAAGTACAACCCTGAAAAATGCACATTTGTAGAGACTGATCCTGCCAGAAAATGCTACAATCCATTTAATATTTGCATTTAACACAACTAAGAATCAAACGTATTCCTGAATTTAACTTATTACCTATAAAAGGATATATGCTTCATTTCAATCACTTCAGTTAATCTGATGGAATAAGCATTCATAGAAGTGTGGAGATGACAAACAGTGGGGGAAAAAGACCAAACCCACCTGCATGGTGCGCAGCGTATCAACAGTTTCTACTTGTGGCACTACTTTGACCGGCTGACCCTCCCATGCACTCCAGCTGTCATCTAATTCATGGTCTTTGTCACTGTGTTTGGTCATTAGCAAGTAGGCCTCATATGTAAGCTCATCTGAATCCTTGGAGCAATCCTTCCCAGCAGCCGCATTGAGGAGCTGCAAAATCACAGACTTTTCCCCTGCGATACTTCCTGGTACAAATACTTGTAAACTCTCGAGTCCGGGAATTTGTACCTGTAGAAAAGAAATACACTGAATGAGTGAATCTCACTGTCTTTTATGACAAATAAAAAAGATAAAATAGGTATATGTAGTATCATTTAACCAACAGGAAGAATTTCCATCCTAAAAAGCTGTGCAATATACATATTAAAACGATACCTTCAACTATTTTTGCACTGAAAGTCAAAATGCATTGTAAATTCTTTCTTTTGAAATCCACTGGATCACCATTTTTCAGTGACTTCCTTCCATGTACTTCCAGTTAATCCTTCTACATATTCTTTTAAAGGAATCTTGTTACAAAAGAAGTCTAGTTTCACATATATACTATGTATGTATGCATATACAAGTATAAAATACATACACTCATATTTTAAAAAGTAAATTAGTCAATAAAGACTGGAATATTAAAAGAAAAATTCCTTCAGAATTCATACATTTCTCAAAGGCTACAAAAGATACAGAGTAAACAAAAATCTGGCTAAAAAAATTATCAGTTACTCTTCTACTTCCACAAAAGCTAGATTAAGTCCAGTGAGTGTTACCTTTTAATAAAGTACTACTGATACTACTTAAAAACTACTTCCAATTACATCTGTCACACTGGTAGCAATGCTTCACCCAAGTTAGGCAGCAGAAGCAGGCTGTGAAAACAGTAAAATAGCCAATATCATGATTTGACATGAGGTAATGACTCATGGTAGAGTTAAATTCTCTTATCAGATGTCATGAAGCTAAAACGAAACACTGTACTCAGCACTTCTACTGTTAGACAGACGTATTTTATAATTAAAACTATTATAATTTGTAGGCCAATGCAAAATACTAGATGGTTGTTACTAAAAGCTAAATTTAGATTCCCAAAACTAATGAACATCTGACTGAAAAGGCTGTTAAAAATTTAAGCTCCCTACATGATATTAGAGGGACAATATATAAAGTATTCATCATTAAAATGGGTGTCATTTAACCCATGTATAACAGATGTGTCAAACTCGAGACTCAATTTTTTCTTCAAAAACCATTCTTAAGAAAAACTATATGATCATTAAAAGGTCTACCAAAACTAATACGGTGTCTTAAAGCAGCCAAGACTAGATACTTGGGGGGAAAAGCTTTTTTAAAGTAAACATATACTGATTTCCCTGGCCATTTTCCAACTCTTAAACAACTCAGAGAGACCAGGGCCCTGCTGAGCCAGTTGTTTCATCCATGTATTTAACAACCCTTTATGAACTTCTCTCCTGTGGAACTTGTTTGTGTCCCCTTAAATGAATTTCTGTATTTGGCAAACATTTATATAAATCTAACAAGAATTACGTCATGAAAAGGTTAGCACATTATTTCCCAATTGGGAATTATATATATATAAAATGTATGGAAGGACAAAAGAGAACAGCAGATCCAAATACATTTAATCTGTTGAAGCAAATTACTTACTTAAACTACAAAAAAGACTTGTTGACCTAGGAATTTTTAAGGAATTTTGCAAAACCACAAATGTGGGACTTTACAGCGCAGTAAATATAGAGCACCGAGAGCTTAACTTGCTTTTGCTGTACAACAGTTTTCTAGCAACAGTTATTCTGGAACAGAACAGAGTCCCTGCATTTCTAATGCCCTTAGTACTCTCTAGGAAGCTTGCTAGAGCAGACCTCCACTATAATACTGTTGCTTTATAAAAGCAAAATACAGGTCTATAGTCCGAGATTATCTACTCAAACATGTATCCATTTACCTTATAGATTTGACAGCATTTGTTTCATAGCACTCACTACTAAGTGTTATTAAACAAAAAAGTTTTTCCTCGGTCACCAAGAGAATCTTTGGAAAAACAAGGAATTAAGACACCAGTTTCCCAAAACAGACTAGCATTCTCACTCACACAAACACAAGTACAGAATTTGGCTACCACAATTCAATATTAAATACACAACACTTTAAATGTTGAAGTACAGATATCTCATTAAAAAATTGAAAGCATGCCAACATCCTCTGACATTCTGCTTAGCATACTCAGCTCACTTTCATGCCTCTAAACCTTATTACCTATGTGAATTTACCTTCACATACTCTTTTGTTTTCAGGGCATTCAGAAGATCTCGCACAGGGGCTGACAATGCAAATTCTGCTGCTATTTCAAGGTCCTACAAGTAATGACAAAACAAAGGAATATGCTTTCAGACTAAATTTCTTTAAAGCATATAAATAAGAGGAGACTGCTAACTTACCTTCCTCAGCATTTTAGCAAAACCAAGAGCTTTGGAGGCCCTTTCTCTAGCTTCATGGAACAGCTCTTTCAGTGCTCGACTGGTCTCTATAACTGACCTCCTGAAACATTGGCAGAAATGAAGTGACAATGTTTTAATAAATCATATTACATTTATACAGCCACTAGGAAATAATTACTTACATATATGTTAGTAGAAAGAACATAAATATTTGCAAGCAGCTGACAAATAAGTTGAACTTGCGTAGGCACATTTTTGATAAGAACATAAAAAATTAATTCAAGTATCATTACACAGACAACCTCTCACAGACTGAACTAAAGAGAAGGTCACTAGGCTTCACAAAAACAAAATGATGGTTCATTACTACTGCACACAGAAGTACAGTGGTAGTCTATGGAGGCTTGCATTTACATACTCTGCATTCTAAGAAATAAAATACATTATGCATCTCTCAGAGGTAGAGAAACGTAAGTGTTTTGTTATTATTAAGCCAAAGGACTTAATACCTGATTTCATCTGATGCAGTACTGTCATCGGCACTGGCCCAAAATTCATCACAACTGTCTTGTAGTCCAGAATCTAAAAATATTCCTGTAGATTTCAGCAGCATTCCTGCAATGTCACTGTAGCAACAGAAATGGTGGAACTTCAGAGTCTTGTTGAGGTAGCACGGCACCTTAAACTTCTTCCTTCCTAATGCAAGAGAGCTGTTGCCAAGTACACGTACAGAAACAAGCAGCATCTTAGGGTCCACAAAAGTCATGCCTGTTACAGCCAGAGTCAGGGCCACCTGCACCTACTGCATCCTACACCTACAGCCACTGCAACAATCCATACATTCACAAAGACTTCCAGCTGCTTACTGACACCTCAAGAAGTCCCACCTGGGAACCCCGAACAAGTGCTGACTTGAACACCTATCTCGTACAAACAACACCATAAGCAGAGTAATTAAATAAAACCTACCAAAATAGTTTTCCAGCTTGAGCTTCACCTCCTCTTATATAAGGAGTTATTTCTTTGGTGAAATTCCATTCTTCCTCCAACAGATTTTTTAAACTATGAGACGCTTGAGGTAACTGCTGCAGCATTTGGATCCAGCTTCGCATATAATCAAAGTAAACCTGTACAAGGAAACAGATAATTTAAACAGAAACTGTAACACAAGGTGTTAACTTAAGGACTAGAACTTCTCAAATCAACAGAAAAACTCAGTATTATACAATTTTTAGAAGGTATTTCTACAGTAATTTTTTATTTCCTCCAACTGAAAATGAGCTCCATGTTTTCACACAAAAGGTGCAATTTATGGCTCAAGAAGTATTAAATTCTATGTCTCCAAAACACCCTCCTGAAAATATTGACCCCCCTTGCTTGCTGTGCTGCTATTTACCATTGTATTAGTGAACACCCACAGTAGCCAGAGTTTTTAAAGCTGACCTGCTGAAAAACAGTCTCTGTACCTTTTATTAACTGGATTACTTCAAAAGGCTTTATCTGAACATATCCTCCTGGATACGGTAAGTGCCATGAAAAGGTTTCTGAGATTTTACATTTATACTTTGTGTTCCTTTACATCAAACCTTATCTCTCACCCTTATTTAATTACTATTTTCAAACTAATATAAAAAAATTCAGGTAAACACAATTCTTCTTCAACCATCTGCCCTTCAGGATCATACTGAATGCAAAAAATTACCAGCAATTTGTTTCAGTTCAATAATCTGTAACATCCCTCCTCAAAAAATCCACTTTCTATTGGTTTCAGGTATTTTCAGACTACACTGTAAAAATGCCAAGATCATAGAACCATAGAATGTTTTGGGTTGAAAGCGACCTTAAGGATCATCCAGTTCCAACCCCTATCTTTCAGAGGCCAAGTGTTTTTCTTAAAAAGACTTATTTAACTAATTGCAATAACGAATACACATTAAAAATCATGTATCAATTATGCATTAATGCAATACCAATACAGTAAGATATAATGTTAGTCAAAAAATAATATTTTATTCAATATTAAAATGTTATTAAAAGTTTAGTTCAAACCTACAGACTTTACATTTCTATATATGAACCATTTTTGGTAAACACAAACAATTTACAAATCTACTGTACCACAGAGCAAAAAACAGTATTACTAAAATCATTGCTAAAACAGCACTGGCTCCTGTTACAAGTTCATTAAAACAATGAAATTGTATCAAAGTAGGGGAAAAAAAAAGGGGCAACTACTCCTAAAAGGGATAACAGATTTCTGTTAGCAGTATTCAGATTAATACACTTACTTGAACTCTCCTTTTTGAAGCTTACCATTAACATTTTATGCAGATCCTCTTCAAAAGAATCAATGTTGTAATCAATCTTTTGTAAGTCATCTAACACTTCCCGTAACATGAACTGGTAATATTGCTTCATTAAGAGTCCACCCTTCAGAACTTCTTTACACTCTCTCACTAGCTGCAAGAGGAAAAACCCAAAAACTGCCATCAGTCAAGACATCACGCTTAAATTCATCTGGGCAGTGAAAGCTTAATTTGTCAGTCCAGTTTGTCTGAGTATGTTAGTTTGTCACTAAATAATTTCTACAGCTTTTTGAAACAAATACAGTTGCTCTACACATCTGCAGGAAAGATGTCAGTAGTTTTCCAGGATTATTTAATTGCAATCCCATTATTCGCCACATAAATGTAAATGGAGATGGAGGCAGATGTTTCAGACTTAATCCCTGCACAATGCCACAGCAAGCAACTTACTGGATAATTAGTTTAGAAAGTGGCAAAAGGGCTCACAGTCATGAAATCACCAGTTTCAACAGAAGCAAGTCAGGAAAAAATGCAATGTGTTTAACACATGTTTAGAGAAGTGTTTTACTACAGTGAATTCACTGTCAATCTACTGGGCAGGTGCCCTCAACTCCAAAACCCATACCAGAGCTGAAAACAATTTGTGTTTTTGTTGCTTCTCTGGGCAAAGCTAACACAAGGAAAGTTATCTTTTCAACTGCAGAAAGGGTCACCTTTGGAACAGCTGTCACCTCTCCCTGAAAGCTTAGTCTTTATTTATTTCAAGAGACATGCACAACCACAGGTACAGGAGTACACAACAAGCAAGGATCATTTCAAACCTATACTAACAAATGCCTTTCTTTCAGAAGCCCTTCAAGTGCTTAGTGTGTATTCTTCTGAAATCATTATCAGTCTTCAGGTTAGACAATCCCTGATCTCCTCTGAGGATCAGAGGGAATGGAATTGCTGGATGATGAATATGCTTTTTAAAATCTTCTATAATGGCTCTCCTGGCTAAATAATATGTCAAAATAGTAGACTCAATGTATGAGAATTCATAATGGCACAAAAGCAAAAAACCTACAAGAATGCTATTAGTATGACAAGAGTCTTTGGAACCCTTTACAAGCCAGAACACATTATGTTGTGCTCCCCAACGTGCAGAGCAAACAAGAATAATAGTCTAAACTGTACAGTTTAAAATTTACCAAGTTAGGTAAAAAAGGGGGGGGAAAAGTAATTTTTTTATAAGGTGGAAATGCAAAAGGACACTTTTATATCCCTAACATGTCACATATTTTAAAATGAATGTGCTTCTTCACTCAACCACATCCAGTGTACATTGTGTTAACCTACGGGGGATTTTTCTCCCTTCAATTCATGTCCATTCCAAAATAAACTTGCAAAACTTCATTAACAATAGAGTTTTTTATTTCAATAATACTCTTTTACAGGGATATGCTATTGAATAACAGAATATAGGATTTACAAAAAAACTGTAGTGCTGATCTTAGTGTCAACTTTTGAAACTGAAATTCACAAGGCAGTGGCCAAACAAAATTTTGGTGTATAATGAGCACATGAAAGAACAAGAAAATATTATCATTATTATTGGTTTGATGGGTTGCTTTTTGTTTAGGTAGTTTATACAATAAATTACTTTCTCAAAGCAGGTGGGGCAAGACAAACAATACCAAATTTAACCACCAAACAGAAATAACCCACATGCACATACACACATCCACCTCTCAGCACTAATGCTGAATTTGAGAACCATCTTGAAATGTTCAGGTACTAAACTGCCATTAAAAGAGAACAGCTCTCTCCAATAACACAGGATCATCAGGATTACAAAAGCTAGTACTGAAAGTGAAACATGGACAAAAAGGAGGAAGGCAGCAAGAAAGGACAGGAGAAAAGGCCCATTGCAAGAAGGATATAATCTGTGCTAGTTTTCTTTTTGTGTATATACTTTTTATTGAAAATCAGATTTATTTTTTTAATACAATTGACTTGCTAGTAATACAAAAATTTAACATCACCTTGAAAAAGTTGAGTAACAAGACTAGCATGCCTGATACATTCACGCAGTACTGCTACATATTTCAAATGGTACCAAAGAGGAGGAGACACTTAAAGGTCTCAGTGCCTCAAATAAGATTCACTAGGTCAATACCAAAACCAGACTGTGCTATGCTACTTGTATAGGAAGAACAATTCAAGGAATTTGTTCAGCCTTGAAAAGAGAATATGCAAGGGGAATTTAATCACAAATTTCCAATGCCTAGAGGGCAGTTGCAGAGAAAATGAGGGCACTCCTTTCAGAAGGATGCCCAGTGACCCCACATGAGGCAACACACACAAGTTGCTTAAAGGAAATTCTGTCTAATACAAGGAGGAAAAACCCAACCAACCAGCTAACCAACCAAAAAACACAAAAAATCCCCATACACACACAAACAACAAACAAACAAACAAATACACAAAAAAAAATAAAAAAGAAAACACAGAAACAAAACACATTACCAGGAATAAAATTAAATACGGGAACAGATTGGCTGGAAAAGTAGTGGAGTCTCTCTCTAGTTGCAAGCATTCAGGATCTGACCTAACAAGGACCTAAATTACAGAACAGGTAAGGTTGGAAGGGACCAACGGAGACGGAGACCTCTCCAGACGGAGACTCCACAAACTCTCCAAGCAGTCTGTTCCAGTGCTCAGTCACTCACACAGTAAAGAAGTTCTTCCACATGTTCAGGTGGAACTTTCTGTGCATCAGTTTCTGCCCGTTGCCTCCTGTCCTATTGCTGGGCACCACTGAGCAGAGCCTGGCTCCATCCCCCTGGCACCCTCCCTTCAGATACTTATAGAGACAGAATCATAGAATATACTGAGTTGGAAGGGACTCAGCAGGATCACTGAGTCAAACTCCTGGGCCTATGCAGGACATCCCAAGAATCACACCGTGGGCCCTGAGAGCATTGTCCAAACACTTCTTGGACTCTGTCACGCTTGGACCACTTCCCTGGGGAGCCTGTTCCAGTGCTAAACCCTTTGGGTGAAAAACCTTTTCCTAATACCTAATCTAAACATCCCCTGACTCAGCTTCAAGTCATTCCCTTGGGTCCTGTCACTAGCCACCACAGAGATCAGTCTGTCTCTCCCCCTTATGCCTCATGAGGAAGTTGTAACTGCAATGAGATCTCCCCTCAGTCTCCTCTTCTCCAGGCTGAACAGACCAAGTGACCTCAGCCATTCCCCATACGGCTTCTCCTCAAGGCCCTTCACCATACTCATGGCCCTCCTTTGGACACTCCCCAACAGTTTAATGTCATTTTTATATTGTGGCACCAAACGCTGCCCCCAGCACTTTGAGGTGAGGCTGCCCCAGTGCAGAGCAGAGCAGGACAATCCCCTCCCCTCCCCAGCTGGTGATGCTGTGCCTGATGCACCCCTGCTTCGCCCTCCTGGCTGCCAGGGCACTGCTGGCTCATGTTCAACTTGCCATCGACCAGGACCTCCAGGTCCCTTTCTGCAGCACTGCTTTCCAGCACCCCATTCCCCAGTCTATACACAAAACCTGGGTTGCCCTGTCCCAGGTGCAGAATCTGGAACTTGCCCGTGTCAAACTTCATATGCTTGGCAACTGCCCTTCTCTCTCTGCCATCTCTCTAGATGCGGGAGAGGGTGCCTTGAGGACTGCAAAGTTGAATGCCTCGCTTGCACCAAAATCAAAACAAAAATAATTAACAACTCCTCTACTAATGAAGCCTCACCAAAGCACAACAATAAAGCACTGGCCCCGGCCCTCAATGCCGAGAGAGAAAGCCAAGCCACAGCAGCCTACCCAGAAGACCATCTTACAGAAGGAAGTGGAGCAGCGGCCATTTCCAGAATGCTGTGCTGCAGCACCAGCTCTCCTCCCTGAACAGTACTTGATAGAATTGAAAAATCTTATGTCTGCAGTTAAGATGGCCCAGCTGTCTTGACTTGCATGCAAGTTGTGCAACTCTGCCCAGCAGACAGGAGAGCAGCATGACTGAAGATAGCTGGGTTGATCATATTCCAGATGGTCAGCTTCTGAGGGCTACAGAGTGTTATGCAGGATATTGATGAGGTCCCCTCTCAGTGTCTCTTTAAGGCTGAACATGCCCAACTCCCTCAGCCTTTCCTCACAGGAGAGATGTTCCAGGCCCCTAATCATCTCTGCTGTCCTCCACTGGACCCACTCCAGGGGCCGCACATCTCTCTTATACTGAGGAGCTCAGAACTGGACACAGCACTCCTGATGCACCTCACTAGGGCTGAGTAAAGGGGCAGGATTCACCTGCCTCAACCTGCTGACTATGCTCTAATATGATAACAAAACAATCTAATTTGGGGATCAATCTAATTGTAGAACTCAGCTTCCAGAAGGTTGGACCAGAGTATCTCTAATCCAGACTTCTTTGTAATTCTGTAATACTCTGTGAACTTGCAGAATAACAGACTCCTGGACTCTTTTGAGCTTGCTCAAGATTTTAGGTATTATAATTCTTCAGGAAACAAACAGATCTATTTGTGAAACATCCTCCGCAGCTCCTTTGCCTGTTCAGAAATATTGCGTGGGACAGGAAGCATTTGCTGAGTTGAATTCATTTTTTCAATGTCATTAGCAAGGCAGGATCCACCACCAAAACAGTCTGGTACAAACACATTGTTTTCCAGAAAGAAAGTGTAATTTTTACTTAACTCAGAGTCAACAAGGAGCACTCAAAATGTTAAGGGGGAAAAAAACCAAAATCTCCCCAGTCTCTGGAGCAGTTGTGCTTAACAACAGAGTATGCTATGCAACATTTTACTCTATGACTGTTAAGGTTGAAATTGTACGCTTCAATCAATGGGGGAGGCAAGGGGGAGCACGGGAGGGGAGAAGGAAGAGAGAACAAATTTATTTGGGATCATAAAGTAACATAGCAATGCATTTTGGACCAGCAAATAACTGGAATGTGAGATCATAACCAGTCCAAGAGGGTATTTAGATGTTTATCCTTAGAGACCATCTGATAAAACCCCAATCTGGTTATGCAGGGAGATCGGATTAATTTAGTAGAATTTAGCCTCCAGAAAATAAATCCTTATAGAATATTCTCAACCAGTGACTGGACTGACAATCTTGGGTCACTGCCCACAGAAAATAATAGAATATGCTGGGGAAAATCTTTTTTTTTTTTCATTTAGTTTTTCTTCTTAATTAACTTCCACTATGTGACTACTGCATGTTAGCAGATGTCTCACATTCACAAAAGAAGAATTATCAAATCAAAGAAAAAAGAGAAATATAGATCCTTAAAACTGTTTACATTGCCTAAGAAACCCAAATGGCAGAAGATGTGCTAGAGATTATATAGCTCATAATGCGAATGGAATCAATACTGTTTACTTTTGTTGGCTAATAATATTTTTAATCACCAGTTTTGATTTGGAAGCCTAAATCAGAGGTATATATGATCAGTTATTTATTATGCAAAAAGCAGATCTCCATATGAAATACAAGACTATTTACAAAAATTATTACACAATTATACAATGCAATTTCTTACATTAATCCTCTTTAAACTGAAAACCATATCATAATGAAATGATAACGTATTTCAATCAGGAAATATATATTAAAAAAGCAACTGAAGCAAACCTGCTTAATACTCAAAAGAGATGGTTCCCCAGCAGGTCTTTGTTCCAACCTCAGCTTGAGACATTCATGGATAACATTGAGCAGGACTCGGCAGAGGACCAAGAATGCAGGTTCAAAAGATGGCAAATCCATGGATTTCAGCTCCTCCCATGATACAGCGCTGCATTTTTGCTCGCAACAAGGTGGGAAATTTAGTAACTGCACATAATCTGAACACAACATGGGATCTGGAAATTCTGAAAACTGTAACAAAAAATAGGTATCATGAAAAGGATCCTTACAATTATTTAGGATTTTGGATTTGTTTAAAGTATCATGCACAGAAGTATGTTTTTAAAAGGTAATAGTCTATTAGCTGGCAAGTCAACCACAGAAGTTTCAAGTTTATACCACTGGGGGATTTTTAAAGCTAACTTTTTTTTTAAGGAGCATCAGTCTCAGGAAAAACAATTATAGACTCTTGGAAATGAAAAAAAATCACTTACTTTATGTTTCTGTTATGACAGTATCTAGAGAAACAACTGTACACTAAGCTACATCAGGTATGTAACCTTGTTCCTTTTCAAATACATCATGCATATATTAACATAAAACTCCACATTGTAAATGAATGCAATATTCAAAAAAGTGTCACTAGCTAAACTAAGCCAAAGTATTGAAAGAGTAACTTTTGAATTCTGGTGGATTTTAAATTTAAACTGTTTAAAAAAAAGAAAGATGAAATATAGCAGTCAAGCTGATTTGTTTTCTGGGGATTTTGGGTTTTTTTTAAATAATGAACTTACTTTTCACTTAAATTAAGATTACATTTAAAGAAAACTACTTTTCTAATTAGAGAAAATAATTGAGACTATATGAAACATCCTAGAAATCTAAACTATACACCTTCTGATAACATTGTAAGCAAGGCTGTACATGGAAGCACTCCGAGGCTTAATTTAGAAAGAAAAGTTGGACTGCAGAACATCTGTAGCTCCTGAAGATAGCAACACACTGGTCATCATTTAAGGATGAGATTTGTTTCAGATTAAGTTTGTTTTATTCTTATTCTCATTTCTCAGCTGCTAACTATAACATCTGAATATCCTTTATTCATATAGTAGACATGACTAGCATTTCCTAAGTTTTTCTTCAGCCAAATTTAAATAACACCACTACAAAAGAGAAAAAGACATGACCCGTAATTAGATCAATGATAAACTACTGCCTAGGAAGTTTAGAAAACCTTTCAAGCTTACAATCTAGCAGAAAATTAAAACACATATTTAAAAACATATCTTCTTAGATGGAATATTAATGTCTTCTTTTTACTCTCTTTAAAAGGAATATACAGCATCAGAACAGCACCAGAGCTAAAGATTTTTATACAAAAAGTTTTCATTAACAAACAGATCATAAAAATACTACACTTCCTCAGTACAACAAAAAAAAAATTAGGAAATACAATCCTCATGGTGATGCAAATACAGTTTGGGGAAATTCAGTTGTTATAAAAATATTAAAGAACTAGTCTATGAGCAAAAATAACACAGCCAAATTCAATAAATTTGTAATATCATTTTCTAACATCAAGGATAACAGCAAATGACATTAGGGCCTAGTACTAGACATCTAAACTTCTATTGTTCAAGCTGACTAATCTTAATCTTCTGCAGGCCCAATGTGAAATGTTTCGAATATTTCTTATAAAAACTCCAAGAAAAACTCTATACCATTTATTGAGATCATACAAAAAACCACACTCAAAAGTGTGGCCAGTTGAATAAACAACAAACAGGGTACACGAGCTTAAATATGTTCTATTATAATAACATCTGATTTTGTAAGCTTAAATTAGAAATATTATCCATCTTCATCAAGAATGAAATTGTACAACTTCTACACAACATGGACTGTAGAGTGCCTAGAGCCTTGTTAAAGTATCAGAGCCTATGGAGGAAACAAACGTTTGTTTTAGAAAACATTAAGACCAGCAATATGTATAAAGAGTTACACATATTTAGGATGAAATGAACATTAAAATGTATACAGTGGAAGAATCCAGAAAGCACATTTTAGATGTGTTTTAGACAGCGTTTAAGCAACAACAGAAACAAAAGTATGTCCAGAGACTTAAAAGTATAAGTACACACAAACACAGAGTCAAGTTACAAAAGTAACAGAAACAATAAAGATTAACAGATTACTAACAACTCTGTCTGCATACAAATATCAAACTGAACTGCAGTAGAAAAAAAGACACTACATTCAAAGTATTGTCAGGTGCAAAGACCACGCAACTGAAACCCATCTCTTCCATTCTAGTATAATATCATCTTTTGCTGCAGGAGGTACCATAATTCTGACGAAGAGTTGTTCGGGTTTTTTTTCTGACAACGTGCTTTAAATGTTGGTGCAGGAAAGAAGTTTACAATTTTGTAACATTCACCTTTACTCAAAATAATTTCTTAAAGGAGAAAATATTCCAAAGAAAAGATAATAATTACTGAAAATGAACATTTAAAGTAGTCACAAGGGTAGAGAAGAAGGGAGAAAAGATTAACCTTACATCTTATACAAGTCATACATTACCAGAAGGTTTAACTGCGTGAAGCTGCAACAAAAACTCTAGCTACTTCATGTTTCATTAATTTGGTTTAAAAACCCTTATGCAGTCAAAACTTTTGAGGTATTTAGCAGTTTCAAAAATATATTTAAAGTCCATTTTCAATACCCCCATACGATGTCATTTACTTTGATGTTTTAAAATGTATTTCACCATATATATTAAGCTGACCTTTCTAAGTGTAAATGGTTTGGGGGTGCTTTTGGTTCCTATAACAAGATACCTGCAAGTTTTGCTTAGGCACTTGACTCTAAGGAAATTTTCATGTATTTCTAATGCAAATTTTCTAAAACACAAGCTGAAACCAATTAGAGAATAAATAAAAATCCAACTAATAACTTCATTTCTACAGTAGTATCTACACTAGTAACAGTACGAGTAAAAAATTTCAAAATCAAATAGCTTTATATTTATAAATTTATTAATCCTGAAAAAAATAACCTGCAAGGGAGATAAACAATTCTTATTCCTTTTGCAAACATGACCATCAACATTAAGAGATCAGCAATGTATCAAAGACCACATATGGTATCAGTATCAGAATGGGCACGCTGGCTAAGAGATGCCTTTGTCCAGAATTCACAGTGCCACTTTACCAAGGAGAGCAAGTAATCCTTACCACTAATTTTTCCTAGCATAAAAATGTCTACAAGTTAGACAGAAGTTTATATTAAGAAACAATACTCTGCCTTGAAAGAATTAGTGACCGCATCTTACAATATGAAACTACTGTCCTTCACTTACTGCTTAATTCCTAAATTGGTTTTATTAACTCACATTCTTAATTAAAAATATAAAATGACCCAAACAAAAATAATAATTTAGCTAAAAGCCAGCTAAAGAATGTAACATGCTAACATGACTTGTTTTCGCAGATGTCAAGGTTAAGAGTCCATTCATTTATCCCATCTCTCCTCAAGCATAATGTACCAGCACAGTACTTCATTTATGTAGGCAAGAAAAACCACGAAACTATAGTGACATTTTTATAAAGAATGTCTTACAGAAAAACGTCCAGTCTTGAAGATGAGAAAAATTACCACCTCCATAGCTGATTTTTCTCACAATTCAACTGTTGTGCCTAATTTTCCACAGTGATTTTTCTGACTTGTTGATTTAGACATTAGAAAATATAATGAACAAAGATGTTATCATAAAAATGTCATTTCAATTACAAACAAGAACAGAGAACTAGCTTGGGCTCCGCACAAGTTCAGTCAAATGACATATTCATTTCCGTGGAAGGAGAACTGGGCTCCTAATCATAATATACACTGTCTTCCAAAACCAACTAAGCAACCGAAACGTTCGTAAGATCCCAATTCCTACATTTTCAGTTAGAAACAATACAGCAAGGAGGTACTCCTGTTATCCATTTACACTAGTAACCTACCTCCAGCTGGTGATCACTCCTTACCAACGCCATACGGGCCCTTTGCAATGAACCATGCATTAGCTTGTGCAGTCTTAAAATTAGTTTCCTCAACCCCATTTGCTTCAGTGCTTTATCAACAAACGGCCTGTAAATAGAGGTCAAACAGTGTTGGCTGCAGCTTCCCTCAGCACTGCATTCTGGAATAACCCAGGAACTACAGTCATCCTCAGATTCAAGCCTATCAAGCCTCCTTGAAAAATGGTCCTGAAAGTCAAAATTTGGCTTATTAGTAAAATTGTTCTTGATGGCTTGTCTAAGTTCCTCAACATTCTCCTCAGAGATTTGTTCTTCACTATCACTCTCCTCTGTGCATGTTCCTGAGGATTCCTTTACTTCTGTTTCCCTATCAATATCTTCATCATCTGGATCATTTTCCTTAGACAGTCGAGGAGAAGGAATTTCAAACACTGGCCAGCCAATGTCAGAAAGATTTTTGATGCCCAATACAGTTCCCATAATCCTTAGTTTCTGGTTTAAGTCTTTTGTAATATTTAACCACAGACAGAGTGCCTGCACTCTGTCTTGGAAGTCCTTTGCAGCATACTTTTCATAGTCCTTTTGAAGAGCCTGCAGAGATGGGTAAAGTGCTTCTATGTACTCCAGCAGCTCCATTATTCGCTTTACCTGCTCAAATGAGACCCGCTGGCGATGAAGGTGTTCATGGTAACTTGAGTAACCCAAAGCACTAGTTCCACGTGTTGATTTGCAAACTCCTTCTCCTGAAGTACCATTGAGACTGGCTCCATTTTTAACAGAGGAGAAGTTTCCATAGTCCACTTTGAAGGTGAGGATTTCATTGATGATATCAGGGATAGCTTGGCGGGCTGCATAGAGATAGAGGTCTTGGTCATTAATGCTCCGGCCAGCATGCCAAGCTTGCAGCTCCAGCCAGATCAGTTCATTGGATCGGTTCAACCAGACAGAGGAGGTGTTTTCCTGTCCTCTTTGTTCCCTGTCCTTTTTCTTCGAGACTGAGGTAAGCTTTAACAAAAGCCGCAGGGTTTCAAAAAATTTTAACCGGTCTGCCGGGCAGTCACTCCTAGAAGTCTGGCGTGTAGTTCTGGGTATTGGCATGGGCACAGAGACTGGAAGCTTAGCATGGCTACAGCCAAGGCTGAGGTAAGGCTTATTGAGATCAACATCTGGAATTGGTTTTTTTGGCAGAGATCCACCAACTGAGTCTAACATAAATGAGCACTGCACATTTTTCTTGTGATCTCGTTCTGTTGTCCTTAGGGCATCTCTGATCTTTTTCCCTTGCTTATAGCTGTGCTCCTCCACATTCTCAATGGTTTTCCCATTGTCTTTATGCAAAGACTGAGCTGGCACACTCATCTTTTCTGTAAGCAAAAAAAAAAAAGAATGTGACTGAAGCAACAAGAAAAAGCATTTTTCAATTCAGTTCCCAATCACTTTTCTTAGGATGAGCATAAAAATGTTTAATATCAATAAAACAAAATACGCATGGATAGAAGTAAAATGTAGTCTTATTACCAGAAGCTACCACTACTATACCCTAAACCAAAGGATTTTTTCTTCTTCTCTCGCTTTACCTCTTTTGTAGAAAGAACCTCAGAGAATTCTCATCTTGAGTATACCATCTACTGAGAACTGAGTATGATCAGAAGGAAAAGAACAGTTTCCAAGTTCATCTTCCATACATTTGTCACACAACCTCCCAAACAAAAACTCAAAATACAACAAAGCATTATTACAATATCAGAGTCAAACAGAATTAAAGAGACTCCACTGCACATGCAATTTCACAAAAGCTGGAGAATATATAGATTTTGAAATTTAGCTTGAACGCACCAATCCTTCCTCTTGGGGAGGTTGATCTTAGTTCTGTGAACCTCTCTCCTCTGTAATCTTAATACACTGCCTTAGCACCTTGAGCCTGCCTCCCCACTGTCACAACACACACTTGTTTGCTTCCTTACTATGGACAACAGCCTTTTCCTGCCTAAAGGTGCAATCTCCTCCTCTCTTCCTGTTCTTTCCTCAGGAGCAGCAGACCTTATCACTTTTCTGCAGAACTAAGAAAAGCACTTCTGTCTAGGCTTTGCAGATCAGAATAGCAGGAACTACGTGGCATGAAAAGAGTGGTTCTCTCTCTCTCTCTCTCTCAGAAGTGGTGGCAGGCTGAAGAGAAGAACCTGTATGCGGACTACTGAAGTCCAGTAGTTCCAGTTGATCAGCAGCTGGAACACAACAAGCTCCATGGTCACAGGGCCTCTGCTCACTCAAGAACAGAAAAGACTTTCAGAATGATGGTTGAATACTTTGTCTATCTTCACTGACCACAGCTGGCACAGCTGCAAGGAGGCCATAGCCCAAAGAGCTAGGCCAGGCAAACAGCAGGAAGGGGCACTTTGCATTGGCAGGCAAGCACACCGAAAATGGAGGTTGACAGGATGAAACATACACTCTCTCCACATAGACTTTAAGTAGATTAGAAATTAATCAACTTCTAACAGCACTTTGATGTTGAAGATTTTGGTGGCCTTGTAAAATAAATTAAAATCCTATTACATGTAAAGATCACTTTCTTAACTTACATTCTAGATAAAACCTCTAGATCCCTTCAGTTTGTATTTTTAACGTTATTCTCCCTTATCATTAATCTTCAGATTCCCCACACCACCAAAACACGTTGAAAGAAAGGTAAATTAAAAATTACTCATTATTAGACATCCAAAAAGCCATAATACTTGAATGTCCATCATTCTTAACAAAGTCCAGGCACAATAATCTACAAATTGTTTCAAAATCCTCTCATCAAATAGACACCACTGATTCAAATACACCTGACAGTCCTGCAATAAATTAATATCAATGCTATAACTGTGTAAGTTCCTATTACTAATTTTACTCCAGTATTGTAATACAGACTTCAATTAATTTGCAAAAAAAGTTCAGCTGTACTAACAAATTTTGAGTTATGATTACTTTTAATGCTACAAAGGGCAGAGGGTTTCACAACTAAGCCACTATCAGTTGGTGAGAGGGAGCATGTGGTAGAGTCTGAGATCCTAAACAGGTCATTAAAAGAAAATACGACAAAATACATGTGAAGAACATGATGGGGGTAGGAAAGCAGGGTGAACAGTGACTCCTTTTCAAGTATGAAGCTGCAAAAATTTTATACTAAAAAGCAGACACAGGCACTCCTTTGACATAGTACACAGAGAAGCTAACACTTCAGTCAGTAAGCAAGCATTCATGGAGTTCAGGAGACAGATCTTACAAGCTCCTCTGAAATGCATTTAGCTTAGAAAAATGTGAACCCCATAGGTCTTGGGCTACAGAAGAAACAATTCAGAAACTAAACAGATCACTGCATCAATTTATGTTTGGATACTAAATGCAAGTTATAAGAAACTTGGTGTGACAGAAATTAAACAACCAAGTACCAGAAGCACAAGTAAGCCAAGCCCCTAATTTCGAAAATTCTTTCAGTTGTCTAAATAAAAATATCTTAAATCTTATTTGTAAACATCTGAAAAGTTATTTCAAATTTACTTTTTAAAGTGATTAGTTGTTGGGGTGCGCTATGTGCTGGAAGAGAGATAGGCTTAGAAGGCCGGAGAGAGAGCTTCTTTCCTGGACCCAGAGGTGATCCTGGGAGTGCATCCAGGTCACCAAGGATGGGCTGAGAGAGGATTGTGGGTTTCTGGACAGTGCTGGACCTATGAGATGTGATAATTGCAGTTTGTGACCTTATAGGGTATTGTTTACTTTTTACCATAATAGGCAATGTCTGTGCACTATCCCAGGTGATTGGGGGACACTGAGGTGAACATCTTCCCTGTTTATATGATGTGATATCCTGTTGGGTGCTGGTATTTAGGGAATATTTTCCTGCGCAATAAAGGCTTTGCATTTCTCCATCTTGTGTGCGGAGTCGTGCCCCTGCGTGAATACTGCAATTAGTTTCATCAAACCAATCCCTGAATGAATTCTCTTACTGAAGTACAACCATTCAAGCTCAGTAAGAGCATATGCGTACACATTCAAGGTCAACTAACTACTCCACAAGGTTTTGGGGTGGCTTATTGTCTCTTCATAATACAAAATAACTGTTCTGAGATGGTACACATAGACAAAGTTTAAAAAAAAAAAAAAAAAGGAAAACCAAATCATGGTTGTTATTATTATTATTATTACTTTACATAATACTATCCAATTAATCAGAAACAAACCGCAAACATATTTTAAGATACGCTCATGGTAACTAAGAACAGGATATTATCATGCCAGAAGTAAGAACCATTCCTCTCACAAATAGAAAGACCTTGCTCCAAAAACTCAAAATCTATAAGCAGGGATAAACAACAACTCCTTATTTCTCATAAAGGTATCAATCTTCCATATGTGCTCAGAAGCAAAGGCTAACAATGAAATATAATACAATACGTTTCTTGATTATCACAATGTCTATGTTTAGAAACTTTTTTAAAGCACAGAATAAAACAACAACAACAACAAAACCACCAAAAGCAAGAAAAGTTTACGTAACTACTATATACAGGGTTAAAAGAAATAGAGTTAATGTTGCAACAGAAAACTTTTACTGGCTTTTAAATGTGCCTTTTAGCAAAGTTAAAGAGGCTTAATAATTCCAATGCCCACAGTTAACTGGCAAGAGTAACAAGATTTCTCTGCAATTTCATATAAGGAAGAGGTATTTTGGTGAATGTTCTCTTCAGTGATGTTATTTGGAGGTTGTATGAAGTGAAAGGGAAACAGAAGCTTTGGAAAATGTTTGTATTGGCCCTGCTTTTTTTATGAACTTGCATTACACAGCTCTACTCAGCCAAAGATTTGGCTATACTCCCTTATTCACCCTAAACAATTTACCTTTTTCTTCCCTAGATTTTACCTCAAAAATGTAATCCTTGCTATGCACTCTAACATTTCCTTGTTTCACCTGAAGCAATTTTAAAAATTGCTTCCAAAACATTAACTGGCAATAGTCAAGCTGCCATAACTCTGGCAAATAATCCTCTGACATAGTTTGTTACTTGTTTAAAAATATATTAAACAAACAAACAACAAAAAACCCACACAAAAACCTAGTTGTATTCTGTATGAAAACACTGAACATACAATCTTAAATGGCTTTTTTGCACCAATTCAATTCCAACAAAAAAAAAAATCACTTTAAGATAAAAGATTTTGTTATTAGGTACTATCACTTAGTACCTTTAGGAAAACAACACCTATCAAGTATCTTTTGGGTTTTCCTCCGTTATCTCTATACTGAAGCATCAGAAGCAAGCAGGAGTAACTACACTTTAAGTGCTTCAGTGACACTGAAGAGCAAAGAATAATCACTGAAAACTGTATTTTCCAATAAACAGCCTGTGAAGTGCTTCAGAACATGAAATTTGGGCAGAAAAGCAACTGTACCATTACTAGAGATCACAGAATCGCAGAAAAAAAAATGATTGAAAAATACTTCTGAAAGTCATTTCTTCCAACTTTCTGCTCAAAGCTGGGTTTATTTCAAAACTAGTCTAGCCTGCTCATGATCTTAACCAGTTCTGTTTTAGAAATCTCCAAAGATGGAGATTCCACAATCCAACAATCCCTCTGGCAAACTGCTCATTGTTTAAGTATTCTCATAGCAAAATTTTTCTTCTAATACCCAGGAGTTTTCCCTTGTGGCAATTCACGACAGCTGCCTCCTGTTCTTTCACTGTACCTCAGTATCTGGCTGCATTTTCTGTACAACCCCTCCACCAGGTAACAACAGGCTACTGCTACAACTATGATCATTTAAGGAAAAAATCAAGACACCACACCTACCTTTCAAAGTGGAGCGGCCAGCAGGTCTGCCGACGTTATTTTTCTGATGCTTTGTTGACATACGCTTCATCTGGCGAGGCGTACTAGGGGGAGAAGCGCCATAGAAAGTGTCAGCACTTGCTTCATCTGATAATTCTTCAGGGTCAGATTCAGAGATCTTGGAAGTAGCATCTTCTGATTTGGACTCTTTCCTGCAGAGAACAAGATAAACCATTACATTCAAGATAAATAATTTTTACTTGCAATATCTGTTTAGAAAGCTAATCCATCCATAAATCCCAAACACAGACAACCTTCTATATTTTACTGCCACATCCATGCGTATTTACCCCAGGGTTTTTTCATATCCCTAAGGACAAGATTCCGATCAAATAAATAACAGGCAACATACGAAAAGGATGGTATAGGCAGAGTGTCACTCGAAGAACACAACGCAAACATACATGTATATGTAATACATCTCTTTCTGAAAAGACTTGTGGCAAGCCTAAACTAAGAGGTGCATGAAATAAACAAAGGTTCAAATATACAAACATAATGCAAGACATTCAATCTAATCAGCAGCAGGGACAACAGCAGGGGTCTTCCCTTCCATTCTCCACCCCCTAAACCTTGCATACCACAAAGGCAACTTCCAAAATCACTCTCCCACCCTTCAAGAAACTTTTATCTAGCATAGGAGATCTGAAAGCATTTTTCACAGATTTTAACATCAACTATATTAATACCATTAATATCATATATAAATACTATCACTCCCCAATGGCGCCATACATGGAATTCTCTTGCTTTAACACGTATCAGGAAGAAGAACACATCCCATTTTCAAAGAAAGAA
Organism: Lycocorax pyrrhopterus obiensis; assembly: GCA_014706295.1. Taxonomy (NCBI): domain Eukaryota; kingdom Metazoa; phylum Chordata; class Aves; order Passeriformes; family Paradisaeidae; genus Lycocorax; species Lycocorax pyrrhopterus. Next base: position 37,224,408 of record JACSVZ010000004.1, on the reverse strand, counting down.
AAGAAATGGTTTGCCTCTATTCCCTCACTTATTTCTGAAGCAGGTGTGCAAATAACTTGACTCTACAGAACTCTCAGTAACTCCTGACTCTAGCAAAAGACTGAGGCAAAGAAACAGTCAATCTAAATCAGTGCAAGATTGCATCAGTATCCAATAACTTCAATTTCACTAGAATCACAAATTATATTTTACTTGCTACTATTTTAGGGGCAGACAAGGAATATTACTCATGCTCTGGTGGAATGAGTCTGAGTTACTGCAGCAAGAAATATGTCAGAATATTGCCAGCTAGTAGAACAGTAGTAAGGCTAACAAAACAAAAACAAACAAAACACAGATACCGTACTTTTTCTTGGCCTTCAGCTACAAACAGAAATAAATACCTCAGCATGCAGAACAGTTATGTTCTCTGCAAAGCCACAGAAACATTTAGTGCATGAAATACTCTTTTCACTTTACTATTCTCACTCTACTACTTCAGCTTTGAGAAGGCAGCAGGCAAGTTCACCGACTTCTGCAGATAAACCTTACTAGTTACCCAAGAAAAATGACCCCGGTGGTACCGCAGCACCACCCGGAGTCTAAGGAGAGCCCTACAATCTGTTCATAATGACAACCACACAGAATCACCAATACTTTTAGTCTGGTTTCCTTGCCTTGGAACATCACACTGTTACTTTGTCTTAGCAATCTGATTTAATCAACCCTCACTGTCCAAATATTAAAAAAAGCCTTACATTTTTCCTACAGATCTTGTGAAAATAGGTGGATGAGTAAGAGAAACAGATCTTGTAAGTGCTGAGCTGGGAAAGTGGAACTCAAGTTTACATCTTTTTGGACACCAGAAGAGCTTTATTTCTGAGAACGCTTGCAAACAGCCCTACTGCAAAAAACACTTCAGAGAACACCCCTCTGATCTTGCCAAAGACAAATCAACCACAAGAGACTAAACCACATAAAACAGAAGTCATTAGTTCCAGTGCTTATGGAGCCATTTATTTTTTCAGTGATCTCACTGGCCTGGCAAGGCAGAGGGTGGGGTGCTGATGCTTTTGCGGAGGCTGGCAGAACAGATCCTGCAAGCACTCATGTTAGGTCTCCAAGGCAGTTTTAAACCAGGACAAGTTACCTCATTAGGAAAGACCAGAGAAAACACTGTTTTCCTTCTATTTATAAGTAAGCAACCTCTTCGAAGAATGTAACAATCAAACCTCTCCACCAGGCTGAATTAATTGATCTTTAAAAAACATAAGCTGGTTATTTCAGTCACTATTGCCAGAGGCATTTGAAAGACCTGTAGATGTGGCCCTTATAGGACATAGTTTATTGGTGGACCTGAATGTGTTACTTTGCAGTTGGACTCAATCTTAGAGGTCCTTCTCAGCCTAAATGATTCTGTAATTCTACCTTGTTTGTTTCTTGCTATGTCTGATGAGAGGGCATGAGTGCCAGAAGTATCCAAATTACCCTCCAACCTCACACGTGAATTACACACATACCTATACAGTGGCATCTAGTATGGCTTACTTAACATTCAGCCATTTTTTCCAGGTAATTTAGTAAAACGGTCTTCGATAAAAAGCATAGCAGGCATCACAAAACATGCAGCACTTGAAATCATACCACAAAACAAGCAACCACGCTCTCGTTCATAACAGAACCACTCTTGTTAGCAGCTGGTGAGACGATCTAACCAAAGCTGGCCAGTCTGCTCAGAGAGAGGAAGGCACAGGTTGCAAAGCAAGTTTTTAAAAATTCAGCGTACTCAGTTTAGGGTTAGTTTAGGTGCAGTTTAGGTGCAAAGACTCAGAACTCAAATAAGTGCCAATTAACACAAAGATTCTGTTTCATCAGTGCAAGCCTTATAGTACAACAATGCACTAAACATACAGGGTCTGAACTAAAGCAGCTACATCAGCTTTGACATGGTAGGATTAAGTTTTCTCATCCAGACAACACCACACATATATGATCTTCAGCAGGAACACTCTGGTATTAAAATCAGTTATGATTTTTACAGATTACTGACATTGCAGCATTTGCAATGTTTGTGTGTTATTTGCTGTCATGAACTAACCATAGACTAATTAAATCTGCCAATCTCTAAAATGCAGTGCTGGCAAGCCTGAATCAGATTATAGTGCTGGTTATTCGACAGAATTGTTGGTTCCTAAATACTGTTGCAACCAGAGTTGAGAAACATTAATCAAGGCTAATTTCTTCATAGCTACCAAGATATGCAGGTTTTCTCCCCCACAGCCAGTGAGAATCATCCACATCTTAATTATGCTTACACACAAAAAGTGAAAGCTAGAAATGTGACAACTGCAGTTACTATTTGCCAATAACAGCCTAAACCAAATCCCTACAAGGAAAACTAGAAGTGCACAATTTTCATAGTCTATTTACAGGTTCCAAGACTCAATTTTAATGACAAAAATGCTTCTTAGAATTTTACCCTCAGGATATAAGACTGCAGCCAGGATGCATAAATCACAAATATGGGGAAAGCTTTAAGAGCACTATGGTAAAAACAAGAACCAAAGCAAAACACCTTAACAGCTCGGAAACACACCAAAAAAAAAAACCCCAACAAACCAAGAATGTTTCAACCAGAATCTGAAAAGACAGAATACATAATTTCTTTAATTTGCACTTCTAGATGACAACAGGTTGTTTGTTTTTTTTACAAAGTAAAAGTGATGGCAATGTATGTACAATTCCAGCTCAATCATGAAAACCAAGATAATTCTTCTAGATTTTAAAGGCCTGCAAACAAAAATAGGAAGGGGGGGGGGGGCAGAAATCAAGGTATAAAATTTGAAGCAGCAGGACAGGGAGCAAAAAGTCTGGTAATCACCACTATTGATAAAGGCCATAACCTTTGGAAAAATACATTCATTTATCACTAAAAATAAATTAACAAATGAAAAGACCACTGAGGATCACATGGGAACATGTCACAATTAATTAGGCTAAAGTCACACTGAGGAATATAATTTTTAACCAGTACAAACTTTTGCACTTTCCCGAAGCATTATTCAAACTTGCAAAGTTTGTAACAACCATTAATGAGAGGTTTAATCCTAAAAACTGTGACAGCTATATGGGAAACAGCTTTTTACTCTTCCTTTTATATCAGCTACCGTCCTCAGAAGCAAGGAGTTCAAATACAGTAGGCACTTACATAATTAAGTCAGGTTCAGCCACTGCTTATCGTCCCACATGCAGCTTAAAAGCTTGCTGGGGATCAGAGCAGCAGAGGTCAACTGACTGGACTGCAAGCACATAGCAATAAACTTGAGTTAGCCAGTTACCACACAGTAGCTGGGATAATCACCCACCACAATGGTCTGGAAGCTGCGCACTCCAGAGACTGCTGCTGTAAACAGCTTCCTGCAGCTTTGAAGCCATCACACCATGCAGGAACCAGTAAGGCTCTTTCTCAACACTTCTTATGGCACTCTGCCATTTTCATACTAAGAACTGCAGTATCTGTACAGGGTCTAGCACCGAACTACCAAGTACCAGCTCTTGACATTCAGTGGCTTTGTTTCAAAAGTAAAGTGTCTATTTTTCAAATATATACTCCTTAACTCAGATTCAGCTTGACAATTAATGCAGGAAGACAAAGCTACACTGGTCTGGTCTTAGTAATGCATATTCCCAGTCAGCAAAAGTAGCAGAAAACACAGGCACTACACACTGCCAAACACATCTTGTTAAAGTTAAGGTAGCTCTCCCTAAAGGTAGTTGCAACCAGTCTATTTCAGACAATATTCTGACAAGAACTGTCATCACCCAACAGCTGCTGGTAACGCAAAAAGCAAACAGAATTTTAAAGTACCCACCTGTGCACCTGTTAAAACAGAAAAACAATAAAGTGTCCAGTCAGTGCTGCTAAACACCACACACAGCAAAACTCTGGAATCAGAAGCTCCAATTTCTGTGGGGCAGTACCAGGTTTCATTTTATAGCAAAAGAGAATGTGATGGTACTCCTGGACTGACAGCACAAGAAAGGAACTTCACTAAGCAATCAGTAGCACCTTGGGTAAAAAAGACTGAGGATTCGACAACCCAATCAGTAAAACAAGATGAAAAAACCTGAAGTCCTACTACAGTACAGGACAGCTACCTGGAGTAAACACTTAGCGTTAACGTTCCAACACTAGGAAAGTATCATGCACCCCTATATTTTAATCACTTTTTAAACATTATGTTCTGAGCGAAGCTGTAAGCTTAAATAAATGGACGTGGTTCTGAAAGGTTCCCGAACTGAAAGCAGAAACGACTAAAAATCCAGCTCTGAATAAGGTATTTTCAAAGATCTGCTACACATGTGAATACAAAAACGAAGTGCCTGATGCTACTGCATTTACTACAAACTGCCCTAAGTGCAGCAAAAGGAAGTCTTCAGTAGAAGGCAAGGAAAAGATCTTGTTGGGGGTTTTTATTATATTTTTTTAATTACAGCACAGCAGGAATTTGTACACAATTTGTACAAATAAAACTGTATTTTTTTGCTAAATGCATCCTGTGTAAGTCTGGCACAGCATTTACACGTGGGAAAAAATAGCCTGCTAGCAGGATACGAAAATTCTGTGATGAGCACAGACATTCAAAGAGTGTTCATGTCACATACTCCTCCTGTCATTATACCTCCAGAGAGTGCAGACAAACACAGTGTTCACATTAAAACCTAATACTGACATAGAGGAATGAAGATACTTGATCTTGTTTTCACATTTGAATCTCAGATGCCTGAGCTCAGTATTTCTGAGTAGTCAGTGTTAAATCTTAGTCATCAATAAATAAAATGCCATTGCTACCAACATATTAATAGTTCTTATTGTTACAAACTTGGTAAAATACTTGGTAAGATTTTTAACAGTATAATTGAATTCAACTTGAAACTAAGAATATGTCTGGCTTTGTAATTTGTTATCCTAAGTATAATTTGGGTAAGCTATAGAAAAGTACCAAGTTTGGGGGGTTTTTCTGAGCAGAATCACTACCACAAAGATAAATTGCAGATATAGCCCTCCATAAAGTTCTAGAGTAAAAATTTTAAACAAACAGAAAAGTCTTCAAATTATGTAGGGCAACTGCAATTAAGACTTGCAAAAAGTACCACATCTCTATTAAAGCCTAGATCAGCTTCCTCCTGAGAAAAATTTTTTTTTTACTTTTGGAAAACTCCTGCTCAGCAAATGAATATCCAAGGTTTTGGATAAGGAACTGGAAGGAATATATGTTACCTGTAGCTTTTCCAAATTTTAGAGAGAACATATGCCACATCCCACCAGTATAACAAAAAGATCTGAAAGCAACTTTAAGCTGGAAGGGAGAGCAGTAACAAAAGCTTTGGTGTTCCAAGTTTCTAGCTCACAAGGATCTTGTAGACATTACTTTACTCTAGAAAAGAGACATCTGGATAACTTAACTTGACAAAAATGCCTGGCAGAAAATCATCTAACAGCACTCTTATTCTGGAAAAGGGGAACTTCAGAGTACCATTTCTTCTGGCATGAAGACTGCATTAAAAAAATAGCAGGGAGTAAGAACAAAATAAAAACATTCTTCTCTAAATAACTTGTTACCTTTGCAACTCTTCCTTCAGTTAGCAACTAAAAAGCAAGACTGCTAACTCCTTTAATTTCTGCTTTTCAAGCAGGCTTCTCTACCTCAGTTGTGTATTCCTATGATCACCCTTGTATCTGCATTATTCTTCCTCTCTACAGCAGGTGACTAATCCTGTCCAGTTACATGCATCCATTTCCCAGCTCTTCCGAAAGCTAAGACATAAATTTATTTATGAGAGTCACACTCAACCTTTCATTGATTTCTCTAATGATAAAAGCAGATAATACGTAAGGCACACCAAGGTAAAGACTAAAACGAATGGGGAAAAAAATATGAACTTAAAACTTGTCTTTAAATTAGAAGAAAGTTTGAAGGAGATAGATCTTAAAAATAACACCTGGAGCTAATCTAAGTAAACAAAAAAATACTTTGTCATGTTGTTGTCTTAAAACAACATTCTAAGGCAGAAATCTATGGCTTTTCTGTATGTACTAAGTATTTCAAATTATGTTTTAAAGAAGTTACAGTACCACTATAACACTTTCAGTTTTAAGAAATATTCGAATTCAAATTCAGCTGTACATAGCTACACTTTTTTTCTCCCAGAGGAATCAGAAGAAGGCAGGATGCGTTATCATTTATCTCTGCAGTCTAGAAATGAACAACCAGCATGTTGGGGGGGAAAAAAGATGATAGCTGGACAGGAGGAAAGGAGAGCAAAGAATTTATTTATAACAGATAGTAATTTTACTATTTACTCCTGACACAAAATGCAAAAAAGCACTCGCATCTTTCATCTAGTATGTCTGCATATGCAAATCTTACAGAATCTAAGTTTGCATTAAAACAGCTTACAGCAGAAACATCTGTAAGAGCACAAAAAAAGGAAGCAATATTAAAAAAAAATTAATCAAGTATGAAATGTAATGCCATTCACACAACTTTTTACAGTAAAGACCCTCAGAAATTACCAACACTACAGTCACAGTAAGATGACACAAGAAGGCGAACCTGTTCCAGTGCACCTTTTGCTTCCCAGGCTGCACATCCCTGACCCTTTTGCCATCCCTTCTGCACAGAAGGCAACAATCATGTGACCTCAATTACCAACCTGACAGTGAAAAAACCCATTAATTTTTTGGTGCACAATTTACCTATCAGATCAATACACACAAGCAAAAACCCCACAGCCCCATGACAGCCAAGCTCCTCCACTACATACTTCCTGAATGTGGCATTCACTTGTAGACAGAGCAGGGAGAAGAAGGCAACCTGCTGAGTGTTAAGTGAAATTGTGCTCTCAGTCACTCTCTTCTGGCTGCCCATGAAGCAATTTTACATGACTCTCTGTCCCTTCTGCTTTCCAGACACTTTGCCAGAAGTCACCAGTACCCAAGATGCACACGTATAACTTAAAGTACTAAGCCTGGTTCTTCACCGGTGCTGCCAAAACAATCCAGCTTAGCTGGAATGCCTTTGTTAGCAGGATTTTTCCAACTTCAGCCACTTTAGTTTTGATTAGGCAGCCAAATGTACTTAACGTCACGCTAGCAAGTTTCATATGGCAGACATTCCTAGTTGAGGGAGGGCAAGAGAGGGATGTTAGGAGATGAGAACAGTAATTTTTAGCTGAGTCAACCGCAAAACTAATGCAGATTTTTACTTGCGGCAACAATAAAACCAAAATACTTGGGCAGGAAGATCCTTAAGGTAATAATGGTATCATCACCAAGAACTGATTGATTACAGAATTCCAGTAGCTCTTTTATAAATTAACCTATGAACAAGGGCTTGTGAACATGGAAATAGTGACAGAAACACTAAAACTTCATTAGTGAATTGTCAGGACATAACAGCAGCCCCTTAAAAGCCCCGCTCTGCTCACTATTTACACCTTGCTTATCTTTGAACACTAAGCTGTAGCAGGGCTGCACAAATGCACACACTCAGGCTGCTATGAAACCCGTGCCACCCTCTTGCAAACTACAGGTTTGCACTACAACAGCCCTGCTAACAGTTAAGAACCAAGTACAATAAATTCCACATCAGCTGAGGGAGCAACATAAAGCAAGTATTTCTGCTGCAACACAAACAGTGGTTTGGAGCGAGACTTCACTGTGACAAAACCACCGCTACTTCTCCAGAAATCACCAAGGAAAAAAATAAAAGTCATTACTGGGGAAAAGACTAATGTACAGCTTTGAGCTCAACAGTTAAACTTTAATTGATTCCCAGCAACAACTTTTCCTACTTGGTAACTCTCAATTAAGCTCTTTAATTAGAACAGAAGGACCCGGCAAGTGTGAACACACTTCATTTCTACAGTAGACCTCGAGCACGTGTCTGACTAGGCATTACAAATTTCCTTACAGCACTAATGTACTTACTAGCAAATTTTAGTTTAACAGAAAAATTTTAACAGAATTGTCTGCTTCTCAAGACCTGGAAGCTACCAGAGTCAGTTCTTCAAATTACTACTACTTTGGCACTTTCCCCAAAATTCTCCTACATTCCTGGGTAGAAGCTTCTATATGTGCTTATTATACTTACAAAAGAAAGACAAAGTCACAGAAAAATCTAACAACAGCTATTGAAAGAATGGTGAGGTATTGAAGCACCTTCTGGCTGATTAGAACAACATGGTAAACCTCAAAAAGAAGAAATTGTCAAACAATGATTCAAAACTAATTTAAGCAGAATGAGAAGTAGTATTCATCATATCTTTTTATAGCAAGTAGTGGTAAGCACTACTGAGACATATTTAAATGATCTAAGGAAGTAATTTTTCTTCTTCAAGTTATACCAACTAGAAATATGTACAAAAAAATAAATTAAATACAGGTTTTATAAGAGCTTTGGCAGTTCTTCATGTTCTCATCTCAGAAAAAAAAATACTCAGAACTTTCTGTTCTTTTTTACTACCAAATTTGAAAACAGAGAAAGCTTAACTAGTTTTTCCATCTTGGATTACTATAAGTTTTCATACAAATTTGAACTATGATGTAACAGCATTTACAGTAGATTCATCTCTGAGCTTGCCCCCAATAGATTATTTGATTAAAACTACGCCGTATTTTATTTCAAAAGAAAAAAAAGTCTATTTAATTCTACTCTTGCTCTATAACATGTAATAAAGTGTGAAAATGTTGATGGGTTTGTTAGGTTTCCACATCCATGTTCAAGCCTGCCAAGTGAGGCTGCAAATGGATCAAAGGTTAGAACTGTAGAAACAGGAGCTAAGAGAGCTTCACGCAGCGCAGTCACTATCCAGCTCTCTTCACTGAACAACTGATGTTACAATATTTGTTGATTCCAGTCCCCATGCTTCTCCATTAGTGCTACTTTTTCAACCTCAATTATATCCTAGCTCGTATTTGGGAATTTAAACTGACTTTTTTTTAAAATACAAATCTCTGAAATATGTTTTCCTCAATAATGATGTTTGAGCACTACATAGCACAGTATCAATCCAAAGGGTAAGTGCTGCAATTAAGCTCTTGGCACTCACACAGATCAGATCCCAAGGTCTCAAGCCACACACCAAAAGAGTGAAGGATATTTAATTAAGAACTATTTATGAAAAATCTGTACTAACACATCCGCATGGATTTTCTGGAAAATTAAAAGCTACACCAAGGAAAGTTACATTGTACTGGGAAAAGAGGTATTATAAAAGATTGTTAAGCTGCTAGGTTCAACTATAAATATATCATATATAAAAGTGATAAACTGGGAAGTGCACAGACGTGATAAGAGAGAAAAAATCTGTAACAGCCATTCTTCCCCCACTCTCCCACACACACTCTATTCTTCTGGCAGAAAGCTCCATTCCTAGATAAGAAAAAGCTAACAACTGGTTATGATCTCAAAGTTTCAGTTCGTCATTCAGATAAAGTCAAAGTCTACAGGAACCCTGAAGTACTGAAAGTTAAATAGGTTTTCAGTGGAAGCTGGTGTCTAAGCACTGCATACTGGACTTCTTGTGTGTGACCTTTGGAAAATCCCTGAAATGCAATGGGACTTCAGTACTCTGCACTACTTGGAGCATCCTAAAAGCTCAGTGATCATGCCCATGGAGAGTTCTACAGTGAGGCCAAGAAGTAACAGAGGCATGAGTAACTGTGGCCTTGTTATCACTTACTGAATGGATGTTCTACAGCCAAAATGGTAAAAACCTTTACAAATACTGCTCTCGGGAAAAGCAACAGCAAGTAAACAAGCAGCACACGTAAGCCGAGGGCAGAATAAACCATACATTTATACCACATTAGAAAGCAACACACGACACTCAATACCACTGAATATCAGCAGGACACAGACGGAACAGAACTAACTTCCTCCTTCTACCCTAAGACAGCAGGAGACATTCATCAGGACAAAACTTACATCCCATTTTGTCTGGCTCCAAAATAAACCTGATCAGTTTTCACGGTAAATTAATGTGACTTTACACACAGGGTTCTTGGACTGGACATGAACGAACACTTGTCAACGCAGCAACACTCAAATTCAGATGTTAAAAACAAACATTCTCATTTGGCTTTACATTTGCAGTAAGCCAAGAGTGAGCATGGGACCATTATCAACTCTTTAAATAAATAAGCTTCTAAGTTATTTTTAAAAATTCAAAAATTATTTAGTTAATAAATTACAGACTAAACGTAGCATCAGTGAGAGAAGAATAAAACTGAAGGAAAGTAACAAGTCCTGCAAACATGAACGTTGTAGGCAACAGCAATTCCAACCACGCCACTGAAGAAACGAGCTGAGATTCCTGCGATGACAGAGGTCAACACACTATTGACTAGCAGCTGGTAGTACAAAAAATTGTCTTCTAAATGCATTTTAGATGCAGTTTAAAAGAATGGTTTGTATATAATTTAAGAAATGTGGTTGTCATGGAAGCCAAATCTTTGTAAGCCTCTAAAAATCCGAATTAGCGCCCTGAAGTAAGAATTACTGCATATCCCTTATGCTTTCCTTTAAATTCAGTAGATCTGTTTTCATCACAGCATGGTTTGCATTCCACAAAGGTCAATATCACTAGCTTACATAATAGTAAAACCAACCTTGACACAGACAGCACTAATTAACAGACATAAAAACAACCCAAGCAGCCACACAACACAGGCTAATCCTTACTGCTACAAATGCCAAAGACATCTCAACCAGCACTTCATGTGTGTTTGTGAGTAGGTGGAGCAATCAGTCATTCATCCCAATCTTGCACATGTAAACAAGAAAATGCAATACATGTAGAACAGAGATTACATCTTACCTCATTTAAATGCAAGAGGGGGGAAAAAAACTATGGCAAAGCTCCATATACTTAAATCATTTTTCCCACTGAAACTACGGTCTTAAGTTAATAAAATAATTTCACTTCTCATATACTATCAGACATACAGATAGTTTGGCAAGCAGGAAAATATGTTGAGCACAATTCATAACATAACCTCAGGCTTCTCCCAAACCACAGATACTGCAGACTGACAGCCCAATTCATTGTCATCCTAGAGACAACAAACCTGATAGACAAGACTACTGAAAAGTTCCCCAGCAAGGAGGAAGCCTCCACATAATTCACAATTATGTCCCACTTTATTCACAGCCTTGGTCCTTCCTTCACCCCTTGCACTGGACGTATGCCAGGAGAAAAGAGGGCTACAAGCAATCAAGGCACAAGTTATAGTAGTCCTACAGCTCTTCATGCCTTTGCAGTGCCCCCAAACAAAGGGCAAAGTCCCAACAAAGGACATGCTTAAGGCCACATTTTTCTCTATAGTGGATTTTGTGCCAGAAAATTCTTGGGAAAGCCTAAAATTGGGCTTGGGAAATGTAAAGCCTATGGGCAATAATCAAGAAGCACCAAAGCCATCTGTTTTAATTAGCATTCTAAATTATCTAAGTGGAAACATCTTACCTTGAAAACTTTCCACTTGTTTTGTTATCACTATTGATACTTAAATGTGAATTCTTCACAAAACTTTTCAGTAGTATCTTTTCATTTATCCATAACTACTGCATGCTATCCAGGGTCAAAGTGCAATCCTCTCTCAAAATCAACATCTGCTTGTAGGTTCCCTGAGCATTTTTCACTTTAGAGCTGCCTCCCCTCTCTCCCCACCCTAAAGTGCATCTCAAGAAAGAAAAGAAGGCCTGGGAAAAACAATGTGCTTTTGGAGAGGGATTCCCAATCAAATGCTTTTGACCAAGGTCAAAAGCCAAAAAAAAGCCATAAATATATTTTATGCTTGCCTTCAGTTCACAAAATGTACCATTGCATTTATATTCTAACAAGACATAGAATCCTCACACAAAGACAAGCAGATTTCTCACACGAGGCAGTCTCAAAACAACAAATCAATAAGCTTTGTTTATTTAACAAACGTAGGTGTGTTGCTAATTCAGAATGACTGAATACTCCTCCACCAGAACTAAAGTTAACTTAAAGAGAATGCATTATAGCAAAGCACTTCAGCACTAGCCAGAACTCATTATCATAAGAACACATTCATACTCCACACACAGGATTAAAAGCTATCTGCCATCAAATGGATTTCAATTTGCCAATTTTTCAATAGGCAAAATAAACTGATTTCAACAAAATTTTGACCTCACAGCCCCAAGAATAAACACCTAATGATGACTCCAAAATTTAAATCAACAGTAATCATGTTTGAAAAAGCTTCAGATACTTTACTTGTATTACATTTAAGTAAAAGCAAGTGCTGCATAAAGGCAGAGAAGCAGTTGTGTTCCAAAGCAGGTGTGAAGTTGGGACACAGAGTACACACAGAAGTGAATCACAGTGGATGGAGTATATGCATTACCCTACACAAATTAAGGCTACCTAATTGTTTTGAGACATCCCCTTCCCACCCACCAGCTCACTCTGAAATAACTAATTCAATTTTCATTTGCTGGGTGAAGTTGTCACCACATTATCCACACCCACATCCGACTCATATAAACCGTCCTGTAATAAGCAGAATCCAGCAGAGGTCAGAAATGGCCCTGCACAGGAAATGCCTGGGTGTTTTCCATGCAGGCTCTGAAGATTACTCTTCTACATGAAGACAGCCCAGGTCTAGGGTCATGCTGTTGTACAAACTTTATTTTAAATCATTTTCTGCTTAACCTGCAGTATTAGTTTTTGAAGAATTCTTCGAAAAGTAACTTAGAAGCTTATTAATTCAGTTGCCCTATAGCATTTGTATTTCATAATATTTCTGTTAAATCTAATTAGTTTTATATATCTTCTGATTTTGGCATTCTCATGACAGAAAAACAAATCATTAATGCACATTAATGCAAACTCAAAGGCATTGTTCAACTCCATGGCCTTGACCCAAACAGGAGCACATCACAACTTCCCTTTCATGCCATCAGCACAAAACAGCAGCTCACAATATTCACGAACGATCTCAGCACCATGACAGCAGATTTTTTGCACAGCACACCTGGAACGCAATGCACCTGACTACTGCCTTACAGTACTAATTGATCACACAAGCGTTTTAAAAACGTTTCCTGAATGCCTCCTAGTGAGAAGTGAAGTGCATCAACAGGATGTTACTTTAAAATGAGGAATAATTGCCACGGAATTAATAACTTGGACTTATGCAATCCTTCTACATCCAGCTGGAAACACTAAACCATAAAGTAATTTGCATCCCCATCTCTCAGCAGGACACAGATGGAGATTTGCAAAAAGCCAATCTGCAGGTCAGCATATTCAGGAGGTGACAGCAGTTGCAGAAACCTTTGAAGCATCACAACACTTCTTTGTGAACGCTTTTTTTTTTTTTAACCCCATCTTCTTACAACTATCGATTGCAATGTTGCCAGCAGCGATACTCCGTGACCCTGCTGTTTTACCGGCACGCTAAAGAGAACCCGATTTTAATCACGGCTGCTATAAACACAAGACACCCTTCCAGAGGGCAGCGCTTTTATCGCTCCAGCTCGCAAGCCGAGGAGCACAGGTCATGCTCTGTCAGCCTCCCGCGGGCTCCAGCTGCTGCTCCCCCTCCTCTCTGCAGCCCCCGGACCTCCGGCCCGACCCCGAGAGCCGGGCTCGGCAGTGCCCCGACACACCCGCCCGCGCTGCTGCGAGGCTGGGGGCGAAGGAAACGATTTGCTTTTAATTGCAAAGCGCCCACAAAACACTGCCTTACCCACCGCAGCCACTAGAGATTTCTTATCGAAGCACTTTCTCGCTCCGTGGGCGCTCTGCAGAAGCGCTGAAGCAGCAGCAGCAGACAGAGGTTCTGCAGCGCGGAGGGGCCGGGGGCGGGAGGCAGAGCGTGCACCCCCGGCCCCGGCGCTCGCAGCCCCCGCCCGGCATCGCTCCCTGCACGGAGCTCCCTGTGAGGCAGCGCTGGGTACTGACCTCCCCGGCGGCGGTGGCGGCTCCTCCATGGCGGCGGCGGCTGCACAGACCAGCGCGGCGGCGTCTCTCATGCATGCACCGGGGCCGGCATGGCGGCGGGCCCCAGTGCGCGGCGCGGGGGCGCAGCGAGGAGCAGGAGCGGCAGGAGGAGGAGAGCGGGTCCCTACCCGGCTGCAGGAGCGCGGCCGCGCAGAGCCGCCCGCGCGGCCGCCATCTTGGGAACAGCCTCCGAGGGCAGCGGCGCCGGCAGCATCGCTACGGCGCGCCAGGAGGGACCGGCCGCGCCAGAGGCGCTCGCTCCGCCGCGGCCGGGCGGGGGGCAGCTCCCGGTGCGGGTTCCCCCTTCTCTCCCGCGGCCGCGGGGTCGGGACGGGCTGTGGGACCGCGGCGGTTCCCTCCGACACCGCGGAAACTCCGTCTCCACAGCTCCCCGCGAGGGGCCGCGTTTATCCCGAGGCGGGGCGGTGATGGGGGCGCGGCGGGAGCTGCCGCCCGCTCCCTGCCCCCGTGGCGGAGCTGTCAGGCGCTGCCTGCGGCCGCTCGCGGCGGGTGCCGCGGCGGCTGCAGCCGCTCGTTCCCACACGGCTGGCAGACAGGGAGAGAAGGAAAACAACTGCTGAGAGGAAGATGGTTTCCCTCAGCAGGTGCCAGCTCCCCGCAGCCGTGCTGGCCCCATGTCCAGCGCCTGCGGAGGCTGGAGCGACCACGGCCAGATCCAAGCAGGTGGAAGGCGTGAAAGACCCTTGAGGTCCCCTTCGAGGGCGTGCATGGAAGAATGATCTCGCATCTTTTGTACTCCGCTGCTGACAGAGTAACTTGTTTCAGTTTATGAACCTGGCCTTTTCAAACCCTGCAGCAGCACTGGTTATCAGCCTTGGACAGAGAACTGGAGCCATAATGTCCATTTGGAAATACGGGGAGGAAAAATGTAATTTCCTGAACTGTAGGTTGGCAGGAATACAGTATCAATGTTAACACCCGTCAAAGGCAGAAAAGTGCCATGGGTTGTTCAATTGTTAGGGTTGGTGAGAGGGAGCCTCATCTTCTGTGTTACAGGACTGGAAGCACAGCAGCAAGCCCCAGCATCAGTAATGTGTATGCAAAGCACATGCCTTATTTCTGATGGGTGAAATTTGAGCTTGGACTGGAATCAGTTCTAGATTCTGCATTTATGCACCAGTTCCTTCATTACTTGTACAAGAAATTTGCACCTTTCTAGTCTGATATCAAACTTCAGTTGTGAAGTCACTGTTCATGAAATAAAGTTGTCCACCTCTCTGTCGAAGTTTAGGAAGCAAATTCAACAGGCCCTTTGAAATAAAATATTTTTTTTAAGCTGAAATGCAGAATATACTTCTACTACATCGTATTAATAACATCTACTATTTATCATCTTAATAAATGCATGCTTTAAAATGCAGGACCAGCAAAATAACGTTATGCAGAAAGCCACTTAGACTGTTTTCTGTAGGTCAAGAAAGATACTTGAATCACCATGACTCTGATGATCATGACATTTAAACATCAAGACACTCAGCATTTATGTCGAGAATTATTAGTTAAGATACCTCATGTAATGGAAAAATGCAGTATTTAGCATGTTAAAGACTTCTGCTTGAGTATTTGAGCTCAAAACCATAAAGCAGCTCCAACGGTGGATACACACAATACATTCCCACTAATCTGTCATGGTGAACAAAATTTAGAAACCATAGCTGAAGGAAGTCAAGGTCAAAAATTCTGAAGTGCTAACCTAATAAATTAGTTGTCATCTCCATAAAAAACATACATTATCTAAGGTAAAGCTGCTTGCTGCACAGTATGCATGTGTTTTTAGTATGATTGCAAATAACAAAGGGTCAATGTTACTGATTAAATTTGAACATCCTTTTCAGTTAGGGATCCTTGTCTCACACCATCTCTGCAGCTGTTTGCAGGGCAGAGACGTATTTAGCAATCATGGCAAAATATTTCAACTTCTTTACTTCTTCTATCAAAACAATCAGTGCAGTGGTATGTTAGAAGCACAGAGTTTTCATTAACTAGGAAAAAAATCTGATACTGCATTTTGCCACAGATGTGATGGCATGATGGTGTGGAAGTGGAGAAATCCCAAGGGTCCTTGGCAAAGGGAGAAACGGGGACTGACCACTGCCACTACTTTCTGTAAATATTAAGATAGTTTACTGAAGTAAACTGGGGTTCACTGCAGCCTCTTAAACAAGGAGGTCCAGAAAAATCTTCCCGGCATGCGTTTTCCCCTTTCCCTTTAGGGCAACCCAGCATATTGGGTTGCATCACATTCTTGTGGTATATCACAGAAAGTATCCTAGAACTACAGATACTGACCAAGCAAAGCAAGGCTGTAAGTTTGATACAGTGATGCTTCTTTATCTGCACTAGACCATAGATAGCAACATAGCTCCTGGCATCAAGAAGAAGATGGTAAGAGGAGAGGTTTGTGAACGGCCTTACAGTGAACTTGGGAAGAAATTAAGAGATGCAGAAATATCTGGAACTGATAGCACTGGAAACAGCAGATGACATAAGAGTCTCAGAGCCTATATAGGGATAATATTTAGCACAGAAAAAAATTCAAGGCATTACAGAGGTCTTAAAAAATGATATGCAAAAAAAATTCTTTTCATTATTTTTGGCTTGTTTTAAGGAATATCATCATATTTCAAAGACTAAACATATCAGTATTTCATAGGTGCATGGAAATTGGTACATGAAATTGTTCACTCTGGTTCTACTCCTGGAACAAAAGGCAGCACAGGATTAAAATACAGATCACAATAAGTAGCATCTGTCTGTAAGAAAATTGAGTTAAAATATTAGGAATGGATTTTACTGTCTGATGTGGCAAAATCATGACTCCAAAATTCTAGGTTAAATAAACAAACCAGGAAACAGGTAACTGTCAAAATAGACAAACTTTTTCAGTTTAACTTCTGTTTTCAGAAGTTTTAGAATTAATTTTCTTCTTTTTTTTTCAGAAAAACATCTGGCTTTATAATTTAGCAGATGCTGCAATTGCTTAGGAATTGATTTTTATTCTAGCAACATGCCTTTTATAACAGTAGCAGTCCTAGAACTTGCAAGAGAAATTTGAGATGGCAATAGCATCCTAATAACAAAAATAGGTCTTTCAAATAGCATTTTAAAATTTCTACTGCAACTACCCTTGAAATTTCTATCTATTCCTGGGGCATATATTCTGTTATTCCTTCCTCCTTGTTTCATCATAGGTATCAGACACGATTGTACATGCAGCTGTGCTTTTGCCATTTGCTATTTCTCCAGTTATTTTCTATATACAAAAAAACTTTATGAAGACAAAGAAAGATTTGGTCCATGTAGGTAAATAAATATGTTATAAGAATATATTTGAAAATTTTTCTCCTGGTACCTGTCACAAGGCCAAACTTCCAAACTTTTTTTTCATGTTATGAATGTCGCACAGAATAAGGCACAACTTGGTTTTTGGGTTTTTTTAAGTCAGTTAATGAAATCTAGTAATCAGATTGTTCTTCAATATGTGAACTGCATGCAAAAAATCAAATTCTTGACAAAACCAGCTTTGTACAATTAGTTTTCCCTTCCAATAAGTTATTTATTTTAATTCTAATAAAAGCTATTTAAAAGTAAAAACAAAGTTAATTAGACATTAGAAAGCAGCCTGCTATATAGTTAGTCTAGATCTAGTAAAATGTGCTGAAGATAAAACATTCATTTTTTTCTTGGTCATAGATTAGAAATGCTCTTCTGCAGTGCAGTGAAGAGTAAAACATGAACAATACCTGCATTTAATATCTAGAGCACAACCTGACACCATTTCTTACGTAGACATTGCAACTAGCAACTCCAGAGTCCAAATAAAATATCACGAGGTATTTCTACCTGGACATACGCAGATTCCTCCATCTACAGTTCTGTTGTTCTCACAGAAGATCAGGTTGGGGGTGGCATTGAAAGAAACAGAACTCGGTTCTCAGTGTCATCTAATTTGAGCTTTGCTGCAATTGATTTGAAGTGTGAAGCTGAAAGAAATTAAGGAGTCACACTGTATATACCCTTGTTCAATCACCCGTTACTGCTGTGATTCATTCACTTGGGAAGCTCGCATGATAGCTGCCAAAGCTTGTTCAGCAGCATGGTTTAACACCCGTGCTATAATAGGAGCCAGCTAACTTGATGGAGGTAGAATATTTCTGTCTGAACACTGTCATCTCACAGGCTGCATGTCAGATTGCACAGAGCTCGATACCATTAATTCACCACTATTAAAGGAGTATTTGTTAGTAAGAGTAGCATGAGGTCAGAGACATTCCTGGGATTATTGTTTTATCACTTCAACTGGGCACTATTTTTTGGGTGCTTCCTCTCGTATAAAGCAACTCTATGTAGCACTGCCTCTGCCATTATTTAAATGGCGTGACCCATACGAGAGAAGTACAAATTCCAGTTGTGCTTAAAGCTGTATGCTTTTACTGTGTAGAGCTGGTCTTTGGGCTCAGTGTCTGTAAAGCTGGGCATAGCTAAATCCACTGGCTGCTATTCAAAGATACCAAGGCACTGGACGTAGAAATTATCTGAAACTGAAGATGTTGACACATGTATAACAATCTGGCTACAGGAGTTTATGTCTTCCCAAGAACTGACTTTGGACCTGTGGCAATCAGCTGCACTGAATTCAGTGCTACTTGAACTTGACTATCAACAACAGAGTAAGCTTGCTTAAAGCTAGCTTGGCTCCTGCTAAATCGTATTTTAATTCTTTCCCCAGCTGTATAATAGACATACTCAGTGAGCAGCCATGGGGTATTTATAAACAAGACCAAATGCTTGTCTGCATTTGTGTTCACTACATTAATTTCATGTTCAAAGAAGCTCCACTGAAGAATTGGGGCCAATTCTTTGAAACCATATTTGTAGGCCCAGAGCATCTCCATCTGTCTTCTGTGTGTGCCTGACGGTGCAATTTAGTGCATTGCTGCACGCAACTCTTTCAACATGTTTTCAAGCATCTTGCAAGTTTGACTAGTTGCTTATACCAAAATTTATAGTGATGCTTCTTATTTCCATCATCCCAGAAAGCACCGAAAAAAAAAATAGTTCCAGACTGTATCTTTTAAAATATCTGGTGTGCAGCTGAGGCTCTTTCTATGTCTGCCTTACAGCAGCTGCGTTATCCCAGCAGAAAACAGCTGTGAGATTTGTATCAAACTTCCCTGTCTAGGAAAACAGGAGCTGTCCATGTCTCCTCCTTCCAACAGCTCTTTTTATATGTGAGAGTAATCACAGAAAAGCAGCGTGGCTGGCATATTCCTTTACCCCAACAGTTCCTGGCAGTTGTATCAGCTGGATGGAGTTATAAGCAGCCATGAGAAAATTTTAATCTTCATTAAATGTTAATCCCTGCAAACACTTACATACACATCAGTTCACTTATATAATAGGCATACTGAAATCAGTGGGACAACCCTGGGAGAACAGTTACTCATACATATAAATGTTTATAGGATTAATTTCCTCCTTTTGCTCTGAATCATCTGGAATAATTTTGTCCTCACAATTTCACAAGGTGAGTTTTGTGGCATAATCCTGTCTATGGCTCGGTTCTGGTGAACATCAATAGGAATTAAGATATTCCCCATTTATTGCAAAACCCTCCCAACTAGAGCATAGTAAAATAGTATCTTATTCTACAACTCCCAGTTGTGTCCCATTCTGCAGTGCCTCAGGTTTTATTTTTTCATTTCTGTCCATTTCCTTACTTCAAAAAAGCTGTTCCCCCATTGTTAACATAATGATCTTCATCCTTCTAAATACTCACACAGTTCCTACAGTATAAAACACTATAAAGAGGTAATCACCTGCCATTTGACATTATTTCAATGCATTCAGAGTTTTTTATTCTCATTTGAATCTTATTGGCCCCTATCATTATTTCTCTAATTGATTTGCATTTCCTCTTCCTCACAGGAATTGATGCTTATTTTAAGGCATATCCATGCTAGGAGATGTAGCACACAGCACTTGAAATAACTGTGGAATGATGTGAGCTAATATGCTGTCCTGGCACAGCAGTCTTTCCAGATACAGCCAGCTGAGGAATCCAGATTATGACTTTTGTGTTAGGGAGCTGAGATCCATGTGACATTTTCTGCTGAGCTGTTTGTTTAAAAGATGGTTTCTATCAACATCTTTGGGTGGATTTCACTATGACTGTCAGGATACAATGGGCATTGATAAACTTTAGGACTAGCTATTTTAATTCTAAATTTCAGTCCAAAGCCGATCAATTCCACTGAGGTTGTTCTTCAGCTGTGGTGGTAATCAGAAATACAAAGGGGTCAAAATTTTGTTAGTTTTTGTTCCTGTCCATGGAAAATAGAACGAGATAATGTGTTGGTTGAGAACAGGATGACCTTGTTGAAGCTGAGGATGTGTAATTGCTTGGTTCCTCCTCTCTTGCAGGCTGAATTCTATGGCATGTTTGAGCCCTACTTCTGCTGTTTATCTATGGATAGTGTGAAGTCCAGGAGAGAAATTTCTTTCACCCTTAATCTCAGCAGAGATGCCAGTCAGACAGCCCTACTACTTGGCCTAGGCATTGAGGCACTAACATAAAACAGACTAAACTTGGTGAAAAGACTCCAGCTTTCCCATGGATGGATGTTGTGGCATGCTGAGATAGGAGAAAAATGCTGATCTGCAGATTCAGCACCCGGTTTTCAACGGGGCAAGCACACATTATTCGTTCAGTAATATTGGAGAAGGACTCCTGACTAGAGCTTGTTCACCTCCTGGAAGCACTCAGTATGGATCAGTTGCTAAACTCTATCACATGTTGCATAGCTGTAACCTGCCTGAGATGAGATCATAGAAGTATTAATCTTCCAACTAACTCTTTAGATGGACATTTGGGCATAGCCCATCTGTCTGAGGCAGTCATGGTCTTCATTAGGCATAGATGACTACTCACAGAACAAGAAGTTATGTATTCTGTAAGATGTGGAAGATTACTCTAATACACACTATGTTTCTAAATGTACAGTTAAGGTTAACGGAAGAATAGCATTGCTATTCTTATGTGGATTTCAGATTTCAAGAATAACATTTCGGTTAAAACTGTTGCATTAAAATTTATATTTGTACATTTATGAAACACCCCCAGATGACAGCTTAGTTCTGGGCTCCCCATCACAAAAGAGATAGGGACATGCTGGAATGAGTCCAGCAAAGGACCATAAAGGTAGTGAAGGGTGTGGAGTACGCTGTTCATCCTGGAGAAGAGGAGGCTCAGGAAGGATCTTACCAATGTGTATAAATAGTTGATGGGGCGGAAGTAAGAAGATGGAGCTAGGGTCTTCCCTGTGAACGGACAAGAAGCAGTGGATAAACCATGAAAAAAATTCTGTTTAAACTTGAGAAAAACTTTCCTTATCGTGAGAGTGGTCAAACAATGGCATGGATTCCTCAGAGAGGTTGTGGAATCACCATCCTTAGAGATATTCAAAACCCGACTGGTTGTGGCCCTGAGGAACCTGCTCCTGCTTACCCTGCTTTAAGCAGAGGGTTGAGATGAGGTGATCTCCAGAGGAACCTGTCCACCTCAGCCATTCTGTGGCTGATCTCATAAATACTTTTGAATTACAAGCAATCTCTTAAACAGGAAGTTCCCTAGGAAACACAACCATTTAAAAGCACACAGCACCAAAAACTTTTGGTATTATTTACAATTTTGTTACAAACTGTGGTGATTTTAAATTAATGAATTTTTAATAAAGAACAATTGCTGGTAAGAATTAAGTTATTCTAAAATATATCATTCACAATGCTGTTATGTAGCCATTTCTGCCTACTAAATTGTAACTTTCTGTCAGAAGGTGTGCAATACCAAATATGTCCATATAATCACAGCTTCGTGAGCATCTTCCTTTCTAAAGTTGTGCCATTTCCTACTAATGAGGTTTTACAGCAAGACCAACGATATTGCCTTTTTAAAAAATTTTATTTTATTCTTGAACCACATGGATTGTTTTAAGAAACTTCTAAAAAACAATTAACATTAACCATGCTTTTGTATTTTAAGTGATACAGAATCCTGATATTCATATTGTCTGAATTATATACCATTGCATTTTACACGTCAAATAAACCAAGCATGTCATTATTTGGATGTGGTCAGCTTTATTACTCTGCAAAAAGTGAATGTGATACCCATAGTCATTTGTACAAAGCCAGATTCTGAAAATCTTAGACTCCTCTGAATTCAGCAGTTGTTTCCCCTCGGTGAGGTTTGCCCAACCAAAAGATGAATGGCTCTGTGCTATTCCCTATTCATGGCATTGTACCTCAGCTGAGCTTTCTGATATATTTTAATTATCATACTACCTGTATTTGAAAATAACCTGTAAGCATGTTTAGTGTGGCAAGTACATAAGATCTAATAATTTATATAACCATTATTTTTCAGAGTTACATTTCGTGCTCTGTTTATTGCAGCTATTCCAGATCTCCTGTTGTATCCACAACAGCCTGCCAACCATGGTGCTGAGTAAGAGGATTTAACTGTGAATGGATCTCTCTCCCTGAAGTAACTAGCTCAGATAGACTTCAGAACGTGATGTTTTGCCTGCCTCATCACTTGTCTAAAAAGGATAAGGGCAGAGCTATCAAAATTACGCTGATGTAATGCAGTGAGTATGAGTGTCCTAGAAAGTCACAAGCTGTAGGTGTCACATCATCACAGAGTCTTGTTTCCTGTGAACTGTCAAATGATCTTTATTTGAATTTAAAATATTTTGCCTGAGAAAGCAGTAACAAGCAAACAGCCTGTTAAATATACCATTAAATGTCTTTCCTACTTGATCATCAGCATTTTAGTAACTAAAAGTGAGCTGACAAGTCTTCTTCACAATTTGCAATTTTTAGCACAAACCAGAAGTGAATCTGATTGCCAGCTTGGCATTCCTGAAGCCTTGTATTTGTGCATAAATATGAAAGTTCAGTATAAAAGGTTTATGCTCGTATTGGCCATCAGAGTCCTAGGGGCTGATTATGAAAATGTGTCTGTGGGTATACAAAAATAATCTGAAAGTTCTATTTAAATGTACAGTCTGTGTACTCAGAGCCATAAAGAATCAGCCATCTTACCTACAAGATGTTTACAAAGCAAGTCTGCTAGGTTTTCTAACAGCCTCTTTGTAACATATTTCATCCTTTTTAAAATTGTATTTTTTTTATTTTATTACATTTAATTTTATTTTAATTTAGAAATGTAATATTTCTGTTGTATAATATGGGGGCATGTTTAAGAAATATGTAATAAATACAATTACAGCCATGACAGGGCACATGTACGATATTTAGTGGTCGGTTCTGTTAGTAATCATAGTTACATCCAACAGATACAGAAAGGATGGAACAGCAGAAACAGGAGGATGTTGTAGGTACTGCCATTCTGGTGTAACTTGAGCCTTATATTAACCTGGATGAAGTATTCATTTAACAGTGGTTGCTTGCACTGAATTAAACTGATTTTTTTTCAAAGCAAGAAGTCTGCCTTAAAAATAACTATTTGATGTTTAGTTTATGTAATTTATTATGATGCCTTTATGAACCATGCTTCTCACCTCTGCATATTGCTAGATTTTTTTCAGCTTCCACATGCTTGGATTACATGGCACTTTGTTCCAAAGCATTCTCCTTGAGAGCGATCTCTATTTCTGTGCAATCTGACAAGCTGAAAAAGGTTTTCTTGGTGTATTTATAGTGGGGAAAACTGGCAGAGCTATGAATACAATTCCAGCATTGCTTATGAGCATAATTGAATCTCTTCCCATTGCAATACAAAACTATAATAATGTGTGCATTTTTTACCCGTATAACTACATCAACAATAGAGCTGCTACTGCCATACATTATAGACACCCATCATTAGCTTACTGTGAAAGTGTCATTTATTGTGCTTACAAGTAGGAAAAAAGTTTATTCTTGCCAATAAACAAAGTCCCAGTTTCAGTGCCAGGAAGATGCATCTTTTTTTTCTTTGCCAAGGGCAAGGGACTCTGAGGAACAGGCTGCACGGTTTAGCTGTTGAATGCTTGTCCAGCTGCACGCTTCCCATCAGCCAAATATATTATCAGAGCAGTACCCAGATTCTTTAGCTATAAACAAAAGCAGGCGTGTACTTTTTAGTGCCACCAGCAACCCTTGATGTTCAAGGTTCATATTTCCCTAAAGTGCTAGATTAGAAATTTTTCCAACCCCCTAGCCTCCATCCATGTAAGATAATTAATACTAAAAATTTCAGTGTAGTTCAAGGTCTTTAAACCAAGCTGGTCTGTTTTTGCGTTTTCTGTGTAAAGTAGAAAGGCACAGAGGTAAATGCAATGTTTAGTATCCATGAACACCTTTGCAAGGGTAGGAAGGTATGCATTTAATCTGCATTTGGTAGGGCTAAAGCTTAAACAGAACTTTGGCAAAATCAAAGAGCTGCAAATTCAGCAGTGACTGGGCAAGAAATCCCCGTGGTTTTGCAGGAGGGTGAAGTTGCAGCAGAAGGCCAGGCTTGTCCTGGGCCAGCTCATGTTTGCTGAAGGTTGCCTTGCTCCTGGTCTGTGGAGCGCTGACCTGCCAGGAGCCCGAGGGGAATTGCGCCGCAGAGCTTCTGCTCGTCTCTGCTTTGCACAAGTGCTCCATCCCTACCTCCACGGCTTGTGGCAGAGTGCATGGCCCACACTGACCTCACTGTCAGGGTACTGTGGGGTGAGTCACACCCACGCCACAAGCTGGGCGGTGTCTGCAAGGGTAGGGCACACACGGTGTGACGAGGGAGGGCTCTGCCTCTGGCTGGACATCAGCACTCAGCCACAAGAAGAAAGCCCAGAAGAAATTGTTCAGGGACTCTGGTTCTTACGTCCCAGCTGTCTAGTACACTTAGAGGAGTATTCAAGTTACACCTGTTTAGGGAAGGTGTAACCTCTGACTTGGGCTGTCGAGCTGGCTCAACAAGCAGGAACGGGTCAGGGTGATGCAAGCCCTGCCCTTGCCCTTCCCTGTCAGACTATTTGTTTCCTCAAAGGTATCAAGCAAACTCTGAAGCTTTTAAGTAGGAGGGAGGGTTAAAGAGACATGCAACCATCATTGAGAGGTGCAGACAAAAATAACCTGGCATTATTTTTACAGAAATGCATTTAGTAAATTTATTTAGGCAAAAGGATGCCCCTGTAAAGCAAAACATGGAGTTCACAAGAGCAAGCAGAAATTAGAACTGGTATTCGATGAATGACTACTGAACCAATAATGGATATAATGGTGCTAGGACAAATTTGTTAATTTCCAGCAAAGACCAGTTTGAAGTAGAAAAAAATGCTGAAAGTATTTTATAGAAGAGAAATTTCTAATCTGCACTGTTGAAAAGGCCAATATATACCCCCATTTTTGAATATGGTTTCGAGGTGTTTCCAGGAAAAATACAATAGTGAATGACGGGTACTTTGTCCACAAAAATATATTTGCAAAGGCTCTTAGACATGAGAGAGTCACCAGCTCTTGTGACACTGATTCCTTAAAAATGGGTCGTTTCAAGGGAAGGAAGACAATAAACCATTCTTGCAGGAAGTCTCAGGCAGTAGCAACATTGGCCAAGTTTAAAATTTGCTGGGGAGTAGAAGCTGAGGATGTACTAAAATGTATTGGGCTTAAGTATTCAACTGAACAAGCAATATATTATTTTCATTTCATTGGACAAAGTTAGACCCATGTTCTGCTTATGAGCTGCTTTTAAATTTGCAAAACAAAAAAAAATCCTCCCAAATGCGTCACAAATTGGAAGTACTTGTACAAAACATTCATCAAACAAGTTCATGCAAATGCCTGTTGTAAGAATTCCTCAGAGCATTTGACATTTGTGCCACAATATTTGTGTGCTGTGTGACATTCATGATGTATTTATGCTCTGTGAGCAAGTGCCTCGCTCAGAAGGTTGTTGCTGTTCTGCCGTGGGTTGACTGTGAGCCCTGCACAGGGGAGGCACTGTGCTCCCCTCACATCAAATTTGTGCAAAGGAAGGTGGCAGATGAATGGTGCCTCGGTCCTCTGCTGCTCTGTCTGTTCACTGTTGACTTTTCCATTTTTGATTAAAGAGATTTCAGCTACTGTTATACCAGACACTTAGGCAGATAAGCAAAGAAATTCTCTTGCCTCAGAGCATTAGGAATATTTTTTTAAGTCACAGCTCCGGGAACCATGTGAATTAGAGGTAAATACAAACTCAGATTAAATGATTGTCTTCAGTTTTGAAGAATAGTGCTTGAAGACTTGATCCAGAAATATTCTGAAGTTTTAGTACACAAAACGGAGTGAAAATAAAAAAGGATTTACATATACTTAGGCCTGCCTTCTCATTCTGGGGACCTGAATCATGACTTCTGAATGCCTGGATTAGCAATTCTGTATTTAGCAGTGACCAAAATATTCAAAAATAGCTTCTCACTACTCATGCAGTCTATATTTATGCTTGGTAAAAGCCATCTAAGCTGCTAAAAAAAGGAACACAGACCTTGGCAGTTAGCAGGGCATGTCCACAAAAATCAATGTGCAACATTGCCACTTGGATCTGAACTTCTCTTCTGTTGCCTCTTAGCAGTGGCAGAGACTGACAGGAGCTACGCTGGGACACTCCTCCTCTTCTTCTATCACTTATCCTTTAAGTTTGATGCATAAAGCAACAGTATTCAAATTGATTGCACTTCCAAAAGGGCAGGATCACCAGGCAAAAACTTTATTTCTTTTTGAAGTGAAAAAAATGTGTGATCTCAGAAGCCACGTATTTGGGAAACTGTAGAAGGTGTTCTTGATTGAGACCAGACCAGACAAGCCTTAACCAATTACCTGCCTTTTCTGCTCTTTTCTGCCCAGGTCTGATTTATTTGTTGATTTTAACCAGCCACATATGTCTTATCTTTTAGACAGTTCATCCTTTGGAACAGAAACCACCATTTCCTTTTTTTTTTTTTTTTTTTAAATAACAACGCTGGATAATCTGGCTGGAGTTTTTCACTTGCTATACTGTAAGTGTTAAATAAATAACAATTTTGGCCTATTCCTAGTCTCACCTAGCTCCTTTTGGGCTATTGTAGCCCAAAGCTATAATAAGCAAATGAAGCAATTTGGTCAGGCCTCTATCTGGAAGAAATTCTCATTCCAGAATACAGAGTTTTAAAGCTGACATCTGGAGTGATACAGGTAAGTTTTCTTATTGTCCATATGTGCCTCCTGACACATTTATGTACTTTAGATGTAAATTAAGACTATTATGCTAAAAATATGCCCCTCCTTTTCTGTTTTGTCAGCCTCTACACTATAGAAACTCCTTAAAACTCCTCCAGTACAAATCCCAAATATGTGTACTTTAATGTCCAGAATCAGAACCTGGCCAACACTTCCTCGGGGTAGCAACCAGCCTCTCTCACCTGAGTATGGCTTGTGCAAGTGCCAGCCACTCCCAGCTGCACCTCCACACGGCAGCAGCTCTTCCCTGAGTGCTAGCCCAGGAGAGCAGGACAGACCACAGGCAGATCTCTCATTGTATTGATCAGTGCAAAAAAAACTCTCTAACCCACAAACAAAAAAATTCTAGAAAAAGAGGATTTGCAGTGCTTTAATCAGAACAGGGAGTCCTTGTGGGAAACTCTCATTCTCCAAGATAAAAGTGAGCAATATTGCAATACTCTGGCCTGTACACAAGCCTGTGCCCATACTGTTGCCTTGGAGATACTATGGTGGAAATTTCTCCATTTCTCATTTTCATTTTAAGTAACTTATTCTGCCTAGAATTCCTGTGTGTGCTTCCTTTCTAAAACTTGGGTCATCCTGTTTCTGTGGTGCAAAACTCATATGTTGTGTTGTTTGCTGTTTATTGCTATCTGTACATTTCTTATCTGTACATGCCTGTATGAATAAGTTACCTACACTTTAATGGGATGTGTTTGTAAAATACACTGGCATATGCAACTCTGGTAATGAATCTAAAGATGAAAAGGTTTAAAACTATGCCCAAGGTGTTTTGGATTACTGTATTTGCCAAATGTAGCTGACTGTGTTGTGATGTTTTAATAGCTCCTGCATGGCAGATTCTTGCACGTTATTCAATAGACCTTAACTTAGTTTTTCATCAAGTATACACAGGAAGGACATGGAAACATCCCTGATTTTTGTCTCTCTAGTGTCCTTCAGGAATCAGCTACCGTTGTCCTGGTTTATGTGGGAGAAATTATCTTAGAATCACTCCATATTATACCATTACTGTATCAGTGAGAGGTTAAGACACATTGATTTATCCTGTTAGTGTTAGAAATTACAATTATGTATAAAATGAAAAATTATGCAGAGTGAACTATGCAGTGACTATGCAATGTGACCTGCTAGAGCAGTCCTTCTGCATCAGTTCCTCCAAAAATCTTCTGTGACCTGAGAAGCTGCACTTCTCCCCACTTCCCCCCTTCTCTCACAGTCACCAACCTGTCCCATCAGCAAGACACCGAAAGGCAAACAGGCCTGAGGCCCACAAGAAATAAAAGGGGGGTTCTGTCCTTCTATGGGTTCTACCTCTGTAGAATTGAAATCCTGCCCTTCAGTCACCATTCACAGCAAGTACCTGGGTAACAACCTGTCATGTGCCACCCTTTCAAGACTACCTAAAAAATGTAAGAAGGATTTTTTTCAGTTGAGTTCCTTCAGCCTGATGCTGATATATATATGTATGTTTTTAGCTATGTAGAAATTGCAAACTAGATATAAAAAATTGCAAAATACTTCATTGTACTTGGTTTTGATATTTTCATATTCTGTAGTTCTGTCATGTTAAATGAAGACAAAAACCATTTTATTAATGGTAATGGCAATTACGCTACTCAGTTGCCTAATTAAATGCTTTAGAGTGAAATGCAAAACCCACATGTCCATCCAGAGGATTTAAAAATGTGATTACACTAACACACAGTCTGATTGTCAGTCCGTCTTCCAACCCTGTACCCAGCAGAAAAAGTCACAGTGAACACAGTGAAAAGAATACAGTGAAGCATGGAAAAAAATATGTAAAAGGTCCTTGCTAGTGTTACATTTGTGCATCTGTAGGGACAAGCATGACAGTTAGCCAAGAGCCCTGAACACTCCATTTCTCCTTTGACAGACACTCTGTTCACAGATTTTTCTCTACAAAGACGCCTCTGAACTTGGATTCTTTGCTATGATGCTGAATGCCAGCTTGTTCCTTGAAAAGGAGGGGATTTAAAAGGCCATAAAACTAGAAGGACTTCTTCTGGACAGACAGGCAATTAGAACAAAAGAAAGTTTGCATTATATATAGAGGCAGAACTTCTTACTCCATTTCAGCATGTGCACAAGACAAGTTTATTTCTGTTAACTAATTTCATTTGTTTGTAATGCCCTTCTTATGTCCTAGAGACCTCTCTCCATGTAAAACTAAATAGCTATTACAATGGCAGGAGGAGACTCTCATCACAATTGTATGACTTGTCTTTTTTTTTCTCATCTGCACTAACACTGTATGACCTGGAGAAACTGGCTGAAAGCACAGAAGCCTTCTCTGCCATTCTCGATATTTGTGAAGTGTTTCCAAACTTGTTTGTAAACTTTTAGGTTTTGCTGTCTGTGTTGGACCCCTTGGTTCCCTGCCCCATTTTTCTTTACTGCTTATCCCTGGTGGAGGAGCAGCCTGAGGCAGAACTGGCCGCAGCAGCTCAGGCTGAATGCAAGGCTTTTCTTGCTCATCAGTGAAACGGATGGATGGGCTCATTGGCTCAGCTCATTCACCAAACTTCCTGGTCAGACCAGGAGCTGCAGTTCTGTACTCAAGCCAGGAGAAGTTGCACCTTTTTCTATGTCCATCTAAATGCATCCCATGGTGAGCCGGAGACCCTATCACAAGCCAAGTAAAAGCCAGGCTTGCTGTATGTTTGCTTGTCAGTCTCCAAGGAATGATTTTCTGCCTGACTTTTTTACGGGCAGAGGGAGCCAGCTGGGGCACCCCAGGCAGAGAGACAACCCCGCGTGGGCCATGCTGGGGCAGGAGCCAAGGGGCCAGCGGCTGCAGGACACTGGAAGAAAAGACGATTCACAGAAAGAAGACTGTGCCTTCCCACGCTGGGCTGCAGCTGGGGGCTCCAGAGCCAGCAGCAAGGCCAGACAGAGATGACTCACTGAGGTGACTCAGAGGTGACCTGTGATGAAGCCCGTCTCTGACAGTATCTGCCCTTCTGACCAGAGTTATTATGGATGACCAGCTGAGAGGAACAACTGCTGTGGGGAATTCCTCAGTACAGATGGGAGCTGTGGGGGTGTCTTTGGGGATAGGGAGACTTCACCTCCCTTCCCCCTTGGCACACACCACTCTGCTGTCTGCTAAAGAGCAGCACTGGCACTGACTCTGCCCAGTTAAGCCATCCTTGTGGCCTGAGTCCGCAGGTTTTGTGTGGGCAGAGCACTCACTGATCCACTGCTGATAAGCAGAGAGGTGTGGGAGCTCAGACCAGCCTGCAAGAGAGCAAGCAGACGTGTGGGAAGCAGCCACACCTCTGGCCATCAGAGGATGGCCTCATCCCTACCAGCCTGGGAGTCACACAGCCAGGGACTGACTGTATGGATGTACTGTAGGCACATCGGCTACTGCCTCAAGTCCCACCACTCACTCTCTTCTGCTGCCTTAGTCACGTCAATCTGCTCTGTAAAGGGGAATCAGGTGGACTCTTATGATGAGCTGGATGAAAAGATTATCATCCCAGCTGTTTGCTGCTGCCTCGCCATCCAGTGCTTTTCCTGCCCAGCTCTTCTGTTCCATGACGTTGTAGGAACAAGAAAACAAAGCAGTCCATTAATGGCAGAATGTGGAGGGATGGGTTAATTGTGTGAATAGTCTGAGGTGTGATCTGGTCTCAGGAGCAGCTGAAACATTTTATCTGACTGCGATCTACGTCAGGTTTTATTTGGAAACGGCTGTGACGGCTTTAAAAGTTGCCATTTCCTAGCTGCCCCTTGCAGTGCAGAGTTTGCTGCAGGTGACTGCTGCCAATCTGAGCTTCACTCGCTGGTTGCTTGTCTGACTGCAAGGCAGGCAGCTTGGGCTGAGCCACAGCACACGGGGGCTTTTAAAATCAGCCAAGCAACTTCGCCCAGAGGCTGGCATGTAGGGCATAGATGATGTGCTCTTTTACGAGGATGAGCCCTCAGAGCAGAGAGCTGAAAGCAAATGGTCCAATGCCGGCAATAGTATCTTAAAGCACCAAAGCTGGTTGTATTGTGAAAGTTAAGCTGTCCTGTTTGGCACTTTAAATTCCACATTATCTGAATTTTCCATGTACTTGGAAAAGGAATATTTTACTAATTAATCAAAGTAGTTTTAAAAATTCAAAATATATTTGGAATAATTTTTGGATATAGAATGTGTTTTTTATGTTTGCCCTCTTACGTCCCTGAAAATTTTGAATTTGCATACATTGGATGTATAAGAAAAGCTGCAGCACACCATCATCTTGGTTTTATTTGCCAGCAAAATCCTCTCTAAATACAGAAATTGTTTAAGTTGTTACTACACTGAGATAAGCTTGATGTAAGTAGCTATGATATTGTACAGTAATAATATGTAGGCACTTCATTCAACTTTTCTAGGATCCAGAGGACACTGACATCTTCAAATGACCCAGTCTGACTGCTTGTTCTCATCCATAGGATAACAAATACACATCCCAAACACGAGGGGGAAAAAAAAAAAGAAGAGAGATACAAAATTATTTTTTGACTTCCCCTAAGAAGTAGCTTCCAGCCTAGCCTAAAGCACCTCTGGTAATATACTACACCTTTGGGCTTCACAGATTAGGAAAGCATGAACAAGTACAAATTAACGTTTTATGACCAGAAAAGGAGAACTCACTTTCTACTGAAAATACGGAGGTTCTTTTAGTTTTAAGTTAAACTCAGTTCTACAGTGATCTGGACACAATCATAGAGGCTACATACTTAAAATACCAGCTGCTCCATATATTCAGTGGGAACATGCCTTGAGGCCCACCAGTAACTCATGTAACCAGAACTCTCAGCAGATAGACAATACTTTTCATTTCTGAAGCTGTGAACAAGCAAAACCTCACTAATCACAAATCAAGGAATCAGATAAGCACGTGTTGTCACCCCTGCTTTACCCACAGGGAGTGCAACTAACACTGCTTTATGCAAAGTGGGTCATCTGCTGCTGGGGCTGGGCATGCAGGACTTGGGGTGCCATCCCACAGGGGTGTCTGGGCAGGGGCACCTGCAGAGTACAGCAGCCCCCCGCTCCTCCTCTCCGCGCTTCCACCAGAGATGGAAAGGTAGGTGCTGTGGCATTGTGACAGGTGCTATGTAAGGAAGATGCACGGAGCTCTGCAAAGAGTGTAAGCAACCAGGGGTTTTGGCCTTGCAACTCTCTTGTTCCCTAAATTTGGTCAAGAATTTTTTATCCTTTCCACTCCATTTCACCTCTAAGGGCCTTTCTCTGCCATGCTGAGCTGTATGGCACCAAGCCCTGGGTCCCAATCACTGCCAGGAAAACTCACAGCAATACTAATCAGGATGATAGTCATGATTGATAATAAACAGTTCTTTCATTTGTGACATCTTGAACAACAAAAGAAAAAAAGAGCTACCAAAGCAATCAAAAACCCCAGGAAAGTCTGGAACCTAAAGAAAGCAAACCACAAAAGTTAAAAAAAAATTTTTTCTACTCACTGCATATATAATGGCCTCTTCCAGAATTGTGATGTGCCGAACATATAACAGGGTCCAGTGGCTTGGGTGGAGTGGCAGCGGGTAAAAAGCAAACTGCAGAAGCAGCAGAAACAGATTTAAAGGTCACCAAGCTCATTCACTTTGGAAAACAAGTGAACACTGCGATACTGTGAACAACACTGTGCCTACTGTCTGTTACACCATTCCCCATGACTGCTATCCTACTCCTTTTTCACTGTCATTGCAATATATTTATCAGTGGAGAGCTGTGAAACATCAGATATCAGAGGAAAAAATGCAGAGCAGCAAAGGAAATAGCTTTGCCTACGTGTGCACGGTGGAAGGAAGCTGTGCAGGTACTCGCACTTCATGGAGACCATGACTTGCTGCTGGCTCCATATAACATCAGCCTCACAATGTATGAAGAGCTGGGTATTGAAATAATTTTTCCTACTCTAATAAAATACATTTTAAATGGAAGCTGTGTGTCTAATTTTCCATTTATTTGTCTAATAAAAACTATTGTTTCCTTTTATGTTCCCTCCACTTGCTTTCCTCCCATGCTGGTTTTGACTGGGATAGAGTTGATTTTCTTCACAGTAGCTGGTAAGAGGCTGTGGTTCGGATTCGTGCTGGGAACAGTGCTGATAACACAGGGATGTTTTGGTTATTGCTGAGTACAGCTTACACAGAGTCAAGGCCTTTTCTGCCTCTCACCCCACACCCCACCAGTGAGGGGGCTGGGTGTGCACAGGGAGCTGGGAAGGGACACAGCTGGGAGAGCTGACCCCAGCTGACCCCAGGGATGTCCCACATCATATGGTGTCATGCTCCACATCTAAACCTGGGGGAAGAAGGAGCAAGAGGAGACATTCGGAGTGATGGTGTTTGTCTTCCCAAGGGACTGTTACATGTGATGGAGCCCTGCTTTCCTAGGGATGGCTGCACACCTGCCTGCCTGTGGGGAGTGGTGAATAAATGCCTTGTTTTGCTTTGCTTGCATGTGTAACTTTACCTGTTAAAGGGTCTTTATCTCAGCCCACGAGTTTTCTCACTTTTACCCTTCTGAATCTATTCCCCCACCTCCCAAAACTCCATTTCTGCTTTTCTGGGTGACATTCTATTCTGTGTGTGCACGTGTGTATGGAGGTTTAAGTGCAGCAACTGGAGTGAAACTCCAGGTCATACTGGCAGAGAGAGAGAGAGAGAGAGAGCAGTGTGTGTGCATGGTGTGTGAGTGTGCATGTCAGCGTGTATACATGGTGTACATGCTGTGTGTACAGTCTGTTTTTCTCTAAAATATTAAATAAAATGTTTATTAAATAAAATTAATCATTAAATAAAATGTTGAGGCTTTTATAATTACTGGATATTGAGGTCTTCTAGATCAAGTGGATGGGAAACCTCGATTTTTGTCCTGCTATTTAATGCATTTCATAGCATTTTCACAGCTTTGTCTCTTATTGTCCTTTTATTGCCAGTGTCCCTGTCACTGCCTTCTTAATTGCTTGGTCTTCTGCTTTTTATTTCATGTCTGCACCTCTTTTTTCACCTGGTTTTAATGATGCAGGAATCCTTCAATGCACTTGCCAGGGTCAAACCTTTGCACCCTCGAGAGTAGGATGAATTCAAGGCAAAGCTATTGTGAGCTGTTCTTATTCAATAACCAGTTAGTTTCCTAGGAAGAGAAGGAAAGTGCCAGTGATTCAGTTATCTGTCTCACAAGCTGCAAGATAAGAAAAAGACCTTGAATTTTCTTACCTTTACTCATACCTTCCTTGTTGTTACTCCATTTATCATTGCAGGCCAGTTTAAATTAGCACGACACCACTCGTATCATGGGAGCAATCCCACTCTGGAAATAACAGCTACAGTGCTCTGCAATGTTTCTGGGACTTTGCAAATGAAAACAGGTGAAAATCTGTCTCTGGGTATCATGTTTAAATTCTCCATTGCACAGCTCTCCTCTCCATCAGCACTGACATTTCAATCTTGAGTCACTTCTCTTTTTCCTTTCTGGTCCTTTTAATCATTTCAACAAGGGAGAAAGAAGTGAAGGGAAAAGAGAAGGGACTAGAGTCAAGTTTCCATATAAATTTAGCTCAGTGGAATGGGCTAGGAAATAGCAAAGGAGTTGGAAATTAACTCAGTTAGAAATCAAATACCTCTTGCCTAAATGCAACATTGTGGTTACTAGGATCTTTATAATTTTGGAACTTGTCCTGTTAATGCCTTTTTTCCAAATAAAAATTCATAAGCAGCACTATGCCATGCACCCACTAAACAGCCCTTTTTAAAGGAAAATTTATGCAGATATGTAGCAAGATCAAGGGGTGGATTGGATCAGCAAAAATTTGGTTTCAGTGCTTTTAAAAGCAAAGCCTACTTTAACTTCTATCCTTCTGGCTGATTCAAAGACCAAGGCAGATTCAGTAGGAAAAAGTTTCAGTACTATCTTCTGCCCAAACTGAAGTATGATTTCAGACCACATGTCTATACTTACACTATATGTCTTTTTGCTGCCTAAGGACAAAAAGCTGCCTTCCACTTTTTTTATAGAATGCTCATTAATTGCAACCACAGTAAAATATTTTGTAAATTGGAGGTAGAACAATTAGAAGGTATGTGGAAGGTATGCATTTTACTCCTATTTTTGCTTTTTCCTTCAGGAAATGAAAACTATTTGTGGAGAAGAGAGATATTTTCATTGGTGTTGCACATTCTTGAGTGGTGATTTTCAGTCCTCACTGTCTTCAGTAATAAATACAGTGAGCATGACAAAGGGACATAGTAAAAAAAACAGGCATAACTACTGAAATGAAAGAGTAGCAGTGGAAGTTAGCATGTCAGTGTTATTACAATACTTGTGCAGCCCTAAATTGAGAACTCTCTTGATTCCTTGAAAGAAGAGGATCTTCTTCCTTATAGATTTCACATGCTGCCCACTACAGAAAAGACCTGTGTGTGCGTGTGTGTGTGTTTGTGTGTGCTTCCAATGGAAAAAAAATGTACTTTCTTACTTTATTCTTTGTCCTCAGACATGATTACTGGATGAGGAATTGTGAGAATTTCAGAAAGATGTATGTAATTTCTCAGTACAGTATCCTGCATGTAGAGTAAAACAGGTATTTTTTTGTGAAGTCTGACTCAAGATATCTTGAAACACGAACTAAATTTGTCCACAAACAGAAGTATTAATAATATTCTAGCTGTTTTAATATCAGCATATATATTCTCAATAGTAGCAGTGTACACTGTTATTCTAAGGAAATAAATGATGGATGATAACATCCAAGATACGTCAGTGGACTAAACTGAGTTTTACAAGTGTGCATGAGTTTAGACTTGGATGCCATACCTTAAGTACCAGATATGTTCTTGAGAAATCTTTTTGTTAAACTCATAACAATGCTTTAGAAGAAGCACAAAAAAAAAGTTACGTTACTTTGAACTGAAAATATTGATATAGCACTGCAAATAGACCAGCTATTATTCAGTTTCTTTTCTTTACACATTTACATTTTAAAGTGTGGTCAGTTGTCTGTACATTTTGCCAGTGATGGTATTTTGACTCCACTGAAGTCTGTGACAACTCTCTTTGATTGCAGCAGCACTTTGATGATCTTGTTTTCATGTACACATCGAATGAAATCCAGCAGTAGTTCATTCATTTGCCTGTTTAGCATTTTTATTCTCATTTGTGCAGAGGAACAAATTTCTTACTATTTAATGATGTGACAATAGAAGCTAAATAATAAAAAGAATAAAGCAATTAGTGATAAGCTTAACAAATGGAAATGTCAAAAACCTGTTTTGATAATATGAACATATCTATAATATGGAAAATAAGGAAACTTTGTCGAAGTGTGTATGAGGGCTACTACTATGGAAAACTGCACAAATGAATGCTCCTCCGATTGCACATCCTGACTAAAGATTTTGAGTGGCAAAGCTGCTTAGATATTGCAATCATCATAAGTAATAGTCTGCACCACAGTACCTCACAGGTCGTCACAAAAAACATCACAGGCATGTACTGTCCTTTTTCAAGAAAATGTCAAAATGCTGAAACTTCAGCAGCTTCTGAGGATCTTCAAAGCCAGCTAGGTGACTCCTGCCTATAATGTAAAATCT
This sequence comes from Lycocorax pyrrhopterus obiensis, assembly GCA_014706295.1. Lineage (NCBI taxonomy): Eukaryota > Metazoa > Chordata > Aves > Passeriformes > Paradisaeidae > Lycocorax > Lycocorax pyrrhopterus. The sequence goes on along the minus strand of JACSVZ010000004.1, from coordinate 37,187,499 downwards.
CTCTCACTCCTGTAAATATCTCTTCCTCAGAGTCTCTTCCTTTTCCAGGCAAGGGAAAGTACTTCACCTTTTTGTTTTCTCAGCTATCTTTTGCCACATGATTGTCAGTACATGTCCCCTCAAAACTTAATGAAATGGCTGAAACATTAGGCTACCTAGTTGTAAGAAAGAAGAAATGTTGATAAAAATAGAAAGGCAGCACACAGAAGAGTCTGTAGTCATATATAAAACCTTGCATTATGTAGAAGAGACTGCTTGACTGCCTAGCTCAAAGAAGGATGCATGGCCAGCCACAACTGATTTGATGAGAAATCGGTTCTTTCACTTAGTATCTCAGCAGCAAAAAAACCAATAAAGGTAAATTAAAGTGCCCAAAGGTTCTCAGCTTTTCCCACTCCATTAATGGTGAGATGGTGAGCATGCTGAAGTAGAAGGAGAACTTGTTCAGCATATTCTTAGGAACAGATGGAAATGAAGCAAGCTCTCTTTCAATGCAACTATGTACACTGTAGGTGGACTTATCTGATCAAATGCAGAGATCTGCAGCGTAGATGTCTCCTGACAAGTTCATCACACTAATTGCCTTTTGTAGTCAATGAGAGACATGAGAATTCCCAGGATGAGGCTCATCCCAAAGTAGACATATATGTTTAGTCAGACAAACTGTTTCCAGATACCTATTCCTCAGCTGGTTGGAAAGGGAATCTGAATGGTGACTCATTAGTTACTGACTAGGTCGAAATCAGTACCTACCTAATAACTTTATCTAAAACTAAGTGGGTTGAACTCTACTTGCCATTTCTTTTTTAGTACAAGTAAGATGCCGAAAGATTTTACTGTGTATTCCCCAGGTGCTCTCATTTCACCTGACTGAATGCTGGGGCTCAGGGAAGAGGTACTGAGTTTCAGAAAACCCCTCTATTAATCTGTCTTTTGGACAGTCCCTTCATCCTCCTCTTCATTTTGGGTAACTTTTCCCCTCTAGTATTCCCAGGTTGCACTATTTGAACTTATTAAGTATAATAAAAAAACTCTTATTTTGGTTGTCCATTCCAAAACTCAAGTCCACCTGTTCCATCCTTCTCTCCTACAACAGTGCAACCTTTTCTACATCAGTCCTATGAGAGGTTTGTAACCTGTCCTTAAGACGTCTTTTCAGCTGATCTAATTCAGAGCTTTCTTGTTCTGCCATGACAGATCACAGAATCACAGCATATGTAGAGTTGGAAGGGACCCACAAAGATCATTGACTTCAACTCCTGGCCCTGCACAGCACCACCCCAAAGAGTCACACCATGTGCCTGAGAGCATTGTCCAAATGCTTCTTGAACTCTGCCAGGCTTGGTGCTGTGACCACTGCCCTGGGGAGCCTGTTCCAGTGCCCAGCCACCCTCCGGGTGAAGAATCTTTTCCTGATACCTGACCTAAACTTACCCTGACACAAATTCAGGTCATTTCCTCGGGTCACGGCACTGGTCACCACAGAGAAGAGATCAGTGCCTGCCCCTCCTCTTCCCCTCACAAGGAAGTTGTAACTGCAGTGAGATCTCCCTTCAGTCTCCTCCTCTCCAGGCTGAACTGACCAAGTGCCCTCAGCTGTTCCTCATATGGCGTCCCCTCAAGGCCCTTCACCATCTTTGTTACCCTCCTTTGGACACTCTCTAACAGCTACATATCCGCATATTGTGGTACCCAAAACTGCCCACGATATTCAAGGTGAGGCCAGCCCAGTGCAGAGCAGAACGGGACAGTCACCTCCCCTGACCAGCTGGTGATGTTTTGTGTCTGCCTTGAGTCTTCCAAATTTGAATTTAAGCTTATCCATCATGAATATAGAGCCTCTTGAACATCTGAATGTCTACCTACCCACTGCCACGGAACTGCTAGTTTTTTCTTCATGACAAGAAACCTATCTTGCAGGCTTTCTTCAAAAATAATATTTCAAGATAATTGACCATTCTTAGTGTCCTCTCTCAAACTGCCTTTGGAAATGCTGTGCCAAAACTGGATGATCTTGGTACTAACCCTTCTTCAGCTTGTGAACAATCAGAGTGATCAGTCTCCTTATCACACATTTCCTATACATCTACCTATTTTCCACTAAATTTTCCATAACTGTTTTATCTGGATAAAATTAAGGTCTTGCACTGCCCTTTTTTACCCTGGCTGCTCCTCTAGTTTGTCAAGATAATGTGGAATGTTACTCCTTGAGTGTACCTGACAAGCTTGCAGTCAATGTTAATTATTCCATCACACATGAGAGAAACCTGATCCATGGAGACCCTAAGTGCTTGAGAGCCTGGCTGGTAAGGAAATTTGACCTCTGAGGTCATGACAGGACTGTTGTGCATTTTGCAGTGTTTTCAGTCCTTCTTTCTATAAAACTGCAGTTGCATAGCAATTGACAAGCCAAAGGAGAACTGAACCTTATGTGCTGCTTTTTCTCTCTCTGTTCAACCAGTTTTCCCCATCTGCCGTGACCTCAGTTCCAGGTGGCACTTACCTCCCTAGACTAAAGCATCTTTCCTCTGTTCATGGAGCTAGGAACTTCCACAAATGAAAGTCATTTTAAGTAAGCCACTGGGACTCCAGGGAGAGCCTGCCTCTATGGAGACCGTGCAATACTAGGCTTTGCAGGCACTTTCAAACAGCTTCCAGCACACAAACTTCTGTTAGGAGATCCTATTAGAGAAGTTTGAGACTGCGTCCCAGTTTACCTCAGTCCTTGCTTTTATGTTTTTACCAGATCTGTAAGAGCTAAAAGCAGCCTTCCTGCTTGCAGTAGTATGTAGGAGATAAGATTTCAACATACACTATTTTACAATGAACTTAGATCATTTTTTATGTATGATGGCATGATACAACTCTCCAATTGCAGGGAACTAGATTGAAGGTCCTTTTCAGTCTTGTATTCCTTATCATGCAGGCAACCCTTTTATAGCACAGACAATTGGGCTTGAACACGCAGAGTCCAGGATTCTGCTCAGAGACATTGTCCATGATTTTCAGCAATATTATCTACATTTTAATTAAGAGAAATAAGCGTATTTAGTAAGACAAAAGCGTCTTTTACCTTTCCCAACACCTAGCACAAACATTTAAATATTATTTTGTAACATCTTGCATTCCAGGTCATGTTTGGAGATTAAAAAAATGGAGACTGGAACAGAGGAAATTATTAACTTCATTTACCACATTTGTTTGCTGATGCGTAACTCTGGTGGGAATCAATAAAAGTTTATGCACTCACACACACAGCTTCAATCCCAGCCAGCTGGACCAAAAGACAGATTAGGAAAGCTGTCTTTCTCTTGCATTTCTGTGCCCAGGAAATATTTATTTGCCCTTACATTTGAATTAGTAAAGTTAAAGCCAGATATTTTCAGTGTCAAGTTTGTGAAGTCGCATGATTTTCAGATTTCCTGACCAACTCCAGTCACTGCTAGAGCATCAAACCTGTGGTAGCTGAGAATTACAAAAAATCAAGGGTCTTTATTAAATTGTTCACCTATTTTCTGAAAATGGTAATATATAGATTTAATGCACAAATATTAGTAATATTGTTCCACATTAAAGACCTGCATCATATCAACAGAATCTGTAGATATAACCATTTTCTTTCAGAAATAACCTTTGGAGGTGCTGGCACAGGCAAGAAAATGAGTCCCATGCTCCTAACAAGCTGCTGCAAAATTCTCTATGATTTAAGGAGGGGATTAAGATATAGAACCCAAGTACCACTAAAGTAGTATCAGGCTTGAGAAATTAGGATGTAATCACGCTGGCCTGAAAATGGCTGGCTGGTGTAGTGCTAGAGAAACTGCCATATTTGGATACCCTGTTCTCCAGGGCCACTTCCCTGGTTATCCATTTATAGTTTCTTTGGTGAAAGGATATGGTCTAGATGATGATGTCTCCCTGATGTTCTTAGAATAAGACTTTTGAAAGTCTAAAACAAAGTTCTGTTTCATGTCAGTTAAAATGATATCTATTAAAAAGAAATGTGGAACTGGTCCTGTATCTGCTTGTCTGTTGCTAAGAAATATTTCACAATTTAGCCATCCTAATTGTAATCCTCCTTTTCTGAAATCGAAACTTTTAAAAAGCACTATGAGCAAAGGCACAAAACATTGACTCTTTTCTATGACTACATGTTGATGAAGATTTCTTATTGCATTCAAAAACAGGACCAAAATAGACTTTAGGAGATTAAAAATAGTTCTCAGTTGCCAAGATCTTGCAGGATTTGTTTTTTAAGGACATGTAATTACATTTACAAAATGCGAAGAAATCTGATAAACTTTTAAAAGTATTTATATTGCTTTTTATTTTATCTAAAAAGTTGTGGACATTTGGGGTAAATAGTTCAGTGAACACAGTACACAATCAGCTTTTGTGTACCATCAAAAATGTGTGTTTTCATTTAAACATTAAAAAGCCTATTTTGCTGTTGTAACTGCATTTTTAAGATACAGCAACAAGCATGCAAATACATTTTGTACAATTCTGTAATACCTCAGAAACACCATGTGACAAATACGTAGAAAAAATTATAAAATATAGCAAGGATGTGCTCTGTGTACTTTGGGTTATTAAAAAGCTGTTATTAAATCTGATCATCCTTATTACTTCCAGTTATTGCAGTACTGTGCTGCTTAAATATTTTTGATTAATCCAGTTTCATTTCTAAGAGAAGTGTCTGCAAAGCAAATACATAAATTAATTTTTGTTGTTGCCCTAATCAATTTTCCTATGCTATTCCTGTGCTTATAATAGAATGGGCTTCAAACCATTATGATGAGTATTGCTTATGTTTTGAAATCATTTTTTACGTTTATATTTTGAAGTCCCTGTCAGACAGTTTAAGCCACATTTTCCTTTTCTTGCTGCTGTTCAGAGATTCAGTTAATTCTCACTTCCACTTGAGTATGCATCCCACCCGAATTCTCTTCTGTTCAGCTTGAACCAGCTAGAATGCACATTCCTTTAAGAGAAAAAATGAGTGAGAAGCTGAACTGGAACTATTTAGAAGCGCACACAGAATTTGAGACTAGAGATTCAGAGAGCCACAGATGGCTCACAAATTCATTGCTTTATAATCCTGTAAGGGTTTGTCAGAGAAGTGTTCTGCCTCACTGTCTACATACTTCCAAGGCCCTCCTTCATATCACATTTGATTAATCCATAATTTTGCATATATTTATCCTCACGGTTCTGCTGTGAACGAGGCATTTGCAAAATAGGAAGCTAACATGCAAGGTAACTAGAAGTGAGATCTAAAATGGAACAGTGCAAAGTGTCAAGGCATTGACTGGGAAGAACCCTCTGCTATGCACTAAGGTAGTATTAATCTTCAGAAGCAATACTCTGTACTGCTAAAGGCTCCATCATTGCCCTGCCTTCTCCTGTGTTCCTCACTACCTATTCCAGCAACATTACCCTGTACCACTCCCAGGAGAATGAGCTTTATTCAGTTTGTCACCATTAATGCAAATGAAAGAAATAACATTTTAATGCAAATGCTACATGGGAAGCTGGAGATAAAGTCACATGCTGTCAGAAAGAGTAGCAGGAGAACAGCTTGAACATAACAACAGCCTATTGATCTTCATATGTTGTCCCCTCTCAGTTTCAGCAGGGCCTTCCTGTTGAAAACAGGACAACTTTAATGAGTTTCCTTTTATAAGTACTCTGTTAATATCTCTAATTTTACTTTATTGATGGTGGTGGAATAACATGCACATTTTTGTAGGACCAGGGTTTGAAATTTGCTAACTATGTTATAACAAGGGCAGAATGTCAGTTAGGTAAGACATATATAAAGTGATACTGATTCATCAGTGGTGTATTTTATTTCAGTTTATCTTCTAGAGTGCAAAAAAAAAAAAAAAAAAAAGAAAGGAGGGGAAAGGATATTATATTATTATAGAGGAATAAAAGACAGAATTCTGAAGAGGGTGCTATGTCAGAATTGGGTGGGTGGCACATTCCATACATCAAAGTTTGAACTTGTCATATTTGTCTAAATATTATGAGTGATCATTTCTGAAATATCCATTAATAGTGTACTTTGAGCAATACTTTACCATTATTACCAAAGACAGTTACTTTTTGCTGAGGTTAATTAATAGTGAATAATTTCCTCCACATCTCTCACTCTGACTTTTATCTCTTACCACAAAAGTAAGCAAGACAGATATGCTTTTAAGACACTGTACAATTCATCCCATTTTGTTTAAAATGCTATCATATGCTTCCAGTTTTGTGGTTCTTGTTCAGGCAAAACACTCACTTGGAAAAAATACCACTTACACATCCTTAAATGGAGACAGGATTTTTTTGGTTAGGTACCAGATAGTATGTGAGAAATGAATCTGACATAGTATCATTACATTGATGCACCTTTTTCTGCTAATATGTCGATGTTACTATATGAGAAGCATGCAAGAAAGTCTATTTGCTCTTCAGGTAGATTCAAACAGGTATGATGTGAGTTACTGGAAAACTTCTGTTGTTTAGTCAGTGTTGTCTCTCTGTATCTCCAAAAAAAAGTCCACAGTTCTTCATGTGAACCTCTTTTAAACCTTGTAGGTTAGAACAATAAGTATGACAATGAAAGTCAAATAGATCAGCTGCATGAAAACACAGAGGAGTACTGTTGCCCTTTGAGACTGTTGAATTCCCTGTCAGCTGTGGATATGTGTCTGGTGGTTCTTCCAGGGGCATTTGAGTGGCCATGGAGAGACTTTTTATGACAGCTTATCTTATGCAAAAATATTCAGGCAAACACATCAGATCCACAAGGGGAGTATCCATTTTCTTGGCTTTCAGGTTGCATGAACTCAGCCACAAACATTTGGAAAAAATAAAACCAAAAAAACTTCACTTACTCTGTAACGATACTGTCCTTTCTACTACAGCTTTAGAGATTAAATTTTCACTCATGTGGGTTTTGAAAAAAACTACTGCAGGAAAACTGATGGGAATGAAAATAGACCATGGTGTTTCACAACTGATCCTGACACCACATTGAATTAGTGTGGCATCCCAGAGTGTAAACCGTGAGAGTAAGACATATTTAAGTATGAGACAATATTCAGATCCTTCTGTGTTTGTTTTATTTTGAATCAGGTATTTGCTTTACATGTGAATTTAGAGCATTTTTACTGTTAAGACTGGATTTACTCATATGGATCACTAAAATGTAGTTTGACAAAGTCCAGTTACCATGCATAGAAAAAAGGGCTTTGGTTTGGCTTCTCCTAAGAGAAGACTACTTCTGCTTCTCTGTAGTGCTTCTTGTCACACCTTTTTCTTGTCTCTTACTCTCACTCTTTTCTGCTCTCTCCAGTTTCGATTTCCAGCTGACTTTTCACATTTTTCAGCTCAGCCTCTCGTTCAACCTCCCTAATGTTACACTTTTGAGCCTGGTGGAGTGGAATCATGTAAAAGCCTCTACCATTGATTGTTTATTGATCTTGTGTGCATGCTGCAAAGCTTTCTCAGACAGGAGTAGAAAGTATAGACTTTTGATCACTGGGGGACCTGACACTGAAAATTTTAAGTCTGCTGATTGACAAATTAGAGACTTGTACTTTTCCTTTTTATTTGTAAGAAAATATAAAAATGTATCAGAAAGAAATACAACTAAAGATAGATGGTAAAATTAAACTGCTGGACTCCACATTTCTTATTTCATGTGGGTGGGGGGAAAGTGAAAATGAGGAGGGAAAAAATGAAAAGATAACAGTCTATTTTTTTTTAATCCTGGAAATAAATCTCCTAAATCTTACTCATTATCTATATTTCAAGAAATTTCAGTTTATATTTCAAGAAATTTTTGAGCTGTATGTGAAGGTTTTGCATACAAACAAATGCAGCATGCCAAAGTGAAATTGAAATGCAAGTGCTCCTACCAACTACCATCTGTTGCACGAAGTTGTTCCAGACACCCTTAAAAATGCCTTCTGGTCTCTATTCTCAAGCATTCCTGTGACTGCTTACTAATCTGTCTGCTGTTTCTAACTCACTTTTACATATTTCCGAAATGTTTGGGAGGAGGGACATATTTTTTAAATTTGAACAATAAGTGAAATTAAGGGACTGATTTCTGCTGTTCATTACACATGCTGATATGTCAGTGCAGAAGTTTGAATTACCATGGATCAGTTTCTTTCTCAGGAAAGAAATGGCAACCCTGGAGCTTGGTGATGCCACACTGTCACAACAGAACAGTAAGGGGTTTCCCAAATGTGTTTGCTTGGTTTGCATTTTCTGTGTTATGTTAGCCAGTTGCTCTTACTTTCCACACAATTGCCTTACAATACTTAAAAGTAGAAGAGAATGTGCTTGATTGAAAGAAAAAATCATGTTTCCAAATATTAAAAATGACCCTTCGGTTATTTTTTTACAAAACTCAAATTGTGGACTAAATGTAAATGAAGAGGATCCCTTTAAATTGCCCTTGAAATTTTAAGAGTTGTCATTACTCTTCAAGAACATATTGAAGAACAGCAATTCAGACATATGGCAAAATAGCTGTCTGCTTTCCAAAACCATCTCTTTGTAAATATTTGCGAGATCTGCAATAGCCCTTAAAGTGCTTTGGAGAGCAATAGATGGAAAAATTGAACAGCTTGTCATTCATCAGTGGCCTGGACTGTGTTTTATATGGCAAAGTAATCACAATTGCTAGCAAGGCTACCATTAGCTGTAAACTGTAATGGCAATGATAAGACAAATACAGTTAATTTAACTGACTCTTTTTCAGCTTCCTCATCAGTCATTTTTCCCCAAATCCTCCCAGTGTATTGTAACTTCTTCCCACATAAATCTCTGTTCAAACCTGCCAACAACTCATCTCTTATGTTCCATCCTAAATCACACTTTTATGATCAACAATTTTTTTTTGCGTGTGAAATGATTCTGTTTGTGAAACTGTTGGAGATCTTGTCACTGTTCTGATTCATGATGGAAAAACTATCAGAGCTCTTTTAAATTCTTGAGGAGAGAAAGATCATTCCCCTCACTGTCCCATCCAGTGATCACTGTCCTATCCAGTCATCACAGTGCAAGCACTTATGTGGGGAAATGCTCACTGAATTCACTACAGATATTGCTGGATGGGAGTCCTCACTCAAGTTCACATGCATATGTGTTCATGTGTCCTTCAACCTAAAAACTACACAGGACTTTCCTTTTGTTTTCTCAATTTCTGATAAGGAAAAAGAGAACCTTTTTACTTTTATGGTAAAATCCTACGTGTGAAAGAAATGGTTCAATTTAAATGGGAATTAAAAAAAAAAAAAGAGGGATTTGTTTCTACAGTTGCATATACGTTCTCATGAATGTCAATGAGCAGGAATGCTATGTCATGGGGCATTACTTAGCCAGTCAGAACATTTGTACAGCCTGCAGTTAAGACTCTGCAAACATTGCTGGGTTTTATCAAGAAATAAATGGACACTTGCACTGCTCACTGAAAAAGCCCCCAGACTCTGTCAGCTCCCAAACGATGTCTTGGCACTCTGTGAGACCATGCTGGCCAGCATGGGCCAGAGCCCTGCCAGGGAATGTGCTAACGTTTGAACAGCTTGCACCATCACGGGATAGTGTGCAGGTCCAGGCTCTGGTCACATTTAGTTTACTAGGATAGACGTAGTCTTTGTCCCCTCTTCAACAAAGGACATCCTGATACTGAAATCATTAGCAGTTGGGCTGGGAGGACTAGGATCATTACACAAACATTCCAGCATTGGGATGAGTGAAGTACAAGGAAAAGACCGTATATATTTATCTAGGGAGTAAGCAGTACACCCAGTTCTGGGCATGGACACAGATGACCCTCTGAGATGGGCTGGAGATGTAGTTGCTGAGGAGAAGACGGTCGTTTGTGCAATTATCTGAATCAGCAAGAGAAAGTATGACCCTGGCACCGTGGCAGGTTACACCTGGGGTCTGGAAAGAGTGGGAGCTGGTTTAGGATTGAGGAGTGGGCTAGGGCAAGGGAGATGTCACAAGGCACAACCACAGATTAATGAAAGCAGATTCAGAGACAAACAAGAACCCTAGCCCTTCCTCAACTTCACAGGATTAAAACTCTCAATGAAGGGGAAGAGAAAAGTAAAATTCTCTGGAAAAGGACAATTCAGCTAACAAAAAACTCCCTTTGAGTACTGCAAAAAAAATTCTCAAACTTAGTCCTTTTTATGCACATTTATTTATATGCATAATTATTTATAATTGCCCACCTAGACAATACATTGCACCTCTGAAAAACAGGAGGGAACAGAGACTGTGCCATAGTCATTGCTGCCCTATGGGGGATACATCCTGCTGCCTACCAAACACTCTTACCTTCAGCTCCTGTCTCAGACTCTGAAGGAACTTGTAGAAAGTGGATTTGACTGTAATGTGGGTAGATGGTGAGATAGAAAATGTACTAAAAATAATTTAGAAACTATCTAGGTCCAATTTCCAGATAATATAGTGAACTGCGATATCTAGGTCCAATTTCCAGATAATGAACTGGGATTAAATTCAAAGTTTCATACCTATTCCTAACCTAATAGTGCCTTCCTAATAAAAACAGCCAGTACGCTTCCCTTGAAATGAACTCCTCTGTTCTTCATCTCTGTAGTATGAAGCTTTTCATCATAGCCCACTGACTTTGATTATCTTTTTCTATCCTTATTGTAAGTCTGTAGAAAGTACATTGCTCTCAGAAGCTTATTTTTCTAATTATTTGGTCCTGTCAATATATTCACTGATTCACCACACTATTGTTTATGACTGTATTTCAAGTTTCTGTTTGATTCTCCAAGCAAATCAAAATATTCTCTTTGTAGTTCAGTTTTTAGATTATTATTCAGGTAATATATGCTTTAGCCTCTAACTAAAATGTAAGAGCTGAAAGGTATGTGCTGTGCCTTGTCCTTCCTTTTCTAGCACTCAAACTACATTACTGCACACCCCATTGTGCCATTCCTTTTTCTGCAACTGATCAGGAAGACAGGCTGTAGAAAAGGACTGCTCCATTACAGCTCTGAGTCTTAAATGATGCAAAAGATCTGTCCAAAAACTTTTTAGCCATTGCCAATCAAAAATAACCCCAGAGACATGATGAGGACTCAGGAGCCAGAATCCCTTGTGCCTCACCAGTGATCCTGGGCAGACCACTTGGATGCAGAAGTCCAGGCCAAGAGGTGCTTTAAGTGCCTGTGCATGTAGAGTATGAGCAAAAGAGGTTCATGAGAGAATGAGTTTGAAGGGGTAAAATCTACTCCTTTGACATTTTGTGAAAGAAATCACCTTCTCCTTCCTTGAGTTTTATTACATTGACCTCCCACAGTGCGGGTTACAACAGAGTGCTTCAAGAGCACTCACTAACTCCTGTTGAGCACCTCACCAGTGCTGTCACACCAGCTCAGGAGTCAGTATCTTCTGTGGGTGTCAGGAACCATGAAATACAATACATGAACATACTATCTCAGACAAGCTCGGGAGTGTCTCTTCCAGACGCTGTTAAGGCTAATTACTTTAGCTGCTGTATCTTGTTGATGTGGCTACCCTGCTTTTTACTCCAGAGCAGACTTCAAAGCTCTCTTGGGTGAATCACATACCTGGCAGAGACAAGTAGAAGGAGCACAGGCATGATTGTAAGTGAAGAAACATAGTCTGACTCATTACACTGTGTTTTCAGAAATAACCCCTAACATTGTTCTATAAAAATATGAAAAGAAATGAAATTAATTGAAGAATGAAATTATATCAAATAAAAGCCTGGTCTTAGCTCTTGTGTCTAGAGCTTTTATGCCTTTATAGATCATAGAATATGCTGAGTTGGAAGGGACCCAGCAGGATCACTGAGTCAAACTCCTGGCCCAGTGCAAGACACCCCAAGAGTCACACCATGGGCCCTGAGAATGTTGTCCAAACACTTCTTGACTCTGTCAGGCTTGGTGATGTGACCACTTCCCTGCGGAGCCTGTTCCAGCCCAACCACTCTCTGGGTAAAAAATCTTTTCCTAATATCCAACCTAAACCTCTCCAGTTTCAAGCCATTCCCTTGGGTCCTATCACTGGTCACCACAGACAAGAGACCTGTCCCACGTCTTCACTTTGTGAGGATATTGAAGAACACAATGAGGCCTCCCCTCAGTCTCCTCTTGTCCAAGCTGAACAGACCAAGTGACCTCACCCATTCCCCATACGGCTTCTCCTCAAGGCCCTTCACCATCCTCATGGCCCTCCTTTGGACACTCCCCAACAGTTTAATGTCATTTTTACATAGTATCACCCAACGCTGCCCCCAGCACTCGAGGTGAGGCCGCCCCAGTGCAGAGCAGAGCAGGACAATCCCCTCCCCTCCCCAGCTGGTGATGCTGTGCCTGATGCACCCCTGCTTCGCCCTCCTGGCTGCCTGGGCACTGCTGGCTCATGTTCAACTTGCCATCGACCAGGACCTCCAGGTCCCTTTCTGCAGCACTGTTTTCCAGCATCCCATTCCCCAGTCTATACACAAAACCTGGGTTGCCCTGTCCCAGGTGCAGAATCTGGCGCTCAGCCTTTTTAAACCTACAATGATTGTGTGATAGAGAAAACTCTTCCCTGGCCAAAGTTCTGGATATGCTATTCATCAGCCCTTGTACAGCTGTGGCTATACATTCATTCCACTTCTGTGCCTCCTTTTTGCACATTACTGGTTACTGATGTACTTCCACTAGCATATGCACATTCTTTCTTCTTCAGGGAGACAGTGGAGAACCTTTAGTTTCTCTTATCCAAGACAGCTTTGTATAAAATGGACCCATATCTTGGGGTCTTGGTTGTGCCTTGCCAAAAAAACTTTCTGTCTTTGGACACTTCTTGGATTAAGAATGTGGCGGGAGCCAACTGATCCTGGGAATGGACTGCCCTCTCCTGGAAACCAGTATGCATTTTCGAAATATGAGATTTCAATTGCTATGAAAAAATTATATTAAAACTTAAGGAAAAAAAATCATCTATTATAAATTAAAATAAACTAGCAGTCTAATAATTAGCCAAAGTGATGGCTTGTTCCCCCCTTTCAGTATGCTCTGTATTTCAGTGCATTCTACAATAGAAACAGATGAAGCACCCATTCAAAATATCCCCTTCTCTGTGCAGCTGAATCTCACACCTATTTCTAGCTCTCATAAAGGTTGTATTTGTTCTCAGCCTTTGTGCTCTCAACCTTTTCACTGACATCCTGTATTAATAATGGCCATACTTCCAGTTTCCTCTCAGGGACTCCCATAGGTTGTGAAGACATCAAGCTAAATTATGGGAGGGAGAGGTTCTCCATTGGCAGGCTTAGGGCTGTGAATGCCTTTTAGACAGCAGTATGTGGCTCTGGTAGTCTTCATCCTCTGCAACTTACCTAACAGCCAGCACGGCAATTGCCAAGCACAAGGATTATTTTCCCCTCCAGATGCTGTGCAGGCAAAATAAAATAGTCAGCAAAGAAGCCTTCTGTTTTAGAAGTTTCTTATACTTGGCAATTGGCATGAGGTGCAATTTTTGTCAGGGTCTGGTTTGGTGGAAATGGAAGGGACTTCTTCTTCAGCTTTGTGTATGGCAAATTCAGAACTGTTCCTGAGTCTCAGCGCTGGAGGACACAAGATCCAGTGACACATGACGTGTCCAGCTCAAAGACTTCTCCATGGGGCAGGTTGAGGCAAGTCTTCAGCACTGTTGTTGACAACCAATCACAGTGTGAAGTAAAAATGGGATCAGATCCTTAGTACCCACCTTGTCTCAGTGTGCACACATCAGAGGTAGGATTTAACTACCCAAAAATAGACGATTAGGGTCATTTAGAAATCTTCAGGCTCTTGCCAGCAGAAAAGTTACAGGATATGAAGGAGACCCAGTCCTTTCTCAAGTGGCAGCTGGAGCCCCCTCAGAATTACCTAGGGAGTCTAAAATAATATTAGATACTTTGCTTAAACAAGTCACATCCCAGCTGTGAATCTTCTGCCCTATGTGAAAATAATTTATATCACAGTGAGGCTCTGAAAGGTTGTCCCATTATCTGTTCAGATACATAAGTAGGTTTTACTTCTCCATAATTTAAGACATGCAACGGAGGAAAAGAAAACAAAGAAGCTCTAATGCATTTGAGCCTTTGCCATGCCTTATAACACTAATGAACCATCAGATCTTAGTATAGTTATTTTAATATTTTGTTTTGCACTGGCACATTCATTCTTCAGTAGCTCATTCCAATCACAGTTGTCCCTGTACACAAACAATACCACTCCCAGAATGCTTCACAAGTAGAATTCCTTTTCTGAGACCATAATGAAGCATCATCTTCAAGAAGACTGACAAGTTGTCTAGAAATGTCAATACACCCTCTAGAAATGTCAATATGCCCAAAAAAAATCATCTGCACTCATAGCCCCAGGAATAATTTTCACCCTGTGTTTAAGTAACTAGTACTTTGGACTAGATTCAAATATCCATTGCACAAGACTTTCATCCTCTTGATCTCCTCCTTGGAGAACACAGAATAGTTAGAAATAATTTTTTAAAACTTTTCACTGTCTGAGTGGTGAATTTTGCTGTCTGTAATTTGGCCACATTAATTTACTTTCTTAAAAAAATGCATTTTTTGTTAATCTCTCTGTAGAGTCAACAAAGATAACAAAAGGCAGCCTGACTCCTTTTTTTAATTCTTCAACATCTGTTTTGTAAATTCCAATGGCCAAATTTTTATTGCTAACAATGACACATATGGACAGAAGTGCACTGTTTCATAGCAGCCCTAAAGCCAGGTTGGCTGTATAATATTACCAGTTAAAAGGTTGCTGTCTTTTATCCCGTGTCTCGCTTGCTACTTCTGCTTCAGTTCAGTAGAGCTGAAAAAGCTTTAGAGCAAATGCCCTGGTTATTTCCCACGTTGCATATTCTGTACAGATGAAAAAGAGCAATTGAATAGCTGTTCCCCACAAATATGTGTAGGGGTTACTAGATTTATTATAATAAATGTACATTTGTACACTAGAAAGAGAATAATGGCATAGGACAGGTATTAATATCTAGTAAGAGTTCAAAGAAAATAAAACCCCACCAGGTGTTACCATCTTGGCAAGAGCTAAGCAGATGTTCTATATCAGAGGGAACATGAATGCAACAGTTCACTTTCTATCTGAAAACCAAATCTTCAGTTTTTATCATTAAAGACTCCACTTTACACATGTAATATGCATTAGAAGATATACTCAGGAGACTCTCATTATCTTATTTGATTGGATAATACTGTACTTTCAGCACTCCTATTATTAGAAGAGTAACAGCAGTTCAACATGAATTGTGCATGTGTCTTAACTTCATTATCTCAAAAAGATGCAAGACTAAAAGTTCTCTTATTACTTGACTTATAAAGCTTTCAAACTCAAAGCATTAAGGCATTACAAAATTAAATATCTATATCACTCCCCTAAAAATATCACTGTTCTTTCATCTTAATCACTATGCACTTAGTGTCAGTGGTTTCACTCATGCTGTGCTTAATAACCTTACATGTATGTAACAGAAACTGATAAAACTTTTAACTAGGTCCTTCAAAAATTTGCCTGGTTTCTATGTTGATTTTCCCTGCCATTTTTACTAAAAGACTTACTCTAAATAACAAAGACTAGCAGTGCATACGTATTTCTTTTTACTTCTCATATGAAAACCCTATAAAATGGAGAGCTAGAGAGAGCGGGGAAAAAACCCCAAAAAACTCAAATTAAAAAAAATACTTGGAAAACCGGAAGAATTTGATAAAGGATGATTTACTTACCCAGGCAGTTTTTATTATTGGTATTCACAATTCAGTAGACAATTAGATTAGTTTAAGATTACTAATCTGATTTGGGTTTCTGTAATTTTTTTTCACTCTATTTTGTCTTCAGGGATGGTGCACTCTGTTATAACAGCCTACATACTTCTCTGTTATATACTGATTTAGAAGGCATAGGTTGCATAACTATAGTTTTTGATCTATAGTCAGAAATATCTGACATGTCAGGTATTATATTAAGGATTTGATACCTTCTTCATAAAACCTTTCTCCATAGTAGGGGTAAGGATACCATCAGTAACTAGTTTTATTAATCATTAAACTCATTTGCTGCATTGTCAATCTCACCCTTGCCTGTGAACTAAGTTTTCTAGTTTATCATGGTTTTAAATGTGAAACATACCAATATTTTTAATAATTATTTTCAAAAGTTTCTGGTGGCTTTTAATATAATCAAACTTTTAAAACTCCTGATTTCTTCATACCAGCTATTGTACAAAAGTAAAAAAAAATGGTTTAAAATGTTGTTTTGCTCATGAACAGAAATTTTCTAGGATTAGCCTCTTTCAACCAGATGTTCTTGTTTGAAAAGTTTGTATTAAATCCAGTCAGCAGTTTGGTGTTCTGTGTGTGAGATCACTTGCATCAGAGAGAAAATAAGAATCTGTTACAAGTCCTGCTTTTTTTAGAAGATTAACGAAAAAAAGAATTTAAAACAACATTGAAATACTTCTAGACGATGTGTAGTTCCAGGATCATATCAAAAGTGTTGGTCTCTGCATATTTATTTTAAAGTGGAATTGGTTAGCTAGGTCAGATTTTAGTATTCTGATGAAGCCTGTACGAAAAGACTTTCTTCAAAGTAAATAATAAGCTCTTGCAGTGTGTGTGAACCAACCTGCTCTGTCTCACCCCTGTGTATCTCTTGATTCTCCTGCTACTACATATATTGGCCCAACCCATTTTTACAGCTGGAAAGGCTGTAAAAATTAGATGAGCTTTAAGGCCCAAAGAAGGACTTGTGTGCACAAAACTTGTCTCACTTTTTCAACTGTAATAGTTGATCTAAGAGAAAAATATTAACTCCACCTATAAATCGTCTTGCCCATGTTCTTAGACCACCATTACAGCATGAATAAGCAAATAAAAAGTCTTTTCCACCTTTATTTGCAAGGGGTGGAACCCTGAGAATCAAAGGATTCTCATTCCTCAAAATGATTCCCACATCTTCAGAAGATAACTGAACGGACAGACTTCTCCACCTTAATTGTTCTCATGCCGTTAAGGTGACAAAAATATCCAAAAGTAGAAGTAGTTATGGAAGAGTTCACAGTAATGCAGGTGCTGGCTGTGCCCTGCCCAGCAGAATCTGCACTTCTATGTACATTCTTTACTCCTAAAGCCCCATTTTTATGGATGTTTTTACTGATGTGGTTTGGGCATCTAAGCTTTCTAAAGAAGATCTGGTCACAGCTTACCTATGACTTTTTGCTTAAGTTCTACGTAGATAAATTGCTAATCTGACCACTAAAAGTGTGTGCCATAAAAGCGGATGAAAAAGCCCAGTTTTTGCTCAGTGTGAGGAACAATTTGTTGACCGAACTACACAGCTGAGCTGTTGAATTTTAAATAGTGTTCCGATCCAGCTGCACACTCTATTTGCCAGACATATTATCATAGCAATACCAAATACCCTTGACTGTGAACAAAAGCCTAGATGCTGCTTTAGTAGCAACCCTCTTTTCTCCCTTCTTCTAGCAGTAGGTAAGGTCGTTGAAAGAAAAGATATTTTTCAAACATAAGCAACAGTCTATCTCCCTGTGAAAGGGGTGATTAAAGCTAATATATTTTCTGGAAGGATTCCCAAGATGGACAGCTAAATTCATTTCTAGTTCACCAGATCAAGTGGGCTTGTTTTGCATTGTTAATGTGAAGCCCGGCTGTAGAATAGAAATCACATTTGCACAATGTCTCTGAACATCAAGGCCTCTTTCCCAGGGTACCTAAGTATGCATTGAATTTGCAAATGTCGGGCTAAATCTTAAAAAGGCTTTTGCAAGTCCCTAAATCTGCAAGTTTTGCAGGTGGTTGAGGGGCTGCACTGCTTTCTTTATCATTTCCTGAGCACTCTGTCCCTGGATGTGTTCCCACACACGGAGGTTTGATAGCAGGGGAAGAGGAAAGGAAAACATTTTCCGTCTTTAGGTAGATAGGTCTCTCTTCCCTTTAACAACAGGCAGCCAGTTTGGACTCTTTTTCATGCAAATACCTCCTCCTAGTGTCTCTAGCCAAGAATCAACAGAGCTAAAGCTTGTATTGTTTCAGTCTCTTCTGTGAAAAAAAGGATAGCGTCTCAAGGAACAAATCTGCATAATCTGACAGTCTGAAACTCCAGAAGCAGAGAAGCACGAGGAGAACCTGGGCAACAGCTGCACAGACAACAGAGGATCGTGGTGCTAAGAAGCTGTTTGCTAACTCATCAGGGAAGAACGTGGCATGACCTTACATCAGAAAAGAGAAGAGTATAAAAATAGTTCATTACAGCATGGATTGGCCAGCATGCCCTAATATAAAGGGCAGTGGCTTCTGCTGTAGGAATTTAATGTCAATTTGTTTCCAAGGAAAATAAGACTGTTACTAAAAGGGACTACATTCAAAAGCATGTATTCAAGAGTGGTTTTAAGGTGAAAGTTTCAGCTCTTGTGATTTCCTAAAAACTCATCCTTTATGGGAAAGAGTACTAATTTTTTTTTTTTTGCTAGAAAGTCCAGTTGCCAACAACACAAGCTAAATTTCAGATTTGCTGGAGAGCAGAAGCTGAAGATGTCGAAGATCCCTTCACTCTTAGTTACAACTGGACAAACAATATATTGTCCTCATTTTGCCAGACAACATTAGCTCCTACTTCTGCTCTGAGCTGACTGCTGACAGTTCATTTAAATTAAATGTATGTTGCCATCACACTTGTTTGGTATTTATTTTGTGCTAGTGAATCTCAGTCACTGACAAGTGACCTGTGACAGCATATGCAGCTGATCACTACCACGTCTGCCAGGGAGCAAGGAGAGTTTTGGGTGGGAAGCGTTCTTCTCAGATGAGAAGGAACAAGATTTCCCTCACAGGGAACCTTAGTTTAGAACAGAAAAATAAATTGTGACATAATACCTGAGAAAACTGAAAGAAACAAGGTGGATGTAGAACTATGTAGTCTATACATTTAGCATGTAAAATATTGTCCAGCATTGTAGCTTGTTTTGTTCTTATGGTCAGTTTTGACATTTACTTGAAACCAAATAAAACATGTACTAATAGATGTCATAGCAGATTTTTATCTCTTTGCTCAGTGAAATGTCTCCACAAATGAGTAAGTTCTTCCCGAGGGCTGTAGGAGGCGATTGCACCAGTTTTCCCTGTGCCAG
Organism: Lycocorax pyrrhopterus obiensis; assembly: GCA_014706295.1. Taxonomy (NCBI): domain Eukaryota; kingdom Metazoa; phylum Chordata; class Aves; order Passeriformes; family Paradisaeidae; genus Lycocorax; species Lycocorax pyrrhopterus. The sequence continues at coordinate 37,168,266 of JACSVZ010000004.1, read as the reverse complement.
TCCAGCTCCCTGCCCAGCACCATGCAGGAAAAGTCACAGTAGACGTAAGCACGGAAAAAATAAGGAAAAAAGGTCCCTGTTGGTGATGCATTTGTGCATCTGCGTGAGTAAAGATAAGAGGCAGTCAGGTATCCTGAACTTTCAGTTTCTCCACTGAATGAAACTGCATTTGCAGATTTTTCTCTACAGAACTGCCTCTGACCTTAGACTCTTTCCCGCAGAGCTGGATGACAGATCGGTCTAGGGAGAGGTGCAGAGGAGAGGGATGACTGAGTAATGGCATGGGTGCAAGATGGAGACAAATAAGCTCCTGTTTCCTCAGTTCCCTGTCCTACAGCTGTCCGGCACCACGAGCCCTGGCTGTCCCTGCACACAGGGCTCCCCCATGGCCCAGGACAAGGTGTCAGCCCCTGGCTGGCACATGGTGCTGCAGCAGGGCTGGTCTCCAGCTCCCCACAGTCCTGACCAGCCATGGGCCCCACAAAGCCAGGCCCACCCGCATGGCCTCAGCCCATCCCCATCCCCAGGGATGTGCTAAGTACCCGGCGCTGGGGCTGCCCTGGTGACCCCCAGGGCTGCTCCTATCTAGGGGTGGGACAGGCCCATGGGGAGTTCCTTAGGGAGCAAAAACATTTTCTCCATGGTCCTTGCATCAGGAAAGGGTTTGTGCCTTCCTGTTTGATTCCCTGCTTCCACCTTGGTTGTCTCCAGCTAGCAATGCCTGCAGCAGGGAGGGTGCAGGAGCCAAAGCACAAGAAGTCCCTGTCTGGTTCAGGCAGCTCCCCAGCACAGCCTTCTCCCAGCTGGCTGCAGGAGCTGCCATGCTCCCTGTCTGAGAATGATTCACAGCACGGGTAGGAAACCTACTCGTGTGAAGTCATCCCGGGACAGGCTTTTTTATGAATTCAATTTCTGGAAGTGAGCCCTTAGCCCAAGGTTTACCATCTGCCAGGAGGGTATTTATCATCTAACATGTCGGAGCACCAGCAGGTCTCTGGCTTTGTCTGCGGCTACTATGAAGATGCCTGAGGACCACTTGTGGGAGAAGGATAGACAAGAACAACACAGTAAATATCAGGGGTGCAGCCCTTGCAGCCCTTCTTGCGTTGCTTGTGTAAAAGCTTTCCTGGGATAAAGAGCAGCATGGCTGGTACCACTGGAGAACAAGTGAAGAGTCTTGGGCCACATGTCACAGGAGTGGCCATAAGACTGTGGCTCTGTAGAGGGCTATGAGACACTAAGAGCAGTCATCACAATAATGTCAGCTCAGATACTTGTTATCAAACAGCTTTTTGAGGCACTACCATCATATGCCTGCTTGCTTTAGCAATGCTGATACTTATCATTAACATGGAATGAATATGTATCATTTATCTGAATATTAAATATGTGTATTTTTTATGTGTGTTTTACTTGAGGTGTTCTGAGTATAGTTCAAATTTAGTATTGCATCCAGTTGTCTGAATGCATTTCAAAAAAACCAGCCATTATATTTGCTATATTATGTAAACCTAACCTATCCACGCAGAGGAACTAGTAGGAACTATGAGGCTTGTACTATTCTGGTTGATTTTTTTGCAATTCTGCTATTTGATGCCTTGCTAATTTCCCACATACTGTAAGATGTGAAAGAACTATACTAAGGCAAAACCCTTTAGGTTAGACATAGGAAAGCCTTAACAGTAAGGATAGCTCTTAACTGCTTTCCTGAGAAGGGTTTCCTGGGAGGTGTTTAAGCTGTGGTTGTTCAAGAAGCAGGAAGGATGTGGTAGAGTTCATTCTGTTTGAGGGAAGGGAGATTGACTAGGTGGCTTTGAGGGCCTCATTTCCACTTCAATTGGTATAGGAAAGGGCACAAACTTGGGTGCATGCACTACATTTCAAATTAAAGATTCAGTTGTTGGTATCCACATACAGGGGAAAAAAATGGGAACAAACAATTGTAGGAAGAAATGAGCTCTGTGCTTCAAACCTTCCTCAAAGGTAGAAAGCTATAGCAATCTTCAGTTTCAGAAGGAGTTAGGCCTGGACAACCAGCTGTTTGTGACTATGGGCAAGGGCATCATTCCTCTGAGTACACTCCATGAGAATACTCAGTCCTTTGGGTAGGCCTCATTCTTATACCAATATGTTAGGGTCATATAGACTAAAGTGAGTATCAGTCTCTTATTTAGCAAGGTCATTTTAGTCAAGATGTTTTTCTATAGCATTTTTTTATCTGGTAATTCATTATCCAGCTATTCCAAGTAAAGAGCTTTTAGCAGTGCTGGGAGTATGCTGGTAATGCCTGTGGTACTGGTGCTGAGAAGCGGGGTGTATGAGAGCCTGAGGCAAGAAAGCAGCGCTGGGTGGGAGCCAGAGCCCAGTTTGGTGGATGCCAGCAGAACACAAACTCTCCGTCATTAGCTGCAGAACTGGCAGAGGCCAGGGATCAGGCCTAAACAAGTCTGACTTGCATTTCTCATCATAGCTGGGGGGCACTCCAGCTGAAAACAACAGAGCTGTCAAGGTGAAGTAACTCCACAAGTTGCAATTATGTTGTGAAAAGCAGGGGCAGACCAACTGTGCTTGGTGTGCCCCTGGGGCAGGGGAAGCTGTCACTCGAATGAAATGATGTTGCTTCTAGGCTCATACTGGAGATGTCTTGAGAAAGGAGATTTCTGTGTGTTCCCAGAGTGATTTGGAAAATTTTTTTCTTCTTTCTTTGAAGACAGTTGTATTGATCAGCCAGTCTTCCCGGGGCAAGGATTCAGTGTGCTCCGCACTTTTCCCAAAGGAAACCAAAATGCTCTAAGAGGTGACCCACAGCACTGAACTGCAGCCCACCAGCTGAGCAGGGCATGTAGATATAACCAAGGTGGGTAATGGGCACAGTGCTGTGGGAACATGAGTATTTTAAGAATCACAGAACATTCTGAGTTGGAAGGGACCCACAAGGATCATCGAGCCCAACTCTTAAGTGAATGGGTCTGGGGTCCTGGAAGTGCATTTCCTCTTTTCATGTCTGTAAGCTGTGAGAGTATATCAGTGGAGAAGGAAGAGAGAAGGTGCAAAAGCCATTCTACAGAGAAAGAAGGATTATTGCTAATGGCTTATGGAGAGTTGCACTGTAGCTGTTTTGAGGAATTGTTTAGGTGTCACAAATCTAAGTCACAGAATGAGAAGAAAAAGGCAACAAAAGGGATTATTGAGTTCAACCATTGTGGCATAAGAACATGTACAGATCTAAAATGTCTGTCAGATGTTTATCAAACCTGTTTCTGAAGCTTCCAGATGTGAAGATCTGACAACCTCCCCAGGCAAAATTTCAGGTCTCCCCTGAGCCTCCTTTTCTCCAGGTTAAACACCCACAGTTCCCTCAGCTGCTCCTCATAGGACTGGTGTCCCAGCCCTTTCACCAGCTCTGTTGCCCTTCTCTGGACTTGTTCAGCACCTCAATGTCTTCCTTGTAGTGAGGGGCCCAGAACTGGACGTGGGACTCGAGGTGTGACCTCACCAGTGCAGAGTATAGGGTGATTAAAACTTATACAAGGCCTGTCTAAAAGCCCTCTGGTTCCACTGACAGAATTTGGTGAATCAGTGGCTGGAAGCAGCACTGAGACTAACAAGTCCTCTGCTCAACTCCTAAAGAAAATACACACTCCAAGCCAGTGCAGCAGAGCTGCACGATGTTCTCTAGCAAAAGCAAAGAATGAGCAAGCATACAAATCTCTCTTTCTCCAAGCTGAAAGCCTAATGAAAGTGTTTCCTAATTTGATACTGGACATTCAAATTCTTTCTTTTGTTTGTTTTCATTACTGTGCAGCTCTTTATCTGTGTTTTTCCAAATTAATTTTAAGAACATTATTTTGAACTTACTCTCACTCATTTTATCCATATTTATTTTTCTTTGCACTCAAGTAATTTCTTCTCCTTCTAATTTTCCTAATTTTGATGAAATCTGTGCTATTTTCTCACAAAATTGTGGGTGTTTTTTTGCTCCAAAGAGATGTCTCTATTTTTCACTGCCTCTACATAACTTTTATTATGTTTTTCAGTACCTTACAGTGACATTATTACATTTGGCTTTTTTCTCCCTCACTCTTTCTCATTCTGTTTTTAATCTGTATTTCACACTTGCATGCTGCCTTCCCTACATGGAGTATTGCATTGAGAAAACAAAGCTTTTGAACCTAATAAATTCAAACCAATCAACTTGAAACCTGTTGTATTGAGGTAGGAAAGGAGAAACTGAGAAAGAAAAGCAAAGCATATTTGTATACAACAAATTTCCTTATAAACTAGAGCTGCGATATGAGCTAGCTTGTGGACAAACATCGCCTGACAAGGTATCCTGAGTGCGGACTGACACTTTTGTTCATGCTAGGGATTTAATGTCACCCACTTTTTCCAAAAGCTATCGTCTGCTGCACCCTCCTGGACATTGTCAGCATAGCACGTTCCGCAGAAAATCCCACACTACATGAAGTGGTATTACAGCGCGGTTTTCATCAGAAAAGACGTGATTTTATTTGTTGCTAGTAGAACACGGGCATAAAAATCTCTCTGCTTTTGATTGTTCTAATATTTAAATTAAATCTAAGAGAAAAGACGTTTCCATGCTATTTGCTAGCAGATCTAGAGTGGTTTCAGACTTCTGCACCTGTAGTCTGTGGTGTTTCCTATCTGAGGACAGAGCAGGTAATGCTGCCAATGACAGAAAAAGCGAGGCTTGGCTCCCTGTAGTTCATATCCCTGCTCGTCACGTCCTAGCGCATCTCTTGGTGACCTCACCTCTCTGCTGTACTGAACTGGGAAATCTTCAGGTCCTGCATGCCCTTCCTCTCCACCCCCAAATGGTCCTCTAGTCCTGCTTCCTCCCATTCATATCCCCATAATGTCTCCGTGAGTTACTCCTGGCTTCCATGAGGACAGCCTGTCTCTTCCACAGCCATGTGTCCCCAGGAGCCATGTATGCATGTGCTGACACGCTGGTTGGAGGGTACAGACCTGCTGGCTGCCCAAGCAGAAATGAGTGCTGATTGCTTCCACCATGAGTGTCTTCGTGGAAGGCAAATTTTGAGTTCTTTTCTTGGTACAACTACTGACTTCCTGAAGGTTTGTGGGAACATCCCTGTAGGAATACTCCTCTGCCAGATATGATACAGGCTGAATGAGATGCTCAAACACTGACTGTGGAGGTTGGGGTGCAGATGAGCTGTGGATGTGTTGGCACATAGACACAACTCACCACAGAACAGTTACAAGACCAAACCCTTGCTTTCCTACTGGTGTCACTCCTGCCTATTCTCACTACAGGTTACACACTGGCTACCCACTGAGAGCCCTCTGCAGTGCCACAAAGCTGAGGCAAAAAGGCCACTTCCCCACTGACACCTCAGCAGCCCAGGGTGCATTTCCCACTTGTGCCCTGCAGGCATGTACCTTTTGACCACTGCGTTTACCCCACGTGACTGCCAGCACAAAGCGGAATCTGCAGGGCTCCCACCTTCCTCCCAACTATCGTTCTCATCTGCCCTCCCAACCCCAGATGACTGGCCAGGCAAACCAGCTGAAACTCCTGAAGGCACTATGGCTGGGAACGCCTGGCTTGCCTTAGCTGAGCCCCATGGGGTTGACAGACGTGACAGATGTTGCTGAAGTGCATCGGGCACCCTGCATACACCCTGAGGTCTGGGCAGACTTGAAGTATAAGCAGCTTTGCCTGGAGGTCAAAGGCACATCCTACACTGAACCAAAGTGAATGCTGCCTCCCAAGTCATGAACAACAAAAACTAAACCAGAAATGGAAAAAGTTGAGGAAAGTAAGGTTATGTAAGTAATGCTCCAGAAAGAGCATTGGAGGTTGTTAAAAACAATTCTGATACAGAGTTAGCATTATCAGGGTCTGTTTTGGGGGACTGACTTACAAGAGCATAAATCAGAACCAGTTCCAATCTAAAGCAGTCCAAGTCTGTGACTGAAATACTATTGGGACCTAAAGCTGAATATCCAGGACTATACAGAATTAGATGTGTGGATTGTGTCTTGTTCCCTTACTTTCCACCACTATGATCCTCATCTTTACCTTAGCAAAGTGATGCCAAGAAATCTGAGAAAAAATAAACATGTCCCACAAAAGAAGAAAGTGCCTTCGCATTTCCCAGTATCCAGCAGAAATTATTGAGACTGATTTGGTAATCCATCCAATTCAAGGTTGTTTTAATAGCCATGGCAAAGGGGGCATAGGATGCGAGAATGATTAACTTAATCCTCCTGCCTTCTTTGTTTGATGCTGCCTCACTCCAGAGCAAGTCAATAAAACTTTGTGCACTGACACACAACTTCCAGCACCTGCCAGCTGGACCAAAATGGGGATTAGCAAAGCTGCCTTTCTCTTTCTTTTCTTGCTCAGCTCAGGTAAGAGCCCTTTGCCTTCTGCTTGCCTAGGTGAGACTGGGGCCAAACACTAGCAAGTTCTGTGTGGTGAAGGTAGATCCCTAAGTCAGTGTGTCACTCATTTCCTGGACAATGATGGATTTGGGCCTTGCTGGTCAGAAAGAGTTGCTGTAGAGTAAAGTGAGAGCTGTGTTGTTCCACAGTCGTGTTCACCAGAAGAGCAGCTGCTTTGGTGTCTGCATGGGCAACTCCTGGCTCTTGGCAAACGTTTCCCATGTCCAGAGATGGGGGCACCTTTGGGAAGCAGTCTATCAAAGGCTCATACAAAAAACCATAGCAGTCAGTGAGAAGTCATCTCTGATTTCAGCAGGCTTTGCATCAAATGCTAAACGTAAAGCTGTGTTTACTGCCAAGCATTGTTAAGCACAGTGATACTGATCTTCATCCTTTATGACAGCAGTTTTAAAGCTTTGAAATTGAATATTTAAAACAAAATTTAAAATGAACAGGTTCCTTTATATTCCAGCAATTTCACATTCTCTGTTTTCAAACACTTACAATAAAACGTTCTCCCTTGTTTTCCTGAGGGCAGTAGGTAGAAATTTACTCTTCAGTAACCTAGATCACCTTTTCCAGGAATATGTTCAGAACTCTTTTTTACAGTTCCAAAAGAAGAGAGGTGTTCCACTAGTGGTAATATATGAATTTTAAGCTTATCTGCAAATTCTGTAAATAAATATTCCATGTGTAGTATATATTTCAATCAGATTTCAATCAGATACCATACTCTCTTGTACTTTAAAATTACATATAATTGCATGGCACTTAAATGACTTTTTAAAAGTACTGATAAATATGTATCAGTACAGCTTTTATGAGTTTTTAATAGTTCAGACACTTAAGGTCAGAATACCAGGGACATATGATTGGATGATTGTGCCAGGTTATAAAAGACAACTAAGGAAGTGGGGGGGTTATTTGTTCATTGTTATCAGCTCTAGCTGACTTGCTTGAAAGTGATGATCTACAACTGCCTTAAAAACCAATTTTTATGTCTTCTGGGTTAGTACTGGTCAAATCTGGAAATATGCATATATAAAAGAAGAAATTAGTTTGTTCACATATATTTGAATATTCTGTTCAATTATCATGTGCAATGTCTGAGTTAATAAAGATTTTAGTCAGACTAATACATTCCCTGATGCATTTTAAATCTATAATATTTTTTTCTTACGTTTACACTTTGCAGCATTTTTCATGCAACTAGCATCACCTTTTCCTTTCTATTAACTAAGCTTCTGCCAATCTGTGTTGCCTTTTGCCTTATGCATGTCATCCAAAATCCCATGCAATCATTCTTAAACCAACTGTAATAAGTATATTTATTTTTTTCTTATAGTCACTGAAAAGGAACAGTATCCAAAGCAGAGCTCTTTGAAGAAACACAGAGTTTTAAGATAAGTCAATAAAGTTTGGGAAGGAGTATTATCCTGTCCTGGTCCCCTGGAACAGTGACCTCAGTTAACTTAGGAAAAAATTCAGGAGAGGAACCACTTGTTCACTGAATCCATCAGGAGAAATTAGTAGTCTAGACTACTGGTGCTCCACATAGTCCTGCTGTAACAGCAGGATTAGATATGGGAAGCCTCAGTGTCAGGGATTTCTTGACATGTGGGTTTTATAGCATTGAGCCAACTCTGCAAAAAGACACAGAAAAATGCCCTCAGGCAATTAATCATCTTACTTTCATTAGTGGCCCAAATACCTTTTATTTTGTGTGAATCTGTGTCATATGGAGGTAGGTGATGAATGGCCCATACGTCATGGGAATTAATAACACTGGAGTGATGCTGCAGTGAATTCAGCCCTAATATGAGTGCACAAATGAAAGATTCACATTACCTGTGAGAATGCTGTACAAAATTATGAACTTCCTGCATCTGTCAATAATAATCTAGATTGAAAAAATGAAATAATTAAACCATATCACTTGTGTAACATTGTAACCTGATGCTGGAGATGGAAATAAACTCTTCTAGAAATTAGGAACAGAAACATAGAATCTTTATAGACATAAAAAGAAAAAAGTCAATTAGATGGCAAACTCCATTGTGAGCAACAGTATTTTAGAGGTGTGTTAAATGTACTAGCAGGTACATCATATAAATCTTGTGCACATGCAGTTTTTGGATACAATAATACTAATTGATTTCCTAATTTAAAATCTTGGGTTAATTTGTTGCAACAGAGATGTAGCCTGACAATTTCATTACTAAGTCTGCTCAACCCATTACAATGAAACAACGGTCGCCATTGCAAAAGGCTGTATAGTAACTTTCTGATTGAGGTTTCTTGCTCTAGGGCAGGACATCTTGGGACAAACAACTAGGCAGCGACCAATAAAACTGTAGGGATTGCACAGCCCACATGACAGGTCATAATCTCACATCCACCTCATTCATGCTTCTCCAAAACTTTGATACAGGTATCACTTCCCTTCATCTTTCTCTAATCGGTGTTGACACCGCTTAGTCTCTCTGTCTGTTCCCCCTCACTCTTGTTTCACATTTCTTGCTTTTACCTTCAAACTCCTGCATAACTCTAATCAGAACTGCCTCTACATCTTTCTTCTGCTTTTTTCCCATGACCTGTTGCAGTCATTCAGCTGTGATTGTGTCAGGAGAAATGACCTCAGAGTTTATCATCTTTTACCCAGAATTATGCAAAATAAATTGTGTCTTCACCTGTCTGAGCTACATGGAAAATGGGACTGAAATCCACAAGTCTTCCTAACTGCAGAATTCTCATTTGTAATGTCTGATTCCTTTCCTTTCCTTTTAGTAAAAGGAGATATACTGGATGACTATTTAAGAACAGATGGTGTTTGGATACTTACTCGAAATAAACAGTTTTACAAGACAAACAATGAAAAAGAATGTGCGGAGAAATGTGAAGCAGAAAGAAATTTAACCTGCAGGTAATTTCTGTTGAATCTTAAAACTGTGCCATTGTGGGTGTCTGCATATCAGTGATACATTCCTACTGTTTCTCAGAACCAACATCCCCATTCTGCTGCAGCTCTGCCTACAGCAACGTCTCCCATGCCTATGCCTTTAGCCTGTGATTTATCTCCACCCATAAATTACCACAAGATCAAGTAAAGAGTGGATTTACAATGTACTACTCATTTTATAATAAATGTTCAAGCTCCTGTTCTTATCCAGCGTTACACAGAGAACTGCTTGAGCCTCTTTAGCTGGATGCTGCTTTGTTTCACAAGAGTGAAAGGTTTCTAATCCATTGTAGGGACAAACACTAATCTGAGCAGCTAGGATGCTGCTGATAATGTTCTGCCAATGCAGTTTCTAGTTCCCCACACAATAACTTATTCACGTAGTCATATGTCCTGAAAAAGTGAGCCACTTGAGAGTAGTAGATAACGCTTACCTCTCACTCAGTGTCTAAAATACTGAGTGCAGTATCTGAAAGATAAAAATGTATAGCAGACAGTGCTACCAAATTAATAATTCAGAGAAAAATAAGTATGAGTTGTATAATTTGAATTGAATTTAAAATATTGCTTCCTATGTCAATATTGCCTCCTTCTCAATTTCAACAGGGCTTTCCTATTCACCAGGAAAAAGCTGGAGTGTTTAACACTGGCTGAAAATGCTAAAATGACAGTGATGTTCACCAGCACGGACACAGTTCTTTATGAGAAGAGAAGTATGTGTACAGTAAGATGCTACATATTTACTCATCAAGCCTATTCTAATGGCATCCTTCTGTTCTCTGCCGCAGTGCTGGAGCAAATTCCTGTACAGGGCAGAAAACTAATAGAGAATTTGGGGGCCAAACAGGAAGAAGCCACATTACTAAAAATGTTGTTCAAGAAGGATCAAATACCAGGGCCTAGATCCATGGTGGTCTCCGTGTGCCATTTGAACTGGGAAGTTACTTGTTGTCTTCCTTCCAAGCCCACTTACATAGTCTTCACCTCCTCTCCCCAGGTGTCAGATGTGTCCAGCTTTATTATTTAGACAGGCTAAAACAATTTAGGAGGAACCTGGCAACATCAGAAAGTCCATGGGCAAGGCTATTGACCAGGGATGGACATGCCGGGACCTGGGTCTCAGTGTTGAAGCAGCAGTGACTAGACTTTTGGTCCCTCCAGAAGTACCGTGACAAACCAGGCAGCAGCTTCCTTTTAGCAAGACAAACAGCACAGACAGTTGTAGTCCCAGCCACAAACTGTGATGGCCACAAATATTCCAAGGTGTTCCAGCAAGGCTCAGTTTTTTCTATCAGATTGCTCTCCTGTCCTTGCTCTACCATTTGCATTTTATATTTTGAGGTTTAGGGAGATTCTTCTTGTGCAAGCAAGAAAGGGGACAAGCAAGGGGAAATCAAGATCAGTGCCCTGAATATCTGGAGATTTTTCAGTGTCTGTTGCCAGTAAAAGCACCATCAATAAGATCTGCATTCTCTCTGCCTTGGAATCCCACTAGAAAAATACCTGGGATAGTCTGAGGCTAAGATGAATCAAAGGTTTGGGGGCCACTTATGTGACAAGTGTATTTTGATAACTAAATATTTTCTGGCTTAAAGGGATAGCTGGATGACGCCCACACTGCAAATGTGCTTACGAACAATGCCTTTCAAAGAATCTCCAGTTGCTGGTGAAAGACATTCCTATTTATCCCGGTATTATGACAGTATAAGCGTGTATTTTTTGTATGTCAGAAACAACTGTAACTTGATATAGCTGATCTCTTGACTTGATTTTGTTAGCTTTATAGCAATGCTTCAGATTTTTTTCTCATTAGATGCCTAGTAGTTGTAAGCAATTTCTTTTAAAATACATTATAGAATCATAATGTTTGCAGGCACAAGAGATTCAAAACATGAGTAAAACATGTTTCATCATGTTCAGATGAGCTTCAGTTATATCTGCAGATTTTCAGTACCAGGAAATGAATGTTGTAACACCACTGAATTAACAAATTTGATTCCATTTCAGTTTACCTTATGCAGTGTAAAAGAGGGATTGGGATGGACTACAGAGGAACAGAAGCCAAGACTCGGAGGGGTATTCCATGCCAGAAGTGGGCAGAAAAAATACCCCACAAACCAAAGTATGCCTATTTTCATTTCTTTATGTTGTTCTGAACCTCTTCCAAGCTTCCTCATCTTCATATATATACATAGATTTATGGTGCAAGTTGTCAAATCCTGTTGTCAGGTGACTTTTTAAAATAGCTTTATCTTCATCTGTCTTGTTACTTTTGACTCTACTGGCAGAGAACTGCAATGATCTGGATAAGAAAAGAAGGCATTGTCAGCTAGAGAAGTTGTGTCTAAATGTGAGGTGTCTTAAGCAGATGAAATGCTCCTTCTCTCAAAATCATGAAGATTTTGCTATTGGTGACAATGGGGTCATAATTGTTCTGCTCTGTATAAGGTATCTGTCCACCTCTATGGCCCCCTTACCTGCCATACAGATAGTCAAAAAAAAAAAAAATTGAGAAAAGTATCCAAGGGCCAAATGGACCTGGCCAGGTAGAGTTTTCTCAGGGCTGTTTGTCACTGAGCTCCCTGAAGCAAGTCGGGAAGCAGAGGTCCTGTTTCCTCTGATTTATGTTGAAAATTATTTTTGTTGTTATTCTAATGAAACTTGAATACATTTGCTCAGCTAGTTTAAAAGTAATTTGGTCTTCTCTGGGAAGATTACTGTAGGAAGAAGCCTAGCATCACTTGCTTCAGATCTCTGTGTGACCTGGTTGTGTTTGGTGAATAGTCTCTAGAAATACACAACTTTTAAAGTAGTTCCAGTAAGACAAACACATGATAGAGCCACAGGTAGTCCCTACAGCTGGATGCATGTATTAAGGACAACAACTGTCCTTTGAGACTGTCATCGTCCTTGCAGGCTGTAAGCTTGCCCCTTCTTGGCAACTGGGACCTAGGGAGAAAGCTACTAATAATGGTAGTTATGGAATGTTTTCTTCAGTTTTCATTTATGGCTTACAATGGGGAATTTGTTTCTCTCATTTTTACTGCGAATGAATAAAATTCACAGCTAGCTGAGCAAGTTGGACATTTCCCTTCTGCTCCACTAAAGTATGGGAATTAAAATAGAATTTTAATTCTATTACAGTTATACACCTGAAAAACACCCCAATGCAGGGTTGGAGGAAAACTACTGCAGAAATCCTGATTGGGATGAAAGTGGACCCTGGTGTTACACAACAGATCCTGCTACAAGATTTGATTACTGTGCCATCCCTGAGTGTGAGGACCAGGTCACACACACTGGAGAAGGTAGATTTACTTTTCAGAGAAGGGATGTTCAAGTAGGTAATATTATTTCAGCTACTTTTTGGTGCTTTATTTTTACAGATTGTTTTCAAATTAGAATTTAAATCAAGCTGAACTTAAGAAGTTCTCAACACAGAGGTTGTTTTCCTAACTGGCTTGAGCTATCAAAGTTCTTTTGTAAATACGGAAGAACTAAAATTTTCTAATCATTTGCTGATATAGTTTGCTTTATCTTCATCTGCCTTGTTACTTTTGACTCTACTGGCAGAGAACTGCAATGATCTGGATAAGGAATTTATTGCTCTTATACCAGTAATTTATTTAATTGTAACAAGAGTAAAGATTGACCCAAGTGCTGTGTTACACACTGAATTCCCACTGCTAACAGTACATACAGATACAAATTCCTCCCTGCAAGTGAAACATATTCCTAAAGCGTTATTAATTTGACCAGGCTGTAATGCACGGTCTTCTGAATTCCCTTCATTGTTAGCCTGAGCAAACCCCACCTCTCCTTTCAGCGTAGTCTTCCACGAATAGGCTGGTGCATTCCTTGCTTTGTTTTCCTTCTGCCTAGGACCTACAGGGGAGTGCATGCAGTGTAACGGCGAGGATTACCACGGAGAAGTTTCGAGAACAGAGTCTGGACTTGAGTGCCAACGCTGGGATGCCCAAGAGCCTCACATGCATGGATTTACCCAGAAACAGTGAGTGACACTCAGCACCGAATTCATTCCCACAGAGCCTGGGAGACCCCACCTGCAGTCAGCCGTAGTGCTACATCTGGCCATAGCTGACTCACAAGCTTCTCTTTCATTTTCAACGTGCAGCTATCCAGAGAAGGATCTGAAGATGAATTATTGCCGCAACCCTGATGGTGAACTTCGGCCCTGGTGTTTCACTACCAGCCCAAATAAACGCTGGGAATATTGCAACATTCCTCGTTGCTGTGAGTCTGATTTCCTGGTATCACGCCAGAGGGTAGATCTTCTCATTAAAATTATGCAGGGAGGGGAAAGACAAGAAACCACAGTTCTGAGTAACCTAAAGGTACCTCTGTGAAGCAGGGAAAGTGCACATTAATAAGCAGGATCACTCATTAAATTTCTGTTATGTAAAACCGTGTATGGTCAGTGAGGATGTAGGTGTCATAAAGTGCAGTAAGGCCAAAGATGTTACGGGAAACCATAATTTGCCTTTAACCACTTCACTTTTCAACTTACCTGGGAGGCAGGACATTCAGTTTAAATCAGGTGGTAGTTTACTGCTGATCTGCTAACTCACAGAAATCACCTGAATTGCCATGTGCCCATACTGTGATATTTTACCTGGGTCTGATCAGCACAGCCAGCACTGCCTTTTTCTTAGCAAGGGATGAATCCTGAGAAACAAGTTCAGACCTCAGGAGAGAAACCTGACTTATCAGCGAGTTAGCTTAACTCATTAAGCGGAGACCACTAAATCTGGATATTTCCAAGGCACTGAATCAAGAGATAACATTGCCAATTGTAGAAGTGGCTCGTGCTTTGAGAAAAAAATTTAAAATTGTGTTTTTTCTCTCTAGAGCTTGCTTTCTTCTGTATCTGCACTTGCCAGTGCTCTAAGCAGTGGTGTGTGTTTGCTAGATGTAGTTCTCTTCAGCATGCTTAATTACAGATGGCAGAATAACTATTCACAGACTTCCGTACAATAAATTGTGAAAGTTACCATAGCATTTCCATGCTGTGCTTAGAACTTAAAGTTTAAGGAACACACCAACCTTTTAGGGTCATACTCATGTCCTTGGGAAATTCTGTATATCATAGGTATGTGCTGTAAATTCATTTTCCATTTACCCTCTGCAGGTTCTATGCCTCTGATCATTACTCTTATTTTCTTTGCTGTTCCCCACATGGCAGACCATTTCACTTTCTTTTTTTCACTATTCCTTTTGCTCCTCTTTCCCAATTCACTGACTCCAGAGGCTCAGCTCTGAAGGCTGCTTTGCTTTCTCTCACAATTTCTTCTTGGCCCTTTCTGCCCCTCCACGCTACCTGTATGTATTGTATTACTGTACTCCATTTCACTTGGGTTTACAAGACCATACAGGAGTACTTACTGCCTTTCCTGTTCTGCTCTCAGGGGACAGCAGGCACAGAGTCTGGCTCAACCCAGCAGAGTTATTTACTGGTTGCTGTAAAAGGGCAGACACAGGACATCCATCTGGCAGTCTGGAGGCTTATACAAATGTACTCTTTGATTTTGACATGGCTTTTAACTAGAGTAACCTCTGCTGAAAGAAAAAAAAAAGCATCTTCAACATTACAGAAACAAAGGGCTTTACATCTTTTTGAAAGCACTACTTAGCAGTATTTTTCTCCCTTCCCCCCCTGTGCTCTCCTCTCCCCTCTCTTTTTTTTTTTTTCTCCCGTTACAGCTACACGCCCACCAGTTTCTGGCCTAGACTCCCAGTGTCTTTCAGGGAAAGGAGAAGACTATCGAGGAAGGATAGCCATCACCAAATCGGGAAATGCCTGTCAACACTGGAACACACAGTTTCCTCATAAACATGGCTGGATTCCTGACAGATACCCCTGCAAGTACGCTGAGCCTCATCATTGTAACAAATACCAAAGAACAGAGTTATTCCCTATGAATCCAGATGCAGAGGCAAGAGGAGCACAGGTTTTCCTCATTTATGTTGTTCAGTTGTATTCTCGCTGTTTGTCAGTGCTCATTACTCCTGTCGAGGTCTTGCTTGTCATTTTTTTCTGCCTCCCTGTTCAGTCTCAGTTATTTTTCTCACCTGTCTCCTCCACATCCCACTGCAGAGCTATAAATAGTTCACTATTTTTATGTCAAAAATCCCTTGGCTGTGTTTTGGCATATTTTCAACGCATTACTCTTCTGAAGAGTGATGCTCCAAGGACAACATACTCCAATACATCCTTAAGCTCAAAGGTCAGAGGAGCTGGGTTTGCAGAGCATTTGCAATGTGCAGGAATAGCTGGGACTGACCTGGCTTATAGCTTTGTAGTTTGATCCTACAAGTTTTCCTAGGCATGTGAAACCCTGTCCATTAACACAGGGCAGAGAGCGGCGTGCACCAGTGCTCCTATGTACACACTTCCAGTCTGTCACATGCAGCCTTGCCTGGTTCTTACTTGTAATCTGAGGGACATCAGTGCCTTCTGTTTTGAAGTCAGCTGTTACTGCTGTATCTTGGCTTCAACAACAAGAGCAGAAAGTGTAAGCATTGGAAAAGTTCTTCTTACATCTTCAGCACATAGACTGTAAAGTCAAAGACCACTGATTAGTCCCAAAGCAGTGATGCATGGGTTAATCAATCTCCAAAAAGAATAAATACACCACTGAGATGAATTCTGCATGCAGTAGTTGTTAATAGTCATGCACACAACTCTTCTGGATTTCTATGAGTGGTTTAGTGTTCCTGTTTCCTGTTTCAAGGGGCTTAGAGGAAAACTACTGTAGAAACCCTGATGGAGAGAAGAAGCCTTGGTGCTACACCACCAACAGCAGCGTTAGATGGGAATATTGCACAATTCCTCCCTGTGACAGGACAGAACAAGGGATTGCTGGTATGGAGTGTACTTGTGATAAGGACTTTAAAACAGTGAAAGATTTATTATTTTGTATTGTAAATGTATTAACTCTTTTTTTCAGTCACTTTGTCGCTGTTAACGTTTGTCTGCCTGGCATGTTGCAAAATCTGCCAAATATTAAACTTTCGATGGTTAAGGAAATACACTGATGGGTGCAAATCACTAGCTGACTCAACAGAAGAATTATAGAATGAAAGATATTTATGCTTTTATATTCCTTTTTTCCCAAAGGTAGACCAATTATAGCAAGTTCATTGAAAAATGAAAAGCAAGTTTAAAGAGATGAAAAATTGCTAAATAAAATGAACCCCCATTTTTGGAAACTAGCAACAAAAACAGGACAGGAGCTTCCAAAGCAATAAAAATCACATTGAAACATTCATTTATTTGAGCACAAAAAGTAACAAGAAAGTCTTAGCACAACCAAAAGGATAATAGAGAGATTGAAGTTTAACATAATGTCTGTTTGAGAAATTTATCATGGGCAAAATCACCAGTATCTAATCTTTGAGGATTTTTCAACTTTCTTGAAGTTGAACTTTCTTGAACTTTCTTATCTTTAATTCTAACATGTTCGCATAAGCCAAAATGAAACTGACTGGTGAACTCTTCACTGAACAACATCTAACATCACAAGTTAAAACTGTGAAAGTTTTCTCAGTATGTTTGGAAATGCCCTTCTGCTGCAGGTGTGATGAATTCACTGGATGCTGTCTGCATAAATGAGTCATTCATTTTTGTCATCCTGTGTGTTTGAGGCTTTCTTGTGCCTGCTCAGTAAGAACATAAAATGATGATGCCAAAGACCAGTTTCTGTTGTTTGCCACAGACATGCCTGTACAAGTTCCCCTGCCAGAGGAGTGCTACCAAGGCAAAGGCCAGAGTTATCGTGGCACAACTTCTGTCACTGCATCGGGAAAGAAGTGCCAGGCCTGGAACTCCATGTTCCCACACAGGCACATAAAAACCCCGGACAGATTCCCAGACGCGTATGTTTATCTCACTTTTTCTTGCTTTCTCTGGCAATAACTATTGCTGGTTGTATTATCTTTGCACAGCTATGCTTTAAAACACTGCTAGGGAATATAAAAGTCAACTTTTCTAAGATACAGAAAGGTTTTCTGTTAGTCTCATTTTTAAGAAATGTGTTTTCTTGTTATCTAAATTCGGAGTAAAATACAGCTGTGTCCCTTACTCTTAAATCTGATCTTCTGAAACCAACACCAGGAGACTTGTATCCAGAGACTGGGCATCTGCTGAAATATGTGTTTTGTTTATGAATTTGAGACTTTTTGTTGTGGCCTTTCTAATGATTTAATCTGGGGAGGACACAGCACTTATGATGCGAAACACGCAGTCAGATATATCATGCTTAGAAATACCATCAAAGTGTTCTTTGAAGTTGGAAATGGGCACTCAGAATTGCATACACTGAAATTTCCCCTTGACTTATCTTCTTCAGACTAACAAAACTGTACCAGTGATGACTGGACCAGTGATAAGATAATCAAAATCACTAATGTGCCAGTTTTTAGTAAGGGTAGGAAAGCAATAGGATTACAATTGTGAGGAAATACATCATGCTTGGAAATATTATAACTATAACCAGGAAGGGTGATACTTTTCTTATTTTTTGCCCTTTTTATGACGTCACCCTAAATAATTTGAAATTTTCAGTTATATTTTGGCATCAAAATCTTCAGCATCCTCAGAGGGGATGATACCTTTCAAAAACATTTTTAAAAATTAAAATCAAGCTGTGAAAATGTGGAAATCATGTGTTCCGTCAAATTCAGAGAAAAAGCATTTCAGTTATTTTTTATTCTGAGACTGTGCTGTGATTCAGGATAAGGAAACACTGCAATTGTGCAAATTATTGAAGAGAGAAATTCTACTCCCCCATGCCCCAGCAAGCACAGACATGGGAGTGGTCTCACTGAAGTCAGTAGAAATGGGGTTTTGGGAATGTAAGAGGGAATCGATCGCATAAGCATTTATCTGCCATTCTTCTGAATATGAGAAAGAATCCTTTGACATTTAAAAAAAAAATTTGGAAAAGCCTAAGTGCCCACCAATAGTATGAATCTTCCTGCATATTTATTACTAATTCACACCTTCTCACAATTGTGTATGCTTATACATACATACTTAGAAATTAAAATAATTGCCATACGGGGCAATTATTTAGGTACTCAGTACATTGAAATATTACAGCCAGAGTATAAGCCAGTAGTTGAATTATGTTTCCTTATGCATAAATATATTCAAGGCTCCAATATGCATGCGAAATAAAACTCTTCACTAGCATCACAGCCATGAATGTGTTTGCTGGTAATAGGATATCTGGCTATAAATAAAACCAAAAATAAATGCATTTATTTGTACATAGTAGATGTACATAGTACATCTTTTTGTCAAGATAGTCCTATGCTTATTTTCAGTCTTACACAGCATGACTTGACTTTATTTGTGCAGGGATTTGAGGGACAACTATTGCAGAAACCCAGATGGTGACAGCAGTCCATGGTGTTTCACCACTGACCCCAACACCTTATGGGAGTACTGCAACCTCAAGAGGTGTGATGATCATACACAAGAGCCTGCACCAATGACTCCCCTGCAATGATGGAACAAAACATTGGCCCGACTACACCAACCACATCTGGTAACAGCTAGCTATAAGTGTCACCTCCTGTAGAGCCTGTGGGAAAAGGAAATAGCAATCCATCAAAATTATTCTTGAGTGTCATGGTTTAACCACAGCCAGAAACTAAGCCAGAACCATGCAGCTGCTCACTCATTCCCCCCTCCCTTCTTTGGTGGGGAGGAGAATTAAAAAAAAAAAAAAAAGTAAGAGTCATGAGATAAGAATGGTTTAATAATTGAAAGAAAATTATGTATAATAACTATAATAATAATAATAGCAGCAATAATAATTGTAATGAAAACATGAGAGAGGGATAAAACCCAAGCAACGCAAGTGATGCAATACAAGTGAACAATACAATTGCTGACCAATGCCCAGCCTGTTCCTGAGCAGCAATTAGTGGCTCTGTCCAGTATATGTAAAAATCATGTTTTTCTACAGATGGAATATCCCTGTGGCCAGTCCAGGTCAGCTGTCCTGGCTGTGCTTCCACCCAGCTTCTTGTGCACCGCCTCACTGGCAGAGAATGGGAAAGTGCAAAGTCCTTGAGTTAGAGTAAGCACTACTTAGCAACAACCAAAATACCAGTGTGTTATCAACATTATTCTCATACTAAACCTAAAACATGGCACTGTACCAGCTACTAAGAAGAAAATTAACTCTATCTAAGCCAAAACCAGGGCACTGACTAGGCCTGCAACATAACAGTTGCATCCCTCCTGCAGCTTTCAGATCTGTACTGCTGAATTTTGCATCAAGTGCTCTTTAGCTAGTACGTGTCCCGTAGCCTATGTCATCTTACAGTGCATTCTCAAGGACGCCTTTTTCATTTAGGTGAACAAGAGGAAAACAAACAACATTTCTAGTATTTCTCTAGCTGTGTGCTATTGAAATATGTGAATGTTGTTTTTATTATAGGAATTTTGCTTATGTTGTGCTTTATGTTTTCAGGAGGGTGACCTTAGCTTGTATTGCTCACAGGCAGCTTTGTTTTGCAAAATGAGATCAACGAGGTTTTGCTCTGTCCTGTTTTGTTACTTCTTTAATTAATAGTCCACATTGGTCAAAGTGGTATGACATTTCTGGAAGTATAGTGGAGCTTTGCATGGGTTACTCATCTGGCAAACCAAGGTGGAAGGGTTGAACAAAAGATACATTCCTAAATTGAGTTGTGTGCTCTTCTTACTCACAAGCAGCAGAAAAAAAGTACCTGTAGTAATGTCCTTGGAAGCAAAAGTTGCTCTTTCAGTCTAATGGGCTGCTGAAATAAGCTTCTCTCATCAAAGTGCTTACTGATACCAATTTAGCAAAAACCTTGAAGTCTTTCCAGATATTTGCAATATGTTACAGAAAATGTTTAGCCTGAAGTTCCTTCATACAAATATGCAATCATCCTGACTTTATGAATGGAAGTATCAAAAATCGTTAATTTTTGTGTAATTTCCCAATTACTTTGGGAAGCATAGATAACTATGAGGTAAGAATAATCTGATTTAGAGTATAAGCAGGTCAATGCATATAATTTGGACTTTCAAGGCTCAGAAATAGTATCAGAAGCTCAACAATTCGTGAAGCCCAAGAACTGAGGCATACACAGCATTTTTTTCTTAAGTCAGACAGTCAACCAGAATAGCAGGAAAATTGTGTAGGGTAATATCCTACTCATATTAGCCCAGTGTTGTGAATACCCCACTCACCTGAAGGAAAGCCGGTAATACACTGCCTGGACATAGAGACTGTGGGCAGTGCATTCATTGACAGAGTCGAAAATCACTGGTCATAGGTATTCATATCCTGCTAGAGTCCTTGTGTCAGTCACATTTTGAGGCCTTCGGAGTTACAGTATTATTCCTGCCAGTATTTTGCTGTTTGCATGCCTAGTGTCTCCATTACTAGAGGAATCACTTTATATTCTCTTCTCCTCCCTAGGCTGAAGTTGGAGGACCTCTGGTCTGCCAAGAGAAGGACAGATTTGTCCAATATGGAGTCACCTCCTGGGGACTGGACTGTACCCAGCCATCAAAGCCTGGTTTTGTCCGAATTCCTAATTTTCTTTCTTGGATCAAGAATGCAACGTCTTCCCACTGAATCTGGATGCAGGCTAACTTTTCTGGAAAGCAGTCCCTGTGTCAGAAACAACATTCCAAGTATGGTTTTACAAATTATGCAATAATTCACAGGAATCTTAAATAAATACCACTACTGGCTGAGTGTAAGTAGCTATTGCAAAGCAATAGCCAAGCTGACAAATTGCTACTGTCTGTCACTGTCCGTGCCGTACCTATGTTAGTCAACCATGTTGCACGTGGCAGCAGCTGTAAGCCTCCTACTTCATCCCTGTTACACCCCAAATACTTAAATCCAGGAGCTAAACTGAAGGTTCCTTTACTCTAGGTTGGCACAAAGAGAAATCCCAACCGGATATTCTCAAGAGGTGAAAAATCACACAAAAGTTTACTGGCAAAAATATAGAAAATTAAGGGACTTTGGCAAAAGGATTAAATACGACACCATACTCAACACAAAACCACTTATCATAGCATTACTTAGCATTAATTCAGTACTTAGCATTTACTTAGCATATTTCAACAGAAATCTTTAAACCTATGAGATGTTATGTTACCCACAAAGTTCCATGAAAAGAGAATTAGGATAAGAAAGAGAAAGAAAGAAAGACAGAAGAGACATAGAAAAACACGCACAGAGCTACCAACTCCTAGGATTCCATTGTGGGTGAGAAAGGAACTCCAGGAAAACTGGCAGGGTCAAGACCATGTGCTCACCTCGTGCTCCATCTTTTAAGCCCCTGGGCCTCCATGGGCCTTCCCCCTAAGGACAAACTTCCAGTTGCTTGGCCAATCAGGGGCTGGGTTAGCACCACCCCCCCCCCCCCCCCATTGACTGATTGATTGATTGATTGCTTGATAGCTCTGCCAGGGCTTGGGAGGTCTGGGGGTGGGGCAGGGCACTGCCTCACCTAGCAGCACACAAGCAGGCATTCCAAGCACCCCAAAAAATGGCTCAAGACAGTAAACCTATCCAGTCTCTGGCAAGCACTCCATGTCTCAAGACATCGACTGGGACCACTGCACTGGGACCTTTCCTCTTTCAGTCTAATCAGGGTACCTTTCCTCTCCTGGTCCAATCTAGCAGACAGAGTAGAAAGGAAAGAAGAGGAAAGCATAATGGGCAATTGCTACACCAATAAAACCTAGCTAATATCTTTTTATGCAGTTCATTCCCCCCACCACCCTGTGAGTCCAAAATCTGCAGGACAATCAGGCTCTGGGGGGTGGGAATTCATGCAGCAGTCTTTCAGCACCCAAAGAATCCAGCAGATCACCCATGATGTCCCGTGTTCCTGGAGGCAGCACTTTCCTTCTGTGAGGTTTAGCATTCTCTAACATTAGATAATTTACACAACTATTTGTGATACTCGGTGCACTTGTAAGCTGAGTTCCAAAAAAATCTTTTTTGGAATTCAAATTAGGCCACCTTGCCTTTTGGACTCCACAGTCTTACACGTCCAGGTATCCCCACAACCCAAACAAATACACATGTCCCAGATCACTACCCTTATCCCTCCAACCAACCAGGTTTCAGGGAGATTCCCAGAACCTGTACGCAGTGAGAGAGAAAAGGTCAGTGGACATCATGGGAAATGACATACAGTACAATTCTACTAATTAAAATGATCTGGATTGCCTCAGAGGTGGGAGTCACAGATAAAATAACACTCATTCATTCCAATCTCCTCAGCATATCATTTCAGGGTCATGGTTTCAGACCAAAAACCTTTTCAACTTAACCAAACCCTTCAGTGGTTCTCCAACCTAAATTTTTCTTTTAATCCTTCCCTGTCTACAGCTGGAAAGAACTTTCCAGCTGCCACTTCAGCACCACAATTATACTTCACACATTCCTTACTACATTCACACATTCCATTACTACGTGCTTCCCTCGGTAATTTTATGCTTTGCCCTGAAGAGATAGGAAGAAGTACACAGATTAGTTTCAATAATGAGTTGCCAAAACTAAATTGAGGGAGGAACCTTTTCCACCCACTGTGGCAACCAGTGAGAAAATATGACTATCTTAAAATACTGCAGGCAAACTTATATAAACGTATATGAATATGAACATAGCAATAAGAGTCAGAAATAAGATAATTACTAATGAAGTTATCCAGTACTTTAAAAATACAGACGAGTACTCTCTGTATTATGTAAGCAAACAAGTTGGAGTAGCCAGCTATATTATAAGACCTTTTCATTCTGTACAACATGGTTTTGAATGGAACTATGTATTTTGGAACTATCCAGCTCCAGGGACACTGGAACGGAAAAGGCATTGCAAGGGCACCATGTCAGGGTGCCAACATTGCCAGCTGCACACATTCTGAGGTGTGCCACTTGTGGTGATGAGGACCACTGCTACAGTGTCCAGCTGACATTAGGGTTCGGGTTAGGGTTGAGAGAGTAAAAGATCTTCCAGCTCCAGGGACACTGAGGCTAGAAAAGGCATTGCAAGGACATCACAGCAGGGTACCGAGATTGCTCACTCTACACTCTTTTCATCCGTTCTATGGTTATACCATGGACACCAACATATACGGAGTTAAACTGAAGTTCCT
Organism: Lycocorax pyrrhopterus obiensis; assembly: GCA_014706295.1. NCBI lineage: Eukaryota > Metazoa > Chordata > Aves > Passeriformes > Paradisaeidae > Lycocorax > Lycocorax pyrrhopterus. The sequence continues at coordinate 37,144,688 of JACSVZ010000004.1, read as the reverse complement.
TTACTCTTGTTGGCACTAAGACATTTCCCAACCAGATTTTCTCAAGAGTTCACAAATACACAAAAGTTTACTGGCAAAAACTCAAAAATTAAGGAACTTCGGCAAAATATTAAACACAACACCAAATTCAATATAAAGCACTTATACCTTAGCATAAATGTAGCATTAATTTAGTATTAACTTAGCATAAACTTAGCCCATTCAACCTAGAAACCTTTAAACCATAAGATAGTTTGTTTCCCAAAAATGTTCCATGAAAGAGAATTAGAAGAAGAAAGAAAGACAGAATGCCAGAAGAGATATGGACACATGTAACTACCAGCTCCTGGGTCCCCACATAGAGCCTAACAGAAGGTGGGGTCCAGACAATGGCCACCTACTGGACAGCTCCTTTTAAACCCTTGGTCCTTTGTAGGCCCTTCTGTAAGGTGGGACTTCCAGTCAGTTGGCTAGTCAGGGGCTGGGTTAGCACCGCCCCCAGTGTGTGATTGATTGATTGATTGACAGCTCAGCCAGGCTGGGGGTCTGGGGGCAGGGCACTGCCTCACCAGAAGCAAGGCTTGACCCCTCCTCAACCACACGTGCACCGGCATTGGTTTGAGACACTAAACTTATCCAGTCTCTGACAACCACCCCATATCTCAAGACAATCAACTGGAACCACTGCACTGGGACCTTTCCTCTCCTGCTCTGATCTAGTAGATAGAGCAGAAAGGAAAGAAGAGGAAAGCATGCTGAAACTCCTATAATGGGCAGCTGCTATTCATAAATGTAGTTAATATCCTTTTACGCAGTTCATTCCCCCCAGCACTTCAAGAGTCCAAAAATTGCAGGACAATCAGGCTCTGGGGCAGGGGGGAGAATTCATGCAGCAGTCTTTCAGCACCCAAAGAGTCCAGCAGATCATCCATGATTTCCAGTGTGGTTTTGGAGGTGGCACCTTCCTTCTGTGAAGTTTAACATTCTCTAACATTAGATAATTTACACATCTATTTTTGATACTTGGACTTGTAAGCTGGGCTCCAAGATAGCCTGGTGACTTCAATTTAGGCTGCCTTGCCTTTTAGAGTCCATAATCTTACGTGTCCAGGTATCCTCACAACCCAAACAAATATCATATAAACTTATATGAACATATATGAATGCGGGCGCTCAGGACTTCTGAACAACGAATCAATATGATTTTGCAGAAGCCACTTCATTGTTCACATAAAACTCTACTTATACTTTGTACAACTGCTGTACACGTGAAACTCATTACTTGATTGGTCCCTCTATCTTGTCCACGTGCTCAACTCCTGTACACGTGGAACCCATTACTTGATGAATTCCTGAGGGCTCTGATAAGAATAACTAAGGGTGGTTTGGCTGGGGCACACTATCAGGGTTCAAATACATTGCAACAATTCCTCCTTTTTCTTTTTGCAGCAGCCAAACCCTTTCTACTATGTTTTCCAAATGCTAGTCTTTCTTGTTTCTTCTGGATACATAATGCTTGATCTTTTGACCTACTTCTTCTGTCTTCATTATTTATACCTTAAGCATCTTAAAACAAAAATACTGAGGATAACTGCTAGAACCAGTGCTAGGCATTTAAAGTATATTTTTAATACATAAAGGAACATGCTGGGATGGATTTCTTATCAAGAGTGAATCAAAAGGAGAAAACTACAACATCTTACTCAAGGCTACAGGCTAGGAAAAGCAGAATGCTGCATTTCAGCTCTGTCTTTTTGACAGATGCCAGAGCTCTGGCACAGCTCAGCCTCTTTTCCAACACCCCAAGGACAGAAACTGCTCAGCAGTGCTGGGGATGAGGGGCTGCAGGACCAAAAGGCACAACTGCTCCACCAGACGTAGCCCAAGCTCTAAAAGAAATAGGGTCTCACTCCAGAAACATTTCACTTTCTTCTTCCAAGACACCACTGTGTCATCAACTCTATTCTTAGATGCAATCCAGAGTCTCCAAAAGACAAAACATTTCAACTTCTACAATTTTCTCACCTTAATGCTCTCAGCAGTACCTTTTCCTTGCCGGGTAGCTCTACACAACTGAGAAATTCTGGTGGTGGTGCAGCAGCTCTTCATCCCACAGCAGCTCCTGCAGTACCTGAGACCTCCATCTCCTGGCTTGGGCCACCTGGCTGGTTTAAATAGTGCTGTGGGGTGGAGCTGGAGGGTAGGTGCTTCTCCTTAAGGGCTTTTGATATACCAGAAACCCTTCTTTATGTTAGCAAGGCTGTGGGTCATTACATTAAACCCTCCCAAAAAATGTTTTGTTACCAGCAGAAAAAAGTTAACAGAATTGTACGAAAATTTGCTGCATTGCCGATTAATGCCATCAGTAACATATTTTTAAATGTTGTGTTTCAAAAGTGCTATTCTTGGTTGCAGCAAGATTCTCTCTCTCCAGGCGACCAACTAACCACCACAAATTGGGCTTTTTCCTTTTTTTTTTTTTTTGCAATTTTCCATCTAATTCATTGCCAAAATCTGTAAGGACAGCCGCTAATTAGCAGAGATCTGAACCACCTTATTCTTTAGATCAAAGTGTCCCTTGTTTGTGTTTGTAATGAAATAGCCTAACACTTTGAAGAAGAAAAAAATTATATTAATTAGGGGGGAAAAAATAGCCAGTGTCCGTGGATTCGCCTGTGATCTTCTCTTTCAGCACAGTCCTGTGGACTTTTAATTTCACTGGAAATGCGGATGGATCCCAATTTCCAGGGAAATCGATTTCAAAGTTCCAAGTTGCTCTCGGAACTTGCTGTGACTCTTCTTGTCTATGCTCTTCTTCTTCAAAGCAGTGCAAACGCTGTGCCTTTGAATCCCCGCTCTGGCTAAGCTGCGGTGAGTCAGGCGGTGAGGGGGGCATGGGATAGATGCACCCTCCTGATGCTATTGTTAACTCTTCAGGGGATACCACAGGACAACCCGTAGGTAATCCTGGTGGCTGTGGAGGGGACAGCTCATCCACTTCCATTTTTTCTGCTTCTGGTGCGGGCTGCGGAGCCTGCAGCTCCATCTCTGGGGGTGCAGAAGGTAAGGATGGTATAACTGGATCTACTCCCCCACAGAATTCTCGTGTGAGCGTCAGAAAGGAAGCCGCGGGACCGCCTAGCTCTAGACAGGCCGCTGCCTCTGCCGCAGCTGTTTTTTCTGCTTCTATTTGCTTTAGCACCGTTATTATTAACTTCCATGCCATACTAAGTCCCTTAGTTTCTTTTAAAGTCTGTGAGTTTCTTTTAATCTATCGCTTATGGCATCTAATTTCTCTCACGGAGAGAATATGCTGGAGGACCCTGAACATGGCCTGTTCTTCTTCTGACAGTCCCTTTCCCATCCTCCAGCCCCTGGTCGCTCACCTCTTCGGGTGTACCCGCTGCAGCGTACGTTTTCCGGAGCTCTTTTCCCAGGAGATTTCTCCTGCCCCCGAACTCCAATGGAGCCGTCCTCCGACTCCCCCCGCCGCGGTCCAGCCGCAGCAGGCTCTGACCAGGGCCTCCCACCTTTTCGCTCCACAGAACCCCCTTCAGAATCCAAAGGGTCCGGTCTGCTTCATTATCACAGCGTTTATCACGTCGGGGTCACCAGCATGCGGGAGCTCAGGACTTCTGAACAACGAATCAATGTGATTTCGCAGAAGCCACTTCATTGTTCACATAAAACTCTACTTATACTTTGTACAACTGCTGTACACATGAAACTCATTACTTGATTGGTCCCTCTATCTTGTCCACGTGCTCAACTCCTGTGCACGTAGAACCCATTACTTGATGAATTCCTGAGGGCTCTGATAAGAATAACTAAGGGTGGTTTGGCTGGGGCACACTATCAGGGTTCAAATACATTACAACATATGAATATAAACATAGTAATAACAACAGTCAAAAATGTGACAATTATTAATGAAATTTATCTTACCTAGTTTATAATAATACTGAGTATTCTCAGTATTATGTAGGCAAAACAAGTTGGAGTAGCCACCCATCCTTTGAGACATTTTCACTTTTAATTTGTTAAATAACCAATTATCAATGTGATGTTAGAGTGGTCCTCAGTGAAAAAGACATCCTTCTCTTTTACTTACTTACTTATTTATTCTTTTGGCATATGAAGCCATACTTGCTATTGCAATTCATACAAGCTCTTGCTGGGATAGCTGACTAACCCAGGAACAAACAACAGTGTTGTTACACTGGGAACACTGTTCTGGAAATGCAAAACTTCACAATAAAATACATGAAATAGTTCACGTCTTTGTATTTTGTTGCAGCTTCCAGTGCGGTTCCTCTGTGTTCTTCTTTGCTTACAGCTGACTTTATTCACACCTGGACATACACCCAGTCTCTTGGCTGGAGAGAGTATACTAAAACAACAAACTTGCAAAATGATAAAAGTATTTTTCCAGGAGCAGCAGTTCTGCCACTGGCCTCTAGTGGCAGGTAAGGCTTAATATTCACTGCTACCAGAAGGAGGCAGTGCACGAGTATTAGGCAATGTTTCATTGAGAATACAGGGAAACTAAATTTCCGTGTATTTTCAGTGAGTTTTTGGGGATATTCGAATTTGCCCCCCAGTCACAGTTCACCTTTTGGGGGTGGTTCTGACAGTTTTTTGTCTTGGGCCTGATCTTTAAATTTTGGAATTAATAACAATAATTTGGGAGAAGGCCAACAGGATATCAGCTCTTTCTTGGGCATTGTTAGGAAGCCTGCCACTTCCCACACTCTCCCAGTATTTTTATCACATGGTGGAGCGGGAAGAGGGATCAGTTCTCTGCCCTCTAACAAGTTTAAACTTTTCGTGCAACAGTATGAAACAGTATGGTTAAAAGACTAGAGTCCTTTACCATGTGCTTTCCCTTCAGAAAGTTTTATTTCATTTCCCCACTAAAATTTTCAAGAGTCTCTGTCCTTTGTAACTTAACTAATTCTGTTGCAGGGTGCGGTATTATCACCTTCAGCTCTGCGTTTTGATACACTAATTCCCTAATAAAAGGGCAGGGCTGAGTGTGAGTGTCCAAGGGCACATAATGATAATAAAATCAATAATAATAAATCAACCACACGCTAAAAAAATCCTATGTGCTGTTCAAATGAAAATGGCTTGGAGAGTGGCTATGGACACCTAAAATGCTACTGGGCGTAGAAGCTTTGACCACCCCAAACTGGTCAGTAACATCAAGCTTCACATGGCACCTCACCGTGAGAGCCACTGAGTAATAATGGCAAAGTGACAACAGTTCGTGGCAGAGGGCAGCAGTGGTGTCCCTTCACATGTGAAATATTTGCATCCAATGCCATCCCTGACACATCCTGATGGCAATGGGGTTGTTCAAATCCAGACTCATGTCCTGAAGCCAGGGAAGTCACAGAAGTTGCCGCAGAAAGGACAGCTGGGTACGGGCAGTCTCAGGGTTGCTGCACTGTGCTGGAAGGAGAGGGAGGCAGGCTGCACAGTACTGAGGGGTTGCAGCATAAAACAACAAAATAGGAGCAAGTTAGCACCAAGAGGTAGTAATCACCAGTTCTAGTAGCTGGCTGGATAATCAGAGGTAACTGTTCATGTGGGAGAACTTAGCAAATATTTCATTTTGAACCATTGTTGACTTCCTGAATGTGGAGGTCTTAGGAGTGTTTCACGTGCTTTTTGCCGTGGGGATTGGATTCATAAATATCAGCAAATAACTGAAAGCACATACATGAGTCACTACTGAGGCACATTACAAATTTTTAATTTAACAACATTTTGATTTAGGAAACCCACAGGGTTATTGTGGATTTTATGCAGTGTAAATGCTTCTTTTACTATGTACTTGCCTGGGAACATAAGTTGTCAACAGCAAGGAAGAAAAAATCTAGAAAGCTGTGTTTCATTTTTCTTCCTCCTCCTGTAATTCTCTCTTTTATTTATAAAGTCTTCCGCTGATGTATTTTATTTGGAAGCTTAATAACAGAGACAGCATAGTGGAAAAGAATCTTTAACTAGAGGCTTCTGAGAGGCAGAACAAAGTAAAAGAAGGATGAATATCAGTCTTTGTTGACTGGAAGCAAATAAAACCCTGGTGACAGTGTCCCTGCCACCGCTCTGCCACTCGTGGAAGCAAGGAGAATAGTCCTTAGCGAAGTACATGTTTTTGTTGAACATGTAAAAGGCAAAACACTGAGCGTAGTGCATAACATGTCAGTGATTCACTTCCCTGTTTCATGTATGTATTCTTTATTCCATACTGCTCTTCTGCTCATTTTCTTCCCACCTAATACTCCTTAAGCTTTTGAAAGGAATGAAATGGATTTGTCTTTACAAACTAACTGTGGGTCTGCTGATAGGTAAAGATAGGTACTGAGAGACAAAAGAAGCAATGGGAAGAACCATAAATTCCATAGGAAAAGAAAATATGGGCTAATCATTAGAAGGGGGTCTGTATTAAGCAATTCGGGAAGTCTGTACCTCTCAAGTACCTCAGCCAATGGGGAGAGAGGGAAATGCAGCCAGGAAATTAGGATAAAAAGGAGGCTGCACCCTCTAACAATTTGAGAGACCCCACCGGAATGCCCCATGGCTTCTCCCTTTATTTGAATAAAGTAACAGGACTCCTCTGTCTCCTTTTTGGACATAAACTTCTGGTATTTGTGGATTAATTTTCCTGACACTTTGAACTATCATTTTCCCAAGATGTCAAATTCATCTGAAGGAGAATCCTTCATCCAGGAAGATTTTACCAACTGAGAGGAAAATGAAATCTAGGCCCCTGAACTAAAACATAGCATTGATTTCTGTAGAAAATTAAAAACCGAACTTTTCCTGTATGTTTTGGCTGCTGCAAATCATGGGTGCACATGGAATACAGCCAAGGGATATACAGGTTGCAAGGGACACCTGGAGGTGAGCTCACCCCAACACCTGCCCAGAGCAGGTGCAGGTATGTCAGATTGCTCAGTGCCTTGTTCCTGTCAAATTTGGAATGCCCCCAAGGATGAAAATCGCACACCCTCTCTGGCGCCCTGTCCCAGTGTCTGAGTACCTCCATGGAGGAGTAATTTCTCCTCATATCTAACCTTATCTTCTCTGGTTGCAATTTGTGTCCTTGCCTTTTGCCCTTCGACTGATGCTCCTCCAGGATGATTCTGGGTCCATTTTCCCTCAGCTTTTCACTGGTTAGCTGTAGACAACAATAAGATCCCACTCTTTACCCTTTCCTCTCCAGGATGAAGAAGCCTCTTTGCCTTCCTCATATGCCATATGCTGCAGCCCCCCCACAGATGGTGGCCCTGCACCTCCAAGGCTGGGCACACTCCAGTCTGTCTTCTACCAGCAAGACCAGAAGCGGCTGTGGCAATCCAGATGTGGCCAAACAAGCACTGAAGCGAGTGAAGAATCCCTTCCCTCAGGCTGCTGGCTGAAGTTCCCGCTATAGGGCCCTGTATGGGCTGTATAACTCAACTGGCCTTTGCTGTAAGGACACGGTGTTGTCACAGCCTGAGCCGAGAACCTCAGGCCAGCCCCTGCAGGGTTGCTTTCTGTGCATTTGGCATCCAGTCTCTGCTGGTGCACAGGGCTATTCCTGCTGCCAGCAGGACTTTGCCTCTGTCGAACTACGTTTGCAGCTGCACGCTCAGGCAATAGGTGGCACTGATGGACGATATAGTTTGCGTTGTCCCCGAGAAAACGTCACTGCGGAAGAGAGAGCGAGCAGAGGAGAAACTGGGATTGTGTCCTCACTCGGAGGAGCGGCCAGGCAAGGACAAGCAGACATGTGGCGAGAGATCCTTTCAAACGCGTGGTGAGATCTCTTCGGCACGGGGAGAAGGGACTCCAGACTGGGCTCCCTGGGGTTGGGGGTGGGAGAAAGCCTCGGGAGGGTCAGCAGGCCACTGGAGAGTGGGAGCAGGCAGCTGAGTTCTCCTGAGCATGAGTGTGGAGGAGGTGTTGATCGACTGAGCCTTGTTTTGTGTCGCTCAGAGAGCTGCTTCTGGGACAGGCTTGCTTTGTTAGCAGTGCAGAGTTTGTGCTATTGCTTTGATGACTGGTTTCACTCCTCTGAGCTCCAGGATGTAAGTGCAGGGGGATATTCCTACCTGTTGCATAAGCTATTTGCTCTTAGGAGCCCTGTTCTTCCACGGCTGGAAGCGATTTAAGGAAAAAAATCCAACATAGGCTGTCTCAGCAATTGTTAACAAATTGCCTTGGAGGCTACTGGGATATCCAGCACAGGTTCCAGGTTTTGCATTGCAGACAGCACAGGGAAACAATTCTAGGTGATAACAAACACCCTGTGGACTTGGTTTTTCATGGATTATCAAGTCTTTTTCTTTTTTGGCATTTTTGGTTTGTTTTGTCAAAGTACTGTAATTATGACACCAAAGAACTCCCTAATGTAGCTGCGTTCCACAAGGCAGAGTAACAAGACTTTCTCTTGTCACTTCTATTGTTGCTAGATTTTAGATTGTGCTTTTGTACCAGACTCTACTAGTCTTAAAGGGAGCCAATGAGGATACTTTTTTTTCCTAGCAGGCAGGGGAGACCTAAAGGCTTGATATCCAGTCAGGAGTAGCTAGAAGTGTCAAAGATACAGCAGCTCATTAAACTCTGAACAGGGAAGGGTCCCACAATACTCTTCTGGTGCCAGCCCTGCAGCACGATGGACACCACATGGCTGGCAGCAGCATAACCCTGGGGGCTCGGAATTGCCCTGCCAAGGCTGTGCACCTATTGCAACACAGCAGTCAAAATAAACTACTTTCCTGGCTGAAGTTACGCAGCTGCTCACGGAATGAAACACTGCAAGGACACCTACGCAGTTGTTTACTGCCTTTCATCTGAATTGTGCTGAAGGAGGGAATATTATGGCAACAAATTATCTAGCTAAAGTACAGCCCAGAAACACTGTCTCTTTGTACAGAGGCCGTGCTTTGTGAGCACCTCTCTGTCCATCCTATCCAAAGAGTCGGAGAAATAATGGCAGATGTTGCCAGGTGGCTTAAACAGTCTGTGATCACATGCCTGGGCAATGAGTGGTGCTGGCAGGGGACATTCTTTGCACCATCCACAAGGCTTGGTATGGGACAACACTCTCAGACTGTAAGGATCTTTATGGTTTTTCCCCTTTTGTAGGGAGAGCGTCTTGTCCCGGATCAGGTGAGTGAAAGAGCTGTTCTGTGCTGAGACCTCCTCTTTTGGTAAGTGCCCTGGCTGGGGCACAGCATCATCCCTTCCATACTCTGGGTGATGACAGCAACAAAATCTTCACTCACAGCCCCCTTGCAGCCCCCTGCAGGAGCCCTAAACACCTCTACTAATACTCAGGGGAAGGTGGAGAACTTGAAGCACAGGTCAGAGGGGTGGGAAGGTACACTACATTTAGGGCTGCATGTCTGTCAAATCCAGCTCTGGTAACTTAGTTCCTGCTCAGGCCAGCAGCCTGAGGGAAGGGATTCTTCACTCTCTTCAGTGCTTGTTTGACCACATCTGAATTGCCATCTGAACCTTGCTGTTTAGAACAGAAACAGGGGCATCAACAGACACACCTTACTGGAAAGCTATGGGGGAGAGCCAGGATTGCCCTGAGATGATTGAACCTGTAGGGGAGCTGTCTATAAAGCACTGGCAAGAGGAGCATGTCCAGCACATCCAGCTCTCTTCAGCAGCTGAAGACTTCTGTATCTCTTCCTGCTCCTCAGCCCACTCTGCCCATGCACTTTTTGTTGCTGGACAAGTCCAGCTGCTACTGTCTCATTCACTGCAGTACCTGCCTCAAAGTAGACTGCCCCATATCCTATTGAACCTTGTCTCCCTGGGCACCCTGGTTCACAAGGAAAGGCACAAGGAAGCCTTGTTATCAGCAAGTCCTTATCAGCAAGGACTTGAGACCCCTAAGAAGCCTTGGTAGATAGAACCCTGCCCCAAATCTTGCCCATGATCTTCAAAAATGACAGAAGTGCCCAGTCCCTGCTGACTGCCTGGGATTTGTAGGCATTTGTCCCTGCTCAGTCCCAGTGGATGTGAATACATGCCTCAGCATAGTCCCTCTGACACTGCTGTTGTTGAACACAAACAATTTCATGCCTCCCCAGGTCTTTTGAATATTCTCAGAGGAATGCAGTGCTGGTCCCTGCAGCCGCCCTGGGGGTTGGAGGGATGCTGCTTTACTGGCTCAGATCTGGACGCAAGATCAAGACTATTGATGTGGGCGATGGGTGGTGGGGCTCAGGTGAAAGATCCCTCAAAGGGAAAGAAGATAAAAGCATCCGTCCCTTCAAGATTGAAACATCTGACAAAGAAATCGAGGTACCGCTCACTGGGGGGGAAGGAGGGGCAGAAATTTGCAAGGGGGAGGCAGTCCATCACCCACGTCACTGCTTCAAGGTGATGTCTTGGGGGTGACAGCAGGGCACTTCCATGTGCCAGGGCAGCTACCCAGCTCCCTTGGATGATGCTCTGGTTCACCATTCTTTATGAAGGGGATTTGAGCTCTGGTCCATTGCAATGTCCCCTAAAGACTTTCTGAGACAATAGCCCCTCTGTGCAAGCTGGGTCTTCTGCAGAAAGGCCACGCTTTGAGCAGCAGATATTGACAGTGGTCTGTGGATGGTGGAGCAGGGCAGGAGGGCATTGGAACAGCAGTGGCACCAGTAGGGCAGGACTGAGGGACTTCCACAGAGGAAAGGGCTGTAAGGCTGAAGAGGGATGGGGTCTGGATTGAGTCATAGCTCTTCTGTCCCTACATGCCTGTCCCTAGTTATCTGGCCAAGTAGCAGCCAGCAGCTCAAGGTGAGATTCTTATTCTCCCCGCCAGCAGTGCTGCCAAGCTCCTAGTGCCAAAGACCCTGAAGTGGGTTAGCAGCAAGCCAAGAGTAGGACCCAGTACTCCTGGGTGCCCACGGGGGACTCGTAACCTTTAGAAAATTGTATTCCCCACATAAACAATTCAGGCAGTCATGCAGCGTATGGCACTTCTTCAGGAGGGCTTGTGGTGTCCCAGAGAGCAATACAAAAGCCAGCAGAACCAGGAGAGCCTGTCTGTGCCTGCCCTGGCATAGGGCACATGCCAGCAGCTGGCCAGCCTGGCAAGAAGGGCTCCCTTCCACAGGATCTACACCGGCGCCTGGATCACTTCCGCTTCACACCACACGTGGAAGGGGCCGCCTTCCACTATGGCTTCAACTCCAGCTACCTGCGGAAGGTGGTGGCCTACTGGAGGAATCAGTTTGACTGGCGCAAGCAAGTGGAAGAGCTGAACAAATACCCCCACTTCCACACCACCATTGAAGGTGAGGGGGCCACTGTGGCTTGAGCAGGTCTCACTTGGAATTGCACAGCAAGAAGGGGGAGATGTAAGAAGTGACAATATTTGAGATAACTGTATGCATAACAGCTTAGTGATATGAGTGAAATATCACTGCTGGAGGCTCTATTATTAATAACCTTATAGGGATTAAGACCATTACACAGTGTCAATAAGATGAGGTCTGCTTCAAGATGTGCTTCATCTGGCTCTGAACCCGTGCTAACTAACGATGAGGTGCTCTTCAGCAATTGCCTTGAAGCCACCTTTGAAAACTGCGAAATTTAGCCAGACTGAGGCTGGAATATTCCTCCCCACCACCCAGTATTTTAGCCAGATGAGCTTAGCCAGACTTTACATAAATGATGTCTTGATAGATTAGCCAGACTTTACCTAAGTGATCTCTAGGCTAGACTTCTATCATGTCTTTTTTCATGTTTCTCTTTTAATTACTGTAATGTTTTTGCATGTGTCTTACCCACATTATGCTATTCATTCAAGTGCAGCTCTACTTATATACTCTGAGACCAGTTTCTCAGGAGATGGATGCTAATCTCCATGTGACCCCAGTATCTGGGGCTGGGGTCAGTATCTCTTGTCTTTGTGTAAAAGATGAGACACAGATACAATACCAGGCATCCCCTTTCAGCCAGGCATCTTGCAGTAGGCCGATTGTGGAACTTCTGCTCCAGATGCTAATTACAATTTTGCCACCCTCCTTCTTCAGAATCCAGAGCAGAAACTGTGATGGTACCAGAGCTTTAATTTTATTTTCTTGGATGTGTGGCAGGGATTGATATCCATTTTATCCATGTGAAGCCATCCTATGTTCCTCATGGTCGAGCTGTTCAACCTCTGCTGATGGTCCATGGCTGGCCTGGCTCCTTCTACGAGTTCTACAAGATCATCCCTCTGCTCACAGAGCCAGCCAGGCATGGCCTGAATGAGGGTGATGTGGTTTTTGAGGTCATCTGCCCCTCCATCCCAGGTTATGGCTTCTCAGAGGCCCCTCACCAGAAAGGTAAGCAATGAAAAGGCTCTGTTGGATTTGCAGATTTTGGAGTAAGACCTCAACCATCCCTGGCACCCCTGGTCACTGCAGTTTATGAATGCAGATGCCTGGCTCTTCACTCAGGCCCATGTGGCTGAGGCTTTGGGGCTGGCTGTGGAGATTTGGAACACAATGGTAACTGGAAGTCAGCTCTGCTTTTCACTGAATTTCTTTCATCTTGTGTTCACTTTCTTTCCAAGGAGTGAGGCAGAGCAGCATTGCAGACTGTGTCTTTCCACGTCTCCATACACACGTGCCTCGGTCAGGTCACAGTCTTTGGCCAGAGGAGGAACACTAGGACAAACAGTGTTTCTTTTACCTACAGGCTTTGACTCCGTTGCAACTGCTCGGATATTTCATAAGCTGATGAACAGACTGGGCTTCAAGGAATACTACCTTCAGGGAGGAGACTGGGGATCTCGTATTACCACAAACATGGCCCAGATGCTGCCACAGTAAGTAACAAAGGAAATCAGTGCAGAAAAGCTGCCTCCACTTCCTACCCTACCTTCTTGCTCCATAGTCCTGCCTTCTGTTTGCCTTGCCTCTCATCCCCTTCTGCTTTATTTCCTTCAGGGATAACCCAGCCCTCCATATCCAATTGCATTCATATGCTTTGTATTGAAAAATTTTTTTTTAATCATGATGAACCTGAAGGGCTTTGTGTATTTGATTCAGTCTAGTGCTTCTCTCACAGTTGCAGTCAGACTTGTTTTCTAGAAAACTTGGAGACAGAAAATTGCTTGATTTAACCTTCTATTCCTTAACTTTAGATCCGTGAAAGGGCTTCATCTGAATATACTTTTCACCGGCACACAAAGTTTGGGAAGGTTGATTTGTGTAATGCTTGGGGCTTATGTACCATGGCTCGTAGGCCTCAGTAGGGAAGATGCTCGACGTTTCTACCCTTTCATGCAGAAGAATGTATATGACGTCCTGCGAGAGTCTGGATACTTACACATCCAAGGCACCAAACCAGACACTGCAGGTAATGCACCTTCTCTGTATCCCTGTGAACATGGTTTTCAAATACCATGAGTTATTAGTGTACAAAGGCCAGCCAAATTTGAGAAGCAATGAGTTCTGGTGACTGAGTGCAAGACCCATGTGGGCAATGAGTTCATGGGGACAAGAACTGTGTAAAAGGAAGTTGAAAGGAACCACTCAAAAAAAATGGAGATTTCAAGTATCACTTTTCAAGGTCTTTTAAATAGCATGCCACTTCTCTTGGGCAAGAATCCCTTTCCAAAAACTCTCTTAAAGTAAAACATGGGGTCCTGAAATTGAAGCTTTGAGAAGTAAATGGGGCTGAAAACAAGAAAAATATCACAAGCAAGTAGGTGCAATGTGAAAGCTGCAGAAAGGTAGACACAGCTAAAACACCTGAAAACATCCTGAGGCCAGTGGATAAGGACTGTGAAGAAACATATGGCCATTTCATAATGCTTAAAGGAATTCTTTGTATCAGTCCCCACTAGAGAGGATTCTGGGGTATTGCCTTATTGAAATAATCCCTCATCAGGAAAGGCAGCAGCGCTATGTGAGGCTGGTGTCAGATGTGGAGACCAGAGAACAAACAACCCTCCATCCTGGCAATTCACTGAAGGAGAAGCAGCTCAAACTGGAATGTCAGCTAATGCCTAGCCTGTTGCTTGAAGTGATCACAAACCCAAAGAAATAAAAGATATAGACAATATCCTTGTGGGAGGGAGTTATGGGGGTGGTAGTGTTTCTGATTGTCTTGGTCTTTTTAAGGGCCAAAAGGTGAAGGTATCCACAGAAAAATGAAGATTAATATGTCTAGTCTGTGATGTGAAATCTGACAGAATCGTTTAAACAAAGAGAATTGATGTACAGGGGATAATATCACAGGGAAATCATGCTTCAAAAGTCAGAGCTCAGGCAGAATCAAACAGCTGTAGATGCCCTAATGGAACTTACATAATTTCCAAAAATATTTTGTTGAGACTCCTCCCCCACCACTCATAAGAAATTGAACTGCCTTAAGAAAAGGATTAATACTAGTTAACATGGGAATCTGAGCATAAGAATAAATAAGCAAGTTCCAGGGGAGGGAGAGTATCACAAAAATCTGTGCTGACACCTATACACTTCAAGATCCTAACTTCTCTATGAATAAAAGTTAATGATTAGGTGTAAAATTGACGGCTATCCAAGCTTTGGTTTATAAGTGACTGGTTGATAAAACCAGCCAATAAAAACTAGTATCGACAAAGTCCAAAGTAGTTTAAGTGGAGGAAAAAAATCACAGTGGGCTCAAGTTTTGCTACTGCCATACGAGAGAATCCATGAGTCAAGGATAGTGCTTTCAAACATCAGCCAACTCAGAGATTAAGGCAATTTTGCAAACTCTTAAAAAAGTGAAAAGCAAAAGCACAGATTCCATTATATTCATGATATTCTGAATCAGTTGCATTCCTGTTAGCCCTGTTTCATAAATGTATTTTAGAATCAGAAGAATACATCCCGTCCTAAGCAGAACAGAGCTTCCAAATATTTTATCTGAAATTTCTTTTCAGAGAGTCATCTCTTTACATCTGAATGTGCTCCTTCTGCCACACAGCACCAAGAAGCCAATGGGACTTCCTTAGCTCTCAGCTTCTTTTGTATAGGAATTACCTAAGTCTGTAGTGCTCTCAGTTACAGCCGGAATTCCTTTGCAGGGAACTTACCACAAATAACATACTATCAGGGATAGATAAATACAGACTATCTGCTGAATTCTCCTGGAAAACTCTGAACTCTTCACGAAAGTCCAGTTTAACTTGCACTGAAGTATTGCAATACCAGGCAACTGCAACAGCTCTTCTCTTCTTCTGAGTTAGGTTGTGGACTGAATGACTCCCCGGTGGGGCTTGCTGCATATATCTTGGAGAAATTCTCTACCTGGACAGACAAATCATTTTTGCATAAAGATGATGGAGGCTTGGAAAGGTAAGAAAACAGATGTTATTCCATTAGAAGTTTCATTAAAAGAATGACAGGTGGAAACTAATAGGAAGATACAGGTAGAACACTGGCCAGTCAAAGCTGGAATTTAAAGATGAACGGTTGCACATGACAAGCAGTAGTTTAAACTTACAGCAGACCGCCTGCATACTACTGCTCCAGCACCAGGCAGTTTTGCTCTGGGCACACAGGTGCCAGTTAATTTGCTGCTTGAAAACAAGTGGAGATTAAGAGGAACTGCAGTTCTCCAGGGCACGAGCCCAGTACAGAGCACTGAGGAACAGCTTCCAGTTAAATTTCTTCCTCTCTCTCTCAACAGCAAATACTCTCTTGATGAGCTTTTGACCAACGTGATGATTTATTGGGTGACGTCCTCCATTGTGCCTTCAATGCGATACTACAAGGAAAACCTTTCCAAGGACCCGAATCTAAATGCTTATAACAGGTAATTACGTGGCAAGTTACAAGGCAGATTTGCAAATGAGCTTGAAACATTAGTCTGTATAAACATTCAGATCACTTACAACAGTAAATTTAATTAGTTCTAAGAAAAATAAAAGTCCAAAGTCTTATTTGCTTTTGATAAATATAGTTAAGGGTCACTTTTCTTTTGAACCTGTAATTCACACAAGGTAGCTTGCAGCCAAAATAACGCAAAAGACTTATCAAAGCACCAAACTCAGCCTTGTGCTCAAAATACAGGTCTATCTATATACTTATTCACCAAACAAGTGTGACTTGTAACTCAGTTCAGTCAAAACATAACAGAAGATCATGGGCACATCTAAGACAGAAGTTTAAACTGAATTAGGAAGGCTATGGCTTGCTGGAGGATAAGCTAAGAACTACAACAGTTAAGCACAAACTTGGGGTAGCAATTTGGAGAGCAGTACTTGAAACCCAGCACCTTGTGACAGCTGGTACACTAAGATGATTCTAAGAGACACTGATCATAATGTTGCTGAGCAGACTTCTACAAGCAACTGATCATCTAAACAAATGGGGAAGTCTTTTTCCTTAAGGACTGAACCAGCCCACCTTTAATCTCCAGAGACATTTGTTATGCATTCGGTACCAAATTCTAAAGCAAACAGGAACTGGCCCATTTCTCAAAGAAGTGTGGTATCTTGTCATGTAGCACAACACTGCAGGTTACCAAAGTTAAATTCAAAGATGGGAAACATTTCAAGATCAAGCTGTATGCCAAGTTGGCTCTACTTTACACCTCTACAGGTATAATCTTCTTAAACTCAAGGATACCTAATCAGAAATGAAGTTCCTCAGCAGAGTGCAGACCACAAAGTACACTGCACAAAGCGGGGAAACTTCTCCAGCTGAATGTGTTACCAAAGTCAGAGGTTTTTATAGACTTCCCCCACAACTTGTTTCATCAATGCAATTAACTTATGTCTTCTAGGTACGGCATATATGTTCCCACAGGGGTTGCAGCTTTTCCTCAGGAGATTTTACACACACCACGTGTCTGGGCAAAGGACGTCTACAAGAACATCATCACTTACTCCTACATGCCACGTGGAGGGCATTTTGCTGCCTTTGAGGAACCAAAGCTTCTAGCACAAGACATCATGCAGTTTGTCAGGAAAGTGGAACAGCTGTGAGACTGCAGTTGAAATACATGCATAGAATGGAAGCAAGTTGTTCTACCAGTGGCAGAACCTTTAGATTGGATTTGTTTAATCCCTCAGAATAATCACATATATAAACCAGCATATTATTTTGATAATAATTACAGTACTGATTTTTTAAATCAAGCTCTATATGTTTTCATAAGAAAAAAACCAAACTAAAAATCTCAAAAGCATCTTGTGTTCTTTTCGTTACCAGCACCCTATCATTGCTGCATTCATAGTTCAAGTATAACAGAATATGTAAACAGTTTATTGCAGTAACATTGCACTCATCTGAGGAAGAGAGGTGAAAGGAATTGGCCAAGGCTTCTGTTCAAAAGCTTCTTTAAACACTTGGACACTAGCAATCTTAAACGTGTTACAAGCAGCTTTGGTGGAAGCATGAAGGGTTTTGATCTCCTGAGCACAAACACTCCTACATTCCATTTATATTTCCTTCAAGAGACCTGGGATTTCATATTCAAGTGGGCAGCTGCACATAAGGCAGCTTTCTTCACTCTAACAGTTTTTCCCCTAGAACGAGCTTAAGAAGCAGCTGCAGCACATTGTAAACAGATATTAACAGATAATACAGCAGAGAGAGCACTCTAGTGCTCTCCAAGCTCGACAACATCAAATTAAGTTCCTGCTACTTCTATCGTCTCATTCCATTCCAAAAGGACAAAGTTCAAATATGCACCAAGTGTAGAGGGTTACTTCAATCTTTACCCTCTTTTACAAATTATTTTTACCACCCCATTGTACATTTTTGACTAGTAACAGCAAGTACCCTCACTACCAGTAGGCTCAAGTTTCTCTTCAAATGGGACGGACTTATTGGAAGCTATTGAAATCTCATTACAGCACAGACAACTGCCCATCTGACTGAAGACAACGCCAGCAGATACCCAGTTCTAACACACTGCTCTCACAGCTTCTCTCCCTGTCCTATTCTGCAGTTGACACCAGCCTGGAAGAACTGGCTCAAGTTATGATTCTAAGTGATACAATCTAAGAACAGGAATTTGGCAGGTAAAGATAGTGCTGAACTTGATCACATTCCCCTGACTTCTATGCATTTCAGAAAGGTTTAAGAGTAAGTTTTTTCCTCAAGTGAGAATAATCTACCATTATTAGGGCAGCACTCCTAACTTTCTCTGAAGAGGATTAGAGAAGAAACTGCTTACTTTTAATCTTATACCTAACCGATTGTCAGGGCTGTTAGATAAAGATCAGTAAAAAAAAAAAAAAAAATTGCTTATTGCTACTCTGCCTCCACCAAACTGGTCTCTTTCCATCTCCAGGACAGCACTAGCTACAAGACTTTCCAGTTGCTGAGATGTCTTACTTTGGAATGTTAAGGAACAGAAAGTGATGGGATGTCTGATTTTATCAAATAGGTGGGTAAACACTTGAATACTCAAGTAGGACACTACCACTGCAGCTGAGGCAGTGCCGGGAGCTCCGGCTGCTGCTTGCTGGGCTGTCAGGGGGCCCCTGGAAGCGGTTCCGCCGTCTCCACCCAGTTCCCCAGCAGCCCTGGCGGCTCCAGCCCTTTGTAAAGGAGCTGCCTTCAGCCGGCCCCATTCTTTACTAGCCGGAAGTAAATCCCTCTTCTGCAACAATATTACCTCATGTCCTGCTCCAGTTCTGCTCTCTGGTTTTCTTGCTAGAGGGAGCCTTTTAAGGACTGCAGAAGGTCTTCCTCCCAGAGAGTTATTCTGCAGGAAGTAACTTCACTTAAGATAGCCTATGGGTAACATGGCAAAGGCAGGGTCAGAAAATGGCCATATTAGAACTCGGGAGAAGATTATATGTATCCAGCATTTGCCAGTTCACCAAGAACACAGCAGGGGAGTTTTACTCCCAACAGATTAATTCATCCCGTGCCACAGATCAGGCCGCTAAAGAACCACTGGACCTGTGTGCAAATGTGCCTTAAAGTGGATTTGCCTTCGACAACAACTCAGGAAATGAAGACAACAGATGAGCGCAGCCAAGGTACAGGAAAGCAGAAGACACCATGGAGGAAAAAAATTCATACAGACATGGTTCAAAAGTACATGGTTACATTTGCTGAAATTATTAACACTTGAAGAAAAAAGTAATCAATATTCCAATCAAATTTTTACGGAAACCATTCATTCACTAAAGCCTTTGAGGGTCACTGGTGCTTGGAACCAGACATAGTCCTCCCAGATGGGTGCCGTGTGTTGTGGAGGTGAGGCACTAAGGTGGAGGTCTCCATCACAGGACAACTTAACAGTCAGCTTCCTCCCTCGGGTCGGCACTTGGTAGTTGAGCTTGGGCCGGAACCACTCAACACCACAGTCACGGTGTCCCTGGACCAGGACAAGAGTGCCTGTGACAGGGAGAGCCTTAAGTTCACTGAAGACATCAGCAACAAACAGGCGGTGAAAGAGCTGGCGAACACAGGGCGCAGTCTGGAGGCTCTCCTCAGCAGTGCCCTCACAAAACTCTTCCAAGTTCAGCTCATAGAGCTCCTTGGGGTTCATGACATTGCCTCCAAGCAGGAAAAGAACCCGAGGAACCAGCGTCAGACTAAACATGACCTCCAGGTGCTGGAACAAACCCTCCAGCTCCATCAGCACCTGCTGGCACTTTTTGCTTGCCGGACCCAGGGAGAGTGGCTTCTCAATTCCATCTCCATCCTGGAAAACAAAAATTCAGATCAGTACATTCAGTTATGAAGATATATTTGTTCTAATGTTCTCTGCAGAAAGCATGGCCCATCCCATCTCAGAGAGTCAAGGAACAAGAGGTTTGTGTTCATTTTGAGAGCTATAGGTACCCACATCGAGAAGATGCACATCTTCTCTCCACATCAGGAGATGCGAGAGGAGCACAAAAGCACAATCCATAGCTACTCAGTTTGAATCTGAATCACGCTACTGATGAATTCCAACAGGAATTAGAAGTCCATCTTTCAAAGATCAGCCATCACTCTGAAATCCTTAATAGTAGTTGTTTTTTTTTTTGCTTAAGAAGTATTCGAGTAACGAACAAAGCAGTGACACGCTTTGAGCGGAAAGTAGGAAACAATCAATTAAGAGCAATTTGTCGAGACCTTCAGCAGCCTGAACTTCACGTTGCCTTTGCCTCATTTTTAAAGGAAGAGGTAACATTTTAGGGATGCAGCTACAACACGCGCTTTACTTTAAAAGCAGCAACACATTGCTGTGCGAGTCACCGAGCGAGAACACGAGCTCACAAGCAAAACTCAAATGCCACGGCCCGCCTAAGCTCCCCGTCCCGGGGGCCGCCTCCGAGCACGGGGGTGTCCCCCGCGGCCATCGCCCCTCACCTGGGCCGCCCGCCGGCAGAAGTAGGCGAGCTGCTCGTAGGGCAGCGGGAGCTGGTTCCGCTGGTGCAGGACGTGCTTCAGAAGCTCGCAGGCGAAACGGTAGCCGCTGCCCCGGCACACAGCTCCCGGGAACGCCACGGCCACCGCGGGGCTGCCCGACACCGACCTGTTCCCCTGGGGCCTCATCCCGCCGCCGCCACGATCCAGGCCCGCCAGCACCTGGGAACGAAGGACCAGTGACGCACCCCCCAACGGCCGCCGCGGGTTTAAATGCCGCCCCCGCCGCGGAGCCTCACGGGAGTGGCGCACGAGCCGCGCCGCACGCCCTCCGGCAGCGGGGGCGGAGACACCGCGGTTGGTGGGCGTGGCAGGCGGCGGGGCCTCGGTGTAGCCGCGCCGGAGGAGGCGCGGTCCCACGAGCTGGGCCCGCCCCTCCGCTCCCGATCCCGTCGCGGGACCGCCCGGTTGAGGCGATGCCGGGAGCTACGGGATGCAGAGCTATCCGGGGAAGGCCGCAGGAAGTGGCTCCGCTGTTCTCCGCCCCGCTCCCGGCAGCCCTGGCGGCTCCGGTGTCTTGCGGAGGAACTGCCTTCGCGCCGCCGCGGGGAGGCGGGGAGCGTGCAGGGAGTGCCGTGTTTGGAAACATTGCGCTCGCCTGCCCATTGGGTGCCGTTCCCAGCACACGGAGAGGGGAGGGCGGGACGGCGAGAGGAGCCGCTCCGAGGATGCTTTATAGGAACCGCGGCCGCCTGTGCACAGCGCCACAAAGGGTGTCAGTTTTGTACACAAACACTGATCCAGCGTCGACCTCCCCAAGGGATGCGGCGGGAAAGGAGAAGGCGCAGTGGCCGTGGAACTGGAGACTGGGAAGACACTAAGTGAGGGGATGCGGCGCACAGCTGGGGGATGTTTTGCTGTTCCCGCCGCCCCCCGGTAGGAGCTAAATGCGTCCTGTGGAATCGCTCTGTACCGGGCTCCTGCCTCTGCGTAGTCATGAGGTACCTCCAAAGCCAAACAGCTTCAAAAGTGCCCCAGTTTCCCGAAGCCAGTCGGACTGATCGCTCAGTGTCAATAACCAGGGAACCCGGGGCTGTGAACTGCCAAAGGGGCAACCCGCGGGCGCCCGCAGATCCCGGCGAGCAGGGCCCGGGGAGCGGCGGCATCCCGCGCGCTGCCCGCCGCTGCCGATAGGCGACGCCCCTCCCTCGGACTCCAACTCCCATCCGCCCCCGCGGACGGAACCTGTACGGGAGCGAACGGGTCGCCCTGCGGGGCACGCCGGGAGGTGTAGTTTCGAGCGGGAGGCGCGCGGTGTGTTCTCGGCGTTGTAGGCGGGCGGGACTCGCTTTCCCGGGGCGCCGCGCGGCGGTCGGTGACGCCGGGGCCGGAGCCGGGCCGGCGGGGCCGGGCCGGGCGGGGAACGGAGCGGGTGCTGCAGCGGGGCGGCGGAGCCGCGCTGTCCGCCATGGACTCGCGGGTGTCGGAGCTGTTCGGGGGCTGCTGTCGGCCGGCGGGCGGCGGGGCAGGCGCAGCGCTGCGCGGGCGCGGAGGGGCCGCGCCCGGCGGCGGCGGTGGCTCGAAGGCGAAGAAGAAGAACGGGCGGAGCCGCGGAGGGAAGGCCAACAATCCTCCGTACCTGCCGCCCGAGGTGAGCTCTGACGGCCGCCGCGTCCCGTCAGCCGCGGAGGGAGCGGGGCCAGGCCCCGGGGCGGGGGGCGCCGCCGCTGAGGGGCGGGAGCGGCCGGAGGGCCGGTGCCCCCCCCCAGAGCGGGTCGGTGCCACGCCCGGACCCCGCAGGTTGGGTGGCGGGTCCGGTTGGAGGTTCCGGCGGTGCTGCTGCGGGGCCGTGCCGGGGTCAGGCTGACAGCAGCCGTAGGAGCGGTCCTGCAGCCCCGGCCCCTCGAGCCGTGTGCCCGCCTTCCCCGCTCTCTCCTCCGGGCCGTGCTCCTGTCCCCGGTGCCAGCGAGTTCCTTGCGGGGTCCACCGGAGTAGTATCGCACTGCCTGGCGTCTGTCTGTGGGCGCTTTGCCGCCTGCGATCGAAATAGCTTCGGAAATAAAGCTTTGCTCGCCTCGTAGTCCCAAAGATCCCGTTCGCATCTCTCTCCCCGAGAGATGGTGAGTCTGAGCCCCTTTGCGGTTGCCAAACTCAGCAGGTTCCAGTGACTCCCTTCCCAGCTAATTTGACAGCTGTTTTCTTACATGGGGCTGCAGATGGTGTGGACAGAGTGTGAAGCACTTGTCCCTTGCAGCAGGGCGAAGTGGCATTGGTAGTACGTGGGTGTGTGGTCCGCTGGGGCAGTTGTCACTGCTCTCATAGAACTGTCAGTGTGGGGAGAGTTACGGTGGCCCGGACTCAATTGCTCGGCCCCAGTCAGTGAGCTTTCTGTAAGATATGTAATAGCCCGTGCTGGGAGGGAGCAGTTCCTCCATAAGGCAGGGCTGGGACTCTTGGCAAGATGGGAAAACAGCGCTTTGCTACTGTTAGATCTTCTCCACAGGCAGGACTGTGCCTTGCAGCCATAGTTTAGTTCTTGTTCCTTTCAGCTGGAGGCTGGACAGCCCCCTGTAGTTTCAACACAGCTTCCTGTCCCTGGCTACCCTGTGCAATGTGTGCCCCAGCAAGTCTAGGCTTGTTGCTTTTCTAGTATCAAGTGCCTTGAAGGAGACCCACTCCCTTATTTAGACGACAGTGCAGTAGGTGAGTGGGTTTCTCTTAGAATTAGAAAGCTGGTAGATGGCAAGAGAGGAAAGCCTTCCACAAGTTCCCTTTTCTCACGGCGTAGCTCTTCTGCCAAAGAACTGAGCTGACAATTGAGAACTTCTGTTGGCCTTTTGCCACCGTAAGCACCGCTGTGGTTAAGAGCTGAGCTGGAAGGCAAGGAGAGGGCTGTTGCCTCTCCTGACATGCAAATAGGTGTCCAGAGGAAAAGGAAGTGCTTACTGTTGCCAGCCCCATTTAGTCTGACAGAATATGTGGCTTCCTGCAGGCTCCAGCCCTTTCTCAGTGGTCGTTATACTGAATCAATGGGAAAATTACTTCAGTATTGTCTAGATATTGTCTTTGGAAAGCTGGAGCCTGTTGTGGTTGAAGTGAGCTTCATGAATACCTGGGCCTTTCTGTTACAACCCTGTCTGGCTTCAGCCCTTGCTGAGGAAGTTCTTCTGAACACATTGTGTACAGACAGTCCCAGTCAGGTCTGGTTGTCCAGAACTGTCTGGCTAGTGACTAGCTGGCAAAGGAGTCATTGCCTTGCTTCCTTATGTCTGTAGTCCTTCCTTGTAGAGAGAAGATAGATAAGGATATAAAAATGAGTCAATGAAAAACTAATTGAGTGAGGGAGAGTGTCACTGAGCAGGAGAGGAGGCAGAAGCTTTTGTTCTCAAGCCCCTGTTTCTGTGCACATTGGATGGATGGAAGCTGCTGGATGGGGTGGGAGTGGGATGCTCTGAGTGGCATTTTGTGGGTCACGGATGGGTGAGGAGGGACATTTTAAATCATATGCTGGCCTGTGCCTTTTTCAAACTGGAACTCCCTGTCTCTCTCTCTGTGACTGTTAGGCTGGCCCTATTCTTTACTGTCCAGAAAAAAATTTCCCCCCGGACAGTATTACCCTTGTGTCCCACTCTAGTTTTGTCCTCTGGTGTTCATGATGTGGGATGCAAACAGCACAAACAAACCATAAGGAAAGTTCTAGTTGAGTGTAGGAAAGAATGGCAGAAGGCTGGGACTTAACACAGTCTCTTTCTGCCCCTTTCCCTCTCTCTGAAATCCTCAGCACCAGCTTCAGAATATCTGGGCAGCTGGTGCCTGTAGAAGTCCCTGTGGGCACAGCATCTAACTCTTCTGTCTTGTTTCATTCTCTGACCAGGCAGAAGATGGGAACATCGAGTACAAGGTGAGTCTTTTGAGGTTGCAGAAGGAGGTCTTCCTCCCAGAGGGTTATTTTGCAGTGAGTAACTTCACCAAAGACAGCCTATGGGTAACATGGCCAAGGAAAGGACAGAAAAGTGGACACTGCACTAAGGAACTACCATTCATCTTCAGTGTCTCTGTGCCAGGCATTACCCAGTATGCTGAGCTGGAAAAAATTTGGTCTCAGTACTCATTTTTAGGAATCTTTTGTAGTATATGATGCCCACTATGTTTTTCTTGAGAGAGAGATGCAGATATCCCTGAAAATGATTTGCCACTTTCTTGTGGCTGCTCTGCCGTTTGCACTTACTGGCTCCTGGATCATAGATTGGTCCCAGAGTGCTGTCTTTGACCCTGCAGCAGGCAGGGTACAGATCCCTTTGTCACGAGGTGGGAAAGTTCTTCTACCATATGTTTGTACCTTTGTGAAACCCTTTCTCACCTGTCCCATGGCTTCTGTTCAGTCACTAATACAGGCTGTACTTTCTAGAGGTGGGTCAGAGTTGGGAGCATTGCTTCACAGAATTGGGAGTTGCTGGCTTGGGCAATGGGATTGCGTCTGCATCCAGGCTGTGACTAGAACTACCCCTCTGTTAAACAGCTAAAGCTGGTGAACCCCTCGCAATATCGCTTTGAGCACCTGGTGACACAGATGAAGTGGCGACTACAGGAGGGCCGGGGTGAGGCCGTCTATCAGATCGGCGTGGAGGACAATGGGCTGCTGGTGGGCCTCTCGGAGGAGGAGATGCGAGCCTCGCTCAAGACATTGCGCCGTATGGCAGAGAAGTACGTGCTCCCTTTCATCTGCAGGGCCCACGAGCATGAACAGCCTCTGGTAGAGGGGCTCCCTCCCTGGAGTCCCCTGAGCAGCTGGCTCCATCCTACAAAGCCTCTGTATGACTGACATTCCTTCAGTCCTGAGGCTCTAGAAACATGAGGAAAGTTATGGGGCTTTTGTCTGGAAGCGCGAGGCTCCTTCCCTGCTATCCCCAGCTTTCATCCCATTCACTTTGTCAGCTGTTATTGTAGAGGTGCAAGAGCTGTCAAGTACAAGTGTGTCTCACTCCTTCCTTTTGTCTTTGTGGCAGGGTTGGGGCTGACATTACAGTGCTGCGGGAGAGGGAGGTTGATTACGACAGTGATGTTCCAAGGAAGATAACGGAGGTGCTTGTCCGAAAGGTGCCTGACAACCAGCAGGTAGGGACCTGTGATTTGGCTGTCTTCTCCTGCTGGAGATTTAGAGGCTTCATACGAGCAGCTTCCTTTTGGGATGGGAGCCCAAACCCTAGAGGCACTTTGTCATAGATTGGCCCACAGCAGATGTTTTAAAGGGCTGCCAGAGGGAGGCTTGATGATAATGCTTCTTATCTCCAAGATTGTGATTGAGGCAGATGTCAGTGTGGGAGATTGCCTGGATCAGAGGTGAAAAATTATTTCACTTCTATGGCAGCAGTTCTGATGCAGACCAGTGTGCAAACAAGGAAGGATTTAGAGGTCTGTTGCAGCAAATGGCCTTTTTTTGTGATACCAAAGCCTAATGTGGCACATCTCAACTCTAGAGAGCGTATCCTGACTGCTGGGCAGTGGTTTGCTGGGAGCAGGAGCAGAATCTGGGCAAGATTAAACTGCACAGTGTCCCTGATGCAGGGATGCTCTCTGAGCTGCATCTCCACTGCCCGGTAGTGCTCATGCACTCAGCACAGCAGTGGTTAAGTTTAATGATTTCTTTGTTCTTTTTCCTATAGTTCTTAGACCTTCGAGTAGCTGTCCTAGGGAATGTGGACTCAGGGAAGTCAACGCTGTTGGGTGTCCTAACACAAGGAGAGCTGGACAATGGGCGGGGCAGAGCACGCCTCAACCTCTTCCGGCATCTCCATGAAATCCAATCAGGAAGAACATCAAGCATCAGCTTTGAGATCCTCGGCTTCAACAGCAAAGGAGAGGTAAGAGAGTGGGTTGCTGAACTCAGAAAGCTGGAGGAGAATAGGACTACCCTCCTGTTAGAGCTGTGAGTGGGACATGAGGGAAGAGAGGTGGCACAGTTCTGTGTCCTTTTAGGTGAACCTGAGTGCTGCTTGTCCATTTGCAACAGACACTATTTCCTGCACCCACGGTGGATGATCTCTACTTACTAATTCTGAGATCAAAGTGGATAGATAAGAGCTGGGTTTTCTTTACTTGCCTGCTGGGGCTGCCTCTCTCACAAGCTCCTTATGTTCCTTAGGTGGTAAATTACAGTGACTCCCGGACAGCGGAAGAGATCTGTGAGAGTTCTTCCAAAATGATCACTTTCATTGACCTGGCTGGCCACCACAAGTATCTGAAAACAACCATCTTTGGCCTCACCAGCTACTGCCCAGACTTCGCCATGCTGGTGGTTAGTGCCAACACTGGCATTGGTGAGTGTTGCCTTGCCTGCATGGATTGACTGCAACATGTGAAGAGAAATGGAGAATGGGGGGAATGGGTCCTTGTCAGCTGTGGATGGTTGTCAGAAGAGTTTATTAACCTGTAAGCTTCTACTGATATCTTGTAAGCCAGTGCCTATGAGTGCCTGGGAGGGGAGTAGAGCTGGGATCCTCTTACCAGCTGTAGACTGCATTAAACTGTACCCTGGACAGAGAGGCTTAGGCTTTGTTTGGGATTTGGGGCTGTGTTTGTCAGAAAAGAAAACAACTTTGACATATTCTTAGGGCTGCTGAATCCCAAAGCCTTGTAAAAAGGCATCTGGAGTTCTCCCACATCTATCTCTGACATTTTCGTGGCTCTTCTCTGGCAAACTTTAGCCAAAGAATGAAAACTACTGCATCTTTCTGAAGCAGACAGATCAGTCACAAAAATTCTTGGTGGTTTTTATTTTTCTGGACTGATACTTGGTTTTGCTTAAAAGAATGATTTTGCTTTTTCATTGCATGATGAACTAAGCAGTTACAGTGAAATCTCTAGAATGGGCCCGTGGGATAGCCAGGAGACACAGCTGTCAGCATAAACAAGCTACAGTGGTGACTGCTGCTGCACCTACACTCTCACTTGTCTCCTGCAGCGGGCACAACACGAGAGCACCTGGGCTTGGCCATGGCCCTCAAGGTCCCCTTCTTCATTGTCATCAGCAAAGTCGATTTGTGTTCAAAAGCCACCGTGGAACGGACAGTGAAGCAGCTGGAGCGAATCCTGAAGCAGCCAGGCTGCAACAAGCTCCCCCTACTTGTGAATTCAGACGACGATGCTGTTACAGCAGCACAACAGTTTGCACAATCTCCCAAGTAAGGGACCATTCCTTTCTTCTGTTGGGAGCAGCAGGCAGTTCAGGCTGGGCTGCCATGCAGAGCTGGGGAAGGGTGATCACAGGGAAGGTGACTGCATCTTGAACATCTCTGCTCCTCATCAAGTTTCCTATCTTTGCATTCTCCAAGAAGGCATTTTCCCCTCCCAAACTTTTCTGGGGTCTGGGAGCAAAAGGCTGCATTAGTTACTTCTCCATGAAAAAAATGTGCGTGGACAAGGGATTGGTGCCTTGATCAAACATTGAGGCAGGGGTTACTGTGGAGTTGTACCTAGCCACTTACTGGTGTAGGATCCGTCTTCCTGCAGGTCTCAGTAGATTCAGAATCCCAGAAACCTTCTGGAACTGCACTCTGGCCTTCTGCTTATTTCTGTCTATTTGTGTCTGACAGCATCACCCCAATCTTCACACTGTCCAGTGTTTCTGGGGAAAACCTGGATCTCTTGAAAGTCTTCCTCAACATCCTCCCTCCACTGACCAACAGTAAAGAGCAGGAAGAATTAATGCAGCAACTTACAGAATTTCAGGTGTGTAAGGGTAGTTTGTTTCCAGTTCTGATACTGGACTCATTGCTGTGCCATGGGAGGGACGTTTGGGGAATTTGGACACCACAGGTAGAGATGTGGTGACTGGACTATTGAGAGACATTAAAAAAAGGACTTGGTCCTTGAGAAAAGTCTGATAGGCTGGATCTGTCCTAACTGTGAGATGTCTGTCTCAGGGATAAGATAATTTCTCTGGTTGCTATTTAAAAGGCAGAGGTTCGTTCCTGTAATGGGAAGGTAGTGGGAGCTGGTGAAGCTCTGAGATGGTGTCTGATGACCAGCAGAGAGCTCACCTCCTTCCTCACAAGGAGCGGGCTCTTTGTCCTCATTCTGGAGTGCTGGTTCACAGCTGTCTGTCTGAGCAGCTTATTCTTGTTGCCTTGCTGCAGGTTGATGAAATTTATACGGTGCCAGAGGTGGGGACTGTTGTGGGAGGAACTCTGTCAAGGTAAGTGATGCCAGGCAGATGAGTGTGGATGTGAGTGGTTGCTGGAGTTCCCACAAGGTTAGAGTCACCTGCTGCAGAAGTGGAAGCTGTGTGAGGCTTGGTCCTGACTGCTGCCAGATGACTGAACCAAGTGAGAGTAGAGCCCTGCAGGGTGTTGGGAGGTGACATGAGCAGACCATTGGTCATATGGTGGCAAGCAGACAGTCGGCTCTAAAGTTGCTGGATTAGGAGTGTGTCCTGAAGCATGCTGAAAGAAGGTATGCTGGAATCTAGAGTTGGCAGAGGTTAGGCATGATCCCAAGGAGTTGCTTTCTTCCTTCCTCAAGTAGGGGGAGGAAATGTAAAAGATAGATCCTCTGATTCCAGCAGGGGTTAACTGCACACTACCCCATGAAAAGGCAGCTGTCCCTCCGTGTTTGGGAGCGATCAGAGCAGTTTGGCCACCAGCACATCCACACTGAATGAGCATCATCTGAGGTCTCTCCACCAGGAACAACGCAGTGTGGTAGAGCACTGGGGGTGCAATGGCCCCTGTCTGTACCTGGGATTCTTAAGAGAGTGATAGTGTGGCTTTCACTCCTGCTGTAAGAAATCCCGGTTCTCAGCAGCTTTGTATCCCTGTTAGTTGGTCCAGGGTAAGAGTCCAAAGACTTGGCCCTGCAGAATTTGTTCAGGTTAATCTTGGAGGGTGAAATGTCTTTGTCTCCTGATGAACTGTGTCCTGCTCTTCTACCCTGGGCAGTGGGATCTGCCGAGAAGGGGAGAACTTGGTGGTTGGTCCCACTGACGATGGGAAGTTCCTCCGGCTGAAAGTGTGCAGTATCCAACGGAACCGCTCTGCCTGCCGCGTGCTGCGGGCTGGGCAGGCAGCCACCCTGGCCCTCGGACCCTTCGACCGCTCCCTGCTGCGCAAGGTTAGTCCCGCTGTTGCCTGGTTGTTCACTGGTCCGGTGAGCTGGGCTGCAGGCCTCCCTAGAGATCCCCGTTGGTAGGGTGGGAATGAAGTAGAGATGTTTGCAGGAAACTTGTGGGAAGGGGAGGGAATGGCCAAGTTACAAAGTACAATGAGTGCAAGGCTGAGAATGAGATGCAAGCCCAAGTCACAGAGTGGAGGTGTATTTGTGGTTTTGGGGGCTGTTCAGAAGCAAGGGGACTGGCCCTAACTGGTCTGAACCTTGGGTTGTTCTGCAGGGCATGGTCATGGTGAGCCCAGAAATGAACCCCACCATCTGCTCAGTGTTTGAAGCCGAGATTGTGCTGTTATTCCATGCCACAACTTTCCGGAAGGGGTTTCAGGTGACAGTGCACGTGGGAAATGTGCGACAGACAGCCATCGTAGAGAAGATCCATGGAAAGGTAGGCCATGGAAAGAAAGGGGAGGAAGATGGATCTCTCTGTGGGGTTTGCTGGGATTCCACCATGCCCTCTAGTAAAGCTGGGGGCTGCTGGTATTTTGAGTAGCTGTGTCCCTTCCTAGGAGCAGACTCCATCCCTTTATCCTGCCCAATGGTTGCTTTTCCTCCAAACATGTTAAAGAAGAGAGGTGAACTCTCCATTCTTCAGAGCTTGTGTCTTCCTGTCTCTTCTTATGTTTACAATAATGGGAAGGGCTCAAGCCATGCAGTCTGAAGAAGGCTACTCATTTGCCTCATCTTCTTACTATCCTCATGCACCTCTTCATGCATCAGCTTGGGAGATGGGTCTAAGCTCTCCCATTTTTCTTTTCAGGACAAGCTGCGGACAGGAGAGAAGGCAGTTGTCTGTTTCAGGTTCATCAAGCATCCTGAATACTTGAAGATCGGAGCCAAACTGCTTTTCCGTGAAGGAGTCACCAAAGGCATTGGGCATGTCACTGACCTCCAAGCCATCACCACCAAAGAAAACGGCCTGGAGGAGTCCCTGGGGCCTGGACAGCTGAGCTTCTGACTACCAGTAGGTCAGAGAAATCTCCACTCACCAGCACCTGGGGAGAAGGATGGAAGCTCCTGTGGCTTTCTGAGCAATGCCTGGAGCTGCTGCTGTCCCGTTCTAGTGTGGATGTCCCTCCTCTGCACTGTGAGATGGAGCCTGGGAGAGTTTCTTGCATTCAGTGCTGTACGTGGGACAAGTTAAGCATGTTCTCCACATCGCCTGCAGCTTTCATTATCCTGCCCTCCTTCAGAATAGATCAGAGGTACCTGCAGACCTGGGCAGGCAAGTTCTGGCTTTGTTTACTGTTTGAAAATTGCTGGTTGGGAGGCACAGAGCCCTTGAAGACAAGCAGTGAAGGGATGTTTTTCCATCTCTGACACAAGATCTGGTCCCATTTCTGCTCTCTGAGCACTGGGTTGATAACAATGTTCTCTCAAGTCATCCTGCAGCACATCCTTCTGGGCAGGGGATGGAAGCGGCCATGCTACCCACAGCAGGGGCTTGGCTGAACTTCTCAGAATGCATTCAGGACACTTTTTAACTGTTTGAATCTTGGTTGGCTTTAATCTGCTGTGTGTCCATTTGTGCACTGGTTTTGCATTACTCCAATCTGAGTGTCTTACTGTTGGACAGATGTCCTGTTCCCCACTCACACGTACACATTTCTTCAGCATCCTGCTTTTTGACTCCCAGGAAGCTGTGGCTGCTCTGAGTGCCACAGCCTCCTGACATAACATCATGAAGACAGAGTTTGTACTTGCATCTGTTCCTTGCAGCAGCTGGACAGGACGCCATTCTGTGGAGCAGAGCAGGGCCCAGGCCTGTGCTGGTGTGAGCAGGTTGTTTCCATGGATGTTCACCTGACGTTCAATCTGCACATTGGTAGTGGTGGTTTGCAGTGGGGTCCCTGGTGTGGCTGTTCCCAGCCCACCTTGATCCTCACACGCTTGCCTTAATGCGTGAGGAGGACAGGCTGCGTTACCTACACACAACCAGGTAACTTCTGTTTTGACAGTGGCATGATTTTATTTGTTTCTCTTGGAGGAAGAATTCCTTTCTTTCCATTGCCACTGGGGTTTGTTGTCAGAGGAAAGCTGATGTTGCCAGCAAGGACTCTGTATGTAGAGTGGAGCACAGGTGTCGCACTCTCTGTCATGCAGCTCTGCTGTGTAGCCTGGAGGGTGCAGCAGGGTCTGTAAAGCTGTACATAGGCTTTTGGTTTTATTGTTGACTGTTAGACCAAATGTGTCTGCCGTGAGCAAAAGGCCTTCAGCAAGCCCTGCCGGTTGGTGTGGTGGTCTGCTAGCCCTGACTGAAGAGAAGGGTGAGGGCCTGTGATAGCACTTGGACACCCAAGTGGCCCCTCTGCCATCCTGAGAGCAGGTTCTGCTGCTGGGCCACTGGCACAGGCGGTGCTGTGGGGCTGTGGATCTCTGTGCTGGGCTGGGCCCTTGTGGGGCGGGAAGGTGGGGGCTGCACCCTGCCAAGAGCGTGCTGAGGCGGGGGGAAGCCTGTGAAGAGGTGGCATAAATGAAGGGAAGGCAGCTCAATAGTGGAAGGAGTGACCCGTCCCTTGGAGGGAGCACCGATCCAGCTGAAAACTGCTGCATCCCCATCAGCCCAGCAGTGAGAAAGGAGCTGCTGGCTCAGGGTCACTGCTCAAGCAGGATCCCTTTTCCTCCCATTCTGGCAGTGGGCTGGGTATTCCAATGACACAGTCTTTTCACCAATGCCTGCAAGAAGGACAGGCCCCAGCTGCCAGCAGGCTCTTCCCTTTGGTGCTAGTGGGTCACAAAGAAAGCTGCCTGGGAGTGGGGGACTCCAGCTCTTTGCAGCAGCACTGGTGTTTTCTGCCCCAAAGGGGGGTGCTGTGACCTCTTCTGAAACAGCCGATGGCTGGTCTCACCTCATCCCTGCCATCTGTGGCATGACTGTTCTTGGTGCCATGCTCTTCATAATTGCTGTTTTGTTGTCTTGAATTTTTCTAATGCTGGGGATTGTCCCTGTTCCCCAAGCACCTATATAAATGTACAGAATAAAGATGTTTTATTGAGCTTGCTGGCTGAATTGTACAATGAGTGAGGGTGGAGCTGGGCTCTTCCCCTGCTGCCCTTGGAGCTGGGTCACAGGTGGAGATGGCTACCCTTCACCCGTTCCTAAGCTTCCTGCATTCAGCCCTATAAATACCGCGCTGTGGTGTGGAAAGAATGCACGCGCTGCTGTTTACAACCTTGCGCTCCCGGCTTATCTGAGTAAGCCTGGGTGTGCAGCCTCAGGTGACGGGCAGCCACGTCACCCTGAGCACAGCATTTTCGGCTGTTGTGGGCGGAACAGGCTGCGGCGAGAGCTTCCTCACAGTCACAAATTCCCCCAGAGTGTAATTAAAGAGACGCTTTCTAGGGCACACATCTAACCCGTAGTTTGTTTTTAAAATAGCTTTGACCTTATCAAGGGGTTTGTGACTGCCTTGTCTCCAAGGGAACGGGTTGTTCCCTTCGGACAAGCAGAGTCAGAAAGGTTTCCCTGTGGAGATGACTTATGACCGAAAGGATTTGCCTCTTTTAAACTTGTTTTTGTGTCAGATAGTGGCATCTGCAGAGGCCAGTCCTGCCAGACACTTAGGAAGTGAGATGTGCTGCTGTCACAGGAGATGAGGCAATCCTGACAAACTGGTTGTGTTTCTCTTTGTGTGAGGACTTTGGGAAACTTGTCACTTTGCAATGTTAGGATTGTCATTAGTGGGAGTGACTCCATAATTCCTTCCTCTGGTGATTGCCAGAGCTGCATGCACCAGAATGAGCTTCTTGTGCTTCTTGAAATCCCACAACTGTGTTGTCAAGTATTAGACTCCACTGACAGTAATGTAGCAGTTTCCCAGCACAGGCTGTCTGCTGGAAGGAGAAAGCAGCTCAACAGCTGCAATTAGGATCGTGCAGTTCAGAAAGTAGCACATACAAATAGAGCTGCCGTTTGCATCATTATCTGCTGCCTGAAAGGCTGTCCCCCCCTGCCCACGGAAGGGAAGCCTGCAGCTGATGAAACTCCCTGCAATGCGTTTCCTTAACCCCACCCAGTGCTGCCTTGACGTGGCACATTCCTTCCTCCTGCCCTAAGAGCCAAGTTCCAATTATTGGCAGCAGGGCTTCTGGCGGGCTCTGGGCAGCTCGCAGTGTAGCAGAGCTGAGCCCTGCCAGGCAGCTGAGGGCAAGCACTTCTCTTGCCCTGGAGCCAGTCTCACCCTCTCTCAGTGCCTGCTTGTCCCCTCCATGATACTCTGCTTTGTTGGCTGTTGTAATCTGTGGAGCTCTGGAGTGGCCACTTTACTGTGACCTGTGGCCCAAAGAGCTGAACAAGTCATTTGGCAGAGCACACTCAGAACAGGTACCTGTCAGCAAGTTGTATCTAGTATCACTCAGAGTCTCAGAAGGAGAAGAAATGTGGTTATGCACTCTGCAACAGACAAAAGCTTTCAGAGTGGGTTTTGTGACTCTTGACATGTTTTCTATCTCTTCCATGAGGGCTCTAGCTGTTTATGTGTCAATAGCAATTATTATGAATTAATGCCAAGATTTCAAAAAGCCCACCAAAAAGTATGCCCATGCAGCTACTGCTTCCTCAAATCTTATATGACAGGAGCAGTCTTGTGTGCTCCTGAGCTGCTGATAAGCATCATGCAATGGACTGCTACACAGAGGGAACTGGCAAACCATCTGTAACAAAAATCCTGGGAGGCGGGAGGGAGGGAATAAAAATCAGTGTCTTCCAGGTGGAGAGGGGAGAAGGAACAACAGGGATAAGTTACCACATATAAATTACACAGTAAGGGCAAGGCCCGCAACTGCAGCCAGAGTAGAACCATGAGTTGAAGTTTTCATATTGAGTGACTGGACAGGGGTTCAAGCCAAGGCTTAGCTGGAGATTCCCTAGGATGAGCCACTGCACTTGCAGTGGCTGCTTTTATAGGAGGAACAGAATTACTGAGCAGTGATGCCATGGAAATACCTATGGCAAGACGCGTAGGTGACAGTACTATGCAGCTTCTAGTAGCACCAGGCAGGCAGAGGCAGGCTTAGCTGCCAGCAGCTAGGCTGGCTACATCTACACAATTCACGAGTTCCAGTTCCTCTTAGACTTGGGGTGGAGATAATTTATTAGACTTTTCAGCATTAAAACCTGACAGGCACTATAAAAACTTTTAACTGTATTTAAAAACACTGATTCTTTAAAAACACTGATTCTTTAAAAACACTGATTCTTTAAAAACACCCAGTGTGGCTGGGAGTTAAGGAGGTAATGGCTTAAAGAAAAAATCTAAAGTTCTTGTCACACC
This sequence comes from Lycocorax pyrrhopterus obiensis, assembly GCA_014706295.1. Lineage (NCBI taxonomy): Eukaryota > Metazoa > Chordata > Aves > Passeriformes > Paradisaeidae > Lycocorax > Lycocorax pyrrhopterus. The sequence goes on along the minus strand of JACSVZ010000004.1, from coordinate 37,109,995 downwards.
TTCTTTGGGTCGTTTTGCACTAGATCCTGCTGGAGTCTTGGGCTTGTTCTTTGCCTTGGCAGGAGACCTGGAAGCCACAGCCTTTGCATTGGGAGCTGCTTCTGGAGCCATGGGAACACTGGGCTCCAGGAAAGAGCTTTGCAGCTCCAGAGCAAAGTGGTAGTCCGTGTGCTCTGGGAACTCCCACACCAGCACGAGCTGGCCACACTTCTCACAGCGCTGCTGGTCCCCTGGAGAGGCAGGAGGCAGCAGGATGAGCTCAGGAGAGGGTGGCAAATTCTGCTCATTTCCCTCCATAGCTGGTTGTAATTTCAGAAGGGTCCTGGAGCTGGGTGGAGTTGAGGGTGTTTGTGTAGCATCTGATGGCAACTTCTCCCAGGAAAGCCTCTTGTAAGGAGAAGTAGGGCTGGCATCGCTGGGACCCTGCTTCACAGGGCACTCCAGGTCACACTGCACAGAGGCAAGTCCAACGCCAGCTCTCTCTTGGTGCTCTGGGGAGCTGGGCACAGGTGACTCTGCAGTGGCAGCAGTGGGCAGGCTGGTTGCTGCTGCTGCCTGTGATAGCTGCCGTTCTGCTGCCTTTTGGAAGAATGACTCAATGGCATTAGCTGGCTTCTGCCGAAGCTCTTTGCTTGGGCTCCTAAAGAACTTGACTCTGGCCCTCCCACAAGACGTGGCGTTCTGGCTGGTGGTGGCAGTGCCATCAGGCTGGGTATCACCCGTCAGGAAGGTGGCAATGCCTGTAGAGAGGGTGACAGGCTCCGAGAACTTGCTTGCCGAGAGTTGCACCGAAGTCAGTGGTGGAGACCTGCAAAGGACAGACCAATATCAGCTCAGATACCAGCCTGGAAAGCAAGAAATCTTTTGAGGTAAGACTTTAAACAAAACATTCACAGACAGGGGAACTGCAGTATATGGGAAGGGGTGGGAGAGATGTTTGCTCTGACAAAGTTAGGACTGCTACCTCCAGAACAGACAACACGTGTTGGGAAAAGCAGAACCCCTCTTTCCAAAACAGCAATTCCCAAAGGAAGGGCACTGGAGCAGGAGCAGCCTACTGCCAGCCTGGACTTTCAGTCCACTACAGGCTGAAGCTGCTGTGAGATGAGAGAGCCCTAAGGGAGCAGCAGCCTTGTCAGAGTTTAACAGACAGGACCTTCTTGCCTTCACTGCAGAGCAGAAGGAAGGAAGGAAATGCTGAAGACGGGAGTTGTACACTTTCATTTTGCTTCCTGCCCCAATGGCTTCCTCCCAAAAAACTTTGTCCTTAGGGTAGGACAACAAGGCTTAGCTAGCATCTCCAGCCCAGCAGGGCCAGGACAGCCCCGCTCCAGATGGACAAACCCCAGCCAGTAGCAAACCTCAGCTCCAAGTACAGAAGTGTCTCACCAGATGTGGGGCTCGGAAGAGGCCAGGCTGCCCTAGTGCGAGGAGGTCACTGCACTCTACCGTGAGGGTGCTGGGAATCACTTTTTCTGTCACTCAGCATTAACTTGAGTTGCTTTCCAACAGACCTCTGGCTCATCCAGTACCTCCCACATTAGAACCAGTTCTGACATAGGTGACCCACCTTGTCCCACACTCACCATGCTGCCTGGTGGGCCCCAGCCACGTTGCAGTTTTGGATGAGGGTGAAGGCATCGTTGCATATTTTCTGTGCGTCATAGCGGGACAGGGCACACAGACGTGACACACGGGTATCCCCTTGCTGGCGGATCACCACCATCAGCTGCCGGGCCACGCGGTGGTTCTGCCGGGAGAGTAGAGCTGTGCTTCCAGCGACTCCTACAGGAAGGGGCAGGAACAGCCAAGAGGACTGTTCCCTGGCCGGAGCCCTCCCCAGCCCCCCACCCCCCTGCCATCTCCCGATGGTGGGGTGGGACATGTCCTGCCCAGCCTGATTGCCATGGGGTGGGATACACAACACCAAAGTGCTTGCACAGCTGTGCCACACAGGATGGGATACAGTTAGTCCTTGCTTTCCCTCAAAGGCAGCTCCACACTTTTTCTGGCCCTGCTGCAGTGCCAAAGCTGGCGGTTTGCTCCCAACCCTGGCCTGGAGCCTGGAACAGATAGGAGTGCAGTGCCTTCCTCTCACAGCCCACGGGCACACCTGTGTCAGCAAAGGGCTTGCAAGGGAGCAGCAGTAGCTTTCAGGTCCCTGCATCCTAAAGCATGGGACAAGGATCGTTCTAAACCCTGCCATGTTCTGGGGCAAAACCATCCTTTCTGGCCATGCTCCTGCACACCTCTCTGCTTGGGACACCTCAGCACAGAGGCACACACCTGTGGTGAGCAGATTTCCTCCCATGCCACACACCACCCTCAGCCTCCTGCAAACCACTCATGGTGCAAATGCACTATGTGCCTCCTCATGTCCCCGTGCCTTCCCTCCTTACCTGGCTCCTGTCCTTGTTCAGTCTGGATTCCAGCTCCAAGGCCAGCTGCAGGAGCCAGTGTTGCACCTGGACAAAGCAGGGGTAACAGACAGGTTGAACCTCTGCTCACAGCAGTACCACAGCACAAGAGCAATGCTCTGCCCACTGGGGAATGCTGGGGGGGGATCAGAGTGGAATGGACAGACTATTGTGAGGCCCCGTATCTGTAGTAGTCCTGGAGAAATCAGTCCAGCGGAGGATTCAACAAGGACATTGTAGATACCACACAAGCCCTGCAGCATTACTACTAGACTTCGCCAAGTACTCTAGGTTTCCTGTCATGGACTTCTCTTTCCATGTTCCTACAGCTCAGTGGGAACCTCGCCCCAGCTAATAGCTAAAGCCCATCCTCCCTCTTTCTTTGGGCTAGTTACCTTCTTTCTAGCAACCACGCTCTTGAAGCTTGGCACTGTGAATAACTTTCGAACAGCACAGGCCCACAGTTTTGCTCATGGAAATTACCACAAGGTTGGACCTATCTGTGCACGAGTTTGTAAATGCATTTCTGTCAAATGGGGATTTCTAGGACTCAAATCACCTCCCACTGAGCCTCTAGTCTGAGTTTCAGGGCGTAACTGTGCAGAAAAGAAGCAGTTTTGCAAGCTAGTCTCAGTTTTTAGTATTCTTATCTTCTCCAGTGTGAAAGCCAAGCCTTATGCTAGATGTAGGCTTCTCCTACCGCCTTCTGTGTGGCCAGGGCTGTCTTCCCAGGGAAGTTCTTGCTGCAGCCAATAGACTGGGGCAGGTACCGGTTTTTGACAGGTTCCTCTTCAATTCCTCTGCACAAGTCATAGAGCCAAGACCTGAAAGACACAGGGAAAGCTTGAGGTTAAGACAGCTACAGACAGGCAGGCATCACTGGGCAGCATGTCACTCTCCTGCTCAGCCTTGCTTTCAACTCAGTGCAAGCTGTGACTGTCTCTCATCCCCAATTCTGCAGCTGCTGAACAGGTAGGATTCCTTCAGGCCACAACTGCCTGTCAGCACAACTCTTCCACCTCTTCTCCTGAAGTGGCAACAGTTCACCAGTCTGCAGGGTACTCCAACTGCTATTCTGGGCCCAGAAGTTGTGTTTCAGGCTCCAGTCCAGCCTTGTCATTTCCTCTGTGATGAGACTGTCAAGACTGCCCTCTTCCCAGTCTGCAGAGAAACAGCCCTTCTACAGCTTGGCCCCATCTTTGGATGCTGTAGAGGAAGGCTGAGGCACTGGCTGACAAGCAAAATACTATTCTGGGGAGGGTGCCTGGGAGCAGGCAAGACTGGAAACCTGTTGTGGGCCCAATAGATCAATGCTTCCCAAAGATGTCATTGAAGTTTTACCTTCCAACCTAAAAGGTTCTGTGACTGAAAAGAAGTCTCAATTCCTGCCAAGAGCCAAGTTCTGGCGAGTGGTTTATCATTACCCAGTTTTGTCTCCAAAGTGAGTCTGGAGCTCAGTCTCACTGAACTGTGTCAGCTCCCCAATGTGCTCTACTCCCAGGATGTCTGTGATAGCAGTGCCAAGCTTGCCTCCCAGGTTACGGCTACGGCAGAGAAACAAAGAAAAAGAGAAAACACAAATGAAGCAACATGTGGAGACTATGACAAGTCTTGTTGCAGCAGCTGTTCCTAGATGAGGACAGCTAGAAGCTGCTAGGAACTAGCAGGACAAAAGGAACACTTGGCATATAAAGCTCTTCTGCTCATAGTAAAAGGACACAGAGGAGTTGATGTAGAACTGCTCCTTGGGTCCTCCAATCTTAGAACTTCTCCCTCAGCTCCATCTAATCCCAAACCATGCTCTGAAGAATGCCTCACACATGCCCTGCTTCCTCCTACATAGACAAGACCCTTTCCCACACACATCCCTCTCCATTCCTTGCAAGACACTGAAGGGAGAGAACAGCAGTGCAGGTCTGGAGAGCAGGATTAGGGGTTCACTCCTCTGGAGCAGCGGTGCTGGTAACACTTCCCTACACCAGGAAAAGTACTTGTGCAGTGTGGATGCTCAAAACCAAATCACATCTGCTCTCTGTGAGCACAGCTGTCACTCACAGTGGGGAACAGCTATGGCCTCCCTGCCCACAGTTGCTCCTGGCTTACACCTGTGCACCCCAGCAGTCATCCTGAGCACAGCCTTACACAGGGAAAGGATGCCCACAGGCTGCTAGTGGGCTTTTGGATTGTGGTCCCTTCACCAGCAGGGCTGCAACTCCCAAGCACACTCCTCCTGAAGTGTGCTCACAGCTGCGAGGGATCACTGGCAGGACTTCCTCTATTTGTTAGGCGCATTGACGAGCAGTTACTGTGGAGCTGAGAGCCTCTGCTGGCTGCTGTCAGTGAGCATCAAATTGCTGTGCTGAGGTGGCCAGGAACAGCCCCAGGCTGCACTGAAGCAGCAGCTCCCTGGTACTTACAGGCTGCCGACGGGCAGGCGGCTGAAGAGCTGCGGCACAAATCGTGCAGACACCAGTGTCTGGCGGTTGGGCTTGTTCAACCCACAGGCCAGTTTTGCCAGTGTCTGTAACACAGAAGAGGGTGGAAACCCTGTTATTACACACCGTGCACTGGCCTAATGTGACTCTACCTAACAGTTTGTGCTGCATCACCTCTAAAAGCTGCCTTTGGAATAGTTGCTAGGAAGATGTGCAAGGTGCACCACTTGTTGCTCCTAGGCAGTATCCACCTCAGGACTTGACATGCACTAGCCGGGTACTCCGAAAGCAAAGCTGCTTCCAGACTTTAGTTCTGTGAAGTGCTGGACTCCTGCTCCAGGCAGCTTAGGGGATCTTGGTCTATCATCGGTTGTAGTTGCTATAGTTTCCATCAGGCAAGCATGCTAGAGCTTCCACGGCATGCCCATAGTCCTCCCCAGGCTATGTCTCTCACTATGTCTTCTTCCTTCATTTCCTGTGTTCGTCTTGCATTTTCTCAGTGTCAATATTTTAATCTTCTCTCTGTGAGGTCTGCAGCAGCATAGTGCTGCAAAAGGAAACCTGCAAAATGCAGACTGGCTAGCCTGGAAGGCATGTTCTCCTGCACAGCTTCCCTTCCCACTCTAAGCTACCACAGGGTCAAGAACACACAGACCAGTTTGAAATATGTTTAGCTGGGTGTTTGAGGTTTTTTTGAACAAGTCTAATAACTTCCTCTTTCACTGCTTTGCCACATATCCTGTAACTAAGCAAAATTTCTTGCCTGCCTATTGAGCTATGGCCTTTATTAACAGCCCATTTTACAGGCTTACATACATTTGGACTCTTTTCTAGACAAAGTAGATCCCTTTTCAGATGTACAGTAACTGTTTTTTCTTGTTTGGCTGAAGACTTTCAAGCTTACCGACCTCATGAAGTGACATGCTGCAAGCCAAACAAATCACTGAGACTTCATGTGGGAGAAATCATTTACTTTTTCTGACACCTTCTGTAAACTGCACACGCTGAAACAGGATTTGGCATTTCTACAAGAGCATTTGTATTACTGACTCATCTTGCTGCTTGTCCACAACAACTCCAGGCTACTTCCTGACTTACTGTGACTTAGCCAAAATCCTGCTGGTTGTTTTTTTTTTTTTCTATAAACCACAGAAACAGTTGGTAAGCATTGGAGAAGCAGAAGAAGCACTGTTTGGTGATTTCAAACTGATTCTAGGCTTTTTCAAGCTCAGAATTTTCAACTCTAATTTCATCTCAGAACTTTCACAGCCCAGGCTTTGAGCCCCATCTGTGCTTAGCAACACCTCAATTCATACAGCTGTTCCCTCTCTGTAGGCTTCAGTGAAAATATTGGCTCTTAGCAGACCTCGGACAGATCCCCCCAGGATCTCACTCTAAACATCCCAATTTGAGTGCAACTCACTGAACAAAATCATTATGGGAAACAGTAATATTTTCTTCAGCTAGATGCATGCCCTTCAGACAGCCTCAGTCATGTTGTCTGCTACTGTGTCATCATCAGGTTATGCAGCTCAGGGTGAGCTGTGTTAGAAACCTGAAGGTTGACACCTCACATCTGTAGTCTTCCCTGCACATTTGGCCACTTGTGCTGTCAAAGAGGGCACATAAATGAGTGGTTCTTGAGAAAACCAGGCTGTTATTCTCCAGGTGCTTCCAAACTGTTTGGTCTCATTCATCATCTGGGTTCCTGGCGTACTCTAACAAGGTACTTCATTGGGAAGAACAGTTCCTTGGGAGAGTTTTCTGTAGAAAAAACACAAGCATAAAGCAGGTAATCTTCACCTTGAGTTTCAGGCAACATTCACTGTAGCCAGAGAATGGTTTTTACTGACACAAATTCCCAGCGACTCAGAGGCAAAAGAACACCAGACTGGGGCACTGAGGTGAACTGCATTGCTTTTCCTCTTTCTGGTCAGTGTTTAGCCTGCCAGCTGCACTTGGGTGAAGCTCAGCCAGCTGCTGAGATCAGCCACAGGAGCACTTGGTGCATGACAGCAGCTGCAGAAACAAACAGACTTTGATGACTTTGATGCTGCAGCTACAGAGGGTTTCCTGCCAGGTGAAACGGGGGGGTGGTTTATTGAGAGCACCCCTTTTATTCTGCAGAAAAGGTTTGTACCCCCAGAGGTGAGCTGGCTGTGGAAGCACAGTACAATGTTCTGCACAGTCACAAGTAGGCTGTGGTGATCTCTCCACTGTGCTTGCTGCTACAGATATCATAATGTCCTTACTCCCTCAAATAAAAATGCTGGCATAGAAAATGGAAGCTGGGAGAACCTGCTAGGAATATCAGGGAAGTTCTCTGTTATTCTTGATTAAAGAAAGCAAAAAGGCAAATTTAACATCCCTTCCACTGGAAATTTTTATACCAGTGACCTTCCTCAGCTAGCTCATTTCTGCCTCACAGCCTGCTCAAGCTTTGAGCCAGTGCAAAACCAGCTCCAGTCCCTGAGTACAGCTAGCAATAGTTCCAGCTGTTTCTGCAGCAGTCTAAGATGAAATTCATCTTCCTTGAACTCCAAAGCATCCACTTAGTCTTCAGTCTTCATTTTTCTTTTTTTTTCACTCAGAAACTGCCTTTATGAAGTCATACCCATATAAATAAGCCCCTCTTCTGCAAAACAAAAGGGGTGCTCTCAGCAAACCACCCTGCATTTCACCTGGCAGGAAACCCTCTGTAGCTGCAGTACCAAAGTCATCAGAGTCCGTTTGTTTCTGCAGCTGCTGTCATGCACCAAGTGCTCCTGTGGCTGATCTCAGCAGCTGGCTGAGCATCACCCAAACCCCTGCAGCCAGCAGGGTAAACACTGACTCACCAGAAAGACGAAAAGCAACCCAGCTCACCTCAGTGCCCCAGTCTGGTGTTCTTCTGCCTCCGAGTCACTGGGAATTTGTGTCAGTAAAACTGGCTACAGCCACTGCTGCCTGAAACTCAAGGTGAAGATTACCTGCTTTATGCTTGTGCTTTTTCTACAGAACACATTTCTGGCAGACTGAAACCCCTTTTGTTCCTAGTGAGCTCACTCATTAGGGTATACCAGGAATCCAGGCAGTAAATGAATGGATTGCTGACTGCCTAGGCCATAGCTCTGGGGAAACAACTCCCATTTCCAGATGTCTTATAATTTCTCTGAAGCTGTGATCACACATGGCTGCATTCCCAACTCGGTTCATCTTCTACAGGAGACTTGTAAGTATGTATAGGAGAGCATCTACAGCACGTTCTGACTCCGCTACCCAGAAGAAATCAGGCTGATGTGTTATGCACGTACCTTGTTGTGCGAGATGCCAGCTGAACACCTGAATCCAGTGGCTGCTTCCACAGCCACTCTGATTTCTTCCACAATTACTGCGCCCATGGTCAGCTGCAGGTCAGGACAATCAGGGTTATCGAAAGACAGCGATGCCAGCCACTCGTCCAAACCACGTTGCCGCAGCTCCTCTAGAAAAGGGACACAAAGGGGATCACAAGGGGACACGATGTGGCGCTTCTTGCTGAGCCCAGCAAAGGGGCCCGCAGCATCAGCCAGTCCCAGCCAGCAGCCACAGGCTTCCGTAAGCGCATTCCAGCCACACGGAAGAGAAGCAGGCACCTTAAAATCCATTCAATGCGGAAAACACAGACCCCATTTACCACGCTCTTGATTCAGGGGAGACAAAGCAGGCGGAGCGCACCCTCCCCGGGGGGCGGGGGTCTGTGCGTACCCTTCTCGCCGGGCTCGGCTCGGTGCGTGCCCTTCGTGCCGGGATCGGGGCCGGGCTCTGCGGGCAGTCCCTGCACGAAGGTGCTGGGCAGCAGCGCGGCCGGCAGGGGGCGCCCGCGCAGGTCGCGGAGCCGGTGGCGCGCGCTGCCCGTCAGGTCCAGGTACGCCTCGTCGATGCTCGCGCGCTCGATGGCGGCGAAGCGCGACAGCACCTGCATCACCTCCGCGCTGGCCTCCCGGTACCTGCCGGGCGGCGGGCACGGCCTCAGCCGCCGCCCCGCCGCAGGGGGAGGGCCCGCGCTGCCGCCGCCACCCCCGGCCCCCGCTCTCACCGTGTGAGGTCCGCCTTGCCCCGCGCCTGCGGCACCCGGGCCAGCGCCAGCTCGGGGCACAGCGCCCGCGCCTCCGACGCCCACATCCCGCGGGACACGCCGAAGGCGCGCGCCTCGTAGCTCACCGCGATGATCCTGCCAAGACATGGAGGTGAAGTGCAGGGCGGGCCCGGCCCCGCGGGGAGCGGGGTGGGACGAGGAACCGGGGTTGCCAAGCCGGCTCGCCTACCTACCCGCCGCCCTGCCACTCGGTGTACTGCACCACGGCGCAGGGACGGCCGCGCAGCTGCGGGTCGAGGCGCTGCTCCACCTGCATGAAGAAGCAGTCCATGTCTACCAGGGCCACCACGCGCTCTCGGCCCCGCGACATCCCACCACCGCCACCACCACGGGCTCCCGCCCGCCTGAGTGAATGATTAAATAACCGCTCGCTCGGTGGGGCGGAGAGCCCCGCCTCGGTCCGCTGCTTTCCGGCACCCGTAGTTTCCGCGTGGGGCACGCCGGGAGTTGTAGTTCTCCGGGTTGTGGTGGGGGGTGCGCGTGTCCCCGCCGCGACGGTGCGTGGCGCCCGCGTTCTCCCCGTGTCCCCGTCCCCCCTCAAGGCGCATGCGCGGAGCTGCGTCCCGGCCGCCCCGCTCGTCCCGCCCGTGGGTGGCCGGTGGCGCGCGCCCGCCGCCGCCGCCATGTCCGCCGAGCAGGTGAGCGGCCTCTGCGAGCAGCTGGTGAAGGCGGTGACCGTCATCATGGACCCGGCGTCCACACAGCGGTACCGCCTGGAGGCCCTCAAGGTACCGCCCGGCCGGGGAGGAAGGGAGAGAGGGAGGGAGGGCGCTGGGCTCCGGCCACGCGGCGCCCCGTCCGCATGGCCCCGGCGGGGGCGAGAGCCCGGTGGGCCGGTCCCGGGCGTCCCCTGAGGTGCTGGGAGCCGTCAGCAGGCGGGGGGTCGGGCGGCCGCGTGTCCCCCGGCGTGCTCCGCCAGGGATGGGGCTGCCACCTCCCGCCCCAGTGTGTAACTGCGTGTGCGTGTCCCGGCCCTCCCTCCCCTAGTTCTGCGAGGAGTTCAAGGAGAAGTGCCCCATCTGCGTGCCCTGCGGGCTGAAGCTGGCGGAGAAGACGCAGACGGCCATCGTCCGGCACTTCGGCCTGCAGATCCTGGAGCATGTGGTCAAGTAAGGCAACTCGTCCCGAGCCGGGGAAGGGTCTCGGGGTGCCGCCATCCAGCGTTGGCGTGGGATCTGCGCCCATTCCGGCGCTTCCCGCCCCAGGGAAGCACTTTCAGGACGCAGGGAGTTTGTTGTGCAGCAGAGGGCAGTTGCAGTCCTGCTCTGGATTTTTTTCGTCCTCTGTAATAGAAGGAGAGAAGAGAATGGCTTTCACACAGGTTGGGAAGGTGAATTTACTGAGCTCTAAGACACGTTGACATCATAAGATGAAAATAAGTACACTGGGTTACCAGTAGGTCTTTGCAGTGTTCTGTCATTGGTCCCCTGCTAACAAAGAGGCTTTGTATTAGTTCAGTTCTGAGATTCCTTTCTTTGCCGCCTCTACAGACCTGATGCTTTCTTTGTGCTTTTGCTGCTGCTTCTGGTGTCTGTTGACCTCGGTGGAGCACGCCCATTTGCCAGCAAGTTTTAACTCGGCCTTTTTTCATTCAGGGATTGGGTGCTGGCAGAGGCAGGGAACTGTAGTGTCTCTAGGTAAAGAAGTGATGGTTCCTTGAGAATCAAGTCAGAGATCTTTACAAATGTTTTGACTTGGTGTCCTTGTTGTTTGTTTATTTTTAACAGATACCGCTGGAATAATATGCCTCGCCTAGAAAAAGTTTACCTAAAGAACAATGTTATGGGCCTCATATCCAGTGTAAGTACCTGCTGCCCCAGGCTGTTCTCTGAAATGTGAGAGCAAAAGGAAAAAATACTCCAGTTAATTAGCACAGAGGATCTGAATTCAGTTTTGCATTTCATTGCTTTTTCACTTTGCATCTCTGGTTGTTTCAGTGCTTTTCTCTGTCTCGTCAGGTGAATAGCCATGTTACCTCACATGGCAGGAAGTTGTGAGGCTTGTATAACATATATAAGGTACTTTTTCTTGTCTTAGGAGGAAATTCAGTAACTATGGATGTTCTTATCCTTTGCAAAAATACTGAAGTCATTATCTTAGTCGTGTTTTCTCTGTTATTGTGATTGCTCTCATGACCAAGTGACCTTCTTTGGAGGAGAATCCTTCTGGTTCCCAGAGTTTATTAGCTATGGATGCTTGGGAGCGTAGGACTGTCATCTGAGGTAGCTGCAATGAAGAGCTGCCCAATGTTGTGTTTTGTTTTGGTTTTAGTTTCTGTGGTTTAGAATGTTTGCAAACACTGTATTTCCCAGGTCAGAGTTATAAATGCCTGATCCTTGCTGTTTTGTGTAACTCTGCCCCCTTTCTGTTACAGGGAACTCAAAGTATCCTGGAGGAGGAAAGTCACATTAAGGATGTGCTGTCTCGCATTGTGGTAGAGATGATCAAGCGTGAATGGCCTCAGCACTGGCCTGACATGCTAAAGGAGCTGGATACCCTCTCCAAGCAAGGGGTATGAAACACACCTGTCTGTTCTCTTTTGCTTGCTCTTAGTATGGGGTACAGTCAGTCTTCCATCATCCCGAGGAAAATCTAACTCCCTCATGGTCAGGTGAGACAAACTGGTGATGGACTTAAAAATCTCTGTAAGATTAAGGTATTCTGAGATGACTTTATCTGAGAGAGGGCCATCCTCCTGTCTCATTTTCCCAACATGTGACCTGTGTCTTCATGCATGGTTGCTTTCTCTCCACATCTTTGAGCTAGTCTCTAGAGATTTTAATGTTTGGACTGTGCTGATGGAGTGTATTTCACTTTGGGACATCAGGAAACTCAGACAGAACTGGTGATGTTCATCCTCCTACGTTTGGCAGAGGATGTGGTGACTTTTCAAACTCTGCCTACCCAGCGGCGACGAGATATCCAGCAAACCCTCACGCAGAACATGGAAAAGATCTTCAGCTTCCTACTGACTGCCCTGCAGCAGAACGTCAGCAAGTACAGACGCATGGTGAGAGTCTCCTTCCCTTGGGTTTAGTCTGTGCTGGAGGCATTCAGGAATTGGGATGCAGCTCCCAAATTGTTGGGGAAGCAAGTGCAGCAACTGAAATCTGTTGCTGCCGCTCTGAGGTAGGGATCTGCTGTGGCCTGGGAAGCTGGTGCTGATCAGAGAGACTGAACGCACAAGGCTGACAGTGTTAATGTTGATGCTTTGATTTTGCTGGTGTAAATGGCTTGAGTGGATGCGTGCTTCATCAGTACTGTTGGAATGCCTGCTGGCACAAGGGGTGTACAGCTTAGCAAAATGTAGGTGTGGTTGTGGCAGAAACAGGTAATTTGGGGTGGTTTATGTAACACAGTGGTTAAGAGATGCCATCCAGGAGTTCTGTCTGCTCTCTCATGCTGCAGAGCTACATTTGAGGTGATGCACCAAAATGCATGAGTTTCTGATGTCTCAACATGCATCTGGGCCTCTGGTCCTTTTCTCCAAGAGCTCGAGTCAGGAAGCTCTTTTTTTGTCAAGTTGTAGTGAAAAATGTGCTTCTTTTTTTGTGTAATGAGACTTTTTTCCTGAGTTCTTACTTAGAATCAGAGATGTGCAGGTCGGTCACAATGGATGGCAAAGGGGAGTCTCTACCCCAGTCTGTTCCTATGAAAAGGAAGCGGATTTGAGAGTGAAGCACAGTTGAGAAACAAAACTAGAAACAAGTTGCTTAGTTCTATCTCATATTCTTTTTTTCCATGAATTAAAATCCAGAGTTATACTAAATGTGAAACTGGGAAGCAATGAAAAACCCTTTCCTACCTGACTTCTGTACACTTTCCTGATGCACTGTCAGGCTGAACAACCCCCCTCTGTAGAGCAGCCAGTTTTCTGTGCAGTTCATGGTGGTGGGAGGGTGACCCTGGTGTGTTTTGTAGTCTGGTTGAAATGCATTTCCAGGTAAGGTTTGCATTGCAATGCTTGAGGCTCTGAAATGTGGCTGCTTCTGCTAACGGTGGAATCTTTCTGATTGGCAAGGTTGGAGCACCCCAGGAACAAGAAGTCCTCACCACTCCACAGGTTAGCAGATCTTTGTGATATTTGTGCTTAGGGTCAGTTGTGAGGGTTGGGTGTTCACCTGTCTGCACACAGGCTGAGGGAGAAGATGGGCAGGTCCCCAAGACCATAATTATGTGCCATGCTTCTCAGTATGATGGATTAATAGACAAACATGTTAATAAGGTGGGTCATATATGAAGTGTTTGGGACAGAAGCTGATTAACTTAAAATCACTGCAATGAATAGTCCAAACCAAAACCTTGCAGTGGAAAGAAATGCTTGTGGCGTCTTTGCATCTGAAAAACAAATCAAACCTGAGTGTCTGAAGGACTTGTTTGCATTAGGCAAAAAATGGTACATGCACTGCACTGTTGCTTTTAAGTGTCCTAGGCCTGGGAGTCAGGCTGTAAGTTGTTGCTCCATCTCTCTGCAGCTGCCTTTCTGACCATGAACAAATCATCCGTGCAGACCTGAATCTTAAAAGCCACCAGAATCTTCTCAGAGTCTGGCTTTTGGGTGTAATGTGCTCTTAAAAGGTCAAAAGTTTCTCCCCTGGAAGCCTTCAGGAAGTACCAAAATGCCTTTCCTTCTTGTCCCGTGTGTCTCCCTGGTGCCTGCTGATTGGAGTGTTACCTTTTGGATGAGAAGGGAATTGTGGCTTAACTTGTAGTTTAGAGTCCTGGTTTCTTGCCCATCTAGGGGTGCAGAGGTGACTTTGTTGGGCTGCAGCAATGTCCTGAGTGTGAGACTGTGATGCAGCCTCTTTTTTGGCTGCATCCTTGAGGATAAGCCTGTCCAGCACGGGCTGGGTGGAAGTATGTGCTGTAGCAGTTCACTTACCCTCTTTGTTTTCTTTTTCAGAAGACTGATTTGACTCAGGAGCCAAAGGTGAGTGGAGCTATATAGGAGTTAGCTCTTTAGTAATTCTTAGGAGGAAGGTTACTTAGAACTAGGCTTTTCCCAGGCTTTCGAGTCTATTGCCTGCAGTTTCATACGGGTGGGATTTGTTCACTCGTAATACAAACCTCTTGAGAAGAGAGAAGTGAGGAGTGGCAGCAGAAGGGTCCAAGTCTCTCACTTTGTCAGGGGATTCTTGGTACTGTTATTCCAGGGCATGGGTGGCTTTAGATGGGAATTAGTGTTTTTCTCTGGCTCTGACCTTGTGCCTCCTCTCTGTTCACAGGCCCAGGCAAACTGTCGTGTGGGGATAGCAGCACTCAACACTTTGGCTGGCTACATTGACTGGGTAGCCCTAAGCCATATCACAGCAGACAACTGCAAGCTCTTGGAGATGTTGTGTCTGCTCCTAAATGAGCCTGAACTCCAAGTTGGAGCAGCAGAGTGTCTCCTGATTGCTGTCAGCAGGAAAGTGAGTGCTTCCTCCCCAGCTCTTCTGGCTCCCCTTTATTTTTCTCCTATTCTCCTATATAATTCTTCAGATTGAGCAATGCTATCTTTGCCCTTTTATCTAAGAATCAAAATTCAAATTTGGCTGATTCTGTTAATGATATTTGATGTGAATATCATGCCAGCACAATACACAGAGTCGCTGTTGGAACCCTCTCCAAATTCTGTGCTTGCATCTCCTTGCAGTTTGAACTTGGAGGTTTCCACTGACTTTTTTCCCCCCACTTCCTACAACTGTGAAGTGGAAAATGGTGTCATCAGCTGTGTCACCTGGCAGCTCAGAGAAATAACAGCAGGATCTAAGCAGGTGATTTGACCCATTCATTCACAAGCAGCTGAGTGTCAAGGCTGTTTATCAGCTGCCTGTAAGTAATTAGCCACTCTTCTGTGAATAAGAGATAATGTCTCAGGGTCAGTTTTGCTGTTTAAAGTTCTTGTGGTGGGATTGCTTGGAGAAATTTTTTTAGATACCTTGGAATTTTTGGGAAGTTTTTACTTAAATCATATGTAAGCCCCTTCCCAGATGGAAAGAAAACTGACTCTCCTAATTTTGCTTGCAGATGGAAATAAATATTTATGTAGATGGGAATAAATAGTTATGTTCTAACTGAGGCATGTGGTGTATTTTGTGCATAGGGTAAGCTGGAGGATCGGAAACCTCTGATGGTCTTGTTTGGAGACGTTGCCATGCACTGCATCCTCTGTGCTGCCCAGTGAGTACCGTGGTGCTGCTGTGATTTCACACAAAACTACATACAAATGGCTTTGTAGGTGCAGAAGATACTGTTGCTTTACCAAAGGAAGCAGGGACTGGATAGGAGAGAACAAAACCACCATTTCTTTTGCAAAACCTGGAAAACCAGGGTTTTTTTCCAAAACCCATAATTGAAGGACAAAGAGGTGTAAATATCACAGCTTCCCTGGCTTTCTGTTTTAGCCTGAAACTGATCAGGAGGAAGGACTCTTTCAGAGAGGCGATTTCAGAGGTTTTAGATGCCAATAAAGCAGTACTTCTTGATAATAGCAAAGAAAATCCCACTGCGATAAAATCAAATTGCTCTAGTCCTCTTTATCTGCAACATAGACAGCAGTGTGCCTGTCACCTACAGCATGAATAACTGTGATCCTGTTTTTCCCCCCTTCCCTCATTCCCAGGACAGCAGATGGAGAAGGCCTGGTGGAGAAGCACTATGTTTTCTTGAAGAGACTTTGCCAAGTTTTGTGCGCATTGGGCAGCCAGCTATGTGCGTTGCTAGTAAGTCTTTACTAATACCAACAGCAACCCTGGCAAGGCTAGTTTTTAGGGCTGGGGCTTCAGGCAACCCTGATCTAAGGTAGGACCAGGGTTCTCTCTGCACGTTTGGCAGCTGTAGGGTTCTCTCCCTGCATTTCAAAAAGGCAGTAATGGCTCTCCTTTTAAGTGGGATGACTGTATCCTGCTGAGTCATAGGAATGTAGACTGGAGGGACCCTGACTGATGCCAGGGCTTTGCTGTCATCAAGAACCATTTCCTATAACCTCTGTAAAATGCTGAGCTTCACTGAAAATTGGTCAGGTTTTTAGCTGACTACCGCTACAGAAAATCTAGTCCAGGAAATTACTCTTCTATTGGAAGCCTTTTAAATTTCCCAATAAAAATAACTCAGAGAATATACCTGTCTGTTCTTCTACCAAGACTCTCTCAAGCTCAAGGAAGAAACGGGTTTTGTTCCTGCTGTTCATCTTTGTAATGTTTTGTGTCAATGTTGAGATGAAGATGAAAATTCATACTGTTCATGCCATGCTGGTGCTGAATTCCCACTCCCTCCCTTCAGCTCAGTGCTTCTACAATAGAGAGGGCAGGCTCGTTGAGAGATGCTGTTGATGGGGAGATTGAAGCAACCAGCCTGTAAAAGTGATAGAGCAAAGTAAAGTCTCATAGGGAGGGGAAGAAAAAAACAAAACCAACCTTTGAGAATTCATCCCTAAAAAGAATGGACAGCAAACAGGGTGCATTACTACTTTCAATGGCTCCACTTGCTGTTAGGCAGTAGGAGCTGTTAATCCATGATGAAGTAATGAGATGGAGCTCACTTACTCAGATTCACTTGGGAGAGGCAGCACTGAGCTGTACAATTTCGGGGATCTTGAGGGCACCAGGTCATGTTATAATTTGTGAGAAGCAGCAAAACCTTGAATTTACGGCTCCTGGCAAAACTTACTTTCCTGACAAACTTCCAAGAAAGTTACTGGTCATGGATACCCATATGTTAAATACAGGAAACATTTGGAGAAATCGAGTGAAATTATCTGGGTGTATTTTCTTGTGAAATTCTTCAGTTTGAATTGCACTACTTTGGTAGAGCTGGGTGGGTTTGACCCGATAGGAGCAAAATTGTGATTCACAGCAGCAGCAGTGGTTGTGAATTTGGTTTTAATGGAACTCCACTAGCTGAGAAGTCACCCTTTACTCTTGAATGAGGGTGGTGGTGTCTTCAGCACCTCCAGGCTGGTCAGCAGAACTTGATGCTCCTTGGGCTATACTGGATTCAGAAAAAAATCAGTTGTTCAGTGTTTCTGTCTCTGCTCCTTTACAGTCTATGGCCTTGGATGTAGTGCTCCTGCTTTACCCTGAAACATACCATTTGTGAGCCCAGCCTGCCATAAAGTTAGTATTTTGTCTGAAATACTTCATGTTCCTCATAGGGCTCAGATTGTGATGTGGAAACGCCAGCCAACTTTGGAAAATACCTTGAGTCATTTTTAGCCTTCACAACTCATCCCAGCCAGGTATGTAAAGGGCTGAAAGTCTCACGTGTAGGTGTGTGAATGTATAATTGAGCTAGCCTGCAGAAGACTGCAGAACTTCAGCTGCTGAATACTGCTCTCTAGGCTCTCCATTTCAGCTGAAGGCCTGGAAGGCAGAGTGTTTTCTACTCCATTACCACCCCATCAAGAGCAGTGCCTGACACAGAGATACTGAGTAGAAAATGCAGCAATCAGCCCTAGTATTAGAGATTTTTGGCTTTCTGGAAATTTGGGGTGTGCCTTCAAGGTGCCTTGGCCTTAACTTTATAGTCAGTGTAATTTGCTGTTGCCTTCTGATAGCAACACTTAATGTTAGCAGTGGTAATTCCAGCGCTGAAATCCTCCTCTGCTCCTCTCTTTTCTCTCTTCTCCCCGCAGTTTCTGCGCTCTTCCACCCAGATCACATGGGGAGCCCTCTTTCGGCATGAAGTTCTGTCTCATGACCCTTTGTTGCTGGCTGTCGTTCCCAAGTATCTCCGTGCATCTATGACCAACCTAGTGAAGGTATGTGGGAATCACAACTTGTTGGGTGTGAGAAGGTGCCTGGGTGAACGTGGCCTGTGGGTCATGGGGGAGAAACTACATTTTTGTTGTGTCATGGCCAGACAGGATCTCCAGGCTGCTGAGCACACAGTTGTATCTCGGTTTTATTGTCTGCTCCTTGCCTTCCGCCTTCATGTCCTTGAAGCTGGTGTTAGCTGTGATGGGTGACTTCTCTTCCTTCCTGACCTTTTCCACTTTGTCTCCAGGTGGGCTTTCCTTCCAAAGCAGACAGCCCCAGTTGTGAATACTCCCGCTTTGATTTTGACAGTGATGAGGACTTCAATGCCTTCTTCAACTGTAAGTTGCCATGACCCTTTGTGCATTCTGTTGTCTGTGCCTTTCTTCCTACTTTCAGTTGCTGGCCAAGCTTGGAGCCTTCCATATTGGCTTGGCAGCTTCCATTTGTGTCTCAAGTTTTTCAGCCTGCATCTTGGAGTAAATTAAGTTAGGATTTTCCTGTGGCAGCTCACATGTTTAATTTTACTATTTGCTGTTGTTTTGCTTGCTGGTCAGGTAGGTGGCCTAATAGCATTCTGGTGTCAAAGAAAATGTGTCTTTTGGTCACCTAGAGGAGGAAATCAAACAGCCTCAAGTCATGTTCAGGTTAGGAGACGAAGGCAGCTTATAAAAGACTTTAGATGTCATTCCAGAAAGAAAATCTGTCTTGGCCCTGGTAAGAAGCTTTTGGTTTAGTACCAATAGCTAGAGTTGAGCAATTAAAATAGCCAAATTTAATCGTGATCTTAAACCAGCACTGGATATTAATGATTTTACTTTTTCTTTCATTTTGTATTTTTCTTGCCAAAACTGAAGTTAGTTCTCGCTGGCTGGTGTAGTTTGGTACTAACTTGGTTGGTGGGAGGATACATTGATAAATTACATAAATTTTTACTTTTTACATTTATGTCTGAAGATTTTAAGGGTTGCATTTTTTATTGCTTATTAGATAGTTTATTTTTTACTTACTGTAATAAATCTGTTTGGGTAGAAACTATAAAGTAGCTAAATGCACAAAGCCAGAATCTGAAATAGTCTTAGAGGGTTAAGTTGTATTGAAGACATTACATATATAAGAAAATATAACTAATTTGAAGCACAAAATAAAATTACTTGGCAAAACAACTTTATTAAACAATGCAAGTTGCATTTGTGGTCAGCAGAACTGATTCTTTTGTGTGGTCATGCACTGGAATATTTTGGAACAAATGAAATTCCTGTTCTGTACTTTGCTTTTTGTATCTTTGAAATTGAAAACAAGGCAACTGGGTTTTTGAGTTCACATTTGTTTGTCATTAGTTGAATAATGTAGGAAAAGTGTGTTTAGCTGAAGGAAGTGGTAGTTATCTAATACTGGTATTTTATCTCAGTATCCCAAGGTGCTTTGTAAGCAGCAAATGTTTATAGTCTGAAGAATATTTTAAATGAAGAATAGAGGCCTAATTGTAGTAAATCTGGTTTAGCATAGATTTTCATAATTCGTACTGCTTTTTAATTGTACTTTTTTTAATGTTAGTCCATCATGTTTTCGTCCACTTAAATCACTTCAAAAATTGCCCATCCTGTTGTACTTGCTGCACTGTTTGTGTATCTGTGCCCACTACACAGCTATTGCCAAAGCAAAAGTCCATAATGTTCATGGGTCTGCAAAATTTGCAGCATCAGCTGGTTTCATGGTGTCTGATTTTTCCCTGCAGCTTTCCGAGCCCAGCAAGGAGAGGTGATGAGGATGGCTTGTCGTCTGGACCCTCTAACTGGCTTCCAAATGGCTGGGGAATGGCTGAAGTACCAACTCACAGCTCCTGTTGATACTGGACCCATGAACTGTAGGTCACCTGAAAAAAAATGGGGATATGGGATTTGTATTTTAATTAAAGCCAAAAAGAAACTTCTTGGCCTTTTTTTTGTTGATGTTGTTGGAATTTTTTAAGTGGTAGCCAAGACTCCATGCTAGATTTTCAGGCTTTAAGGTCTTTGCAAGTTAAAAGCAAAACCAAGTCAAACCCACCCCTTCCCTAATTTATCCCTTTAGAGTCTATGTATGGAATAACTGATGTAAAGCCCCTGGCTCCTCCTTTCCTTCCCTTCCCTTCCCCCAAATCTCTCTGCAGAACAGATACAGCTGTCCCTCTGATACAATTTTACAATTATTTGGGTCATTTTATCTCTGTAACGTACTGATTATTTTTGTTAGGGAAGTTATGCCTGTCTGGCAAATCCCTTGTCATTCACCTTGCTTTCCTGCTGTGAAGGAAGGTTCCTTGGTGCTCTGCAAAGTCACACTGGGGGCAGTCTTGCCTGCAGTGCTGAGTCTGTGCATGTGGTCTCTCTTCCCTTCCCTTCTGTGATTTGTTAATATTGCTCTGCATAGTACCTCAAAGACTTATGTCTCGGGAGCCTTCGCTTGAATGAAGGAAATCACCTTAATTGCTCTCAGTGCATGCCTGCAAGGCATCTGCAGGGAGAGCTGTGTGGCCAAAATACTTGTGAATGCTAAGATGTTGCAGCACAGGAGCTTCTCAGGCTGCTGTTGAGGGTGGTTGAGCATGGTGTTCTCTTCCTTTCAGCTAAGACAGGCGAAGGTCTCTGCTCCATCTTCTCTCCATCCTTTGTGCAGTGGGATGCCATGACTTTCTTCTCAGAGAGCGTCATCAGCCAGATGTTCCGAACCATGGATAAAGATGTACGTGTATCCCATGCTCTTGCCTTCTCTCCTGGCTTCTTCTGGGTCGGCACCAGTGGGTTTTTGCAGTTATGTTATCCTTGAGCAGTTCGTAGTAACTGGTTACCTCCATGCAAAACCCAGATTGTTTGGTGAGCCATTCTCATGAGGAATAATGACCCTTCTTTAGATGAGACCAAACTCATGCTGGCATGTCTTAATTCTGGGCACTATGGGATGAGAAGTCACAGGAGAGTGCTCAGGTGACATGCTTTAACATAGTGCCTTGCTAGAGGAGAAGAGATTGCTTAAGGAAAAATTTTTTGAGTTTATTTAATTATCCTCTTATTAGATTTTTTAATATTTTTTTTTAAGTTCTAACTAAATGAGAGGAACTTATGCCCAGAGAGCAGGAGATCAGAAGCATTTTCTCTCTGCCTTTTGTTCAACAGCAGGCGAATCAGAAGGATCAGTTTGATGTAGACTGACTTGATTTTTTTTATTAGATTAAGCTGCTCATGCACTCATCAGTCTAATCACAGTAGAATAAATATATGGGTCGATACAGTTGGTTAAGCATGGAATCTGTTGGACAAAGTCAAGAGGAGAATTGGGAGACAGACTGAGAGAGGAAATTTGCCTTTCCCAGGGGTGCCAGCAAAAGTATGGGGACTAGAGACTGATGTCTCAAGACTGCCCTATCAACAGTGGCGAAGCTCCTGTCCTTTTTCCCTCAGCCTTTTTCCTAGGTTTTGTAGGAAGTATACTGCAGGTTGAAGTACTGAGTGTTGCCTCCCTTTTTCTTTCTTTTTTTTTACTACCTTTGTAGGAAATCCCAGTGAATGATGGCATAGATCTATTGCAGCTTGTCCTTAATTTTGAAACAAAAGATCCTCTCATCCTGTCCTGTGTGCTCACCAATGTCTCTGCTCTCTTTCCGTTTGTCACTTACCGACCAGAATACCTCCCACAAGTACTTTCCAAGGTAGGTATGTGCAGACCCTACTAAAACCACATCAACTTGTTGTGGTGCAGGGCTTTTGTACTAAACTGCAGGAGTCAATCGTCTTGGTGTTGCTGTCAGGGAATGACTATCCTTCATATTAAAGATGGGAGAAACTGAGACTGAGGCTTGTCACAAGAACAGTAATGTCAACCCAAATTTCGCAGTTCATAGCCCTAAAACTTAGCGTTAAGTGCATGCTCTGGCCAGTAAACAACAGTGTTTTATTTCAAAGCCTTGCTGTATTGATGATTCATCTTTCAACTTACTCAGGGGTTCTTCACTGACTTCAATGAAATTGCACTAAAATCTTTATTACGTATTCCTTAAGCTCAAATAGATGTGAGTGCTAAATATTAACAAATGATACGAGTTTTTTGATTTTTTCCTCCGTTTTCTCACAGTTGTTTGCTTCAGTTACCTTTGAAGTTGTAGAAGAAAGTAAGGTACGTCTGAATTGTTATCTACTAATGAGCTATAACAGTTGGATCAAATAATATTCTAGTGGAGAGAGCATCCTGAGTCTGAAGACTATTGTAGTAGGCTTCTCAAGTATAGTTCTGCTCCTGGGAAAGCTGGGGAGTCTAGATATTGCTGATCTCTGTGGTTGACATAGCCTACTAAGCTTTGGCTCACAAGCTTAGAAGGCTACAGACGTGCTCTAAGGCCAGTACCCTTAGTTCCCTTGTCAGTGCTGGCCTTCCTGAGAGTGAAATCCCTTCATTAGCTCTGGGTGTTCTTTCAGTACTTGGTATACACGGCTCTGAAGGATGACTGTAAACCCACTAGTTACCTAAGGAGTGCTTAGTCTTGAAATAGTGAGGAAGAATCATAGCATCCTCACTCCTGAAGTACAGCTTATTTGAACATGGATTTCTTGAGTTGTCTGCTGCTTCAGAGGAAATTTGGTTGCTGCATGATTGTTTGGAGGGAGCAGGGAGGCATGGAAATGTTTTTTTGATCTGTGCTCAACACTGCAGAAAACTCTATATAATGAATTTGTCCCTTGAAGATGCCCTGCATTTGGCTGAACTTTTGTTTTGTTGCATTGAAGTTTGTTGTGTCTGTCCAGGCTCCAAGAACTCGAGCAGTGAAGAATGTGAGAAGGCATGCATGCTCCTCAATCATAAAGATGTGCCGGGATTACCCTCAGCTTGTCCTGGTAGGTAAACGCAACTCAGTCATGAAGAGTCTTGCCTCAATTTTAGTTGGATTTTGTGGGATCTTCAGCTTCCTTGGCTACAGTCTCTGCTTTTCTTGCAAGAAACATTCCTGCTGCACAAATGGCAAAGTGGTTCATTCCCTGTACCTCTCCTTCCCCACTGAAAAATTTTCTGCCTCAGAAGTTGAATTGTAAATTGATGAGTTAAATGTAATAGGGATGAGGAGGAGGATACAAGCAGCACAAGTAAAATGGATGCAGGATAATGATAGGGGGGTAGGGAAGAATAGAAGTTCTCTTAGACTGAACATTCAGAGAAACTTGAGTGTGAGGAGGAGATGTCTATGTTGAGAAAAGGTAACAGAAACGTACCTTCTCCAGCTGTACAGTATACCCCTTCTCTACCTCCCCCAGTGGCCCTCTTCCATACCAAATGCATGATGCTTTTCCACTTGGATGTGTTTTCTAGCCAAACTTTGAGATGTTGTACAACCACGTGAAACAGCTGCTCTCCAATGAGCTACTTCTGACGCAGATGGAGAAGTGTGCTCTTATGGAGGCCCTTGTCCTCATCAGCAACCAGTTTAAGGACTATGAGCGCCAGAAAGCTTTCCTGGAGGAGCTCATGGCTCCTGTTGCTGGCTTATGGCTCTCCCCAGAGATGCAGAGGTATGGGTAATTTTTCTTTTTATGGGTCATTTCTTCTCCAGCTTTGAGCTGGAGGTGTTGAGGAGGTAATGCCATGCCCAGTAAGGAAATACACAAGCCATATGAGGGTGATGGGCTGCCTCTTGACCTCCTGTGCTCCAGGCAGTTGTTGTGATAATAGCTCTCCTACAGTTCAGAAACTGCCAACAATCTAAATGCTGTTTGCTGAAAATTGCTGGGTAAGAGTCATTTAAGGTAATAAAGGAACATACCCCAGCATGCTCAAAGCATTTGCAGGAAATGAGAAATCAAAGATGTCTTTGCTCATCCCCAGGAGAAGGTAGGAAGCTGAGTTCTTGTTACTAAAGCTGAGATGTCTTGCAGCTCTGGGTAGCTGGGCATGCACAAGAGTTTTCCCAGCAGGGCTATCTTCATAAGAGATTTGAATCTTTTAGATCTCCACAGCCCAAGAGAACTGATGATATTTGGAGAGTGTACACATCTCTGGTGCTTTTAAATCATGTTCCCGTGTACAGGATGGAGCACTGCCTAGCCTCTCTAGCCTGCTCAGTTTTTGGTAGATGTTTATTGCCAGTGCAAAGCTCTGCTCAAATTCCCTGGTACAAACAATAATCCATTGCTGTCTTTTGCTGCTGCCAGAGTCCTCTCAGATCCTGAAGCCTTTATATCCTATGTGGGTGCAGACAACAAAATTGCCGATCCAGTCTTGGAAGATCCTAGTGGCCTGAACCGGTCTAGAGTGAGTATCATTACCAGGAGAGGTGTAATCATTAGTGAAATGAGACCTGCCTCCTTCCATCTCCCATTTCTCTTGTGATTACACACAAGGTCTCCTGATCATGTACTTCTTCAGAGTATGGATCAATAGGTTTTTCAGATTGCAGAATAACAGGCTGGCCTTTTATTCTTTAAGCTACAGTAAAGAGCATGCAGGCCATGTAAACCACATTATTTACCAGAGTGAAGCACACCGTTTCCTACTCTTTGTTTAACAGAGTTTGCTTTTGGAGAAGCAATTGATTTACCTGATTTTTGGATATATGGCACAGTGAATTGTGCTTTTTAAACCAGGCAGTATGGAAAACATCATGCTCAGACTGCAGCACAGAATATAATTAAAATTCATCTGAGGAGATTTGTGTTATTTGAGTTGTTAGTGTAAGGTCTTCACTTGGACTGCAAACGGAGTTGCTGTCCTTAGATCTGTAGAAGACACTGAAATGCAGTCCACAGAGATATGCTTATGATTTGGGGCTAATGCAGTTTGACCCCTGTGTCATCTGGGATCTCTGCATCTGTCCCAGCATATGAAGGACATGAGGAACTGATGGTCTTGACCCTTACTTTTAGCAGCCTGCCTGGCTGCTTGCATACTCTTGAGACCATATGCATTGATGCTTTCGTCTGATAGTGAATTCCTAGGCCATCCTGCCATGGCCAGGACTCTCTGAAGGTGACGGAATGTAGCATGATCGTTTGTTGCATTTTCCTGGCAGCAATCTCACCAGAGTTTGGTTCCTATCACCAGGTTAGGCTCACTGTAGAACATTCCCTTTGAAATGGGATGATGATGTGTTTCTCTGAAAACCTATTGATTCAGACTGTGATCCAGCTAAGAAAGACTTTCTCCACATCTCTTGCTGCAGATAAGCTTTTGTGTGTACACCATTCTGGGAGTTGTGAAACGAGCTCGTTGGCCTGCTGCTACTGAAGAGGCAAAAGCTGGAGGATTTTTTTTGGGATACCTGCCCAGTGGAACTCCAATGTACCGTAATCCCTGCACTGAGCAGGTCCTGAAGCTTTTTGACAATTTACTTGCTCTCATAAGGTGGGTCAAGTTGACTTGAAATCATTTATGTTGACTTACAAATCTCTGAAAGCCGAACTGGGATAAATACATGGAATGCTCAGAGCATGTTTGCCCAGTGAAGCCAGTGGGAACACAGGCTGGTGCAGGTGCCCAAGTACTGTTCCTGACTGTTCACAGTGGGGAATGGCACTGGGGAAACTGGAGCCATCTGAATGTTCATTGGCCTGGCCTACAAGAGGCTATCAAAGCTAATGGGAGCTTGTGCTGGGGTTGCCTCCCCCACCTTCACTGCTGTAGTTCTGCCACCCAGTTAATGATTTCTTAACTAACATCTCTGCTCTGCCCTCAGCCCCTACAAGGCCACCTCTCCCGTCACCACCAGGGCAGTCCCAGCTCTCATCGCATCCTGTTTGCGTTATTCTCTCTTCAGTGTTAAATTAAGCTGGCTTTGCTGAACATGAGCAGCAGCCTCCTGAAGCAGTCTGCTATTGAAATCAGTGGATGCATACTCTCAGGCTGTTGCTACCATGCAGTGCCTCTCTGTGTGTCACTGGTGTTGTGTAGGTCTGGGGCAGCCAGGGGAGGGAGCAAGAGAAGGCAGAAAATGGAAATCCTGAATAACACAGTTCCCAGAATTATGAAGGAGAAGTCTCTCTCAGAGTAACTCCTCACACTGGGATTTTGCCAGACTTACGGAACAGTTTTGTTGGATAACTCTACGTGTTACGTGCTGGAAAACCTGATGCTCTGTCCTTGGCAGGGGCCTGTTGAGAAACATAATTTTCAGATCCACTTAGATTTTCCAGCTCCCGGGTTTGTAAGGGAAGGGGCCCTATTACCTGAGCTCTGTCTAGTCAGGTATGTTTGGTAGTCACTGAGCTCAGGAATGTGCTGCTTCCAGAGAGGAGCAACATACTGGACTGTTGGGACTATCACATGTTTTCTTGGCCCACGCAAGTGGTGTTTCTCATCACTAAGCTCTGCACAGCACAGTGTGTGGTACTTCGGCCAGTGAGCAGGTAGATCTACAGAATTGTGCTTGAACTGCTTTTGCCTTTTATCCTGGAAGGCTGAAGATCCTGTTGATGAGCTTTTGGGAGAGGTTAGGTAGAGTAGAGTTGCCTTGGTTAGCAGTAGCCTCATTCCATTTCTTCCAGTGCCTGCCACGTGTCATATTGTGTGAGACCAACTAAACCAGTGCCCAAGGTCTGAACAGGCTGCAGCAGACACCTTTTCCTCACGCAATCACTGTTCCTACCAGAATTTGTGCATTATTAGTAAAATCACTTGGGATCTCTGTTACAACAAGCTAAGGAAACTGTAATCCAACTTCTGTCACTGCTTCATTTCTGTGAAGAAGCAGAAACTCTGTGCCTGGCTGTTTACCACCTCCAAGAAAACACATGAGCTGTGTTCCATATCCAGTATGTAAAGGAAGAGGCTTCATGGCTGGTTTGGGCTTTTTTTTTGAGATAGTGCATCTGTGTTGTTCAAGCATCTCACCTGCAGACTGAAATATTTTCTGAGAACGTGGTAGTAACATACATGGAAAAACCTGTACTTTGCTCAGAGGTATCTGGGCTTTTCTTAAGGCTGGATGCTCCAACAAGAACTAATGAATGATGTATTAAGAACAGTAGATCTCCATGCTTCATATTTTTCCATTGCTGCTGCTGGATATATAGGCCTCTTTGTTTGACAACTGCAAGCTCATAGTTGTTCAGTGCCAGTGTTGATGGTGCTTATGTCTTTTTGGCAAAGCTGGATCTTGTGCTATGGAACTCCTTCTTTGCTTGACTTCAGGTGCGTTTTCCATGCTTGTCTTCCTCAGGCCCTCTTTAATATGGATCACACAGGAGAATATGGAATCTGTAGCAGCCTGTCAGCAGGCAGGAAGTATGGGGATATGAGGAAGGCTGCCTGGCAGGAAAGCTGCCTGTGTTGAGGATGCCTTCAGGGACATTGTTGCATTACTACTTGGGGATGGATGCTTCTCTTAGAGTTGTGCCATTAGGCAGCTCTCTGTTGGGATAAGCAACATCCAGTGTTGCCTATGTGCTTATGTGGGACAGAGATGTGGAAGTCCCTGCAGGCTGTGCTGGTTTCTGTGTGAGCAGATCTGCAAGTAGCAGCAGTGTGGATCTTGCTGAGCAGCTGAACTGAGCACCAAGCCAGGCACCAGTGTGCTAAAAAAAGGGGTTTTGCAGACTGAGCAGGTGGGTCTGCTGCTCTCTGGGATAGTGTGTGGCATTCTGCTGCTGTGTTAGCAGACAGAAGCAGTGAAGCTGTTAAGCCATTGGGCCTTTGCCAGGGTGGTAAGTAACTTGGAGGTAGGTCATGGCTGGGATCAAAGAACTGAGAAGAATGAGGTAGTCCAGGTAATGGAAAAATCTGGTAGTTTTGAGTGGCATCTTATTGTGCCTGCCCATATTTGTCTTTGTGTTGGTAGCTGTATTTACAGAATTATTTTGAGGTTGCTTTATTAATCACTGCTTGCAGCTTTCAGAGTAATGATTCTCCTGTCCTCTGTGGTACCTCATTTCATTTAGGTGTTTTCTAGCTTCTGGCTTAAAATGTTCACTCCTGAATTTAAACCCAGATCATGATTTTCAGCCACCTTGGTGCATTTCTGCAGTCAGTAGCTGCATGACCTGATTGGTGCAGAGCCTTTATTGTGCTGGGATTCACTCATGTTTTGTTACAAATTAAATGCTCAGGCTCAGCAAATGCGTTGCTTAGACAAAGGCCTTTTTGGAACTCGTGGTGACGAGATGCTGACATTGCCAAAGCATTAGTGCTGGTGAAAGAATTCTTGGGTAGGCATGGATGCTGTAGGCATTTTCATGGTAGGCAGCTCCAGCTTTGGAAAAAGATTCTTCAGTCATGGACTGTCCTAAAGGACTCATCTTCTGGTTTACAAGCCCTTCTCTCTAGGCATCAGATACGCTTTCTAGCAGAGCCATGACCATCACTGAAAATCCCCCAATTCCTGCCATATCCTTTGCTTGTTTTTTCTCAAGCATAAATGTCTCTTGAAATTAGTTTTACCATGTTTTCCTGTGTGTAGGGTACCCAGGAGTGCTGATAGTCTCAGCTGGAATATGCCTAGGGGTACATCATCATATATGAGAGCTGTTGAATGCCTTTTTAACTCCCATGGGGAGTAGGTGGTTGGCCATTTTCTCTCAATTCCCACTGGGAAGTTGCTAAAATATTAAGAGAGCTTGGCCTGTAAGTGAACATCTGCCTCCCAACTCTCAGACTTAAAATGCTTCAAGGACTCTGAAACAGCTAAGGACCATGACCTCACCTTCAGCATATGACTGTCTGGCCCATCCTGCTGGAGTTAGTGCAGTGGGATTTCAGGGTTCACCTTTGCAATTCCACAGTCCCTGGGTTGCCCCATTGGCTTTCTGCCCAGCATGAGGCAAAGCCAGCATTGGCATGGAATGGGCAGGAAACATACAAGAGATTATTTTAGTAGCTGAGTTTCAGGATAACCTCAAGCAGAAATGTACAGCTTTTTGAGTCAGTGGGGCAACATTAAACAAATCTGAGTGGAAGCTGGGCTGTTACCTGGCCCTTCTTGGCAAAGTAGAATCAGCTTGTGCCCTTTGAGGCCTGTTGCATGGTGTTAGATCCAGCCCAGAATGAGAGTATGAGTCATTAAGAAGTCGTTTGTGTAGCTCTTTCTTATGAGGTTCACATACTTGCCTTCCTCACGTGCAGTGAGCAGGGAAGTATTTAACACTTGCAGAGAGAAACAGGATAGTTGCGGTTTTGGAGCTTTCTGCAAATGCGGGCAGACATCACTGCATCAGGGTTGCCAGAATTGTGAACATGGACCTAAAAAAAAAAAACAAAACCAATCATTAATACGTGAGTGAAAGCTGAGACTCTGGAGAACATCCTTAGGTTTGTCCACGCTCCCTTCCCCCAGCCATTCCCATGTACCCCCTGCTTTGGGAAACGCTGCTCGAGGGGGAGATACTGAGTTGCCCTTGATCACCTCTAGCAGCAGGTACAATGGCATTGCAGTTTTGGAGGAGGCTGCAGGATTTGTGCTGTGTGCAGCTGGCGACACCCAGAGTGGAGGTCTGAGGTCTCAAAGGAGAGAGGTAGGTGAGAGAGACACCCCTGCCGAGTCCAGCTCTGAGTGTCAGTACCCTGGCTAAGAGAGGGGACCCATTTTGGCCTGGATGGAAAGAACCAGCCACCCATGGCTGAATTGGTGTCCCTTGCAGAGAGCTGACAGTGGCCACCTCCTATGATGCAGAGTTGTTCCCAGCTGGATGTGTTGTCCAGGGGGCACATGTACCTGCCATGAGTAACATCTGATCGGATGGATGTT
Organism: Lycocorax pyrrhopterus obiensis; assembly: GCA_014706295.1. Lineage (NCBI taxonomy): Eukaryota > Metazoa > Chordata > Aves > Passeriformes > Paradisaeidae > Lycocorax > Lycocorax pyrrhopterus. Next base: position 37,080,593 of record JACSVZ010000004.1, on the reverse strand, counting down.
CTCACTAGAGTCCCTCCAATGCCACCTGCCATTCTGGGGACTGTGACCCATCCCTGAGGGGCAGTGTGTGTATTTTGGAGCTGAAACAGCCCTTCCCCCTGCAGGGGCCTTAGGTGCAGGAGATCTTTTGAGATGACAGAATCCATGTCTTGTCAGTTTTAAAAATACATTCTCTTGATCCCTTTGGCCAAGCTAATAAGTTGTTCCCAGCATCATCTGGAGAATTGCTGGGAGTTTTTACTGCCAGTGCTTGCAAGGGGTGGGATGAACTGAAATAAGTGGAAGGGGCAGCCAGGAGATTCAGGACATGAGGTGGAGTCACTCCATGTCTGTGTTGAGTCAGCTTCCCCAATACTTTTGCAGGTGGGGAAGGGGGATCCCATGCACACGTGCTTGGTCTCACCTTCCTCATCATCTGCCTCAGAAGAGCTGTCCACAAGCTGAAGGAGAGGATCCCACTGTCAAGGGCAAAAAGGAATTGACTTACGTGAGTATGAACCAAGTGCTCTTCTGTTTCAGGACTCACAACAACCTCTACATGCCAGAGATGGTGGCTAGGCTGGGGGATACATTTGCAAAGGCCTTGGACATGCTGGAGGTGGAGAAGAATGCCATTCTAGGTAAGAGGCTTCTCTTCAGGATGAATGTGTGGACAGATTCCTAGAAGTATTTGAGTTAGTGATCTGTCCATAACAGTGGAAGTGAAACAGGGCTGGAGGACCAGCTTCTTCGCAGTATTTGCAGCTCAGCTGTGAGTTGAACATGCCAAAACTAAGATGTTGAATAAGTTATTGGTCTCAGACACATTGGTTTCTTCTGCATGAAGTGAAGGGTACCCTACCAAACTGCTTATCCCATCTGGGTGATGGTCTTTGCAACATGGCATTTCAGGCTGCAGAGTGCTGTAATTGTCTGCTTTTGAGCAGAATTAGTGCACAGCAGGAGCCCTGACTGCTAGTGCAGAGACCTGTCCTGGAGGGCAAGAACCAAGTTGTGCAGTGTGGCCCTGGCATTTGTTTCTAGACAGCGTATTAGAAAGAGGCCTTTGGAACCTTCTTAAAACAGGTGTGAGATTGTGAACACACAAGCCTTTCTAGCCAAGCAGAAGTGGGTGGCCTTGTAGATAAAGTGTGGATCATGACTTTGGAAATTGGGGTTTAATTTCAGGTTCTGACAAACAGTGAAGTATTTTGGGGAAGTTGCTTTGTCTTTCTTTCTCCATTTCCTATCTGTAAAATGAGGACATGCTTCCTTTACCTGTTCTCTGTGTCTTTAAACTCTCTGTCTGTAAACCCCTGCACATAAAGCAGCAGGGCCTTGATCTCTGCTCTAAACTTTTTAAAATCATAGTTCAACAGTAGCTTGTGTCCTGGCAGAGAATACCAACCTGAAGGAATGAGCTGTTAGAGGAGCTGCAACAGATGTCAGCTTTGCTGCTGACTGGGTTCTGATAGCTCAAGTAAGTTCTGCTTCGGAGAAATGAGACGGCTACAACCTCAGTGGAAACACCGCAGGGTGCAACCAACCTGAACTTAGCTGACCTCTAAGGGAGGTTTCTGCCCCAGGGTTGCTACACCTCTTCCCATTTGGCTCTTGACAAGAGCTTCCCTTGCTGCCATCAAGCTGGCTGGCGCCTGCCCAGCATGCTCAGAAGATGCACTGTGCTCTTGTATTAATGTAACTGAAGCTTATTCCTTCCCACAGGTCTCCCTCAGCCTTTGTTGGAGCTTTATGACTCCCCTGTTTACAAAACAGTCTTAGAAAGGATGCAGGGCTTCTTTTGTACCCTCTACGACAACTGGTAAGAGCACCAGATCTCTCACCACAATCCAGCATTGCACAGCTGGAGCAGCAGGTTATTGTGGGGTCCTGACTTCCTTTAGACTTCTGATGTGAGGTGTATCCTGTAATATCCAAGTGCAAGCTGCAGTGGTGGCCTATATTCAGTGGTTGTAACCTGCCACACAGACATGGAACAGTCTGGAAAAAGTACCTCAAAATGGAGAGATCTGCTTTTAGTTCTTCCACAGTTAGGCAGTCAGATTGGAGCACTTACTTGATATCCTGATCTAGTTTGTCTGTTGCCACTTCTCATTATGTGTCAGAGTACATCAGCACTTGAAAGTAACGTGTAGTGCTTAAATGCTTAATTCATTGTCCCTCTGCAGGTATCCCAGAAAAAAAAAGAGATGCTGTGCTAAAATTCCTCTATAGTATTTGTTTAGGAATGTGACAGCTATGTAATCTCAAGATGGTAGAACTTGTAGCCTTTGCAGAGTAGCGACATGGTACTTGTTATCTAGCAGACTTGTAACTAACTTGTTTTTTGTTGAAGTTTTCACATCCTGGGAAATGCAGGCCCCTCCATGCAACAGGATTTCTACACTGTTGAGGGTCTTGCCACCCAGCTCCTCAGCTCTGCTTTCAACAACCTCAACAACATTCCTGATTACAGACTGCGTCCCATGCTCCGTATCCTTCCATCACTGTCTCAGGGAGGCTCAGAACACATAAATTGAAATCCTGCATTGTTTTCAGTATGGCCAAGAAAAAGAAGGATAATTGAGGAGGTAAACAAACAGGGATACACCTGATGTGGATGAGGTGTGAGCCTAGGAGGGCACAAGCAGGAACAGCAGTGTGTGGGGTCAGAAGAAACGCAAGGGATTTGTGTGGTTCTGGAGGCACTGTGAGAGGTCAGTAGTGCCTTCTGAGGGGCAAGGGGACTTTGATAGTGAGGAGCTTGACATTAGGATGTGCTTCTCGGGAAGATCATGTGGGTTTCCCAACCTACTTTCCAGGGATGGACATTCAGTCTCACAGCTAGGAAATGGGTGCTAAGCACCCTTAGCTTTCTCAGCTGAACCGCCAGGGGAAAGAGCTGAATAACTCATGTTCTTGCTGTATAGGGATGCCACTTGTTAATTCAGGGCTGTGAGAAGGTGGGCTTCCAGGTGCCTGTCCCTTGGCCTCCCAGTGGAATGGGCTGGCTTGGGCATTGTGCTGCAGCCTCCCTAGCAGCTGGCCTTACGTGTTGGATCTCTTCCTTAACTGGTCTGTGCAGGTGTGTTTGTGAAGCCCTTGGTACTTTCCTGCCCCTCAGAGTACTACGAAACCCTTGTCTGCCCCATGCTGGGACCACTCTTTACCTATCTGCACATGGTAAGAAAACAGCTTGTTTGATGCTGATTCCTTGACAGCCCTGGCTCCCTGTAGCAGCTGGCAGCAACATAGGGGAATGTCTGTGTCTACAGAGCCAGCAGAGACAAGGGCTGTGATGCTTAATGATTTTGATGATGTTCAGGGGGGCTTTTGAGGTGCGTTGAACCCTGGCTGTTGCACAGCACCCCTTGCTGTGAATTCAAACCTGTGGGCACGAACTCCTCAGCCTGCAGCCCTGAGAATTTTGGAGTTTGTTGTTTTTTTTTTTCCTTGTGTCCTCATTTTCATGACAGCTCATTCCAGCACACTTGGTAGCAGTTCTCCTGCTATTCAAAATGGGTCTTGGCATGAGAGCTGTGTTTAAAGCTCTTTTGCTTCTGCCAGCGGCTATTGCTTGGGTCTCCTTGCATTGTGTCCAGATTGAATCTTTCCTTTTGTCTTGAACAGAGATTGTCCCAGAAATGGCAGGTGATCAACCAGCGAAGCATGCTCTGGTAAGCTTCCATCCCTTGGTATGAAGAGGGAAATGGGGAATGGGATGGAGGTTTGGTCTTTTACATGGCCCTTTGCCCAGGAACAGCCTTGCCAGCAAGGGCTGGAGAACACACTGGTGACTCATTCCCTGTGTTTGGGCAGAGGGGGTACTTGAAGACATTGGCTCCCTTCAAACTAAAACCTGTTCTCCTCAGTGAGGATGATGCTGCAGATGACAACCCCGAGTCTCAGGAGATGCTTGAGGAACAGCTGGTCAGGCTGCTGACTCGAGAAGTCATGGATCTTGCCAGTAAGTGAAATCAGGCTAGGTGTCCTGAGATATTTGGGAAGTTTTCCCTGGAGAGCACAACAGGAGTTCCCAGTGTGCAGTAGAACTGAATTGTAATAGTCCGTAGTATTTAACATAACCCTGAGAAGGCAGGTGGGAGACAGCCCTGCCAAAATCTTAGGTAAAACCTAGTAAGAGATAATTTAAAACCTTCTGAAGAGAGTTTCTTCCTTTTGTTAGCTTTTAGAGCTCCATGGTTTTGGCACTGTTCCTGTAGGAATCCACTCCTACAGGGAATTGGGTTCTCCCATTCTGTGCCTTGAAACACAGTATGGGACATGGATTTGTGGACAAGCCAAGCACAGAGCAGTTTTGTTGCTGGTAATTGCCGTGTCTGTAACCAGACATAAGGGAAGAGTCCCTCTCCCAAAGCAGTCTCCCTTGTGTTCCCCTTCTCTGACATAATTTTTTTGTCAGCATGGCTTTGTGCAGAGAGGCTGAGGAAATTGATTCCACACAGAGATTACAGATCTCAGTTTTCTGTCTCCTTTCTTGATTGGCCTTTTTGCTTTAAATCAGTGTTCTTCCTGGCTTATGGGCTTCAGATGGTTTTGCACATTCCTGGTTCTCAGTAGTTTGAAGCAGCCACTGTGCAGCAGGTTCCACTGTAGGAAAGTGCCATGGGTGGGGTGTTAGAGCCTTCCAGGTAGTGCAGTATTGGGCTTTTATACTGGGCTTTCTGATTCTTCAGATTCTCTGTAAGAGCTGGGGGAGCTTGAAGCAGCTGTGAGCCCATCAGAGTCTGTAGGATAATCTCTGCATGTTCTGCAGTAGCATCTTCCCTTTTCTGCTCCTCTGACCTGCAACTGTTTTTGCAGCTGTTTGCTGTGTTTCTAAGAAAGGTGTTGAACAGAACACTACTGCTGCTGTAGATGGAGATGGTGAGTAAATGCCTACCTTTGCTTTTCCTACCCTTGGTGTACACAAGCACTTTTCCTGGTTCTTGAGGGGAAGGCTGGGCTCATGTTGGAAGTTCTGTGTGAGTGGTATAGGTTTGGTAAGAAGCCTTCAGCTCTGTCCTGCTCAGTGTGTCTGGGGGCCACAGAAAAACCCAGTCTAGCCTGAAAACTAATGTGCTGTAGGGTTCACAGGTGGCATGTTGGAGCAGCTGGTTCTTAAGGTTCTGAGAAATAGGCTGAGGAGAAGAGGGGGATGTGCACAGTTTCCCAAGAACTGAAGGTAGCCAGTTGCATGCCCTTCCTGCCCTACAAAGGGTGGGTGCTTTTTGCTTGAAAAGAGATGTTCTGGGTAAGCTGTGCCAGGACACTGATTCTGTGTGCTGTCTCCTGGCTCCCAGCTTAGTTCTTGCAGCCTCCCCATGTCTCCCTCAGTCCTTGGGAGGCCACATTCACAGTGCTGCCTTTGCTCTGCAGATGATGAGGCAATGGCCACGGAGGTGACTCCCCCTGCCAACGCAGAGCTCACCGAGCTTGGCAAGTGTCTGATGAAGCAAGAGGTGAGTGTGTGCTCTGACTGCCACCATCCTTTCTCTGTACTCTGTCACATTTGTCTGCTCTGCAGCCAGACACTGCTGCAGAGACCTAGGCTGCTGGAGCGTTCCCCATGTGAGAATCACCTCCTGGGAACATGCATGGCTTGGAAGGGCCTTGCAGAAGCCATAAAGCAAATGGGGGTTGGGATCCAATTTAAAATGCAGCTACAGAGCTTCAGCTGTTCTGGTGAAGAGGCCCTGGGCATTCAGCCCCCAGGGTGCTCCCTGGCTCTGCCTTCATCCTGGGCTCCAGTCTTCATGAGGAAGAACTTCATCCAGCTTTTTTTTTCTCTGTAAAATCTGCCTGAGCTGGTACAGGAGCCAGAGTGCTAATACCACCCACTGTGCAGAGTACCTTTATCCTGATATTTCTGTACTGTCTGCTGTGGATGCCTCAGAAGCTCTTGTAGGAGCTTTTGCAGTGACTTGAGAGCAGCAGCTGAGGGGAGTCCATGAGTGCTCCAGGGCCTTTCCCAGGGAGATGAAGGGAGCAGGTTAACTTAGCCCTGGTCTCTCATGGTTATGATCCTGCACACCAGGTGAACACCTTCCACTGGAGCAACAGTGACATGCAGGATTCTCAGAAGCTCCTGCAGATTCTCTGGATTGCATCTTGGCTCCCATCAGGTTTGAATGCTGGAAGTAGGAAGTAGCACCTCTGACTGGTTTTCCTCTCTGACTCCTTTTCAGGATGTTTGCACTGCAGTGCTGATCACTGCTTACACATCCCTCTCCTGGAAGGACACCTTGTCCTGCCAAAGAACCACAACACAGCTTTGCTGGCCACTACTCAAACAGGTACCTCTGGGAGGAAGAAGGGATTAGTTCTGGCAGGGTTGGAAGAGGAAGCTCTGAATGTTGTGAGAAGCGTGGCTGCTTCACCTCTGGGCACCTTCTCCCTCAGGAAGAGCAAGCTATTGCAGAAAGGTGGTTATGTACCAGTATCTTGCTTCAGTGCTGACGGTGCCTCTTCCCCAGGTGCTTCCAGGAAACCTCCTTCCCGATGCTGTATCCTGGTTTTTCACAAGTGTGCTGAAGGGCTTACAGGTACATGGGCAGCACGATGGCTGCATGGCAGCTCTTGTCCACCTGGCTTTCCAGATCTACGAGGCCTTGGTGAGAAATTCTGTTCTTCATCCAAATGTGAGGTTGAGGAATGTGAGGGGAATGGTGAAAACTAATCCCATGCTCAGTGGGTAGGGGCAGAGGAGCTAATGGCCCCCAAGGAGGGCAAGGCAGTTCCTCTAGCAGAGCTGTGTTAATCGTACTTCTCCGTGCAGCGCCCTCGCTATGCTGAGCTGAAGGCAGTGATGGAGCAGATCCCAGACATCCAGCTGGAGTCTTTGGAGCAGTTTGATTCAAAGCTTCTCAACCCAACACTGCAGAAAGTGGCAGACAAGCGCCGGAAGGATCACTTCAAGCGCCTCATCTCAGGTTGCATTGGGGTAAGTGATATCCTGGAGGAAAATTTGGCATCTGTACGCTGCAGAAGTGATGGGGTGGCCAGCCTGCCTGCCCCTCGCCAACCACCCCCCTTCCCAGCCAGGAGGCTGTTGCAAGCATGTTCTTAGTGTTTGTTCTGTCCCTCTTCACCCTGGAGGTCCAGCAGGGCTGGCAGCACAGACTGAGCAGCCCCTCCAGCAATGGCCTCTCACTGAGAGGCAGTGGGTACCTTGCACAAGGCTGCCCAGGGAAACAGGGTATTAAAATGTTTGATTGAAGCTGCTGGGTGGGTGTTGGACCTCTGTGGGGATGGTGAATTAGAAGCTGGGGATCTGGTATTCTGGTGGTTACCTCAGTGCCCTGGCACTTGGGAAAGGCCAGGCCTGAAATTCCTCAAAATGCAAGCACAGGGTGCGGGCCTAGGGATTGCTCAGAGCCTGGGGTCTGCCTCTGATGTGCAAGCAAGCTGCCCCTGAGCTGAGTGGGGGTATGAAGACAGTAATGACTGATGCCTGCCTGTCTGTCCTCTGCAGAAGCCCATCGGGGAGCAGTTCCGCAAGGAGGTTCATATCCGGAACCTTCCATCTCTCTTCAAAAAAGTGAAGCCATCATTGGAGACAGATGTGCTAGAAAATGAGGATGGAGAGGGCTTCAATGTACTCTTTGAACCCTGAGCCTGGGATGCTGCAACCATCTCCTCCCCTACCTTATATTTTGTCTCTCCTCATAGTAAGCACATTAGATTCTCCTTGTCACCGCCTTCACAAGCGTTCGTCTGAATAAAGCCCCTTACAGGTCCTGTCCCCTTCTCTTCCATACACTGGGATGGGGCCTGCGGTGGCATTTGAACCAGTCAATATTAAGCTTTTCCCCTGACTCCTTCCCCTCCATTGGATGAGCATCTTTAGACCTCTGCTTCTCTGCAAGGTGGGAGCTGAGTCCATAGACCTCTTTAGGGTAAAGCCTAATCATCTTGTAGCCTCGGGTCACTCTTGCTCCACTTCTTCATCCCTTGGGGTTTAGGATTAATGCAAAAGGCAGAGTAGTGTGCCATGTGAAAGGGGCTACCCTAATCTTCCTCTGGGTGCTAGTAGCCAGGCTTTGTAGGGAACACATCGGACACTCCTGTCATGCTTGTCAGCACTTGTCCCTAGTGGACTGGTATTCTGCTGAATCCGTTTCCCTCCAGGATGCTGAGCCTTGGGCTGAGGGCTGCGTGCCAGGAAGCCTAGCAGTGCTCTAGGATCTCCTGTGAGATCAGCCTTTCTAAGGTGCAACTGCTCTCTAGAAAGAGGCAGACACTGTCATATATATACATATATATGTATAGATATGATCACACAGCTTGTTCTACCCAGAGCCAAATGGAGGGCTTTTACTTTGTGCCAGCCTTTCTTGGACATCTCTCAGGGGGAGCAGGACAGATTTTTTTTTCTATTTCTTTTTCATTTTACCATGCCCTGTAGACTAGAATGTGGCCAGCGCAGGGTAAATACAATCTGGACCAATGCCTGAAGCACCTGCAATCCAAAAGGGATCTCCTTGCCCTGTGGCAGTGGAGGTGACAGTAGCCCCTGTTTTTACCCAGTCTGGTACTTCTTAGAGAACTGCATGGTGGGGCAGGAGGGGTGGGCTTTATACTGCAGTTTACAAGGGGGAGCCAGGTCAGAAACTGGGTTTTAGATGAGGTGGGACTCTTAATGAAGCCACTCCAGTCTGCAAAGCTCGTTCTTCTTACATGACAAATAGTTCACACAATCTATCCTAGTGTTAGCACAGGAGCTGGGAGGGTCTGTCCAGAGCTAGCTGGCAGCTTTGCCATCCAGGAGACAGAACAAGTAATACACTGTGGTAGGTGGAGAAGTGGCTTCTCCACATGGACAGACTGGACAAAAAGGCTGGGGTTGGGAGGCGTGGGAGTGCAGATAGGAAGAGCAGGCCTTGGTTATCCACTCACCCTCCTGCCCCTGCTGTTCCACCAGCACCCTTCACTTTCTTCCTGGCCTCAAACTTTTTTAACCTCTGAGCTAACATGGCTCCTGGCTCTAGCAAAGGCTGGGTGTATTTATTGTGTTGTGATATTTTTAACATTCTGTGACTTCATGCTAGACACAAGGGGTTTTTGTAAAATGGATTTTAAACCTTTTTTGTAGGAATGTTTAAATCCGAAGCTGTCTCTGAACTGGTTGTGTTACACCTGAATGTCAGTAAAGCTATTCCAGTTTCATACACATGGTGTCGTGTTTCATTTTTATTCTTTTATCTGTTTCAATAAGATCTGAGGTCTTTGGTCTGGCCAGACTGCCTGCCTGGAGATTTCTCAGCATTCCTTATTCCAGCTACCAAAAAGGGAGCACCTTTGGTGGTGGTCAGTACAGTGTCAGGGAGGGGATGAACATTCCAGACTACGTAGTTTAATTAGCTGAGGGGGAAAGTGCATTTTTAAAGTATTTATATGTCACTTACTGCTATTTTATATTAATTCTCGGTCCCAGCTTACAACTTGAGGGGTATGTGTTGCCAAAGCAAAACCCTTAGGTTATTCCAGGGTATGTCCCATAAACGTGTGAAGCAAAAGCACAGAGAAGTGTGTGTGTGTATATATATATATATGATGATAATGTGTGATATACACGTGCAGCATATCCATGGGTCTGCAGCATGGCATGGGACAGGTTGGGGTTGGAGCCAGGATGCCAAGTGTACCTCCTCCCTACAGCATGTTCACCCTAACAAAGGATGTTTACACTCTAAGTAATTCTACCCCAGGGAAGCAGTACTTTGTCTCTACTTACTTGCTACACTAAAGTCTAGCACCATAGCATGCACTGCCTTAAGCAACTGGGACACACCAATACTCCCAGACATTTTCAGCTTTTAACACTCAACCACGTTGCTCAATGCCCCATCCAAACTGGCCTTGGACACTTCCAGGGATGGGGCATTCACAACTCTGGGCAACCTGTGACAATTTCACCCTCATGATAAAAAATGTCTAATGTTCAACCTGTCTACCTTCTTCCAGCTCGAAAGTGTTGCCCCCTAGCCTGTCACTGCAGACCCTGGTAAAGTCTTTCTCCATGCCCCCTTTACATACCGAAAGGCCAGAATAAGGTCTCCCTGGAGCTTTCTTGTTCTCCAGGCTGAACAGTCCCAGCTCTCTCAGTTTCTTCATAGGAGAGGTGTTCCAGTCCTCCGACAGTACAGCCTTTTCTCTACCACCCATATTAACTATCCCAGAGCTGGTCTGAAACACCTGCAAACCAGCCCCGTTCTGATACCAACTTGTCAAATCTCACTGACCTGCTGTGAAGTGCTTTACTACACTGCCCTATCAGTCCTCACTCACTGCATACCATCTAAAATAAATGCTGTTACTCATCTTTAGACCTGCTGCCACTTCCTTCTCCATGTATTATGGTTTCATAATTGTGAATGGCACAGGAGTCAGCTTTAAAAAAAAAGCTTTTATTTTAGTGCATCTCCTCACTGAGGCTCATTACCAACAGAAAAATCCAAAGAGATGGTCCTTGGACTCTTGGCAAGCCCCTATCAAGCCTCCTGCCTATGGGAGAGGAATCCCCCCTCCAGGCAGGTACACGAAGCCCAGAACAGCAGTGCAGGTATCTGCTTTCCCAGCTATAGCCTGGTCACTCCATAGGCACAGAGTCCAGCTCATTGAGGAAGCGCTGACACTTTCCCATCAGGATCTTGATGGCTTCACTCACCAGCACATCTGGAGGCAAAATACCCGTCGACTCCACTGAAACTGCACAGAGACACAAGTCAGCACAGCCACAAGGCAGCCTCAGCCTGCACCTGGCTCCAGGCTTCTGTCCCTCGCCTTCCCTTACACCTCACTGCAACAAGCCAGACCTTCACAGCCAGAGAAGCAGCTACATTTGCTAGCAGGAAGCACCAAGAGATTCAATCCCAAAGCAAGTAGTTACCCACTGGATTCTGATGTATGGATGCTGATGCTGGGGGTGGGGAGAGGCACAGAGCCAGCCGTATGTGCTGGCCAGTCTCTGCTTGTTCACACAAACCACAGCAGGACTCTGTGGAAAACAGGGCACTTACAGATGTAATGGTTCCGTACTCTTGCCAGGCGCACAAGGTTTTTCAAACCCTCATGACGGAAAACTTCTCTGCTGAATGTGTCCAACCGTGCATTAGCTACTCTTGCCACCTTTTTCCCTAGAGGGAAAAAGATGAAATGAGATGGGCAAATTGCAGCAGGTGGGTGCTTTACGGTCACAGCAGGTGCTTACCCCTCAAACAGGCACTTCCCCATCACCAAAGGCAGGGAAGCCACCAATAAAAAGAATTAGCATATACCCAACATGAAACTCCAGCCTAGCAGAACTAACCCAAACATAAAGCCTGCATGCACCCCTGGAAGGACACAAGAAGTCTCCTCCACATTCAGCTGCTGGAAAGAGCAAGCTCACTACCCAGTGTTACAAATGAACAGCACTGGAAGCAGCAGTCAGCAGCTGCAGAGCTCTGTGGACAGGTATCCAATGCCTTAGCATTTCAGGGACATCCCAGTTCATAACCCAACACATCTACACGGGGCAGCCGCTCATCCATAAAACCAGGCTCAGAAGAGCATGAACCATTGATCAGCAAGGCAACATCACAATGTAGTTTTGTCTCTACAAAGTTTGGCTCTAATCTCAAATCAGTCTCTACTAAAGCTTGCAAGGAACAAGGCAGGAAAAAAGTACCATTGATATTCTGGATCTCAATGACTCCAGGAGAAAAGCACTTCTGCAACATCTCAGCTGCCTCATCCTCAATAGGCTGCAGGAGAGTAATGTCAGGTAGCAGTCGATAGCTGGCTGTGGCCACGGGAGAAAACTTGGCATGATCCTTACCTGTATGAAGAGTTAAGAGTCAAGGATGAGAGTAGGCCTCAGGGAACAAAGATGCCAGGGCCTAAAGTTCCAGGGGAAAAGCCAGTTCTCTACCCTTCCCCATCACACAGCAGTGCCCTAGTCCAAGCACTCAGATTCCTTGTCCCGCTGCCCCAGGAGCCACAACTCACCTATGCCCTTGACACAGTGCATAAGCACATCTATTTCCTGTCCGGGTCGCAACAGTGCAATGAGGATGTCATCATGAACAGGTCGGAAGTCAGCATCTGGAAAAAGGTCTGTCTGATTCCCCAAGGGCACCCATGTCATGTGTTTACTGTACACTGCAAAGAGAAGCCACAAGCATCAGCCAGCTGCTGCCTCAAAGCAAGTCACTCACCTGTACAGGACTGGAGACAGCAAAAAGTAAGTTTAGCAGAACAGAATCAACTTTCTCCCTGTGAGCACACAGGGCTGAGAGAAAAGCCCAAATCCTGTCTTCCAGGACCAAAAAAGAGAAAAAACCAGCACCTATTTTTAGGAGAAATCTCACCTTTGTGATTGAAATATAGTTCATCGGGATCAGATGATTCCTTGGCGGCCTGAGGGTTCCGTTTGCATTTGATTTTCAGCTGAAACTGCAGAGTATCAATTTCTGTGCCTTCTTGATCTCCTGGGAAGAAGCACGTGAAATTACACTTCTGCTCAGTTTACATGACCATGATTTCCTACTTTGAGGAATATTTCTATTCTATCCAAGAGTCTCACCTTGGTTTCTGTACTCGAAGAGACGAGGGTCAGCTCGGATAGGGATGAGGCCCAACCGATGAGCCAGAATTTCATCCTGCACAATGGATGTGTTGTTGTACACAAAGACCTTCTCTACAGCCATCGTTGGCACCTCAGGGAGACAAGAGATCAAGTCAGCCTAAGACAACAGCTGAACTACATGACAAGAGATTATCCAACTCAAGTGTCCCTACTCTCCTACAAATAACTGCCATGCAGACTATTTTCAGTGGTATTTCTGCCAAATCAGGCTATGCAACATACCCTTACACTCCATCTACTCCCATGCCCATTTTTTTTAACAATCAATCACAAGAGGTGAAGGGCGGGAGAAAGCTCCTCAACCTTTTAGTACTTGGCAGCATTATGTGGCTTTTGTTGGGCCGGCAACACAATTGTGTCGAAAAGGCTGACCCGCAGACGCTACCAACCGCATCCTTAAGAGCAGCAGGCGGTACTGCCCGTGCTGCTAAAGCCCTAATTCTCTCTGGGCTTCTGGCACACGAGCGGAACCTGTGCTTCTCTTCCAAACCCCGCAGCTGTCCGCAAGGGCTGACACAAGGCTGAACGTTCCCCGCTCCCTGTTAAGAAAGTCTTAAGCCGGCACCCCCAGGTGAGCACCCCCGGAGCAGCGGTACCTCGGCGAGCAGGATGCGGCGGAAGGCATTGGCGATAGCGGCGTCGATGCCCACCATGTCGAACTCCAGGGTGTCCTCTTCCTCACGGATCACGTCCACGCGGAACGCCTGCGGGAGCCGCGCACCGCGGGTCACGCCGGCCGCGGGGCCCGATCCCCGCACACCCACAGCCCCGGCCGCCGGCGCCGCTCACCCACCTCCTCGAAGCGCCGCTGGTCCCAGGCGTCCTCGTAGCCGGGGTAATTGCCGGGGAAGTCGGTGGTGTGGACCTGCGAGGAGAGAGCACAGGCGGGGCCGTGAGCGGATGCGGCCGCCGGCCGCCCCCCGTCCCTGCCCGCCGGGCTCGCTCACGTTGCGGACGCCGAACTCGCCCAGCACCACGCGGTCCCGCATCTCGTCCGCGCCCCGCCGGGCCGCCATGGGTGCGATGGGCGGCGCTCCCGGGCGCTGGGAGTCGCTCCACGGCCGCCGTCACATCCGGCTCCCTCCCATCCGGGCCAGCGCGGCGGGGCCGGGACGGGCACTATGGCCGCGCTGGGGGCGGCCGGCGGCGGCAGGAGCGGCGCCCCCGCCGCCGAATGGGGCGGCTTCGAGGACAACATGCAGGTGGGGCTGGGCCGCGGGCGGTGCCGGGGCGGCGGGGCCGGGCCGGGCCGGGCCGGGCCGAGCGGGTGCTGACGCCGAGTCTGCCCCGGCGCAGGGTGGCGGCTCCGCCGTCATCGACATGGAGAACATGGACGACACGTCGGGCTCCAGCTTCGAGGACATGGGGGAGATGCACCAGCGCATGAAGGAGGAGGAGGAGGAGGAGGCGGAGGGCGAGGCGGGCGCCGGCGAGGAGGAGGACGGAGAGTTCCTGGGCATGAAGGGGCTGCGGGGGCAGCTGGGCCGGCAGGTCGCTGACCAGGTGAGCGCTGTCCCCTGGCCGGCCCCGGCCCCGGGGTGCCTGCCTGCCCGCCCGGCCGCTGCCCGCTCCCTTCTCTCCGCAGATGTGGCAGGTGGGGAAGAGACAAGCCTCCAGGGCCTTCAGCCTCTACGCCAACATCGACATCCTCCGGCCCTACTTCGATGTGGAGCCCGTCCAAGTGCGAGCCAGGTGGGCAGCCCCCGGCGCGGGGCACGGGGAGCCAGCGGCTCCGTGCCTGCAGGAGGCTGGCTCTCAGCTCCGAGAGAACGAGCAGAAGTGGGCTGTCAGCCCTGCGGGAAGACTCACGTATGGGGAAACACACTGTGCGTTGTCCCGCTCGCCTTAGTGAGGTCCCGTGGTTGGGCTGGCAGCCCTGTCACCCAGCATTGCTGCTCAGGGCAGGAGAAGGGGCTCTTTTCGTGCTTGGCTACCTTATGTGACTTCTATTGGGTTTGCAACACAGTTGTGTCCAACAAGACAAAGTTTTGTGAGCCTTTATGAGGAAAGTTATCTTTCCTTCCTGCTGTTCTGTCAATGATCTCTCATCCCTGAGTGGATGCCTAAGCATTTTCATTGAATCTGCCCCTCCACAGCAAAGTTAGCCCACTGACAGTAAGGTTTTTCTTCTTTAGTGTCCTTGACTCACCCTTTAGAAAGAATCTCTGTCCCCCAAGGCTTGTCAACACAACAGCAAACACTGGTAATGGGTGTATAGGATCTTTTACTTATGAAGCATTTTGTTAACCATTCTGTTGTCCTTCCTGCTCCTGTTGTCTTTCCCTGCTTTCCTGTAATGCAGACTGTTGGAGTCCATGATTCCTGTGAAGATGATTAATTTCCCACAGGTGAGTTCCCTTTTGCTGAATCAGACTCTATGGCCAAGTGACTGTCCCACAGACACCTTGTAAAACTGTAATAGTCCATGTTATTAAGGACTGAGTTTGTTAGGTGTTCATCTCCCTGAAAATGTTGATGATTCCTTTCCATGGTTGTTCCAAACCTCAGTGTGCTCTCACCTAACCTCAGGTGATAACCTGAATGATAAACTCCATCCAGTGCACTTCTCACATCGCTTGTGGTGGGGACCCTGGTGTTCAGGGGCTCCAACCAAAGTTTCCCTCACCTGTCTCCTCCTGTAGAAGATTGCAGGCGAGCTGTACGGACCGCTCATGCTGGTTTTCACACTGGTGGCCATTCTTTTGCATGGAATGAAGACCTCAGACACCATCATTGTACGTCAGGTCTCAGTGATAAGTGGTGGTGTGACTGGGCTCTGGGTTGCTGTAGTGACACTAGAAAATGAGAGGAAAGCTCTTCTATAACTGAATAAGCACCTTGCTAAAAAGCAGATTGATTTGAGGAAGAACATGTTGGTTTGGGGGTGGGAGGAAGGACGCACCAGAAAGTCTTGACACTCTGCTGCTGGGAGAACTTGGGCTGTAGGTCCTGTGGCCCCCTGAATGCTGCTGGCCAGCTATTTGATAATGCCTGCAAAGGATCTGGGACTCTCAGGGATTAATTTGGGTGCTGGCAGGTCACTTCTTTGAGTTCTCCTCATCCTGACACTGTCTCCACAGAGGGAAGGCACACTGATGGGCACAGCCATTGGCACCTGCTTCGGTTACTGGCTGGGCATCTCATCTTTCATGTATTTCCTGGCATATCTGTGCAATGCCCAAATCACGATGGTGCAGATGCTGTCACTGTTGGTAGGTACTGATGGAGCTGCCCTGTGATGCACACTGGCTGCATGGTGTTCCAGAACAAGCTTTTCCCAGAGAACAGGAAAAGTCTTTGTAAATTGCTGGTCCCAGGTAACTGCACTGAGACAACCTGGAATTCCAGGATGTTCTTTTGAGCTGCCCCATCCCAGGCACAGTGGTAGTACAAAGAGGCAGTTCCTTTGTGCAGGTCTCCTGCTTTGCACTTCCTGATTTGAGAGCCTGGTGGTAAAAACCAGGAGACTCCAATTTCTCTGGGATTGGAGGATCTTTCCTCTGTTTCCCAAGCTGTCTCAATCTCTGATGTGCCTGTGAATCCTTCAGATTATCTGTGTGTGAGCTGCTGTTAAAGTTGTTGTTCTGGTTGACTGTTCGGCAGTGAATGAGTGGTTTGTGAGGCTTTGCCGTGGTGAAGTGTTGCAGGAATAGGCTGTTCGTGCTCTTGATCAGTGGCCCTTTGTGTGGGACTGGTCCTTGTAACATGGACATTTTTGTTTTGTCAGGGCTACGGTCTTTTCGGACACTGCATCACCCTCTTTGTCACCTATAATATCCACTTCCACTCCCTCTTCTATATCTTCTGGTTGGTTGTTGGTGGACTCTCTACACTACGAATGGTAAGGGACAGGCAGCCTGGGGTCCTCCTCTTCCTGGGACAAAAAAAGGGAGGGAAGTGTTTGCTTTCTGTTCCTTGGCCTGGTGGTTCATTTCACAGCCAGTCGAGCTGCTATGGAGAACAGCCCGATGCTCCTGCATAATTTGACCACTGGTGTATGGAGTTGCTGCTTGGATTAATATCCTCACCTATTCCAACAGCTGCAGGAGGTTTATTTACCTGAGCATCCTGCACTCTTGGCAAGACTGGGCAAGTTTCACCTACACAAAACAGTTTCAAATTGCTCTAAATTTGCTGGTGAAAACTGCGAAAAAGACTCAGTGCAGCCTTTCTGCAGATTCTCACTGCTTGACCTGTTCTTCTGTGTTCCTGACTGCAGTGCCAGAGGCTCTGGTGGCAGCTGCCTTCTCTGATCACCTCCTCCCTCCTAGGTTGCTGTGTTGGTGTCACGCACCGTGGGACATACCCAGCGGCTCATCCTGTGTGGGACTCTTGCTGCTCTGCATATGCTTTTCCTCCTCTATCTGCACTTTGCTTATCACAAGGTGGTAGAAGGTAAGCAAGGGAGATATGAAGACATCCTGTTAGATCTGGGGGAAGACAAGTTGTCTTTTATCTCTCTGAAAGAAAGAATGGACAGTTTGAATCGGTCCTGAGGGCATCTGTGCCAGTTTCCAACTCTAAAATGACTGCCACTAGCTTTTCTAGAAGAAGCTGTTCAAGTAGGGCAGCAGGTAAACATGGGGGTAGTTACTGTGCACTGAGTTTTAGCACTTAAGGCCCAATTAGTGAGGCAGGACCCTTGTTATTTCCCCACAAGTGAAGTGTAACAGCAGTGACTGTTCTTGCATGCAGATGTCCAGCCCCTTCCAGAATATTGTTGAAGTCAGGTTGCTTTTCTCTGATCAGGAAATGTGTCATGAGTGTTTTTCCTTCTTTGTTCAACACCTTTTTTTATCTTGTGTTGTATAGCACAGATAGCAGAAGCTGTATCTTCCCCAGCTGGTACTGTTAACCAGGCCATGCATGTTCAGGTCCTCCTTCCACGTCTCTTCTTGTTTTCTCCTAACAAAGTCTCAACCTCCTTAAAAAAAAACAAAACCAAAATTCTTCTCCCACCGCATCTCTAGAGAGTTTCCAGATCCCTAAATACGCAACTCTGCAAGTCTCTCTATGAGTTTAGGCAGCCAGACCCATCGTGATCTTTCTGATAAATCTGCATAATTAGGGGTTATACATAGCATTACAAGTCCTTTTAGATATAAATCTTGTTCTTTCCTGAATCTGTTCTTACGGCATAGGTTCTGATCTGCAGCTTTTTGGCAGAGAAATAGAATAAAATATACTCCAAGCAATTTCCTTCAAAGCACTCCAAAACTGATTATCAGTCTTAAGAGGGTAGTTGACAGAGAGACTTGAGGACATTTGCATCGGTCTGTGTATTTCCTGCCAAGCATGGTCTGTTTGCACTGCAGTGACAAAAATTCCACATTGCATCCCAGCTGCAGCTCCTGATTTGAGTCTGCAAGTGTATCTCAGGATGAAAGCAAACAGAGAATCTTGGTCTAAGAGCAAGATCTGTGGTAGGATGAAGTAGGAACAGGATTTTATCAATTTCCCTCAGCAGAGCAACATCTCTGACAGTACCTGCATTCAGGGGACTGGATCTGACACCCTCAAAGCAAAAGGATCTGTGTTCCTCTTGGGAACATGCACAAGCTCTTCCTGCCCTGAGCACAAGCTCTGGTGTGTACTCTGTGTCTCTGGATGGAAGTGTTTACTCCTGTTCAGTCTTTGGGGCTAGATGTCTCCTCCCATTGCCTGCAAGTGCTTCACCTGTTCTGGGCCCTGCCACCATCAACCACTACCTGGACAGAGAAAAAAGCAAGAAGAAATGTGCTATCTGCTATCATCTGAACTAACTCTTGCCTCTCTCCCCTTTTTTTTTGTTCCTGCAGGTATCCTGGACACATTGGAAGGACCCAACATGCCACCCTTTCAAAGAGTTGCCCGAGACATTCCAGTTGTTTCTAATGCTGTATTGAACACAACAGCCAAAGCCATTGCATTGACCCTGTAGTTTTACAGACTTGGACTTGCTTCCTTCACTACTTTTGGGGCTGCATAGGGCCACAGTAACCTGCTGCCTCTTAGGAACAGGACAGAACAGCAAGAAGACAACTTGGTTTTGTTTTCCTGGACCTGTCCTCTGCGTTACGGTTTTGGGCAGCTGAGTGGACTCAGCTGAGGTGAGTCGCACCTCAGTGACTCAGAAGATCTACACTCTTCCCCCATCCAGGTCTGGGCTGTCTTGAGTAGAGTGGTTCTGTTGCCTGCATGTTTAGCTGGGATTTCCCAGCGCAGTTTGTCCCTTAGCCCTCTTTCTGCTTGCTGATGTAACTCCAGGAGTATCTGCCCTGTTCCTGTCCTGAAGAGGGAAGAATTAAATTGATGTTGGTGCTGAGTGATGTCTTATGCTTGAGCCTGCTTGTTTAATGGGAGTGTGATGGTTGGGTCTCTGCACCTTCATCTGTCCTGCCCTAGACTCAAAGGGGGATTCTTTGCAATTTTCTGCTGTCCTTCTTCAAATGTTCTGTGACACATGGCCTGTTTGGGGCACTTTTTTCAAAGGCACAGTAGTTCAAAAGGTGCAGGAACTTCACTTTCTCTGGCAATTTTCAATTTTCAGCATAGTGTTTAACCACATGCTCTTTCTTGTCATGTGCCATGTTGATCCCTCTCTCTTCACTTGGTCGAAGCTGCTGTCTCACCTCACCATCCCTTCTGCTGCGTATGTCAGAAATGTATCTGTCCCCATGCTTTCACAGTACCTCTTGTTCTTACTGCCCTTCTGCCCATGTTGCTCTGTGGGACATGCAGGAGCAGCATGTTTGTGCATGGTCTTCAGTGGATATTTCTGTTAGGAGGCCAGTTCAGCCCACCCTTGTGCTGCTGACCTTCATGTCTCCCAGCCATGGGACTGTCACCTCTGGGCATTTAACAAAGGGAGAAATAGGGGAGTGTGCAATGGAAATAGAGTTGGCATATTAATCTCCAGTGTATTGATGCAGGAAAGCTCCAGTAAGGCTGGGTAAGCAGAGCAGCCTAGGCTTACCTGCACTGCAGTAACTCACAACTGAGTAGTCCAGCCTTCCCTCACTGCTCTAACTTTTACTGGTCTGCGAGTGGAAGCTGTTAGCTGGTAACTGGCTTTCATATTTTCTCTCCCTGTAATTCGGGATGTCTGGGGGAGAGGAGCCACCCCTCAGAGAAGCTCATCTTTAAACTTGGGCAGAAAAACCCCAGGATGTTGCCCTTTCTTGGTGTACCCACAAGTGCACAAGGCAGACAGTGTGTCAGAACTGCACTCTTTGGTCCCTTGTTTATATTAATGGGAGAGGATGCAGCTGTAGTGGCATTCAGACTAGTGCCAAGGTGCAATGAAAGAGAGGAAGATAGTGCCAGCTACTGTAATCAGGCTGGTCATCTGCTTCAGTTGAAAAAAATGTCACTAGACAGGACTTGAGCATTTTCAGTCACAGACCTACTTTCCACTTAATATTTGCTTATTCCCACATTCATAATTTGTTCCCCTTTCAAGAGCAAAAAGCTTGTCTGCTAACAATCATATGCGTAACAGACAGGTTCCCTCACTCTCTTCTCTCCTCCTGACCCCCTTTCTTGGGAAACATTTTGGCTGAAGAACAGCACTCAGAGTAAGGTACTTGGGGGAGTTGTTAATTATTTGGGCTAGTAGTCTCCATGGGGTTTTTTGGACCAATTGAACCACTTTAAGCTCCTAGAATTTCTATTACTTTGAAACTTGACAAAATGGAAGTGTTAGTTTGTAATGCTGCTTCTGGTATTTCCCTCTTTATATCTCCATGGGAGGTTTGTTTCTAATTCCAAGTTCTTGCCCTGGCAGCCTAGAATGGATCTGTTTCTCTTGGTGGAAACTCTGCAAGTACAGGCAGGGGGGAGGAAAAGAGAAAGACAATTGTCACTGGAGTAAGTTCATCTGAGAAGAAAAAAATCATTCTGCACCAAACTTGTATCAGTGCTGATCTACAGACACAGTTGGAGAACAGCTGTGCTGCGTCCTGCGCTGAGCCACTCAGCTGAACCAGAGGGGTGAAGCTGTGCCCTGTGTTTTCACTCAAAGCACAGAGGAGAGCAGTAAGCAAGCTCCTCATGAGCAGTAAGCAAAGCTCCCTGAGCAGCTTGTGTGCTGTCAGCTGGGGACATGATCAGGGTGACAACCAACCACCCTCTTGGAACCTGTGGGGCTTGCTCTGCTCCAGTTCTTCAGCCCTGATTAATTCTCTGTGCAGCAGCAGCTGGAAGCTGAACTGTTCTGTACTGCCAGAAATTCAGTCCTCGGCTGAGAGCTTCAGCATTGCCTTTCACTGACAGAGAAGGACACGTTTTTTTCAGGGAAATGCATGCATGCTGCAGTTCCAGGGAGCATGCTGAGCACGCAGGCTTAATAAAGTCCTTGTGGGAGGGCATCTCAATGCTTACTCAAGTCCTCTAGCTATCAAAACAAGCCTTACAAACCCTATTGTGCTACACTATCTCTGCCTTTATTTCCTGCCACAGCTCTTGCAGCAAATCTCAAATAATTTTCTTTCTTCTCCCTTGCAGCAAATCTGAAATAACCCCCTCATCACTTCCCCCTTTTGAGTAAGGGTAGCTCTGTGTAAGCCCCTCTTTATTAAATATGGAATAAACATAAAAAGCTGTCAGATTGGAAAGAGGAAGCTGTATATTAAAGCTAAAAATGTATATTAAAACATCTATGATCCCCTCCTCTCCTATGCAGTACCTTGGAGTCCAACTCTTCTTACAGTCCATCCTTGTTGCACTGATGGTCACCTTAGTGATTTTGGGTTACAGGTAGGCTGTTTCTTCTCCCATTTGTTTTCCTTCCTGTGTCTACTCTCACTGTAGTTGCTATTCATCCACTGTTTTTCTCTGTTTATGTGTGAACTCTTAATGGCATCACTTTCATCACTACCTGCCCCAGCAGGTAAACAATAAATGACCTTCCTCATACCTGCTGGGTAACTGCACACGACAAGGGAGAAATATCTAGTTCTACACAAAATAGCATTGCCGAAGTCCCCTCTGCATAGCCCTGCATTAGATTTCGTGAGCCAAAGCTTAGGACCACTAGTTCCTGTGCCACTTCTTTCAATGAATAGAGCATAAAGTAGGTGGGACACTTGTCTCTTCAATGTGCTCTTGCTCCTGACAACAGGCAGTGAAGATGCACAAGGGCATCTTCATCAATGTTTCGGGACTGCTTCTGTTAATGGAAGTAGGACATGTCCCAGGGGCTCTCCTCCAAGCACCTCTCTAATAATAGTCTGTTTAAAAAGCATGGGTTGACTAGTGCCTGGAGGTAACTGAGAGGTGGGTTGCAGTGTAGCTTTCTAGTTGACCTGCATGCAGTAGGAGCAGCTGGGATTTTCTTGGCCACCCCCTGCCCACAACTCTGAAATCCAGCCTTTTGTCCCTCACCATCCTGCAATACATAGGATCCCCTTCTCACATGGGTCTTTTAATGTGACCTTAGAGATGAGCTGCTCCTTTTCTGAAAGCTACAGTACCACAGCTGTACCACAGCTGGATGCTTGCAGCTGCTGTTCATATCCCAGCACAGAGGAGTTGCCAGGCCAGTGGTCTGTTCTTGGTGTATCTTGCAGGAACAGTATCAAGGTCATGCATTTCTGTGCAACAGGGAAAGAAAGGGGGGTGTAGATACTCTAGAGAACAGCAATGGATTACTCAAAGGGTGTGGTGATACCTACATTGGGAGTTAGATGCTGCAGCCAAAGTCTTAAAGCTGCTGCTCCCCTTATCTCATTCAGGACCTAACATGCATCCTCAGCCCAGGTGGTCTGCTCCTCCATTTCAATGGAGGAGAAGTACTCCATATCCCCCTCCACACCCTATTTTTCTCTTCACTTTCCATCCCCTCTCCCGGGCCCTGGCCTGCAAACCAAGCAGAGGAGCCTGGGTTTGTCCCAGCGTTACCCACTGGGCTGGAATTCACTTGAGCACTGCTATATGCAGCAGCCAGATTAGTTATGTGCAGAAAGCTGCCTACTTAGGCGGTTTAACCTAATTTCCACATCACTGCCTTCCTTTTTCAGCTCAGTGAAGTTGAAAATGCAGGGGCCCTGCTTCCTATTTCTCTCCAAGTACAAGATTACTCAATGGTAAGAGAGGGGACAAATCCCTCTGATCTATACCTGTGAATTAGTAGGAGGTGGGGTGTGCCCTGCATACCTCAGGTCAGGCTGAGGGCACAGGCTGTGTGCTCAGTGATAAGGAAATTTGTGGCCCTTCCCGAACCCTCCAACTTTCACCTCCAAGCAGCTGCCTCCAAGCACCGGCTCTTGCAAGCTCTGGGCCATGAGGAGCAGCTCAGACTGACCTCGCCATTAAGTCATGGCTCGAGGTTTCAGGTTTAGCAGGTTTAAGCATTAAACGCCACCGAAGCCGTGGAACACCACAGTTCCTCAGACCAAGCACCCAGAGTGCGCCAGGGCCCAATGGCTTTGGCTCCTTCTCCAGGTGGGAGCGAGGCTGGCATGGAGAGCCCTTCCCAGGTGCTTCTCCCACCCTCCTGCACCCCCAGTGTCGGGAAGCCCCGCCGGCCCTGGCCCCGCCATCTCCTCAGGGCAGCGGCCGGGTGGCAGCGGGCGCTGCCGACGTCCCTCGCGGGCTTTGAGGGGCATCGGGGCCCAAGATGCCGGCGGGATGCCGGGGTGGGATGAGGGATGCCGGACCCCCTTCCACGCCTACTCCGTTCCGCGGGGAGGTGCTGGCCGGGCGGGGAGGAGGGCCCGGAGCGATGGCCGGGGGAAGGCGGGGCGGCCCGGCAGGTGCGGGCGGAGCGGGGCGGGGACCCGCGGGGCTGCCCGGCCCCCTCCCGGCGCTGCGGGGCGGCGCGACCCCGCGCCCCGGTGCGGATCAGCCCCCGCCGATGGCTGCCCTGGGTCCCGCCGCCCCGCCGGGCGGAGCGGGGCGGCTCGGCGGCCGCCGGTGAGGCAGCGCGGTGCCGCCCCCGGGGCCGCGGTGGGCCGGGCCGGGACTGCCCGGCAGCGGCGGCGGCAGCAGCGGCGGCGGCGCCCGCCCCGGCCCGCAGCGCGCAGCGCGGCTTCCCCCGGCGCCCGGGCGGCGCGGCCCCGGGATCGACGGCGCTCCGAGCCGGGGGAAGATGCTGCCGGGGTCCATCCAGATCTCCGGGGAGACGCTGTCGGGGGCGGAGATCCGGGACATCTGCGAGAGCCTGCGGGAGAACTCGGTGCGGCTGCTGTCGCTGCGGGGCTGCCAGCTCTCCGAGCGGGACTTCGGGCACGTCTGCCGCGGGGTGGCCGAGTCCCGCTCCCTCGCCCAGCTCAACCTCAACCTGGGCATCGTCTCCAACATTAACCGCGTCAAGCAGCTGGCTGAGGCCCTGAAGACGAACCGCTCCGTCCAGTCCCTCTTGTGAGTACAGCGGGGCGGGGGCTGCCGGGGGGGCCAAGGCCCCCTCCCGGGGGGGGACGGCTCTTTCGGGGGACTTGCAGCTCGGGGCCAGCCCCTGAAATTGAGTCTTGTCAGAGGGAAAATGCCCTTGACGCTGCGGAGGATAAGCCGCTGCCCGTCACCTGGCTGGGAGGGAGCCACCTCTGCTCCCGCCGGCTGGGCACGGCCCTGCCTCTCAGTCCCGGCCCTCCAGCCCCCGGTGGTGGGGCTGCCCCTTCACCGCTGGCATCCCCTGCACCCCTCGTCCCGGCCGGGAGAGGAGGGCCACCGTAGCGGCCAGCCGACCCTTGCGACAGAGGCTTCCCAGAGCTTTTTGCCCACTTAGGGTTAGTATTTGTCATCCACCTCATTTTGTCTGCTTCTTCCTCCCCGTCAGGTTAGTTAGCCCCAAGGAAAAAGGCTCCGTAGTAATTTTCCCTTTTACCTGCACAGCCTCCATGGGAGTCCCCTGACAGATGCAGGCTTGGCCCTCCTCAACCCTGCTCTCTCCATCCACCCCTCGCTGGTGGCTCTGGATCTAGGAGACTGCATGCTGGGTGATGAAGGCATCAACCTTATCTGTGGGCTCCTGCCGCCTGATGGGGCCAAGTCTGGTAAGCACCAGGGGCTGTGGGCTGCTCAATGACTGGTGGAGCTTTCACGTAGATCAGATGCATGCAGCAGTAAATCTTCAGCCCTGGAGGAGGCAGGCTCTATGGTTTGCCAGAGCTAAGGAATTTCTTTCCCCCAACTTAAGAAAAGCAGAAAAGCCAAGCAATAGAGGAGTGGTTCCCTTGGGCAGGTTTGGGCTTTCTGCTACTGATCTGTCCCACTGGCAATTTGGAGCTCAGGGACTAACAGGTTGCTTCTGGTTCATGTCAGCAGCGTTTGAAACTGGAGGAGAGGACAGCTTGGACTTTGAATTTATTATTTTGCATTTGTGTGTTGATAATGACCATAGATAATTATACTGTGTGCCCCTACCTCAGCACTTGGCTTTATTATCAGTGCCTGAGAGTTATCCCTGCTTGCAGGTACACTCCATGAGTGTGTAGTGGCATGGTCATATCCTTAGTGCCAAGACAGGTCTTTGCAGGGAATGATCATTGGTGGTGTGAGGCCAGTGACCCAGTCAAGCTGAGAGCTGGCATGTGCTGAGCTAATACCACTCCTTTCTTCTGATTCTCAAAGTGCCTTCCACTTTTTCCCAGCACCTCCTCCTCTGTGTGCACACAGTGCCACTGATGCTGTTATCTCTGCTGGCCACCCCTCTCAGGTGCAGGCTTCAGAGCCTACCGTCCCTGTTACCCTCTCTCCAGCCTGTCACCTCATGCCACTTCTTTGCCCAGTCAGTTGTCTCACACATCCCTTAGTTTCCACTGTGTTTGCTATTTAGGGTAAGCAGGACACAGGTTGGGTGAGCAGATAAATGGGGCAGCTGCAGCATGGATAAATGAAGGGCCACAGCTGAAGGCAGTGAAATATTTCACTGATCACTGAAATATGTGATGACACTTGTCAGAGCAAACCAAGCCCTTCTCTCTCTTCTCCAGGCCTCAAAGAGCTAACACTGAGCGCCAACCCAGGCATCACAAGCAAAGGCTGGGGACGCCTAGCCATTGCAGTGGCTCACAGCTCACAGCTCCGTGTGCTGAACCTGGACTACAACCCCCTAGGTAAGCTGGGGGCCGGGGAGGAGGAGCAGGGGATGCTGCACTCCTGCGTCTCAGCGTTTGTGCGATTTGCACCAGTGGGTGGCCAGGGACCAAGCTCTGGATAGGCAGTAGAGCATCAACAGTAGGATGGGGCAGTTCCTTGCATAGGTGCCCTCTGATCCCCAGCAGCAAGTTCACCCTGCCAGGCACCTTCAGCTGTACGGGAAGCCACCCTTACTGCTCTGCTTGTGTGAGGTGGCCACACGCCCTGCGGGGAGGTGCAGAAAGGAGGCTGTGCCTTGCCCACTCCACCGCCTTTGTTGTCACGTTTGACCCTCCATGTCTCCCTTGTTTCTGAAGCCCTGGGCACCGAAGCTGGCTTGGCAGATGCAGTATGTCCCTGTACTCCCCCCTTCATCTTCCTGGAGGAGCAGGGAGGAGGAGGAGGAGAGCCTGGCACTCGTTGCCATAGAAACAAACTCTCTCCCGCTCTGCTGCAAGGTGGTGAGGAGAAGATCGGGCCATGCCTCTCTGAGCATCAGGATGACACTCCCATCCTCAACCTGCCTGCAAGCAGAGCCTCTCTCAGGCCCTCTGTCTGACCAGGTACCTCCTCTTGGACAGGAAAAGCCCCAGGCTGTTACTTGACAGCAAGTCTGGGTTTTGTTCCAAGAGAGGTGTCACAGTTGTATGGCATCTTGGCACTCGACAGAGAATGTCAGAACATGCTGGAGTCTTGTCTCTTCACCAGCATCAATCTTTAATGCTCCTCATCCTGCTGCATCCCCCCTCAAAGACTACCCCCTTTCCAGGGAGGCAGTCTGTCACCTGGTGCAGAGTCCTCTCTCTGACTCCAGCCTTTCCCTAAACTGAAGTATTCAGCTCCTATTCTGTGTCTGGGATGCCTTACAGGGACTGTTAAAGGCCCTTGCCTCCTTGAGTAGGAAGGAGATTTGAGAAGATATGGTCCCTTGGGGAATAAAACCAATTTCACTGTGTTCCTTTGTGTTCCCCCTGAGAATCAGTGACTGCTCCCATAACCACAAAATGGTGCACCTTTCCTTGTCTCTCTTCTCAGTTAACAATGTTTTTTTCCACCATGAGGTAACAGATTTGGAAGGCTGTCTGATGGCAGAAATACTCCGAGGATGTTCCCATGACAGCCCCAGGCATATGAGGACATGTGGCATTACATGAGGGAAGGCAGGCACTGCTGACAGCCCTGGTTTGCTCCTCCCACAGGTGACCAGGTAGCTGGGATGCTCGCCGTCGCTGTGGCCTCCAGTCGAACCCTCGAAGTGCTGGACTTGGAGGGAACAGGACTTACCAACCAGTCAGCCCAGGTATGGGAGCCCACAGTTACTCTCCAGCATCACTGACCTCTCCAGGGTGCAGGTCTGGGAGGTCTGCAGAAGCCCCAGGACCCACACCAGCCTCCAACCACATGCACCCCCTTCCCTCCCTGCACCCAGGGGCGTTCTTGCTTTTCCCTGGCTGTTTTCTGGGAAAAAAAAAGGGGTTGGATTTTTGGCTGGGAATCAGAACTAAATCTCTGTGGACAAACACAGGCCAAGGCTCAGTTGCACAGACTCTCAGATCTCCAGCTTCCAGTGGTAAGAGGGAATGAGCCTGGATATGTGACAGCAACAGGGTGTAGAGCAGTCCCTTCTTCTTTAGATAGAGCCAGGAAATCCTATCTCAGCTCTTCCTACAGAAAGATGGGAAGTCCTCGGTCTCTCATAAAGCACGATGAAGGGAGATCAAGGCCAAGGGAAGGAAGAAGTAAGGAGAGGGGGGCTGGAGTTTGCAGGGAGACAAAGCACTGACACTTTCTGCTCAGCCTTTGTGCTGCTTGTCAGCCTGTTTATCTCACTCTCCCCTCAGACCTTGCTGGACATGGTAGAGAATTACCCCACAGCCCTACGGACACTCATCCTGGCGGAGAACAATATCAGTCCCGAGCTGCAGCAGCAGATCTCTGATCTTCTCTCAGAGGGTGAGGAAGAGGAGGAGACGGAGGCCCATGAAGTCACAGCCAGGGAGAAGAACCCCTGGATCTGCCAGAACAGTAAGAGCTCTGGGAGTTGGGCTGAGGGCAGGAACTGGGGTGTCTGGGGTATTTCCAGTGCCACTGGCCTCTTGCGGTGGGGTTGGTGAATGGGTCTGTCCCTTCTCCCCATGAACGGGAATACGTACAACCTCCATGGAATACATACGCCTCCAGGCGTGACCTTCATGTTAAACAGCGTTGGGCTGAGCCGCTCTTGGAAAGGCAGCCTCCAAGGACAATGCAGCTGCTGCAAAGAGTGGAAACGGTACCTCTGAGGCATTTTTCCTGATGCTGCAGGAACAAAATCTCAAAGTATTAAAACTCAAGGGCAGGAATATTAAAGATCTCAGGAGCCTTTGCCAGATATCCTAGCCAAAACTTGTGTCATTCCTCACTGTTTCCAGAACCTCCCTGCAGTCCACACAGCATCAGCTATTCCTATCTCTACGTCCCAAACATGTGAAGGGTTAGCCAGGTGCCACAGTCTGTCTGTTGCTTGTGATGGAAAAAAGATGTATTATGGATATAGCAGTAGCCTGTTCTGTGTAGTTTGCATATATGATACTGTATTTTGTCATGCCTGCCTTGTGATCCAGCTGGTTTGAGGGTTTGCTTTTTTAACCTTCATTTGTCCTTCACCTCTCACAATTCTCACATCAGACTACCAGCAGACAAGCACAACCAATCCTCTGAGCCTCAAAACATCTGGATCCTCATCTATTAAACCCATAAAAATAATTTAGTGACAGTTTGGCCAAGTTTTGGATCTAGTTTCCAGAAACTGATTCCTGAAATAGAGATCCCCTGCAATAGTTTTGAATGTGTAGGACTGCCACTAGAGACCTCCTCCCTCCCATCCAGGAAAAACCAGATCTTTTTTTCTGTTTAAAAAGGTTTCTGGATGGGAAACTGGTAGCCTGCTAAGTTTCTTACTTGCTATGCAGGCCCATCCTCCTTGCAGTTGATTCACTTGCTGTGGGGAGAGTCACAGTGTTCCTGGCTGGTGCTCTGAGCCATGGCAGAGCCAGCAAGCTGCCTTCACCTCCCCGAGGCAGGCAGGGGAGAACTGCACAAACCCTCCATTCATGCAGTGCAGAAAGTCAGTATTTCCAGGCCTCTGCTGCTGTAAAATGGCTGATTGCCCACGGCATTCCCTGCTCTTGGGAAGGCAACACCACCACCCTGCGTGGTGTTGGTTGGCTTGCAGCCTAAAGCCTGCCCCACCTGGACACTGTCTCTCTAGCTGAAAAACACTCGATGAGTGCACATTTAAAGGTCTGTGCAGGACTGGGTAAGGGCACGGCTGGGCCAGCACAACCAGGATCACCTGCGTCTCAGGGGCACTCAGACTCGATGTTCCTCTGGCCTCTTGCTACTGTCTCTGCTTTCTCCCCCTCCCCAAAAATCGATTCTGTTCTGCTGTGTGGCCAGAGTAGGCCTAGTTCGTACTTAATCTCACACTTCTCTCAGCAGTTCTCTTCCCACCCTGCGGTGTTTTAATTCCTCATCCTCACCTCTGGATCTGGAGCACAGCCCTGCGCTCTCTGGCAGCCCGAATGGCTCATGGTTTTCTCCCTCTCTCGACACAGATTCCAGCTCCCAGATGGTCCTGATGACGTCAGGCCTCGGTGACAGCCTCTTAGCAGAAACAGAAATGTAGCTGGGCTACCCTGCCTGCTTCTGCCGAGAAGAGCACCGTGCCCGCCGGGGCAGCGTGCACCCGCCAGCCCCAGCCTCCCGTGGGCTCCCCAGCCGTCTTCTCACACATTTCACCTCCTGTTGATGCCTCCCTCGGCTCTCTGAGCGCAGGAGCCCGGTCCGAGCGAATCTCCACACACGTCTCTGTGTCGTCACACGCCTCGTCGGCCGCTTGTGATTGTCCCCGTCGCCGCATGTGTAGCTCACGCCGCCCTGCCACCCCCACGCCCGGCTGCGCCCGCAGGGCGTAGGCTGTATTTATTCAGATGTGTATAAGAGATGTCCTTTCTATCGCTTATACTGCTGTCGCGATGAGACTTATAAAGGTCACAGATGTGGTGGCACCACTCGGGAGCGTCCGCCTCCGCCACTGTGCGACCCCGAGAGGGCGGGCGCCGGCAGGTATCGGCAGGTACGGGCAGGGACCGGCGGGTATGGGCAGGGATCGGCAGATACGGGCAGGGTCTGGTAGATGCCGACAGTACCGGCAGGGACGGGCAGGTGCCAGGCGCGGGCAGGCGCTGTGGGCCCGTCCAGGCCAGGGACGGGCAGGAGCCGCGGGCCCGGAGCGCCGGCAGGGGGCGCCAGCCCCTCGCCTGCCGCCTCACGGCTCCTCCTGCGCCTCCCGAGGCTCCACTCGGGCCCGGCCCTGGGGACAGGTCGATGACAGCCCGATTTTCTGTCCCCCAGGCCCTCTCTCGGGCCAGGAGGAAGCGGGCTGGGTTAATCTGGCTCTGCAGGGAGCTTGGCACTAGCCGTGTACGCCCTGATGAACGTGGGTTGCGCTGCTTGGCCAAGCGTCCCTTGACGACAAAGGAAGATCGTGTTTCAAGGCTCAAATTAGGCTAGAAGATTAAATTGTGGCAGCAGCTGCTTCTCAAGGGAACAAGGAATAAAATCATTAATTACAGGGACAAAGAAACAAGACATTCTTTCCAGTGTTAGGCTTTGCATACAGCCAGGTCAGAAAGGCACAGGCAGGGTAACTTAGGAGATGGAGGAAAATTCATCACAGCCCTCTGACCTCTGCAGCACCTTTCAACGTGAAAAGGAAACACTTCCAAATGTCTGTATCAGCATCCTGCAGGAACTCTGTGTCTCATGTTTGGAGGGCTTCCTGTCTGGGGTATGCCCAATCACCCCCTATCCCCCCCCACAGAATACTGACTCTAGAATTATAAACCTCTTAGAAACTCCAGCAAGGGGGTATGTTACATGGTCCCATGTCACTACTCAGTTTCTGAAGTGGGGAAGTGATACTTTCAGATGACTCCAAGAGCTGGGACTCCAAGAAAACCAACAACTATCAAAAGGATTAGCTACACCTTATCCTACACTACATCAGCATGTGGAGGTCTACCAAGACAGATCAGCCAGGATAGCCAGCAAAATATGTGAAATGGGGTAGGCAGAATCTTACAAGTAACACTGAGGGGTGCTTTCAGCACCAGCTTACAGGTCACAGGATCACTCTCCCTGGAAGAGACAATGGGTGGCATACACAGTTCAACAAACTTGGGACAGTGTACCATGAGTAGCTCTGCACCCTCACATGCTCAGGCTCGGTCCAGTCCAGGTCTTATCTAGCATCAAGTACAATATAGCCATTGCCATCTACTTTTAAAATAGTTTATTTCTGGTCTTAAAATATACATCAGTTTGAAAATCTCAGAAAAAAACATATTAGTTACAGATTAACAGTCTGGAGTTGGGACACCGGAAGTGGGATGAGCTCAAAGCCCCAGAGCCAATACTGCTGGAGGTGGGCAGGAGTGCAGAGGACACAATGTCCACAGGGAAAGAGAGAGCTCTGCTGCTTGAGGCCACCATTCACCCTCAACCTCTGCCAGCACCCTAATGCTGCAAAGCACAAGTGTCTGGTGAGGCACTGGGCATCTCTTTGCCACCCCTCCACTTCTTCATTGTTTTGCTTTTCAGTCTACTTTGACCAAAAGCAGAGGGAGGCTGGCTCTGTTCAGCACCATCAGCACCAGCTATCTCAGCAAAAGAGTTTTGTCCACTGACCAGCACACCGGGATTCAGGGGAGATGGGGCTGAGTCCTGAGGGGCAATGCCACCCTCACTGCAGGCCACCAGCAGCCTCAGAGCCAGAGCAGCTCACTCAGTGAGCACCCAACCCCAGGTGATATCAGTGAGGCAGGACCTGGCAGCTGCTGCAGATGCAAACCCTCAGCAATGCTGCAGAAGAACAAAAGAAATGCAGCAGTGGAGTGGCTGATGGCAGTAAACACAAGAACTCCCCGATCCCCCACAACTGGGAAAGGGGAGATAAATACTCTGCAGGCTCAGAGGAGGCTCCCACTCTCAGCACCAGCCTGTCTGCACAGCGAAACACTGCAGTGAAATACTGAGTCCCACCTCCCCACCAGATGGTGGCATCCAGCTCCACACCTGCTCCAGGTGAGAAACAAGGTGAATGTGTAGGCAGCAGCTCTACCCAGAGTACATAAAACAACCTACACAGCTGCCAGAGAGGCCTGCAGCTCCCTTTCACTGGCCCTGAAGCTTCCAGGCTCAAGCTGAAGCCCTGGCTGGCTCCAGCTACAAGCTGCAAGCCCTTTGCAGAGACAGGGGTTTGGGGAGGGGAGCAGAGCCCCCAGGCAGCTCTTCGCTGCAAATCTTGATGTAAGCATATGAACAGATGCTCCCTCCTGGAGAGAAGGATGCTCTCCTCCAGCCCAATGAAGAGCCCGCATGGTGTAGGGTGGGAGGACAACACAAACCCAACTCAAAAACCAGACAGCAGGCTGAGGGCAGGGTTTGAAGGGGGTATGGTGAAGGGAACTGGGCTGTTCTCTGCCCCGCACCCCTGTGGAAGCCAAAAAACACCAGACAGACAAGGGCACAGGACAAAATTTAAACAGGAGGCCTGGGCTTCGTAAGCCCTCAAAAAAATACTTACATCTACAGACCTCTCCCTTTCCCTCCCCCCCAACAAGACACTGAGCACACAAGACTGAGAAGAAAAGTCACACAATATCACACTACGCTAGGAAAAACACGCAGAGAGCCCTACCCAGAAAGGGAGGCCCCAGAGAGGCACCAGAGCCTGGAGCCCCCCAGAGAAAGGGGTGTGCAAGGAGACCCTGGTGAAGGGCTGCTGCCGAGCCATGAGGTAGTGCATCTGCAGGGAGCAGCTCCTTAGCATGCTGCCCTTGCATCCCTGCTGGCCCTGCACCAAGCCCTGCCCAGAAAAGCCCAGTAGCATCCTTCACGCCTTCCTTGCCCAGGGCAAGACCTTGTTCTTGAGACTGGAGGGGTTTCTGCAGGCTGGAGGCCAGGATCAGAGGGAAGCGCAGCTCTGATAGCTGAGACTCCTCAACACACCCTCAGTGCAGGCATCAGACCGGCTGCCAACGGCTGTGTCTGTTTATGCAGGGTGGGGAAAAGGAAAAACAATACACCCCAAAACCAAAGGCTTAGAAAGAAAAAAGAAGCCCACCCAAGAGCAAAGCATCAGCACCGTTCAAACAAAACAACAGCACAGAGAGCAGGGGAAGAGGTGTGAGGGAGGAGACACACAAACAAAAACACCAGTGCCCAGCAGGCACTGCCTCCCCGAACCACCCCAGCAGGCAGCACCCGTGCCCCACACCACAGCACGAGCACCTGTGCATTGCCTCAGTGGGGACCAGGTGCTGAGCCCAATGCTGGAGACATGCAACAGCGACCTGCAGAGGCAGATTCTGGGGAACCATCCAGTGGGCAGCTGGGGAAAACAAAACCCAGCAGGAAAATGAGACACCAGCAATCCCAGCAAATCCCCACGGCACACAGCCATCCGCTGGGAGAGTCCTCGTGCCCCCCTCACAGCCCCTGGGGCTCCCAGGGAATCAGACACCACCACACAGGCACTCTGCCCTGTTGGCACAAGTTAAAAGAGAGCAGAGCAGCTGCGGGGAAACAGCACGAGAGCACCCAGGGCCTCAGGTACCTGAGTGGGAAGGGGGATGAGAGCAAAAAGAGGCACAGGCACCAGGATGAGGGGTACCAAGAACTAGCTCTGGTACAGGCACCAGTGTGAGGCTGTGAAGAGAGCTGCGAGTGTGTCGGGGCAGTGGGTGTGCTTCTGCACACTGTGTGCTAGTACTGTGGGTCTGAGTTGCCAGGGAAGGGAGACCCCAGCTCTTTCAGGTAGCACGAGAATAAATACAAAATCTCAGAGCAGATTTCCCCCGGGTAGTAGGGTACTAAAGGAGGCTTCTCCCTCAGGTGGACTGATGGAGGCATCCCACAGCTCTGCAGTGTGTGGCTGCTTCTAGCTCTGCCTCAGCTGAGAAGGTTGCCCTGTTCCTGGGCCTGTGTCAGACTGTCTTTGCGATGTAAGTGGTGCACCCCCATCCTCTTGGGGCTGCGGTGTGGCCGACTGAAAGGAGGCTTGACCCTGCCTTCTCCACTTTCCTCTTGGGCACCTCCTTGGTTGCTCTCCTTGTTTCCCTGGAGCAGCATTTCTCTCTCCTCAGCTGGGCTCTCAGGCAAGCCAAGATCTACATAGTCCTTGTGCTTCTCTGGTGAGGGGCTTTCAGGCTCAGCAGTGCCTCCACTGCTTTCATGCAACAGCTTCTGGGCTTCATCCTGGGAGAAATCTGTACCATAGTCTGAGGAGAAATGGCTCCTGCGGGCTCTGGACTCGGTGCTGTCTGTGTCCAAGCTTGAGTCCCGGCTCACGGTCCAGCTGCAGCTCTGAGCAGACTCCTCACCATCCGAGTAAGCTGAGGCTGCCCTACCCAGCTCCTGCATGGAGCGGCTGAACCTCTTCTGGAGCTCTGGGGCTGTGTCACGGCTGAAAGCCGTGCGGTTCATCAGCACTCGCTCTGAGGTGGGGGGTGCCTTATCCACAAACATACGCTGCCAGTTAGCCAGCAGGTCCTCCTCAGAGCTAGCAGAGCTGGCAAAGGCGCTAGGGATTTGGGGAGGGCTGCTGAATGGGCTGCTCTGGGAAGAGCCGTGAGCCCTGGCTGCTTTGGGGGACTGCTGACAGGAACAGCTGGAGGCTGAACGGCGCCCTTCTGAAGCAGGGCTGCTGGGGAGTGTCCGGTGCCTGTCGCAGCTCTCATCTTCGCTCTGTACCAGGCTGAGGGAGATGGCCTGGCGCGTAGCATATGTACAGTTGGGCAGGGGGCTGTTCTTTGGGATCCTTACCTTGTCCTCAGAGAACTCAATCACTTTGCGCCCTGGGTACATAGGATGGGGAGGTGAGGGAGTAGGGTATGGGCTTAGCTTCTCAAAGGCAGGCACCTCCTCAGGCACACTTTCCGCACTACTCTGCGGCTTGCAGCCGCCATTCTGCTGTTTCCCCGCATCTCCTCCCTCCTTCCCCATCTGCCCTGCGCTGTTGCAGGCACCAGGAAGGGCTCCGCTCATGTCCACATGCACAAAGACATCCTCAGCCATGGGACAGTTGCCACTGCTAGACTTGGCTGAATTCAGAACCAGAGATTCTGGTTTCTCCAAGACTCTGGCGATGACAGAGGTGGGCACAACATCAGATGGAGCCAAGGTGTGGGCTGCCTCTTGGCCAGGGCCTGCAGACTCCTGAGTGCTGTGCAAATGCTTATTCACCATGTCCTG
This sequence comes from Lycocorax pyrrhopterus obiensis, assembly GCA_014706295.1. Lineage (NCBI taxonomy): Eukaryota > Metazoa > Chordata > Aves > Passeriformes > Paradisaeidae > Lycocorax > Lycocorax pyrrhopterus. Next base: position 37,045,630 of record JACSVZ010000004.1, on the reverse strand, counting down.
CAGCTCATAGGGAAGCTAGGAAGAAGAAAAAGGACATTAGAAGGGGCTGCCACACAAGCCATTTAGTTCCACATAATCTGCCTTTTCCAACCAACCTACATGTGTATTTTGTACTCATTATCTTGACCCTAACATTTACCTATCTTGCCTTCAGAAGGGTATCTTTTTTCAAAGCAAACCTCCCCCATGAGAAACTAACAAGGCTCTCTAGCTATCACAGCAGTCATGCTAGCTCTAGGCCATGGTTCACAGGCCCCATTTGGCAAAGTGAACAGCTAAAGACAGCATGTGGGCTCAGTCCCACATGCCTGTGAGCACAGAGATAAGGCCCAGCCAGCACATGCCAGGAAGGGGTCAATTGATCTGTGGAAAATTAGCTGGTGGTTGCACTGAAGTGACTCTACAGCCCCCATTGCTGAGATCCACAGTGCTCCCTGAATGCGTAATTGCGGCCATGCTGCCTTGGCAGCCTGCCTGCAGACCACAATCGATGCCTTCCTGTGTTCCTACCAACTCCACCATGTCACCCCGCTTCCTCACTGTGTCCATTTCAGAGAGCCAAACATTGGGCTTATTACCAAACTTTCTGGACTGGGGTCTCACCAGGGGGTAAGCACTACCCCTTGTCCTGCAAATGGGCACTAATGCTCTCCCCATTACTCTGCCAAGCTGCCCTCATCTTGGTTGCCACAGGCAAGTGCAGCATGAAGTGGAGAGCAGAGCTCCCCAAACCACTCAGTGGCATAGCAACATCTGTCCCATCACAGCCAGAAGGAAACTGCACCCACATCTGGGCATGCAGGGTGCACTGCATAACAACAGCTGGCTGTGAGGCAGGCTGTCTGCACAGCTGGTCAGCACCAAACCCCCTCCAGTGGCAGCCATGTGGAACACGGTGCTCTGGGGGGCAGAATTCAAAGCTCCAGAGAGGCTGGACAGCTGGGAGAGAGGTCAAGGTTACCCCAGCAGTAACTGATACACTGACCTCAAGAGTGCTAATTTGAGACACAATGGGGGAGGGTGACATAGTGGTCACCTGCTAAGTTAAAAAAGACAAGCATGTAGTTTTGCTGAGAGGAACATGAAGAAGGGAAAGAGACTAGAGGTATGGGAAAGAGAGCTGGGCTAAGGGCCTGGATGATACTTTCAACCAAAGAACTGAAACTACTAATGTGAAAGGAGATGAGAGCAGGATGAGCTGAACTGCCCCCATCTTCATTCCTCCCCATGAGGGGGAGCGAGTTGGTACCAGCCTCTCCCATTCAGAAGGCCTATGAAACACCCTGAATGCTGCCTCACACATTTCTCCTCAGAGGAGTGACATCTGGTCAGACTACTGCTGCTTGACTTCTTATGAGGCAGTATGGCCCTTCCATGTGGCCAGGTGAGGAACGGACAAGGATGGAGCAGAGCAAGAGAGAGGTCTGTCCTCCTGCCAGCTACCAGCACACACCCAGCAGGCTATCAAGTTCAAGGTTATTGTGCTTTTTATAACAGCTCCTGGCTGAACTGTGAAATGGAGCTGTCATGAAAGAGGAGCTGGCAGAAGCTCTGTGCTGCCCTCTCAGTGGGAGTGGGAACAGGAGCCTCCCCCCACCTCTGAGGCTGAAGGATGAGAGGCCAGCAGCCCTGCAGAGAAAGCTAGAGAAAGTAAAATGCAGTCAAAGCCCATGAGCCCTTCTTCCCCACCTCAGCAGGATTACTACTCACATCAGCAAACTTGTGGTTCCTGAAGTGAGACTTGTTACACTTGAGCAGCTGTACTGCAAGGTTACAGTCCTGTCGATAGCGTTCCTGCAAGAGAAGGGCACAGGTGCATAACGCTGTCAGACTCGCCCAAACTCTTACCCAAAAAGGCACCACCAGACCAGATGCTGCTTGAACAGAAGCCAGAGGAGGCATCTGATGGTGCTCACGAGGGCACTGCCATTCCTCCCTTCCCACACTTTTGTGTATTTCCTTACAACTCAGCCAAGGTGTCCCTTTCAACTCCAGTCCTTGTTGCCATCATGTCCTCTGTCAGTGTATCAATCCCCTCTCCCTCTGGAGATTTTAATCATCCCCAAAAATCCCACCAGATTTTCTCTCCCATCCCACAGCTCAGCCATATCTGATGATGCAGACAGACTAGAGGGAGTTGAGAGCAATTAGTAGAGTCAAGCACCAGATCCAGGAATTGCTATATTAATGGTGCAGAAAAGGCATCAGCTCCCTCCCAGCTCTGGAGTGAATGACCCGTCCATAGATATAGATCAGACTCAGGTCAAACCCTAAGTTCAAAAGAGCAAATACATCAAACTTGAAGATCCGTTCTTCCCTGTTCAACCCCTCAGACCCTCTTCTGTTTGTCTGGCCCTATTATCATGTACAGCTCCCGCACTTCCATACACACTGGAGTCATTCATGTGCTCCTTTACACTAATGACTTTGAACAAAAGGAAAAGCCCACACCTCACACACTTTCACAGCCATTTGCAGACTGACACTTACATTGAGTTCCTCCAGCTTATTGATGGTGGTTTTGGCATCAAGCAATTTATTAGTGAGCTCTACAATCTCCCAGTCCAGCGTCTTGCGGTCCATCTCAGCCTTTTTAATCTGGGATGCAAGAACACCAGGTTTAAAACTCCCTAGCACAGAATGTGGCTTCACCACCCACCTCAGCCCAAGCATAGCACAATGACATGTTCAGCTGGGATACAAAAAACTTCCAGACAGACAGAAAAGGAAGACAACCCTCTTCAAAGGAAGGTGATTCCAAAAGCCAAATGGGACCAGCCGCTTTGCTAGCTACAGAGACAACAGGTTGAGTTTGAACCTCCTTAATGCAGTATCTCTTGCAGCACCAGCATGTTTCCTCTCTGCCCCTGGTTCACATGGCGCCTTGTAAAAAGCTAGTGGTTTTGAGTGATCAATCCCAACCTGCCACTGGTAGCAAAGACCTCTGAGCTTGTGATACCCAGCCCTCTTTCCTGGGGAAACCAAAACAAGAATACTGCCTGAAAAGATCCAGCAGTCAATACTGAATGGACAAAAGGGGGAAGGCACCATCTTGAAAGAGTTTAAGCCTTGCTCTAGTAAGTAAAAGGACCTGAAGCTTCATTTGAAGCTCAGCTAACATCCTCCCTAAAGCAGGCAATCTTGCCTCTTTAGACTCCCTAACAGTTCAGGTACAGGGCTGATAGAGACCCAGATGTAACAGCAAAGAGGGACAACAGCTCAGAACAACCAAGCTATTGCTATCTGAAGAAGTTCTTCCAAACTGCCCAAGGGTGTTGTGAGGCTGTGACCACTAGGGCCAGCTGTGTGTCACAGGTACAGCACAGCGACAGGCAAGGGGATGGGGAGCCAGTAATTCCCCAATATGCGGTCTCTTCAGGCACCAGCACAATGAATAATTGGCAATGAATATTAACCCAAGAAATTCAAGTTCTACAACCAAAGAAATCTCACCCTGGGCTACACGGAGGCAGTCAGCACCTCAGCTATTTGACTTGCCTGCTCACAGATCAGAAGGGGAAGGAAAGGGAGCAAACGAGGCTCACAGCCATCCACATCTTGTGCAGTGCCGCAGCTTATGGGCACCACTTCCCAACACGCCATGCTCCAGCTGGCTCAGAGTCAAACACTCTTAAGATGGAGCCCTGCAAGCTAGGACCTGCTGCATCTGCGGGCAGCTGCTGGATACCAGGTGAGCCCTTGGCTGGACGAGGGCTGGGGCCCCTCCATCTGAGATGGTGTATGTGGGACTGACAATGAGACCAACAGGCTGAGACACGTAAAGAGGAAAAAGGAAAAACACACAAACGAAAAGACGCAACTGCAAAAATCCAGCTTTGGCTGAGAGAGGCCTGAGAGGTGAGTGCGCCCAGAGTGTGCCAGCGGCAGCGTGGGGAGGAGAAAGAGAAAGAGAGGGGGAGGGAGAGAAAAGAAACAGCCATGAGTGTTATGAATGCACACAACAGACATACACGCACAATGGCACTGCTCTGACGGCCCCCATCCTCCCAGGATGACCACCCCAAGACTGGCTGACACATCCCTGGCATTTTGAGAGGGACTGAAGCAACATGACGGAATACCATGCAATTATGTTGTGAGGAACCAAAGCTCTCATGCATGACCAAGTAGGGGCTCAGTAAATCAAGGAAATCACTCATGACACCAGCCAGAATGGGGAGGAGATGGTCATGGCCAGAATCTCACCCCTCACCCACTGCCACATCTGCTGGGTAAAGACAGGGCCCCTTCCCCCATCTGCTCCTAACACACACTGGTCTCTTCCACCTTATCTCTGTAGTGACTTAATAGGGCACTCACCAGGGCATGCAGCTTCTCCTCCAGGTCTTGGTTGGTTCTCTGGGAAGCAGTGTAGCTGTTCTGCAACCTACAGAAACACGATTGTATGCCTGGGAATGGATCTCAGGCACCTACTCAAGTTGCCTTCATAGGTGCCGAGAAAACCACCAACTCCAGAACTCAGAAAGACTGCTACTAAGACAACCAGGCATACTAACTATGCCTCACCTCTGACACATGATGGCTTTCAGACCCCAAGTTACTGGAGGCAAGATGAGGCTGGCTGGGTGAAAGGATCCCGCAGGAGAGGATGCAGACGACTTTGAAGGACTCCTCTGAGCTATGTCACGTCTAAGCACATGACCAGTGACTGGCACTGATTTTTAACTGAGGTACTTTTCAGGTAAAGCAATGATGTTATTTTCTTGCAGCCACCAGTGGCTTTTTTTGCACACATATCCAACAGATGAAGAATTCCCTGTCATCAGCTTTTCATGCTGGCAGCATTCCTACACTGTACTCAGGAAGAAATAATGGCTGCAGAGCCTTTATCTCCCCTAGAGTCTGGAGGTGCACCTTATCAAGGATGCAGCACGCCTTTGATTTGCACAACAGGGCACAGCCTGCTCACGCCAGCTGAGGGAGTCTTTGGTGTGAGGGATCTCTCTAAGTCTACCCCTCTCATTTTCTTACCTACGGAATTTGTCCTTGAACTTCTCCAGCTCCTCACGGTTCTGACCCAGTTCCATCTCCAGGTAGTCCTGACCTGACTCCAGTTCCCTCTCCATTGCCTCCATTTTGTTAGTCACATATGTCAGCCGTCGACGAAGCTCCTCATTCTCGTGCTGCAGTAGCCTGGGGCAGGAACAGGAACAAGGTACCACTGGGTGCACAAGGGGTATTCCACACCAGCACCCCCACCCCACTGCCCTGCACTAGGGCCCAAGAGCCCTCACAGGGGCCCCAAGAAGTCAGGAACTGAACTGTCAGGTGACTTCAACACATGACGCAAGAGGTACATCTCTGTCAGGACAGACAGACAAACACTCTTGGAGCAGGGGCAAAGAAGCACATGCCAGCTGGCCAGCCATGGCTCCCAGCTCCCTCTCGGGTTACAGTGCTTGCATAAAGACAGATGAGCTGAACAGCTCCAGTGTCCCTCACCGATGAATGAAAACCAATCAATCATTTATCCTAGTCCAGGTTAGAAGAATAGAAGGGAAAAATCCTCTCTCCACCTCTATTAGACTTCACCTACTTTCTTTCACACGCACCAACTCCTCTGCCTGCACCTGCACAGGGGGTTCTATGTTCCCTCCTCCTCCAGTGGGAGGGACATGCGAGGCACAGGTTGGCAAGGCACAGACCAAAGCTCTGCCACATGGCCCCAAGACAACTGAAGATCTGAGAGGAGCCTGCAGAGCCAGTCAGCTTCACTGTGCAGGTGGCACAGGCAGGAAATGAGGAATCAGCACCCACACAGTTGCAGTACAACAGGCATAAAGGGGGAGCAGGACACTTACTTCATCCTTTCTGCATCCGTCAAGGGTTCCTGCAGAGGGAAGAAAACAGCTGTGAGATTCTTTTAGAGGAGGAGTTGGTCTCTCACACTGTCCTAAAAGGCAGTTTTGGTTGCTAGACCCTAGCTGTGACTCTTCCTCCCCTGCTCTGATAGTTCATACCAGGCAAGCTTAGAGCTACAAGGATCTGTACACACTGCTCAGCTATCTGATACCAAAACACACTGTGTGTTCTGGTTCAGGGTAGAAGAGCTGGACTAGAAACCACCACACAAGTTAGGTAACTTTACCCTCCCATGGAGCAATCTCAGCATCTCTTGTAACATCACCACCTTTCAGCTTCCTCCACATCCACAGCTGGTGGGCAGCAGGAATCTCACAGGCCAGCATACACAGGATTCACTTGTCACCACAGCAATCACTTGTGGGACTCCTGAAGCCCCACAAAAAGCACGGGACAGAATCATTTGGGACCTGAAAATTGTGGCTACCACTTATACCACCCAGATTGTGCTGTGAAAAAGGTTTCTTTCTGCAGACCTGAAACCAGCCACTGTAACTATTCTAGGACAGCAGAAGAAACACCAAAGGTCAGAAAAGCCTGTAAAAGAAAATGTTATGGGCAAGATCCCCAGAGATGGCTGGAGCAGGGCCCTGCAGAACAAGGAGACAGAGAGCAGACAGAGCACACAGTTCAGCTATTTTCACTTCCTTTGCACTCTATGTGCTAACCCATGAGATGGTTGCTGCCTGCCAGGATGGCTGGGAGATATTTAATTAGCACTAGAAGTAACTGTATTTTCTGTGAAAGCCCAAGACTCTGACCATTCTCACAAAGCCCAAACTGCCCATGGATGATTTTTGGTGCTTGATACCAACAGCACTTCACGAGCCCAAGTGCTGCCACACTTTAGATAGTCCATTAAGGGTCACAGTCATCCCTGGGCTGAGACCATGTCAGACAGCCGCTGAGCTGCTAACAATTCCGTAAGGTACACCATCCCAGTTCTGGCCTTAAGACATCAGGGGCCACTCCCTTCATTAATTTACACTTTAAAAGAATGGTCTTTACCACCTGCAGACACCCTCCTGTTCCTAAAAGCAAAGCATCAATCCATTCTTTTCTTACCTCCTCACTCCACATGGCAATCAGTTAATTCACGAGGAATTATCTAGCCACTGCCTCCCCTGCCCCCACAAATACACGAACAGCAGATGATAGCAGCCAGGCAAAGGGGATAATGTGATTCTTATTAATACAAGGTAATGGCATTGCCTCGAAGCAGGCTAGAGAGAAGAGGAGAAAGCTTAAAGGACCTGAAACAGCCATCATACAAACATCCAGTACCCCAAGACAGCCAGGCACAGGGCACACACAAAGCACCAGGAACATCCCAGCACCTCCTAACAACAGAGCTGCCTCCCTCCAGCACACACCTACTGCCCAGTAGCCTGAAGGGCATCCAACCAGCAAACACCTGGGAAGTCTGCAGTGGGGACAACAGCACCAGTTTCTACCTTCCTTAACTCCTGGGCCAAAGGGAAGCTGGTTATTCCCTGGAGTAACCCAACCTGTAGCACAGCCATGAGTGGCACCCACAAGAGAGCACCTTCTGGTGATTAAGAACCCACAACATGAGGTCTGGGGGCCTGCTCTCACTCTCTGCCCTGGCATTACAGACTAGATGAGATCCAGGTAGGGGTCTGGCCTTTGTGAGAGCCCTGCCTGCAAGTTGGTGACCCTGGCACCTACCTTGTTTAGTGCCAGGTTGAAGGAAGGGGAGGATCTAGATGGGGTAGGTCCCTCCTCCCGACTCCAGCATGTTGGAGTGGAGCAGGATCCTTTCTCTGGGTAGTTCGGCTCCACTGTACGCTTCTGCCCAAGCTTAGCACACTGATGGTGTGGCTGTAAAAGCTGTGAACAGGGATTGCTTTCATCCCTTCTGCCCTCTGCACTGCTTTTCCATGAAGACAGTGAATGCTGCTGCCCAGAGGATGTCCCTGCCAGCCCCAGGTCTGCCAGCTTCTGCAGCTCATACTGACACAGATCTACTACCCTTCTCTCCAAGGAAAGGAGTTTTCCCTTACTGTCCTTCCTCCCAAGGACAGGTTTCTTTCTTAGTCTGGAAACTCTCTCAGCTTCCTCAGCATACTTTCTCTGGCCCGAAGCCATTCCCAGCCCCTCACTTTTCTTTTCTGCTTTTCTTCTGCTTGGGCAGGGGGATCTTTCAGTTGCATGCTTGGTTTTGACCCCTTTCAGGCGACCTTCCCCTTGGCCTTCCGGCACGGAGCTTCTGGGGAAAAGGGGAGAGTTCTGGTCTTTTTCTGCTCCCCTGGTCTCTCCCAGTGAGCGCAAGCGGTTGGGACTCAGCACCCGCTGGGTAATCTCATCCAGGAATTTGGAGAACTGCAGTTTTTCCTCTGTGATCTTCTCCCTGCGTTTGACAGAGTCAGCGGCCCTGCTGCTGCTGTGCTCCAGGGAGCGCTTCTCCCTAGGGCTGAGGCAGAGCTGAGGATCACTGTACTTGCGTGAGCCACGGCCACGGCAAAGTGTCTCTACTGAGGGGGACTTGCATAAGCTCTCAGGGCATGAGCCTGTCATGTTGGTCTGCTTCAGGATCCCTTTGAGAGGCAGGTGTGTAGAAGAGACACGAAACTTCCTCGGTGTCAGGACTTCAGGAGGCTCTTTAAATATAAGTGAGCGTTCCAGGCTTCTGCTCTTGAAAGAGCAAGTGGGATGGTGTCTTTCATCTCCAGACACCAGAACTGTCTCCATGCTACGGCTCACAAATTTGCTGTGGTGCCCACGACTGCGGTTTGAGCACCGCTTCCCACTTCGCTGCCCCATCTTCCCACCACGTGGAAGTGCTGGCGAGACAGTCTGGCTCTTGATGTTCAACTCTGCTCTGCACCCTGCCACTTCCTTCTCACTGCTGGACTCCAGGGACCACGATGAGGAGAAGTTCAGGTTGCAAACCTCAAACCCCTCTGCCTGCTTGAGCTGGCCTGCCTCGGTGTAACTAAACCCTGTTTGCTGGTGCAATGGTGTTAAGCCCTTTGTCACCCGGCAAGTTGTTACCTGACTCTGCTCAGCCAAGATCACTCCATCCTGGTCGTCACGAATGATGGGTACCTCATGCCGGATTTCGCGATGCTGCGGGGGCGCCTTGCGGTAAGGCTTCTTTGACGGGGCTGTGCTCGACATCCTCCCACCTGCGTGGCTCCCAAAGCGCGTTACCTACCAACAGCAGAAAGTGCACAGAAGACAGAGTCACAGCTGCTCCATCGAACCCTAGAAGTGACCCAGCAGGAATTCGGCTCCCTTGGAGTCCCAGAGCAGGTCCCCATGCAGAGTGCTAATAGAGCAGGGAAAGGATGTAGCCACAAGCCTTGAGCAGCAGCTGCAAGAGAGGGAGCAAAGTAAGAGGTAGCTGTGTCCTTCTCCCAGCCAGTGAGAGCAGAGGGCTGGCACATCCTCTCCCCCCTCTACACACGCTCACTCACGTAGCTGTGTGTGTGTCCGGATTATATATAGCAAATGAGAACAGACCTCACAGCAGCATATTGATTAGGCTCTTTAGGAAAGGCCTTTTTCAATATGGAAACTGCAAGCCTTACAGGCAGCAGTGACAGCTGGAGCAGGAGTTATTGATCATGTCCTGTCACTGTCAGCAGGGACTACGTGGGAGGAGACTTCAGCCATTAAAGAGCCCAGAACTTTTTGGCTTACACTGGGACCCCAGCGCAGCAGACCACGGGAGACTTGTCAGAAGAACTGATAACTCTGGCAGAAAAGACAAAGACAACCCCCAAGTCACAGGTGGCATCAAATTAGGGAGCACTGTCACTGATGTAGGTGGTACCTAAGGCCAGGTTTTGTAACACAGAATCATAGAACGGTTTGTGTTGGAAGGGACCTTAAAGATCATCTCATTCCAACCCCCCTGCCATGGGCAGGGACATCTTCCAGTAGACCAGGTTGCTCAGAGCCCCATCCAGCCTGGCCTTGAACCTCCAGGGATGAAGAGTCTCTGGGTAACCTGTTCCAGTGCCTCACCACCCTTACAGTGAATAAGTGTACAGTAAGTAGACATGCAGCTGTACCACTAGTGGAAAGTTAGTTCCTTCATCCTAGCTATGCTGGGATTCTTCCTGCTGCAGGAGTAGTACAAGAGCAAAAAATAGGGTAGAAAAAAAGCAGCTGTCTTGTACACATGGAAGAAACACCCTCCTTTCCATCTTTTGGGTCTGCAGTGGAGGGCAGGAAGACTTCCCCAGAAGCAGCCAGAATGTCAACCACCCTGTTGTACACAAGACAAGAAGTCTTGGAGATACTAAGCAGGTGCTGCAGAGCCCAATACCAGACTTTCCTCAGTGACAACATATGCATCATTCATAGTTGTCCTATATTTGGATTAAGTGCCCAGTTCTCATTCTCCTTGCCCTTGCAGGACCCTTATACTCTGCAATCCTCAGCACCTAACCTGCAGGACTTCAAAGTGCAGGACCTATGTTCTCTCAGATCACGCTCTCTCCCCACTTCTACAAGCAGGGCCACACAACTCCCATTTACACACCTGCAGTCGACAGCTACCACTGGGCCTGTGACCCAGCGGACTTCGCTTGCTCTGTGTGTTGGACAGTGACATTTTACATGAGTAAAATGGAAGAGTAAGAGTCTAAATGGTGCCCCAGGAATTCTCTCCAATTCTTATCCACTCTCATGTAGCTGCCTCTTTTGACACGTAGACTGAGTCCCCTGAGAGAACTGGCAAGTGGGAGGTGTCTGCACCAAGCCCAGAGCAGTCCCAAGACATAACAGGCTTTACACTTCACAGGTACATTTGCAAACCGTCCTTCACTCTGCTACAAACACAAGCTCACAAAGGTTTCTTGCACCTTTCCACAAACACGAACAACTTCCTAGGACTAACATGTAAATCTCCCCCATCAGAATGCTGGGAACTTCCTCTTGCTGCAGTCATTTCCTCAAGATCCCTTCTCCTAAAAAGACTGAAGTAGGTGAAGAGATCTCTAATATTTTAGAAAAATTACATCCATAATACTGAATGCACATTGCACTGCATCCCTAAGCAAAACAGATAGGTCTGATTTGCTGGGAAGACATTTCTCTTTTTTCAAAGAGAAAGGCTGAAAACCTGACCAGAAGCAGGTTTGTAAATGGCCCACTATCAAACAGGTGGTCTAAGGGACTCTTCCGTCAATTTCTGCCAGGCTAAGGACAGGAGATGTGCATGAAGATATGCCCAGCTGAAATCACAATCATTACTCTAGTTCATAAGGACATGAGCACTTACCAGCCTGGGCTCAAATTCAAAGCCTCATGAAGCCAGGACACTCACTCAGATGACCTGAAGAAGAGAAACAAATAGCTTAGCATCCACCAAAACAGCCAGCTTGAAATCTCATCCCATAAATACGTAATGCATAGGGAATATTTAGAACCAAGGACAACTGGGATGGCCATGTCATTCCAGGTACTCACCTCAACCCACATCAGATCTTCTGAAAGTAAAGAAAATTAACTTAGAAATAGTTGGCCACATAGCCCAGCAAGAGCCGGAAAGGCACATGGCAAGGAAATGTTCAAGGCACTCAGGCAACTGGAATCACATGAACCCAAAATTCATGAAGCAATGGCTTCAAAGCAACACTGGTTCCAAGAAGGACTAAACAAACCTCCTTTAGAATAGGACCCTCCCAGCTAATCTTCCCTGCCACTGCAGAGGGATGCTAACTGTGAAGCCTTCCGTACAGAAGCTTGGTGATGCTAACAATTATCTCACTCATCCTTTTAAGTCAGCGCTTTTCACCCACAAATGAGCTGGCAATTATCAGGCTCTTGTTTGAGCCAAAACATTTTCGCCTAGAGCTGTGATAACCCACACATCCACAGCGGAGGAAGGCAAGCTACTCTCTGATTTCCATCAAGCAGCATATCATACTCTACCTTGCTGTTAACAGGCCTCTGTAAAATATCCAGCCAACCAGGGATACAAAACAGGTTCAGAAACAACCTTCCTCTCTGGTCAAAGCCTGGGGTATTTTACTGGTTTTGTCTGGGACAGAGTTAATTTTCTTCCTAGTAGCTAGTTAAGTGCTGTGCTTTGGATTTGGGATGAAAATAATGTTGATAACACACTGATGTTTTAGATGTTGCTAAGCAGTGTTTACAGAGTCATTGGCTTTTCAGCTTCTCACCCTATCAGGGAGTAGGCTGAGGGGCACAAGAAGCTGAGAGGGGACATGGCCAGGACAGCTGACCCCCACTGTCCAAAGGGATATTCCATAGCATATGGCATCATGGTCAGTATATAAACTAGAGGGGAAGCTGGCCAAGGGCCACTGCTCAGGAATTAGCTGGGCATCGATTAGCAGGTGGTGAGCAATTGCACTGTGCATCCCTTGCTTTGTACATTCTAATTCTTTTATTATTAGCCCTTTCTTTTCCATCCCATTAAACTGTCTGTATCTCAACCAACAAAATTTTACTTTTTTCCCAAATCTCTTCCCATTCCACTGAGGGGTGAGAAGTGAGCCAACAGCTGTGTGATGCTTAGTTAGCAGCTGAAATCAAACCAAAACAGGTACCCCTCACTACAAGAAGAGAATTGGGTTAATCTAGGTTCGTCAACTGTAAGAGAGTAGCTTTGTCGCCATCATTCTGCCACTGGCATGAAAGAGAATTCAGTAAAGCCTTCCTTTCCCTGAAGCACTATTGATGTTGTGCTACTTTTCCCTTGTCAGTGGCACGAAGCCCTGGGAGGCGGGACACGAGAGCAGGGTGTGGAGCAGTTATACACATGCAGGGAGAGTCAGATTCAAGGTGAATGGAACAAGCAGGCAACCAGGACCACGCAAAATCAAGCTTTGCCAAAACAAATTGAAGAGGTGCCCCAGTGCTGGCCCTGCCCCAACAAGCTGTCTGGCCCCTTTCCTTGCTAGAATGCTGTAGTCGGGTCTCAACTAGCACAGGGAAAAACAGCTTCACAACAGCATTAACTGCTCTGTGGGGCAAACTGTAAAGTATGAGGGGAGAAAGACAGGGAGAACATGCACCTCCAGGAAGGATCGGGCCAGTATAGTTTGAATCTGCTTTTCCATTAACTCTCAGCAGGAGCTGGTTCAGCATCAAGGCATAACCACCAGCCACATGGCAGACAGACAGAGGCTTCCAGGAACAGCTGCACCCATGCATGTTTCCATTGCAGCTGTGCTCAGAACGAACATGCCAAAGGCCTCCCTGTCTCTCAGCACACAGTTCCTCAGGCTCAAACAGAACTCTCCTGCTTCCTACCCTAGAGGCAGCAACCATGCTACCTGCCATCTCACCCCCACTTACCTGGAAAAGATACCAGGATTTGAAATCTACCCTCATGATCTGAGAATTTCCATACTCAAAAACTCACAGGGCTGCCAGGCAACTTTCCCTCAAACAAGGACTTACAGATCCCAAGTGACGACGTGTCCAAACATTTCTGGTCATTTGTCTCCGAATCAGCTTTCCCCTGTCAGCATTCAGCAGCATCTGGCCAACAGCTCCTGAAACATGAGAAAGGAAACTTGGTGTCAGTCACCTATCAGCACAAAACATGGAAACAACCAGGCATGCTCAGAGTAACCCATAGCCAGGTGCCAGGGCACAAGTCAACAGCAAACTGCTGTACCATCACACTACTATCTAATGCCAGGTCCCTCCACTGTAAAAACTCCATGTCTTCAATGTATCCCAGAAAGCAAAGGTCATTTAACCATCTCTCGACCGAGCAGGATGCCTGTGCAGACCAGTAACTGACCTCAGAAAGGCAGCTGTTTTTTCTACATGGCTCCAGGGGTCCCTGCTTCCCCACCTGCATTCCTGTCCAACATCAAGAATCCAGACTCCGTCATTCTGCTTCAATGACTCTGCCACACCAACCCAATTTCATTTTGCAGACATCCCTGCAGTGAACAGCACAGCAAAGGCCTCCTCTTCTACAATACCTGAGCATCTCTTGCTACCACAGAGTGAGAATCCCAAGGTGGTTCAATTCACCACCCCTCTGTTCAGAGAGGAGCAGATATTCTCTGCAGAACAGATGGACCTTGTGCTCCAAAGCAGAAATGGATATAGGTAATATCCAGAAATAGAAGAAGGCACTAATTCTGCTCATCACACTATTCACAAGCCTCTCTCCGAAGAAACTTGCTGTCAAGTCCACATTAAGACTATCCTGCAGAAGCTCAATTTTAGCCTGGAGCTACAGCAGGAGGCAGCTCTTCAGCTATTCTAATCAGCACTGTAATACAAGAGGAAACTTAACCTCCTAGTTCCTTTTATCCTTTCCACCTCTCATCAGTAATGTTCCTTAACATTTACAGTCCTCTTCCTAGCAGTCTATCACCCACAGTAGGTCCAATTCTATTGTCTTCTAGCTATTACCTACTGTTGTGCCAGCCTGATTTCTAAGCTCACTGACAATTACAGCTTCACTGGAATGGCTTATTGAGGGCCACAAGGCTCACACTGACCAGCATAAGCAATAGTCACATCTTCCAGGCAGACACACACAAATACACAAAGGGTCAGAAGACTGCAGTGTAAACCTAACAATTTACTTTGTTCATGCAAAAAGCTGAGGATCCCTCCACGCCCCCACAAAGATGTAACACACACAAACTCTTTCTTCACAGGGACAGCATGTCCTGGTTACAGCTGGGACAGAGTTAATTCTCTTTCTGGTAGCTGGTACAGTGGTGCAGTTTGGATTTGGGATGAGAGTTATGTTGGTAACACACTGATGGTTTAGTTGTTACTACATAGTGCTTAGCCAAGGACTTTTCAGTTTCTCATGCCAGTGACAAGGTGCACAAGAAGCTGGGAGGAAGCATAGTCAGGGCAGCTAACCAAGCTCTGAGGGAGCATAGTCAGGACAACTGACACAAACCAACCAAAGGAATATTCCATACTTAATGGCATCATGCTCAGTACATAAACTGGGGGGAGTTGCTGGGAAGGGCCAGCTGCTGCTCAGGGACAGGCTGGGCATTGGTAAGCGGTTGGTGGTGACCAATTGCATTGTTCATCACTTGTTTTTCTTGGGTTTTATTCCTCTCCCTCTCTCCATTACAATTATTATTATATTTTACTTTATTTCAATTATTAAACTGTTCTAATCTCAACCCACAAGTTTTACTTTTTTCCAGTTCTCCTCCTCATCCCACTGGGAGCAGAGGGGAGAGTGACCAAGTGGCTGCGTGGTACTTGGTTGCCAGCTGGGATTAACCATGACACAGTGACAGAGTGCAGCTACACAGGCAGCACACAAGCTTGACTCTAGCTTGTTTTACCAGAAGCATTCCTCAGTGTAAAATCCACTTGCAAGGCAGCTCTGTTCTCTGTGTGATCAGAGAAAGGCAAAACCTTTACCACACACCAGAAACAGATGTCATCTCACACGGAATTGCTTAAGACAGTTCTGTGGGCCCTGTACAGAATAAACAGCCACTTGGCATGCATACAAAATCACACCACCACCCATGAGCATTGCTTTATGTCCAGTAACAAGAAAGAGGTCCCTAGCAGAGAAAAGAAAGTTCAAAAAGGAATGTTTTGAAAAAAAGGGAAAGAACAAGAGAAAAAAAAAAGACAACATTTGTAGGCATCTAGTGTCTTCCTGATATTTGGCAAGTGTCTTGAGGTCTGAGATAGCCAACATTTAACTTTGGTTCTAGGATGCACACAACTTCTGCCTGCTTGTGGTTGCATCAGCTGAACATTCCCTGCAAAGAAGCAGAGGACTTCCAGGCCTTTCTTCATCATCATCTTCTCTTGTGTTGCCTTTTCTGACCTTACAAAACAGTCTGCTTACCAGTGCTGAGGGTCAGCAGTTCCTCAAGAGAAAGAGTGATTATGATGCAGATAAAGTTTCTTATTTCAGGTACTGTATCACCTTTCCAGCTTTTTCCTCTTAAAAGCAGCATTTCTTTAGCGTTGCTTTTTATTCAGAAACATAAACTTGTCTTACTGAAAAAATACATTCCATAACACAGTCACATTTGTTTCTAATCCAACACTACAGAAGATTTTTTTTTGTGGCTATCAGAGTCAGCACACTCCAAAAACTTTCAAGTACAATACCCACAAGTAAGAAAACCAAATGTCCTGTGACACGTAACTGATCACCACAGCTAACCTGGAATTTTTGCTCTCTGTGGGCCAACCTATCCTTTGCATGCATATCTAATACAGGATATTGGTACATCCTGCTTTAGGAGGTATCAATATCTCCTGACTAGCTTCATGAAAAGCAAACGCAAGAGCATCTTGTCCAGTTGCCTTCCTGTGCTTATGGATAGAAGAAACCTTAGCTTTCAAAAGTCTCAAGGCAGACTACCTGAAAAGCTGCTGCAGTAAGCCTGATCAAGACAACTAACCAGTGAGATGGATGGTGCAATAACTGCACCAAGGGATGTCTGTCCAGGACAGAAAAACAAGCTGTGTGAAATTAAAAGCAGGACCTGTAGACTGCTGGTGCCAAGTACAATTGAAAAGGACTGCAAGGTTATTAAAGGGCCCTTTAACATTTAATGAGAGAGATCTTTTCATTCAGAGAAGGCATCTCAAAAGAATGTTCAAATCCATTCTGCTGCTGGCTACATTGAAGCTCATTTTAAAATAAATGGATAACAGTTCCAAGTGCAGAGACTCACACCTCAGTTCTGCTTGTATGTTAATGCCCATGATTAAGATCTGAGTAATAGCATTATAGTGACTCTTGGATTAAAATCGAGTTTCAGGAGGATTATTGCTCATTCCTGCTTTTCCATACCAATTAACCTTGACTGTTAGGCAGAAACCTCTGTTCTCTGCATGGGAACAATTACAAGAGCTATCAAGAAAAAGGGATCAGGCTAGCTGTTGAACAACAGTCCATGTAACAAGCCCTACTTAACACCTAACACATTTCCAATGAAAATGAAATCCCTGGACTCCAGTCATACAGAGTTCTTGTTGAATGGAAATACCACAGGACATATCATGTATCAGTCATATCCACTGCACCATGCAGAATTCTCTTAAAAATTATCAGAATCACACTTTTCTTACAGTCCCATTCTCTCCTTCCACAATACAAAGATCTCATTCCCTGTAATTCAGTTGCACTCCACACCCTTAAGTGTGCATTTTATTGTCTACTCTCTGCTGTGTTAAGAGTAGCTTACCTTCCCTAATTGTTTTATAGAAGCCAGGACTGGTCAACATTAACCAAGAAATGCTAGCATCACTAACACGTAACTGGAATAGAATGCAACAGCTGATTAACATCTGAACAGGAACAGGACAGGAAGCAAAGGACCAGAATTCAAACCCCAGAAGGAATGTTAATGGAGAATAAAAATACCCAGGGGAGATTCTGACCAGGAAATGAGCACAAGCTTTTTAATGCATATAAAGCATAGAACCACCTTTAATGGCCACGTCTGAAATTGCACAAGAACCAGCTCAGCAAAAGGTCATTTACCAAGTTACCTTTAGCATGGACAGCTACATCAAGGGCTAATGACAGCTTCTCACTCAGAACTGCTGACACACCAGAAGCGTGCTTAGTTTGTTCAGTGATCCTGCTAGCTTGATCTCTCTAGTTTGTTCAGTGATCCTTCCAACTCTCACAAGGTAGTTTAGGCTACAAACTTTCAGAGTCTCTTGGCCTCTGCACCCTGGGTTCCATGTCCTTCCTCACTCTGTCTTCTTATCTGTTCTTTTAAGACCTCCCATGGGAAGACTTCTGGAGTATATTGCTCAGACATTTAAAGAAATACCAGAACATTAGACAAAAACTCATGGAGATTAGGAGAACTCTCACAAGTTTCTGAAAGCGTCTGGATCCAGCTAGAAAAGCAAATCTTGATACTCTAACAACATGTATCTAGATAAAGCTGATAGGTCACAGGAGGGAAATTTGAGAGTCATGGTCTTAAATCTTCTCAAACACAAGCAAGGGAATGGTTACAACAAGCAAACATTTGAAGAGAAATGAAAGAGGGAGATTTCTGTAGAAAATCAATGTGCAGGAATTCCCTTCCCAGACCTCGGTCATATCCTGTGCTGTGTAGGAGGGGAAGAAAAGGGGAAAAATCATACATTACCTTCCTAGAGCATAAAATCAAAAGGCATTTAATTAGGACAAGGTAGAAAGAGCTTAAATTTTTCCACTACTGAGAGGCAGACTCTCAGCCCCTGTAAGTATTCCCTAAGTCTCACACAACCCCCAGCAATTATTATCAGCAGTCCCTTGTTTCAAGCTTTGGTTCAGAAGTTCTGGGCAAACTGCAATCTCCATCTCTTCAGTGCCAGGGACTGAATGTCACTGAGTTGTCCCTCTAGCAGAGATATAGTAATGCTAGAGAATGCTCCATTGCTGGAGCATTCAACTATACACTTGCCACAATCCACTCTCCAAAACAACCCCTCTGTCCGAGAGTCTCAGTGATGCACAGATGGCTGACACACTATGCAGTATCTACACAGTGGGACAATGGAGCAGAGCACATTATTTGCATTATTTACAGAGGACAGATGGACAAGTTGCTACAGTGACCTAGCCTACAGAGCATCTGCAATGTTGAGGAAGCGCTAAGTCCAGCCCTAATGCTTGCAGGTGCTGACAAAAACAAACCTCAAAAAATAAAGCGGCTGTTTACAGCAGTCAGCTTTATTCTGAAACGCTATCACTACAACCACGCTTGCAGAGTAATTCACATGCCAGTTTTGTTCCCATAGAGCCTTTACCCGCAAGCAGAAAACAAGATGTATTGACTAGATTTATCCTTTTCAACCAGAAAGAGAACTGACATCTGCAGTACTACTTATTCCTTGGCCGTGAGTTTTGTATGTGTAAGTCACCATATATAGCAGGTGGCACATACTGTTGGGAGACACAGGCCAGGAAGGAAACAGCAGCAAAACTGGGTGACATTTATTTCAACCTATGGATGAAGAAAAGCAGCAAAATCCAGCTCAAACCTGGTCAGTCATCTGATTTTTTTTTTAACATCAAACATTTGTGCCAAGTTTTAAGATGTTGCTTTTGCTGCCTAAACAGGACACTAACCACGTCTGCAGGCACTTTTATTGGCAGGCTGAGGAGGAAACTTAAAATAACATTACAGGGGTCTCACATCTGTTCTAGACAGGAAAATGCCTCATTTACAAGGAGGATCAACCTACTTTAATTGAACACTATGGCTAAGAATGACCAAGTTGTACAAAGGCTCACAATGATCAGTTTGCCCATCCTCCACCAACATGCACCACAACAGGCTCTTTCATTCCATGATCACATGGCTGCAGCCAAACATGACAGACTGTTCAGCAAGTAATAAAAAGGATCAGCTTTTTCCCCAAGGTCTTGTCTACATATACGCTGTACTAAATTAAATTGACTCAGAAAATAATATAAAGCAGTATAACGCTTCTGGGCAAATGTTCTTAATTCAGTTTAAGAGCACTTTACATTGAGACAACTTAAGTTAAATAGATAGATACAAGACACAAACTAAATTAAGGATGCCTGTACAGGAATGCTTCACTAATATAATCACAGCTGTCTCTAATCTGATTAAGTTAAATCAGTACAACTTCCCTGCAATGGTAAAATCCTTACCGTTATTGAAGTTAACCCTATTTTTCACTTTTTCTACTTCCAACGAAGGTTTTGCTGCATTTGGTGTTTGGTTTGGGGTTTTTTTCTTCCAAAAAAACCCAAACCCACAAAAATGTGGCCTCTCTCAGAACCAAAATAAGCTAACTACACTACACAAGGTATATTAAGTTACTAAAGGTATTGACATTTGTATGTTTTGAAAGTTTTATTAATCCTATGCCGAATAAACATCATAATAACGCTCAGACCAGCACAGCTTAACATTTTCCATACTTTCCCCAAGCAAGATGGAAAGGGTGATCACAAATACTCGCACTGTACCCTGTTTTCCATACACCCACACAGCTTTTGCTTGCTGATGTCCAACATACCTGGAGCAGTTCCGGGAAGACAATGTTCCCCACTTGCTCATTCCTAAGGGTATGGCTCACCAACAGTTTATCTGAGCAAACTGGAGTGTGGAGTTAGAGCATGTTATCTAACTGCCCCCAGGCACAGTCTTACTACTGACCCTCTTCTACCAAAATACCTTCTCCTGTTAACTGTGGGGTAAGCACATACACGAACCAAGTCCTAGGCCACAGAGCTAACATGCTACAAACCCACAGCATTTCCCCATAAAACATATTGGTCAAAATTAAATTTCAACAATTCTAAAATTAGTGGTGTTCTTTCCATTCCTCATTAAAAACTACTCAAACTCTTCCTCCTGAATATCAAGATTACATTTATCTTCATTCTCTTGGCAGTCTTTCATCTCTACCTGCTTTTTCAATTGTGTCTCTTCAAGCTTACCAGTCTTCCTCATATCCCTACCAGCAACACAACCATTTCTCTCTCCTCAGGGCCACCTTCTACTGTTGCCTCTGAGCCACCATGTGCAGAACTAACTTCCTCTTCAGTGCAAGTTTTCCAAGTCCAGCACAGAAAGACAATAACAAGAATCCTCTCAGAGCCCCTTGAAGAGAACTAAATCCCTCACTGGCCTTCAGAAACTCTGCCACAACTCTGAATAAAGTGGTGAGCTGTCACTCGAGTATCCACAGCAGCCCTGAAATCAACGTGAGCTGTAAGTTTTTTTTGGTTTTTTTTTTTTTTTTAAGAGCTGTTTTGAAGCCCAGATCACGTGGCATCAAAGACTGTACGTACACAAGGGTTCGGTTGCTAAGGGAACCACACTTCCACATTTTCTGTTTTATAAGATTTAAACTTCAACTCTCAAAGGGCTGCAGATATATTTTTGCAATAAACTGGTCTTAAGTCTCAGATTCACACTGGTGCAACTATAAAGTTATGTGGCCTTGCACCAACTCTAGGATTCATTCTCACCATAAATACATGCAAAGAAGAAGGTAGGAACAATTTCCATTCCATAAGCAGAGAAACTGAGGCACTAGGAGAAAAAACCTGCTTTGTGCACTGGTTTTGCATTAAATTGCAAGTTAAAGAAAAACAGACTCAGCTGTCATAAGAAAGGAACTGCACAAAAATTCAGCAAGATAGTCTTATTTCTTGCACTTAAAACAAGAATGATCTGGGATAGAAAAGAGAAAGGAAAGTGTGCACGAGCTAAACACCTACCTGACAGCAACTGAGTTGAATAGCCTGCAATTCTTTATAAGAACAAATAAAGCAGCAACCCTGATCCAGTAGTAGAAGAACAGTATTTGTACTATACTCAATTTTTTCTGCTGCTGGGGTTTAATCCCAGCAAGAATTGTTTTGGTTTAATTAGCTTTTCCCTAGCAGATGGTCAGATATGAGAGGCAGAGAATGGTACAGGCTTAACTGTTGGGTGATTGTGCAGCTGCATCTGTAGCTGAACAGTTAAGCATGTCCAGGGGTCCAGCTGTAGTTGCACGACACAGGCTGTCTCTGCCATTAGCCAAATGTCAGCTTCCTCTTTCTCCAGATTATGTATCAGTCACAGGCACATCCAAAGGCAGGCAAACAAACAACATGCAGTTTCACCACAATCTCAGACAAAACCCTCAAATCTTAATCAACGGGAAGTCCCTCTTTCTTTGGTGACAGAAGCACATTCAGAAGCATTGCCATGGAAACTTGAGACATCCTCTGTGCTATTCATCAGAGAAAATCTAGCAAAGAAATATTTTAGGATCTCTACGGCACTGAATACATACAGCAGTCAGCATAATGAAGTAAAACTAGTGACACCAGAGCTGTGTGAGGATACCAGTGGGGTGTTCTTCAACCAAGCTACCTGAACCTCACTTCACCTACAATGAGCAATAACTTGCTCTAAGTGGCAGGGAAAAGCAGAGCAGCACTGAGAGAAGCAAAGTGGTGTTTGAGGAATACAACTATCCAGCTAAAGGGATGAAAGAGAAAAGGGGTCATCACAGCCTTTTCCCAAAGCTGATTATATCCTGCCCCTTCCCTTCCCAGAGGATACAAGTGGTGTTGCTACTGACTCTTTTGCAAAGCAGGATTCCTACCAGGCAGAGACATCTCTCACTTAACCCCTGTCACAGCCACTGCCTACTTAGAAGGCTACATCAAGTATTCCTCATTGACTTCCAATCAGCCTCTGCACCCAGGCACGATGCAGAGTGTTAGAGCATCCACTCCTGTACACACTGGCAGTAGTCATCTCAATGGACCACAAAGGCAGAACAAGGAGACGGCTTTCAAAACCATGCTTTCGGCCTAGCAGATTCAGAGCCCGAGCCAGGGGCAGGAACAGGCACAAAACTTGTCTCAACTCTGTAAACAATTCAACAGCATGGCTCCTGAAGCAGCATGGAGCATCTTCTCTCTTTTTTGTAGTTAATCTGCCTCAGTTTGCCTCATTTGCTTGGTTTGGGTTTTTTTGTTTTTGTTGAGGTTTTTTTTAATGATTCTCTTAGTTTTCAGCACCACTGAACTAGTGAGAGATTTTATTCTGAGTTCAGTCACAGAAATATAACACGGCTTAATCCAGCTTAGGAAAAACAAATAGATCCACCCATCTATCTTTCACTGATGACCTGTGTAAAGCACGCAACTGACTATGGCTCCTCTCTCCCCGTTCCCCTGGGCTCCAGTCAGTCCTTTTAACAGCAGGATCCCAGCCACAGCAGATGAGACCCACACCTCCACACCCTGCCCTGCACAAGGAGGCTGCCTGTCACCAGCAGTCATAGGCTGCACTGCTTGTCCTTCTGTACATGCTGCATTGTACCTCCTAGATTCACCTTCGTCCCTTGGAGGGGGATAACCACAGATGCCCCACTTGTGACCAAGGTGGGTTGCTTCAGCTCTTCCCTCAGACACAACTTCTCTTCGTGGCAGATGAGTTGGAGAGAACTCTCATCAACTATCTCCTTCCAAATATGTCATCATTGCTAGTACTAGTGCTGTTCTTCAGCTGGTGCTAATTATGAGCACCAATTGTCTCAAGGGGCATTTGCAGCAAAGGTCCATCACTTCTGTTTTACCACAAGGTCAGCTTCTCCAGACTACTTTATATCCCCTGCCTGGCATTGCTCTTGTAAAACTGAAATGCCTTTACCACTATTGTCCCTTGGGATAGTATAAGTCCATCAGTTATTCTAAGGTTAAAGAAAAACACTCCTTTTTAGCAATGCTAAATAGAGAAGCTCTTCCCCTACACAGGGCTCCTTCCTGTAGATCCCCCGTCAGTAAACCCTATGCAGCTCTTCAGAGAGCAAGGAGGGAATGTGAGATAGTCGAGCTACAAGTGCAGTCACCTATCCTCAAAGGGGCTCTAACTGAGGGCTAATAAACCCCAGATATGTTAAAGAAAGCAAGCCACCACATTTCAGGTACCTTTTTTTTTTGTCAAGTGTCAGACAACAACCCAAGGAGCTAGTAGCTCACTGCTCATCTAAGAGCAAAGACCATGGAGGAATGCCAGCATATAGCCAGGCAGATGCTGCAAAGACAAGGTGTTTGCTCAGCACCGACAGTGAGCTGTTCACTCACGCCTTCAGCTTCATGCAGCTGCACGAGCTCGGCTCTGCTGAGTCTGTGACTCTGGACTAAGGAATGTCTCAACTGGACAAACACCACATCTGCTGCTGGCTCAAGGTGCCCCAGGATCAGACCAATTCCCAATTTTACCGTCCAGCCGCAGCCGTGCTTTCTGCTCTCTGTTCCACCAGGGGGAGATCTAGCTACTTGGGAGGGTTACAGCTCTAGCCAGAGGAACACATTGCCCAGTCAGAGGTGGTTGGGACTGGATACAGGAGCACAGAGGTCTGGATTCCTACAGCCTGAAGGCCAGCAGGAAAGCTGAACCAAGGAGTAAGTGACTCTCTCTCCACAACATATCAAAACTCACTGACAGGTTGGAAAAAGGCCAATAATCAGCCCTACTTCTTCCTTGGCCAATGTCACATGCATTTCATTCTTATTCCCTCACTCCTTTCCTGGCAATTGGAAAGTGTCAGCAGAAGCAGCATGTAATCCAAAACAAGACCTTCATCTTTGCAGCCATAGTCCATATCGCATGACAAAGCTAAACACCCAGTATGACAATGATTATACACACTTAAATGTTCTATCAGTAACCAGCCACACAATCCAATTTTAGACTTACTTATATTTTGCTACCACCCCCTGTTGCTGCAGGGCATATTGTCCAGTCCGCCACTACAGAACAGAGGACGGAAAATGAAGATTCAAGCAACACACTTTCTCAGCATCCAAGCCCTAACAGTCACGTATGGAGTCGGTGGCAACTAGTTTGAAATAGAATGCACAGATTACACGAAATCAAAAGAGAAGAAAGCTCAATATGAATAATTTCCAACTGTTTCACAATGCTAAGGGTCTTGAAACAAGTAACTTTCCCTTAATCATCTATCATTGAGATCCTGCTTTGAAAAGTGATACAACCTTCTGAAGAGAGGGTGGCATGGACCTGTTCGTGGTAACGTGAGCTCTGCAGTGACTCATGTGGAGAGTGTGGCGACAGCTAAAAAGCAAAAACTAAGCTTTAAAGCCGGAGAACTTCTGAGAGCAAATTCTTTCATTCCCGCTACTGTCTAAGGATGGCAGTAGGGAGGTCTTCTGCAGAAGGCTAACTTTAATATGGAAATGACTGGCAGGTCACAGAATTCCAGGCTACTAGAAATTACCAAAAGGGAAACTGCAAAGGATCCAAGCAAACTGGGTAATGAACAGCCCAAGGCTTACCCAGAACACAGAAGATGGTCTGCTGTTACTTCCACAAGCCTTGCATATGGGCTGCCCATAACGACGCTACCAAATGGGATCACGTTTCCCTGTGACAGGCAAATGAAAGACTTGTATAGAGGACAAGGATGGCTTGCATGATGGGTGCATAGAAAACTAGTGACCATTTCTCAGACATCATGTCAAGGATCTCAAATAAGGTAGCTACATCCTGATCTGCCATCTTTCAGCAAGCTTCCTGTCCTCAGCTCTTGGGGTACCAGCTAGAAAAAGAAAGATTTTCCAGAAGAAGTCGAAACAGAATGTTTACCCACCGATTGGGGGAAGCACTCCTGCCCGGGTGAAATCCCAGAGCCATTCCATCTCCAGGCAGACATCTCGTGCACAGTTTGTACTGAGCAGAGCTGGATGGCACGAACCACTCAATCATCTACTGATTGCCAAGAGCACACAGGCTGCAGGGGGGACAAGCCAACCTTAATTGGCCTTATCGGTGTAAATTAAACCGTACAACACACCCAAGCAAACAGTCAGTTCCTCTGGAGGAGCAGGCATGAGTTATTTTGCTGCAGCTATAAAGGAAACATTGCTGCTAGGACATGCCCCTGGAGTGACTGTGCCGCTCAGCTCTCCCGGTGCATTCCTGGGGTTGTTTAGCATGGACTCAGCTCCAGCCTTTCCACAAGCAAGAAGTCTGAACCCTGAATGCCATCTACAAGCACAGCCAGACTCCACCTCCTGCATGCCTGCAGGCCACCAGGTGTGGCCAGGAATGGCACAAGCTACACACTAAATACACCTTTGATGTGGAGCTGAAAGCATGTAGCCACGGGGCACGAACAGCACGCCGCCCGCCGCCGTGCTGACTCCCACTGCAGGAATGCGGCTGCAACCACAGGCCAAGGAAGGCAAACACATTGCATTCCTCACCAGGCAGAGAAGAAAAACAAGTAGCAAGCCCACACACCCACCCTGCTGACACCCGCCACGCTCCCTCCCCACACATGCCTGCATGGCCACTGTCAGGACCCCAACAACAGCTTCAACCCCAAATTCATTTGTGTGAGGGTCAAGTTCTCCAAGCAACTGCTTGAGCCCACGGGAAAAGAGAAACAGAGCAAGGCAGGAGAGTTCTCAGGTGGGCATGCAAGACACAGGGAGAAGAGCTGCTGCCCGGGCTGGGAAGTAGCCACAGTCCAGGGCAGGAACAGCTCTGTGCACTAGGCTGGGAAGGGAATTTCCTTGACTTTTCCTATAAAACAAGGAGCAAATATAACACTGAGACCTCTTGAGTGCAGGGGGCAGGGCTGAATAAGAAGTTGACTTCGGGCAACAGGGGTACTTGGAAGGATCCAGGCCTTTTTCTAGCCCCAGGAAACCATTCTACCTCAAGTCAAGTAGCTTCTCTGGGATGCAGGCACTTCCTCATTAACCCAAAATCCTTCTGTAAACACTTGTCTTCACTGCCCACACACACAGATCTGGCCTTCACTGTACATCATTCTTCCACTACAGCACTGACAACAGGTCATTTCAGTGACCAAAAGAAGAAAAACTCAATGTACAAATACCCAAGACATCAGGTAACCTCTTATCTCAGAACCTCATCATTTTAGACTTGTAGAGACTCTATGCTCTAGTCAGAAAAAACATTATTCCTCCTTCATGTGGCACTCCTACAAATCCTAAAGTTTTCCAAAGAATTCACATTCTCAAATATGAAGTTACTCTGAATGGAAAAAGATGAGGATGCCTCAGATGTGAAACTGTCAGCAGAATTCTCGAGTCTATATTGCGAACTCCCCACACTGTGAATCTGCACATACTCTGTGCAACATAACTAAACAACGACCCACTCCTAAAAAAATCCATCGCCCAGCGCTACGGGCCAACTCTGAGACTTAATAGCCAGTGCTCTCTCAGCACCAAACAGGAAAACCAACACTCTCAAGAGCACTGCAGAAAGAAAATATCTGACTTGAATGTAAGTGTCAGGAAATTCAGAAAGAACCAATTAAGGGCTGAAACTGTAATCTCTGGGAACCCTGAAAGGGGAAAGGTCAATGTAGCCATAAGCTCCAGAAACATACCGATGCATCTAGCAGGCTGCTGGAGCAGGGATGATTTATAAGGCTTGCAGGCCAGCTGCTCCACACCCCACACGTGCATTTCAAGGCCCTCACAGAGGGAAATGATCTGATATTAAGTAACAGGAACAGACCAGATGAGGTCCAGTAAACTTTCTCATGCCTGTTGAAATTCAAGGCCTCAGGCTACCTGCTCCCTTCAGTAAGCTGCAGTAGCTCCAGTACTTGGAAGAATGAAGCATGAAAGGCCAAATTTACCAATAGATTTATATCCAAAGATAAAAATAGAAGCCTGGCAGGATTTACAGATTAGGTGTCTAAATCACTGCATGCAGGAGAATGGGCTTCTCCCCTTCTAACCACTCCATACCTCTCCAACCCCAGCCACCACAAGAAAACCCATTTCAGACAGGACGGAAGGCCCTGCTGTTCTATACATTGCCAAGGGCCATCCCTGTGCAATCCAATTCGATGGTGATGGCACCCAAACTCCACAAGTCTCAACAGTGCAACCTGCAATGGCTGCAGCTCTCGCAGAATGTAGGTCTGCCTGTTTCCCAGAATAGGAGCTGCCTCTTCAGCCTCTCATCTCCCTTCCCCCACTACATCTTTACTTTTCATAGACTTAATACTGTTTCAAGGTACCCTCATCCTGCCACCGGTGGGCGGGTGAGTGGGGGAAAGGGGCCCTTTATAATTGTAGTGTTGCAATCTGCCAGCCCGGCCAGGCAGCCTGTTCCCGCCTGCACTGCATTAAATACCTTATAACTGATTACACCCCCATGGGGCATGATTAGCAGTCTTCAGAGAACAAAGTCTACTTTCATAAGAATAAGAACAGACACGTACTGCTAACCTACTACACAGCTGGGCAGGTGAGGAAACAGGGAAAAAAGGAGGGTGTGTGTGGGGGAAGAGTTAACTGTACTAACTCTATTGCTTCCCTCCCTATCCTGACCAAGTTGAGATTTCCACTGCCTGAACAGTAGTACCCCTCAGACCTAGCCCACAAGATTCAGGTAACATAAGCTCATAAACAAACTGTTGCCTGTGGAAGTCAGGCAAAGTCCTAACCTGGAGAGGCAGGGCCTCGAGGCAAGCAGATTGAGCTTTGCTCTGGGTGACAGCAATTCTCACATCAGTTCCCAGGAGAAGGGAAGGGTGAATTCCAACTTCAGTATCAAAAACAAGGAGAGGAGGGAAAGCTCAAAATAAGATCACATATCCACATCCCTCTCTAACCTCTGTATACATCTGAAAAGTCTACATAAGTAACAGCAAAACATCTAATTCAATCTGGAGGTTAACAGCTCTCCAGGTGATGATTTTTTTCTTGTGGGGAGAGAGGAGGTAGCAAACAGGAGGAAAGCCCTCTCCATCTGAGACAGGTAATAGGGATCCCCAAACACACACAGTCCATATGCATTGCCGCAACAAAGAACCAGCACGATGGAAACTCAGCCAATCTGACATGAAATGACCTACAGCTCATTAGCAAAGTGCCTTCCAAATCTCAAAATGCCCACACAAACAGCCACAAATACATTTGGTGCTATCTGGCCTCCATCTCAGCAGAGCAGAAAGAAAAATGGTGGCAACTCTGAGACTAAAACAAGCCTTCCAGCCACTCTCCCCAAACCTACAACAGAAGAGAGCAGAGTGGAAAGCTCCACAAAAATGGTCTTATTTGAGAGAGAAGTCCATGCAGCAGCTTCAAAAAAATAGTAAGAGGTCTCCTAATCATGTCATTTTGGAAATGAATCACGTGCTTTACCCAGAGCCCACTGGCTTTGCCCATGGCCCCATGGATGCTCACGATACAGTCTGGAAGCACTCATACTCAGCTGATGCATCCTGAGGGGGCACCTTGCTGACACATTCCATCTGGATTCTTAACCAACCCACCCAAGAAAGGATTTGTTAATGAGAAACCAACCCAGCTGAAAATTACCTACTTACATCTGTTTTACTCAGCAGCTGGTCCTTCAGCCAGCACACAGGAGATCTCTGAACTGTACTGTCTAGTCCCATTTGTACAGCAAAATCTGCATATTCTCTTTATTACAGGAAGACTTCAAGGTACCAATTGACTTTAGGCTCTGATGTACTTGCCATTGATATAAAGCACCAATACACTTAAGAGTTACATTACCAAACAGATTGTGCTTTCAGGGTTTGGATAAACGGGAGCTTTCACCATAAACACAAGTTAGTCATTAGAAGCTCCAGGAGGTAATTTAAATTATTGCAGTCAGTACAAAAATAGGTTTACTTTGAGAGCTGAAGTTGTAAAGCTGTAATAAATCCAAGTGGCACAGTAAAACTTCTTATAAAAGCTTAAAATCAGTTGTGAAGCCCCAAATGGCCTTGCATATAATTTGATACTGCTACTGTGGGCTAGCAAAAGGGAAACCACTCTTCACACGGTAAAAAAAGATCCAAAAACTCTATCATCCTTCAGCTCCTAGGAGACAGAAGAGGCTTACATTTTGTGTCTCTATATATATATGTGTAAAATACATAGAAATAATAAATATATAAATAAAATGTTAAAACCACAGAACTAACAACGACTTGTTCAATCCCACACAGTGCTGGGCAGCTATCAATCAGGCATCAGCACTCAAATTGGAGCACTGCAATGCTCTCTCCTGGCTGCTGTACCCTCTCAGATACCCTGCACCCACCCCCATTCTCAGAGTAAATTGCCTTCCACTGCCGAGAAGCACTACGGCTATTCCAATATTGGTATTCACCACCAGAGCAAGAGACCCTAATTTAGCCCCGCACGGGCCTTCTGCAAACTGCTAATCCCCACTACACAGCTGCTTTTCAAATGTACGGGCATGAGCAAACCGTAAACGATTTATGGCACGTGGCAGGAAGACTCCTGGCTCCCTGTGTAGGCGGGGTTTTGGGACAAGATCATGCTTGGACTAATGTTTATATTGCGAGTTGTCAGTCAGGCAGTAAATCATCTCTGGAGCTGCACAGTAATACAGCCCCATCCAGCCGGGACCTTGACGACATTGAATTCTGTTATAGCCATTTCAGATACACCTGGGGACCTATTTGTAAAGGCATCATCTAATCACGGAAAAATGAATACACTTATAAGTAGAATCTACCAAAATTCTGCAGCCCAGCAAGGGTGATTTGCTTTCAGGAATCAAACCAAACTGGTACGAGATGTTGGCCAAAAATGACTCTCCATATTAGTCCTAGAAGAAATTGGATTGAGTGCCTACACGGACATTTAATAACAGAGCGTATCTCTAGCAAAATGCAGTTACCTGAGAAAACCCTTCTGAGCAAAGTTTTCATTTCCCAGTGTTCACATAACTGTAGTGTAAGCAATGCTTAGAAATTAAATTCTAAAAGAGAAATAAATGTATTTTGCATACTTTAGTGCATGAGACACTTTCTGCTCAGAAAAATAAACGCACTTAAAGGTAGGATGTAAGCTTGAAGTCCGTTCTCAAGAAAGGTTACTTAAAACAGCTCTAATTTTAAGCACAAAAATCCTGTCATTTCCCATTTTATTCTTTTTCCCCATTTGAAAATGCTTTTCATACAATACACTGGGTACGAATCTCCCACAGATAAAACAGAAGGGAGAACAGTTCTCGATAATGAAAAAATTATAAATAAAAATACCCAAGGAAAAAAACCCCAGAAGAGTAGCATTAACTGCAATCACTATTTAGTTGAGAGACATCAGATTTCAACTCATCTCCCTAGAATATTTTTAACCTTCCCGTTGGGCAGCAGCAGAGTCATCACTAATGAACACTAAAGCTGCAGGAAGAAATCTGATTTAGGAGACAGAGCAGCAAGGCATCTTTGGGAATTGCAGAGAGCTTGTGAAGCAAGACATATGCAGGTCTAAAACCAGCTACTCTGAGTAGCATATGCCAAAATCATGGTCAAAAACCTTACAGCCACAACGATTATCTAATTATTACCTTGGGAAAATAACTTATATTCTTTTGAAACAAATGCTATAAAGTAAAACTTGCCTAAGGCTTTTTATGAGCCTATGTGTAATTCCTCAATAGTTAGAGAGACTACTTCATCTGTCCCTTTTGATTTCAGAACACTTGCGAACGAGTGTTACATTAATGCAGCTGGACAACTGAGACTTTAAACACAAGAGTAAGAAAATCCAGTTATGACTCCCACAACATTACCAAAGCCAGCTTCATCACAGAGCTAAAATACAAATACAGAACTCAACCAAAGACATAGAAGTCACTGTGAGACTTCCAGTTCTGAATTTGTTGACCCTTAAGAAATCAAAAATTTAAACCAGTTCTCTCTTGCCACCAGAAGCTGGTTAGATACTCTCTGCCTAAAAACCAGTCTAAGCCTTGCAGGAAAACTTACTTTCCAATCCTGACCCATTTCACTTTATCAGGAACACAAAACTTCTACGAAACTCAGTAACCTTTTATTCACAACTGTTAGGCCTGCCACAAAAGGGTTAAGTTGTGCCCTAAAGCACATGTTGTTCCCTGAGAAGCCCACAGGGCCCATACAGGGATCTTGAGGTTTACATATCCTGCTTCTGTCTCTGAAAAGACACATATAGACTATTTCCTTCAGTTCCCCTTGCATTTAGGCAAACATTACAAACACACAGCTTTTTATGCATATCTTCATGCCACTGCCACTTATCTTTATTAGCCTATGCATCAAATGGAATTTACACCTACTTGCAGCACTGATGATTCTCCTGATCCTCATCAGACTGGACATGAGCACAGGACACAGACTGTCTTCACAGACATCAGTACATTGAGGCTCATGCTACAACATACCAGAACTCATTTCAACAGCCTTAAAGCCCTTCCTTTCACACTAAACCTTACAGACTAAAGTCCACAAGACTGCAATGTGGAGAGGCCAAACTCCACATTCTTTTCCCTCTCACAAGCAAAAGAAAGAAGCATCACGTGCTTTGCCTGACCACTCAGCATGAAAAGACAATAGCTACATGTCTCCACGTCCATTAGTAAGACAGTCCTCCTCTGTGAACTGCACTATCTTTCCACAGTCCCTGATCTTCACCAGCTTAAAATCCTCAACTACCAGGACTAATCAGAGCAGCTGCAGTGCTCTGTGGATTTGTTCTTTGGTTGGCGATTTGTTTTTTTTTTTTTCCCTAATGCAGTTACTACAAAAAGCAAGGTCAGCGAGCAACCTACCATAGCACATAAGTGATTCAATACCTTGCCCCTGACACAGGCCAATTCATTAAGGTAGTTTAGTAGATGGAGCAAGAAGCTTCAGTGGACAATTATAGAACACACTGCCCTTTCTTCAAACCTTTACCTGTTAATAGATTGGATTATGTCTGAAAAATACACCTTCTAAAACAAGTTCTTTAGCTAAAGCAAGTCTGAACATTTCTACTTCTAAGTGCTTGATCTTTTCTGAATCCTGTTCAGCTCTTAGCCTCAGTGCTATTATGTGGTAGTGAATTTCCACAGATTAGACATCATGTGAAAACACTTTAAAATCATTATTCAGTTTGATGCCTATCAGTTTCACTGAATTGCATTCACCTCAACTGAGGAATACATTCCAGCTCCTTCACCCCTGCACAGCAGTCTTCCTCAGGCTTGGCACCCAGCATTGTTGAAAAGCAGAGGAAAACTGAGCCCACCCAAGTGATGCTTATAGTGCATTCCAACCATTGCAAAGCTATTCTCACACTCCTACATGGTTTTCCACGCCATTTCCTTCCTAAGTGCAGCTCCCAGAAGGACACTCTGGAGAGGGTGGCTCATGTCATTCCAACTACAAAACATCCTGCAAGTTGCTGCTTTTGGCCCTCTCTGGCTGAGCATATTTGGAATAAAACCATACATAAACATTGTGACAACAAAGAGAATGGTTTCCAAGTATGGAATAAGCAAAGAAGCAAAAAAGAGAAAATTGTCCTTGAAGACAAAAAGATTCAGGCAAGGTTAGACATGTGAGCAAAACAAGCAAATAGCTCCTGGGAAGGCAAAAATGGTGAGGTCTTGGAGTGCCCACTTGCCTTGAACAAGGCAGGGCCTGACTTGCACTCCATAGCAATTTCATCATGCTACAGAATACACAGGACAATGGATCACACAGGGGCCTGCTTCATTTTGAAGTCACAGCTTGAAATACCCTTTTCATTTCTCCTCCACCGAGCTTTACTAAAGCATTCAACACCACAGTATCCAAGCATCTAGACACTTACGGGTTCATCCTCAAATCCCTAATAAGACTGGTGTTAATCAAATTTTCCAACCAAAGAACGAAGAGTGAGAAATAGTAATGATCTGAACACAATACATTGGTGGCAGAAATCAGGTATCTTCCTGACCATAACGTCACCCTTCCCCTCCAAGCAGCTGTAAAGGTATTTCAACTTAAAAAGTAACATTCTTCCTACTACAGTTACAGACCCAGCCAATCTAGATCTAAGGAAAAGCCCTCAGGTAGGGGAACTGGTAGGGGAACTGGCAGGGAAACAGGATGGATGATTTCATGCCCTAAGGCGTTAGTCCTGTTTGCATAGGTTACACACATAGTTCCTCTGCAGTCCTGCGTAAAGTGAATCTCAGAGAGGATTGTATTTACCCAGTTACCAGTGATTTGAAATACACACAGCTGGCATGAATGCCAACAAGCATTCTCTCTCCAAAGCTTAGGGTGTCATACAGAAAGGAGATATCTTCCCAACCAAAAGCCTTCAAGCAAGGAGATGAATATACCCAGTTTCAGGACCTTAAATTTACTCTCAAAGCATGAATCAAGTCAAACAGTCAAGAAGATCTGCTCTATTATGACAATTCCAGATCCTGACAAGCCCAGTAAAAAGAGCAAGATGAATCAAAAAGGTGTCAAGCCAGACCCTCATTTATTAGCAGAGGAATCCTACCCTCAATCTTTATCACATGCAGGCTCATTTGAGACCTCTACATGTTGTATTTCTCCCAGCAACGTGTAAGGCAGAGAGTTCTGTTGTCACTCTTTGCTGGAGAAGTGAGGCCCATGATAACAAATACACAACACAGTAAATTTGTCAGGACCCAACCTCCAGAACTGTTTCTTGGGTCTACGCTGTAGATGTGGTGATACATGGAAATCGCAGAATCCAGTTTTCAGTGGATTCTCCATAAAACATAGCAGACTTTTTAACAGGTTAGGGAGCTCACCTTCAGAAAAACCATCAGCCTCCAAAACTCACAAGCATGAAATCAACTACCAAAAAATACATTTTACTAAAACTTGTTTATTTTGCTACTGCTCAAATAGCTTGGCTTTCTTCACCTTTTTAAAAACACTTTATATGCCACACCAGCTGCCACAAGCCCTTTCTCCAAGCCAGCTCTGGTACCATTCAGACCAGCACGCCAACCAAAAATCATTAGTCCTATCTGACTTGATTTGCTCTGCTCTGGGACACAAAGCAGGCAGACTATCAAAAGACTACACCTTTTTCAAGGCTTTAGTCTATCTCCCTGACAAGCTACACCACGACTGTATTTAGAGTGGATGGCGGATATAAGAATTGAGGGTTTTTTGGCTGCAAAGCAAGTGACTTAGCAGCAGCCAACAAAAAACTTGAAACAGAGTGGAAAAGCACACAAGGTCATCTTTAGTTCAGAAAGCTGGTTTGGAGAGCGAAGAGGCAACGGGTCTTGGCAAGTAACTCATCCCCTCCTGATCCAATGCCTTGTTAATATTAAAGATGAAGATAGCCATGGGCTGCACTTTGGAACTCCGCTGGCCCTGTTAAAATGCATTCACAGGATTTCAAGAGCACTGGGTGCCTGGGAAGCAATGAAAAACTCCTCTTGATACCACAGCTAAGACCTGATAGCTTAAATGCTGATTTACAGTACGAAGTGAAGAAGAGAGAAAGGAGTTGTTATAAAGGTGATGTGACAGTGTACAATCAAAAGACCAGCTGCTGGGTACCAAACAGCTGCTCCTCTAAACTGGATCTCAACAGTGAGCTCAGGAGAGGACAGAAAGGCACACCTGCACCACCCATCACAGGAACAGTTAAAATTAGTGTGGAAAAGACAATGTGGTGGAACAAATAAAATGAGAGAACAGAAGGTCACTAGAATCACCTAACTTTGATATTGCAATTATTCCAAGAGCGGGATCATCAGAAAGGATCTCATTTGGATTATGGCTGGGCTGACCCCTTGTGAATTATACAGACAGCATGGCTACTTTGGCACTGATTGAGCACATTTAAGACTGTTTTCCTAGATGGCATGTCAAGAGCACTGGCTTACATCTTTAATGGAACTTTTCTTCCCAGAAGCTCTTGCTGAATTTCTCCGGGTCACTCCCATTTCGCTGACACCCCTGGCCTCTCAATTCTGGCAACACAGGCCTACTATGATGCAGAGAACACCACAGAGAAGGACAGGTTTTCAGGTATGTGGTTTACATTGTCAAGAAATTTGAGTAGTGGTACCAAAAGAACACAGCCTGACTCAGCATCATCTCATTCCTGGCTTTCTTACCTGCTGCCTGATGCTTCAGTAAGGATTCATTGCTTCATCTCATGTAGGCCCTTTATCCCGGATCCTTCTCTGAATCTGTAAAACAGAAATACATAGCTCTGAAAAGCTTTCACTGGCACAGAACTATCTACATGTGATGGATAATTCTTTTCAGTGGACAAGATCCACCTGGCACCTCTCAGATCTAGGTCATTCTCAGCCTTGCCAGATTTGTGTATCATTTGCACACCCTGACGCCTACCAATGCAACCTCCTGCACACCTAAAAATCTGTGTATTAGCACTCAATCTTTTACTCTGCTCTATGCAGAGTGCTCAAGCTCAGAGCCAGAAACAGTACAGTATCTACCATTCACCTGTTTTCCTTTAAAGTCTCCCCATGTTCCCAGAGGCTGCACACTAGTTCTATGGGGGAAGCATCCCTTGCGCTAGAGAGGATGTCCAGGCTGGTAGAGAATTTCCCATTAACCCCTGCCGAGTCTGACACCAGAGGAATGCTGATTCTTCTGTTCCAACCCTGCCTCTGCCAGTTACACTCCGCTTCTTCAACACACGTGCTGGCCCAGACTTGTTCCCCTTTGCAGCTCCTACTCCGGCAAGGCTCCCTGCACAGATACTGCTTTCTCATCCCCCACACCACGTAACTCTCTATCACACTACCTAACTCTCCATCACTCAGAAACGGCTACACCCTGCGTGGACCAGGTTCTGCCTGCCGAATCCGTGCCTGCGCTGCTCCCCGACACGGGTGTCTCCCCGGAAAGGAGAGCTCCGTAATGCCCTGATGGCTGAGGCAGTGGCACCACCACTTTTCCCCACGGGGATCGTCCCTTCTCTGGGGCCGGGGCTGTGGCCTCGCTGCCCTCTCGCACCCGGTCCCCGCCCCACCTGGCTGATCCCCCCGGCCATGGTGCGCCCCGCCCGGACCCGCTGTCCTCGGGGAACTCGACAATTTCTCGCCACACACGTGGACAGAAAGGCCCACCCCGCTCACTGGGCGCCGCCCGAAGTCCGCCCGGGAAGGCCAGAGAGGCCCCGGGGCGTAGGGGGCCCCGCCCGGGGCTTGGTCCCCAGCCGGTCGCGTTCCCCGCCCCCGGAGCCCCAGCCCGGCTCTGACCCGGTCGGGCTCGGCTCCACCGGGGGTCCCAGTGACTTTGCGGCCGGTTCGACCCGGTTCGGCCCCGCCTCGGGCCCGCCCCAAACTTTGCCCCCGCCCGGCCCCTGCCCCGCGCTCTCGCCTTAGGCCGCCATTTTGCCGCGGGGCACGCCGGGTAATCCGGCGGAATCCCCACGTCGCGGCGCGGCTGCGTCATCGGGCGGCACGCGCGGGGGGCGGGGCCGGGCGGTCCCGGCAGCGCGAAGGGCGGCGGGACGGCCCCTGCCGGTGTCAGTGCCGGGCTCCGGGACCCGCTCCTGCCCCTTCCCACCTGCCCCTTCCCACCTGGGAGCGCCCTGAGGGGCGGCGGGACGGCCCCTGCCGGTGTCAGTGCCGGGCTCCGGGACCCGCTCCTGCCCCTTCCCACCTGCCCCTTCCCACCTGGGAGCGCCCTGAGGGGCGGCGGGACGGCCCCTGCCGGTGTCAGTGCCGGGCTCCGGGACCCGCTCCTGCCCCTTCCCACCTGCCCCTTCCCACCTGGGAGCGCCCTGAGGGGCGGCGGGACGGCCCCTGCCGGTGTCAGTGCCGGGCTCCGGGACTCGCTCCTGCCCCTTCCCACCTGCCCCGTGTTCTGAGAAGCAACCCAACAACCTGGGGCTTATCCCAGCCTGTCACTAGGGAAATACAAACTTAGCCGTTGGACCAGATGGAGAGGGAGGGAGAAGGGTAGAATAGTAAATGGAGAAATTCACCTCAAACCCCCCAAGGACAACTGTCTGCTTCTTAAAGGAGAGATGCTGAGGACAGTGTGTACCAGGCAAAAGCTAGTCAAACCCTGACACGATTTGGGAATGTGCTTTGGTATTCATTTGAAAAATCTTCCACTGTATTGTTCTAGTCTTGGGTCTTTGAAAAGTCAGTACATTTTAATTTCTAACCAAATCACCCCATTTATTCAACTCTGAGCTCAGACAGGTACTTTTTCCATTACTTCTCATGCCCAGTGCATAGACTTACTCACTCTCTGCTTCCATTTCCTGTTATCCTTTCTTTCACAAACATCTCATGGACTGATGATTCACACAGTAAATAATGGAGCCTAGTTCAGAGGAAATTTGCCTGGTTCAGAAAAGTCCTGATAGAATTTATGTGATGTTCTTCAATGTACTACTACATTTACAAAGCCTTCAGATTTACATTCAGGTAGTACCAGGCTCACAGTGCTGCAAACTCTGCCCAAATGGTCCCCTCTCTTACACAATAAAAGACAGGTGCTCAGCAGGACCCCGCTTCCATGACCTTGGGAATATTGTGCAAAAACGTCTGCTGAGTGCCCAGCAAGTGCCGTCTGCACCACACCACGCGTCAGCCAGGGATATTTCAAGAAAGCCTTCGGTACTTGTGCCCCCATAAATTCTCCAAATCCTCCCTGTGCTGGAGTCAGATAACAAGCAGAAGGACAATGCCTCCAAGAATCCAGGCTGCCCATCTGCTCTGCACTTCCAGATTCTTGCTTCCACAGTGCCAGCTGATGAAATTTTCATAGCTGATGAGGTTTCTCATTTCCACTGGGCCTTGCTGCCTTGGAGCCTTCACAGTTGTGGTCTGTTCAGGTTTCCGTGGGTGAGCACTGATGGCAGCAATGATTAGAGTACTTTGCTTTCTTTTAGTGACTTGTCAGAGTAGGATCTTCAAGCTCTTTGCAAGTCTAGGAGAAATAAGCCCTGCAGGGAGGAGAGAGGGTGATTTTCAGATGGTCTCATCATTTACTGCTTCCATTAAACTCAACTCTTCTCAAAATCAGATCGCAAGGTCAGACTGCCAAAGGGAGACAGGAACTCGACTCGGGCTGGCTGAGCACCAGTCACCTGCTCTGAGCACCAAAAAACACTCTTTCCTCAGATCCCAAAGGCCTTGATTCCCAATCCTTCTTCCTCTCCACATACACCCACTCTGACTTTCCCCATATCCGGTATGCTTGTGAGCTGGACTCGCCATTGCCCTGACCCAGAGTTGTGACATGATGCGGAAGCATGACGTTAGGTTACATTATATTCATTTATATAACACCATTAATACCAAAGTGCAGCTCCCTGCTAGAGCCAGTTGCTCGCTAAAGCCTCTGAAGTTCAATTAACAAGCACCAGGTAATCTAACACTTGACTCCCAATAATCCTTTTATTTTAAGGGGCCTCTGGCGGATGTAAAGCCCTCAGCAAACAGTCCTGGAAGTACATTTGAGATTCTCTCAAATACCAGCTGAATTTATGACCCTTAGTGAAGAGCAGGGAGGAATCTCTTCAAAATACTTTCCAGCAGGCAGGACTTTATATAGACCCTTGTAACTGAATAAAACGAACCCCTGGAGGGGCAGGTGCCACCCTGTGGACGGACAAATCCCTCTGAAGTGCCTATGGTCTTGGCTAGTGAAAAAGGAGGTGCCAGAAATAATATCTCTCCACCAGAAGAAGGCAGTGCAGGCTTGGTCCTCTCAAGTTTTCCATCAAACCTGGTCAAGTGGGGAAGATGGCGGGTGCTGGACAACCCCTGGTGGCTGACTTGGAGGCTGTCACCTGCCTGAGAGTTGCATGAAGTCCCATTTTCTCCAACTTGGATGCTGCAGTGCTGAAGGGACTCTTAGGAAACACTTGCCTCCTCTGCTACTTCTCTAACTTCAGTTGCACAGAGGATTCCCCGGTAGACATCAGCTGAGAAACCCTCAGAGGCAAAAGAGGTTTCATGGATGGGCTGAGCCCACCAAAACTAAAAGACCTGAGTCTTATTTTAAGCAAAGTTTTCACTCTGGGATATGCCAACACAAAAGGAGCTCAGCACCCAAAACTAACAGCATTTCAGGAGCAATAAGATCAGTGAAATACTGCCAGCCTGTGACAGTCAAACAAGTCTGTGGATGCCGAATTGGACAGCCAAACACCTTCTGCCAATATGCCTGGAGCATACACCTACCAGACAAATACAACCAACCTGCCAATAAAACAGTTGCTAACAACATACCCACGTGTATAGTTCAGTCCATCCCACTGTGTAAGAGTGAGTGCTGGGACTCAATCTTGAGTTTAATAGAGATTCAACACTCAAAAAAACACTGGAGTCTTTTCACAAGCAAACACATTCCCCAGCATCGGTGGCTGAAGAACAAAATAGTGCTGACCCATCCCAACCCAAAATGCTGTTTGTCTTACGGGACTGCCCAAAGGCACAAATCATAGTTGGGATGTAGTTGCGCTGGGCACTGCGCAGAAAGACAAGCAGACACAACATCCTGCCCTCGAGGCTTGAATCTCTGAATCTCTTGAATCTCTCTCAAAACACCTCTGGCAATATGAAATGGAAGATGAAGGCAGAACTGGGGAGCAACAACAAAAATCCACCATTGCAGCATCCCAGTGCTTGGCACAGCTCAGTGATTTCACATCGTCATGGGGTTTGAGCAGAGCATGGCGTACAGCTCACATCGGTATTTCAGACATACATAGGGGCACTTTCTCCCAACCTATATGCTTGAAAAATACACTCCACATCAACACTTGCCCATTACAATTGCTGCCTATGCATGTCTTCTATATATTCATAAATGTGTGTGTATAAAAATAGAATAAAATAAATATATATCAGTGACCCGTACTGGCCATTTCTAACTAGCCACAAAATTGTGCAGCAACAGCGAGCTCTTGCCTCTTGCCCAGGTGCAGTGTTTTGATGTAAGGCATAGAGTGCAGAGCCTGGCAGTGGTGTATTTGTGCCCTTTGCACTCACTTTGTGCTGGCTGCATCACTCCTGGGGGCAGGCAACTGAAATCGGGATTTTCTGACCTCAAGTATTTGTTTGTGGCATCCCACTCATTTCTCTGCTCACCGCCAGCTCCAAGCCATGATCCCAGCTCTTGCACTGAGCCCTGTACAGGTGCCTCCAGCTCTTACTCTGCACAGTTCCAGGGCTTTGCAAGGGACAAGGTATTGGGCTGTGATCTTATACAGGGTATTTTTTCTCAAAAAATTCAGTTCCCAGCTGGGAGCACACCACAGATACTGCTGCTCCTCAAGGTCAGCTCCCTACAGAAGGAGCTGCCCCAGCACTGCACAGTTTCTCTTCCCATCAGCCTCACCTGAGCCCTGCCACAGCTCACTGTAAAGTCTTCACCCCACTGGGCGCTAAATCCAGCATGAGTGCTGCTGTGCAGTGGAGACTGAAGGGCCCTCCTGTGCCAATGGTTTACCTTGGTGAAGGAGTGGAGAGAATATGCCTGGCAGGCAGGATGGCTGCTCCAATGCAAGGCAAAACTCCATGGGAAGCAAAGGCTGGAGTCACTGTGTCAGCCTCAGACCAAGACTCAAGGGGCTCTGCCTCCCTTCCCCTTCGTCAAAACGTGTTTAGCTTGTCATGCTAATAAAGCATTTGAAATGAACTTTGTTAAAAGTATGTGGAGAGGAAGGGGGAGGATGTCTCACTGGAGCGCACACGGGGAGATGGCAGAGGGTTAGGTGTGACACCAGCTCTCCTTGGCGTGTGCAGGCAGACGGGGCTTCATCCAGGTTTGGGCACACGCTCACCCGCATGCACAGGGAGGACACCACACGCTGGGGTGTGGGGGTTGGCATTTAGCCACGGTACACAAACAGAGAGGGAGTAGCTGATCCTCCAAGCCCTCTGAGGCAGAGCAGGGACTCGTGGGCTCTTTCACTTAGAGACACATGGCTGTGTGTTGTCTTCCAAAGAGCCCTTCTGCGTGCCTAGCACGCACCTCCAACTCACAGAGACCTCTTTTTTTCGTGAAATCTGCAGCACTGCTCTCCCCGTGCAGCTCTTGTTGTTTATAGGGACGGGTCCAGGCAGGCCGGAGAGGAATTACCTTTCCCTAGGACACACTTGGTGCTTGGCTGAGCGCACCGCTTCTCTGCTTCACGGGAGCTGCTGAAGGCCAAGGAGACAGTCAGTCTACAATTAGCCTCCCTCCCAACACTCGTCCATATCCCCTGGGGCTACTAATTATGGACTCCTCTGCAGCGGGGGTTCAAGTCTTCCTAAGCACAGGCCACAGTTTCATGAAATGACCTTGAAATTCTCTGCAACAAGATCTCCTGCCAGGTTTCACTGCAAACACCAAGATATGCCATCCTCTGTAAACACCCCAGGAGCAAGCTCAGAGGCAAGCACTGAGAAAGCACAAAAGATTTGCTTCAAGAGTCTCCCATTAAATGCTTGTGTGCTCCTGGTGAGATTAAGAGGTTTCATTGCTAGAGCTGCCAGCTGGAAAGGCAAAGGGAGACCGCATAGCTGGAGACGGGCTTCGAGGCACCCACAGGTGTGCGCCAGCAAAGGGAAAGCCTGGCAGACATCTCCTTCCCACTCCAGTCCTTCCAGACCTCCTCCCGGCAGCGGGAGGCAGGTGGGGGCAATGGGTACACCCCCTGAATCGGTGCCCTTGGGAGAGCCCTGACATTAGCTGTTGTACATGCACACAGAGGGAAGCCAGAAATCACAGGGCAAAACAAGATCCTACACCTTCTCATGAACTTACAGGGGTTCTTTGAAGGGGGTTTACTCAGCCTTTTGAGCTGTGGGGGCACAGGTAAAACCTCTTTTCTCTAACTGCCCTCCAGATATATCTCAATCTCTTTTCCCCCCTCTTCAAGTCTGTGTCTTTTTCCTCTAGAGTTGAATCTTTCTTTTTTAATTCTTTTTCCCCTGGTACCTTTGTCTTGTCTTGGATTGAAGTACTGAGGGCGGACTTGAGGAATCTGTATCTCAAAATAACGTGTGACTTAAGCTTACTTTTGCTGCTACTCACAGCAGGTTTGAAGGCTGTCAGGTACTTAACTCAAGTCCATTACAATGACACATGCATTCTCCCACACTCAGAGGATCTGTTCTAGTGGAGCAGTCCAGCAGGCAGTCAGATTTTAGCTAGTCCCAACAGAGCAGCTGCCTGGAGGCCAGTGGAGAGTGCTGCTCAGGAAGCAGCAGCCCTGGAGATGAGGGACTCCCTGCAGCTGGCTCTGAGAGGAGGAGAAGCAAACTGATGATCAGAGGCTTGGACGGAGGCTGACACTTGGCTTTGAACACCCGGGAATCGCCTCTCCAGGACATCTCACAGGCACCACCAGGGCATCCCCACAGTTCATCCTGCCTTGGCCTTGGTGATGGTAAATGTGTGCAGTGGGTATGTACAGATGGTGCCTACACATGTCCAGCACCCTTTCTCTCTCAGGGCTGGGTCTGCATGGCTCAGGGAAAGGTACAAATATTGCCCTGCACAAAATTGCTGAAGAACCTGCCCTTGTGGAAAGCTGCTCCTTATTCCCTCGCCTAGAGCTCATCTTCAGTGCCCTGGAGCAAGAGGGTTTATAGCTCTTTGGAGTTCATTCCTATTTGTTCTCATTGTCTATATAAATGTCTAGTCAGGTTTTTTTTAATGAATGCTTTTTCTTGTTACCCAGTGGCAATGAGTTCCCTGGATCATCAGTGTTTAGGATGAAAGTAATCCTACATGTCATTCATTTGGATTGCACTTATTTCTCATTTTGCCTTACATCCTGGCAGGTCACAAAAGAAGCAAATGAAAGAAGCTTATGCCAAGTCTAGGCAGTGCTCCCAGAGACTTTGGGGTCACAGGGACTGTGACACATTGGACTTGGGCAGCATTCCTGGAGGCTTTGGGAAAATACAAAATACACCTTGGGGTAGCCCAGAGTGGCTACTCTTAGTGTAGCACTGGAACGTAGGAAAGTGAATCCGAGGGCAGCTCCCATTCACTGAAGCACCCCTTGCAGAGCCACCAGGCTAAGGGAATTGGGTACTTCCCTCCCCAGTGGCACTTCTGGTGGTCTCAGCCACCAGACGCAGGAAGATTTGAAGAGTTTTTGGAGGCTTAACTGCACTTTTGCCACCAGAGAGCAAAACTCAGGGCAGGGTAACACAGGATACCAAGACCACAGCTTGTCCTTTTCTCCATCATTCCCCAGATTTGCCATCAGTTCTCCTGTTGAGTCCATGTTGTTGTCTGCCAGCCTGGCCATGCTCCACAGTGTGGCTGAGCATTGAGATGGTGCAAATTGAGAGAAAAGAGCCGGGAGGTTTTCTACCTTCAACTTTCACCCCCTCCCTGCTTCCCTACTGCCTGCCCCCTCCACTTCCCTGCTGAAGGCACAAACACCTACTGCCCATGGAAGCTATTTCTAAGCAATCCCGGGCATCTGGGGAATGAGGCTCTGAACAAATATCGGAGCGTGTGTGTGTGCAGAGAGTGCACACACATGTACACACACACATGCACAGCCACGGTGCTGCTGCAAAGTCAAATATAGACCTTGTGGAAGGGGAACAATGGCTGGGGTTGGGTTACATGGCTGTAGGGCCAGCGAGCTGCTGTTTGTTGTGGGCTGGGGTGGAATTGGAAATGCAAGGGGGGTGGGATGGGGGAGAACATTTGTTTTAACCTAGAGACCCCGGGCTGGCGCTGTGTGTAAGGCAGAGAGGGTGACCCGGAGCAAGAGCTGAAGAGGATGATCATTTGAGTCGGCAGCTCAGACGTGTTTGCAGTATTTCTCCAGCTTGTTTGTGCTGCTTTTCTGCCTTTCTTGAGGAATTAGAGTGAGCAGGAAGGGGTGAATTTCTCCGGGCTTCTGCACAGGGAAGAGTTTCTGGTCCGGAGGAGGCTTCTTGGTGAAGGAGAAGAGGCAACATTACCTGTTTTCTCAGCCCAGCATCTGCTTCTTGTCCCTGATGTCTGGCTGCCTCCAAGGTGCAGGTTCCAGACTCCGGAAGAAAGGGAAGCAGCTTCAGCTGGTTTTGACAGGTAATTCCTCCCTCTGTCTGAGTGGTGGTGGTGTGTTGGGACAATGGCAGGGGAGGGAGTCTTCATCTGGCATGAATTGGAGGGGAAACCATGACAAGAGGTTGCTTCAGTTCCCACTCCAGGTCCCTGCTTTGTGGGATTTCCTTCACTGGAGGGAACAGCCATGGAGGGACTCTTATGGCTAGGAAAAAATCCTTCCTAATTCTGACCTAGCAGCTGTTCCATCTGAGACGCCTCTAGGGATGGCATAGCAGAGATTGGAGCCTAGTAGAGCAGGGTCTTAGCCAAGAACGGGAATCCCCTCAACGCCCATTTCTTGGGTCTGCAAATAGAGCTGCTCTGATTAAATAGTACAGGGCAGTCCATGGGCTGACAGAGCAAGCCTGAGACTCAGGATTGTGCCTGGGGATGGGACAGGAGCCTTTCAGTGTGGAGGAAGGAGTGCACCCAAGGTCCACATTGCATGGGTCCCTTCTCCCTCCTCTGTATTCCCGTTTTACTCCCATCCAT
The DNA here is from genome assembly GCA_014706295.1 of Lycocorax pyrrhopterus obiensis. Taxonomy (NCBI): domain Eukaryota; kingdom Metazoa; phylum Chordata; class Aves; order Passeriformes; family Paradisaeidae; genus Lycocorax; species Lycocorax pyrrhopterus. Next base: position 37,000,948 of record JACSVZ010000004.1, on the reverse strand, counting down.
CCCTGCCTGCTTCTGTCTCTGATACTCACATGCAAAGCCAAACTTCAAACCGCAAAACACATTTCCTCAGATATCCCACCTTCTGAAATCCCACCCTGGATTTTGTTCTTCATCCCCCTTCCTCAGAGCTCAGATCTTCAGCAACCAGCTTTACCTCCTCAGCCTGGACAGCCCTCACTTGGCAGCACAGCTCTCACCTCCAAGAGAAGCAGCACAGTGAGAACCACGTGTCCCATTCTGCTGGCTGCAACCTAACTCCATCTCCCTCTCTCACAGTGCTCATGCTGTGGATGCAGATATTTATGGATAGCAGCATATGTAGGGGTCCCTCTGCAGGTCCCCTCCTATCTGCCCATTCAAATGCACACACAGAGTCCAGAGGGTTTTCTTAGGCACATTTAACCCAGTGAAGTTTAAGAGCTCCCGGGCACGGCTGTGCAATGACATTGCAGTGCAGTGTGGTCAGGACCAGGGCAGATCCCAGCAGAGGAATGCAGGAACAGGTGAGGATGTTGCAGGAGGTGGTGTTCTATCTGACACAGTTAGTGAAGGTGGTAGGATTTCAAGGAGGAAGCGAGGGTGAGGCTGAGCAGCCTACACTCAGTGTTGGAAGGGTTGCCAGTAAACCCTTGGCCTCCAAGCATGACTGGAAAGAGTGCAAGGCAGGGTGTTGTGGGTGTCAGAGCAGAAAGGTGGATCCTTCTCGGTCCTAGAGCTGTGGTGACAGAAGGAGAGGCTGTCTGGTTTTAAACCAAGTACCAGAAGCTGTGCTTCGCCCTCAGCCTCCCCCTCTCCTTTTTGCTGTAAGCTCCAGACATGGTAGGAGTCAGGGCTCAAAAGCAGGCTGAGCTGGCTGTGAGGGATAGGAGGATGAGAACGGATGTAGCATCACAGGAAGCATCTCAGGATAGAGCTGGTGCACACCTGTCTCATAAATACCCAAAGAGCTGATGAAGCAACCTAAGCAGGAGGTTTGGACTTCTCTGTCCCTCAGGCAGAATAGTTAGGTGGGGTGATAGAGACAGGAGGAGGAGGAGGGCAAGGAAAGGAACGGGGTCCTGGCTGACAGGAGAGCAGGAAAGAGGCAGGAAGGAGGCAGCTCCTGCAGAGGTAGGCAGGGTGGTAGGCCCCCATTTTATTGCTCAGTCATGTTGTGTTGTCCAGTCATGCCAAGGATGAGCAAGCAGGGGTCCACACTCAGAGCTGGCAGAGACCTTGGCTTTGATGGGGTTGCTGCCTGTTGGGCTGTCACAGGGTCCTGGGGCCTGCAGAGCCAACCATGGCTGCCACAGGGTGCTGACAGGGCTGTCAGGAACTGCAGAGGGCCGGGGGGATTGGAGAAGGTGAGAGCAGGGACGGGTTGAGCTTTGTCTAGTGAGATGAGTGTGAAAGCATCCACTAAGTGCCTGCAGGACATGGTTCTTCTTCCTTCCTGGTGAAAAACAGCAAACCTTGTAGTATACAGGGGTAGAAAAGGACTGACTGATGTGAACTTGTAATCTAATTAAGGATTGCTAGGGCCTTTGAAGGTGACAGATACGATCTTGTCAAGTAGCAGAAAGGCCATGCAAGGTGAGGAGGAGAGCGGGCAGCTGTTCCTTCTGAAGATGTGACAGCCCAGACCCTCTCCCACAGTTGCCTTATTGTTCCTTATTGTCCACTGACGTGCTGGTGCCCACATCTTGTGAGTGGCAGCGAAAGAAACGCTGGAGACCACAGCTTATTTTTTCTGGGGTGACCAGTACAAGCTGAACCTTTATTTTAAGGATGGGGCTTCTTAACCCTACAGTTTGCCAGTGGAGGTGTCTTAGTGGACCCTGGGGACATCAGGGAGGGGCTGCAGGAGGCGTTTTCACTTATTAGTATTATTTCAGACAATCTGAGCAAAATGAAGGCTCGGATCATCGCGCACCTATTTCTGAGAGGCTCAGTGCCCCGCGGGACCGAGCCCCTGCCCAAGCGAGTGCGGCGAGCGCTGCAGCGTCCCCGAGCCCCGGGCGGGGGTCCCTCCAGCAAGGCCGCGCCCCTGCGCAGGACTGCCAGCCCGGGACACCTGTCCATGCTCTGCGCGTCGGTGCTGGGGGCCGAGGCCGGTGAGCCCTCGCAGCCGCAGCTCGCTCGGGGCGGTGGGGGGCGGGCGGGGCCGTGCCGGGGTCCCCCCCCCCGCCCCCGGCGGCGGGAGCAGGGCAGGGGTGAGCGGGCAGGGCGGGCCGGGTCGGGGGCTGCCTGCGGTTTGGGGCGGCGGGAGGCGGGATGTCCCGGGGAGGGAGCGGGGATGTGCAGGCACACGCAGCCGCTGGCAGGCGGCCGGGGCTGCACGGCGGCGGCGGCGGCGGCGGGCGGAGCGGCGCGGCACACGCGGCGGCAGCTCCCTCCGCAGCCCCGCGCCTCGCCAGCCCCGCCGCCGCCGCACCGGGCATGGCCGCCCCCCGCCGCCGCGCCCCGCGATAGCCCCACGACCCGCCGCGTCGCCGAGGTGAGCAGGGGCCGGGGGACAGCGCGCGGCGGGGACCCGCAGCCCCCCAGCCCGGCCGGCCCCCTTTCCCCGCCGCCGCCCCGGCCGCAGGGGGACCGGCGGGGCTCTGCGGAGAGTCTCCTCCGGGGACGGCCGTGGGGTGGGGTGGGGTGGGGGGAAGGCGAGCACCCCCGTGGCCGTGCCTCTCCGGGGGGCACTGGGGCTTGGGGTGGTCCCAAACCTCGGGGGGAGGGGGGCGGGGGGACAGGCGCGGCGAGCCGCAGCGGCGCGGCATCCCCCGGGTTCCCACTCCTGCCCCCCGACCCCAGTCCGGAGGGGTCCCGATAGCCTTCAGACTAGGGGCAGTGCCTGATACTCCACGTCCTGGGGATGTCCCTGGTAGTCCCCAGGCGCACAGAGGTCCCTAATACCCTCGAGAGGGAGGCTAATAGACTCGGGGGGCGTCCTCGCAGCACCCGGAGGTCTGGTAGCCCCCAGCCCGGCCAGGCAGAGGCGGAGGAGTGGGACGGAGGGAGCTCCCTCGCCCGTGTCCTTGCGACCCAAAGCCAGGCCTGCCCAGGTGGGAGCTGCTCACACCTCTCCTGGGCACCAGCTGCCGCCTAGGATGCCGGGGTCCGGGGCGACCCCGGGGGTTCTGCTGGGAGCAGCACCCATGGGGTGACTACATCAGGAGGTCTGAGAGGCTGTGCCTCGAGTGGGGAGCTGTGGGGAAAAACAGCCTTTGCAATGACATGTGGTCGGAGCTTATGCTTCTCACGGTCCTGAAGGAACATGATACTCACTCTCCAGCCTAAATGATTTTTTAAGTTTCATAGCAATTGCTTCTCCCTCTCCTGAAATGCAGCAGCTGTTTGCCACTGCCCAGCATTTAGGGGCAGGAGGCAAAGGAGGGTCCTGCAAGTGTGGTGTCAAAGGGACTGTGAGGAGGGAGAATGCAGCAATCCATGGTAGGATTTGACTGGGGCAGTGACAATAACATCCTGTAGCCCCTCTGAAAATGCTGCATCCTTCATCGGTGGTGGTTTGTTTGCTGGAGAGATGCTTCAAGCAGTATCATTGCTTTTATGAGCTATTTTGTCTGGTCCAGGCAGGTGAAGCTCTTAGCAGGGACCCCAAAACCTCTTCCTGCAATGCATGTGTATGTGTAGGTGGGTGGGAGGACTTACATCCCCATCTTAGAAGTCTCTCACACAACTATGAACCAAACATAGCCTTCCAGAGCTAAAGAGTCAAGCTGAAAGCAGAATGGCCCCTGTTCATCACACCCACGCAGCTGGATAGAGTCTGCTCCATACCTTCACCATTCTCCCAACAGAACTGTTTAACCCCTCCCATCTCATTACAGTAATATATTTATGATATCACCCTCGAATTTCCTGCCCTTAACAACCCCAGAAGGCTGGGAGGGAATGAAGCATTTTTGGAAAGTATTTAATGCTACTTCAAGAGGGCAGCAGGCGGTCGGAAAATAGATGGGTGCAGGAACCTTGGGCTGACGGGGCTCTCTGCAGGACAGCTGAGGAAAAGGACCGCACCAAGTGAGAGGTGTGTGCAGCCCAGCTTTAGTGCCTGTTGCTTCACTCTCTTGCTTGGACAATGAAAGAGGGCTGCTGTTTACTGCCTGCTCCTCTGCTAGATCTGCTGGACTCCCTGCTCTCCTGCAGGGTTTGAAAAGCAGCCTGGGCACTGTAAAAAACATTCAGCCCATCTATTCATTCAAATGTGCACAGGAGGACCTTATTTAACATGAAGCTGAAGCCTCTCAGATCTAGGGAGGGAAGATGAAGGTCCCCACAGCTGGGTTGGTATTTCTGGAGGTTTCTGCTCTCTTGACAGCAGCTACCAGGGGCGGGTGCTCTAAGATGTGGTGTAACAGCCTGAGCTATTACACACTCATGATTGAATGTGCACACTCGGTTCTCCTGTACACACATTTTCAAAAGCTTTTTAATTCTTAGTGCCCCAAAGCTGACTTAGAGGAAGGAGCCTGGAAGGACGGAGGGGAGTGTGGTGACAAGTCTGTATAAAACTGGATGTTTCAATTCAAAAACTCCCAGGTAGTGGAAAGGAAGGGATATGTGAAATGAAGCTGTGGTGTCAGCCAAAGGATTTTGCTAAGCTTGCTCTTTTTCTCTCTGTAGGTGTTCATCTCGGTGGGGCCACACTGACCATGCTCAGGAGCTTCTGTCTCCAGCTCATGTCCTTGATTTGGATCCTCTTGGCCCATCACCAGCTTGTGCAAGGTGAGTCTCTGTAGACAGGGGTCCTTCTCTTTCATATCCATCTGTCCAAACCTGTCCTTGGCATTGCTGAAGTCTCCTCAGTTTTCCATGCAAAATAGAAATGGTCTGACCTGGAAAAGCAGAAAATGCTGCCCAGTCATTAATCACCTGGGGTGTGACACTGGAGGCACCTTAGAAACCCTTGCCCACAGGGGTGGCAGTGCCTGAGCAGACTGGCAGTGAGACATCCCTGCTGCTCTGTCTCCCTCAGTGAGGGTGCATGGGTTCCCAAACCAATGAGCCTGCTCAGGGGGAGGAAGGTTCCAAAAGTGAACAGCTAATCCTGGATCCAGTGAGACAAAATCCTTTCCCAAAGATTAGTTTGCTCTATCCCTGCTCCGGATAAGCACTGAATTCCCAAAGCCATATGCCAGGAGAGATGGTTACAAATAGGAAAGGTGACGACACTCAGGCTTGGGGCTGAGCAGTCCCAGGATGCTGCTCCAGCTCCATAGTGACTTGTTTTAGGAGGCTCTCACCCGGTACAGTGGGACCTGCTGCCTCACTGCAGCAAAACTGCATGCACAGGGGATTTCTTCCCCTGCTTGTTTTCCCAGGCAGCACAAAATGCTGCTTGGGAAAGCCTGAGTGCATCTCTAGGCATGGGGGCTTTAACCTGTTTCAGTCCAGGATGGAGGGGCTCAGGTAAGGACATTCACCTCCTGGGCCTGGCCTGGGGTTGCACAAGGCTTCTGGAGAAACCCCCTGCTTCCTGACATGTGCTCTAGTTCTACTGCTTGTGGAGCCAGAGTGAACCAGCTCCCCTGTGGAGCTAAGATGCGAGCAAGTGATGGAGCAGAAGGGAAGGTGGAGATGAAAGTGAACACCTGGCACGAAGAAGAGGAAGAGAAGTGGCACAGCGAGGCCATGGCTCAGTTACAGCTTCTGTGGCCTTTAAATAAATAAACAGAACTGGATACCTGGTGCCATGTGATGCCAAGTCCTGCTTCCCTGTGCTGCTGGAAGGGGAGTGCTGGCAGCTGGGTCCTGGAAGAGGGCAGGAGCCCCCATCAGGCCGCTCTGTGCCAATAGCTGTCCTTGGGGATGGTGGCATCCTGGGAGATAAAGAAGAACCATTCTTTCCATTTCCATCCTTGGTCCCTTTGTGCCCCTTGCAGTACCTGTCCCTGAGCTTTCCCACCATACTTGCTGCAAGACTGGGGGACCAAGGTCCCAGGTGGGTCAGTCCCTATTACACAAATTTTCTTAATGCACGGGCAACCCCAGCTCTTGCCCAAAAGGGCCAAAAATCTATGGGAGGCAGCAGAGAGAAGGTGGGGAAGATGACCAGAGACTGGGTAGTTTTGAAGCAGAGCCCCATTTCTCAATAAAGACAGCGTTACTGCTGCTTGGGTTACTGTGAAATCCTCATTTCTTGCATGGCATCCAGCCAATGAAAGGAAGGTCCCCCACCTTACAGTTCTGGGGAATGTTAGGCTGAGCACTTAAGTTAAAACCCAGGGCCATGGACAGATCTGGAATCATCTGTAGTCCCTGCTTAATCCAACTCCACACGTCTCTTGTCTTGTAGGGGATGACTGCAGTGAGCACTGTAATCTCGCCCACGGCTGCTGTGACCAGGATGGGAAGTGCAGGTATGGCTTGTCTTTGGCTCTCTGCTGCTCCTGACTGTACTGCTCTCCCTCCCTTGATGCTGTGTCCCTGGTGCCTACACCCCTGCCCACAGCTGAAGCACTTCCTCCTCCACTCCCCCGCACCTGGAATCGATGACTCTGCTCTCTTCTTACCTGACACCCTCTGGAGTGAGAGATTTTGATGCCTCAGCCTCTTGCTGGTTCCCTCTAGCCTTTGCTCCAGTGCTTGCAGGGTGCTCACCTTCACACACTGACCAGTGTTATTCTGCTGAGCCTTTTTTGTCTAGAGGGAAGCCTAGGACAGCCCAGCCATGCCTGGGTGATGGGAAGCAGCCTTTAGGCTCAGCTATGACAGGGGAATGTCATCAGGCAGCAGGGCAGACATGAAGGTTGGCCAGCTTGCTTGGCCTCCTTGCTGATTGAGGTGGAGATGCTCTCCCTGGGGCATGGAAGAGAAGACCTGCAGCATGCATATAACTGAGGGCTTCAAGGGTCCCCCCTCAGAAGCCTGAGCTATGGTGGGGATCTCTGGATATTTTCATAAAGGGTTTACCAACAAGCTGTGAACTACTGCAGCAGAAGTGCATATGTGGTACTTGGCATCCCAGCTCCAGCTGGTGCCCAGATCCCACAGGGTCAAAGCTCAGAGCCTGACCCTGCACTTCAGCCTGGGAAGCACCCATATAACTGCTCTGGGCTGCCACAGGACCCACTGCCTATCATCCCACTGTAGGACCATCTGGAGCCCCCATTCTGCAAGGCAGAACCAGGAGGCAAAGGCTGCTCAGGGCTGGCTGGGACACCTGTGGCTGCAAGGGGACAGACTGCCCAATGTCACCCTGTTCTCCTCGGCAGGGCATGGTCAGCCCCCTTTCACAGGACAGCCCCCAGTGTCACACCACACCTGCGCCACTTGTTCTTGCCAGGGAGTGTCCAGCTCTGGTTTTGCTGGGCCCCCGTTTGCAGCTGCACAGAGCTCCTCCCTGAGCCCTTTCAGCAGCTGTGGCTGGTTGGGGGAGCAGGGTGCTGCAAAGCCCCGTTGAGAAAGGCCACATGTCACCATGTGGCAGGTGTCCCAGCTGCAAATATTTCCACGTGAGTTGCTGCTGCCGATTTCAGGCCTCCAGAGCATTTGCTGAACCTTGCAGCTTGGCAGTACCTTAAAATCACCTCAAACTCAGGGAGACTTGGCTGCTTACCTGGCCCCCTCCCTGGCAATTTTTAGGTTGGCCAGCTCCCTTTTGGAGAAGTGGAAGAGTTGATGGCACCTGCTCCTTGTAGGTACTGGGGGGTAGGGGTGTCCACATCCTTCTGCTCAGGGCTGTCCAGGTATGAATGTTTTTCCCCAGACTATATCAGGCACATGGTATCACCTCCATTCCCATCAAAAGGCCTCTAATTAACATATTAATTAACATATACATATATATTTAACCATTTTCCTCACTCCTAGTCTCTTTGGAACAACATACAGTGACAACAGCCAGCCCAGGTTTGAAAGTGCAGCCTTGGGCCAGCCCAAAAAAGCTGTAGTCACCACACATTGTGCTGAAATGAGCCCCAGCCATGAAAATGAACCCCCTTCCTTACTCTAGAAACTGTTGTTTTTGTTAGGTTTAATTTCGTGCTGGTTTGAGTATAGCTTTTGTTGTGGCTTGGTGCCACTTCCTCTCAGCTCTCATCTTGTTATCACTTGCTTTCCCCCTTGGAGCTGGCAGGTCTGAGGGATGCCTGCCACCGGAGCAATGCAGCTTGGCTTTACTTGGTCATTGCCCCTGCCCTGCTCTTCTGGGGCCAGAAGGCTCGTTGTGTGCGGCAGGTTTTCCCTTTGTACTGCCCTTGTGAGCTGGCTGATAAGTCTGGTCTGTGCACCAGCCATAGCAAGCAAGCTTTCATAGCTGGATTACAGTGCACTCCAGACAAAAAATGACACACATTATAATGCAGAGAGGAACAGTAAAACACACGGACCTCAGTGGCCTCTTGTCCCTTTCCCTCAAGAAGTTCAGGGATGGGCTTTTCTCTGCCTGTCAGAGTGGCTGCATGCTGTGGGAGGCACGGGAATTGCTGAGCTAATGCAGTGGTGTGTACAGAGTGGCTGGCTGGAGGAGAGCAGAAGGATGAGGGCAGTGATAGTGAAGCTGCTGAGCTCTGTTGCTGGCCACTCACCCTCCTTGGCTACAGAGGGTGAGTCTGCTCCTCCTCTGTCTGCTTGCTTCCTTGGATAGATGAGATGCCAGTACTTCCCTCTGGAGGAGGGAGCCAGGAGGACCATGGGGCCTTTGGGAGGGTTTCCAAGCACTGCTGTATCTGTGGGAACCCTGCACAACACGCAGCCAGCTTTTCTGCAGCCCCTGCTTGGATCTGATTATGCTGCTATGCCCTGTCCTCCTGCAGGTGCGATCCAGGCTGGGAGGGGGAGTACTGCGAGGAGTGCGTGCGTATGCCAGGATGTCTTCACGGGACGTGCCACCAGCCTTGGCAGTGTATCTGTCACACTGGCTGGGCTGGCAAGTTCTGTGACAAAGGTGAGTCGTGGGCTTGACATCCCAGCCTCTGGTGCTGAGGGCAGAAGCCCAGCACACCCTCATGGGTATGTCAGCCAGCATAGCCAACGTAGCCAGAAGCCACCTGGGTGATGCCGTTTTGGCTGCCTGGGAGATGGGTTGTTGCCTGGCTGCCACAGTTGGGACCATTCCCTTCCTGCAAAAGAGGTCAGACTGTTGGTACTTGCTCTCTGGCTGCATGGCAAGAGCTGGCGTGACACTGGCCAGCCTCAGGAAATGGAGCAGATGAACTCATTGCATTTCCTGTGCTGCGTCAGGACTCCAAGCAGCATCCCCTGCTTTCCTCAAGGCTTCCTGCCTTCAGCAGGTGGGTGGTGGACTCCCCTTCTCCAGCCCCAGAGACTCGTCTGTACCATGGGGTCTCCACTGGTCGGACAGTTGGCATGCACAGCATCTTCACAACCACACAGGCACTGCACTTCTGTTGCTGCAAGTGCCCTTTGGAGGGGAGAAGGGAGAAGCTCCTGCCATTTCTCCATCCCCAGGGGGTTTGGTGGGTTGTGTTTGCACTGAGTTGGCCTCCTTTCTCCCTAATTCACACTGTTTTTTCCCCTCAGACATACACATCTGCGAACACCAGTCCCCATGCCAGAATGGGGCACAGTGCATCTATGATCGAGATGGGGAGTATTCCTGCTTATGTCCAGAAGGTTTCCACGGGAAGGACTGTGAGATGAAGACAGGGCCATGTGAGAAGGCAGGGTGAGACGCTGCAGTGAGATTACAAGACAGCATTAACTTTGGGTCACACACTGCCAAGTGGAGGCCCAGCTTGGCTCGTTATCTCCTATTCTCTAGTGAATTTCCACACACTAATGGAGTTAAGCCAAAATCACCTTTGGCTTTGGTTAAGCAGCATGCAGTGCATGGTCCCACCAGGGCAAGGGTGTTGTTGCAATCTGAACAGATTCCTGTCCCTGCTATAGGAGGACAGGAATCTGTTCATCTATTCATCATGCCTGGGACATCCCATCTCCCAGGCAGCCAAATTGCTGTAGGTGTGATGAGCTGATATCCATGATGCCTTTGGGGAGCATCAGGAGGGCATGTTTCCTCTTCAGATCATTCGGCTGCAGACGTTCCCTGGTGGGTGGTGGGCCTGTGCACAGCCACAGCCTTTGAGGAAGCCTCTCACTCAAGGAGACAGAAACTCCCACCCAGTCTTGTCCTTGAGATGGCTGCCCCCACAGAGAGAGCTGGACACACTGACCATGCAAGCAGCTCTGTGTGTTTACCTCCCTGGGGCGGGGGAAGCTGCTTGGTCACCAGGGCCATGACCTATCCTTGCTCTCTCCACACAGGTCTCCATGCAAGAATGGAGGGCAATGTCAAGACGAAAATGGCTTTGCCAGTAACTTCACCTGCCGGTGTCTCGCTGGCTTTGTGGGGGCTCTCTGTGAGCACGATGTGGACGACTGCCTGATGCGCCCCTGTGCTAACGGGGCCACCTGCCGCGACGGCGTCAACCGCTTCTCCTGCCAGTGCCAGGTGGGCTTTGAAGGGCGTTTCTGCACCATCAACATCAATGACTGCGCCAGCCAGCCGTGCAAAAATGGGGCAAAGTGCTATGATCGCATCAATGACTATGACTGCTTGTGTCCTGACCGTTTCTCTGGCAAAACCTGCGAGATCTCCGTCCCTGAACCCACCTGGTCTCCTTCCTACCACCCTGCAAACCATGAGAATGCCGGGGCTGTGAAAAGCACCACCAGTGAGATGCCGGGGGTGACACAGCCGGAACCTGTCAGGACCGTGGTCACAGGGCGGCGCATGGCCAACCACAGTGAGAAAGAGCCGGGGGGAGGGTTGTTGAAAATCTCTGTGAAGGAGGTGGTGACCCAAAGGGACTCAGGGCTGAGCGAAGCCCAGCTGGTGACAGTGCTGGTGTTTGGGGTGCTGACAGCAGTGCTGGTCCTCATCACTGTCCTGCTAATGCTGAGGAACTGGCAGAGAGGCCGTCAAAGGTCGAACTGGTGCCAAAGCCCTTCTCAGGCTGCAAGAAAGCTCCAAGACCAGGAGTGTCAGGTGGGCATGCTCAACACCATCTTGATTGAGCCAAGGAAGACCACAGAGCTGTGAGCTGCAAGGACTCTGAACCAGGCCCTGGCAGGTCATCATGCTGGCAAACCCTTGGAACTGCACCCTGTGGAGCCACACCAGCACCGACTGGGCAGCGGGGAAGGGCTCCCAGGGCAGCAAACACGTCATCAAAACCCTGGGTGTTGAGCACTGATGTGATGGCCCTGCCTGGGTCTGAGCTGTCTCCTGTTTGGCTGGCTCAGCTGGCACCCACGGGCATCTGAAAGCAGGGCTGTGTTGGGCCAGCCCCACAGGGGAGCAATGGTGTGCTGCTTGCAGCAGCCCGTGCCATGCAAACGTCGGTATCATCTGACACACGTGCTCAGAAACAGGACGGGTAGTGCTGAGGAGGGCACAGCCCTCTTGCAAGCCCAGATACTGCCAGGCCCTTTGTAACTCCTCTATGTGACTACGGGAAGGGGCTTTATCCTCATTTCTGCTGGTGTTGGAATGCTTCTTCTGGGGCCTTTGGGACAGTTGTGGCTGCATGGGTCTCCCTGCCGCAGTACTGTATGGGGTAGTTCCTGGCTGTTTCTGGAAGCTGTCATTTCAGATGCCGTGTCCCTAGGGAGTGAGCAAACACCCTTGCTCCCTGGCCTTGTGGTTCTATGAGCCAGTTCAAAGAGACTTTGAAAATCATTGCAGGTCTCCTCATGCCCTTCTTCCGCCCTGGCTGATGCACCCTCCTCTTGCTGTCAGACCTGGGGGTTACAAACGTGTTCCGTACCTCCCTCCTGATGCAGGGGTCTTTTTGACCCACTTACCAAGCCGTCCTTTCTGGTCTGGCCACAAATGACCAAGCTCCTTTGCCTCTGCAGTGTGCACATCTGCCTCACTATTTGCTCTCCTCTGGGGTCCTCTGGGCCTAAGCTGGTCCTTCTCCTATGTTCTCATAGGCGAAGCTGGGGATGGACAAGGCTGTGCTGTGGCTGGTTCAGGAGCAATACAGGATCCAGGTCCTCCTTTCCTCTCCCATTCACTCTGAGGCAGGCAGCTGGCTCTAACCTCAATCAGTCATTGCAGTGTTTCTCGATACAACAAAGGCTAAACTCCCCACAGTGGATGTGAGGACAGGCTACTGAGCCTGGGACGAACATAGAAAGCAGACACAAAACTGCCTTCTCCACTGTTGCTGAAGCATGGCTAAGAGGCAGTAGATGGTCAGGTCACTTAGCTTTGTACTAGGTCTGTTCCTGCCAGTGCTGGTCTGGTGTGCAGCAATCAGAGTCTCTCTCCCAGGACCAGGGATTTCTGTGCCTCCTCATGGGCATAGAGGGCTAAGCAGTGGGGCAAAACCCCCCACAACCCAAACTCTACTACTGGCTTGTAGGGTTGCAGAGCTGTGTTCAAGGTGGTGTGAAGAGAGCCAAGAAGTGACCACTCAGGCAGGAGGGAGAGCTGGGAGAGGGGGCTGGAGCTTCATCAGAAAGATTATTTTTTTAATACATGGATGGATGATGTACCTTTATCAAATAAAACAAGTACAAGCCCAGAAACAGTGTATCAGAGCATCATAAAACAATTTAGGTTGCAAGGGACCTCTGAACACCAACCTCCTGCTCTCAGCAGAGCCAAGTAGACTAAGTCGCTCATCAACTTGTTCTTGATGAGTATCTCCATCACTTCCCTCAAGAATGCAAACCCAGACTGTGGCACAGGAGTTGTCCTGCCTCATTCTCCATCTGCAGGGATGGGGATGGCTCCTACAGCCTCAGGGAAAGGAATGGCATGTATCTTAGGACAGTATAGCAAAGATGTGGGTTAGGCATTGCCTTGAGAGTGTTGGGAAGAAGGAGAAAACCCAAGACTGAGTCCAAGGTGCCAATGGCAAGAGCAAGATCCTAAAACTGAAAGCAGCTGTGGGTTTGTGCAGCTGGGAGCAGGGCAGGAGAGACAGAGAATTTCCCTTGAAGGAGTGGTCTTGAAATAAACTAGCCTTAGAGGCCTTTAATGCAATTGCATTCTGGCCCCTTCAGGGGAAGGCCTTCTCCACTGAAAACCAGATGAAAAGCAGCAAGGTCCCTGGGTGCAACCTTCTGGGCTGGGAAAGGCCTTCTGGGAATAATAGAGAGGAGGTAGGTTGTCTTCGTGCAGAGCGGGCACCACTCTTCTATCTCACGAGGAAATATGTGTCTGGCGAGGAAAAGGGCCAAGGACCTGAATTAGCAGTTTCACACGGATATTTCCGCTTTATTTTACATTGCCTGTGTAAGACTAAGTCTCAAACTAGGAGTTACTGACTCTTCAATGAGTAGAAAATCCCTCTGTAATCTCAAAGGGAAGCCTTGGAGGGGAGTAGGATCCCACCAACCAGGCTTGCATGACTCTAAACAGCAGTTTGCATCTTCCCTATTAAAGGAAAGGCCACAGTGTCATGCTCCCGTCCCTGAGGACACACAATTGCTGCCTGCAGGCAGGAATAAGCCCTTCCCTCACCTCAGCAGCTCCTGGCCCTGCAGGGACAGGGCTGGTGTCTGAGGTAAGAAGAGAGCCAGGCACTGAGCCAGAAGGGCTGTCTGGGCTCAGTGCAGGAGGGAGGTCATTGCTGCCTGCTGTGCAGGAGGTGCTGGAACAAGGAGCCATCTTTCTGGCTTAGGCGGGCGGGTGAATCCAGCTCTGCCACTCTCCCAGCTTGCATCACCAGCACGCGGTCCGAGTCCAGGATGGTGTTCAGCCTGTGGACAACAAATGCCAGGACACACATTCGTGGATCTGAGGAGAAGCTCTGGATACTGCTTCCCCCGCTGTTAAGGGTGGCCCAAGACATGCCCAGCATTAGGAGCTGTGGAGGATCTCCCTCTGCACTCAGGGTCACAGTGCAGTGCAGCTCCCCAGAGAGCCTCTGCTCACTGCTGGAACGCAGCACCTCTTAGGAGGGCACCGTGATGCCTTCCAGTTGCTGGGCACAGCAGGGCACCAGGAGCGCAGAGGGAAGTTCTGTGGAGGGGAGGCTCAGGGCATGCCTGATTCTGGGGTTGCACAAAATGTCTCCATCCCCACAGGGGTTAGCAAGTTGCTTCCATTTGCTCCAACATCTCCTCACCTGCCACCTCCCAAGGGCAGCAGAAATGGACTTGTGCACCAGCTGTTATTCCCCTGCAGTCTGGCACCTATGCTACCACCACCACTGGATTTGTAGTTGCCAGACAGCCAACCACGGGACCCACTGCACACATATGTGCCCAGGTCTGCCCAGACTGCCAGCAGAGCAGCAACCTCTGGCCCTGGGTAGGGAAGACAAGACAGCAGGAATGTCTTTGCACAGTCATGCACTGTTCAATGTTAAACTACAGCCCTACAGAGCTGCAAGTCACAAGGAAGACACAGCACAGGATTTGAGCAGGTAAAAGGCACTATGGAGTTCAGGACTCTGGTTACACATTCATCTCCAAGAGAGTGCAAGCTGCAGCACTGAAAATGACTTGCAGGGGCAAGAGACAAGTACAGAGTCACTTTCCATCCCGGATTTCACACAAAGCTGAATGGTATGGAAGAACCATGGATACAAAACAACCCCATCATCACCTCTCTCTCCCTACTGCTCTCCCCCACTGTTCTTCATCCCAGTGGAAGAGGGACTGGGGCCATCTTCAACTCAGTCTTGCTGCTTTGCCTTCTGCCATTCCTTCCTCTGCTGTTTCTCCTCTTTAATTACTCCCCCATCAAAGGTGGCCTTCCCACACCCAACCCAAACACACACTTCAGCCCACAGTGCCCTTGCACTTCTATTCTATTTATGCCTAATATCCCTAGTGTAGGAACCACATTCCCTTCACACCCCTCCTGCCTCCCTCCTACATGATGTATTTAACAAGACCCACTTGATTCACTTGCCAGGCCCAGCCCACCCTGCCTGTCATCCATCACTCCCACTTCTGTGCAGCAGGACACCAGCCCCTGCCACCTGCTCATTTGATTTTTATTTTTGTGGTAACCTCTGTGCTTTGAAAACACCCTCCATAAAATTGCATAACCCTCCTCCAAATTCTCCTCCACTTGGCAAGAGTAAGAGCAGAGAACACCACCTAATGCTGATCCATCCCTTCTCTGCAGTATTCATGTTTTGCCCTCCTCCCTCTGGCTGCAACCATCCACTGACTCTACTCTTAATCTCTCAGATGTGGGGCAATCACTGTCGTCCTGTCCTGCCTGGGCAGTGTCTTATCTTGCTGGCATCGGGTGCAGGCTGGGACTAAAACTCAGGATTTTGGAAAGCAGAACTATCCAGAAGCTGGCTGCAGCCCTTCGCTGCCGGCTGTCCTGCACTGCCCTCTACTGAGCCAGGGACACCTGCCCCTTCCCAGTCTCCACATTGCCCTTTCCATAGGATAGTTCTCCATTACTCCTTGCCCTAATTTGGCAGAAACACAAGGCGGGATTCATCTGCCCTACGGATCCCAGCAAGCAGTGCCCAGGAAGAGAAATCTGTGATATGATGCGGCATTTTGCCCTTTGCTGACACCAACTTCTGGGTACAACATTTTCCTCTTTTCATATCCAGTTGTTCCCAGCACCCAGCAGAAAGGGCAAAAGGCAAGATCCAGCTTTGGCACTTGAAAAACCTTATCACAGTGACCTTCCTGCTCAGCTTGAGGCCCAGGCATGGCATGCAGCCACCTGTCCCTGTGAGTGGTAGGATGACTTCAGGCACAGAGTGCTGCTTCCTCCATACCTGTGAGCAATCGTCAAAACAGTTTTGTCAGCGAAGCGCTGGCGGATGGTCTGCTGCAGCAGCTGGTCAGTCTTCTGATCCACACTGGCTGTGGCCTCATCGATGCACAGCACCTGCCAGGGACAGAGAGTGAAGGGAGCTCCCAGACACCACAGCAGAGACCCCACTCCCTGCCTAGAGACAGCCCGAGGAGTTAGCACAGGATGTCTGTTCCCATTACACCTCCAATTCTGCAGCGCTCCCCTCTGCTGTCCCCAGACAGCTGCCAGCAGCTCACCCTTCCCCTGTTTCAATGGAGGCAGTGCACTCACCTTGGCCTGCGTCAGGAGGGCTCTGGCCAGACACACCAGCTGCCTCTGTCCCACAGACAGACTCCTTCCCCTCTCTCCCAGCTCACTGTTCAGTCCACCTGCAGGGATCAAGATCAGCAGTCATTTGCATCACCTGCACAGGGCCCCAAACAGCTTCACCAGTCCAAGGTTTTCCCAGTAGCACAGAAAATCCCAACTCTGCTCAAGCCCAGGCCTTAGAAACTGGAGCCTTTACACTTAGACACAAGCAACATCTGGCACAGTTCCCTTAGAACTAAGGCCTGGCTTATCTCTCAGGCAGTCCTCTAACACCCGCTGAGGCCTGGTCTCACCAGCAAGATTCTGCCACCCAATCCATCACCTGCCAGTCCATTTGCCTCTAAATGTCACGGAATGCCATGGGTCCCACTGACCTGTTACCACACTGGTCCTAGCGTGACTTTGCCTAACCCATTCCCTACTGCATCCACCTGGCCGCTTTTCCTCAGCTCCCTGCCTGAGCTAAGGCCTTCCCTCCTCTCCCAGAACCACCACTCATCAGCTGCTTCTCACGGTTTCCAACTCACCCATCTGAGTAACAGCATCCCACAGGTGGCACTGCTCTAGCACCTCACGGAGCTCAGCATCTGTCTGTTTTCCCTGGGGGTCCAGGTTTTCTCTGATTGAGCCACTGAACAAAAATGGATCCTGGGGGATGATGGCCAGCCTAGATCTGCAAGCAAACGAGAGCTGAGGGCTCATGGGGCGGGTTCTGCAGAAAAGCAAAGGTCTGCTATTTCTTTTTTCATGGGGTGTCTTAGCTTGCTAAAAATCTTAGAGGCACAGAGACATGGGTCACATATTCAGCCTGGTTTCCTTAGCACAACTGTTTAGAAACAACAGAGAAACTCATAAAAAGCTGCCACAATCAGAAAAGAGGGTGCCATGACAGTGCATCCTTTGCTCCTCACTCTTTACTTTGGCATCTAGCCACCGTCAGCTACCCTTCACTCTGTTCAGCCATACCTCAGCTCCTCCAAGCCCACCAGCTGGCTGTCAACACCATCCAGGAGAATCCGGCCTGATTTCAGCTCCACCATACGGAAAAGGGCCAAGAAAAGGGTGGATTTCCCAGATCCTGTGCGACCCACAATCCCCAGCTTCTCTCCAGGGTAAACAGTGAAGCTCACGCCATCAAGTGCATTAGGCAAGCCTGCTCTGTATGCCAGGACCACTTGCTGGAACTCCACAAGCCCCTGGCTTGGCCAGTCAGCAGAAACCTAAGAGGGATACACAGGTGAGAAAGGGTATGATAATGATTGATTGTCATCTTCAGCATCACCTCCCGGCAGTCCAAGTGCCATCCCTCTCTGCAGATGGTTGCTTGGCTTCTGAGCAGAACCCACACACAGGCCAGTCCCACCTCCAGCCCACTCCTAGGCTTGTTTTTCTGTCACAGCTTGTATCTAGCACCTGTTCTGCTTCCCTACTCCTTCCCATCACTTCAGCCTTCACCAGTTTCTGCCAGAGATTCATCCTCCCCAGGAGATATACTGGTAAAAGGTGAGTGATCAAGGTGGTTTCTGTGGTGAGGGCCGTCTACCCATTCACTGGAACCCTGTGATCTCCCCAGGGGGCAAGTGCAGGGCACAGAGCCAGAAGATGGGCCAGTACCTGAGAACACATTTGAGCTTTTACCTGGACCAGTTTATCCTGGGGCTCCATGGGGATGTCTGTGGTGTACTCCTCTGTCCGCTCCACACTCACCATCATGATCTCTGTGTGAGTGAAACTGGAAATGAGGCCTGAGAGGAGGTTTGTGACAGACAGGGAGTATGAGAGTGCCAGGCCCACAAGTCCTGTGAGGACAAAAGCATAAGCAAGAATATGACTGGCAGGGAAAGAGCTGGCATCTTGGTGGGCAGACAAAAACCCAAAGGAAAAGTCAAGACTCTGGCATCTGGGGTCACACTTGAGGTTGGGGACTCACAGGAGCAGAGACAGGAGGTGAAGCACTACACTGTGGGTAACTTGCATAGGGACAGGGAGCAGGAGCTCTGGATCTTACCCCAGTATAGGAAAACATGTAGCTCTGGGCTGGGAGAGGAGGAACCCCTTGGAGTGGACATAGATCAATCCCTGGCAGTCTACCTGGATTTCCCAGCTGCTTCTGGTGCTGGATGATGGCAATTCCTGCAATAGCAGTAACCACAGCAACCCCAATCATCTGCAAGCGGATGTCCAGCCACTCCATCACTGTGTCGCTGGCGAAGAGGCAGCGCTGGTTCTGCTCCAGACGCAGCTGATTCTCCAACTCAAACCTGTCACGCACACAACAGAGGTTTGCATCACTCAAATTCCACTCCTGCTGCCCAGACCAAGGGCATTCCAGCCACACTATAACCAGCCTCACACCAGGAAGGCCTTGGCCTATAAAGCCAAAGCTCTGTCTCTCTGGGTGCTCGTGCTTTCTGCTCACCTCTTTGTTGCCCGCATGGCTCTGATACTGCTCAGTCCCGAGAGGGTCTCTGAGAAGTGGGTGTAAATGGGAGACAGGGTGACACTGTACAGGCGCTTGAGCTCCCGGGATGTGAATCGGTAATAGCGCTGAATGAAGAAGTAGACTACAGCCAGAGGGAGTAAGACC
Organism: Lycocorax pyrrhopterus obiensis; assembly: GCA_014706295.1. Taxonomy (NCBI): domain Eukaryota; kingdom Metazoa; phylum Chordata; class Aves; order Passeriformes; family Paradisaeidae; genus Lycocorax; species Lycocorax pyrrhopterus. The sequence goes on along the minus strand of JACSVZ010000004.1, from coordinate 36,982,340 downwards.
AGACCAATCCAAGGGAGGCCATAGGTCATTATCACCAGCATGCCCAAGAGCCCGTAGATGTCGGCCAGGAAAATGTTGAGGATAAACGGCAGGCTGTCATCCACACAGTACAGGTCTGAGGAGAAGCGGTTCAGGATCCGGCCTGTTGGTGTGGTGTCAAAGAAGGTGACTGTGGCCTGGCAATACAGGAACCAGAAAGTAAGAGCCAGCCAGCTGTGGTAAGATCCAACCACAGAATAGTGTGCAGGAGAGCAGCACAAGGGGAGCAGATAAGGCCACAACACAGTAGCCACCACAACCCGCTTCCTTACCTCAGCCTCCAAAGCCAGCATCCACTAGCAGCCAAACAACTCACGTTGTTTGCATGGTAGAAAGAAGCATTCCCTCTGTAGCAAATGGCAGACAGCTACTGAGACAGCAGGCACTCAGATGCCATACTAGCCCAACAGTAGCCAGGCAAATCTAGCCTCTAATCAAAACTTCCAATGCCCTAATCCTAACTCTGGCCTGAGGACCCAAGGAAGCTGAAAACAAAAAGTTAACTGGCACATGCCAGCATCAGCCCTAGATCTTGCTTAATGACTCCATCCAATCTCATCTGAACCTGAAATCACGATCCTGCAAAAGCTACTTTGACTCAACTGGCCCTCATCTTGGCTATACTTCTAAGCCTAATGAGTGAACAGATGCAGGTGGGAGCCATAAAACATCCTTCCATGGAATGAACAGGACACATTTTGAACCCCAGCTCACTGGCCCCTTGTACTAGCTGTGGTGCAGCCCTTTTTGAATACACTCCTACCAATCAATACCAACAGAAACCTTCATCTATCTCCCGCACCCTCCCAGCTATGAGAAGAATGTCAGCTTGCAGGAGCCTCAGCCTGCTCTGGACTTTGTGCCCATTACCTTTAGAACCCTTTGGAGCAGCCGGTTGTGAATGACAGCGGCAGCACGGAGAGTGCCATAAGCAAAGAGGAACGCCCGAACAATGGTGAAGAGGGAGTTGGCCCCTGCAATGCTCCCATAAACTATCAGGTAGAAATTCACATCCACTGAGCCATTGGAAGGGGCTGGGGTGTTGTCCAGCTCTTGAATGGGGGAACTTGAAAAAAGGAGGAGAAAGATTATGAATCTGCCAATGTCCTCCTGACAATAAACTCACAGACAGGGCATGAGAACCCAAGAGCATACTCAAGGGGAAATCAGGATACTTTAGCCTGATGCTCCTGTTATACCCCTTTGGCATGTTGGGACAAATACTCTGATTACTATGCAGCTAGGGATCTTCCATCAGCCTCAGGCAGAAGCCTTTTGGGCACGTCGTCAGATCAGAGATTTTGATTCTCTTTGTCAAAGCAGACACACACATCCCCTGGAGCCAGGTGGTCAGTTTATCCATCCCTGCTCTCCAGGATCTTCATGGGAAATGCACTTAAGGGCATTTCCAGCTTCCTTTGGCACCTCCGTACCGGATTCACTTACACAAGCCCAGCAGTGGAGAAGAGAAGCAGCTCTGGAGAAGGCAGAGAAGCTGAGCAGGCCATCACAGAGGTATTTGCTGTCTGGGATATGCTGGAGATCCAGTATGACAGCCACCAATCTGAGATATTTCTGGAGGCTACAGAGAAAGACAGACTACATAAAGAGGAATTCAACTTTTGAATCAGCAAATATGAAACAGAAAAGCTGGAGGGGAATCTGCTGGACAACTTTTGCATGGTCTCACTGCCCAGTCTAGTCTTTCCCCTGTTAGTAGTAGAGCAGGAGCAAGGGAACAGCCTTGAGCTGCAGCAGCAACAGAGCACTGCTACAGAAGTACAGAGTAATGCAACCGCAGCAGCAAGACGCCAGGTACAGTTCCCACATGTGCCTCCTCCCTAACAAAGTAGCTCCTTGAGCTACTTTAATTTGGGGTAAGTGGTCTTCCTGCTACAGGGCACGTTTAAACCACTGGCGTCTTTCCTTCTGGACTCCATGCAACTAGGGAATGAGACAAGAGGAGAGGAATATCTAAAGAGAGATGTGCTGCTGGGTCACTGCCTCACCTTGCATCAGGAACAGTGAGAAGAGGATTGATATTGCCAAGCAGCTGCCCATTGCCAGCCAATAGGCCTTGTACACCTGAAAAGCCACTGCCCCTTCTTTCTTCTCCTCCTCCTTGTGGATGAGATTATTGTTTTGGGTTGATTCTTCTGCCTCTGTCTCTATGGCCTCTTCCTGTCCCTGTTCATTAGGGGCTGTGGGAATGGATGCAAAAGCAAAGGTCAGTGCAATGTTAAATTCTTCCTGCAGCTTCTCCTTACTGTGAACAGAGCAAGTCTAAACTATGAGGGAGACTTTTTTCCCCTCCTCTCTCCTCTTTCAAGACAGGTCCACCAACTCTGGCAGTTCTTCATCCAAAACTGGACTACAAGTGGAACAACAGGTTCAAATACTCCTCCAGACCAATACCCAATGATATGTGGGCCTCCTGTCCCTCTGTGTATACACCACCCACATATCAGCACTGCTACAGCAGAACAAGATGGTGGGAGTTCTGTTCTAAGGCCAGCAGCCATCAGGTACAGGTTCTGTATGGATGGTCAGCTGAGCTGTGCTGCCCCAGCCACATTCAAGCTCATCAGGAACAGACCTTTATCCTTATTCCCCTTGTCTGTAACCTTGAACTTGGGGAAGGCTTCAACAAGTGGCAGGATATCAGCTGGTGTGCCTGCGAAGAGAGACATGCAAATGCTTCAGCACCTGTGAGGAATAGGTGACAACTTCCCACTGCCTCTTGCTCTGAAATGACCCAGTTCTGTTCTCTCATAACACTCCCTACGTTATACAGCAACTGCACTCTTGAAGGCTTCGCTCCTGTTGTGTTCTTCTGCCTCATCAGCTCCCCACATCTAGGGCTGTCCTGTTTTATCTGTATATCTGCACATTCTCTTCCACCCCATCTTTGCCCACATGCAGTGCTCTTCAGTGTCCTCTTTTATCACTGGGTTCCCCACTAGTTAATCCTAACCCCCTCAAGCCATTCCAAGACACATGCACAAGTGAATGCCTGAGAAGACAGATAGTGTACCTGTCTTAATTATCCTGCCATTGTCCATCAACAACAAGGCATCGGCCTTCTCCAAAAGCTCTGTCCTGTGAGTGCAAAGGACCCTGGTCTTATGTTTGAGAACTCCGAGAATGCATTTCTGCATAATATGGTTAGCTACATCTGCATCAACAGCAGCCAGGGGATCATCAAGGAGGTAAAGTTCTTTCTCCTGGGAGGGGGACAAAACAAAAAAGGATACAGCTGCTGGCCCTGCTGGAGCAGGCGGTGCTGTAGAGAAAAGTCCAAGTGTCTCCATGTTGGCAGCACCTTTAGGCTAGCATGGTGTGCTTTAAAGACATACTGCCAGAGCTCACTGTACAGCTGAGTGCTTCCAGCCTCTTTATATTTGATTCAGCACTGGGCATGACCTGCCACACAGTAACTCCTTTGTTATTTACCTGGTAAATGGCTCTGGCAAGGGCTATTCGAGCCTTCTGTCCCCCACTGAGTGTCACACCATTTTCACCCACCTCTGTCTGGTCACCTGCCGGTAAAATCTGAAATATTCAAGAAAATCATTTAGAAAGGGACAGGAAACTGCTGGGGACTCAAAACCAGGACCCAGGGGCACTTCTCCAGTCTTTGGCAGTAATTTCTAAGGATGACACCTTACCAACAATTAAACAGTTCAACAGTCTATGCACTGGTTCTACAGATAACTGGCAAGCTTAATTAATGCAACAAAAATCTCTTACGCTCCAGAATAGGGTGGTCACATCTGAACTACCCATTGAGAGCAACTTCTGGTCCAAGATAATTGCACACAGTAATTTTCTGTGAGAACGAAAGCTGTGCCTGCATCAAAATTATGTCAGGGTCCTTCCAAACAGTGTAGCAGTAAAAACTACCAAGTTTCAGTACCTGGAAATAAGTCTCCTCTTGGTTTGGTAGCATATGTGTATTCTACTAAATCTCAAATAAAAATCTTGCCTTTACAGAGTATTCATAACTCCAGCCAAAGCAAACAGAAGCTGCTAAAGCTTGGCACTTCAGAAAATCAGGTATAGCTTATAAACTGGGAGAAGGCTAGTTTCCTACCATATATACAGCCAGGTTTATTGGCTAATACAGTCATAAACCTCAAATTTAGAATATGTGTATTACTGATAGAAGGACTGACTTAGCCCTTCCAGATTCCAAAGAAGTTGCTTCTGATCCTATCCACCACCCCCCCCCCCAAAAAAAAGCATCAGCTGCTGATAGGTTCTGCCTGAAAAACCCAACAGCCATTCAGCTCTGCAAGAAAAACTCCTTTCCCCAGGATGAAGAGCTTCTGGCTCAGCAGCAGAAGAAACCATCCAAAGTGCTACAAGAGTGTCTTCACAACTTAAAGAAGTATGGGGATGCCAGGAATGGTGTGGGCTTGGTGATCAGAGGAACACTGTGTGATGGGACATTGGAAAAGCAGTCTATACTCTGAAAGAATAAAGACTGATCCCAGTGAGGCTCAGGATGGATGCAAAAGCCCGCCAAAAAGGCCCAGGCAGGTTTACAGTCTAGGCACTCACATTTAGGTCCTCAGAGAGGGCACAGGCCTCCAACACCTCCTTGTACAGCCTGGCATCATATTCCCGCCCAAAAAGGATGTTTTCCCGGACAGTGGTAAACTGTATCCATGGCTCCTGTGTGGCCAGACCGAATCCTTGCTCCAGGTCACAAACATACACTCGTCCACCTTGTCTGCAAGCACACCAGAAGTGGGTGTAAAGGGCAACAAAGGAAAACTGTTGGTGGATCAAAATGGCCTACAAGCTGGGATAGCACTGGACAGGTCCCACCTGCCGTGGCATGGAGGGACCAGGCAGGGAAAAGTCTTTAGGCTACTTACTTAATGAGCTCTCCAGTGATGGCTGCAAGCAGAGAGCTTTTGCCAGAGCCGACCTTCCCAACAACCCCAAGGAGCATTCCCTGCAAAGGGAAATGAAGAGATGCAACCTGATGTGCTAATACAGGGTAGCTTGTCCAGATTCCTTGAGCCACACATAGCCTGTAAGGAAGCTGACTGCTAGGACCATCTCACACATTCAGCAGTACAGCTGGGTATATTTGTCAGGTAAACCAGACTCCTGACATGACAGGACACAGATTTGCAAGGAGTGTTAACTCTAGAGCCCTGCTGTGTTCCCTGTCCAGTTGTCTCCTGCAGCAATAGCAGAAGGCAGAGGGAACTAGGTCATCTCCTGCCTGTAAGCCATGGATGTTCTCTAGCACCTTTCAGCTCTGAGATGTAATATTTGTCCTGTGCCTCTTGACCAAGAGAAGGTGTTGATTCACAGCTCCTAAACTGAGGGAAACATGCCACCTCTGCTCCATTATTTCTAGTTTCCAGTATTTTTTCTCTAGTGCCATTTTTCTGTGTTACCTCCCATGTCCTTGCTCACCTTTCTCACTGACAGGTTCTCGATGTGCAGTTGCAGAGTGTCTGTGGATGAGGGCTGTCTGGTGCTTTCCTCCTCAACTGGCACCCACGAGAAGGCTGCACATCGCATCTCCATGGCAGTAGCAGTATCTGAAGAGCTATCTACAAGTGAAAAGCAGAACAGCAAAGCACTGCTATGAGAAGACCAGAAAATTAAAGGCACCTGGCATCACAAATACTATCAGCTTTGTTCCCAAATGCAGAGACCATGGATGAGGCACTGCATGATGGCCCTGACCCAGCCACAGAATGAGACTCTTGCCTACTGACTTGCCCTTAAACTTACACATCCCTTCTTCCAACCCTTCTGTCTCCAGCTCACACCAGACACACATGGCTGTCAGGGAGACACTGTAAGGATATAACCTGGTTTTATTGCTGAAGGTAAAAGAATGTCAGGGAGCTGGCAAAAGGCAATGAAAGAAGGAAAGGGAGCTAATATGGCTCAGGAAAGGGGCAGCCACTCAAGCCTTTCTGCCAGGTGAAGCCAAGTTTGTTGATGGCTTCAGAGGACAGAGCTGCTTGTTCTACTGTGACACTAACGGCTCTGTGGGGACAAGCAGTGGCTTATGGTTGGTAAAGTGGAATGTTATAGCCTTGTCTCCTGCTTTCCACAGAAATTAAGAGAAATTAAGTGTATCCACTCTGCCTCTACTCAGCTGAACATCTTGAATCACAGGGCGACAGCCAGCTGCCTTCCAGTACTGCCTCTGGGCCTCGCACCTCAGCTCTCTGCTCTGAATGTCTGCTGACCAGAGTCTCAGGCCTGGCAGCTTCCTTAACCATTACCTAGGGCATAATAAGCTTCCAGGTCCTGGTCCACGAGTTCAAAGAATTGCTGGATTCGATCCAGGGAAACTTTGGCCTCCAAGATTGCATTCAACACCCATGGGAAGCTGTTGAGGGGTAGAATAAGCATCCCAACAAGGGCCAGTGCTGTGAACACCTGCATGGGTAAGCAAACAGCCATGAGTTGGAGCCAGTACCTCCCTTGTATCCTCCAAACAGCTTCACCAGAGAGAACATAAAGAGCTGTGGAGAGACATGGGCTGGGTTTATTCCCCAGAGAAGATGCCCATGGACTGCAGTCCCACTGCAGACTGTGTTCTGCACAAGACAAGTTTGGAGCTCTCCCTACTGCCTACTCACCTTTGTGGCAGTGAGCTGGTGACCCAACAGAACGTAGGTGACGAAGATGGCAATGGAGACAACAACAGGCAGTGCTGCCCACAGGTACACGCATAGGGCATCCAGGTAACTGACAGCCCGTGACTTCTGCAGCTCTTTAGCCCGGCAGGCATTTATCCTGGTGCTGAAGTGCTTCTCCCAGGCATAAAATTTGATCACACGAATGCCATAGAGGAACTCTGTCATTAGCTGCAGGCAATGAGGAAAAGAACATCAAGCAAGTGTGTGTGTGTGTGTGTGTGTGTGTGTGTGTGTGTGTCCCTTCTGGCATTTTTCTCAACAGCTGTGATTCAATTAGTCTGCCTTGGATCATGACAAGTGGCCAAGAAACCAACATTCTGGGACAAACAGGGAAAAAATACAAACTCAGAGAGATACCACTGCCCCTCACCTTGACTCGTGCGTCCTTGTGTTTCAGCATCTCCTCGCTGTTCATCATGATGCGGTTAGCTATGATCTTGTTGATGGGCACAAGCAGCAGTGCCAGGGCCACGCCTCCCAGAAAGGCTACCCCCACTTGCTGGTAGAGGAGGTAGAGGGTAATGGCAAGCTGGACAGGCAGGCTCCACAACTCATGGAAGCTGAAACAGAAGTTGACCAACCGACTGGTGTCTGTGCTCATGAAGTTGACAATTTCCCCCACAGTGAAGCGGGCAAGGCTGGTGCTGCTGACACGCAGAGCCTTGCGGTAGATGGCAGAGATGACAGCGGCCCGCACCATCAGCGTCATCTTGTTCATCTCGTAGCTGAACTGGTTCCGCAAGAGAGCACCCACGAAGGAGCCAGCAAAGAGCCCAAGGGCATACAGCACCCCGTGGCTCAGGGGCTCCTGCCGTGACTCCATGAAGTTCACCAGCAAGTTCAGAAGCAGAGGACCTGAAAAACCCAGCAGACTGCCAGCCAGCTTGAGAAGTCCAAGGGTGTAGAAACGAAGCCCAAAGGCCGCATGAAGGACTGACAAGAGGCGTACAGCTTCCTGGGCATGGCGTGGGCTGTCTAGAGCACCACTGCTCCCATCACCTCCAGCAATGATTGGGCTGGTAAGAGACACTGTCTCCTCCTCTGCTTGGTGAAGAGCTGCCTTCTTCTGCCAGCAAGAGTAGAACCGGTCACAGACCCTGGCAGCCTGGAGCTGGCGAGGAAGCATATAGACATCCTGCGGATGGTTCAGCTTCCGCTGGTAGCCACGCTTCATTAGGGGGTTCATCCAAGTGTAAAAGAAGCGTGAGAGCCAGCTCTCACCATCTTCTGCCACTCTCTGCTGCTCAGGCACTGGGATCCCTGGCTCTGAGATGGGCTGGTCTTGTTGCCAGGAGCGATTGATGGAGAGGAAGTCTTGCCTGCCAGCAGTGGGGAAGAGGTAGCCAACCACATAGGCAAGCAGAGAGGCTAGCTGCAGACAGAGGATGGCAAACCTGGAGGAGGCACCAGGGTGGGCAGGGGACCAAGCTGTCCCAGTCTGGCAGTACCACACCAGTGTGATGATGAAGGAAGGGAGGGGTAAGAGAGTGAGGAGAGCCAGGGCTGCAGGGCCCCTGGTAAAGCCATGAATGGACCTGCAGAGCACGAGAAGAGCGAAGCCATGCACCAGCCATGTCAGGGCAGCAGTGCCATTGGCCAGCACTTCAAGGTACACAGGGCCCAGCTCCTGCTGGGAAATGGTGGCTGGGATGGTGTCAGCAAGGAACAAGCCAGTAAGTACGAAGGAGGTAGCGATTCTCCATCCCCAGCTGAGCCTGCAAGGCACACTGGAGCCAGACCTTGAGGAGAAAGAGCGAAAGAGTGAAATAATTTATGGTTGAAATTCCACTACCTCTCAGTCAGTACTATCCTTTCTTCCTCTCCTCTTCCTGCTGTTTATACATCCACTCTTATTTAACCTTCTAGATACACCTCCCTAGATTTGTAACTTTATCTGACTAGGCATTGCTAAACTACATCAGGTCAATACAGCCCACTCTTTGGTCAATACCAGAGATTTAGATGCTACCAAAGAAAAGCATTTCTTTACAGAAATTTGTTTGCATACTGTGATATTTTGTGGTCAAATTAGACTCCAATTCTTGAGAATTAACAGCAAAAAAAAGTATATTTAACCTCTTTAACACAAATTTTGGATGATTAAATTCTCTGTGTCACATCTCTGAAGCCTTGATTTCCTTGTCTGTGGGATATTTTTTCTAGAAACATTATTTTTATCACTGTTAGTTTCAGTGATGCTGTGCTTGTAAAGTCTATAATCTATTGCCCATCAAAATACTTCATTATCATTGGATTCTTTGTGGCCTTTCAGTACCAGTGAATGTTGTAATTTTTATGAATTTCAGAAGAGGGTAAACGGAAAAACAATTTTGGGTTTCTCTGAACTCCTTATTGCCTTATATACATCTTCTATGCCACCTTGGATTAATATCCTTTCCCAGAATACTCCCAGTTTCCCCAATCCTCATTCACTGAAATAGTTTTTAATTACTTTCTGTGATTTTATGCCCACAATCCCCTCTATTCTTTCTGGATTCCTTTCTGTACACTGTACTCTAAGACGGATGCTGACAAATACAATAGCATTACAATATTGTGTCCTTTCCTAATTACATACTCAGCACATTATAGGGAGATATAATTTCCAGCCTTTCCAGCCCACCTCCAGTCCTGCATAATAATCAAGAGCCAGACAAGTCAGTTGTCATACCTCGGAGTGCCAAGGAAGCAGGCACTGACCACTGCAAGGATCACATGAGGAATCACATTCAATGTCAGCTGGTTAAAGCAATGGCCAATGCTGCCGCAAACCCACACAGGGAGTGGATCTTCTGGGCTGGTCCCACACAAGCTAGCCAGGATGTTCTCCATCCTTTGCTGGTAATTCAGTGTGAGAGACAGGGTGTCCTAGGGTAAAGAAAAAGCAGCATGAGGTAAAAAACATAAGAACTACAGCCCCGGTCCAAGATGGAGTGTGATGAGTAATTAACATAGAGCTAGAAGCAACTTCCTGGGTCATAGTCCAAGCCCAGCTATTGTTCACTCACTATCATATTATCTCCTTCATAAAACGATCAAACTCCAGCTTAAAATACATTATGTTGTTTATGCCCTTAAATCACCCTGGGACTGCAATGCCCTGTGAATTTGAAGCTTATTTCCAGGCTGACTTTTTTTTTCCATGACGAGTTTATCCTCTGTAAGTAGTATAAGGAAGTATTTTCCCTTCTGTAGCTCGGTATGAAAAATATTTTGAGCTGCTTAAACAATAACCTATTCATTGTATCTCCTTGTTGACACTTCCCACCACGGTACTTCTTAAGGCAGGCTGTAACATGAAACATTCCCCAGATGGTAGGGGAGGATGCTGGTGCCCATCCAGAGAAGCAGGCGGTACCCCTAAGCTATACAGGACTGCCGCCCCGCGGACTGGAGCACACCTGGGAAGGCCTCGGCTTTACAATGATTTCTGCTCGCACCAGCCCGTCCCATCTCCAGCCCGGCGCCGGCTGAGCGCCGCACCGAGCTCGGCACACCGGCGGGGCCACTGCAGCACCGCGGCCGGCACCCCGCCACAGCGGCCCCGGCAGCGGCCTGGGCCGGCGCCAGCCCGGAGACCTCCCAGCCGCGCCGGGGCGGGCACCGCGGCCGCCACGTGCCGGCCCCCCGCTGCCCCCGCCGCCCCCCGCCCCGCGTACCTCGGCTCCCCCGGCGGCGCGGGCCCCGCGCGCCCCCTGGCGGCCGGGAGGACGCGCCGCAGCCCCGGCGGGGCGGGGCGGGGCCCGAGGGGGAGCCGGGCCGGAGCGAGAGGCTGAGGCGAGGGGCGAGAGCAGGCCAGGGCAGCACGCACAGCGCGCTCAGACTTCTGCCTTCTGGTTAAAAAATACAAATTACTGACTGACACCAGATGCACATTACAGACTTGCAGTGTCACCGTGTCAACCAGCACAGGAATATTTATGGACCACTGTGTTATCCAAACATCAGCACCGACAGGTATAGCCCAGGCAGTGCTTCTACAAGTATAAATGTACTTCTACAGGTACAGCATTCTTTGCTTGTAGACAGTACTACAAGATGAAAATGACATTACTATAAGAGCACCTTGCCAGTAACACATCAGTCTACTCACAGTGGCAGAGCTCTCCTGGCGCAGTGAGAGATCATGATGTCAATCTAACACAATCATCTGAATAACACAAGGTAAACGAATCCTCTCTGTTTCACCTGTGTTGTGTTCAGTGACTCTGTTTGTCTGGAGCATGAACAAACACATGCAAGCAGCACCCCCAAATGTGACACTCATTCTTTACTGTAAGAGTATGTTTCATTGGGGTGGGGGCAGTAAATGCACAGCTTTCCAGATGAGAGAAAAAAAAACGGAGAGGGCATCCAGCCCCATCTGCTCTGGACTATTACACAGTAACACGAGAGTGCTGTAAATGTCACCACACTATCTGGCAATTTTTTACTACTGGTGATTTTTATAGCACATGTTCTGAATGCTTCAACTGTCCCAAACCCTCCCTCAGTACTCTCTTGCCAGGGAAAATAAGCATATCCCTGTAAATAACTCATCACAGGTAGAAAACTTTACTTTCAACATGCAGCTCACCAGAAATACAAAAAGCATTCTCTGAGCTTAGAGGTGTCATCAGTGGTGTGCTGACGAAGGAAAATATCAGTGACATTCCTGAGAAAGCAGAGCAGTCTGGCTAACGGAGTGTGGAACAGCAGAGACAAGAGCAAGAGCTCAGTGGTCACACTACTCTCTAATCGTAGTTTCCTTGAAAGGAGCAGGAAAGAGTGCATTTTCTGCAAGTCTCTCTCTCTCCCCCCCTCCCTCCTTGTTTAATAATCTTTTCTCACATGCGTGAAAGCAGTCTCAGTCTGTGTGTCAGAGCTGCAAGGCTGCCTTCTCATGACCAAGCTACTCATACTGTACACTGTGTATTTGGCCAGTCTGCTCTTTTCTCCCACAGGTCATCCAAAGGTTTCCAGACTAAACTTTCCTGAAGAGGCCTTGAGAGTAAGTTTTATGCCCTCTCTGCTCAGGGAAGCTTCCCTTCAAAGAAAATGCTGTGAAAGCAGCAAATTCTCAAAACAGCAAGTAGGGGTTGTGTGAGGTTGAAGCACTGAGCAGCACACAAATGAAACTGATTTCAGATTTCATGGCTCTGATGTCTTACTTATTTCCAAATGAAAACAAACAAAGAAACCCAAATGACTAAAAAATGTCCAAAAACAAACAAAACCCCCCGAATATACCCACAACCCCAACCAACCAACCACCTTCCATGTCTTAATAAGATAGCAGAGAAGTTCTCAGATATCAGCAAAGGACAACCTTTCTCCCTTGAGCTAATCACTCTCAGAGCTTTTCCATTCAGCCACACTGTATTTTAGCATTCTCTTTTTTCACGTGCTGCTCATCATTTCATCCTGCTTGCTCATCTCTCCTAACCTCTTCAGGTTCAAACCCATGAACTTCATCACTTCAGCTGAAAGATGGACAACTTTCAGATGCCACAGGTTCCTTTTTGGTCCAGACAGCATTGCCTACACTCATATGGGAAAACAAACACAAAGGGTATTAAAAAAGCAACTCCAGGAAAATACCAATCCACTCTAACTGATCTGAAATCACTTTGCCTGTTTTGCATAAGTGCATTTAAATAGCATCACAGCAAGAATTGAAGTAGACATTCCTCATTTTCCCGCTTCCTTTTGGCTATTTCCCCTGCTCCTGAATATTGCTGCCTATGCCATTTACTGCTATGTATTTGACTGATTTAAGACGTGCGGCACGTGGAGTAGAGGCTGGTGGTTATACTGCTTACAAAGTACCTTGCACACTATAAATAATCATACACCTGGCAATTATAAAAAAGTCAGAGCATTCAAAATTAAAAAAAAAACCCCACCAACATTGGGTTTAATTTAATCCACCCCCACTGGTCACGCAGGCCAGATTTTATTCACTGTCTATTATCCAGAGTCTGTTAGTGCTCTAGGTTGATAAACGCCCAGTGAGGAAGCGCTGTCCGGCAAAGGGAGACTGCCCTCTCCTTCTCTGATGAGTTTGTTTTGTAATAGATTACTTAATACCAACCCCAGGACTCAGGGAATCAGTGCAGGCTGCATGCCCATTCCACTTCCCAGCAAAAAGTAAATATTGAGCTCAAACAGAAGCCAGCCTAGACAAGCCTTAAATTCAGAATTATCAACCTTGTAATTATAGATGTAAAATCTCTGAAAGCAATTGTCTGTTTGGATGCGTTTTCTGTGCTCCCAGCCAGGACTCTGCTATCAGCTGAACCATCCTCAAATTCCATGACGACACAGCCAAGGAAGGTTTGATTACTTGGCTCAGTCCAAAATTTTTCATGAACAGGCTGCTTTGCCTGGACCTGAAGACACAAGATAGATATTGTGCCCTGTTTTCCAGGGAAAAAAATTAATGCCAAGTTCAGAAGCCAGAGGAGTATCTTCTACCGCATCGCCTCATGAGAACACCAATTCTGTCATAAAAACACAGAAACTGTCTTTGTTGTTACTCATAGCCTAGCCATTCAGCATTAGGTGGTTGTCTCATGCCCCTGGATCTAGTCTTGACTCAGACAAGAAGGTAAAAAATTATAATTAAGGTATTACATTTTTCTCTGTTACTGTTCTGCTTCTTAACGTAATGGTCCAACCTGAACTAACTCAATTCTGATTTCTGTTTACTTGTTTATACAAAGCTACTGCTAACCTTTCTTATTCTGTTCTTTCTGAATGTCATTTGCTCCCTTTTCTTATTTGGGGCCTAATGAGAATCCAGAGACACCTTATTACCCCAACATTGCCCTCAGCATCCAATTAGCTACAGCCTCTCCAAGCAGTAGCTAATTCCAAGTTCAACTTTGAGCCTTGGAATTTCAAAGAGGAGTTTAGGAGCTGAACTTCTAGCAGAACAGACTGACTGGGACCTCTGTCATCCAGTGAGAGTCTAGAGCACCAGCTGCAGGGATGTTACAAAAACCTCTGCAAAGCAGGTAAGGGACCTTGCCTGACCTTTTCAATCCCTGAGACAAACTGTAGTGCTTCCTCTTCCAAAGATGTGAAAACTCTCAATTTGGTCTGCACCACTGGGCCCAGATTTCAGTACCAATTTTAGGAATAATTTAACTGGAACCCACTATGGATGCTCGGTCCCTTTAAAAACCTAACTTAGTAAGGCATGTGGTTAAATGATGACACTAGTCATCTAGTTGAAAATGAGTTTATAAATTGCAATTATAAATTGTAATTGTAAAGCAATGCTCAGTAAGATGACAGGGTGCTACAAAATGCTAATGAGCACTGGTCAGTCTCCAACAAATGGAATTTTTCTCTTATGAACCCTTTTAACATCGCAACACATAGGGTATTTGCCTTCTTTTTATCATTTCTCCCATGAGCAGTTTACTTATAGGTGTGCAGATAAGACATTTTACTGAACTTTCTCTTCAGTTTTTATTATCTGAATTCTTTCACTTTCCAAATGCCACCAAATCTATGATCAAAAACCACCAGAACACCTCCTGTAGGCCTCCTTTGGACATAAGGCAAACGAGGTAGAAAAAAAAAAATTCCTTTTCTGACATTTTGCAAAGTTTTTAGATATTAGATGTATAACTATTATAGAAAACTGGTTTTAAAAATGTTTTGCTGCGTTTCTTGGGTTTGTGGCTTTTCACTTGTGTTTTGAAGCCAACTTATAGCTTAAAACTGATGCAAAGAAAGCAACAGCATGGAAGAGATGTCCAAAACCAAACAAGTCATTTTTCTCGCTCTTTTTATTAGACTCAGCTATTTTTATTTACTTCAGTTGGTGAAACTAAGTGCTTGATGCAGGCACCTGACACTAATGCATCAAAACGTGTTCTTCCTTGAATAAAGAAACAGAACACATTTGGGATAACAGTATATTCCTTGTAGTGATAAATTACTTGCATGTGATCTACAATGAAAAACTAGATGGAAGATTCCTACATATACATCAGTTTTGTGGTTATCTCAAACTGTTTTGCTTCTCTGAGTGTCACTGAGCCTGCTGCTTAGGGTACTTAATTGGAACAGGTTAAGCATCCATTGCTCCTGCTAGAAGCAGATCCGCAGATGAAATTCTTATCTCAGGAATACTTACAACTGAATTAAGGTCGCTGATAAACACTGCAAGCCGGAGGACAGAAAGGTGAGGACAATGGTAACAGAAAATAAGTCTTTATATAGCTCATGTTTATTTTGATGATTGAGTGCATTTCCTGAGCCCGGGTAGTGATGCATTCATTCAGAAAATCTCAGAGGGGCTCGGTTTTAATACAGTTGTACTACACCACTCCCAGCACGATTATCTTATTATCAGACAGAGCACTATCCTGCTGCTCTTTGCTGCCACTACTCATAAGTAGTACACTTCAAAATGGTGTGTATGTTCGAGCAAATACATTCCCAAACACACAGGCAAAGTTTCATCCAAAAAGCGACTGGCTCTTCAAATACAAGCCCTCATATGTCATCCAGCTATGAGTAAATTACAAATCAAGATATAAAAGCTTGTAGATTTTGGAAATGAAGCTGAAGAATTTTATGAGAACCTTCATTTCTCTGCTTTCACTTCTTTCGACCGCTAGCCCATCTCAGCTACTTGAAAACCCTCCTCCTCTCCGGAGACAGTCCCCAGCACCAAGGAAGAGAAACGCTGCTTCAGCCGCGGCACGAGAACCGAAGCTGCCACAGCCACTCCCCCGCACCAAGCGCGGCCGGCAGCAGGCGCTCAGGTGAGGAGAGGGAGGAGGCGGGAAGCCATTTCCTACCCCGTCATCCCCGCTCCCGGCAGCCAAGAGCACGGAAATCGCTTCAGGAATTTTCTGAGCTGGCGGCTCAGCCTCAGCACCGTCTGATCCACAAGGCAAGGAGCGCTTTCGAACACACTTCTGCTCGAGGACAACACCCGTACCGACCAGCTCCGCAGCACAGTGCGTGTGTGTGTGTAGGGGGGAACAAAAAACAAAAGCAAGCAAACAACAACAACAAAAACCCCCAAATAACAAAAAGCCACCAAAGCCAAGCGTGCCCCAGTCACGGCCGCCGGGGACGGAAGCGCGGAGGGAGGCAAAGACGCACCGCACGGTCCAACACGGCAGCAGCCCACCGCTCCCACCCCACCACACCACACGTGACGGAGCGCCGGCGGCCGCCATTTTGTGCGGGCGTCCCCAAGCACCGCCCCCCTCCCCCGGGATCCCGCCTCCCCCGCCCGGCTCGGGAGTGCGCAGGGCGGCCGGGAGCGCGCACGCCGGTGGCGGGGGGGGGGCCGGTCTGGAGGAGCTGCGGGACCCCCGGGCCGCCGGCGCCATCATGTACCGCTCCAGCAGCGGCCGCTCCGGCCCCTCGTCCTCGTCCTCCTCCCACCGGCTGAAGGAGGGCGGCTCGTCGGCGTCCCGCGCCTCCCGCTTCAGCACATCGGGGCCGGGGCCAGGCCACGGCCGGCCTCCCCCTCCGATGCCCGCCGCCGCTTGCGCCGCCGCCTCGCCGCCGCGCTCCGCTTCGCCCCGTCCGCCGCCCCTTCGCCGCCACCGCTCCCCGTCGGGCCACCGCGGGCCCTGCCGCCGGTCCCCGTCGCCGCACCGCAGCCGGAGGTTGCCATCGCCGCCGGGAGGAGCGGGGCTCGGCGGGCCCCGGGGCCGCCGGGGCAGCGAGCACGGAGACGGCGGCAGCAGCCGGGTAAATAGTGCCGTGCGCCGGGGGGTCTCGGTGCGGGTCCTGCCCCCTCTCGCGGGGGGCTGTCAGAGCCCCAAACTTGGCGCGGCGAGGTCCTTGCAAAATTGCACCGGCCCCGGGCTCTACCTGTGCGGAGGGAGAGAGACAGTTTCCCTCCTGTTCCTTAGAGAGCCAAATGGGAAAAAAAAAATCATTGATTTCCATTTTAAGTAGTGTTTTCCCACTAGTTTCCATTGCATTTTTATTTGTCTTACCGGCTAGAGCCATTTTAGAGAAGGTTCGAAGATGATGCTGTTTTTTGCTAAGGCAGAGGATGTAACTAGTAGTTTTCCTCCATTTAACACGTTGGGTTATGTTAGTGCATAAATATCGTTTAACTTAGGGGAATATAACTTTTTAGATAGCACGTTGAGTGAGTACTTTGAATTCTTCCTGCTGTCACGGCGGGCATACAAAGAGGACTGTTACCGATTTATGTCTTTGAGAGGTGTTCTTTGATAGGCACTGCTTTATAGTTGGGGCTGTGCACAAGGTGTTCCAGTCTTCTCACTCTGTCTTGTCAGAGTCTGATTTGGGCATGTAAAGCTCTGTTTTGGCATCTGAAGTGGATGGCACCTTGGATGCAGATACCTTCGTACTAAATCGAAGTGTGAAGACTTTTTTTTTGCCTGAGTGGCATCCACTCACTTAGGTTTTCTCTTGTTGCTCCTTGGTGCAGTGATTGTTTTGTCTGGTGACTCTGAGCTGTGGTATGTAGTAAGTTCATTGTGCGTTTGTATTACCGTGAAAAAAGAGATTTTCGTGCTGGGGTATTCTAGGCAGTAGTTGCATGGTCACTCAATCCAGCACACATACAGCTGGAAAGAACGGTATACTTGCCTTTTCCTCTTGCTTTGCGGTACATTCTGCCCTCTCCTGTGTGTTCAGACTTGGATTTGTGAGTTGCAGGGTGGGCTGATGTAGCTGGAAGTTCAACAAAAGTACGTTATCTGCTGATTTATTGCCTGATGGGACCCCCCCTAAGAGAGAATGGGGATTGCTCTTTTTCATAGTGATACAGGTTCTTACCGGATTTCTTTGGAGCTGCAGCCATAGAAGAGGTCACAGGTGATTGTAGTGGCATTAAAATTTAGGTATTGGTGTTATTCCTTATTGAAAGGTGAGCTGTCCTGAAGATGCAGGAAGATAATGTTGTCTTTGACAGTTAAGCCAAGACAGGCTAGGAAACTTGCCTCTGGCCATTGGTTTTAACATGGTATTTCACCCTTATCTCCGTCCCATTAATTTTCCGGTATGATACCCTTGCAAATTGCATTACTAGTAATATCCATGTTGAAAATAAGTAGTTTTTTAAAAGGGAATGTTTTTCTATCTGGTTCATGTCAGATTGTGTTGTGGCTTGATGGACAGTTGCATGTTCACAACTGATGGGTGGCAACCTGGGATCCAGGACAGAACTTTCTTAAACTGACTTCACCATCACTGTCTCCCATTTCACTGCATCCATGGTAGGCTGTGAACCTGTGCTGACTGTAACAAAACTTTCAATGCTGACTGTGTTGGTGTTTCAGACTTGGAGAAATTTGATGTAGAAGTTTTGACTTGAAGCCTCCAACTCTCCCCTTGATGGGCGGGGGAAGGCCACCAAAAACGTCCACTTTACACGAACATTATTTTTGACGAACACCGTTCTTCTAGTGTTATTTTGCACCCTCCTGGCTCAAGTTAAATCAGTCATCTCAGCAAATTGTTAGAGATTAATGATGTTTTTCTTGCCTATTCTAACTTCAGAGAAGGATTGAAAAACTATTACTCTGAGAAATTAGGCGTTAGCAGGTTAGCTAATGCTGAACTGATGAGCCAAATGGATTTTTTGTTTATTTACAGGATTACTGCATTTAAGGAAAGCCCTTCTGTAGGAAGCAATTGTCACAGTCAGAGAGATCTTGAGACAATTAAATAGAGCTCTTCAACCTATATTGTGCTGACTCTTGCGTTTGCTAAAGCCCGGTGTAAGTAATTTTTAGAGTGTAACATCCACATTTTTTCCATGGAAGCTTTTGTCCCCCAACAGGTGTTTGACTGACAACTGACACTACTTCTTCTACAAAAGTAATGTTACAATGCATAAAATACATATATAGGTTTATTTTACTTTTTAAAAGTACTGTTTACGAAAGTAGCATTAATTAGAGAAAGATAAAAGCTGGGATTATGCTGGTGTTTTCCAAAGACTCAGAGTAAGTGTGATAGAAACAAAGCAGACAGCAGATATTTTGGGTTGTCATGACTGGTTAGGGTAAAGTTTTAATCAATTTTTTAGGGCTTTATGACTTAAGACCCTCTCTCTTCAGAAGTCTGAGAATACAAAATGTGCAGATGCGGAGAGTTACACGAATATGTTAGTAAGTGGGATTTTGGAGCTGTCTCTGAAATAACATGAACTCAGAAGCCTGAGGAAGAGGAATTTAAGTTGCAACAAGGAAAGAGGCCTTGGAAGAGGGGAATATATGCATAAGGGTGGGAGATGTAGTATGTAGAATGAAGATGCTGATGAGATAAGGGCATGGGGTTGAAATGGAGAAAATATTTGAATACAAGCTCCAATTATTGTCCCTATCCTTCATATGGATTGGAGTATAAAGGAGCAGCCTTAGAGATTTCTTACTACATTTTCTTGATTCTAGGAGGGGGGTTTTTTTGTTTGTTTTTGTTTGATTGGGGTTTTTTGTGATTTTTTTGTGTGGTTTTTTTTAAATTATTATTTTCGAGATGGAGTACATGCAATTCCAGGTGACAGCATTGTTGCACATTTTGTTGTGCATAACTGGGATGCTGATGGTGGAGCCATGTACTGGATGTTGTAAGTAGGGATGGTGTTAGTTTCTTAATAGCTGAGGAAAACTCTGGTGATTGGAAGAATGTGGAGTGACAGCAAAGGTTTGGGGTGAGTACTGAGAAATGTAATGAAGGAGGGGATCAGGGCTTTACAGTGAGAGATTTTGGCAGACTTTCATTTGTTCTTGCAAGGCTGACACATGCTACTTTTATTTATCCCTGCTGACATCCGTGCTTGTTCTTTTTAAAGGTTTTGTTTTAGCTTCTTTGCTTTCTTGTAAGAAAATTGGCTGATTAGAGGACTGGAGCATATGGGGTCAACAGAGAATGGAGAAATGACAAGCAGGTATGCAACCTGTTCAGTAATGTGGCAGTGGTAACTGTGGTTTAGGTGACAGAACAGGAAGGGAGAAAAATGCAGTGCAGACGTAGGTATGACTAGTGGTGGTGTTCAGTGCTCTAAATACAAAAACATTTTAAAACTGGAATTTCTCCAGTTTAAAAAAAAAATAAAAATTAAAAATCATAAAGTTCAATTATTTACTGCCCTAGCTGCTGTCTCTTGGCAATCTGTATAGGTCAGTCATAGGCAATCCAAACATTCTTAATGTGAACTATTTCTTTCCTTTGTCCAGAGTTTTTTCTGAGATGTAATCATCACTTCTCTGTCTTCAGTGGATGTGATTGTCATCTCTATGCCCACAGTCTTGATGGCAAGAAGATGGCCTTGAAGATAGTAATTTCTTGAGGCAGCCCTCAAAATGTGTTACATTGGGCACAAGTGAACCTTCAGAATGTGTTTGTATGAGACAGATGCACCTTGAATATGTCGTATCTCAGCCAGGCTGTTGCAAGATCACGTTGTGCTGGACAAGACAGTTGGTCTTAGAAAGTAATTAAAGTGTGTTCTGTTAAATCCTGGGATTCAGCTTAATGGGACAAAACAGACATCACTAATATGTTACCTTAGAATAAAGCTATATGCACAATGGATCCTAGTACAGATTTTTACTGCAAGTGATCTTTGTTAGCTAAACTTGTGAGGGAATTCTTTTGCTTTCTGTTGGAGATTATGTACTGTTCTTTTGGTCTCTTGGAGGACTGAGCTGAATCTGTTGTATGTTCTCAGGGTGGATGCAGACAATTCAGTGCACCTGCTGCTTGCTACTGCAGTTTTCAGCAGTAAAAGTGGTGTGCAGTGCATGACTGGTTTGGCAGAACTGAATCTGGTTCACTGCTTCCTGTTAAGCGGAATCTAAATTGTGTTGATTTAAAAAAAGCAAATCAAGTATCTCTGTCTTTAGGCGTCTCATCTGTTTTTTATGGAACTCCCTGTAACTCTGATCATTACTGTATTCCAGTGCTATATTTTAGAATAATGTGAGGTATTACTAGTTAAGTGTAACTTACCAGTGATGATGTTTTGTGCACTGTGTATGTGTACAAAGGAGGGTCTGTGCAGAGGCAATGAGCTCAAGTCTTCTCTGCTGTAGATTTTTCAGAGGCAAATTTATTTAGTTTACTCTGGTTTATCTCTACCAGTAATAAATAATGGTAATGGAAATTCTACTATAGAAGGTGTTTCTAAGTGTCAGTGCCGTTTTTAGTATTATGTTGTGCTCATCTGCTGAAAGCAGCATGAGGTGAGGAAAGCTGCTAAAAACATTACTGCTAGGAAAATCTTTGTTTACACTGGTTTATACTTTGGTTCATGTTGTTACTGAAGTTGTAAAGGGCCAGAAATCCAGACACTTTATTAAGAAATTTCTGGCACTGTTTTTTATGCAATGTTTATTTAGCTGCTTCTTCTCTACAAAGAAAGGAGGACAGCAGCAAATTTGAGACTTTGTGACTTTCTCTTTGGTTTTACATCTTCCAAAATGGTGCTTTATGAAATGTATTTTTGAGTTGAAAATTTCTAGATAATTTAAATATAGAGCATGTTATTAGCACCAGAGATGAGAAGTTAAATGCAGTCAATACCTTCCCCTTTCTTTAATAACTAAATAGAATTGAAGTATTTGGAACAGTTGTTCTTCTAGTTAAATTTTTTTAATTGATCCATCCCCTCTAAGTTGCATTTGTTAAGCAGAGCAGAATCACTTTCCTTTCTGCAGCTGAGATCAAAATCCCCTGATTGATGGGCTTGCACTCTTTCTTCAATTTACAGAGGCGTTCACCGAGTCTCCGCTCTGAGTCTTCCCTGGAACACAGTTTGCGGATTACTGTTGGTAATGACCGGTATTGCACTGGCACGCCGGAGCGAAGGAGGCTGCCTGATAGACTGGGCTCACCAACTGATAACCTGAGTGACAGGTACGGTCCTCTGCGGGTGGGGAGTCACGTGGGTGAAACAGTGTGGGAATGGGAATGGCTCTACTGGATGAGACCAAACATCTCATTAGCCCACTGAATGCCTAGGGAGTGAGGGTAAGCAGGTAGTGATGCTTCCTGGCGGTATTCCCCCAGCCTCTCGCAAGTTGTGGTGCAGGGAACTCTTGAACAAAAGTTTCTGCCTGTATAACTCTAAACAGATATTTCTTCTCTAATTTTTGTCAGCTGCTTCTAAACCCCATGTAAATTAAGCATGCACAGCATGTATTGCAGGAGGGAGTGTGATGTCAACCCTCTGGTGCTTCCTTCCCCTTAAGGGTGGGATGTCACATGGAGACATTTCATTTGATATTTCACTATTTCAGCCACCTTCTGTTTCTTATGAATCTACCTAGTCCTTACTGAAAGGAAGGTTGTTTAGTATAAGGATAGTGTAAAGCTTCAACTTTCTCATTTGTTGGGAGAAATTGTCTATTTTCCTGATTTTTGAGACTAGTCTAGAAGAAAACTCTAGAGCAGCTTGAAGAAGATTATTATTTTGACTTTAAAAACCTTGCAGAAGAGAACATAGTCAGACAGTCTCATACATTATAAAAGAAGTGTTAGAATTCTTAGGATCACTTGATTGAAACTGGAGAGAAACGGTTAATGGAGAGAATTCTTTTGTGTTAAAAATACTGCTGTGAACAGTGAAGTGTAAATATTAGTAGATACAACTTGGAAATCTTTGCCTTCAGTAGGAGAACCAGTATAATCTGGCAAAAGAAAGAAAATCAGAAAACTGTGCAAATAATTCTCTTTGCCTTGAATTGTAAAGTTAAAGGTGGCATAGCTTGTGCCCCGAAGCATACAGTTGCACTTTCAGGTCAGGGATAAGCATCCAGCACAAAAAAAGCACTACCACTTCCATTTTTGATGCAAATATCATCAACTGTTAAAAAAAAAAAAAAAGAAAAAAGAGAGAGAGGGAAGTGAGCACAATAAATGAATTTCCTGTCTTTCTCAGGTGTAAAGTTAAGTTTCAGCAGGTGTACAAAACTAAGTGAGAGTTTGGTTTTCGGTACTGTCACTTTTATGCCATTACCTCAGTTCTCTTGGCATTAGTGTTTGATTTGTAAATCCCTTGTGCAGTCTGGAATCTTCTGAATGAAATGAGTGCATATGCTCAGGGAGAGTAGAGTGCTGAAGGAGAAGGAAGTGGTATGTAGGAGAACTGGCACTTCTTTGGCAAGTTAGGAACATTTGAGGGCAGGGGGTGGTGGTGTCTGTCCCATTGCTTCATTTTCTCAGGTGAGATTTTAGATTTAACCTGTGCTGTGGTGCTGATGCATGGTTACATGTAACATCAGGTATAGTGGAGTTTATCTAACATAAGAGTGAGAAATCACAAAAGTTGACTTCTCTGTTACAGAACCCATAGGTGCAAAAAAGAGTAGTAAGAATAGACTCCAGAGAAGGTTTAAAAGTGACAGATGAGTTAGAATGAGAAGAAGATAAAGTGAGACCATGTAGACTTTAATCATTAAATGACTTCCTATGTACTTGTAGTGTAAATATGCAAGAACTTCATGTTGTTACATTTACTCTTTTTTTTTGTCTAATCTGTGCTGGCTGCGCTTTTCTGAGTGATGCCCATTGTCCAGAAGTTAAAGTATGTGACAACCAAGTCACCTGTTAGCTTTTCCTAAATCATCCAGGTACCACTTCTGAATTCTAAATTTCTTAACTGCTAGCCATTTTGGTTGTTTTCAAAAGACACTTGGTATCTGGTTAAGGACATTATTTATCAAGTACTTTTCATGATGTATTTTTCCCCCTCTCTGAGAGGCTGCCCTGGTACCGGGACACTGACTTTATTTCGGTCTCCAGGTTGTAAAATGGTCCCTACTATTACTGGTCATACCACATTTTTATTTGGCATGTGGTATGTTCTCATTCTAATTAAAAAAAAAAGACAAAAGAAAAAAGTGTTTCCTGGAGATGTCTCTTCAAATTCTGAAGTAATTGGAGCAAATAATTCTGAATTTAGTTATTCTCAGCTATTTTTGCTAACTACTTCTGTATTTCAAGCAGTCACTTTGACACATTATTCTCTGTAATTTGTAGGGCCTTGGGATGGTAGAGAGGTTCATTAGCCTATAAAGGAAATAAAATACCGAAGGATGGAAGTCAGGGAGGCTTTTAGAGTCTCCTGTAGCAGTGGATTTTCAGGATGCCCGAGGAGAGTTTCTCAGGGTTCATGTTCACATGCAGGTCCATCCCAAAACATCTGTAAGAACATTCCCCAAGTTTCTAGGGTAGCCGGTCTCCTTCACCTGTCTAAATAGGCATACTGAATGCTGCTGGACTGTGTCTTCAAGGTCACCTAAGCAGCTTCAGTCTCCTACTTTGACCAATAAATATGTTTTTATCTTCCAGAATCTCTATCTGTCAAAGTGAAAAATAAATCTTTTCCCTCTCCGTCTGCCATCTCTCTGGCTCTCAGTATTTTTAAGGCGTTCTACTACTATCTGGCATAAGCTATAGAGAGCATCCCACCAATTCTTTCATCTGAGGTTAATACAAAAGATAGACCATATCACTGCAGAGACTTGGTCTGCATTAAGCTGTGTTCTGAAATAGCATTTTTGGCATAATATCAAGAGTAACAGTTGGCTTGAATATGAACAGCTCATCTGACTCTGTATTCAAAGGCTGTGTATTAAAGTGGAATTCTGTTGGTTGCTCTCAGCAGAATACCCCTATCTATTTCTGTTTCTGTGTATGTGAATAAATATGTGAAAAAGTACATTACCTTATACTAGTTGTAGGTCTTTTGAGGCATCATGTGTGTAGCCTGTAATCTATTTTCTGTCTCTGAAACTGCAAATTCCAGTGATTAATGGATTCTCTGTGGGTGAAGGAATTGGGATGGTCACCTTGTGTCCTCTCTCAGGGATGCAGTAGCCAGTAGTGGACATTACTGGCTGAAAGCATCCAAACCAATTAAGAGGGACATATCTCTGTTGGACTGTATGCACAAAAAACATGTTTCAAAGAATCCTGTAAGACAAGTAATCGTTTTTCTCACACCAGTATTTAATCTTCAGGTTTTAAATTTGCATCTTAGCTGTTCAGAGTGTATTTGTAATGTCTTGCTAGTTGTAAATACAGTAAGTTTGCTGCTCCTTTCTTTCCAAAGTATGATTAAAAATTCCTCTGCTTTGTCACTGCAGTCAGAGTGTTTGAATTGTAGGTGACAGCTGCCAGACATGCATCTAAATAATTTTATTTGCACAAAAGTCAGCCGAAGGTACATGGTGAAACACATCTGTTACTTCACCAGGTTTGTTCATGCAGCTTGTACAGCTTTAGCAGGCTCTCAGAAAATGTGACACTGGGAACAGACATCCCTTTATGTAGGTTGTGACAGCAACATTTATTTATGAAATTTAATTTAGCTATTTTTAGATATTTTTGTGCTTTTGGAGGAGGTGGGTATGTGTAGTTTGCTGAAAACTGGAAAGATACCGTGTAATACAATGGATACAGGTGCATGCCAGATTTGCTCTCTAAGATGTGTTGGACTGATAAAGTACTAAATGCTTTGCAATGATGCAAGGTAAAGTGAAGTTTTGTGTTGGTTTTGTTCTTGAATATGCATATGTGAACTATGAAAATGCTCAAGAAAAAGGCCTTGTCTGTGCATCTCTGTTATTCTTTAGTCTGATGTGAAAAACTGGGACTGTAATTTATTTGCAGATTTTTTGAAGATGTCTTCTGGTATGGCTTGGTTTGTCCCTTCTCAAATCTATGGAGGGACCTTTTTGAGTAGGAAGAGATGATTTTTGAGGACTCAGGCCATTAAATGTAGTTTATCTCAAATTGATTCACTCAAGAAAGAGTTTTCTGTCTCATTGATTTCACTTAAGGAGCACATTTTCTTTCTTGGACGATCTTGATAGATTTTGAAATATCAATGAGTAAAACCAGCAGCTGGTAACTTTTAAAGTAGTTTGATTTGTTTCTGCCTTATCTAAAGAAAAGTCCCAGAATAGTTTTTAGGCATGGAGAAAAAGGCTTTAGTTAAAACAGTACTCCTAATTGGAGATGTGTGTAGGAATTGGTCCAAAAGAAGATACTCCAAGAGAAGAGGCTGGTTATTCTGATTTTGTGACAGTTGCACATCCACTGTGTGTAATAATGCAGGGGCTGGCACAGAAGAACGATACCATTACACCTAATCTCCCTGGTTTACAGATATCAGAAACTATGCTTCTTTTTGGGTATGGCGTTAATGTGATTAGTGACAGTGCTGTCTACATATCTGTTGCAAAAGAAAATGATGTTAGAATTTGTGGTCCTTGTCCACAGCTGAAGATAAAAAGAGGATCTGGTTGCATTTGGCAGTGTGAAACTGCATAACACTTTGAATAATTAATACGAAATCTGACCTTGGCATCTTGCTGGGAGAGGCGAGGAAAGGGATTGTGGTCTGAAATATGATAGTGAGGTTTTTTTAAAACATGTAGTCTCTCACATTCACAGAAATGAATCCATCCTATCAATTTTTCAAGGCTCTTATTCTTCAGTATGAGTTGAATTGTTCATGTCACTGTGTTTGAGGTAACTTCCTAGGAGGGATGTACAGTACCATTAAAAATAAGTCTCTCTCTCTGCCCTGCCTTTTAAGTACATAAAATGTTGGTTCTGTTTAGTGAGGGAGTTTTGAAACTGATTTGGAAATTTTTACCCCTGAGTAGGAGTAAGACTATTTACTCTGATTCGAGTACTTATATTTATTCTGTGTTTCTCTTACACAGGGATGATATGGCTGATGGTCCAATATTCACTAGAGGCCTCACATGTCCTCGAGGCTTTGAGAGATACCCAGCACATGAAGATCAGCCTTCGGGTCCCTTCGTTCCGAGGCATGATGAAGACTACCGCAACAGAGACGTTTTCCTCCACCGTTCAGATTACAGTCCTCACTATGGCCGTCGGGAGGAGCTGCCTCGTGGATCTGACAGAGAGGGTGACAAACTGAGGAGATCCCCCTACCCACTGAGGGCAGAGGAGAGGGGACGAGAAGTAAAGCGTCCACGGTATGAAAAGGATGAGAAGATGCATGGTGTGAGTGGAGAGCATCAAAGTTTCTCGTCAGGAACACGAAACTATCGCAGACGAAGCCGCAGCCGTAGTAGGAGCCTGAGCCCGTCATACCCGAATGAAGAATTCCGA
Organism: Lycocorax pyrrhopterus obiensis; assembly: GCA_014706295.1. Taxonomy (NCBI): domain Eukaryota; kingdom Metazoa; phylum Chordata; class Aves; order Passeriformes; family Paradisaeidae; genus Lycocorax; species Lycocorax pyrrhopterus. Next base: position 36,955,518 of record JACSVZ010000004.1, on the reverse strand, counting down.
GAGCTTGACCGTGCAAGGAGGAAAAGAGAAGAAGAAGAGCGCAGTAGAAACTTGAATCATGATGTTTCAGGCAGTGGCTACGTGATCCCTGGCTTGACTAACACACTACAGACTTCTGAGCCTCGGTATACATATAAGCCTGAAGAAATCCCACCCATGCCCAAAAAATCTATTTTGAAGAAACGAGTAGAGATGGAAGTAGAGTCTGCTGTTCAGGTTTGGTCTCTGTGTGTCTGTCTATGTGCTTCTACTTTCCGAAACAGTTACTTCATGATACAGAATGTTAGTTTGATATCCAAAATATAAAAGCCAAATCTTTGTTTCCCTGTCTTTAAGAGGATAGGTATCTTTTTGCAGGCCTGTATTAGTTAGAATTGCATTAGAAATTTTAAATGGTTATGGTATTTAATCAGGAATCAAATATATACATACATACATACATATATATAAAATCTGAGACAGAATAAAATGTCTTTGTGGAAATTCAACCCAGGATGCAGAGATCTGGGCCAGCTTTTATAGAAAAGCTGATTCTTGTAGTATCACAGGCAGTCAGGATATTGAAGCTCTTCCTTTGTTGTGGTGTCTCTTGCTTGTTTCTTTATAGACTTAGAGAACTGCCTAATGCATCCTCAGTACCTCTGTTTGAAAATGTCTCTTAAATTTCTTTATTTTTTTCCCTTTGGACTGTAGGCTGGGATCAGCCCTACTTAATTTGTACCAAACCTATACCAATTGAGTTTCAAAATTAGAGCAATGGACAGATAAGTGGCTGTGACTACCGTGATACGTTGACTTTTTGTGTTTTAACACATCACTTTGATTTGCCTGTTGTACTGATCAGTGTTGGTTTGACAGTGACATATTTATCTCAGGAGTGCTCTGATACTGAGGATTCCATTCCTATTTCCTATTACTGGAAATGCTATTTTATATGGCATTAATTATGAGTATCTGAAGAAGTGACTGGGAATAACCCCAATGCAGTAATTTTTACCTGAATTAAGGTATTGAAATCCTATTTGACTATGACTAAACTCAAAGCATATCCAAAATTATGTAACAGGGTTTCAGTTTTAAAATTTCAGCTCTTATGCTTGCAAAAAATTTGTGAAATATAGTTGTGATTATGTGTATTCTCTGAGATAAGCATTCATTGTTGGACATGGCATTCCAGAATCAACAGGCAACTTGGTTTGTAATCTTCTGTGTTCTCTTTGAACTGTATATTGGCTCTTCTAACACTTTTATTCAGATGTGAACTCAAGGAGAAATGAACATGTTCCTTTGTTTGTTCTGTGAGGTGCATGGTGCCTTAGAAGGCCTCATAGTAAATAGTATCTTCTCTCTTTCAGCCTGAGGTCTTTTCAAGCAGTCCAGCCCCCAGCAAGGATCTTCCTCTTCTTTCTAGTCAGTCGTCTTCGCCCCAGAGCAACAACATGGCTCCTTTTGCCTCTGAAGTGGAAAACTTTCTCAAACGATTTAACAAAGACTCTCTTGCGGAGTCTGCAAACAAGGAGTTGCGTGAAGGTTTATATGAGTGGAACCAGCTCTCTGGGCCTCCCAAAGACTCTTTGACGTTTGAAGAGAAGTTTGGAAGCTTCTTAAGTCACAAAGAAAAGGTAGAACCCAAGGCAGAGCCCACTGATCGCCATACTGACTTCCTGCTGCCTCATGAGAGGGCCAGTCAGGATGGCAGTGGTTTCTCCCGAATTCTGGGCATGATGGCTGATTCTGTCAGTGCTCAGGAGAAGAGGAGGCGTAGCTTTCCTGATATTGAGGATGAAGAGAAATTTCTTTATGGTGATGAGGATGAAGAGACCAAAATTGAATCTCTTCCCATTGAGAAGCCCCCAGTGAGTTGTGGCAATGAGATAATAATCCAAAAAATGAGCCCACCTCCTTCTCCTGCTCCAGCTGTCAAGATGGATCCTTTAGAAGAGCCGAATGCAGAGTATGCAAAGATCCATGACTTACTCAAAACCATTGGGCTTGACATTGGTGTTGCTGAAATTGGAAAACTGGCTGTTCGTACCCAGGAACGCCTTCATGGCAAAAAGCTGGCCTCTCGTTCTCCAGATTGTCGCTCTTCGGACACTCGCAGACTGGACGCTTGGGACCTGCGCCGCAGCCGGAGTGACACTCGTTCTCCTGAGTCAGGCCAGCAGCATTCAGCATCACCTCCGGGCTCTTTCCAGCAGTCTAAAGATGCGTCCTCTCTTCAGGAATCAGAATATACTAAGAACAATCCGGTGGGACAGGAGATACCTCCACATGCACCAGAACAGCCTCTTCCTTCTGTTTCTCTCATTCCTTCAATTCCACCAACTCCTCCTAGTTTGCCACCTACACCTACTTCTGTTTCCCAGTATCAAATTCCCAACTATTCCCACTACACTGCTGCTCAAATGCCCCAAAACTATCCACCTCCCACAATGGCTCCTCCAGGATACGATGCATATGGGCACTATATGGCATATGCAGCCCCTGGCTGGCCCATGTACTCCCCTGCCCAGCAGCCTAATCCTACGCTCCCAGAAGCTCATGGTCTTCTTACTATGGCCATGTCAGCAAACCCTACACGTCCCAATCTCCGGGTGATTGAGACAGTCTCTCTGGGAAAGGATGTCCCTGATGTAAAAAGAGATGGTTCTGTGCTCGTTCAAGTCCCTACCACTCCTTCTCATTCCAAAGCACCCCTTCGTCTGTCTTCACATGCTCTCAAAAATACTACAGAAAGGATGTCGGATGAAAAAAATCGGGCAGCTCAAAAGCAGAAGGTATGTTCGGTATTCTGATACTTCAGAATGTGTTGGATTGTGTGATTGGTGGGGTGGAAGGTTTTTCTCTTCGGGTGCACCTTTCTTTGTTCCAGTTTAAAAATAGTTTGACCTAGTTTACTTTTGTTAAAGATTTCTAAGGATTTGTCTGTATTAATCTGTGACACTTTTGAAAAATGCGTTTCAGATCCCCTGATGCCTTGATGGGGCTATCTAAAAACAGAGGCTAGACAAAATTAAGAGAATAAAAGCGGATATTTATTGAAGTGCCTTCAAGGTACATGTTGGGCAGTAAAAAGCCTTCAAAGAGGCTACACCCAAAATGGACGACTGGGTCACGGGTTTTCATACTTTTATAAATTTGGTCCATTTGTCTATTGGGATTAATTCTGCAATTACAATTTCAGGTAATGAAGTCCTTACCCCAGGTTTGTTCCCTCCCTCTTAAGCCACTTTGTTGACATATTTCGGAGCCTGAGACACTAAGGTATCCTTGAAGTTCAGGCCTAGAGAGGATTTGTTTTGTTTGACCAGGATGGGAGAACAGTAGCTAACAGGCTATATGGAGTCTTAGAGTTACACACTAAAACATTACAGGATATGAAAAATATAAAAGCTAAAATCCTAAGTCATCACCCCCAAAGTTGTGTGCCATCGGCTGTGGCAGAACAGATGAAATCAAAAACGAAGTTCTTTGGACCATCCAAAATCTTACAGAGAAAACACATGGTGGCTGCAGCTTGGCTTTATTCTGCTGAGCTTTAGATACTGAAATACCTGAAGATATCTGGAGATATGTAAATATCTGAAGGGACAGCGTTAAGAAAATAAAATGGCTTTTTTCACTGATGTCCAGTGGCAGAACAAGAGGCACGAACTGAAACACGGGAGGCTCCATCTGAACATGCTACATTGTACAATAATACCATGGTTATACCTGTATTAGACGTTCTTAAATACAAACTAAAGGATATTGGCATTCACCATCACATGCAATCTTCTATCTACATTTATATTAACTCTCTTACAAAAATCACAAAATGAGAAGAATGTAAGGGAAACTCTGCTTGGAGGCTCTGACACCAGGTTATGGGTGTTGTTTTCCTCTTCTAATTACCTTGGTTTGTACAATAATTAGAGAGTAGTGAGGAAGACTGTATTTTAATATAGGAAACTGTAGTTACACAACTGTCAAAGAACTGGAAGATTCCCAGAAGTTGTGTGGGTTTTCAGACTGGTGTCCTCTTGGTCTTTGTTATTAAAATAGAGACATAGAATTATATGAGTTGGAGGGGACAATTAAAGATCATCTAGTTTCCACCCCACTGCCATGGACAAGGACACCTTCCACTAGACCTGGTTGCTCAAAGCCCCATTCAACCTGGCCTTGAACACTTCAGGGTTGGAGAGTCCACAATCTCTGTGGGCAACCTGTCCCAGTGCCTCACCATCCTCATTGTGAAAAAATTCTTCCTTTATATCTAACTTAAATCTACCCTCTTTTAGTTTGAAACTGTTGCCACTTTTCCTGTGACTACAGACCCTGGTAAAATATCTGTACCCATTTTTCTTCCACATCCCCTTTAAGTATTGAGGCTGCAATAAGGTCTTTTATTATAATGAGCCTTTTCTTCACTTGCATGAAGTGCTACACCAGCAAATATGTGAGCTTCCACTGCTTGCAGGAATAACAATTTCTTCAGCTGACACAGCTGAAATTTTGTTCTTAATGAAATTGGTACTTTCGTAATAGCTCTCTTGGCTAAAGGTCTGTGGTTTTCTCCTGCCCTGACATACCCTGGTAGCTCATATGTGCATCTTGGTAGAACTTCCAAGGCTTTGTCTGCCCTACAGACATCTTTGACTTGGGCTTAGTCCACTGGGGTTTTTTTGCTGGGATAGCTTGGAGTATAAAAATTTGCATGCTCCAGTTGATGCCCCCATGCTGCAGAAAACTCAGAAGGAGAGAATGATGCTTTGGTGATAAAAAAAATAGCACACAAAGCCAAAATAATAATTTTAAAAACCCTTATGGTGTTTAAGATGTGGCTTAACTGTGTTGGTAGAACTGCTTCAGGAAGGATTCAGGGATCCAGCCAACATTTACTTTGCCATAGTAGAAATGATTGTCTGGGGAAGTCAAGATCACTTGTTTCTTAAGGGAGGAGTCTAGTACGTTTTAAGAGCCTTGTGAAGATAATAAAAAAATTGAGATTTGTCTCTTGAAAAATGAAGATGGAAATGAAACTGAAAGAACTTTTCACGTTTCATTTTAGCGTATTGCTTTGTTTCCTTCTATGAGAATCCATGAAAATCAGTGGAAAAAGGATTTGTGAGCTCCTCATGCCGCAGTGTACCTTATTGAACAGGAAACGAATTTCATCCTGATGTTTCATTTCAGATTGAAGCAAAACCTAATTAATAACTAAAATGGGCCAGAGTCAAAGCAGGAGGCAAGGTGAAGGGCTGTGAAGGCTACATGCTAGCTGTAGAGGTACTGCATGAGTTTTGAATACCCATTTGGCATTGGTCTTGATTAGCCCTGTAGAAGATAGTCAGCAGGGCCTAAGGGCCTTGGGAAGCGGTGCAACAAACAGAGCAGTTTAGAGGAGTACACTGCCCAGGAGAAAAAAAATTGCCTACCAACAGGGTTGAAGCATGACCACACAATACAGTTACCTTCAGATACAGAGAGAGAGGTGTATTTATCGTGTTAAAATACTCAAGAACATTTTGGGAATTGCAAGCAGTGTGTCTGGAAGGCTGAAGTCTTCCTGTCATTCTTGCAAGACTGTTTAACTTGTGTTGGGAAGAGAAGAAAATCCAGACACCTTCCAATTTATTTAGGTGATAGAAGAGAGAGAAAAACTGAAGAATGATCGAGAAGCGCGGCAGAAGAAGCTTTACTATCTCAAGACTGAATTGGACAGGCTTCGTAAACAGCAAGGTAAAGTGTATTATTCCCCCACGCCTCAGCCCCTGCTTCTTTTTTTTCCCCCCATTGGAATGTGTCACAAGTCTTGGTACCTAATAGGAGAAGGGAGGGCCAAAATAATAATAGTCCATAACAGTATTTTCATCCTCCTGGCAATGCAAAACTCTTCAGAAAACAGTGACCTAGTTACTATATTAGAATCAATTACATCAAAATGTGGCTGTTACACTGAAGCAAACAGTTGCTCTTGCATCTTCTTTGGCAGCTTGATAAGCTAAAGGAATTGTACTTTATGCATTTTAGTGCTTCTTTAGAAGAAGTGAGAAATAGTAACTGAAGATGTTATTGTGCCTTTCATTTGTTCATGAGTATCATCTGGAGTTGGAAAAGTCCTCTATCAACAGAGCTGATTTTTGTATCTTTAGAACTTGTTTGGTTCAAGTAAATACTTATTTCCCTCACCTTTGGAAAAATAATACTTTCAGGTTAGAATATGCAATTTAACTTTTGCTCATTTGGTCACAGGGAAATAGTGATTATTAAATTCATACTCTGGAGGACTGTGGTACCTCTCTTAGGTTATGTATTATGGCAGTCCCTATAGAGGCAGATCATGCAGATTTAGTGATGCTGTACCTGAGAGTTCCGTCTCTACAACTTTATAGTCAAGATTTAGCCCTAATATTTTGTATTAGTATTTTACTTGTTGCTGGAATTACTGTACAGATCTAAAGTCAGTTTTCCTGTTGCATTTCTGACTCTTCTGCTTCCTTGGTTGTCGCAGGAGAGATGTTGAGGAAAAAACGTCGTGAGAAGGATGGACACAAAGACCCCTTGTTGGTTGAGGTGAACAGACTACAAGAGAATATTATGAAGGAGATTGCAGAGCTGCATAAAGAATCAGATGCGGCTGACAAGAAGCAGTCTGAGCTTGACAAAGTAGCACAAATCCTGGGGATTAACATATTTGAAAAACCTCGGAAACCATCTGTGGAAACTAAAGACTCCTCGGAAAAGAACAGCAAGTCAGAAAATGCAAAAGGTGTAGAGAAAACGTCTTCCTCCAGCAAGGTAAAGTCTTATAGTTTGTGTGCTAATGATTTTCCCACTAAGAGAAGAGGGCACTGGGGAGGCAGCTGGTCCCAAACATTTACTAAAGGATCATTTTATGTCATTTGTTACCACATCTCATACACTGGCTTTGATGGTGCATGCAGGTGAGAGTCAGTGTATCAGTGTATATAATGTCACTCAGGTTTTGTGCAGTTCAGCACCACTTACTGTTTTTGATCTTGGTTTTGCTGAGGTGTTGATTGGATTGAACAGTATCATGAGTGTTTGTAGCTGTTTGGTCTCAATACTGTACCAGGAGGACAGACTTTTTTTCTCTACAAAATTTCTGGCATGGCCTTTCAGGGAGGAGTGTTTGTAGCACTAAAGCTCTATGAAAGTTGTGAGCATGTTGGTCTTCTCACTCGGTAATGATAGTAAGAAATCACAAGACTTATATATGATTTTCAGCTTAACAAGATTTTTATGTACATGAGTTCTCTCTTAAGAAATGTCAGCATGCATCAGTATGGTCTCTCTGACATGGTCTGTACTACTCTGTGCTGGATGTACCAGAACAGGCTTACTGCATTCCAGAAGAAAGTTTTTAGTTTGAAAGTAGTATGGATACTACCATCTGAAAGGTTATGCATGTATTCAGGAAATCAGTTATCCTGCTTTTCAGATGTTTATTCAAATATGTAACAGAAATAGCTAATGGGAAATGGTAGGTGAATTTTATGTAGATCTTAGCATATATATTTTTTGCAGAGAGGAAAGTGTTAGTAGAGTAAGAGGTATAAGGGCAACTGAGAGGGCACCTCATCAGTGTATCTCAAGGGAGGGTCTGAAGAGGATGGAGCCAGGTTCTTCTTGGTGATGCCAAGCAATAGGACAGGAGGCAATGGGCAGAAACTGATGCACAGGAAGTTCCAGCTGAACATGAGGAAAAACCTCTTTACTGTGTGGGTGACTGAGCACTGGAACAGATTGCCCAGAGAGGTTGTGGAGTCTCCCTCACTGGAGATATTCCAGTAGCATCTGGACACAGTCCTGTGCCATGTCCTCTGGGATGACCTTGCTTGAGCAGGGAGGTTGGACCACATGAGCCCCTGTGGTCCCTTCCTACCTTACCCGTTTTATGATTCTGTATTTCCTACAAGGTCACTCAAATGTGTTTAGCCTGTAAAATTTTCTTTATGCTTTATTGTGGTCTGAGAACTCATTAGGTATATTTAAAGGCTTGCTTTTGTTTTTGTTTTTGTTGTTTCTCAAAACATCTCTGAAGTTTACTGTCCACTTACTTTGATAAATCGTTTGCTTCAGTCACCACTTCATAAAGTAGGCAAAAATGTTTGTTAAGTCCTACATTGCATTAAGTTATATTGCTTTCTTTTCTTGAGATATGGCATGTGTGAATATACTTTTCAATATTTTAATTTGCATTGTCTATATTGTCCAAACCCTTAATTACTTGATCTCCTTTTCATAGTTCCTTATTTTAATGTAGAAAGTTGTGAGTTCTGGACAGGAATATTTAATATTTTCATACATATGTAGGCACATAGGACACGGCCTTCAGCCTCTAAAATTCATCTTATAATTCTGATTGTTAACTTTTTTTTCATTAAGAGAAAGATGATGCAGGCCTTCCAACACTGAGATTGGTTGACTCTGCCAACCTGAGGGCAAAAGCCTTTGCCTTTCTGCTTATTTGCAAGGTACCTTGTGGACCCTTGCTGCTAACCTGTGTCTCTGTGTTGTAGTTACACAGTCAGTGCAGAGGTGAAGCCAGTGTTAATGTGCTAAACAGACAGATCACCTCGTTTGGGCTCTAAATAGTAGCAAATTATAAAGACTCTCTGAGCTGGGGTAATGCACAGACTGGAGTTAAGAGTGGGCTGTCACCTGTCTATCTGAGAAGCGTTGTCTTTTTAAAGTTCTGATTGAGATAGTATTTTAATAGGTGTTATGTCTATAAATAACATAAACATTGATGCTTGTGTGACGTTGTGAACATCCTTCCATGCACCTCCTGCAGATCATAAGTTGATCTCATTGTTTAAGAGAATGTCTGCTATGTTCTTGCAGACAGAATACATGCAAATATTTATTGGGTCACTTCTTATTCTGCTACCAAGAACTAAATTATATTGGGATATGGATATCTGCGGGGTGCATAGTGGCCTGGCTGTCTCTTCATTCTTTGATTTACAGTGCATGTTGTGTGGGGTGGTGTTAAGGAATTTAAAGTAAGGCAGATGTTATTTAACAATTTTGAATCTGCTTAAATAAATTTGTTGAGTGTTGGTAGTGAATAACTTGGAAATCATGCAAACAACTCAAGTCTGCTAAGTTAACATGCTGTTCTTTCCAGACTGCCATGCGAAAGGATAACATGATGGACTTTAAGCCATTGAAAATGTAACTCAAAACTCAAAATACATCTAGTGCTATGATAATCTAAATTACTAGGGCTCATTTGTGATATATTTCTGATAATATTTGTTTTGCTACAAGTGTTAGTTTAGTATTAATTTTGGATAGAGTCCTGAAATGTCTGTATATTACTATATGGCGTCTTTCTGTACACATTAATGTAAGTGCAAACACCACATGTTTAAAGCACAAGATTCTTCACCTTATATGCTTAGGTAATTATCAAAACACCATCTTTCTTTTACTATTAAGCAGCAAGTTTTCTGGAGAATTCAGGAACACTCAAATAATCTGATAAAACTGATGGAGTTAATTACTTTTAGTCAACTTCCTTTTCCATTCTGCTTTCATCCAAGCTACTTTTACAAAAGCAATTTCTGAATGCCTCTAGGGGAACCATTTTAGGTCTTCTGGGCACTGTTTGGCTAGTGTGGTAAATTGGAACTGTTATGTGAAACCAATAAAGTGGGAAAGGTGCATGCCACAGGGAATTTGTTCATTTGGTTCCTTGATTACCCTACAACCATCCAGCCGTTACATCTGGGAGCCTTATTGGAAACTCTTCACTGCAGCCTCGCAGCATCTTAGTCGGCAATACCAGCTCTCTGAAACGGTGGAATTAACCTGGGCGCTGAAAAGCAGGTGATATATTTTTTTTTTTTGGTGTGTATGGCTTCTGCTGGAGGCAGGTTCTGAGTTCTAGAGCATTGTGTCTGTCCTGCCTTGTCTTAGAGAAGTGTTTCCTTTTGTTCAATTTAGGAATCAAAAACTACTAATGAGAAATCGAGAGGTAGAAGCCCGAAGCCAGCAGAATCCTCTTCACAGTCCTCCAAACATCCTTTCCAGTTGGCCAATATTTATGAATATTATGATGCAGGGAACCACTGGTGCAAAGACTGCAATACCATCTGCGGGACCATGTTTGACTTTTTCACACACATGCATAATAAGAAACACAGACAGGTATGTTGCAGGCTTCCTTCACTAAGTGCATTTCATATTACTATGAATATTAACACTAAAACATACATCACAGAACTACATTTTACAAGAGAACCTGAAGTAATAATTACGCCAAGAAGTAGCTTATCCAATTCTTTTCCCCCCATATTCGACTTGAGCAGTTGTACAGCTACCAGTGTATTCCAAATAGTGTAAATGGGGCCTGTGTTCAGTTTGCTCGGATTTGCCACTTGTGTTTCACGTTTACCTGTTCTTTGTGATCATTTACATTTTACACTTTTCACAGGTTATTTTGTCATTGTAAATTGCAAAATGGGAGGGAAAAGAGAGGAAAATTAGTTCTTGTAAATATTTGCACGTTGATTTTAATGTTCAGTGTTCAAAAAGGATATTAAAAAGGAAAAAGACAAGTGTACTTACCTTGCTAGTGTAATATATGAGCCTATATACCTCTGTCACTGTGCAAATAGACCCTGGATCCTTACAACAGACCTTGGGCTTCGAAGACCCAGAGTGAGACCAAACAAGACTCCATAAAACGCATTGATAAGATAACGGTTCCTGCCAAAGGTATGTTAATTTTTATTAACTTGGCTATCATCCCTCTTTGCCCTCCAGCAGCTTCCATTTGCTCAGAGAAAGGAATTTTCAAAACTTTACCTTGGTGTAGGAGCACATATAGATACTGTATCATTAGGTAAAAGGAAAATTATTTAGTTTCTTGGTTGTTCTTGTGGAAAAGGTCGTAAATCAAGAGTGTAGCAAAAGGGTGTGGTTTCTTCTCCTGTTTTTAGAGATCAGTTTTTGATTTTGAATACCAGTTGACTTTCTCCAGTGTAGTTCTGAAATAATTTTTGCCAACATATTAGAATGCAGAGCATGACCACAAGAGTTGGCAGCGTTTGGGCAGATCTTGCACAGTATTCCACATAGTCTTATAGTAGACTTTTCCATTCAATACATTTTAGCAGAGGTCTCCCTGAAAATTGACCAATGAGTACTTGTTATAGTGCAGATACAGAGAATCTGAGACAGACATCTGGAAGGAGCTGTAAGTGGTTTGAAAATTAATATATGATTTAAAATCTGAATGTTTAAAAGGCCTGCCAGTGATCAACTCATCTTATTAATCTGTTATGTATTTCTAGTAGTGCCCACTAAAGAAGAATCTGCAGATTAGATAACTGTAGCTGGTTCTGTAGGCACAAGGATGCAGTCTTGCTGAACTTCAAAGAAAATAATTGTGTTCTGTTTATAAACCAGGTGTTTAGTATTTGAGCAGACTATACCAGAAGGATGGAAAATAGATCAAGACTGTAGGAAATGTTAACCTACTTGAATACTCGATTACCTTAATAACATGGAGATCACTTAAATAATTTCTTGAACCATACTAATGAAACTTCTTCACTTTACATGTTTGTTCCTGGTAGTGGTGGTTCCTATACAGTAACTGTAAGGAGAGCAGTATTAACTGTTCCAAAAAGAACATTACTGCAGGTTTTGCTGTTGTTCTTTGACAAACTTTGTTAAGAGCTTGGCATTTATTAAGTTTTGTTTCTCTGATAATTTTCTTTGGCCTTTTCAGGCTCTGAGTTTCTGATTCCCATCACTGGATATTATTGCCAGCTCTGTCATGAATTTTTTGGAGATCAAATCTCAGCAGAGCAGCATGTGAAAAGTCATCCCCACAATGAGAAATATAAGGTTGGTAATTGGTGTCCTGGGAAAGAGACATTCCCTGTGTTAGCTTCCCCTTGTTCTGTCTTCCTTTCCTGAAGAATGGCATTTAACTCCTTGGAGTATATGTATTTGGGTATCTTCACTACATTCTACTGAACTAAATAGGCAGATCTTCCCACTACATCAGTACATAGAGACTGATATTTTATCTGCATGAGGCTGAAAGAGTGTCTACTCTAAAGTCACAGCACTGCTGCAAGCAGTTTGTAGTACCTCAGTTTCTTGGTAGGAAAAAGTTCTCTGTTCTCTTAGTGTTGAGATGGCACTTACTGAAAAAGTCAAAATTGTCAGAGAGCTGCATTTTTTTTTTTAATGGAAACAGTGGCTAAAATGTTGCTGTTTATTTCCACAGAAATACATCGATGAAAATCCACTCTATGAAGAGAGGAGAAATCTAGACCGTCAGGCTGGATTAGCTGTAGTTCTGGAAACAGAGCGCAGGCGGCAAAATGAGCTGAAACGGAAACTGGTTGAGAAACAAAAAGAAGAGAAGGATGAGAAAACCCCAAAAATAATAAAGAAGGAGGAAGTAAAGAGCATCCCAGAGTCTGGAGAAGGGAGTAATGAAACTCAAGGCAAAATAGATTCTTCTGGGCGAAAAATGGGTATCATGGTAAAGCTGAAGAAGGAAGAGAAGACAGAGGAGAAGAAAGAAGAAAAGAAAGAGGAATCTAAAAAGGAATCACCAAGCCAGACGTCCTTTGGGAAATTCAGCTGGAAAAAGACTGAGAGAGAGGATAAAACCCCAGGAGCTATTACAAAGGAAGAGAACACAGAAGGAAACAAAGAGGAGAACAAGTGTCAGTCTCTGAAATCCCATATCAAGCCCATTGAAATCAAACTGTCTGGGAAAACTGTTATTCCGCATACTAGCCCATGGATACCAGTTGTTTCCACACCGACACCAACAAAAATTCTCCCCAATCTACCAGTCCCCACCATGATTTTCAGGAAGTCTAGTACTACAACAGTTAGTAAACCACCACCTTTGAACACCTTTTTATCCATAAAATCCTCTGGAGCTACCACCAAACCACTGCCAGTGGTAAAAGAAACAAATGCAGATCTTCTACTGCCTCCAGATATCATATCAAAAGCTTTTGGAGGAGAAGAAGTAATTTTAAAAGGGTCAGAGGAGGATTTGAAAGCAGCAGAGAAAAATGAGCCTTCTCAGAGTTCAGATAGACTACCTCCACCCCATCCTCCACCAGCAGTCCAGCCAGCAGCTCTCATCCCTGCAGATGAAGTAGCTCCAGGTGTGTCTGAAAGTGAACAGACAATGTTGGCAATGCCTGTGAGACCACCACCACCTTCAACTGCTTTCAGTGAACAAGCAAAAAAGATAGAGAAGCGAAATTCTTGCTTGGCCACAGCCAATGCTAAAGATCTCTATGATATTTTCTACAGTAGTGGTGGAAAGGGTTCAGCTGACAGCAAGCTTGCAAGTTCTGTACTTCCAAATGGAGAAAACTCTAACCTAACAAAACCTGCAGATTTATCTGCAAACCACAGAACAAATTGTAGCTCATCCTCGTTGAAAGAGGATTCTCAAAATGTGGATTCCTCAGAGTGTAATAATCAAGTAAGAGGGAGTTTGGTTCCTGTTGAAAATCAGGCTGAAATGAACAAGAAATCACTTCAGCCTCACCTGTCAGAAATGTCAGTCACAGAATTACTAGAAAAAACCCCTGTTTCTGGTATCCAGATGCCTGCAGAAATTGGACTTGTTTATACAGGAGGTAGAGAGCAGGCAGGCAGTCTGGAATTCTGTGATCTACGGAAAACTAAGGTCCAAGAGAAGGCTGGACAGGAAGATGGAAATAAAACCCCAGTTACAAACAAAAATGTTTCTGGTACCTTGGAGAAAGACACGAAGATGAAAGACAGGGAAATAAAAGCAGTAAAGCCTAAGCATAGCCTACACCCGAAGACTTTGTTACCTGAAATACAGAATGAAGTTCAAAGTTTGGGAAATTCCCATTTGGTCGAGGAAAAGTTAAATGATAACTGTAGAACTCACTCAGAAACTGATAGTCCAGACTTGCTCTGGGGCACTTCCAGAACTAGTGATGGAAAAGGACAGATAGTCACAACTCATTCTTGTTCTGAAAGTGGTTGGGATCTATCAAATATTCCAAATGCAGAAATAAAATCTGGTTCCAATGGGGCTAATACTTCAGAATTGACAGAGGAACAGACAGAAACTAGAAGTACGCTATTAGAAGCTCAAGGAAAAGTCCAACCTAAACCTTCAGGCCATACAGTATTAGATAACCAGACCCAGAGGCAGGGGGTGGAACAGTTAGTCAGTACCTGCTCAAACACTGTTGAACTCAGATCCAGTCTAGAATTAGTAGCTGAAAATGAAAAAAAATCATTAGGACACTCTGGATCTGATGCAAAATTGGATAATTTTCTTTTCAAGAGACCGTCAGAAGATGCGAAACACATGAAGACTCCCTCCCAGAAAGCAGAGCTTGAGTTGAAAAGCACTGATCTCAGTTTGGGAGACAATAAGGTAAAACATGAATGTTTCAGCATCCTTTCAGCAGGACTTTTAAATGAAAATACAGGAGAAGTCACAAAACTAGAAACTGTTGCGTCCATTAGGCTGGAGTCCAGTAAACTTAAGAAACTGGGCATTGAAAGAACAGTGAATGAAACAGAGGTTACTGATTTTGCTACATTGACTTCTGGTAGTTGTGAAGATAAAATTTGCACACGGATTTCTCAAAAACCTACGCTGCAGTCTGGATCACAGACCTCAAATAGTGACACTACAGAAGTGGTCATGCCGGTTCTGGAAATGCAGGGCATTTCTCCCACATCTGAGATACTTCTGCAAGTGGAGGAGAGCAAAGGTGGCACTGTTGAAATGCCGTCACTGAGTTGTGACGGAGGCAGCACAGAAAGTCAGGCTTCTGGGTGCGCAGAAACTTTAATTCCTGGGCTCAAAGAAACACACGGAAAGGTGGGTGGCTCAGGAGGCAAGGGGGTGTGCACCATCCAGAGCAAGAAGACTGAGCAAACAGAAGCTGCTGACAGTAGTTTGGAAGCTACAACAAATTCAGGAATTGCTGAAAGCATAGCAGAAAGCCCAGTGGGTTGAAGTAAACCCAGCCAGTCCCAATATTTGAGGAGCCAGAGCTGGGATTATGTATGTGTTTTTTGTTTTTCTTTTTGTTCCAGCTGAGAGTTTTGGGTGTATTTTGCATTCTGTGGTAGGGCTTGACTAAAGTGAAACATAAATCATCAGAAGGCAGTCACATACTTTATTCTGTACATAATTAATTGTGTAAAATGTTTTTTCATGTGAATTTTTTTGCCAACTTCTTTTCTACACTCTGCTATTAAAATGGAATCTCGTTTATAATGCGTGCGTCTTCTTTATTTTGGGGGCTTTTATTCTTTGACCATTCCTGGGTGATTTCCAGCTCACCCAGTTTGTGTCAGTAGCACCGTGAGTAGCCCAGCTGCTGAGACAAGCTCAAGAACAGCAATTTAGAACTTGAGGAAAAGGAGACTTGCAGAAGAACTGACACTGAAAATTTCTTTGAACTGTAATGCATGGGTTCGTTTACTTTTGTTGTTTGAAATGCAAAAATGTGTTTAGAGTTGATTTTTTTATTTATCTGTCTCTGTGATTTGTAATTACTGTTGTACTACATCTGTACTTAAGGTGTTTCATTGTATTGTATAAGCACATGTGTGGATGCCACATCACTAAGCAAGGGGAGAAAATCTGTCCCGACTGGCTTTTGGAGAAGAAAACTAATCGGTAAGGCTCTGTGGCCTGACACCTGGACCAGACATATTGAGGTCACTTACGTGATTTGAAATGGGCTTTCTTTCATTTTATTGTGATCCAGTAACTATTTGTGTTAAATCATTTAGCAGCTGACCAGCTCTGAAGAAGTAGAAGATCAGAACCCTGGTGTCAGGAATTGGACTCGCTTCATGTGATACAGACACATGCATGCCTACCCTGAATGGTCCTTGAGCTATCAAAAGCTCTACTGTGATGGTTCTCATTTGTATAGCTTGTTAAAGACTAAAGTATTAAATGTGTTTACTTGGATAAATATAACAGTTTTATTTGTAAATTGTTTAAAAAAATAAACATATGGAGGTCAACAAGGCTTTCTTCTCAGTTTTCTTTTTTTCCTTAACTCAGTGAAAGTGTTTTATTTCAATTAGTTTCTGAGTCCTGTAGTAGTTGATAAAATTGAGAAACTGTAAGAGGATGAAGATACTCAACAGTTAGCCTGCTCAGTAAAAACCAGTTTGTTCCCAGCTGAAGTCAATGGAAGAACTACTGTCAACATCATCAGTGGAAGTTTGTTTGAAGTCCTGAACCCTGTGTGAAACCAGAGGTGGGGCGTCAGGGAGGGACCCCAGCAGAGCTTGAATTTCTGTAATCACTGCCTGCACATGGACCTCTGGAGAGAGCAAAATCACCATTTGTCTTCATTTTCCATGACTGTGTGTGAAGAAGGTATGAAATGTTTCTCAGAGTCTTATGGTGGTTTTCATACAAGACCTGTAAGCACTGTCTAAACTGAATTTGGAAATCTAGTATAAATGGTCAAGTCAACAGTAAAAAGGTAATTAAAAAGGGAAGAGAGTTTTGGGAAAGTCTCTTTGAGCTGGTTTTATGATGTCAAGCAGTTACTGCATCGAATATAGGAAATCTTTGTTAGTATCATTGCCCCACTTCCATCAGATAGCTGATTTGCTGTCAAAACCAAAGAAAGCAAGGTTTGACATGCTTTGATAGTTTTAAAATGGAGTTGAGCGATGAGTAGGGGTTGCTTAAATCCTGGTTTATAAAAAAGTCCTTAGTAGTTGCTTGGTTTTCTTCTGTATTTTTTATTATATACCTGAGTTTGTTTGTTTACATTTGACAGATACATTTTTCCCATGATTTTCTTTCAAAATTTTTTAGTGAAGTGCCTGGTCTCTTGTAAATCCACAGAGGAAGAGGGAAAGTGATTTTCTTACCTGCCTTGTGTTGAGAGATATAAGTGCAGGGAAGGGAAATATTCAAAGGAAGGCTGAATTTTTCTGGAGTTCTGCATTTTAGATGGTGCCGTTTTAGAATACACACGTGCTTTCTGGTTAGTTTCCTTTTGCAGATCGGTTTTCAGTAAGGTCTCAGTGCATGCAGTGGCAAACGGAGTAATCTGGACAGTCTTCTTCAGACAGCCTTATTCAATGCTGTGTTATCTGTGTGGAACTTGATTTAAAAAATTAACTTTATTTTTGGGGAAAGGACAATATAATTCCATTATCCTTGTTCTGTGCTCTAAAGTTGCTTCTACAAGTAGTGGTCGTGGTCAGTGCTAAACCTGGCTGGCCATGAATGGAAAGGAGCTAGCACCAAGGGCAAGCAAGAACTTTGCAAAGGAGAAACTGGGAGTTGTTAACCCATATTTGTCTAAAGCTTTCCAGAATCTGAACTTTCCTGTGGTATAAATTAAATACTACTTCTCTTTATGCCCTTTGTTCTATCTCTGAGGGGACACAGGGCTCTTTACTCCTGGAAGGAAGATTAACTTGCTCTCTTTTGGGGAAGGAGTAAAAGGTACTCCTTGAACCTCTCTAATGGACAAGAGCCTAATGGGTGGTGTAGGTGATGACATCTAGGCAAACTGACAGACAAGAGGCATTAACACTGTAATTTCATGAAATGGCAAGTATTTTTATTTATGTATTTTTTCTTTGTTTTCTTTCTTTTTTCCTTTTTTTTCCTGTGGTTTCCAGAGGCTTGCAGTAAATGATTTATCCACTGTACTCATTCCCTGTGCTGGCAGAGCTGTAGCGTAGTGCACTGACTGGGAAGCCTAATTTCTAGGCTGGCCGTGGAGTCTTCCAGATCCTCAGGAGGAGAGGTAAGTTAATGGGGATTTACTTGTCTGTTTGAATGGTGCAATACAACGTTACCTCTCCTTCCTGACACAGTTCTCTAAAAACTGCATAAAGCATAAGAAGTTACCTTTTTCCTGGTTTTTAGAAAGCTGCTGATAGGAAGGAAACAAACATAGTTTGAATGTTTCCGTCTTTACTTCAAACCGGGCACAAATACCTAGTAAATTCAAAGAACAATGGATTAACTCTTAAGTCTTCATTTGATGCTGTAACCTTTAATTTGTCATGATGGAGGCTGGCACATCCTTTCTCCTGGATGAAGTTTGTTGCAAAACCAAGCTTGATGAAGAAGCAGTGGGAGAAGAGACATAGAAAAGCTGCGGTCATCCTGTCAATCTGTTTTAAGGCCAGGTGGGTTTTTAATACTTCTTCCAGTCTCTTTGAGTGTACATTTGGAAAGGAGAAGAAACCTTCAAATGTTTTAGGCAAAACACAGTAATTTTTCCTGGGGTAGTCTGTTGGGTAGGTAAATCTTGCTACTAGCTTGCTGGAACCTTGTCTTTGACTAAGTTGTAACTAAGCAGCAGATAGGCTTTTGGGGGGATTGATGGTTTGTTTTAGGATTTTAAATGGCGTGTGAGCAGGGAAGAAATGTAGCAACCATCATTCTGTTGGTAATTTTTTCCCAAATGCATTTGTGACCTGGTGGTAAAAAGTACAAGCAGTAGATTAAGATATAAGGTCTCTGCCGTTTGGCAGAGGTTTTCCGGAATCATCATCCCTGGAAGTGTTCACGAGACGTGTGGGATGTGGCACTTGAGGACATGGGTTAGTGGTGAACACAATGGTGCTGGGTTAACGGTTGGACTCAATGATCTTAGAAGTCTTTTCCAATCTTAGTGATTTTATGATTCCTTAATTTTTGCTAAGGGTGGAAATAAGTGCTTAATTCTTACCTAAGAGAAGCTTCACAGCTCAAATTTTCTCATGGAAACAGTAGGAAAAGTGGGCGAAGGTCAATTATTTTTTTATCCTGGTAAACCCCAAACAGTTTTCAGAAATACATATTGAAAGTAAGTGATGATAGCGGAAGGTTTTTTTTAAAAACAAACCCACAACCATCCACCAAACCAGTGCATCTCAAAGCTTGACAAAACAATCTTTCTTAGTGCAGAGGGCAAGAGAAATCACCTGAGACAGGTTTTCATGTGGCGCCTGATGTAATACTGCGTTGGTTTATTGTTCTCTCAGGACATTACAAAAGGTTAAAGGGAGCGAAATCATTCTCTGGGAAAGAACTCAGTCCTTTTCTGCGTACTGCACAGTTATGTGCAAACAGCCTATGTGCCAGCAGCGTGGGAGTATAAAGCAGCCATAAAATTTATTTTACTTGACTCCTCTGCTTCTGTCTGGCATGAAGAAGAAGAGAGAGATGAAAGTTACGGTTGCTAGACTATCCTTTCTGTCAGCTGCTTTCAGGCAATATGGATGTATTCATGTTTGTAACCAACTTGAGCAGAATAACACAGCTGCAGACTGTTCTATTCTGCCTTAGAGCAGAAATCCAAGGCTCCATAGTTAGAATTAGTTTCTGGGTTTTGTTTTCTGATCCCACCTCCACCTGTTCTTGGGCTGTCGTCTTGCTTGTGATGAGAAGGCTGATTGCCATATGTTAGCAGTTCTAGGCTCTGGTAAAATGAGTCAAGCTGCTGTTACAATTCCTGTGAAGCTGTCCGTCAACTGGGGATGCAGAGAGCAGAGCCATTAGAATTGTTGGGGCAGGTGGTGGAGAACAGTTGAACACCTGCAGGAAATAAAATCTGCATCAGAGCTGCTTCAAGGCAAACAGCATTCCCTTTTCCAGCAGCCTGTCTGAAGAGTCTTCGTTTTACAGACAGTAGAGCACTCACACAAGGTAATGTTTTCAATTCTTAATCAAATACAGTTTTTCTTCAAGAAGCTGCTTTTGTGGGGGCATTTCAGCCAGAACCTAAGCAACACTGAAATACTACAAACGTTTGTGTTACCACCCTGTTTAATTTGCTTGCAAACTTTAGATGAATGTAGATACAAAATAACACTTTAGGAGCCATGGTAGCTGTGATGGATGAAAAGCCCTGTAACAGCTATCTGGTAAAGAAATTATAGGGATGGTCTTAATATCAGATCTGGCATTAGGCTGCATTCATATCCTGTCAGAGATGAAAAAAACAGGCGTTAAATGTAAATGCCAATAATTAGATGAGAGGAGTCTTGTAGCTAGGCACCTGCAAGATGGGTGTTTAAACATACTTGATGAGTGGGGAAAAAAAAATAAAAAGTCCATTAGCAAAGGAATATCAGTGACTGCATTTTCTCTTAAGAACTGAAGGTTAATGCAATTAAACCCATTTAATATGGTACTTCCCAGGTACTGTTTACATTTCTTGTCCTCTGCTAGTTAGTTTCACACATTATATTGCTTTACCAAGGTGAGAGAATGGTTCAAAATCAGTGTATCTCTGTTGTGGCCAAGCTAGGGTTACAAAAGTAATTCACACTTGTATTTTATGTATTCAGTGCAGTGAAGTCGTGCGATGGATTCAGTTTTGGCTGGGTGAGAAAAACATCCCATATTTGCATTTGCTATAGTCCTTCATCATTCACATTTGATCTGGCACTTGATACAAGATACAGCATGGACAACCTGCCTCAAGCTGCCTACAATGTCTACAGAAGAGAGATCATCCAAGATAGTAAATGATGTATAATTATTTCTCCAAGAGTTGAATTTGCGCCTCAGAATGCAGGAAAGACTTACAGGTTGAAGGTGTATTTCAGGTTTGTAAGATGAAACCTTATGCTTTATATGGTTAGCATCCTAGACCAAAGCATCAAATACATGGCTTTTAGTTACCCTACTTCTTACAAATCCCTTTTCCTAGTGAACTGTCTACATTCACAGTGTGTTCATGGACAGCTGTTTTCATTTTGTATTACACTTGTGTTACAGCCCACCCCCGGAAGGTGGGGTAACTGAGGTTCTTGTTAATAATACATTCCTTGGGGTGGAGTAGAGTGAAACGACACTAAATGGCCGGTGTTTATGAATATGTATATGCCAGGTTTATTTCAGAACAATTTGGTTGCAAAGGATAGGAGGTATGTAGCTGGTTTGATTATTATCTGTAGAAATATAACAATACAGAAGCATAAAAATAACATTTAAGAAAATGCATAAAGACAAAAGAAAGGATAGGTGAAAGGCCTCAGAAACTAGTTTGAGGGCACTTTGGGGGTCTTTGTGGTTTATGACACCTAAGACATGACAGCTGCCTCTCAGGACAGCATAGTTTAGCCAGTTACGCCCCCATCAGAAGGGACAGGATAAGCACCTTCAGGCCTGCATGTGAATACCCCAATGCTCCCCACCTATCCCACTTCCAAAGGGTCTTTTTACCGGCCTTCTCCCTTGTCTGGCTCAAACCGAAGCTGTAGCCCGTGGTGCTGGCTGTGCACCCCCTCTGCACCTGGGCTGTGACCGTGTCAGCAAAGCACCTGCTGCTTTTGCAAGTGGCCGATTGTTTGAGTCATTATCCATTAACATTCCAGTCTAACAGCTTGACAAATTCTTTCTAGATTAGCTGTTTAGCTATTGAAAGGTTTTGATGCAGAGGGGAGGGAAACAATTAAAAGGGCCTAAGATTTGGGATTGTAACAGTCAAAGCCACCAGATGCTCCAGCAAGTGGGATTTTAGGGATTTTAGAGTAGTTTGCTCTAAAAAGTGTTTGTCTTTGCTGGCTCTTGATTACTTTCCACAGGAGCTAAGAAAATGTTACCTGGAATTGCCAGACTTCCGGAAACCTGTTCTGAGAAGGTGAGTGCAGATTTGCATGACTAGAACAGTATCTTTTGCTCCTCTCTTTGGTATGAGGGCACATTCTTTTCATTATTATCAATGTGATTAATCAGTGAGGCTTTCTCTATATTCTTACTGGTTAAACCTGCTGGTCATGAGTATGTCTCTAATTTAAGCTCTTTTGCCAGCATCCAAGAAGACTCTTATGTGTGGATTCCTTTCTCTCGATTAAATAGTGTTATTTTAAAAGGAGACATTAAACTTTTATGAAATTATACTGATTCCTGAGTGTCGTTTGTTTAAAAATTATTCTCTAAAGAGGATTTAAAAAGTGCAGGCTACTACAAGGTATTAATAGTGGCAAGAGAGGGCGCTGGATTCTGAAGCTTCTTGATTCATAGGGCCTTACACGCCTTTCTGTATCCCTTGGAAGAGCTGCTTAAAGTAGGGGGAAAAGGCTTTTTAAAGCTCTTGTCTCTATACTTAATTTGGAATCTTGCAACTATTTTTAAACTCAGCTACCCTGTTAAATTATTCATGCAAACTTCTTTGTCATGTGTTCACAGAAGTGCCTTGCTAACTCTTCTCACAAGTATTTCATCTCAAGGGAAGTGGTGCTGTGTTTCACCAACAAAAATGTCTTGACAGCAGCTGCCAAGCATGTAGAAGAAAAAAGACAGCCTGTGCCTTTTTTTTTTTTTTAAAGATTTATCATAGCTGTTGATTATTCTCAAAAATAATGTGTGAGAGATCGCTTTTCAGTGTGTAGATAGGCTCATCCTGCTTTATGTGTGATAAAACCGTAGTTTGTTGCTGCTGCTGAGGGAAGAACATTTTAGAAATTCTTATTTTCCCCACACAAACTTCACACAATAAGTCATACCCATCAGCATAATCTTAAGTATTGAATTGTCAACTCTTAGCTTGTGGTTGTGTTATAGGTCCACTTTCCCTTTCTCGTTCCTTAATTGCTACTGCAGAGGCCGACTGGTAAACTAATTACTGTAGCACTGACACCCTTTGGCTAGTAGAGGTGTAATCCAGGGATGGATTCAAACAGCCTGCCTAGAAGGGATGGCCTGTACTTTAATCGTTATCAAAGCATCACAGCAACAGAGATCCAGCTGCTCCAGAAAATATTCAGAAACATGGTCTGTACAGCTAGTGAAAAAATTACCTGCCACACAAAGGCTGCATTTTAACTGTGTTCTTTAGCAGAAATTACCTCCTGCCTGCAGTGGAAGTGTTGGTTGGAGTTGGTAAACCTGGTAGCCCCACAGAAGAGAAGCTGCCTGCATCTTTTTCTCGCCACGTCCAGACAGCATCAAGGCTGAGTGTGTACTCCCAGTAAGCACACAGCACATCTGCGTGTGTGCACATGGCCAGCCACACAGATAAACACATATAAAACCAGAAAACAGCACTTCTGCAAATGGAAACAGGACCAACACCATAATCCTTCTTTCTCTCTGGAATGAAGGTCTGTAGTGGAATATACAGAGAGACATACAGCATGGGCCTCCTCAGTAACAGGACAGATGCTCATTTATCCAGTCGCCAGCCCTGGATCCTTGTTCCGTCCAGCTGCAGATCCCTGATCATGGCAAGACCTTAAGGCTCACTGCCCCACTCAGTTTGCTGGCACCCACAGTCACCCACAGACTGCGGATCCCCTCAATAGCTGGCCTTGGGCAGTCCCCCTGTCAGCTGGCCCTGGTGCCTCTCATCTCTAATCCTCTCAGGCAGAGCCTGATGGCACAGCAGTAAGGACTGAAGAAAGTCCGGAGAGCTGAAAGTAGTCAGAAGCTGGGTGAATAGTAAGGGGAAGCGTCATATGTCATTGTCCTGCTCTTGATCTTTCGTGGTATCTGGTTTCTTTAGTACTACCAACAGGCCATTTGGCTAACCAGAGCATGCTCTGAGCCAGAACTGACATTCCTGGACACCTGGCAAATCCAGCTGTAAGTCTGGCAGACAGTGAGCTTTTAGCTGCAGTACAGTGTCTGGATTCTGTTGCATCCAGACACGGAAGAAGCTGCAGCATCCTCAGAGAAATTAGTAAAAAAATTGATTTTGATATAAAAGTGCTTAGCAGCACTTCACCACTCTGCACCTGGTAACACTCAAGTGTGTTTCATGCTGTTCTGCAAGTGCAGATCTCATATTTCATGTTGCTGTCATGGGGATTTTTGACAACCACAGAGCCAACAGGCAAGACCTGAGGTGGGGGTGGTGTAAACACTGTGAAAATAAATTTGTCTGTAATGAAATAAAGCCTGCCTTAAGGTTATTGTCTTTGGCTATCTTTCCTATGGAAGTGAGGTTTAAACCATGAGGGTGTGTCTTCAGTGACCTGGGCAAGTTCAACAAGTCTCCACCACACTGGTGACAGGTTCTTTTGGTGCAAAGCTGAAGGAGGAGCTACAGCCTTACTTTATTACCTGTGAGAGAATATGCTCAAGAGGAAGTCATTTATCTTCAGTCAGAGCTCACAGCATCCCACACACCAAAACCAATCAATCACAAAAGGCAAGTACACAGGAAACCAATTGTCTTTGTTTAATGACAGCTGGCATCCAAGCAGTGGAGCACCTCACACCTCTCAGAATAAATATTTTTGGGCTGCAGAGCTTCAGGCCATGCATGGGCTGCCAACTTCCTTAACCTGTTATGTAACAGCCTGGGAGCACCTGACCAATATCCACCACACACATCCCCATCCCTCCAGGGGTAAGGGGGTCAGGAGGGGTTTACAGGAGTCCCTTGAAGAGGACAGCAGCAGCCTGGGCTGGTTTGCTTCTTCCCATAGGAGAAATCAGCATTACATGACTTTTCCAGCGGTGGCACAGTGTAGGGAGTCATGTATGGCTCCAGCCAGGATGTTGCAGTCAAGCTGCCTGAGGGACACGTTGGACTTGCAGTCCTACAGCTCTCTGTGCGTGAGGGCAGGGAGGGAAGTAGGTGTAACAAACCTATCCCAGGGAGAGAACAAACACGAGGAAAGCTGAGCTCAGTTCTGCAGGCTGACAAGTCCGCAGAGCCTTGTGTAGCCCAGAGAAATCTACCCCAGTTACCGCCCTTCCATGAGCCAGAAGCCCAAGTGGCTGCTGCTCCCAGAAGTAACCTGTCTGCAGAGCTCTGGATCTCACTGTGCAACAGCAAACTGCTCATGACAATATTATTTTGTTCAAGAGCCACTTGTATGCAAAACAAAAACTGTCCAGTGTCAAAACTAATTTCTTCTAGAGGGCCCAGGATGCTGTGCAGTGGCCATTCACACCTCCCATACCTCCAAAATTTGCATGGTGAAAAACCCTGCATTGGTAGGAAAAGGAAAAATCGCAACTGATAAGACACAATGACAAAGCAAAGCTCTCATCCCTGTCCCCAGGAGAAAATTGTGGCTGCCTTCTTCAGGTTAGCATCACACCTCTCCAACTGTTCTTCTCCCCAGCCACAAGATCCGTATGTTTTTCAAGAAACTACTGGTTCCCACAGCACAGAAGGGACATTAAAGCAGTTATGGAACTGATTGAGACAGGCTGGAGAAGGTTCCTTCCAAATTGTCCCTACCCTGCACAACTGAACCCAAGAGAGAAATACATTTATTTGTTTCAGAAGGCAGATGTTGTCAGCTGAGTGCCAAGATGAATACAACCCTTCTGTGCTGATGCTTATCTGAGCAGTAAATGTAGATGACAGCAAATGTCCCCATGAAATTAGCACAAAATCCTCACTTCTCAACATGTGCAGATTCAGGAGTGGACACAGGAACAGTGTCCATGTGACAAAATGAATTGTTTCATGTACTGCTTGCTCCTATGAATGATTTTAAA
Source organism: Lycocorax pyrrhopterus obiensis (assembly GCA_014706295.1). Lineage (NCBI taxonomy): Eukaryota > Metazoa > Chordata > Aves > Passeriformes > Paradisaeidae > Lycocorax > Lycocorax pyrrhopterus. Next base: position 36,930,065 of record JACSVZ010000004.1, on the reverse strand, counting down.
CCCTATATTTAGGGCAAGAAAAAAAGAAGGTTCAGAAATAAGGGCTAAACTTTATCATGACCACAAGCAGAAGCAGCAGCAACTGAGTGGGGTCAGACTGTGGACATACTGCCCAGCTTTGTACACTTCCACCTGTGCAAGCAAGGTGAACCCAACCATTACATTAAAAAAAAATCCAAACAACGGAACAAAAACCAAACAGAACCCCTCAAGTCAACCAAACAAGCAAAAGCTCACAAGCTTTCAGCAGCAGTGTTGAATTTGTGAGGAAAAGCCTAATCCCCCAGATCTCCAGTTTAGACTATCCACCCAGGCAAGGCTCCCAAGCAGAACACCTGAGAAGCTTTGAATCAAAAATGAATGGACTGAAGGAAAATCAGGTAATTCTCACAGCCCAGCAGTGATAAGGTGCACTTGCCAGAAGCCTTTATCTCTTTCCTTTTTAAAAAAAATTGAAGTGGACTGTGGCTACACTGTACTAACCACTCTACCACTAGAAGTAAATACACAAAGCAGAATGCCTGTATTATTCTTTTGACATTAAGATTTTAGTCTTTAGGAGGTAATTGCCCCCTAAATGTGTAGATTGATAAGTCTTTAGTAGCAGAATTGGTGACTGAGCTGTCTGCTAGTGAAGTATTTCTTTTTTCTAGGCCTTCAAGGTACTGTTTCTTTATCCTCCTACCTAGCTTGAGGATACAAGATCCTTCATATTTTGACTGCAGCTTTTCTTCTTTGTGCCTGCCAAGGGCAGTTTCATGAAGTACAGGCCTCCCCTCCTGCAGCATCAGCTTGCTGCTGGTGACAGACTGGGATTATTTTTGGCACAAATGGTTTTGGCTTTCCCTAGCATGGTGTAGCCATCCCAACATACGCTCTTATCCGTGCCTCCTTTCCAGTACTGACGTACTGTGGGACGGCTGCGTCCCAGGCAGCTGGGCAGTGCTGCCTAACAGAGCTGCGGAGAGCAATCAGAATTATCCCCTTTAGCCCCGTAACTGAGCTTTGTGTTACGAATCATGGGTCTGCACCCACGTGCACGGCTTTCCCTCTTAAGATGCTGGCAACTGAGCAGCTGGAAAAAGTGAACGCTGCTACACCCCTCCCCTGCCCCCCCCCCCCCCCCCCCCGAATTTAAAATAATTTTTAAAAAAGCTGCCAGAGCGTCCCCTCGAGGAGTTTCACGGCACAGAGTCGGGCAGGCTCTGGTGCGCTCAGCGCAGCCTTCAGCATCCCCAAACGCCACGTCCCGACCGGGACACCGCTGCAGCCCGCGCCGCCGGGGCACGGAGCAGAGGGAGAAACGAGACCCGCGGATTCCATTTAGTAATTGAACTGAAACGATTTCGATTTATTATTTTTATTAATTGTATTCGCTGCCGGGCGCCCCCCGCGAGGTGCCCTGCTGCGCGCAAGGCATGCCGGGATTTGTGGTCCCGGCCGTGCCGTGGGGTCTTCGCAGGGCGGGGACGTGCTCTCGCTGCCTGGCGTGGTTTGACCCTTCCGGCGCCCCGTCCTCCCCCCTCCCCCCGCCCGTTGCCGCGACGCCGTTCGCCGCAGCACATTCCTGCGCGGGCTCCGCGGCGGGGAGGGGGGAGTTCTTCTTCCGGGTCTGCCCCTGCCGGCGCCTGAACAGAAAAGTGAGATCCTTGGCTCGTCTCGGGCTCCTCTCCCACAAAAACAACCCGTTTTCCGGCCTCGCACCCGCGTCCTGGTTTAGCAATGCTGCTCCGCTCGGCGCATAGGCGGAGACCGGCGCGGACGGAGGCGGCGCCGGTTCAGGCACGGGAGCGGGCGGCCCTAGAAAAGCCGGGTGAAGAGTGAGGCCGGGGGCCTGCTGCGCCGCGCTCCCCGCCCTGAGATGCCAACCCGGCAGTCGGCGGCGCAGCTGCGAGCGCTGTGCGTGGGGCCGCGGGGGCTCGGGGAGGAGGGCGAGCGTGGGGAGCGCGGGCAGAGGGGCTGCGGCGGCGGGGGCTCTCCCTCACCGCAGGGCGGGGGGTGAGAGTTGAGACTCCCCCACGGGGCCGGGGTGGGCTTGGGAAGGGTGGGCGGTGGGAGTGCGAGTTCTGCTGGCGCTGAGTCCCACTGTCGCGCAGGTCCGCCCCCCGTGCCCCGCCGCAGGATGGAGTTCGAGCTCCTGGAGAACGACGTGCTGGAGTCGCTGGAGGACCTGGGGTACGTGTCCGGGGGTGGGGGTGCGGGGCGCTCCCGGTGTGGGCCGGGAGCAGAGGGCGGCTCCGGCAGGGGACACGGGGCCGCTGCCGCTCCGGAGGGCCACAGCGCAGGGCAGCGCCTGGAATGGTCCCTTTTTGTCAGAGCTGCCCCCAGAGCGGGGCTGGTGATGATGCCCCAAGCCAAACGGGCAGGTTTTTAGCTGCACGGCCTTGGCGAGCGTGCCAGTTCTCCCTGCGAGCTGATCTCTTTGATTCTTGGGTGCCATCTGGTCGGTTGCTCCTCTGTTCTGCACAGCGGTCTTAGCTGAGGGTAGGAAGGGATAAAGAGACGTTTTAAGATAAGTCAGACAAGAAGAAAACTTTCAGGCTTTGTATTTGGTGGGCGGAAAAAAGTAAAAAGAATCGCAAATTAGTGAGTGTTTTTTCTCTTTACATTTTTTTGAGTGTAATATAGCACAGGGAACTTTTGCTGTTTAAACCTGTTACTTTGTCAGAGTAACAGATAAAGGTTGCATAAATATGAAAGGGAAGCATGGAGAATACGTCCTGCTGTAAGCTCCCATGTCTGTAAACTGTTGAGAGTTCAGAGGACAGGCAGCTACAATTTCACCTCTACTGGTTCTATACATACAGCTGTATTTACTCACATTGGCCCCATTCCCATAAATCACTTTGTGACTAGAGTCATTATGCTCCAACAAAGATTATATTTCCAGGCTAAGTTAGTGATGATAGTTGCAAAGCTTGACAAATAGGCTTCTGTTTTGGCAGGTATTTCTCTGACTGAAATGTGAAAAGGCTGGTCTGCCACAATGAAAATACTGTGATTGGCTTCTTTTTTCTGTCATATGTTTAAAAGGGTACTAGTGGATTTGTGCTCCTGATTAGTGCAATTAGAGACAGAAAGTGTTGTTGATTTTTGACATAAAGAAGTAAAACAAACAGTGAAAGCAGATGAACAAATAAGTCACATGAAGCAAAATTGACAACAGTGGTTGAAAAGAAAATTTGGAGGATGAAAGACATGAGACCTCGGCAGTATTGGTCACAACTGGGAAGACTACTGCATGTGTCTAAAGGACTTCTGTTTCTTGGTGTCTGGAAAGGCTGGGGTGTTTGAGGTTTTATGCTTTGGCAGTAGCTTCACGGTCTTCATGGTTCAACTTATTTTTTCTCACCAGATGCTGAAGCCATTTCTAATATATTACTTGATTTTTTTTTAACAGCATTGCATGTTAAAGAGCTGTTTCTTTTTGTAATTGTTCTCAAGGTGTTCAGATGGGGGCCTCTTGTCTTGTAAATCAGTTTGCTGAACTGTTGAAAAAGCAAACAGACGGGATAGCACAATGTTACAAAAGAGAGCGGAGCTCTAGAACATGTGCCATTGGCAGAAACGGAAGGAAAAAGCTGCTTGCAGTTAGGAATCTGCAAGTTGGATTGTTGGCCAGATCAATGCGTAGGTGAAGTCATAATTATCACAAATAACACACTCAAGGTGTTGCCTCTGTTAAAGAAAAATTCTAGAGAAGGTGCCTCTAGAAAACGTGGCCAGGGCCTTAAATCCCAATCCTGACAAAGCAAAAGGCTTGCCGCTGCTTCCTTTCTGCTTTGGTCTATATCTGGATGCTTCTATTCTGAGTCCCAGATGTTCCCAGACCTACACGTGTAGGTCTGAAACGTCTGTGGGATGGGACTTAAACTTGCTCTAATTAGCCTCTTGAAGTGTCCAGCCTACTGTGGTCATGGAGTAGGGCTGTAATACATGAGATTACAGCTTCCCACCAGCTGCCAGTAGATTAACTCTGTCACAAATCAAGCTGCTCTGTGAGGTAAAAGTTATTTTTGAGTGTGGCTTCTTCATTTTACTTGGCTGAAGTAACAGGCCACTACACTAAAGGCCTAAATCTTTGTATGTGATATAAGCACAGGAGCAGAGTGAAGAGAATTACATTTCAATTTGATATTTTTTTTTTTATTCGTGATGTTTGCCAAGAGTTGCCTGGACTCATTGGATTGTTGTGACGTAGTGGGTGACTTTACCCCGAAGTTTCCAAGAGAGATTTCAGCTGGTTATGTGCACTCTTGGATGTCGTTCTCTTTTGTGGGCAGTATATCAAAATAATATTGTACATTTTTTTCTAAAATACTCGGGTGAACTCTGACTTGTGCTTCTACCTGGTTAATAAGGCAGCCTTCTCCGTCCTCTTTATTTTCCCCCTGAGAGATTATCAGTAAACAGATGTCCTGAAAACTATGTTTTCTAAGATTTGATTGATAAACTCATACTTTCTTACACTAGGTCTGATTTTTGGCTTATTTTGCTTTTGCAAAGAACTAATTCCATTAATTTTTCTTGTAGTGATTTAGGGAGGTTGGTTTTTCAGGAGAGGATATTGTCGTGCAGATCACTTTTGTAATATTTCTATCAAAGGCTTTGTTTTGTATGGCAGCCCTTTCAAATGTGATAGGAAATGACAGAAAAGATGCACTTGTTCAGCAGTAATTATTCAACATACTGTAAAGCAGTATGTAGAGCTCAGGAAGGATTCTCTGAGACTGCAGTTGCCCTGAATAGAGCTGTTGTCAGTAACATCTTCAAGAGATGGAGGCAGAGAAGTTGCCACTGTACATGGTAACATTCCGGAGGAGGAAACCTTTGATGGTGATATTTTGTGACGCAGTCTCTTGAGTGGTAAATTAATATGCACAGAAATGCTGAGTTTACTCAGATGTTTTCAGCGTGCTTCTTGCTACAGTTCAGTCCAGGAATCACCGCTCCAGGAAATCAGCACTGCAGACGTGTTGTGATTGTAGCTCTCAATATGTTTAGAGCATAAAATAAATCTATCAAAGGACATTAGTCACAGCAAACATTAATAAACTGCTTTTGTTTTACTTCTCAGTTACAAAGGTCCATTGTTAGACGACGGAGCGCTTGCTCAGGCAGTCTCTCATGGAGCCAGCTCCCCTGAATTCACCAAACTCTGTGCCTGGTTGGTGTCTGAGTTACGGCTGTTCTGTAAACTAGAGGAAAACGTGCAGGCAACCAACAGTAAGTAGTCATAACTCCAGCACAAACATGCACTTAGTGTGTGTTCTTGCATGCCACAGAGATTAGGGCTGACGATATCTGTTGTACCAGGGAGTGTTGTCTGCGCACTGCCAGATTTTGGGTATTTTCCACCTCAAACTTGCCTAATGAACAGCCTGTATAGGTTGAAATAATAGTGGCAATCAAACTGTCTTTCTTCTGAAATTAGCTTTTTCTTTCAATTTTTCAACCATATTGTTTTTTAAAGTTCTTTGGTGGATTTAGGGAAACAATGCTAGTGGGGTTTTTGTTAGATCATGAGAATACTTTTATTTCAATGCTTCCTTTTGTAATTTTGATGTCAGTAGTACTACTATTCAGAGTAACATTCTTGTGACTACAGTAACCATATTTTCTTTTTACTGTTGGTTACCTTAACTCTGTGCTTGCTATGAATTTTTCCCTCTTCATAAAACACTCAGAGAAGGAGCCTGAAAATGATTGTTTGTTTTTCATTTTGGTGGAGGAAGCAAACCTTAGCTTTCAAAAAAAAAAGTTATTTTTGGTCAGCTAGTCCTGGCATTCTACAGATCAAATTGTTAAATTGGTGTAATAACCCATATTGCTGAATATCTAATATATTAACTCATAATGTCTTTATGAGCTGAGCTTTGTGTTTACTCAGTGGCCAAAGGTTGTTGCCTTTTACCTCAGCATCTGTTGCTTTCCTTTCTCTCTGTTTTTGACATGTTCATTCATTCTTCTTTGAGTGTATTTCACATTCTTTCTCTGTAGCAATACAGTATCTCACCCCTTCTAGTAGTATAAGGTTCCTATTCTATGTTTTGTGTAAAAATACAATCCAGAAGTCTTCCAACACCAATTTCAAATTCTTTAAACACAGTGATAGAAACATGTTAGCTGGAGTACCTTCAAGTCCTACCTTCATTTTGTATGTCTTGAGTTTGGGAATAACAGACATTTGGGGTTGAAGTCTCTTTCCAAAAGATAAAAAAAATGTTACTTCTCATCACTGTTTTTTTTTTACCTAACAAATTCTGATTAGTTTCAGTAATTTTTGACAGAAATATCAGTCAAAGGTTTGGTTTACATGACTTAACTATTTTTAAAGGATATTGATATGAAATAAAATCAGTTGACAAATGTGGGCTTCCAGGGAGAAAAAATAGAAAAAAAAAAAAGAGAATTCATAAGCCATGTTTATTATTCATGACTTTGCCATAACTATCTGAGACATTTGTAATGGGAAGAGGTAATTGATATTTAAAATATGCCTGTAAAATTTGTGATGTTTTTAGTGTCAGCTTTCATTGTAGAAGTTGCCAGTGCCTGTCTGTTGTAGCTTGGAAAAGCTGTCAGTGAAACAAAATTTTATATTAATGAAGCATATCATGGCTCCAAATAGGTTATGCTGTGTCTTGGAGGAACCCAAGAAATGCACTTGGCCTCCATTAAAATAGGTCTTAATATTAAATAGCAACTCGAACAAAAGATTTATTTTGTTAAATAACTAGTTCATTCTAATCATAGCCCCATATATATTAGCAGTGAATGAATTATTATTCTTTTCTTTCTAAGGTCCAAATGAAGCAGAAGAATTTCAGCTTGAAATGAGTGGGTTGCTGTCTGAAATGAACTGTCCGTATGCGTCATTAACATCAGGAGATGTGACAAAACGCCTTCATAATCAAAAGAACTGTCTCTTGCTGCTTAGTAAGTTAAAAGGGTGCTTGCAAGCAAATCTTGTTTTCTGCAAGATTTGTAGTATTGTTTCCTACACTTAATGAGATACTGGTTTGTTTAGCACAATGTACCACAGTGTAGTTACCTAAAAATATGCATTATTTTTTCTGTAATTTACAGTGTCAGAGTATTACACTTCTGGGTTTACCAGTCAATGTGTAGCCAGTATATGATGGAAAATATTCTGAGTATTAACCTTTTTCGCATTCACGAGCAGAAAGCCTGTCCTGTTACTTCTCAAAAGGTACAACAAAAAGGGAATTATTTGAAGACTTCTACCAGAATTTAGCCACTGAACTCTACTTTGCATGGTTGTAAAAATGACCACTAACATCAGACACATCGTAGTTTTGGAGCCCCCCCAGTGTGATGACTTGCAAGGTGCCACAAAACTTGAATTTTCCTACACTGACAACAATCGGAGTTGTTATGAAAGAGAGAATGTTTTATCCCGAATCCCAGTTCTTTTGATCGTCATCCTTAGTAAATAGCTTCACTGTTGCCTTCTGCTGGTTGAAAGGAAATTAACGTTAGCAATGGTGATGTCTTCCCTTTTCCACCCATCAGATCTCAATAGCTAAATTGGTTTTATTTCTGCTTATGGAATGTTAGAGGACAAGAAATAGTAGTACTTGAATTTGTAAATGGTGTGTGATATTGATTCACATTGAAATAAAAAAATACAAGTCTCAGAAATTGTAGTACTTATTTTAATCTGATCTCAAATTCAACATGAGTTAATGTTCTGTTTGCTTCCTCAGTTGCTGCTGATTCTTTAACTTTTCAAAATAGAAATTTAGTTCTGCCTTCATCTGAGATATAAAAAGTTAATTACAGAGTAGGTTCCTGTATTTCAACAATAGGAGAAAGATGAGTAGACTTAATCTGAATATTTTTTGTAGCATGCTCAAAAATGTCAGATGAAGTGAGGTAGTTGTTGCATTTAAAATAGTTTGTAGCTCAACCAATCTCCCGTTCAGCTTATTTTCTCTAAGCCAAGCCATTCAATAAATTTGGCTTGTCTGTGACACACAGTTTATCCCAGAGGTCCTTTGGGATGTACGTTTTGGTAATATAAGGCCGTGTTCAGGAGCTGAACTCTGGTATCCCGTCTGGCAGGAATGCTGTGTTTACTGTCAAATGTGAAATTGCAATAGTGCCAAACTCCTTTTTTGTGTACCACGATAGTTGCATAGCTTTCTTTAGCTGCATCAAGTGAACTTATTAGGTATCCTGTTGTGAGCCATAAAACTAGTTTTTTTTCAGGAGAAACAGAATAACCCTCTGTAATGAGATGCCAGGGTATTTTACATTTTAGTGAAATGCAGCACAGTTTATGTCACTTGGAAGATGTAGCAGTATTGCTGGGAGAGGAAAGCACCAAATAAACCTAAGTAGTTAGGATTGACTGTCTTAGTGTGCAGCATCACTAGAATACAATGTTAGGTACTGGCATCTGCAAGAACAAAAAGTAAAAGAGTTTCAGGCTGGTTCAGAAGAGGTCTGCAAAAAAGAATCACTATCTGAAGAGCATTAGTCTTAGTGATAGGCTTAAAAATTTCTGTCATGTCATAGGAGGTTGAAGGTAGCTTAAATGGGATCTCTCAATTTTTGAAACAAAATTCTCCTGCTGGTTTCTTTTTCAGTAGGCCTGTAAAGAGTGTAAATAATTGAAAGTTCAGTGTAAGAAAACCCTGTATAAAGTATTGCTGAAAGAACTGAGAGAGGATGCTTCACTGCTTTACATATTCTAAGAATTTTTTTATTTATGAGGTATTCTGTATCTTTAGCAGAAGACATTCTAGAGATCTAGAAGAAATTCTAGAGATCATTAAAATGCTGTGTTTTCTTAATCTTTTTATCTGCCCAATTTTATGAATAATAAGCTTCTTTTGTATAGCTGTGGGTTTACTTCCCTGCTCACGAGTGTGTCTGCCGTATCAGTTTTTCGTATTTTTAGAAATGTTTATGTACATTGCTATGGTCACTCAGTATGATTAATGAGAAGAGTATTGTTAAGCCTGTGCATTTTTTAAAATTTAAACCTTAGAGTTGTGATATCTGCCAACAAAGGCTGTTTGTATCATTATAAGTTTATATCACTGTAAATGACACCCGATGCTGAAATTCTGGGCATATACTGTGTTCAGAAACTGTGATTTTGAGTTTTCTCTTTTTGTTTGATAAAGGACTTACAATGTAGTGGTAGGCTCTTACAGTTCTGATATTGAAGAGAACTTCAGCCATTCTAGCTTCTATTTCATCAGTTACAGCCTTCCTTTCTGCAGTTTTTGTAAGCTTGAATTCTCAATAGTACTTCTAAGTGAACTTATTTTTCCGCTCTGCATTTTGCATGTAGAGGAGAAGTAGAGGAGATTCATCCAACATTTCACTTCTCTTTACTCATTTCCTTGCTTTTTTCCTACAGCCTCAAGAAGTGCTTGCTTGACTACCCTAAAATGCACATCCCAGTCCCCCATCCTGCTTGTTTCCATGTCCCTAGTTTCCTGTCTTTGCTGGGCGCGAAGCATGAAGGAAAAGAGCTGTGCTCTGGTGAACTCTGGGATTAATACCTGCTGGAATCATAGGGATTTCTTCCAGGCTTTAATTGGTTGTACTAAACCTGTCCTCTGTTTGTTGTGTTTCTAGCAGTGAACTCTGTAATTATTATAAATATGAGTGTTCTGTGGATACAAAATCTATCCCTCACTCGATAAACAGTCCATTTGCACATTTGTTGTTTGTAAGCACTTGAGTTTTCACTGGCTCTAAAATAACTTAACTCTGCTATATCTGATGGTCAAATCTAATTTTTCTTACCCCAGCATACCTCATCTCAGAACTGGAAGCTGCCAGAATGCTGTGTGTGAATGCCCCTCCTAAAAAAGCCCAGGAAGGAGGTGGCAGTGAAGTCTTTCAGGAGCTGAAAGGCATATGTATTGCTTTAGGCATGTCCAAGCCTCCCGCCAACATAACGATGTTCCAGTTCTTCAGTGGAATTGAAAAAAAAGTAAGATCAAATGGAAGAAAAATTGGAATACTTATGATGTTACTGTTTTGATGGAAAATAGTTCTGCTATCTGGGTGACATTTGCCTCTTGTGAAACTCCAGTGTTTGAATTGTGAAGGAAAATTAATGTGTTTTACTGCATATGCAAAGAGAATTTCGAAAATGATTTTAAAGGCTTTTTCCATGCCAAGACGTGAGGTCAGGGACTGCTGCTATCATTGCCTTCCAGGGTGACTGCTCTAGGTTTTAATGCCATCACTTGTTGCAGGAGACATCGCAAATGCTTAGCTTAGGCCTCAGGAAGAATGTTAAAGAGAAATATTTTTCAAGAAATACACCTAAACAAATTGTATGGGATCATGTTTGTTTTTTTTTTTAGTGTTTTAAAAATGTTTCAGTTAAAAGGTAGTGTAACTAAAGTAAAACTTAACACCTTTTCCCTAAGACTTCATCAATTCATGTGATTCCATTTATTTGTATTCCTTATGTGTGTGTTCTCCGGGCTGTTGTGATATTTTTAAATAAGTTGTGCCCAAACTCCTAAAATGCAAGTTAGATTTAAAATTTCGTAGTAAAGATTTTTCTCCTTTTGATTGTAAAGAGGGGTCTTTCTTTGGGTCATGTTATATTTCACATAGTCTTAATATAAGCTTTTTGATACAAATGTGGGGTTTTTTCTGAATTAAAGAGATGATGTGTAGAATAATCCCTCTGGCTTCAAGAGGAGCTGCACCTCATGGTATCTTTTTTTTAACTGTAGATCTAATCTGTAGTTCCTTCTCTTAATTTCTAAGTAATTATAGCTGAGACTACCAGAAATCTAAAAACAGTTGCCTTCCAAAAGAAGTGTGCTTGGTTCTCTGTTCCAGAGAAAATAACTTGATGTTGGAGGTTGCTCTGTCATGCCTCTGACTGTCCAGCAGTCCTCTCCTTTAATTTGAATCTTGAAAAGCTAATTTTGTTAGTCAAAGCTTTTATTTTTATGTCTCCTAACAGCTGAAGGAAACTCTAGCAAAGGTTCCACCTAATCATGTTGGAAAACCTTTACTGAAGAAACAACTGGGACCAGCTCACTGGGTGAGTAGTTGCAGGTATTAGAGCCCGTTTGCCTTTTTCAAGTATATGAAGTATTGATCTTGATTCTGTGTGTTGCAAAATGATTTTTCTTTCTGAAGACAAGAAGATAATTTCTTGCAGTATAATGTACATGTTGGTGCAACAAATGTGCAGCAACTGATAAGATCTTAGACTCATGAATCTCTAGGTCCAGGTGCAGGCCAAACTTTTCCAAAATAAGAGATCTACAGTGGTGGTGCTGACCAGGATGCTTGTGCAGTAGCTTAAACCTTCCTCTTCTGCCCTTTGCCAGCACTGTCTGTGTGACCTAGCCCTGCTGAGATGGTGTCATGGCTGCTCCTGGCACTTCTTTTTAGCTAAACTATGGGTCTTTTCATGATGTCCTCCTCTCATTTGGAGTAGTCTGCTTCCTTCCTAGCCTCTCCAAGAGTCAGTGAGTGTGCAGGTAGGAGCTAGGAGAGGTGTTGTACACCCAGGCTGCAGAGCCAGGATCTTCTCCAGCTGGGATTTGTCACCTGCTGTTCTAGGAGGATGGTGCCTGGGTTAATCACTGCTGCTGCACCAAGCACAAAGCTATGGCTGCTGCTGCAAGACTTCAGGTCTTTCTTGCCTCTCTTGCTTAAGGCTGAAGCACATCTTCTCCCAGTAGTCTGCTTCCTTCAGTGGTTGTACTGTTGAGACTGAAAGTGGGCCCCACTGCCCCTCCTCCAGCCAGGCCTCTGTCAATACATAAATTATTTCCCTAATGGTGCACATCTCAGCTGCTGCTCTATCTAAACCACTGTCTGCTACCAGGTGTGTTTCTCATGGTGACTTTTCCTTTAGGGCACTTCATTGTTTTGCCTGTATGCAGATTGTGCTTTAATCAAGATCCTCTTACAGTACTGTACTTACTTTTAGTCCTTTATCTTTGCTCTATCTTTGTCCTTAAGCTTACTACTTTTTAAGAAGGCAAGGACGTCCTGTTTCCTAGGACTTATATATGCCCTTGCTTTGGCTTGTTGCCTGTAGTATCTTCTCACCTTTGCTTCTCTGTCCTGGTGGATGTTGAGAAATGCCTCAGCAGTGTGTGCAATTTTTGTGCTGTTAGAAATGGTGGAAGGCTGAACACAAGCCTCAGAAGCTTCAGGAAAATAACATCAGCAGGCACAGCTTGGCTGTGAGTCCATTTGACAAGGTAGATAATGGCAATCTTAAGCCCTGCATAGTATCTCTGTGTGTTGTACTCTCTTCCATCCATGTAGTTTGTTAAGTAGAAACGTTTTATCTATGATCTATAGATAATGTTTGCAAATTTTTGTTTCAGGAAAAAATTGAAGCAATTAATCAAGCCATAGTCAACGAATACGAAGTCCGAAGAAAACTGTTAGTCAAACGTTTGGATGTTACTGTGCAATCCTTCGGCTGGTCAGATAGAGCTAAGGTACAAATAACTTGCTGTGAAGTCCTGGTTGATGGTAACCCTTTATAATAAGTATCTCTGCAAAACTGCATCATTGTTTTGTCCTTCATGAGGCAAAAAAAATCACAGGAGTTGTCTGGTTTTGTTTTGAGTATCTGAAGAAGTTTGTGACAGTGTAAGAGGATTAAAAATATTTTACTTAAAACTGATTTGTTGGATTTTAAATCAGTTTGTAAAATAAGAAGACAAACTGTGTGTAACTACACACCAAAGCCACTAAAAAAAATAGAGATTACTGATCCAACCATGTTCAGAGTACCATAATGTGAACCATTAGGTGCTGTGTCTTGTGTGATGGTAGAAAAGCATCTTCCTGTTGACCATCCCTTATCTTACTTTGTGCTGTCCACAGCGGTCAGATTTCCTTAACTCAAAGTGTGTCTGTAAGCACAACTCCACAGATGCATGTGAGAAAAGCTGCTAAGGCACTACTTGTTCTTACCTCATAGACAGGGTAATACTTTATGTGCTTCTTTTGTCTTTGAACCGTGCAAGTGGCTGTGACATGAGATCTGTTCTCCCTTGAGGATGTGATGCATGATCTGCTTTTAGATATAATTACACAGTTTCCCTGTTTCCTATGTCTCAGAAATTACGAGATTTAAAAAAATAGTAAATATAATTTAGTTTCTAGGACTAAACTGGATCTGCTAACATGCTGTTAAGAATGCTGCTGACAGTGTTTGAGTTATTAGTGCTAAACTGTGGCACACAGAATCATCAAATGTTTTTTTTTGATAAATGTTTTTCAAAAAGCAACTGTACTTTAATAATAAACTGTGACCTGTCCCATTTTCTGTTTCATCATCTGAGTAGGACTTCTACTTTCTCTTAAACCTTGTATTCTTCAGGCTTTTTAGTAGATGATTGAAGAACTAGCTGACTGTTTAAATATTTTAATAGTGGAAAAAAATGAGCAAAAATGTGAATTATGTTTAAAAAGCAAGGATTTCTAATTGTGTTACAGCTTTGCCATCTTTATCCGTGTGGTTTTGGTTTTTTCCTAGGAATTCTCAGATATTTTTGAACTTGACTAGCTACACAAAATATTTTCACAAAAGCCACAAATTGTGTATATGCATTTATAGCTATTAAAATGCAAATTTTTTTTTAGAAGCATAACAATACAAAATTGGAGAATGTTGCTGTAGTATTTCAGTTTGTTTTGACAGTAACTTTTAGCAAGATGGTAATTTTCTTTTTTTTTGAAAAGTATCAGAATACAGTAGTATGACTAAATAGCCACTTCTCCAGGTAGTGGAAACACCGGGGCAAAAAAACCTTGCAGTCTATTATTAGGGATTTTTTTAAGTTAAAATTTCAAGTTTCACCTATAACAGTATCATAGCACCAAAACATTGTGTTCAGAGCTCAGTCAAACTTACCAGGGAAAAAACCACTAGTACTCTGGTGAATTCATTTGCTTCTCCTGCCTTCAGCCAGTGTCATATTCCAGTTTTCTGTCTTTAGATGGAAAATAAGATTTTAGGATTTTAAAACGTGCTCCTAAGTTTTTGTGCTGTTAAGAAATGTTGGAAAACCTGGTTTGCCTATCCTCACTGCCATCATCTGCATTCAGATGGCAATCTGGTTTATCCCAACTGCATCACACGCTATACTCTGTTGGTAACTGAAGAGAGATGTAAATTGTGTGGTAACTCATGTCTGGTAGCACAGATTTCTCATGTGTCTCAGATGGAAAATTTTGGAGGTGTTCAAAAAGCCGGAGTGGTTAATGCTGAAAGGCAGTAGAGGAAGAGACATTGCATACAAGGCAAAGTTGAGTGTAGGATCTCATTTCTAGTTCTGCCAGTCCCTCTTGGTGCCTTGTCTTTGTGGAGAAGCTGCCTGGAATGAAGAGTGAAGAGTTAACAGGACCTTTTTCTGCTGATAAGTGTTGGAGGGGGGTGATGCTGGCCTAACTGGAATGGGTGCGGGTCAGAGTGAAGGCACAGAAGGAGGTCTGGAGGCTAAACACGGATGTGTTTTGCTTTCAGCATCTTCTGAACAGTAGCAGAAATTCATATAACTATATGACACACTTCTATTATGTGTTTGCCTGGAAGTAATACAGTCTGCATGTATATATTGTTAAAATTGTCAGCTCATTGGTGTCTTGGCAGTTCAGTCAGAATTGTGTTTCCTATTTACTTAAGAAATGAATGTGACAAATGCTAGTTTCGTTGAAGTAATCCTTAGTTACAAAGTGGTCCTCACTGATTTTATATTAACTTTTTGTTCTATTTGCAGTAGTGGCTTGTTATTCATTACTGATTTGATTATTTTGATGAGATGTCCCATTGCTTTAACTGACTGGGTTTTATTTTTCTTTACTCCAACAGAGTCAAACAGAAAAACTGGCTAAAGTCTACCAGCCAAAACGTGCCCTCTTATCTACTAAGTGCACTATATCAATTGCAAATCTCTTGGCGGCTCGGCAAGATCTGTCAAAGATTATGAGAACAAGCAGTGGGTCCATCCGAGAGAAGACTGCATGTGCCATTAATAAGGTACCTTTGGTGACAAATGGCTTTTGTTCTTTTAGAAATATTTAAGTAAATTGAATGTAGTAACAAATCCTACTTTTTTTCAGGATTGTAAGTGGAGTTTGGAAATAAAGGATAAGAAACTTGGTGTTTATATGTTCCAGATAATGCATCAGTGCATTATGGATAGTGCGAGTTCAGCTATTGAGGTTTACAGTGTCTCTTCTTTGGGGCAGTAAAGAATTGCTGAAATACCTTGGATTACTTTCAGTGGGAGTAGGCCTGCTCTGTCTTATCAGAATTACTGAAGTCATTACACTACTGCTACCTAATTCTGTCACCATGTCTAAAATAACACCTACATAGTAACTGTGCTTCTGGTCTATGTAAATAGAATGTACTAAGTTCACAAGGCAAGGATCCCACAAATTAGATTGCCCTAGGTACACAAATAGGTTAAAGTCAAGTGGATAGTTCCAATAACGACACAGTAGAAACATGACTTACACTAAACAATTTGCCTTGTTTCAAAAATTGTGATTTTACAACAGTAATAGGCTCACAAAAGTGTATGTGCTGAACTTGCAGCTCAGTAGCTATGTACAGCAGCATACTTGGTGCTTTAAAATTGTGGGGATCGGTGCATACTTTTCTCCCTTCTGAGTACCAACTGTACCTCAGGTAAAGCTCTAATTAATTTAGGAGTGAATAGTGGTGTGCTGATTTGACCACAGCCCATCCACCCCAGATAATTCCTGCACCTTTTTAGTGTTGTTGGAGTGTAAGAAATTAAGTGGTAAGACAGGTTGATTATATCATCAGAATGTATGTATGTTTTAGTAGGAATGCAGTATTGCCCTGATGCTGATGCATAATTTGTTACCTTATCTCCATTATCAATATTAAATGTTTTCCAAGGCAGTAGGATGAAGTAGCAAAGTAGCCTACTTCTGTTGAAGTTCCTTTGTTATATTGTTTTAAAACTTAAAGCACTACAAATGTCCTGTCCTATTTTGTCTTGCTAAATTTTTAACATCACACCATCCTTAGACAGCTAAAGATCTGTAGAGTCTTGCTCCACTCTGATCAGTGCTGTCTCACACCTGTCTGCTGTTAAGTTTCTGCATATCCTTACTGAAAAATAGAATTTTTTTCTCTTTATTTATCAAGTCAATGTCTTCTACAGCAATTCAGAGCACTAGTTAGGAGAGAGACTGTGTTGCACTGTACTTGTGCTTATTTGAGTTTAGCACTCTGGTCTAATAAAGAGTTAAGTGAAAGACTGTGTTGGTGCTGCCCCTGCTGGTGTGCCTGCTGTTTGAACAAAAGGCACAGGTCTCCTGACTTGTCTTGTTAGCAGTGCTTCAAGCACTAGATAATCCCTGTTTAATTTTTATTAACTGGAGACAGAGGTCTGTCACATTCAAACAGACAAAATTTGCCTCTGGATGTTAAAAACCTTGGAGTGAGTGCTGTCTGTGGTGTGTCTCAGTAAATGTGACTCCTCTGTGAGGTGTCACAACTCCTATGGCAGTTTTCCCTTTCCCTTTGCAGGTGCTCATGGGCAGAGTGCCTGACAGAGGAGGAAGGCCCAATGAAATCGAACCTCCACCTCCTGAGATGCCACCCTGGCAGAAAAGACCAGAGGGTGGCTCACAACAAGGCGGTGGCAGAGGAGGAAGAGGTGGCTACGACTCTTCCTATGGAGGGCGGGGAGGTTATGACCATGGGGGTCATGACCGAGGAGGAAGAGGAGGCTATGACTCATCATATGGAGGGCGAGGAGGTCATGAACAAGGAAGCCATGATCGAGGGGGACGAGGAGGACGTGGTGGTTATGATCATGGCGGCAGAGGAGGAGGAGGAAGAGGAAACAAGCTTCAAGGAGGCTGGACAGATGGCGGAAGTGGTGGCTACCAGGATAGCAGCTACAGGGAGAGCAACTACAGAGATGCAGGTTTTCAAACGGGTGGCTACCATGGTGGTGGTGGTGGTGGTGGCTACCAAGGAGGAGGCTATGGTGGCTACCAGTCATCTTCTTACTCTGGAAGTGGCTACCAGGGGGGTGGTGGCGGTGGCTACCAGCAAGACAACAGGTACCAAGATGGTGGGTCCCACAGTGACCGAGGGGGTGGACGTGGAGGAGGGAGGGGTGGCCGTGGTGGTCGTGGTGGCCGTGGAGGTCAAGGAGGTGGCTGGGGGGGCAGAGGTGGACAGAACTTTAATCAAGGAGGGCAGTTTGAGCAGCACTTCCAGCATGGAGGTTATCAGTATAATCAGTCTGGCTTTGGACAAGGAAGACATTTCACCAGCTGAGGCTGCTAAAAATTTACACTTCAGCAGAGCTCACATAATAAAAACCTGGTTTTAGAGGCCTGACTTAAATGCTGCTTTGAATTAGTGCAGGTTTGTACACAGCAGGTGGAATCTCTTTGGGTGGGATGTTTTGCATTGAGTGAAGCACAACTTTGTGTAGGCCTCTCCTCCCCACCCACCTCTAACCTGTCTGAATGAAAGGTATTGTCACTACACCCTGCACCCTAAACATCAACTAATAACCATGCTTTTTTGATGTTGGACTGGTTCCCTCTGCTCAAAACACTTCTGTTCTGAATGTGCCTGCTGTGTTTGCCTTCTGTTTTGATTTGGAGAAATACCAAGACCTGTCAAATTTGTCTGTTAAAATACACAGTAGAACTTCTGCATTTCCCCCCCCCCCCAAATCATTGTTGAGTTACATGTTCTAAACCAGTTTGGAGCGTTGCTTTTTGGCTTGCTGACCTCTTGTTTCAGTCTCCGTGACGTTACAGCGCGTGCGCGCGCACAGGGAACTCCTCTGACAAACGGGGTTTGTGTTATCTGAGCTCTGCTGTGGATGCCATGTTGAGTAGCCTTATCTCCTGCTAAACAACGTTTTCCCACCCGCTCAACTCTGAAGACTGACTGCCGCCAAAATCTGCAAAGATCATTTCAAACTAAGCTAAATTGTGAACCAATAGTGTGTGTAGGCCTGTAGTTAGGTGTAGCAATTCAAACTGACCTGCATCCATCCAAAACAAGTTGCACCTCCTCCAAACCTAATTTTTACTTGAAATCAGCTAGAAGAAATGACAAACTGAAGTTTATTTTACTTGCAAGTTAATACCACTGGCTCAGCAAATCTAGGGCAATTTGTTTTGGGGGTTGTCTTTTTAAAGAAATGCACTACGGCCTGGGAAGTTTAGTTCCTGCCTGGAGGAAGCCCTTTTATTACTGCTGCAGAAAACAAAACCTGGCTGAGTTTGGTGTTCTAATGTTTGAGGTTTTTTTCTTTACTGAAAGCCACATAATGCTTCTTGCTGGGTTTTTTGTGTACATAAACATTGTCAAAAAGCTGTGAAAGAAAATGGCTGAAGGTGTGCTGTTGTATAAAAGGTGAGCAATAAAAGTATCTGTATGTTCTGTTTGCTTTAGTTTCTTTTTCTTGACAGTAAAAAGCAGTTGCTAAAGTAGCTGGGAATTCATGGGGATTTCTGTCTGCTTAATCTTTTTAATATTTTAATCTGTTTTATATTTTGTAATTGTCCCAGGTGTACCGTGCATTCTGCCCTTTGAGGAGCTGTCAGAACAGGAGGAGGTGGGAGGAACTGATCTTCAGTTGCTCTGAGTTTCATTCTGTTCCTCCCTCTGACCTGGTGTAGCAGCTTGTAGTACTCTCTCTTCCTGTGTAAAGTGATTCTTAGGCTATGTGAGCACCTGTCTCCCAGGTTATGCTCCTGCATGCCATGTGAACTTGGTATGCTGCTTCTGGGTACTTTCCTGATGCTCTCCAGCCTTGTGGAAATGTAGGTTCCTGCCACTGTGCTCAGGTCACTGTAGCAGAGGCTGTGCTGATGGCAGTCTACTTGTTTTGTCCTTGGGGCTGAATCCAGATTGATGCAGGCAGGAGGAGTTCCTTGGGTTACAGTAATAGCACGAGTATCTGAGAGAATCTCTGTAATGCCGATGTTGCTGTAATTCAAGATGGTCATGTAAATAAGCTGATAAACATCGTTAGAACTGATTTGCCTGTTTCCTTCCACAGTCAACCTGACAATCTGTTTCATTTGTTGCGGCCACTAGATGCTGCTAGTGATTCACGGGTTTGGAAGCAAAGGTCCCTGTGAAAGGCGCTTGGGAATCTGACTTAATGGCTTTTCTCCTTTAGTGTTTCAAACGAATTTAGCAAGCCTGATGAGGGAAAAACTTTCTGTATTGAATCCAGATCTCTGAAGATCACGGATACAGATCTGTCTCTGCCTAGTACTCTTCAAATTATTGTCATCTGAAACTGAATGTTGCTGCTTCACAAAGGTGTATTGATGCTTCTTACAGCCACATTCTCCAGAGAAGGTATCTCCCTTGTGGGAGGGTAATACCTTGTCGTGAGCATTAGCTAGTGACTACCTGTATTCATGCAAAAATAATACGTGGGGTTTTTCTTAAGAATTAAGGTTCCTACAGTGGGGTCAGTCCTAGACTAGCAAATATAAAGAGATTGACAAATTTAAAGAGCCTTTTGCTGGCGGTGTAATATCTTCGAGCTGACAGCTTCTGCTTTTCTTCACACCTCACTGCAAAGAGGCTGGTGTTTTCTGTCAGTGCATTAGAGTGCTGTAAACTTGTTCCTAGCCAGAGGGAACTCAGGAGGCTCTTTAGAGAGCCTCTACTTGAGTTACATCAGTGCCTTTAAAGATTGCTTTCGGGGCCAGAGCTGCCAGTTCTCTGCAAGGCTGTAGCTGTTGCTGCAGTGCATAGTCTCACCTTTGCACACTGTGACATGGTGAATTGATGCTGGGGTGGGGTAGGAGCTTCCACTTCCTCCTCCCAGATAGCTTTTTCTCATCGAAATATGTTACTTCTCCTCCTCCCTCTTCCAGGACTTAGGGTAAGCCAGGTCCCAATTTATTGCTGTTTGAGGGGGAAAGTTGAAAAAAAAAAACAGAAGGCAAAAACAGGAGGCTTTACTCTTCCAACAGGAAAGAAAACACTTTGCTTCTGCCAGCTGTTGTTGTTTTTCCTTACTCTATTGTTTCCTCCTAGTGTGCTGTGACTTCTTTGTTCCCCAGAGAAAACAATCTTTGTATATGTGGAGAGAGCAGCTTTGATAAATGAAAGTAAACAGCCACTGCTTTGTTATTCTCTGTATGATGCTCTGATATTTACTGTTTTCCAAACATGATTCCTGCACTGCTGCACTGGGAGGAATCTCTTAAAGAGAAGCTGGGAGAGGAGAGATGGCTTGTGGATATTATTAGACTGTGGTGGATTGGATATACGTGCTTGATTTCATTGTGCATCATGATCAAAAGCAGAACTCCAGCAGATTAAGAAGGCAATTAAGTAAGCAAGCAAGGGGAACAGTGTTCTTCCTCTTGACCTTCCTGTTCTTGCCACTCTTCTCCCACAAGCTGTAGGCATCTTGTTCCGTTCTTTCCGTTTGCTTTTTTTTCCCTAGCAGCTTTTGTTTCCTAAAGGCTTCACTTGCATTGCCCTTCCCTTCCCTCTGTTAGGACCACTGTTTCTCAAGCATTGTCAGTGTGCAGTAACAACTGTGTGGAGTGGGGGACACCCTTGCTTCACACGTCAGGTGCATTACTACGTGCCTTGGAATACCGTGATCCATATGCACTGTAGTCACAGGTGGGTTTTCCTTGCAGGTCTAAGGAAGAGAGAAGATTTTTTTCTTGCTGTGTGTAAAGGAGTACCACAACAAGGGAAAGTGGATCAAGCTGAGCTTGCACCATGCATCACTCACCCCAGAAAGCCTTTTGGCTTGCAGCTGTTCCCTGAGTAGTTTTCTCTTTAGTTGGCTGGTAATCTCTTGCTTAATGAGATTCCCTTACTTCAGCAGCCAAAATCCTGAAGTGTGCAGCTCCGTGGTGATGTGCCGTGATGGCTGGTGGCCCCAGAGGGGCTCCTCAAGCTATGGATTAGGCTTCTCAGCCAGAGCAGGTAGGTAACCTACTTTAAGGCTTTGGCTGTGTGTCTCCATGAAACTCTTATTTGCATCTGAATTGAGGAAAGTGGCAAGTGCCTCTACCAACCTCAGGCTCAGTTAGAACCCAGAGGCTTACCAGTCAAGTATCTAAGATAGGACTGGGGAGAAGGGAAGCAAGATTCATGACAGCAGATAGTTACAAGAAGTGGTTGGAGCTTGAAAAGTCCTGTGGCATAGGAGTATTCCCTGTAATGGGTTATGCACCTAGGAAATGAGAATTAAACTGCTGAAGTGGGAAGAATGCACTGGAGAATAAGGATTCTCACTAGGATCTGATGACTTTTGGGTGTCCAAAAGGCTTGTGTCAATTCATATGGTACAGCTCCCTGTTAGGTTAATGAACACATGCAAACAAAAGCCCTCAAATACCTGTTTATTGCACATGATTTAGTCTTAGTTCTGCCATATTTAGACTGCAGTAGGGAGTCCAGCTGGTGTTGACTGTCAGGCTTGTGATGCTGCTCTCTCAGAACTTCTGATTTCCCTGGGCAACAGGAATGGTACAGATGTATCAGTGCATTTTCAAGGTGTTGAGCATGATTTAGCAGTCCCAAACAAGCCGGCTCATGCTGAACTCCAAATTTTGCGTTATCAGCCTCCTAGCAAAGCCTTAAGTTAGAGGCACAGCAGTGTTGAGATTGGAGAGCAGCACACCGAGGTGTTTCCCCTGTGTAGGCTCTCAAAGTACTCATGTGCTTGCTTGTTTCAGGTTAAGACTTTTTCAAAGGGACACAATCTGAAAAAGCAAGTGCCATTACCAGCTGTAAACATTGCCTTCTCCCCTCTTTGGCTGAAAATAAGTCACACCTCTAATGGCTTAACAAACAAGGGTAGAAGGGAAAAAATATTTTTCCATTGTGTTTACTTTGTGCTTTTTACAGCTCTGACTGCTGTCAGTGTCATTGTTTCCCCTTTATTGTCCAGTAATTTCCCCTCTTGTCCACGTGGGTCTTTCCCACAACAGAGGAGAGAAAAACAAGTACAAAAAGTAGGAAAACACTATTGTAAAACCAAAGAAAGAGGGAGTCTGCCTATGCTCTGGGCAGGTGGAAGGTCATAACTCGTTTTCACACATGAAGCAGAGATGAAGGTGATAAGGACTCTTTAAACTTTCCGGCATTAGCTTTACTCATGGAAAAAGCAGACTTTTTGGCTAAATTTCATACTGCCCCAGTGGTAGCCTTTTGCTGATGGCTTTTCTGTCTCCTAGGACCAGATTTTCAGCAGCTGTAAACAGCGCTTTAAAGTTCAGCACACAGATTTTCCAATGAGTTTAGCCTGTTGGCTGCAATGCTTATTTTGAAAATCCAGTTCAGATCAGTGCTGATAACTCATTTTTCTAAAGTTGCATCTGTTTCTGCAGTGACCCTGGGTGAGCCAGCTCTTCTGTCGAGGCTCTCTTGAGAAGTACGTGGAGCTATTTTTTGTGCTGTATGGAGGTTCATCAGTTAGCAGGCTGATGCTGAATGAAGCAAACCTTGGTCAGATTTTTTTTTTTGAGCTATAATGGTCGTGAAACAAACCCTTGTATCTCCTGCCTACTGTGTGCCACAAAATTTGCATTCAGTCCTCCTCCCCCCCACTCCCTTTCAGTGTCCATTGGGTTCCCCTTCCATTCTTGATGTCACATAGAGAAAGAGGTCTCTTAGTGTGCTTCTTCTTGCATTTACTCTTTGTCTGTCTCGTTATTTGTTCTCTGGTTTTGGTGGGGTTTGTTTTGTTTCAGGTTTTTTTGGGTTGGTTGTTTTTGTGGGGTTTTGTTTGTTTGTTTTGTTTTGTTAGTTTTTTTTCCAGCCTGTGTCCAGGATCTTTCACATGCAGCTATTTCCCATACAGATGCCTAAAGCTTCTAGAACTGGTGTCCAAGGCTGCAATGATCCTCCTGTGGCTGCTCAGGCTATCTCAGCCAAAGGCTTCCGGGCTTCCCTTGAGGAAGACCTTGGGGGGCTGCATAGGGCATGCCTTCACTTTGACTTCATAGAGGAGTCCTTGGGCAACAGTCCACAGAGGTGACAGGCTGTTTCGTTTTGGAAAAATGTAAAATTTTAGGCAATGGCTGCACCTAAACTTGCTCTGCAGCTCAGCTCATCTGCTGTACTGAAAGGAAAACAGCTCACCTTTCCCAGCTGGGGAAAATCCATGCTTCAGACTAGTTCTGGTCAGCAAGCATATTCTCCCTGCCCCTGCCCAAGACTTCACCCACCTGAGGAAGGTGCCTCTGAGAAGATAGCTTCTGCCAAGGAAGATGTTTCTTTGTAAAGCTGGGTTTATTCTTTTAAAGCCTAAAATCTAGGTAAGACTAGGGGTGGGGGCCAGAGGAGTGTGAGACTCTGGGGACATTCAGAGCAGAGGAGAGAGCTGTGGTTCAAACCTGACTTTGCATTTCACTCTGAGGGAGCCAGACGTCCCCCTGACTCCTTGAGAAGCACTCAGGGCTACTCCATAAAGTTGGAAGCAAAGCTGAAGCTCCCTTATGTGCAACATGAGGCTTTGCAGAGGTTTTACACAAGCACAGAAAGTCCTAGTGGGTTTGGCTCAAACAGCCACTCAAATAATCTCTTACAGGGTCTATCCAAGCACTTGCATTTTTCACCTACTCTTATTGCTTGTATTCTTTGGCATTTGCAGAGCAAGCTGTAAATAAGGTTTGACATAATCTTTCCACTGTGTGGTGTTTTGGGGAGTTTGTGTTTTAAACAATCCCTCAGTTTTTTAAAGGATCCTGAGACAGGAGGGAATGGATGGGGTGGAAGTATCCAACATCATTTGGGATTGTATCTGACTTTAGCTACTTCATTAATCCAGCATTCTTGTCATTATGACGCACTTTCTCCTGGACACTCTCCTGGAACTGCTGTACGTCTAGCAGGCAGGATTTCACCAAGACCAGCAGACACATAGCTCAGGCAGGAGCTCTGATGGCTGATGCTTTCTGCATTTTGTTAAGTCAGAGAGGGTGAACAAGAAACTCTTTGTTCCTTTGCCTAGATTGGGGAACTAAAATTGTTTTTGTGAAGAAAATCTTTCCCCTGTTCAGAAAAAGATGTCTACTTGAAATAAGAAGAGAAAAATATTTAAAAATTTTTGTATATTCAGGCCTCCCCATGGGACTTCTTAAAATGTTTGTTCAAGCCCTGTCACCTCTCCCTACTCAGATCCTTGTTGTGGAACTAGGAGATCCACATTCTGTAAACAGCTGGTGAATGTTTTTTTAATAAATTAGTACATTGTCTATGATAAACCTATTCCTTTTTGGGCAGTGAGGGGGGTGTGTGTGAGAAAAAAAGGTTGCATTTCTACCCAGTGTCTTTCTTGTTTTTCAATGGCCATGAATGCTTACTGCCAACAACACACTCTGTGTTGCCCTTCCTTAAATGCCTGAAGCAAAGAGTTTCCAGCTGTAGCAGGTGAAATTTTCTCTTATTCCTTCTCAATTTCATGAAGAATTTCAGGAATAATTTCTTCATGGACAGGATTGTTAAGCATTGGAATGGACTGCCCAGGGAGGTGGTGGAGTCATCATCCTTGGAGGTGTTCAAGAAACAACTGGTTTGTGGCATTTAGTGCCATGGTTTAGTTGACAAGGTGATTGGTCAACGATTGGACTTGATGATCATAGAGGTCTTTTCCAACCTTAATGATTTTATGATTCTCCTTGGAGGCTGCAGTATTTTGCTTAGCAGGATCAGCTGTGTGAGCCTGCAGACTATCCTTGATCTGCAACCGCTGCTGAGGTAAGTGTATAACTGACTGAAGCTACCACGCTTGCAAGAGATTTATTGATGAGATGAGTAAGTCAAGAGCTACCAATAACTTTTAAAAGCCTGCAAGAAATGAGCTGAGGTCTACAGACTAGATGCTGGTCAAACTATGTGATGTTAAGAATGAAGTTACTCATGAACATTTCATTTATAAAGCGTTAAGAGGCTTATCTCAACAGATCCATCAACAGCCTGGATCATAACCAAATTTCTCTATTCAAATTCCCCACCACATCATTTTCATTGTGTGCAAGCCGTGCGCTGTAACGGTAGCTGTGCGGTCAGCTGGCTGTGACCCGTCACCTGACCCGCCACAGGAAATAAAGACCATGTTTTTGCTAATGCTTGTTCTCTGCCCACAGCAGTGAGAGTGAAGCGTGCTTCTGGCCCTCATCCTGGTTTGGAAACCAACGTTCATGCAGTGCTTATTTCTCTTGAGTTTACAACGATAAAGAGAATGTTGTTTTTTTTAAAAAATATTTTTTATCTCTGCAGATTTACTATAGCTACTGGTTGTGTTGGAAAACTAACCTGCAGGATGCAAGATGCAAACCTGGGCAGGCACCATGTAGTCCCAGTGCAGTTTACAGTCAAATTACCACAGAGGAGTGCAGCTGCCAGTTTTGTGTTAGGGAAGTCTGTGAAATTACTCTCATCTTGAAGGCCTATAACATGTTGAAGGGTGCAATAACTTGAATTTTGTAGGACATCTTATAACTGGGTGGCTTTAAGTCAGAGTGTGTGCTACACACACACACACGCCCCTGTTTTTGTGGGGACATGGGGTAAAAAGACTAACAGGTGTGTCAGTCTTTCAGGTTTGAGCTTTGTGGTGTTTTGTTTTTCTCTCTTTTTTCAGATGAGGGCTGTGCTCTTTCAATAACTTAAAGCTTCTGCGAAATGCAACTTCAAACTGGACCATTATAGATTCAGGTGCCAGGTCCTACATTAGCAAACTGATAATTTGGAGATTGCTCTTCAGAACATTTAGTTTCAACATGTACAGCTTGCTAACCAGAGAAAAGTATCACATCCACACATATACACAGAGACACACACACTTAAAACTAAAGTGTTTATTGCGTGCTAATGTTACCATAATCAGTGCTGGCAAAGATGACCCTTCTCCATTGCGGTGTAACCAGACAAACATATAGTGTCTCGGAGTTCCTTCAGTCTCAGCCAGCTGCTGCCTGTTTGAAGGATCACCAGTCTGGGAACTGGTATCACTGTGCTGAACACCAATACATTCGCTGTAGCAATGTAAACAAGGCCAAAATTCAAAACCTCAGCTGTGCAAAGAATTTCAGTATAGAGGACTTCGTGAGAGATTTTTGTTTGAGATTTAATCAACACACACACCTACTTCTTTCCTTAAATGATCATTACAAGCCTCGGGAAAGGAGTGTTATCGAACAAACTTAGATGCTTGGCTTCTGTCCTCACCATTGTTGTTGCTGGCAGACATACCAAAATGATGCAGTGCATTTAGAGAAGGCCAAATATATCCTCACTGGCATGTAGAGGAAGTTTCCACAGAAGTCATACAAAAGAAAACACTGAGCACAGAGATCTGTTCTGCTGTGTCTGTGCAATGTTCATCCAAATGGCTTACTCGTGAGAAAATAAATAGTGCCTTATAACACCTTTCAGCTAAGGAAACAGGGCAATGGTTGGGTTTAAAAGGATGAGGTATGGGTACAGTTGTTATGGCCAGATGTGGTCTGTGACAGTCCATCAACACTTGCTGTAGTTGTCATCTTCAGTTTTCTGTGCTTCAGGGTGAGCAATCAGCTATCCTGTAAGCAGAAGAAAATAGGCATTTACATGCTGGCAGAGATGGTCAATAAAAGCATGCGGCTTTGGAAGTATAAACTTTATGGGTGACAGCAACAGACATCAGACCAATATCCTGCCCTGGCCTGGGCTCCTGTATTTGTCAGAATGATAATTGTTGTGAGTCTAACACAGAGCCCTGAACTGCGCAGTGCAAGGGTACAACAGCACAGAAAGTGGCCAGATATCCACCAGGCTATTTTAATAATTTACAAAATGTAAAGTAACCAACTGCTAAAAAGCCCATACTGACACCAAAACCCAAAATGCCAGTTACAGCATCACAGTAAATGTGTACTGCAGTGTAGAAAACAGGGATCTATGGATCATTTAGCCTTCTTCTGAAAGTAACTCTTATGCAAGAAGCAATGACAAATTTGAATGAAAAAGCATCCTGAAATCAACAAAATAACCTTATGAGACTTCAGACTGGAGCAGATTTTAAACTGTCTTGGCTTCTTCTGAACTCACCTCAGATTCTTGTCTTTCTGGGAGGGTTTCTATCCTGTTGTGATCCTGCGTATCTTGTGGGGCCTTGGTTTCTAGCTCTACATCAGCCTGCATGCTCGGCTTTTCATTCTCCCACTTTGCAAAGCCTTTGTTCTTTCCAGCTTTTCCGTGGAATTTGGACTTCATTTTGGGGAAAGTATGGGAACCTGAATCATTCCAGCCTGGCTCATGCCAGAGTGGTTCTGTCTGCGTTGCTTGGCTGGTGGTCACCCGCTGCAGCCGCACGGAAATTTTTCGTGAAGAGCCAGTGACGAGGGTGATAGCTCTGCCATCAAGGTCCTGGTGTTCTGCAGCAACACTGGGAAATTCAAATACTTCATCTTGGACTGAAAGAGAAGGTTGAATTGTTTTGTTTAAGTATTCTACTTGAAGGTCTTTACAAAAAGGTAACGAGCCTGGGGGAGGGTGGAGAGGTAACCCCTTATATGAAGCAGTGGTATAATTATCAGTATCTTTATGCTGCTCAGAAACTGACACTGTGTGCACAGATTTTATTCTCCCACCATCTCTCACCGTGCTCAGGGAGTAAGGCAGTGCTAGAATTGTGCCCTATGTCTCCTTCCTCCTAAGTGACAAAAAAGGAGAAGTACAATTTCATTTCTTTTCAGCTGGGATAGGGGTGCCATTAGGGAGGATAGTGAGCCTTAGACAGGACACTACGGCCATCGCTGGAGAAAAGGATGTTGTAATCTGAGGACTGAACACATGCTATAGAGCAGTGAAAAGCAGAGGTGCTGCTCTGTATGTTGATACAAAGGAAAAATTAAAAATGGCAGCAAGGACACTGGCCATTAGAGAGGATTCCAGAAATGGTTTAAAATAGGAGGAAAACTGCTCTCACCTGGAGGCAGAGATGGACTGCTAGGCAGAGACCCATGGTTGCTGCCTACTGAGGTTCCTCTGGAAAACTTCCTGCATGCCAGCACAAGCAGGTCTCTGCATTGCTTGTGACAGTTGGCACCGCAATCTGTAAAGAAAGAAATTGTCAAGTCATCAAATGGAAAGCGACAACTATCTGGTAATCCCTCAGGGCTATTAGCAGGCAGATACCAAGGAAGGACTTTGAAGGAACAAAGAGTTTGACAGAAGGTGTGAAGGGAGTTACAGAAATGGATCATTTGGTGTGAAGGGCATTACAAAAAAAAAGGATCATTTCCATGACAGCCATTAATAGAAAAATGGCAGGAGAAGAGAAGAAGTAAGAAGATACTTTAATAATAAAATGGTCTCAAGGAAGAGATGTGGGATTACTGATATGATCCTGTGTATGCCATGCATAAAACTTCTGGTCTACTGCATGAGTCCCCCCCCAAGAGGGGGGTTATTTATTTGGCTGGCTTTTATTTGACTCAGCAGGGCCCATTATAGTAAACACTTTTGGTTAGAAGACACCAGAGCCTCCATATCCTGAGCCTCTGGAAGGACTGTTGGATGTCAGTTTAACCTACTACTGTAGGTTAAAACTAGTCTAAGTAGCTCAGTAAGCAACATGAGCACATGAATGAACTCTGTGGAAGCGTATCATCCACCCAAATGAGACCTGCTGAGTACTAGCACTCCAAGACTCTGCTAGGATCTGCATCACTGTGGATACATCATTGTTAGGTACATTTATCTGAAGTGTGGCTGGAGTATGGATCTCATCTGTAAGAAAGGGCTGAAGGGTGGAGGATGTGCCCCAAACACAATCTCTCTGTCTCTGTGTCCTTTTCCATTGTTTGAAAGTTCCCATCTCCCTTGTTTCTCTGTTGCTGCTCCATAGCCCAGCATTTTGTTCTAGGCAAGCATTGCCAGGGTGCTGCATTTATAACTCTGCTGTAAGAACCACTCTGGTCAGGGCAGCAGCTCTGGCATGATGGGTCAGAGTTCTGGTTTCTGCCAACACCTTGATCATATGACTAACGCAGCAGTACATGCCCAGCTCTGGTTTTCTCTGCCTCAAAGGTAACGCTCTCCCTCAGATACGCTAAAGATCTCTCTTGAAGTGGAGAACTCCTATCACTTGCAGACCACGCAGTCTAGCTTTTATCTCATTTCCACAGTGCTGGGATAAGCAGCAGGCCTGAAAGGAGGAACTCCCTCCCTTCCCCTGCTGTGTCAGAGATTCAGAGGATGACAGCTCTGTGCTCAAAGGCAGAATCCATCCGTAGTGGGTGTCACAATCCAGTGAAGCTGGAACACAGAGCAGCTGGTAGCTGCTGCAACAAAAGGCAGGCACCCTCACACTTGTTGACCGCTGCAAGATCTGAGCGAGCAGCTCTGCTCTCTCGCTTTCATGCTTCATTGCCTGTAACTTTGACTTTACAGAAACTCTTGTGCTCAGTCTCCACTGGGCCACTGCTACAGGCAGCCATGCAGGACAGAAGCTCAACTTTCAGATCTCAAATTGAGTTTACAGGTTGGTGTGACAAAACCTTACCTTCCTTCCCTCATCTTACCAGTAAAACTATAAACTGCAACCAGTCCTTTCAAAGCTTCTAAGATGACAGTAATCAGGAATATTTGAATTACATATGTTGGTTTAGCCATGGACATTTCCCCCATCCCTCTCTGAGGAAGAGAGGTTTGTGGCTGGAGAGAGACAGGAATATGGTGTATCCTAAACAAAAATACTGTGAATTCTTTGTCCTTCTCCTTGGAGTCAGTGTAAGGCGAGGGGAAAAGAGTACAAATGTGAATGTTCCTCTGTGAATAACTGAGGTGCAGCTACAGCTGTGAAAATCAACAGTGCCCTTCAGCCAGAGTTGGGCTGCTTGAGAAATAAATAGGTCCAGGATTTTAGAGCCAATAAGGACCACTACAATGTCCCTTTTCCTCTGACCTGCTTAATATGGTGGAAGCACTGCATAAGAAATTAAGTATTTTATGAAGGCAAAGGGGAGGGATGTAAGAACTCTAGGATTTTTTGTAAGTTGAATGTCTGAAGAAGATCTTGCAAGGAGATCTGCTGGTCAGTCTAGAAATTAAATATTTCTCACTTTCTAGCTCAGCCACTATTGCAAGTAGGCTTCACTACAGGCACATGGATGTACATGACAAACAGTGTTGCCAGCAGACTTTTTCCTGGTCCGAGTCTCAGGGGATATATTTCAGGATGTCTCAGTGTTAGGATAAGAACACTTGGTTTTCCAATTTACAAGGTCTTTACTGGTAGAAAGTGACAGATCACGGAGTCAGGGTCTGCTTTGGACCTTTACCTCACAGAATCTGTGTGTTCCTCCTGGGTGGTATTTTCTCTAATGCAGGGAGACTTCAGAGTGTACCAGTAGTCAGTGCTCACAGACAATACCAAATGTAGATGCAAGATGTGTTTGGACATATGCCATTTTAGTTAAAGGCATGGATGACTGACTTGTACTAAACCCCACCACCCACAGCTTAAAAAAAAAAAATCCTTGTAATATTTATTTACCTTTGCATTTGTAGCCTTGTTTGATTATACCCCAGAGCTGCAAAGAAAGACAAAAGAACGTCAAGGAATCAGAAAAGAAAGCTGGAAGGAAAACAAGGTCACAATGAGGAAGTACCAATGGCTACAAAAGCACAAACAGGATACAACTGCTCTTAACACCCTTCCTGTCAGGCAGACCTCCCCCTCTAATTGTGATAAGACTTGTGTGGCTTCTCCCTTACTTCTGCTACTTACTAGCAGTAATGGGACTACCAGAGAAGGAGAGACATAGACGACATTTGCCTCCAGGAATGGGTGAAAAATTGTCATCATATCAAGCTTACTTAAAACAGCAGAGCACGTTCTGCTTCTGGGCTACCTTAGTGTTATCTGCAGGAGAATTTCCTGTGTACATCCATTTTCCAGACACACCACTGATCCATAACATTCAAACGCAGCAGAAGAAAATGCCACTCGGGATAAAAGCTTAGTTCCCGTACTGGTTCCCAGCACACCTAGCCATAGCACTCTGATTTGTGCACCTGCCTTTTCCCACCCAAAAAAACCCCTAAAAAACCAAATAGTTGAGGAATGAAACAGGCAGAAAAGCCACTAAATTCCATCTTTGCCTTCTCTCAGAAGCTGTTCTTGTTGACATACACTTATAACTACCAAATGCTAAACTTCAGAGGGCTGGTGTGTGCGGTCCCACTTTTGGGAAGCTTTCACTGCCACGTGAGCAGGATTGCTTGGAAACAGGGGAACTCCCTAGCAAATTGTTTTCTATGTACGCAGAAGCACTGTATCTACAGCCATGGCCTTATAAAAACAAGCATTTCCACTCTGAGAAGCAGTGAGAGGAAGGGGCAATTTTTCTAACTCTAGCATAAAAGGAAAAAAAACTGGGGACTCTGGTGTTTATTTTTCCTGAACTCATTCACCAGGGAGGGTGAGCACATCTAGGCAGCTGAAACTGCATGTTTCACCAGATTTATAAGTATCCATGCAAAAGAGAGCAGGGGGTGAATATGGTCATTAAAGAAATGTTCAAAGAGAAGAGATGGTGAACATTCAGAATACAAAGGAAAGAGTAAAGTAAACAGAATGGAAAGATTCTGGGTGAAAAAAATCCCACACAATGCACAAAAGAAATAGCAAGGAAAAACGGGGGTCTGGAGAGAGCAAAAATAGATTAGACAATGTAGAAGAATGGTGAAAAAAAGTGGAAGCAGTGGAAGGTGGGTCTATAGAAGGCCTGCTGCTTATTCTTTTGCTAATGCTGTATGTGTGCACAGTGAATGCAGGTGCTGTGCTCAGGCAGCAACAGCGGAGCACCCCAGTCCCTCTTGAAAGAGCAGCAATGACCTATTTCCCACATCTCTTTTACAGGATCTCTGTAAGAGACATGGATTGTTACTTATTTCTTTTAAGCTCTAATTTGTTCCCAATGAAGACCTTTCTCCTCACTGCTCACCTTCTTATCTCTGTACCTTCCTCCCACTCAAATTTGGCACCACTGTTGTGGTTACGCACCACAGTGAAAGCTTAGCTGAAGTGTCATGTCGTGAATTCTGACCTAAAGCTTTGAATGTGTCTGACACAGCTTTGCTGCAAAGCTGGCTTGAGCCAGCTCCAAGGTAAGAGGATCTGTGCAAATTCAGATTATAAAGCTTAGCAGGATGGCCGGTCACCTACCCTGCCACGTGGTGCAACTGAAGCTGTGGGACGGAACTGTGACTGGCCATAGGCATATCAGCTTTGTGCTGCTTAATGGCATTAGGTCTTAGCTTGACCTTCAAAGTTTGTATCGTTTTAATAACTGTGTGCATTGTACTGTCATGTCAATTCATCCTGCTGCATGGTCAGTGCACATTATTTTGACTGTGAATCAGTGCATCAGTTTGAAATTAGGTTTCCACCCGTGGATGAGTGGCACTGAAATGCAGAACAAATATGCAGCAGATTCTGTAGTTGGTTCCTGTCCTATCAGTCCAACTCATCCACAGAACAATGCCAATGACTTCAGTGAGTTGACAGGAAAAATGACCTTATTTCCATTTCCTGTACAACCTTTTACTCATTTGTATTCCTGCACTGGATGTAATCAGGGAGACGTGAAAAATCTAACAATGGCCAATTAGAAAATTGATGCAGGAGAAAAATATCTGCTGGAGAGGACGTTTCAGGGCAGTCCTTGGGCCTTGCTTTGCTGTGGAAGCCTTCCAAACATGCACTGAGTGTCACGGACGCAATGACGTCTTCCCAAGGCAGCCTGGAACAACACGCTCTGGCCGGTGGCTGTCCCTGCCCCGTGGGTCTGCTGGAGCTGCCAGCTCGGGAGCCCACCAGCGCACTCCTACATCAGCATTGACCATGTCACCGCCAAAGCTTTTGCAGCTCTAGCGGAAATAGGCGGAATTCCTGCTCCCCCACGCCGTTAATCAGCGGCAGTGGTTGCGATAGGGACTTCAAGCATCTGAACAAATCTGACACGTGGCAAAAGAAGTGAGAGGAAGATGGGAGCGTGGACTACAGCAGGAACACTGGAGCGCGCCTGAACGGAGGCACATTTCTGTGCTTAGCAGCGCTGTTATTGTTACTTTCAACCATTTTAGCAGAAAAGATCATGGAATAGAGTTACCCCCGAGTGCAGAGGCAGATCTGTTCTGGAGAGCAGGGACAGGGTCTGAGTTTACAGCCTGTTATGTGAGCCACACGCAAGCAGAGGACGTGGGCCTCTGCCCTTACTGCTTCAGATGTCTAAATGTGGACATTCGATTTCAGCCAAGTGTGTCCATTAAAGCAACTTTTATATCATAGTAATTCTTTATTCTTTACTGTATTTGGGTTGAAGTGGAAAACTTAGAGGTTCACAAGCAACTCAAAAGTCCACAAAACCAATCCTTTCCCAGATATGTAGAGAGCACTCTAATAAGTGACGTCTGGTAAGTTACAGCTGAGAGAAAAAGCAAATTAAAAAACCTCCATCTAATAAATTCTAAAAATTCTTATTGTACAGAACTGCTGGAAGCACTTTTGATTTGTTTATCAGATTAGAAGACCTATTAATTTAATAGAGAAAAAATTAGGGCTGTTACAGCCATTCAGAGAATTATGAACATATCTATGTTGCCATGTGCAATTTCCTGAGAAAGAACGGCTTTTGCCTCATCTACATCCTCTGTTCCAGACATCTATTTTTCTTTGAGCTTGTTTACATGGGAAATCAAGCCAAATTAAAGAACTTACAATAAACCAAGTAAAACCATTCATATAGTCTCTAATATCCTTTAACAAATGTAATTTCCCCCCCCCCAACATAAATTCTTACAAATGCCTGTTTTCAGAAACCACTAAATCAAAAGTGGATAGCACAGCTACAACATGAGTAATGTTTTGTACTTCTGAATGCTATGAGATATTATTTGGCCAAGAGACTTTAGCAATGTATGGAGCCAGTTTCACCCCATATCCATTAAAGGGTAAAAGTTGTTTTTAAGATATGCTGGTATTAAAATCATACTTACAAATCCTGCACAGTGCTCACAGAAAGTTGGTTTAAGATAGGTCATTTCCTGAAAGTTATGGATAAATCCTGGTCCCATTTTACACTGAAACTGTGATTTAGCTCTCAGAAAGTAAGCCATCATTTCTTCTTTGCTTATAAGACCATCTCTGTAAGGGAAAAAAAAAGTAGAGTAGATCTGTCACTGCTCATGGCAATGAAAAATTTGGGGTTTTCTCATTGCAGAAAGCATGCAGCACACAAAACACATCCTTTGAAAGAGCTGCAAGAGTCCTGGAAGGAAAAAACCCTTACAGCAGTTGTGATTCTAATCTTCCTTTAAACAGTAACACTGAACTTGCAGCACGAACCTTGTTATCTCACCTGTTAGTGGTATCAGAACACACTCCAGGCCATTAAATGAAGGAGCTTGACTTACTGCTCACACAGAACAAGTGGTTATTCCTCTGGCTGGCCACCAGCCTTCACAGCCAAAGAGATTCTGGACAATAAGAATCATCAAGCCCAACTGGCTAGGAAATAGATGTTATATATACTTTCTGGAACACATATTACCCCCTCTGTGCTACATGCACTCATTTCCCCAGTGCTGTACACAATTTATTTGTTTCATCAGTCTGATGCTTGGTCTGGATAGAGCACCTCCCCTGTAATTTGACAGTACTTTAGGGTTTTGACTCAGTCCCAGCAGGAATTCCTCATTAAGCTATTACATAAATGATTTTCAAAGTGTCAAGTAAAGCAGGACTCCAACCTGGGTAGACTTAAAGAACTGACTACAGAATAAGAATTTAAATGATAACAGATTCAGCTGCCGGTAATCTTGTCAGACACAAGAAACATCGTTTCTTCAATATTTGTATTTTCTGAATTTTTAAATATAGGAAAAGAAAAAAACCACCACAAAGAAATCTCCAAGCTTACTGGTCTTTGTCCAGCACGCAGAAAGAGTCCAAAAAGGGGAAGTTGGCAGCTATACTTTCAAAGTCTTCCTGAGAAATATAACCATCATGGTCGTGATCATAGTTCCTGAAGACAGACTGGGGAAAAAAAAAGACGTTATTGTACTATTATCTAGCCTATCCTGAATCTATACCAGCCTCTTCAACATTATAATTACATGTAACTTAATTTTCTATTCAGCTATTCAGATGCTCTGTTGCATCTGGTTTATTCCTTTTTATTTTTACTTGGTATTTCAATATGCATATTATTGGGCTCTATGGGAAAAATGGCTAATTTTTAAAGAAAACATCAGCATTTATCTAGTGATGATCCTCCACACCTCTTCACACATAATTATTCTTGCTTTACTTTTCTTCTTTGTTGGAAATGTCACTAAAGTTCTGCCCCAAGTGATGACATATTCTCTTTGCTTCATTAAGTATACTATTTAATCACGAAAAAAGGGAAGAAATAAAACAAAACCAACAGGAGCTTTCCCATGAGTGTTTCAGATGGTTTTGGCTTCATTTCTCTTTTAGTTGGTCACCTCTACCCTGCCACAGTACTGTTTCAATCTAATTTGTTTACTAATATTTTGACACCCCGATCATGAGCTCTTTGTGTCTAACAACCATTCCCTTCCATCAACCCACCCCAATCCACCACTAAGCAAAACCAGACGTGGGATCACATTTAAAAGGTCACCTACAGTGATGGGTGCCCTCCTCAGCTGCTAAGGAGTTACTATATTCTGTCCAGCTGTTTGCAGAGATGTGCAAGGTGTGTTAAAGCTAAGTGTGATGATGATGGGAAAACACGAGTGTCAAAGTCAACATAACTATCTGAGAGGCACATAACGAACTGCAGACTCCTTCACTAGATTAAAATTTTGTTGATAAAGACATTAAATTAATATACCGAGACCCCTGAAAGATATCTGTATTGTCCTTGTTTTAACAAGAACCTGATGAAACCCGTTTCTATCAAATGACTGCAACCGATGATGGGCAGACCTCAAAACACATCATAAAGAAGGAACCAAAACACAAACCCAAGTAGTATTCAACACCTTTTATAATAAAAACAATGCCTAAAAGCACAACTCAAAGCAGCTAGTAAATAACAAATATTGGCAAAGTGAAAACAGCTGTGCAGAGTGGTGTGCGCCTTTTAGTAAGCTGCATTCATACAAGCCCTAAACCGTGTTTTAATCCTCCAGCACATGTCCTGAACCAGGCCAAAATTGTGGAATGGGGGACTGCAACTCCCTCAACCACAGAAACAAACATAAACTCCCACCCAGCACATTCTGGAAAGATTAAGGAATTGTGACAGACTTCCTATATAAACAAGCTATCAAAGAGAGGTTTGGATGTGGAGTTAATTTTATCAACACATACAGCACTGAAAAAAGCAATTCAGGAACATTGTGTGCATTTCTGGCATCCCACATTCGAAGAAAAGGGAAATTTTTTTTAAAAAGGGAATGTACAAAAAGTAAACTACAAGATATATTTGAAGTCTGAGTGAGAGAACTGAAGACTTTGTTTAGGTTATCTTAACAACATAACCCCAATTAACGATCTGTAGCACAGACAAGGTCAGAATTTAATAGTTCCTCCCAGACTTACTTACTAATTTGTAGAAAGCAGAAGGAAATGTTCAGTCTCTCCAAAGGAATCTGGAGGTGTTTAGTTTACATTACCTAGCACAACACTTCACCTTCCAAACGGAAGCTAGAAGATCCCAGCTATAATTCTGCATGACCTCATGTTCACATTTTAAAAGTGACGCCAAGACAATGCTGTCTTTACCATGCGTAACATGCTCTGGACAGTAAAATAACAGCAAGTTGAAAACCAGAGGCTGTTTCCAGAAAAGGTCATTGGACCTATTAATGTGTGAGACCTTGTTTCTGAGTAGCTTTCTTTTCAGCTCTCTGTTACCAGACATGAATTGTGTGGCTAGAGCTGCAAAAACTCCACTTTGCCCACTGAATTTATATTTGTTAGACAAACCTATTAAACAGGAGCCAGGTTTTGGATGCTCCTGAAAGTCTCCTCCTTTGTACCCAGAAACCTATTTACTAATCCCGTTGCTGATTGCAGGAATAAAATAAGTATTTCTGAAGGTATCAGTAACAGCTCAAATTTGTTATCGTATGTCTGCAATTCACCCCAGCCATAACAATCTCATTATAAGCTTGAAATTAATTATAATGATGAAAATATCAAAGCTATCATTCTCTTAGACCAGTGTAATATTCCAAATACTTACATCCACCAGTTTCCGTATGTGCTTGTTAATGACTGTGGGGTCAGGTTTAGGTACCACTCCAGATGCCCACTCCAGTGGCACTACTGGCTTGTTGGGGGTGGTCGGGGAGGTAGGCTGCTGAGAGATGGATCAGAACACAAGGATTTTCAAATCTGAATTAAGAAGTTGAATTTCCCATTAAAAGCAGCTCAAAATGTCGAGCTACAACCAAAACTACTGGAGTACCCGTGCTGTAAAAACGTGCCCAGTAAAACATCGGGCAGGGTTTTAAAGGGCTGCTTGTCTTCACTAACAGAATCAGTCGGGCTCTCTGTGGCACCTTGCAGCTGCGCTGCCACCACCCAGGGAGCTCAGAAGCAAACCCAAGCAGTCTTTCCTCACTGACATCTCCAGAAGGTTCAACAGCAATGAGACTTGATGGAAGAGGGAAGGAAGGAGGGTCTGTGAACACAGCGGGCATCAGAAACAGGTAAGCCCAGAAACCTGCTTTGCTCCTCAGTGAAACCTCTAAGGAACTCTCCACCACAACACAGCCTGCCCCAGGTCCCTGCTGGAGGGACTGTGCCCAGGAGCCATGTGATGGACTGCCACAACCGAATAAGTTCATGCTCCTGCTCTGTGCAGCACCAGCAAGACAGCAGGATGCAGAAGCAGCGGCAGAATTGTGCTCAGCAATCCCACTGCTTTCCAGCTGAGATGTGCCAGGATGCACAGCTTGATTCCTGTAGGCAGCTTGAGTAGAAAGGGGCTAATCTTTGACTTCCTCTGCAGATAACACCGGCCAAACTACTTTATTCTAAAAACATCTTGGTCTTGACAAAACAGTAGCTGACAGCTCACTGGATGCACAGAGCTCACAGCCTGACTCCCTCCACACCACTACACAGTGCTTTGGTAGTAGCTCTGGAATGCAGCTCAGATTCTTCAGGTAGAAAATATGGGAGAAACCTGAACACATTTTCAGGTAAGGATTCAAAAATAACCAGTTAGCATGAAAAATGCTGCAAGACATGCTGGCCTTTCCCTGAATCTGGACATCTAGCAGGTGAAGCAG
Organism: Lycocorax pyrrhopterus obiensis; assembly: GCA_014706295.1. NCBI lineage: Eukaryota > Metazoa > Chordata > Aves > Passeriformes > Paradisaeidae > Lycocorax > Lycocorax pyrrhopterus. Next base: position 36,891,742 of record JACSVZ010000004.1, on the reverse strand, counting down.
AGTCAAGCAGAAAAAATCCAGTGAGTTTTGGATCAGAAGGGAGAGGGTCCACAGTCTCAAAAGGCCCCTGTGTTAGCTGATGAGCAAAGAATCTGGGTCTCATCTGTCTCACTCTGAATTGGTGTGACTTGAAAGGGAGACAATTAAGACATGTAAAAATGTTACACGTATCATTGTATATAACAATGATGGTGAAGACTTTGACACCAGGATGAGAAATGGTCACAGGTTCATATTTTACTGTGTTTGGTTGGAAAAGAAAAAAATTATTTGTTAGTGGGTTGCTTAATTAAATTGGCTTTTCCTTTTTCAACTGCTAGAACAGCTTTTATCAGTGCCTCTCTAGATTTTGACCCATACATATGTGCACAAGTAAGTTTGGGAGGAAAATATCAACAAAATTAAGTTTCAGTTAGAAATACAGTGAACCTGGACATCCAGCTCTATCTCCCAAAAGCACTGACTCAAAGCATCTGTATTAAAAGTGTCAGTGTGGTGCTAGACTACCAAGACCTCACAGAGAGCTTTTAACACCTGCTGGTCTGAGTCCACAGTGACAGAAAGAGAATGAATCCACTGGAGCCTTCCTCTTTCTTCTGGGCTATTTCATTTGAAGCCTCATTCAATTTTTATGTTTTTTTTGACAAGTTGCAATGAAAACTCATGTTACTGACCACTAGCCAGAGGGAAACATTTGTTCCTTCTATTTCACTCATAGACTCAAATGAACAACCATGATTTTATTTATGTATTTGAAATGCATCCTATGAGGAAAGGTTGTTCAGAGACTACCAAGCTGAATTTATTAAACGTTCCAAAACACTGTATCTGGTCATGCAGTTTGTGGTTCAGATGGTATCTCCCAGTTATTTCACCAGCACAGAGACCATGGTATTGTAGACTGAGAAAGCATTTTCAGATGTTTGCAAACATCTTTGTATTTTGGCATTGAAATGAATTCTACTGAAAAGCAAAAAAAATTACCTAAGTGCATCATCAGTGGCATAATTGCACCTGGCAGCTCTAGACAATAGCTGTATTAGCAAAAACTCCCAACAAGAAGATCACTAATGGGTGGGGAAAAGCAGGACACTGTGACAAGGAGGTGCTATGCTACAGCTGGTGGTCATTCCTCAGTGTTTTTTTAGGCTGCTGTACTGACTGAAAAGTCTCCTCCCAGTTTTAGCAGAAGGAAAGCCTTGCTCAAGTCCCTGTTGACAGCAGACTCATATGCTAACAGATCAGCTCCACTTTTGCCTAGAAAATGATTGCAGCAGCATGAGGCACTTCCTCTGTAGTGCACCTGCGTGGGAGTGGTACCCACATAACAACAAACCGAGGAGCAGTTGGAATGATATAACTATGCTGTCACGTTTCCTTTGACAAATTTTTCCACATACAAAAGCTCTACAGATTCTTTCCCCTCTAATACAGCCTGTGTGCTTTGGCACTCCATCAAAGAGAAGTAAGCTTCAAATAGTCCGGCTTCTGTCGATTCAGCTGCAGCTTTTTACCCATCAGGGTGCAGCAATAGCTCAATGTCACTGGTTATCCATTGATCCTCATGCAAAAGTCTCCCACAATTGCTGGGTGCTGTTAAGGTTCACACCACTGTTTATATTGCTTTCGTCCTGCTGAAAGCTCGGGCTGGGGATCAAAGCAGCAATGTGATAATTTTCTTCATTTACAGTAGCGGTCCATTAGTCCTTCCACAGCATAGGGCTGTAGCATTTCAGCTTTGGTGGCAGTAATGAGAGCATGAGTGCAACTCAGAATGACTGAAATAAACAGGAACTGTTGTGGTCAAAGCACATCCAACAAGCACTGGAGACTCAGTAATGAAATTTCAAATGTTCAAGCTGAGCTAGTGTTGACTGTGGAAATATTCATTAGTTTCCTTATCAATGCTTATAATACATCATTGGGAACACACACAGGGTCCTCAAACTGGTCTCCAAGTGATTAACTATTTTAAACCCCAGAGAAGCCTCATACTTGGAAATTAAATGGTTCTGCTTCATTGCTTGCTTTTAAGAATGTTTCAAAATCTTAAAAAGCACTGGAATGCATCATCTCAGACTCCTGGACTCTGCTCTCACACCCCGCAAAGCATTTCCAGCCACCCTCATCCTCTGCTGCTGTCAGACTTGAGAGGGCTCAGCCTGAGAGCATCACAGACTGGATATGAAAGGTCATAAGAATGTTAATAGACTTAAGAAACACTCAGAGGAAAGTGGAGTCCCCAACATTTGGCAGCAGAGGAAAGAGTAATACTTTAAGTGAAATTCAACTATTAATTATGAGATTTATCTGTATCCTCTGACTTTCAAAAAATAAAGAAAAATGCAGGAATGCAGCATTATCTTTAGTTGCACATAACCAAATAAAGAGTAATATCTATTGCCATCTGTTTAAACATTGCTCGAGAGCCCAAGATAGAGCAAATTATACCTAAGCAAACAGTTTTAAAATACTACAGTAATTATTTGCCTTGCCTTAAACAAATCTTTTAATTCAGCGTTCCTTTATATAACTGCACCAGCATCCAGAAAATCAGCTAAAGGTCATGCAATAAATAATTGATATAAACTTACAAAGGATATATATCTAAAGCAGAACTTTGTTTTCCAGGACTTGCAGAGGTTTTGTTGAAAAATAATTAGCAGTGAAGTCTGGTGTGTTCCACTATTTATTTCTCCCAATATTCACTAAAACCTATAAATAGTGACTGTGTTTTCTACACAAGTATAACACTAAAAAGCTTTATGTACGTATGAATAAGGAAACACATTAACTGTCATTTAAAAATTTAATCAACTGCAGGAAGACAAAATAAGCACTGTGACAAAATGCAGTAAAAGATGACGTACAGATTTGGAGTTCCTTGGCTCCAGCACCAGCGAGAGCTTGTAGATATCATCCTCTGTGTGGTAGAGGTCCAGGGACAGCTACGTATAAGAAAGAATGGAAAACAGTAATATTTGTTAGACTGGATTGGATATGACAGGCTTGTAAGCAGTGATAATACCTCCCCACTGAAGGTAAACACAACGTTTTGCTGCTGAGTTCAGGATTCATGCCAAAGCCACGTGCAGCTGCTGGAAAAGCAGACTTCCACAGAGCGAACACAACCCAGGCTGGTGAGCACACGCTGCTGCTCACATCAGGCACTGCACTTGAGGGCTGGCACAACTCTCATCCCGACCCCACGGGTGAGAGGGGCTGCATGCTGACCTCATGCAAAGAGGGATATTGGCTCCAAAGACCACCCTTACACAATCACAATTTCTTCTAGCAGCTCAATGCTCATGAGAGACCTCAGCGAAACAATCTGGTAAATACAAATCTTCGGAAAGAAGTCGTAGAGGGGCTAGGCTGGAAGGACTTCAGATTTTATTCTGTTCAAATTTTGTTCCTCAAGAATGACCACGGTAGCGCAGCTCTTGTACAGAGATCAGCCTGTGCAGCAAACGCCTCTCTGGAAAGCCCTGGGCAGACAGAGGCCTGGGAGAGGCAGGCTGGGTTTGCCACCACTGTTGATGCAGCAAAGTGCTCCATCGAGAGCAATCCCAGTTTAGCCCAGCTTGGCTTGCTCTCGATCACCTCTCAGCAAGTAAGGCAAATTGCCTTTCAGCTTTGTTTCTAGATAAGTGAAAGATTTTTCTTTCATGTTCTCATTCTTTTCCCTAGAGGATTTATTGAGAAAAAAAGAAGGTACATAAATATGTGTAAAGCAGGATGAATCTGTTTTTACTTTGGCAGCTGGGATCTTGCACTGATCCATGTCTGCAGTAAATTCCTCCTCTTTTGGAGTGATGAAGGAGAAAAGTAATCAACACTGTAGCTAATGTTTTGCAATGAGAGGAAACAAACATGGCATGTTTCCTGTGGTCATGTTCCTACATTAATTGGCTTTGGAGAATTGACATGATTTGAAGTTATCATCCACCTTGTAAATCCCCAGTTAAGCTAAGATTGAGTTAAAAGGATGTTCCCAAGCAGACAGATAGAATTACTACTGACTAAATGACTGTGACAGAAGGTTATTTTTAGAGAAACTGAAATGCCAAGTAAGTAACAAGCAAGATCAGTGACACCTACTGCAGAACCAACTCTAGGAGCCACCCTCTCTTAGGCAGAATTTTGTGCGATGAGTAAGACAGAAGTTGTGCTCTTTCCCAAAATAGGTTCCCAAAGCAAACACATGGCTTTAGAGAAGTCTGGAGATGACATTATTCATTTTGTCTAGCTGAAACACAGCTGATTTTTGCACTTTGTAATTTGGTTAAGGGCACAGGGAAAGGATGTGCATCCTGCAGGTTCCTTTACCAGCCAGCATGCTGCTGTCAGAGGGTTAGGTAAGGGCCTGTCCTAAAGACAACATGGAACCAGTAAGTGCTGTAATAAATATTACTCATGTGGTGAGATATTCAGTGACTGTGTTCTGAGGTTCCTTGGTGGCATAAAACAAACAGCACTCAGTTGGAACACATGATATTATCAGGTCAGACAGGGAGTGAGAGCAGAACTGGTAGTTCAAAAGGTGTTGTCTGGTTCCTATGAAAGAGCACAGTTTTCTCAGCAGGCCAGATGAACAGGGTGTGGATTTGGGAGTGGAAATGTATTAGTATTTATTGAGCGAGATTGTATCTCTCCCTCCCTGAATTACATGACCTCGTCTTAAGCAGTGGTTATAACTTCATTAGGCACAGTGTGTAAGCGCACAAGGAACAAGGTGTTGTCTAGTTCAGAAGTCTCATACATCAGCACAAAAATCACAAGCGTGATGACCATGCAGTTATATAAGCATTCATTTTATATTTTATTTACAGTTTTGCTCTGACAAATAAAGTGAAATAAGAGTTTTCCTAGAATAACCTTTACAGTGAGTGGCAGTTTCTATTCTAATTTGACTATCATTGCTGTCCTATTTTTTTTCTGAGCAATTTGGAGGGGGATTGAGAAGGCTAGGGGAGTGATCAGAAACGCATGACTTACTTTTTTTTCTCTAAGTGGAACTTACTGAACACAAGTTAGGGAGGGTGACTTTCAATTTGATTGTTTAGGTAGTTCTCATTCTCTTCTCTAGACTGTACAAATGACTGGGACTTTCCAGTCATTTGCATATAGTCTCAGAACAGGTTAGATAAATAGATGTTGAGACACAAAAATAGTGAGGGTAAAATGGTGGCACCAAATAAGTTCTAACACAGTTCATATAAATACACTGTGGTCTAGCTGAGAAACTGAGATCCACTTCCAATCCACAGAAAGTGATGAAATATTTGCCTACAGGTTTTTATTCACATTGTGGAAAAAAAAAACCAAACCAGTGTGGAAATACTGCACAGCAGGTAAGGAAACCCCTTAAGCATCCTTACCAAATGTAAGTCTTCTAATGGCAAAACTGTCTTTAGAGCTGTTTTTCCTGTCTGCTGCACTGCCAAGCTTGTGTTTAAGTCCTCTTTCACTACTTCTTAGCTCCATGTTTTGGATTCCAGGGAGCGGTACAGAACTGGATACAAAGTCAGTGAGGGTGGGGCAAGTGTGGCCAGTAAATCAGGAAAAGAGGAATAATCACAAACTAAGAGCAATCATGCACTAAGAAGTGAGTCCATCTTCATGAAACATACTCTGGCTCACTGGCAGCTGAATTGTAACACATTTACTTGGCTTGCCCATGTAACTCAGACTCATTTACACAACACAAGGCAGGACTTGCATCCCGCTCAGCTTTCGGAGTCTCCTATGCCAGTAAACCTGGCATGTGTCCTTGCTGTCCATACAGCAGACCTTTCCCTTATTTGTGGCATGCTAACTTCCATGCAAAATGCTGGCTTCTTTCAGCTGCTTGTTCAAAGCTAAAATTCTGTGAGCTAGAAGCTGATTTTTTATGCTTGCAACAAGATGAGGAGGGGTGGAGGGGTGTGGGGATGGGGGGAAAGCAGACTTCTAAATTTACATGCAGACATTTAAGGCAAGAGAAGAACTTGCCAAACTGTTGTCCATTCAGCAGCTACCACTGAAATCAAGGGTCCTCTTGCTCCCCATGAACTCTTTTGGTCTATACTCACAATAGCATCTTAAAAATGCCTGTAAGCCCCTTGAGCAGGTGGCCTGAAGTTTACTACCCACCTCTCACCCAAGCTTTTAACCCAAGCTCTCACTTTATAGCTCCTATCAAAGTCTCCTCAGACATCACCATTTCTAAGCCACTTGAAAGGTATCAGCTCCCTTAGAGCAAATAGGACTCTACCACTGAGGAAGAGAAAAACCAGGCCATATTCACACATGCCCATTAAATGCTCATTTTATCTTTTTGTGCAAGTTGTTGGACCAACAAACCAGTACCCAGTGATTTACTTGTCAAACAAGCGCAGGCCAGGCTGTTAGCACTTGCTAAGTGTGGTGTAAAAGGCAACACTGAAAGGGAGGGAGGCCAGGCAAGAGATTTGCACATTGCTTATCAGGACAAGACACCTACTAAAAGCTTGCCCAGATAGAAGGTGCTCAATGGGAAAATAGCAGAAGTGAAGAAACAGTTGGGTTAGCCAATTAACACAAAATTGAAAAGCATTCTACACATTTACTAGATTTGAAAGGGAGTTTCTCTAAATAAGGTAAAGACGGGGAAAATTTTTACAATTGACATTAGAGAGATAAGACCTAGCAATAAAAGGAATGGTTAATTTTTCATGCTCTGAAAGCTGAAGATGACATAGGCAGCAAGGGAGCCTAAATCTGCTAAAAGACCATTTGCACATAGCAAGGTCAACTATTTTTAGTCGTCAGTTCTTGTCAGTTTTGGGTTACAATCCTTGTCTTCTCCTCTTTCTCCGAACCCAGCCAATAATTTAAAACTTATTAGCAAAAAGGTAGACAGAAACATTTAATCTACAATACAAGTACATTATTACTGTTTAAGAGACTAGTGTAAAACAAACAAGTATTGTATTCATATACACAGATGAGGACAAAATCTACATATGGGAAGAAAAATGAGAATGTTCATATTGTGGTATGTACCAAAATTCTGGTCCAGGAATATTTTGTAGAAATTTGTTCGTTTTTCCCTTTCCAGAAGTCACCATTTTAAATCAATACTGCCATACTGTCAAATGTACTTGATCCACAGCTACACTTCCAGTGACTGACGTGAAGACAACTAGCCTGGAAAGGTTTTAGGATACCTACACCTATCTACCTAGATACCCAGCCTAGATGGGCTGTCTCCATCATCACATAAAGGTACTACCATAGAATCATGCTAACAGGTAAAAAGAAGCAGAAGTTATTTGTAACCCCTTATCAGGTCTGGAATCAACATTGCAGAATACAACTTCATTTTTTACAATCAGATTGGCTCAACTGTGTCAGCAGAGTTTTATTAGGAATGAATGCATCAGAGTATCATAGGTGAGAAAGTACCCATCATGTACTCAATTACTTCTCCTTGTAAATGAAACACACTGAAATAAATACAAAAATACAAATACAATCCCTGTCATTTTGCTGAAAACAAAGAAAACAAGGAAAACATTTTTTAAAAAAGGAAAAACAGATACACCATGTGATATCAGGCTGATACAATGATGAATACATGAAGACCTGAAAGGTCTTCAAAAAAATAGTGTTCTGCTCCTTTTGGAAAACAGGCTGTCACCAAGAAGAGAGAACAGCTAATGAAAGTGGTAGCAGCAGTTCAGCTTCCATTTCTCACTTCACATTGTCTAATTTCTACCCTTTTGGACTCACTTTTTTTATTGCTCAGTTCCCTAAAGCCTGAGGTTCCACTTCCCCCTATTCAAAGCCAAGCTTGTAAGAAATGACCAGGAAGGGAAAGAGTGTCACGAGAAAGCACCTCTCAGTCCCTACAAAAACAAAACAAGATAATAAATATCTACCTTTATAGTTCAAAATATAAGTTAAAGGATTGTTGCAGTGGTCAACATCTGGTGTCTTCTCTTTCCTGTCCCACTAACCAGGATTAAGACTTGTTCCCAGGTTGTTCCACACACGGCACAACTGAAGAAGGTGTTCCTAGCCCCCCAAACTTCCCCAGCCCTCATTACAATGAAGCCATAGGTATATCCACACCAGCTTGGTAGCTCCAAGCTTAGGCTCAAATTTGTCAGCTTCCTTAGTGTAAAGCTCTGTACCTGATCAGTCCTAGTATAAATCCATCACATTTTTATTTACTGGATAGGAAGGGTATTGTGTAACATGGAAAGAACAGGGGAGCAAGAATGTAATGATGCTCAAGCTGGAATTTCTCGCGTGTCCATGCCAGCATGTCACCCAATTGTTCCACAGGAGACATAAGCCTCCATTCTAAGTCGTCAGAACTGAATTTTTACTTCTCCTAGCATAAATACAGCCCTCCATCTGTCATTCTTAAAATAGGTGATTTATAACAGCCCAGTTGCTGCTTCCAGCCATCACATACCACTGTAGTAAAACTCTTTGACTTTCTTAACACCTCACATGAACTTGTTTCTGTTTTGAACTTTTTCCCTTTTCTTTTTCAAAACTGAGATAATATACACTTAACTTTATAGATATGAGTGTTCCTACTGACACTCAACATTTGAATCACAGCAGTGAATTGAAACATGCTCAATACTTACGGTTAGCAGGTTAATTAAATCCAAATTAGGCTCTAAATGATGAGAAGCAGTTTGCAGGGAAACCAGTTCACTCAAGGTGATGGAAAGCTGCTGCATTTTCACTATGTTAACTTTGTTCTCATCTATCCAATCAGGAAAAATGACATGGACAGCGATCAAGTCTTTCAAATGGACTCCTAAAATAGGAATTTTGAAGCCAACACAGTCAGCAAAAGCCTTGCGGTAGTTGCAGTAGTTTCCATTGGAAGAGACCAGCTCTGTCATTTCGTTCCAGTCCTACAAATAGCCAGAGAAGCAAGTCTCTGTGAAAGCATTCATAGCATTTCCTTAATCTGAGCACAACTCTTGTCAGGGTGTCGACAGTGTTAATTTCCTCTCTGGCACAGGCAATCAACCAGAGGATCTCTGTGAGCTCATCCTGCTCCACTGAGAGGAATGCCTTTCAGGATGCCCTGCCATGATCCAAGTATTGTGCTGGTGAGACACCTGCACTGCAGAACCCATCAGACCTCAAAGAGGTGATGTTCAGGGCAATATGTCTATGTTCTGGAGTCCACCATACCTTTGTGACTTCCGAAGACAGATGAGAATGAGTCTCTTTCAGGCGAGAAATAGAGCTGTGGCTTAGACCTCCCACGACTGCCATCAGTGTGTTGAAGTTCTGGAGATGAAGGAGCTTCTGCAGGAGAGATTAATCATGAATAATTAAAAATTAATGAAATACAAGTATCAGCTCTTCAATGTCACACACACAACAAGTTAAAGGAGACAACCCATCATGGCTAAAGCAGAATTCACTAAACCAGGGCACATAACAGAATGGTTCAGCATTTCATTTTTTAATTAGCTTAGCTCCAGAAACACACAATAATGACAGTTGCCAACTGGAATACAACAAAGAAAAATCATTGTATAGTTATGTCTGCTAGTTAAAAAATGCAGGCACACCACACCTGAACAAATAACCTCCAGTGATTTTGAACAGGCTATTCACTGAGGAAATAACACAAAGAGCATGAGCTGATTTGTTTACTGCAATCTCCATTTATATTCCTTCTTAGTACGGGAAGAAAAAGAGTCATCTGCGAGACTTACCTGTGCAACATTGATAAACTTTGTGATTACTTCTGCTCTTTGCTGGGGTGTCGGTTTGCTGAGAACCATGAGTTGGACCCATTTAGAGATGCCATTGAATAAAGCAATCGATCTCTCCAAAGTAGGATTGTTCTCCAAGCAGCCATGGATCACATAGCTTTGGTAGTCTGTGAACTAACAGAGAAAAGGCAGTTTCATTAAAACAGTGGACAACTGAAGAATCAAATTGAAACTTCAGTGCTTTTTTTTTCTTTTTAAAGCTTCTCTTGTCTAGAAAGTGACCATGTCTCAGGGTCAGCAGACCCTGCTGCACAACAGCTCTTCCTTAAAAGTTTTTTGCTGTTGTTTTGGTTTGGCTTCTCCTTAAATACCAACTTACAACTCGTTTGTGTGTCAGGAAATATAGAAGCCTGCATGATGAGTGTGATTGCTACTTCCATCTTTCCTGTAATTTACTCAACACATTTTATTCTGTGTAGTTTTATTTGACACTCTCAAGCCATGGTACTCTATAGGATCCCAAAAAATAAATTTCCCTAAATGTTTGAAAAACATTCTCCAGCTGTCTCTTAAAGGGAGATTTTCAGTAACTAACGACATAACTTTAGCTTGTGTAGGGAGTTGCTAGCAATGCCAGACAAGATGCGTTTCTGGATCTTAGCTGATCAAAACCAGCCTGCTAGAAAAACATAGGAGGGCATATACCCTAACACAACAGATGCTTGTCTCCTAGCTGCAGATAAACAGTATTTCAGTGTTCAGACAATTAAAAATTTTTTTTGTTATAGTTAACACTGCCCTTCCTTCTTCCCCATTTTTCTTTAGACAGGTAAAACCAAAGACAGAATTCAGACTAATCATATTCTACAATTACGTACCTTTGCGAGAACAAGTAGTACAAGATTAATTAACTCTCATTGGTTGCAGAGGACTGCAACCAATCTATTTGTGATAGAAAAATTCAAGCTGAAGAATTAACAGAGAAGCTAGAAACAGCAAGGAAAAAAAAAAAGAAAATTCATTGCAGGTTTGAGTTTTCTTCCTGGAATCCCCAAAGGAATTCAAATGCATCTAAAGTCTAATTAGAAAACCATGCCTTTTTTCTTTTCCTTCTCTTGTTCTTTGAGGTTAGCATTGCACAGATCACAGTAGGGTGTTTTCCCATGATTTAAAGTCTAAAGTAATTAACCTTTGAACATTATTAAGTGACATCAAAGGTGATTCTATTTAGATTGGTCTCAGCTCCTCATTGATCTCTTTTTCCTTCCTCTCTTGAAACAAATAAAAAAACTTATATATATTTCTTAGTTTGGGAGTTTGATTTCTCTCATGCTCCTAAACACTTGAAAAAAGGTCTCATTTTTCATCTTAATAACTTACTGCTCCATTTGCCACCTGATACAGCAATATCATGTGACCCTTTCATATGGAAGCATATTGCCAGCAGAAATCAGCATTTCTTTTGGCATTTGTCTTACTCATTTGCTTTGTTTTAGCTTCAACTTTAGTTTTCATCCACTTTTACCTCTTCTCCTTGCATAATCCTCTGCGAAAAGAAGCAACTGAATTTCCCTCAGTGCCAAAAATCATCAGACATTAAAAAGGTCAAGGAAGTGCGTGACTATGTATATCATATGAGAGAGTATAAAGATTTACTACACTGAAATGTTGAGAAAAAAAGTCATAAATGTGAAACTATGTGAACACTCTTTAAAGACAGGCTGCTAATGCAAGTGACAAAGTTGTGGGCTTCTTACAGAAATTCTCCTAAAAGATTTATGCTCCAAAAAAGTGAGATGTTCAGCTAGCTCAATGGGCTCCAGATGGTCAAACAGCAGGCAGGCTTTTCCTTTCTTGGAAATCTTCTTCCTCTGTGTAACTCTTCTCATCCAGTCATAGGAAGGACTGCAACAGAATAGGTATAAGTCTCAATTCTGTTTGGGTCTATGTCCGTGTAGCCCACAGTTGGAACATGTCATGTAAAATTGACCATAGAAGGACCAAGAGCCTTCTGGTCTGTGACATCCAGCACATAACAAACACTTAGAATAAGACATGTTCTAGAGCAGAACAGAAGAGAGGAGTTTTGGATGCACTACTACGAGTGATAAATAATAGCAGGTTTCGATCACAACAAAAGGACAATGTATTCTTCCCCATGATACAGGAAGCCATGATTAAAGATGCTTTGGAAATACAAGAGATACAGTTCACAACAAATTCTGATACAGAATAAAAACGTACTTGAATAACATCAAGGACTACTTTTTCCTCTGTAAGTTCACAGGTCCCTGAAGTAATGGAACAACAGAAACAGCCAAATACTGCCATATTTTAAAAGAAAATCTACAATATCAAATGAGATGCAAAAGCATGTCTGGTGACTTTTAAAAGGTAACTTTCATTTCAGCTTGTCAAGGAAATAGTAGCTGTAATAATCTTGATGCAATGCAACTACAAATGTGAATGCTAAAAATTCTCCAGTTAAATAATAGAAAATATTACAAAAAACTAAGAGATTTTGATGAGAGGAGAAGAAAGCTTCTCCAAGAAGATCTAAGATTTACACAGCATTCCAGGCACTACATTGCTTGTTATTCTGTATGAAAACTTACAGGAAAAAAAAGTAATACTAATCACTTAATTGGCAGTTGCTTTGCCAGAAAATAATTTATTTCCTGTTTATATGAAAAACTTACAGATAAGAATCTTCTCTTTACTGTGTAACTATAACTTCAAATTTTTAGTAGCTTCAAATTTAAAGACAATTTTTCAAGTGCTTTTTTTGCTCTCTCAAGATCAAGATGGCCCTTAATATTTTTATACTTTGTACAGAACTAGAACTCTGCTGTTCCAGACACAAAGATGTTGCAGCTCATGACATCCTTACATGCTGGAGATATCAATAAGATGGATGTGATCCTCATATCCAAGCTGGCTGGCTACTTCTTGAAACTCTTCAGTCAAACGAATCAGTCCAAGATCCAAGTTAAACTCTGCAGGAAATTCCAAAATCCAGTATCTGAAATCCACAGACAGCAGTTAAGAGATGCCCAGAGACTCAGGTGTAACATTCAGTGGCTGCATATATTTTACGTATATCTTTTTAATAGGGCTTTTTTCAGATCCGCTGTTCTTTAGACAGAGAGAGTGAACTACCTCAGCCTGTTGCTTCTGTAATTTTTTGTGACACTGAAGTGGCAAAAGCCACTTTATCTTTTAATTTTCTTTGCTTAACTCACAACAGCACAACAAAGCAGTATTCTGTTGAAATGCAAAATTAAAGTGATGTCTCAGGTGACACTCACAGAAGGCACACACATGGTGTCCTGACTCAGGCTGCCAGGACACCCAAACAGCACTTGCACTTGGTCCCTGTCCAAGTGAGACAACTTTGTTCAGAAAAGACTTTTCAATGCAAATGCAAATGCGAATTTGAGCGGCAGGTTTACCACAGTAACTGTGTAAAGCGGATGTAAACCACATAAGGTTACACGTAAACCATATAAGCCTCCTCCTCTATGTAAGGGGGAGTGGAAAAGGCTTTATCAGTCCTGCCTTTAGTAATCCCCCTCACCCTTCTTCTCAGTGATATAACTTCATCCAGAGGAAGGAGGAAAACACATTTGTTTGAGTGAAGCAGGTTATATCATGATTACTTAAAAATTCATGCTTTCTCTTTTACAGGGAAATGTTCCTGCATAAGAACAGCCCAACACTGAAAGCTTTCCCATGGAAACAAGGTCAGAGAAGTTGGTGCAAGGTTTGGAACACACCCAACTTGTAACAACTTCGGCATCACTAGCACACTCCTGTCATCATAAATTATGTAGGGATTGCATGAACTGAAGTCTACAGCCCGGAGACAATCTTCCTCTCCCACACTAAGTTACACCTGGAAGCAAAATGTGTCTCTCCTCTGTGTGGCACTCAAGTAGTCTCCCTCTGAGAGGCTGATAAATCATAACACTCATGAGCCAGATAAATTGTAACAAGTTTTCAGTCACCTTTTTAGCTCGATGCAGTTAAGAGTCTTAAAAGCTGAATGGCTCAACTTAATTGTTTTCAACACACAGAAATTCACTCTTCACTGTAGAATGGAGCCCAAGTGAAAAAACCCAAACAAACAAAATTACATTGATGGTATTAACAGAACCATAAAACCAAAATGCTAGAGGACCAGAAGTGCATTTACCTCATGAAGTAGCAGATTTTCAATCTGAATTCATTGCAGTTCTCCCCTTCAGCATCTCTATAAGTATAAGTCAGCTAAAGAAAGCTTTGTGTGCCTTGATTCAGCAATGTTGTTTTTATTCACTGGAGACAGATACTAGACCAGCTGAATTTTAAAAAGTATCGAACTTTTCTTCTAGAGATAACCACATTATGCTTCTGATATTTCATTCACTTTCACAACATCATAGGGGACAGAGACTATTTCCTGGTTGCCACTTTTTTTTTCCCCTATCAAAAATGCCACTATTCTACAATTCTGAATATTCTGCTGAAGGGTCTCTTGCCAGGTCTGGCTAACCAAATATGATAATACTTATGATTACTGAATTAAGAGATAAAAATGACACATAGGTGTTTAGATATCACTGAAAATTCGTAGTACTCAAAGGCCAACCTGCTGTGATACACTTGAAAAGTTATCTTTGCCTCATATTTACACTTATTCAAGGTTGATACAAAGTCAGCATTCTTGTACATATCGAAAAAGCCCACAAAGTCTTTATGTGAGAATAAAGAAGCTCACAAACTTCCATCTTTTAGGCTGAAGAAAAATTCACCTCTAAACCTTGTATGTCACTAATTAATTGGCACATTTTTACAAGCAGTCAGAAAAACAACCTGCTTTTGACACTGTAATGCCAATTTGCAGCACGTTGTGAAAGGATATGTGGACAGAAGCTTGCCAGCCAGCTCTGTCGAAGGCAGATACCACCGGTGCATTAAAAGGAAGGTTCTTGGCAAATGGCTGGAGCACTGGTTTCCTTTGTCATCTGCAAAAGAGAAATAATGAGTTAACCCCATCATAACAGAGGGGAGCTTTTATTCTTCAAGCAGAGTCAGATAGAAAAGATCAAAAGTGGAAATGTTGGTTTGTTATCTACCAAAGAGGTAGGAAAGAACACCAGAGCACAAAAATGCCCCTTGAACAGTAACTATTGGTAGAATGCAGGGACAGTTGTTTAAACAGGGGAAAAAACCCAAACCAGTGCAGATAACAGGCCACAGGTAAAAAAAATAGGGCATGGGCACCACTGTGCTAAACTTTGTCCATCAAGAAGGTGGGAAGATGATTTATGTACATCTACTTCCAATATTTATTTTGTCGCAGCTTTTTTTTATTTTTATAGCTTTAAGTTAGCAGTTAATAAAAAACAATCTGTTTCAAGGAATTCAATGTTAAAGGAGCGTCTCTCATATGTGGCCAAGGTCGCATCTCCAGCTGCCTAACAGAGACCCTTGTGTCTTTGCAGTGTAGCCACTGAAACTACACAAAGAGTTATTCCCTGGCAGGCTGGCTGACAATCAGTCTTCCCTAACATCTGCAATGTTAGATTATTCTCTGTCACTTTTTCAGAAGACAGTAGATGATACGATGTATGAAACAGGAGCCACACATGGGCTGTGCTTGGCAAGAGAGTGTGTACACAAGAGGAGACACTGTTTCCAGCAGACAACAAGGGCGTGGGCTCTGCTAATACTTTAATTAAGTTCTAGAACAAAACGTTTGATGGTGGTCTACAGAAACGGATGTACGGGATTCACTGTAGCCGGTAGCAAGGTCTGTCCATCCATCAATTGTTCAATCTCTCTCACCCTTAGATACTTGTTTCTCTCCTCATGGCAAAAAAAATTAGTACTTCATTCCAATCAAAAGCTGTCCTGCATCTCAAGAGAATCTAAATGTAGCTTTGTGAATCAAAGCTCCATTTGAAAACATTTAAGCCCATCCATGAACTCATTTGACTGCAATGTGATATATGTCATGATTAATGGTGTTATGGATCAAGGTCTTTTTCATCACTTCTTTCCCTCAGACCTGATACATCACATTTTAATAAGAGTAAAAAGATTACATGAGCATTAGGTCATATGCTTGCCAATTATTGCATGATGATTTGGAAAACCTTTAAAAAAATGACTGGTCAAAACCACAGCTGTGTAACCACTCAAGACAAAGATCAATGCCAGAAATAACTTCTTGAATAATTCATCTAAACATTTCTCTTGGTAAAGGCCATCATTTTAAAAACCACCATACCCACAATTGTGCATTATCTGTATTAAGAAAATTTAATACAGTATGCATGTGATTAAAATTCTGGCTTGCATGATTCGGGGCCAAATTGAAACATGGAAAATTTTACAGAACAGAAATGTTCTTAGCCAAGAGAAAGACTGGCTAAACCAGAGAACACCAGGACTTCTATTAAAAGATTTAATTCAATAACAACAAAAAAAAATATTGAAAGAGCATACCAAACATTTCAATACAAGTGTTCAAAAGCTCATCTAATGTTGCAGCCTTTCCAAGAGTGTTTGACCCCATTGTCTTTTAATCGTTGTCAAAAAATAAGAGACATTTTCACCAAGTAGAAGGATGCTTCTTCAGATGCCCAGCTTTTTCACTTTATTTTGTTGGTTGCATTCTTAGCTGGACTTCAATGAAAATCTGAAGAAAGTAAAAGAAATCATAATTATATGACCATAGGGAAGAATTGTCAGGATGCAATGCTTACAGTTCAACTCATCTTTTCTATAAACTGCTTTTTCCCCACATGACACAGAGCATATGAAAGATGGCCGTAAGCTTCCCCTACATTCCAGCTTGTGTTTCTAAGCATTGTCCAATTGTTTGTCCACTAGCACAAAATAAATCCATAGAAAGGGTCATAAAACAGAAACCAGATGGTAAATGAGGGCCTGCGTGTACAATGACGCACATTTTGTTCAAGTCATTCTATTTGCACTTGATAAGTCACTTTTTGTTAATAACCCCGCTTTCATGTTTTTAAGCATAACCGTTTTTTCCCCCTGAGGTTACTGGCTCGTGATAATACTAATGGTCTTAATTGGCACAGACCACATAAAGTGTTTAATGAAGTTCATAGCAAACATTAAACTAGGAGGCAATTTTTCAAAGGACCTTAAGATCAGCTTTTTAAAATAAAATAAATCTTCTCACAGTAGCTGGGCAGTCACACAAAGCTGAACACATACAGAAACTTCTGAATTTTATTATACATCTACTATGCATTTAAATATCAAATATTCATTTACCTGAAGATGCACAGAATACCCTGTATACAAGCTTTCAGAAGTAATTTTACAGGTTATATTTAAAGAAGAGAAGAAATCAGTATTTTATTATCTGTCTCTGACTAAGATCCACTACTGCCTGATCACACCAAGTGTTTGAAATGTGACAAACAAGCACATCCAGCAACTTCTCTAGAAAAAAAAAAAAGCCAAGAATAGAACTAAGAGAGTCCTTGAAGTGAAACGATCCAGGAATTCGGGAAATTCATTTTTAGAAGTCATTGCCCGTAACATTAACTTCTTAATTCTGGTCATGCAAAGCACTGATGAACTATATACCTGCTTTAATTCACCCACACATATCAAGTGTTTCAAACCCACCGTATCACAGACCTCGCACAGCAAACCCAGTCCTCGTAGGACTGGCTTTCTTCGCGCTTTTTACTAAGCCATGCTGACCCCATTCCCACCCACCGGTGTTACAATGAGCACAGAGTGCTCTGAGCTGTGTCTCTGCTTGCAGCCCTGCAAATATCACTGTGGTCCAGCCACCTGAGGGACACCAGGCAGTGGCAGCTTTACTGGCCCTGCTGGTGCTACTTCAGCCAGCCTGCTCGCACCCACAGCACAGGCAGGTGTGCTCCTTCTTCAGAAAAAGGCAGGGCTAACACATCCTGACACAACTCCCAGCTCCCAGAAAGAGGACAAATTCCTGCTCATTCAGGATAGGTCTGCACTCCTGAGCTGACCATGACCAGACTGGCCTGCAACTCCATCAGTGAAGTTTCTCATCCTCCCAAGAAGAGCTGGCATATGTAAGCTGCTCATTGCTGGCCTATGCTAGCTCCCACCTGCACCTCTTATCTACTTCGGGCACACTGACTGGTCAGGGTGCTCTAGCAGCACAGGGCACTGCATCCCAGCAACTGGAAAAGTGTCCTGCACTGGACTCTTCTCTATAGACCCAGCCTCAGAGTCCTGCAGTGCTGAGGCTGATTGAAGCGTGCAGCAATGTTTTGCTTGGAAGACCTTCAAAATATCTATTCAGCCAGAGATGCAAATCCTATGAGGAGCAGCTGAGAGAGCTGGCATTGTTTAGTCTGAAAAGAGGTAGACTGAGGGGAGACCTTATCACTGCCTGAAAGGAGGTTGTAGCCAGTTGGGGGTTGGCCTCTCCTCCCAGGTAACAAGCAACAGAATGAGAGGAAACGGCCTCAAGTTCCACCAGGGGAGGGATTTAGATTGGGTATTAGAGAAAACTTCTTCACTGGAAGGGTGGCCAATCACTGGAACCAGCTGTCCAGGGAAGTGGTTGAGTCACCATAGCAGGAGGCATTTAAAAAATGTGTAGATGTGGCACTTAGGGGCATGGTTTGGTGATGGACTTGGCAGTGTTGTGTTAATGGTTGGATTCAGTGATATTCAAGTTGTCTTTTCCAACCTAAACAATTCTATGATTCTGTAGTATTATTTTTAGATGTGTTCCTACAGCCAGGTCCTTTCTGGTCCCATCCAACAATGGATTTAGACATGACACTCTCTTCCCTGAAGCTGAGAGGACCCTGGAGGGCATAAGCACAGCTCACTGAACAGGGAGTTTCTACCAGTCAGTTCACACACAATGCCGCAGTTCAAGTCAGCCAACAGGAAACTTGATCAGAGAGGTGCAAACATCAGACCCTGCTCCTTCCTCCTAGGTGGAAGAAAACATCTCCTCTGAATTTGGTGGTGCAGAGCCCCCTCTTGAAAGAACACATCTGCTTTTCTAGGAGTCACACAGAGATGCTACTTGCAACAAATCAAGGGGAAACGAATCCTTTCACATAACAGTAAACAGAGCACGCACGTAAGAAAAAGGGGGAGGTGGGTACACAGTGGTCCTTGGCTTCAAGCCTATGTAGCAGGTGGTGTCCTAAGGGCTGGCTCTGGGGCTGGACTGGGCAGTCTCAACCTTTCCTGGTAGAGCTGGGCTATCACCAAACCCAAAGCTGTGTGAAGTGAACCAGAGAATTCAGAGATGCGTGGCTCTCTAACGTGCTGGTCAGGCCACACGAGCCATGGTTACCCTAGGGCCAGTCTTTCTTCCCAAGACTGTTTATGTATTTAAAGTGGAAAAAAAAAAAGTAAGCAGAGCATTCGCTTAATTTACTTTCAGAGTTAGCCAGCGGCTGTGCAGTGTTTTTCAAGATCACAACTTTGTACATTTAACTTTTGCTAGAAAATCACTTTGGGCATGTTTGTCCTTTTTGACCATCCCCAAATCCTTCTCTAAGGGCTTAAAGAACTGGTGTGATTTTTGCAAAGCCAGCTATCTAGCTCTTCCAGATTCATCTCAGGTTTATTTCAAGAGGAGAAAAATAAAATAATTTGCCACATCAAAGTATTATTTAGTCAGCTCTTCAAAAAATTAAATGGAGAAAAGCTATTGCATTTTCTGTCTAACCCTAGAAATTGCTGAGAATGAAATGCAGGAGTGGACGAGATTTGATCTGGCTTTTCAGTTCTGTTGGTATTCCCATCCTTCCGTAATATATAGCATAGGACAGTATCATCTTTGTCTTCCACTGACAACAGTATAAAGGCAGCCATACGGTAATTAACAAAAAATGCCCTGGGTAAAACTGAAGGTTTGGGGTTTTTCTTCAATTTTACAACAACTACTTAAGTGGCAGACACCTAGATCCTGACATTACAGTGCTGTCCTCCTAAACAGCCTATCTGACCTCTAAAGGTCAGAGAATTATTATAATAGTGATGCTTAAAGAAGAATAAAACCTTTCCACCAAGTGAAGAACTGGCTGACTGGGTCTGAGCCAAAACGTGATATCACAACTCTTGTCTGCAGACTCCAAAATCCACAAGCATTACATCATTATTTGTGTGATTAAGCACTGCTGTTCTACTAAAACAATAAAGGGCTTGTCCGTGACCATGCCACAGTGGTATCCAACCACACATCAGCATCTGTAGGGATGGATGAGTGAAATACAACTCTAAATTTCATCTACATAAATTAAATCATCTATATTCTGTCAATGGTTCAGTGCAAGAGGGACACAAAATCAAAAATACAATAAAATCATAGTAGAGTTTTTCTACATATAAATAATTAAAAATATTTGAAATATGTGGCAATTATTAAAAAATTGATTGCCAGAAGTGCAGTTGGACTTCCAAAGAAAGATAACTTTGAGAGTCTCTGCCCCTCACTGCTTTCCAGTGTAACACTTAAGCATCTTACTGCCATCCAGCAGTTTCAGGGAATGATTGTACACTAGAAAGAAACTAATAAATAAATTTTTGCTTTATAGTGGAATTATAAACCTTATTTGGTTTACTGTGATTAACACAGGCTATTAAGGACACAGGAGGCACACAATCCTCCACAGTCACCCATTTGCATTTCTTTATCAGTCCACTAGGAATTACAGTCTTCCCTGCTGGTAACCTACCACATGGTGGGAAGGGGTTTCAGGGGATAATCAGGAATGGGTGAAGACTGCAACAGCAGCAATACCAAAAACATAGACCTTAGCACTCACTCAAAGCCAACAGCTTTTTCTAAGGGACCTCCTTCATTTAGGCAATAGAAACAACCATGATATCCCTATGAACCAAGTCATGCTATCAGGCATGTCATACTTTATTTTATGAAATATTTCTGTCATGGGATGTGTACTTCCTCCTTAGGGAGAAAGCAGAAACACCTGCAGTGATGTGCTCAGAGGTTAGAAGTTTGCCATGGACTGAACTACAAAACATAGAAGTCCTTCCAAGTCCTGCCATCACCCTGACTACCACATGCACACAGTTGATTTCAGCAGATGGGTTTCCTTAGTATTTTCTTGGAGTGTAATTGCATTTTGTGATCAACATTTTGGAAGTCTTGAGACGGTGCTATTGTGGTCTGTCTAGATAGATTACTTAAAACAAGTATGTAGGCTGTGAGCTCTTGATACAGATGTGGTTAGGTGCAATACATTAGTGTTTAGAAGAAACAGGATACCCTGCCAGCAAACTTGTGGTCTTATGCAAAGGCACCAAATGGTGTGAACAGGGTGGGCAGCATGAAGCCAAGTTTTAAATGCTGGCTACTGTCATCACTAAAACCAAAAGACATCATTTCTACTGCTGGAGGCTACTAGGGGGAGGTCCACACCTACAACCTATGGTAGTTTAAATAATGTTAAAATGTCAAGCCCGTACAAATCCCTGTGTGGGCAGTCTCTCGTGGATTTCAAGCAAGTTGTATCAGTTACAAGTGCAAGCTAAATCAGTAAGTCAGTTTTAAATAGACTTAAATTTTATATACAAGGTAATATTTATTCAGCTAAATTAAATTCAAGCAGCTTTTTAACCAGGCCAAAGTAAATGTACTTACAGCATTTTCCCCATTTATTAAAAGTGGGCTATTTTCCTTCTACTTAAACACAATAAATAGAGGCACATGCAAAGAGTCCCACCTTGATACAGAGGCACCTCTATGGGTCTCAGTTTATCCATAAACTTTCCAGAGGCCTGCGCACAGAAGACTCATATTCTTCACAAGATTAAGACATTCTTCAGGCTTCAAGTAAACCACACCTCCCCTCATCCTCCCTCCTCCAAGCCTACAGAGCACATCAGTGAATGCTCACATTAAACTGCTTCCACCTCGCTGCTGGAGGAGTGCTAAGAGTGAGCAGCTCAACAGGAAAATCCAATGAGTAGCAGTATACAGAAAAAGAAGCTGAGAAGAAATCATTATTCTTAATCATATCCAGGGCAAGCTGTTCAGGACAGAGGTCGTCTGCTACCCTGTGGATGTAGTAGAGGCTCTCACAGTAAGACCCTTTCTTGTTACTAGTCCCCACACATATTAGTGTAATTACCTGATACACTACACCAGTACATACTACAATTACATAATAAGGATCCCAGCTGGGACTGCACCTTTGCCTACACAGGTGCAATCAAGACACCTGTTTGGGCTCAAATCAACACAGAGCTTAGGTTGCCTGCTGTGTGATTCCTGGAGTTTACTCTCTCCCAGCAGTTAAGTATTTCTTGTAGCTGGTCAGTACCAGTTTGTTTATCACCGTACACACAAGTCTGTTTCTAGAAAACTCTGAGCAAGTGACACGAGGTCAGGTTTCTCCAGCGTCTGACACAGGCACAAGCTGTGCTAGGCAGGACAAGGCAGAGATGCTGGGCTGTCAGGCAGCCTAATGCCGCTGCTGCTGCCCGGCCCATGACCTCAGCCATCACATGCAGCTGGCTGCAGGATGGCACATCTGGCTTACCAGTGACATTTGTTGCGTGGAGCAAGGACACAGAACAACGGAGAGATTGCTGCAGGCAGGAGAGGAATGAAAATGAAGTGTGGGAGTCTTGGGCTCATCTGACTTCCCAGTACTCATTCACCTTTGCTGCACACCTTCAGATAGTAGTTACACAATAAACCACATCAACTGTCTGCACCCTATTGCTTTGATTCACTCTTTTTTTGGATCAAAGGGGAACTTTGAAAGACACTACACAACAGAGTGGGAGGTCTGTGTTTGAAAAGAGAACAGGACAGGGGGATGGATAAGCATATGCTGCTGGTGGCTGGCTAAAGCCAACCCTTTGGTGAGACAACCAGCAGTGCACGAGATCAGAATCAGTACTCAACTGTTTCTCTCCACTGCTGCTCACTTCTCACTCTTGTCTTATGCTCCAGCATGGGTTCTGTGCGGGCCACAGTCCCTTCAGAGGTGCACTTGCTCTGCCTTGAACTTATCAATGGTCCAGAGGCTCTTCAAGGAAGTACCTGCTCCACCACAGAGCACTTCCTTGTCCTCTGACTTTATTATTCCCTCTCCCCTCCTCCTGTGTGTTCCTGTGTTCTCTCCATGTTTCCCCCTCCTCAGAATTTTCTGCCTTTTCTTAAATATGTTTTTACAGAGGTGCCACCAGCTTGGCTGATGGGCTCAGCTGCATGGGGTCCCTTGCAAAAACAGCTGGAAGTGGCTGTGGTTGACACAGGGCAGCCCCTGGCCTCCTCCCACAGAGGCCATGCCTGCAGGCTCTCTGCCGCCAAAACCTCGCTATTTACATCCAGTATGGCCTCTAAGGGATGAGCACTTGTGACTTAGCACCAAAGTATTCAAGTTACAAATTCTCAAAATACGTTTTATTATGCTTAATTTTGAGGGAAGGCTCCACTAAGCTTAATACTTACTTTCACAAGTCACCCAATTAACACAGGAAGATATTGTAAGACATTTCAAGCCCTAGACATCTACTCTTCTATGGGAACAGAAGTTAAATTAATAGGGCCACAGGTAAGAGACGAAGTGGATATATGGATCCAATCACATGGACTACCCAGCTGTTAGTTCAGAGCCACATGGTGTACTGTACAAGTTCATAAATTAGCATATGGAGTACAATACATGCTGAAATCATGAGGAATGTCAATGGACAGCCACACAACCAAATACTTTCAGTAATCAGAAAGCCACTTGATTAAAGCTTGAGGTGCTTGGATAACCTTTTGTTTAGCGTTCTTTCTGTGAAATATAACCAAGATGATTTCAGAGACAACATAACAACTCCACCACCACCACCTCCAGGTTTTCTCCCTTAAAATCTGCCTAAAATAATGGATAACTTAATAACTGGATTTGTAAAAACAACAAAAGTTTCATTCCCAATTGCAATACTGGCATTCTATGGAACTGGTTATCTACCATACTTTAGGTTTATCCCATCCACTTCTGTATTTGTTTCCTGTATTTACTTTGTTGGCATTTGCCTCTGTAATTTTAACTCCACCTAATACATGGCAGTAAAATCTGAACACACATCCTTGGTTCGTTCCATATACTATGATGATGACATCTTCCACTTTCCATGGGTCACGGTAGTACAGTTGCCCAGAATGCATCAGGTTAAAAGGAAGAGCTAAGGAAGACTTTAGGTTACTTTCAAAAGAAGGAAAACTCTTAGCCATACTTCTCAGTAGATCTGTCACAAAAATTATTTTGCTATTCCCAGTAAAGTAAAGTCAAATTACCAATATCAGACATTCGATTAACAAGTGTGACACCAGGGGATGCAGCTCTTCTGAGAATCTTTGTGCTTCAGACACGTTAGAGATCTCCAGCACTGCGGGAGACGACAGCAACAGCAGTATGAGTTTCACATACTCTAACTTGACCTTTTTTCAGAAGCCAAGCGATGCACCATCAATACCTCCTACAAGTTATACTACTGTGTGTAAGCCTTCTGAGAAACTCTTGGCAAATACCTCTGCTGTTCACAGACTTGAATAGAGCATCTTTCAAGAGTAAGTCTGCTTTGTTAGCCTAGTCAAGTCAGGGTTAAAATACATTTTATCAGCATGTATTCACAACTGGTTACACTCTTACATGCCTAATGAGGCTGGTCAAGCCCAAGTAAAAACCAATATTTTTAGTTATTTTATAAAAACATCTGGGGAAATAATCAACCCTTCAGTTCTGAAAGACAAACTCCCAGAATATATATTGCCATATATCTGTTACAAAATATTTTAGTATTTTATTACTGCTTACCTTAGTCAGCTATATTCTCTTAAAGACAAGCTAGAAAAATCATACTTACTTATGAATTAGATTACTAAGAAATCCTAGGGCCTATCTGCCTAGACTTTCTCATATGTTCAGCTTGAAGATCTACCACAGAGCTTGTTATATCTTATTTTTTTACTAAGGCAAAATTTTTCCATGGTAGCATAGTCCCTGGGTAGTGACTTCTTTCAAGCTGCTGAATATTCCAAGAGTTATGACAGCTTTAGAAGTCAACACTGCTTTCAGTTTCACACAACTTTTCAATCAATTTTAAGTCAAAGAGGACTCATAAGAGCATGTAACTTGTATTAAAATTCAGTAAGCTGGGTATCAAGTTCTTGTCTAATAAACCCATAGCTTCTAAATCACTTTTTCCCTTGGAAGAAGCCTTTTCACTCCATATTGTTCTATAATCTCCAGTTATTTCCCACTGTAGACTAACTACTCATGGAATAGTACTTTCTGGGCCCCACACTGGGAGACAGCCACACTGCAAACATCTGTGCCACCCTTTGTAATGATGCCACAGGAATTGCAGAAACATGTGGAGCTTCTCAAGCCTGCCGAGCACCACAGGCTTGTACCGGTCACCCAAACAGTAGAGATCATAGCTAAGTGTCCCCAAAAGTAAAATTTTAAAACACTCCCCATCTTCCACTGGCCATCTCTGCAGCTATGTTGTATCAAGGTAAGACAAAATCATTATCTGCAGTCACAGATACCAGCTGGGACAATTCAACACCTCCAACTTACCTGCTATCATTTCCAGCAAAGATGATCATATTTGATTTCTCACTCTTTCTGGTTTCTGGCCTTTCCCAAACTGAAGAGCTGCATTTACTTGACATCTACTAGAAGCACAGGTATCACCTTGTGAAAAGGGACGGTTAAGTGCATGCTCATTTTTTCTTCTTCAGTCCTGTTATGCCCTGTATTTCCACACATCTCTCCCCACGAATTCACAATCCATACCTATGGTCATGTGAGGAGTGGCCTCTGTGTGTAGTGAGAGCAGTTTTGCTGTTGACCTTTCCCCCTGTGACTACAATCAAAATCTAGGTTGGCTTCAGAAATATCTCAACCACGTGTTTACAGCCTGGGAAGTCCTTATCAGTGCAGTAAATTGAAGGCAGCAACTGGCAAAACAATAAAGGCAGGAAGAGGCTTTCAGAGACTTAAGTAATGGGAAACTGGATGTCTGAGATGGAGCAAGACAGAGTTAAAAGGACAGAGGGCAGGACAAAGCTTTGGCTCCTTTCGCTCATTTGGCTGTTATGGTGCATTTGTAATTGGATAATCCTTTGTTTTCCCTTTGATGAATGTGGAAAATGGTTCACATGTAGCTGCTATTTCCCCATAGACCTGTTAATAGGTCCCAGACAAGGAGGGAGGCTGGACCAGTTGCTAACGGCCAGCAATCCTTCTCACCCCCTGGTGGCAGCTGCCCATTCATTGGAGAGCTGCTGCTCTTTAGGGAGAGAATGCAAATTAAAATGGTATGCAAGGAAACGGTGACAGACGCGCACGGCAGCAGAAAGACTTGCTGCGTGACCCTTGGAGCTCATGCAAATTGCAGTCTCCTGCACACTCACACGAAGCAGGAATGCTTGTCCCGGGTGGTGCTACGGTTTTGCAGCTGCAGAAGTCACCAGCATCTCACGACTCACAGGCAAACCAGCCTGCAAAAGGCTGGTGGAGTAGAAACAGAGCCAGGAGGTCAGAAGATATCCAGTATCTTTCTTTTTGGAATTCTGTCAGCAGATGCTGGACATCAAAACGCATAAGCAGTTTCTCACCTCTAGTTATAATTTCTGAGTTTCCCTTGGGAAGATGGGTGAAACAATGGCAGCTTCAGATTCTTAACGATGCAAAGAGAGTATTTTAAACACAGGCATACAGTGCTTCTTGGGCCAGCTCAGAGTTTTTTGAAACACTAAGCCTCCAACAGAGAAGAGCAGTAAAGAGATTATTTGCTGGTTTTATTGTGTCTGACTAGATTTTGTACTTTTTTTTCAGAGGTAACAAAGCAATCATCAGTGAGCTGACTGAACTTTGTTTCCTTACCAAGCAATCTACTGAGAAACATACACTGTTTAGTACAAACATAAAGACACAGCAAACCTCTAAAACTGTTTATGATACAAGAAGTCTGCAGAGTACAGGATATGAGAACAGTGTCACCACAGTTCCTATATTCCTGTATCCAAGCTCTTGGAACAGAGTGAGTTTTATTAATAATCACATACCTTCCTAACAATAAGACAGCTTTCAGCCAACAAGTTAAATGCCTTCTTTAAAAAGAGAGTAACGTAAGAATGTGCTATATATGAAAATATACAGAACAGCAAGACAACTTGAAAAAGAGGAAGAAGCAGTGTAAAAAAAAACTCTCTCAAAAAAAAAAAAAGAAAAAGCATCTTAGAGTTCCTGCTTTAATAAGTAATACTTCAAACAAGCAACTTTGGTCTTTATTTTGCTAAGATTATTTTGGCAGTTATATATTTATTATATGAAAATATTTAACACAGGACTGCAGCTACACAAATATCCCACTTCCACAGCCACAGAACACACTGCTGCCATAGGACTTCAGAAAAACAAAGCTTATCAAAACCAGTTGGTTCAGTTTGCAAAGCTCATGTCTTAAGATACAACACTGTAATTCTTAAAAGCTCATGCGTGCTAAAGATTCACCACTATTTGAAAAGCAACAAGAGCAGTTGCTGTAGCTGTAACAGCTGAGAATCACATACTGCACCCAGTACACTTTTGGCTTTGTAGATAAAACCCTGTCAGTTAATTGTTAGTATAACAACTTTGCAGTAGCCAGTTCAGACCATCCCAAGCAACTTGAAAGACTATTAAATTCATCCAAACCTGCTTGTTTTGTATTTAGAGAGGACGCCCATAACTCTTTACTCCTTAGCATATAATTATCAAATTTCAGGACCTTACCAGAATTTCTTTACGTATCTGCTAAACTCTAATAATTGTAAAAAAAATTAAAAATCCTGTGGCTATGTAGTAAAGCTTGTATCAAGTGAAAAATGTGGTCAAGTAAGGACAAGAAATTAAAGGGTGAAGCGGTTGGGAAGATCTTGATTTAAAAGCTGATTTAGAGGCTTAGGGACTTGTTTTTCTTCCCCCAGTATTTAGCATTGAAAGACTGACTGCCGTTGCAGTCAGGTTTTCAAGAGAGCTCAGTCCTTTTCTAGCTTACTTACAGGAGCAAACTATATTTCTATAAGCACTAGTATACCAGATAACCATGCTCAAGTCAAATTTCACACCAATTTCTATTTCAGTATCATTAAATCAGTTCAAGAATTCAAAAAGGAGAAGGAAACATGGACACAAAGCAAATTGCAAAAGGGCCTTTGCTTAAGATACATTAATCTGAAAACCACATCTCTTATTTTAGTTCTGCAATATGAGCTGAGAACTAGATCCAAAAGAAGGATTAAGAGCCCAAATCCTGGATCCTTTTTACTTCTACAGCTGACTCCAGGGGTAGATTTCTCAGCCTGGTCTCTCACTTCTCACCTCCTTAGCCCAGAAGGTGACTGCCTAGAGCTTGTAAGCTCTTTCTGCACTTTTAATATTAAAGTCTGAATCAGTAACATCAAGAAGCTCCCTACTTAGGTCGCTCCTAAATCCTTTTGGGATATGTACATACGAAAGTCCTCTGCTTTGTCTGTGTTAAGCATCCTTTAGTCACACCTAACATGTCAATCCCACACTACAGAGGTGCAGTCATGACGCCCAAGTTCTTTTTCCAAGAGCTCTGAACACTCCTTAAAGCTATGAGAGATACAGGATCAACCCTTCCTGTTAATGGAAGGATTGCAGATCTCACACTCTCTTGGCTGAGACTACATAGGAGATTTACCATCCTCAGAACCTCGGTGTAATTCTATATTACATGAAGTAATGAAGTTTCTGTGGTCTGCAGGGGGCAAGCAAGCAAGAGCACGACTGTGTAATTTAAGGGGAAGAACACTCAAGAAGAGGGGGAAAAAGTGAATTCTAGTTCCTTCCCCAATTCCTATTTAGATAAAAATACACAGACAATCATTAGGGCAGGGCCTGGAAACCAAGAGTTTTAGGAAGGGTGGCAGCTGTTCCAGGAAGTATGTGTTCATGAATTCAGCAAAGCAGAACATGAGTAAGCAAGCTAAAGTAGGCAAGACATCTTTAGCAGAGGAGATTATTATTAGTCTTTTAAGGAAGCTATTTCATGAACAGTGTGATAAGGTTGGAATGTCATGGCTATTCTGATTCAGAGGACAAAAATCACAAATACCCAGACAGTCAGTTGACTCAAGCCCTAATTCAGCAAACTTCTTCTGATGTAATTTTCCCCACTGGTAATCAATTCTGTACTTGCATAAGCTGGGGTTTTTTTTTACTTCACACTAGCAACACCAGAAATTTCCAAACAAGCTCTGGGCTCAAACAATATGTTGCTGCAAAACAAACGATTTACCAATGTGTGCCACATGAACCAGCACCAAGATTATGGATTGGGTGGACCTAAGTGAAGTATGGGTTATGAATAGAAGCCTATCTGTACTAATGCTACTTCAGATTAAGGAAATTCAATTTGTTGAGACCAGAGTTTAAGCCGGAGAAAGGTTACATCTTTCTAAAGAACATGACCAAGAACACAGCATTACGACAAAGAATGTATGCAACCTTTGGTCATGTGTCAAAGGCAGCCTTATCAACATATTTAGCAAGCATGCAAATACCCCCCATACAAGCCATGTTCAGTCTACTTGACCATATAATGTATGGTTTACTTAAATTCTAGTCTCTAAGATTGATTTCTACGTTGAAAATCTTCAACCTGTTTCAGGCATGAGGAGCAAAATGTGCTTCAAAAATAATGGAAAATCCTTGTTCATCTCAAAGATCCTGTTCCTGCACACACCTGCACTCCAGACCCCCTTGCACAAGCCCATCACTGCTCTGAGCAGAACAGGTTTCCATAGAAGGGGCTGAGAAGGAGTTTTAACAGGAGTGGAAGGAGCTGTATATGGAAACGTGTTGATATGTATAACACGTAATATCAATATGTCTGTCTCAGCTACCACATATTAAGCTTGGTATGACTTTTGTGGCAGTCCAAAGCAGACATACTGCTGAATCACTAATGTTAAATTTGTGTTAATTTAAGATGATAGTTATTTTCTCTTTGCAGGAACTAAATATATGAAGTATCTGAACAAGAATAGCTCGGGTCTCACTGATTTTGCACGTACTATTATGCCTGGCAGGTTCTTGAGATGCTGAAGCCTTTTTCCCTTGCCTGAGAAACTCCAGATCATTAGTAAAGAGCATATGCATAAATCACAGGTGGGAGAGTACTCTGTAGAGAGAGTCAAACCATTTCACTTCTTTGAATGTGGTCAAGGGGAGCAGTTTTTCAGAGAAGTGAGACAGCAGATGGCCACCAAAACAACCAAAGCAGTTCTCAGGGGTAATCGTATTTTCTGCTGAGTTGTAAACATCAGTCCTGTGGGTATTTCCACACACCCACATGTTCATCCTGACCTCATACACGCTTAGAGGTTAGCTGAGCTTTCTGATGGGATCTCTCATGAATTCAGCTCAGCAAATACCTATGTATTTGCAGGATTAGTCTTTGTATCTGAACTGGACTCACCAAATCTGTTTTGTTGATGTTGCTCGTGCTTGTAGCTGATATTCTTTTACATTCATTACAAGAGGAAAGTTCCCCCCCATCACAATACCTCTATTCTGGTGGTCAGGCGGTTTTTAGATATGTTATACCAATAAGAAAACCTATTAATGAAAAAGTACTGCTGCACTGGCTATTCCCATTGAATAGAAAAAGCACAGAGAAAAACAATGAGGAGCAAAACCCAGAAAACCTGAGAATTTGTTGCAGGCTTTTGATTCAAACACTTAGGTATAAAACATTCCTATTTCTCACTTGTAAGAAAGGGCCAACATGAAAACACATTTATCAACTTCAGCAGAGAAAAGTGAATATACCATGAGTATGTTAACAGAAAACACTCAGAGCAAGTTGTTTAGAGTATCTGTACAAATGTATTGCAGCCAGGCCTGGACAGCTTAGAAAAAAAAGAAAACCACACAAATACCCTTACAGTATTTTTAAAAGTAGTTTCCTCTCTTTATTCAGGAGCATCCTGGGAGTGGCTCCTTGGTACAATGGCATTTTCAACTAGGGAGAGGGGCTAGCACAACTGCACTTGCTCCTCAGCTAGATGTTTTGATATGGAGCAGAAATATACCCATTCAGAGAACTGCCAGGCTGCCCTGATCATTTCCTCAGAGTACAGGGAAATATTTAACAGGAGCTTTATGACACTGTCAGTGACAAGGGTATGCACTGAGCTTCTGCACAGGGACAGCAATATCCCCACTGTTACCCAATTTCCTGTACAATGTAATAAAAAAAAAAATCCAGGATGAACTTCCAGTTACGTATTGGGCTTTCTAAAGACGCATCAAGGGGAAATGCAAGGGCAGAGCACTTCTCCAAACAAAGAATGCTGAAATTTAATTGATTTGCTTCATGCCTGTGCACACCTGCCTTGACTTACATGAATATAATGGGGGTGTATATTCAAAAAGCTGAGCACTGTTTTTTATGAGATCAGGATATTATAAAATAATATAAAAGGGTGGTAGTACAGTGGTTGTGTTTTCTGTTCAAGTGCAAAACCAGTGTGTGCCCCAGTGGTATTCCATGACTGATGTTGCAGTGACAGATGTTGCAGTCAGAATTCATGAAAAAAGCCAAAAAGTGAGGAGAGCCTGAAGACTGCACTTATTTCTCAAAGCACACTGTCTGTGTTTAACAGTAAGTATTCTTACCAAAATGGGTTAGTGATAAGGCTTGAATCAATTACAGTCTTGAGAATCTTGTGATGTTCATCAAGTTTTCTTCATTTTGTGGACAGAGAATTTAAAAGTCTAGTAATGAGTCTTGAATTTAATTTGGAATCAGATACAGAAATGACAGCTGTAAGCTGTAAATAAAGCAGGGATTTTTATCTTAAACTTTGCAGATCCAAGTGATGAGTTATACTCCTTGATTGTAAATTATCTTAATAATCAATACTATAGAGGTACAAAACTGAGCTCTCCTACCACATTTCTTTGAGCCAATTCAGTTACCACTGTAAGAATGTTTTCAGACATTATTACCTGAAGGCGAGCTCAGTAGTGCAGTTATCTAAAGCTTACTTTGTAATCATCATTTAGTCTCTTTTGTATTACCCTTAATTCCCAGGGCTGCCTGAGAATAAAATCATCTGCACAAGAGGCACATATAGCTGGCTCACAGTCCAGCTGGTGCAGAGCCATATGGCTCTACATCAACCTTCTGCACCAATACTGGCACAGTGGTTGTAGAGAAGCAGGGAAGAAGTTACAGCAGGTATGGACTGAGCTCACAGTTATTTTTCTGGTCCTTCAACAGACCTGGACAGTTTGCTTAACAGAGAACATTCATTGCAAATACAAAATACAGTGTCTGGAAACAAGCACACAGTGGCATAGTCTTACTCAAAGAGCGGAATTCCTACAAAAATTCTTCAGTTTCTGAAGAAAAAGAAATTTATTCTGGGATCAGAATAAAAAGCAGCAGGAGACAAATTACTCTCCCTGCCCCACGTGGAACACGGAATGGAGATGCGGACAGGCTGGAGGGGCCCCATTGCAGCCAAGGTTCCCAGGGGACCAGGGGCTCCTGACACAACACCAGGGACCTCAGGACCTGCAGGCCTGCTCCATTCATGGTGTTCCACGGTATCCCTGTGGGAGGGCTGCAGTGTGCTGAGAGCACTTCTGTTCTTGGTTCAAAGGTTGTCTACCCTTGGAGACACAAACAGGCAGGAAGCCACACAAACTTCTGATTTTGTGAACAATTGAAACCGATTGGCATTTTCCTATAAAATTTCCAATTAACTGTCAAAGCTATGGTTTAAAAGAAAAGTCTTCAAGGAGAAATAATGTTTCACATTTTTATGTGAGAAATCTTCGAAAAGTTTATTCTCTCCACCTTTAAAGGAGAGACTGCATGCAGCCTGTCAGTGTTTACTCTTAGACTTTCCTCAACAGGACCTGACTGCTCTCCACCTCTGCCCCTCTTTAACCTCCCCCAAAGCACCTTAGTCTTATCACATATCAAGATCCCTCACTCATTCATCTGTTCCCATTCCTCCTAAGTCTTCCTCCAAGAAACCTGATTCATCTCTATGTAAATAATTGATCAAAAGTTCCTTTTTATATATCCTATACTGCAGTTTTAAAAGAAAACTTCAGACCGTAAGAGTCAAAAATTATCTGACAGGGACATCAATCATTCATGAAGCAAAATCACAAAACATGCAAGTACCCAAAAATAAATTGAACTAAGAACTTGGAGATAATTAGAAGACTCATTCCCTGTTTTTAAGGGAGTATTTTTTCAGTCTTCAAGATCTAATTATGCATTATTATCCCAAGTGACTCAATAATATCTTTATCAGTACATCTTCAGTCTTCCTACATTTTTCTGCTTCTACCTTTTTCTTTCAAAAAAATCTCAGCATTCACCCCCAGAAAGTAACCAGTCAGAAGCAATTTTGTTCAGATTGATCACATTGTTTTGAGGGAGTACCTCTTTCAATTCCTTACCCTAGTACTTTTAAGTCAAACACTGAAATTTCTCTATACTCAAGTTGCATCACTACCTATTGACTAGGTCTACAGAGAAAAGAAAATACAGTCTTCCTTAACAGCCTCCTCACTCCATCATCTGAGTAAATAAGCGCCATAATCCCTTCCTGGCTAGCATGAGGGCAAAACACCGTACCTGCCTTGTTCCTGCAAGAGTAAAAGCAATGCAGTTGTTAATCACAAGTCAGAAAAATACAGGCAATCTGAGCATGAATGACTGCTTATCAATGAAGTTTCAAAAGTACACCTCACCCTTTCAAGTGTTTTTATGAAAGGTCTAGGATGAAAATAAGAAAACAGTGGCAGTTTAGGAAAAAAATCAGAAGCAGGGAAAATCACTTACTGTACTTGGTTCTGTAGAGGTATTCAACACAAACATCACCCTTCCTTGTCCAGCTGCCAAGTGCTAAAGCATGAAATGAGCAGCTGTTTCCTTCAAGCTGGGGCTGTGTGTCTTAGCTAGTCACATGCCCCTCCTGATAAATCTCACTGCTGTGCCAGGAGGTTAGAATCTGAAGATCATTATTCCCCCTATTAGAAAATCCTTTTCATAACAGCAGCCTTGGCTAAAGCATTTGACTGGAACGCAGCGCTATGTGCTCCATAACTTCTGGTTTTCTGTTGTTTTTTTTTTTTTTTCCCTAATGACTAACACCAAACAGTAGATAAGCCTTAATCGACAGTAGGGGCAGCACAAGTGGAAAGTTAAACACATCCCCACTGATCGCTTCAGTTTTTTTTTCTGACTTCACACTTTGCTGTGTTTTAATACAGGAATTTAAACAGGAACAGGAAAATATAAAATACTACTGTGTTCATAGTGTCTTTAACACCAGGCCACTCCACAGATCATGCAAAATACATGAACAATCCCACTTTTGGGAATTAGTTGATCTTAAGGGGTAACATTACTATCTTCTGTGTTTGGACAGTAGAGTGATGAGTACTTTATTAAGACTGGAGATCATTTTAATTTTGGCATCTGGCATTTTTACATCATGGATTATGGGGCTGCATTTTGCCAAACATTGTATAGTCAGACTGAGATAGACCCTTTGAGGTGAGGACTATCAGTCTAAACAGAGAGAGCAAAAAAAAGCATTCTTATCCCCATGTTCCCAGATGTAGGACAAATAAGGGAGAAACACTGAAGTCAAGAAAGGAACAGGTTTTGACGGAATTTTCCAGAGTGATATGTAGTCATACATTACTGAAATTCAACTGAGACTTTACTCTTAATTCCCTTTAGCTTGGTCACACATTCAAAGATATTTAGGTATTTAAGGACAAAGGCGTATAGTCAATGGTATTTTGAGGGTGAGGTGCAAAACATCATTTTCTGAATTTCTTAAATTCCCATCCCACATGTAGGATACACTGTGCTGAAATCCGGTGGTACCTTAAATTGGAAAGACTGACAGGACACAGGCACAGGCAAATGCCAGTATAGGATGTGGTAGTGATATTTTGATGTTTGGTAAGCAATCCAGATCCCGGAAGACTGTACAGTCTGGTTGGATTACAAAGGGCATTATAGGGCATTTTTCTGAAATATAGACTGCACCAGTAGACAGTGCTGCAATTGAGATTTGAACAAATTCAAGGAATTTCTCAGAGCCAGGTGGCTGTTGTCAAAATTGTTAAAATATAATAGCATATCTATCTGGCACATTTGTCAGAATCCAATGAAAGCCAGCAAGTCCCTGAAGATGAGGTCTGCAGTTGCAAAGGGTAACTCGGGTTGCTTCGTTTGACCTTACTCAACTCTTCATATTATATAAAACAGCACATGGTTACAAAACCATGCAGCCGCCAGTGCTGCCAGCATAGCCTGGAGCAGGGAAGAAGCCCTTGTGCTAATTACCCACGCCTGCCTTTGTGAGCATCTCCTGTTTCTCAGGACTCCAGGAAAACAAGTTTTCAGAGAGCAAACCTCCCTCCTTGAAGGAGCTCTCTCAAGCTGGCCGGGCATGGGTGTACCCATCTTGTGGAGAGGCTTGTGTCCCAGCCTGGGGGGGAAGGAGCCCCCAGGGTGGGGGTTCCTGCTCAAAGGGCTTGAGCTTTGCATGAGGCCCAGCCTCTGCTTGGCATGAGTAAGGGGGTCAGTGCAGAGAGAGGGGGAAGGCCTGGGAAATAGGGGATGTTTGTTGCAGGTGTGTCCCGGCACACAGTCAGGCTGGGCAGCACCTCAGCAAGCTGCTCCTCATGTTGTCCTGGGAGACTCCCAAAAGAGTGTCCCAGAGCATGGGGCTCTGTGACTCAGGGGCCTGCACAGCTGCTGAGGAGTCTTTAAAAAAGGAGGCTGTAAAAACTATGATTTTAAATATGAGAAATAAGCCCATGAGGAATGAGTCCATTGAAGTTTAGGCCACTGGAGAGATGGCAATTTCAAAAAGGGAGGGAGAGCTGCCCTGGCAGAACTGAGTTGGAAGTTCCAGCAGACCCTGGCCATGGATGGCTGCTCACAGAGCTGGGTATAAACACATGGCCTCACTCAGAGAAAGGAGAAAGCACCCACTGTGCTTTAGGGCATGGACCACTGACCAGATGAGTTATCCTTGAGAAACGCCATTTCATTTCCCCTAAAACACATTGACATCAAGGGTAGCAGAACTTTACATGCAGCTTTAAAATTACTCTTAACTTTCTTTATAACTTTGTACAAAATTACTCCCTATTGATACTGAAGAAAACATGATTGAAATGTGTTCCGCAATAATCTACTTGTCCACAAGTACAATTTTTATTACTTTGTCCATTTCTCCGATAATGCAATATCAACTGCACTCTTTTACATTTATCAGGACCCAGTAATAAAATTGATTAAATACTGGTAGTACCTGGGCCATTTGAAATAGCACAATGTCATCACTCTGCACTGAATAGCTGTCTTTATTTGGTAGTCATGCTCCACACAGGAACATAATTTGATGATAATAACTGAATGGCAATATTCCACAAACAGCTCAGGATATGCTTCCTAAAAGAAAAGGAACCTTTATACCTTCTGAAATGAGTGGACAAGTAATTTTTTTTTATGGTTCAGTAAAAACCAGAATAAACTATGGTTTATGTGGGAAAAAAATTCTCTGTCCTCATGCTAGACAGTTTTAAGTCACTGTGAAACAGAACAGAGAAATAATTTGGGTGTAGTTCCTGAAAATAAAGGTCTTAAAAATTTTGTGGAGGTTTTTCTTTTTTCCTATTCTTTCCTGGTTTTTTTTAAAGGAATACCAGCATACAAAAGAAGATCAGGTAGTTAATGCAGATACAATAAATTAAGCTTTGTGTTCTTCTCTGTGCTACCAGATAGCATCTTAAGTATGACAAAAGCTTTGCTGTTTGGAACACAACAGTATTCTGCTTTGTCTTTCTGTCGAGAAAATAAATGAAGACTGGATTGAAAAGGGTACATCTTTCTCTATGGACATTCATTTATGAGTAGGACTTGATGATCCCTGTGGGTCCCTTCCAACTCAAAAGATCCTATGATTAATGCCTCAAATAAAAACTGAGAGATGAACACAGATTTCTCAGACATGCTGAAATGAGACATGAGAAATACTGAAAAGAAACAACAACAAAAAAAGTACAGTTAGCACTGAGTTGTGGTAGGGATGTGTGCATGTAAGGTAAGATTTTAAATGTCAAATAGTATGGATAGCTTTTAGAACAGCCTCAAGGAACTAAAGAATGGAACAGTTGTCCATTTTGGTTTGGGTTATCAGGAAGGTTTTGACTTTTATTTAGCTGGATAAATGGATCCAGAGCCTCACCTTACTACAGGAAAGGCTTTATTTCATGGCTTCTTTTTAACTGTTGTTTTTTCTTTGTTTTTTAAAGACATATTTGACTATGTCTAGCTTATGTGTCATTTAATTAACTGTAGGTGTTTTAATTTAGAAATTGATCACTGATAGAGAGCTTATCCCAACATCAGTGCTTTGATACTGTGGAGAATTTTGAACTATGGAGTTATTTTCTGCATATAACAGTTATGGACATCTGTTTTGTGGGTTGCCTGAAAATGTGTCCTTAACATGTTCTTCTGGAATTTATGGAACAGGATGTCAGACTCTCAGTGGACATAAATGTCAGGTTATCCTAACTGCAAGTCTGTGTTGCCACATTTTGTTTCCTAAATGGCTGCACCGCTATTCGGCTTCAGCCTTTTAGAATATGTGGAACTCAAACCTAACAAACTGCCTGGTTTGCTGGTCTGCCTCACTGCCCCAGATATTATATAGCCTTCACTATCAGCTGAAGTGAATGAAAGCAGATCATGGAAGCCTAAACGAGACAGGATGTTTTATAAATACCTAAGTGCGATTAAAGGGGCTGCTATAAATAGTCCAACAGCTCCTACACAAAGCTTCCAGCTAAAGGACAAATGAGGGGCATAACAGAGAGCCAATTTTGCTGAAAATATTGTATATAAGGCTCTCAACCTTGCATTACGTTAAATCAATTTTAAACGTCTAAAGGCTGTATTACATCCCTAGCAATCTAAGTCAATTCCAGGTTCTTCAATGTAAAGCTCTAGGGGGCACAGGAGTACTGC
Source organism: Lycocorax pyrrhopterus obiensis (assembly GCA_014706295.1). Classification (NCBI taxonomy): domain Eukaryota; kingdom Metazoa; phylum Chordata; class Aves; order Passeriformes; family Paradisaeidae; genus Lycocorax; species Lycocorax pyrrhopterus. Next base: position 36,853,895 of record JACSVZ010000004.1, on the reverse strand, counting down.
AAATGCCTGGTGTACCTCCCCTTTTGTGCCCAAGGGTGCACCCAGTAGTCACATTATCTCTAAGAAAGTAAGAGCTGAGAGGATAAGTCATCAAATTAGGGCATCCCTGGGTATGACTCTTGAAATCAGTCCTTCTTTTGTATTGTCAAGTGTCATAGGGGGAGCCCATAGCAATGCTTAGAGTCAAGGCTGCTGATTGCTTTTCGTTGGAAAACAACGCCCTTCAGTGATTTAAGTACAAGAGAAAATAGTGATTTAAATGGAAGTTTGATATGCTGTGTACCCATCTGAAATTTGGAGTTTGTGAATTAAGCTGAAATATCTGATAATTCCATTGTCAGAAATAATGGATGGAAAAAAATTGTTGTGCTCTGTTAAACATTTCTTTCAAGTTGAAAAACAGTAATAGTTCTGGTCTGTGAAGTACAGACCTGCTTTTTGACAGCTCAGTTGCATCATGGCAGGCAGTGGGGGATTTTTTTGTTGACCTAGTAAATATTCAGCCCAGCTGTAAGCCTCTGACAAAGGTTTTCACTTGTTACTGTGAATCCTGAATTCTCTGGGAATTAAGGCACTCTGCCAGCAGTGTGTGCCCTCAGTACTTCTCATGCTATGTTCCAGAGGGGCTCTTGCTTGTCCTCTAGGCTGTCTTCCCACCACTTTTGGATGGCTCCTAGTTTTCTCCTAAGCACTTGGTCTGCTTAGTGGAAAACCCAGAAGCAATATGCCTGGAATGGAAGGGATGGGAGAGAGAATAGAATGGAATGGAATGGAACGGAATAGAATAGAATAGAATAGAGTAGAATAGAATAGAATAGAATCGAATATTTCAGTTTGAAGGGACCTATGATGATCATCTGGTTGGATGAACATCACCCAGCTGTGAAGCACAGACCTGTAAGAATAAAGGAGAGAGGATCCAGGAGGTAGAGATGGGAGGTGGAAGGATGAAGCTTAATGATAAAGGTGGAAGGCAGCCTTTTATCTCTTGTACCTTACCAGTAGGATCTCCCTCCTTTTCCTTCTTTCTTCTTGATGTCTAGCTTGGAATCTGTGCTCTGGTTTGTGGAAATGCTGTGCACTCACAGCTGCAGGTTAATGGTAATTGTGTCTTAACTTGTGTAATATTTTCTTTAAAGAAGTATAGGCAGATACTAGATTTTAGGGATTACAAATTTGGCATGAAAAACTGGGGATGGTCTTATCTTTCCTGTATTCAAACCTACTGAAAAAACCCCAAAATGCATCCACGAGACTAACCCTTCTCACACTTATTCCTTCCTTCCCAAAGCCCACAGTATTCACAGAGAACCTCAAATTTATAGTTTCCTCCTTATATAGACATGTGTAAGAAATTTCAATGATTAAAATTCTTACTATTATTGTAAGAACACTGTTCATTATTTCCAGTTCACTTTGCTTGGTTCTGTTTCACCTTGAAGTACAGAAGTGGAACGAGAAATATAAGTTATTCTGCACTGTGAGTGCTAAAGGGGGCTGGCTAAAAGATAGGGCACAATTGTGCCATGCAGTCATTGCAGGCACTAAGGACATCTTCTGTAGCGGTGACAATAGACCCATGATTGTTTACAAAATACCCAAAAAGCCAAAGCAGCAAAAGTTCTTCATTGTCTATTACCAACTAAATTGAATAGTTATATTCCACAGGGTGGATACGCTCATTTCAGAAACAGAGCTTGAAGAGTGTCCTGCTGTAATTCTAGACTTAGATACAGTAGCACAAAAGCACATCTGTCATAAAGAGGTTTTTTTCCAATACTGTCTAGAGTGAAGTTGAAGATTTCTAAACAGACTTGAGCATTTGGAAGAGATTTGTTCTCCAGCCATCCTCATTGTGAGTGATGTGCTGAACAAGGATGGGGCATTGCTGTAATGTTGTAACATTCAATGTTGTTGAATGTACAGCAGCTCTCAGTTTTTGTTGTCTTTTCCGTGTCTGGTAAGTTTGAGCTAATCAGTAGTTCCTTTACCATTTAAAAATCTCCAGTAAGTATGGTTTTTTTCCACAGCTGGTGCAAATGAATACAAGTGACCAAGAGTATGACATCAGGGTTTTTTCCAGAGTTCTTCTTTGCATTCTCTCTCAGACTTCAAATGAAATTACAGTTGCACAGAGAGTTTTCAATTCAGTGAACATATGTTTTAAAATGCATTTTTTTCTGTTTTACTGAAAGTACCTAGCTTTCTACATTTTACTTGTCTCTCCTATTGTAAGTTCAACTGCTGTCAACTTTGTCTTGTATAAATAATTTCTGAGAATGCTTTTCACCCAAATTTTACATGAGAGAAAATATTATCTGCCACATTTGCATTACACATAAATTGTGAAAAATGTTTTTTTCACTACATTAATTTTGATAAACATATTGTTACCACTGATGTCACAGTGGCTCTTGGTCTTTCCTCAGTGACACAGCACAGGCTGGTACTAAGTATCAACTTAAAGCAACACATTCCACACTGCAGCATGACATAGTCCATTTGCGTTGACATTACAAGAGTAGAAACAATGGAGTCTAGTAACAGACCCAGAAAAGAGCAAGAAACCAAGCCTATTTCCTTCCTCTCCCTAGGAAAAAACCGACCTTTTTTTAACAGTTTCTGTCAAAATATTAAAAATTAATGCATCACTCCCTTATAAACAGTAGCACTTTTATGCACTGTAAAATGAGGCACGGATCACAAATGCCTACCCTGATAGAACTGTCAGGCAGGATCTCCACTTAGTCCAGCACACAGCAGGTTTATCAGTCAGACTATGTTATCCAGCAGCCTGTCTGAGATCTGCTGCAAATGTCTCAGGGTTCATGCTCTCAGCTTACTCTGAGTGAATTTGCATCCATCTCTGCCTTCATGCCATGTATGAAGTATTCAGTGCAAAGACAAGAGAGAGGCTATTGCTTCCATGCTCATTAATTGAGAGGAGATTTGCTTATTATAGTCACAACACTTAATATTTTTGTATGACAGAGCCCCTTGGGGCCAAGATCTCTATATATAACTGCTGGATTTATTACACTTATTTTACTCTGGGCCCTTCTCTGTTGTTAGTTCCAGTTCCATTTCTTTTAGTGGTATGAAGATATTATCCTGCTCTTGTATCTTTTTTCTGCTTTTAATTATTGCTTAAGACAGTTATCTCTAATAGAATATATATGAATGAATAGAACTATGTTAGGGTGATGTGCTGCGTCCAGAGTTCCATATAGGCTGTGTTTCAGTATGAAACCACAACAGTATACAAAGGTAGTATGAAGGTTCCTTGTTTTAAGAGAGAAAGCAGAGACTAGCCATGACTAGGAGGAAGATCAAGCAGCTTGGAAAAATTCAGCATTAATCCACTTCTCTCCCTTGCCTGTTCCCATTTTTGAAGTTATGAAGCATATTTTGTAGTTCAATTGAGATTGAATTTGGTTTTCCTTTTCCCTTTAGTAATGAGCTGATCTTTGAAGATTTGTCTTTGTTTCCAGCCTTCCAAGATAATTGTGGTATGGTAATAATCCAAAATAACAATGGAACACTATGCTGGAGAAATAAGGTGCGTTAGAATATAAAGGATTCTAAGAATGCTAGCTGTCTAAACAGAGATGTTGGTACACATTGATTTTTGTTCTTTCTAACTCAAGTGAACTACGTTTCCATTCTCCTGGGGCTGTGCAGTGCTGCACTACAGGACTGTTAGAGCAGGGCTCTGTTTTGCACTGTGCAGTTGCTTGAATCCACAGAGTCTGTGGGGACCATTGTGATAAACGGGTCTGCAACCTTACTAGACAGGGGGTCAGGAAGGGACACTTCAGAGAAGATAAAAATATATAGCTGCACTTTGGCATAAAGATTGATTTTAAAGAAGCTTTTTTTTTTTATCCTTGTTTATGCAACAGTACTTTTCTAGTCCAGTAGAAGAGTAGGGAAGCAACCAAAGTAAAGTTAATGGCTTTTTCTGATAGCACAGAGACTTCTGGGAGAAACACTCCATCTTCCATACACACATTGACCTTCACCCTCGTGCAGTAAGTTGGTACAAAGCCTGCGCACTTCTAATTCCCATTTGAGCTAAAGGATTTGTGTCAACCTGAACAATTCTCACTGTTGTGGGTCGCTACTCATGTGTGTAGAACATTGTGATCTTCCCCTTAAACTTTTCTCTTGAACACACTACATCCATACTGTTCGCTTGTAAGCAGGGGAGCCTTTGGGTTTTGGATAAGAGAAATAGTAAAATTAACAGGCTGTGCTCATAGTCAGGCTAGATGATCTAATGATTCTACCAGGCTTTAAATTTTATCAGCCTGTTGAAATAATTTTGCTTGAAATCAATTAGACTACCCATATGCTTAAATTGAAGCACCTGCATAAACATTTTCACCAATCAGGATGTTATTCAGCACATAGTTATGAGCTGGGTGTTTTAGACATTATCAAAGAAATTATTTTTTAACACTAACATTGCTGTTGTGTTGAATAGCTGCTTCTCTTTGTAGAATTATTTTGATGCTGTCCAATATTGAATGTTGATTTCTTAATGTGTTTTTAACTGGCTTTCTTTTTGTGCTCCCTCTTCCCCAGTTCTGTTTTTTGAGTGAGACTACTGTAGACTGTATATGTTCTCAAAAAATCTTGCTTTGACTGCTCCAAACATTTGTAATTCTCTGCTCTTTTTTTTCCTATAATGTTAGTGGGCCTGACTGTGACTTGGAGAACAAAGCTTCCTTGTAAGAGTGTCTGGTATAGTGGAATAAGGACTTAGGGAGAAAATAAGATACTTACACTGGAACAATTGCATGAGGAATAATAAATCTTACTAAACCTGAACTAGCTTTGCAGGAAAGCATGGCATGACTTGTCACCCAAAGTGCATTATTTTTTAAGTCATGTGATTTTCTTCAAGTCAGTCAGCTTTCCTGGAACCAGAAATCCACACTGCCCACACAGTAGCGACAGCTGACTGAAGTATTTATTTGACAACCCTAAACCTCTTTAATTACCTGGCAAAATAATGTCAGTATAGGAAGCACGCGAACCTCAACTTCCTTCTGGTATATCAAATTTTTGTATTTAATTTTTAGCTTGGAGCTTTAGTAATTGCAGGCCTGTTAGTACTTGTGAACACTCAGAAGTGTTTATGTAGAAAGAATCTCCCGCAGAGTAGTTAGACCCTAGCAGGTGGTAAGATTTTATAAGGTGTTGGGGTGTAAATTTCATTCTAAGGCCTTCTGAAATCACAGAATCACAGAATAAATGAGGTTGGAAAAGACTATTGAGATCATCGAGTCCAAGCTGTGACCTATCATTACCTTATCAGCTAAACCATGGCACCGAGCACCTCATCAAGTCTTTTTTTAAACACCTCCAGGGATGGTGACTCAACTACCTTCCTGAGCAGCCCATTCCGATGCTGAACCACTCTATCTGTGAAGAATTTTTTTCTAATGATTGTATCTTCAGGACAAAGCCCTCAGTTTGCAATCTTTGAACTCGTGACCATGTGAACTCTTGGAGTTTAGAAACAAATCTTTATATGTGTGTTTATTAAGAGTATTAATTAGGCAATTTCTAAGTACCACCTATAGTATTTTTTCCAAGGACAAATGTGAAAGTGCATCAGAACATTTTTTGAACACCTTTTCCTGTATAATGACAAGGCAACTGGCTGATTTGTAAAAGATCTTCTCCTTACAGCTAAGGAAAGGTTTCTGTTTTTCTACATTCATGCAGTGGTACCAAGGTTTAAAATAATGTGGTGGGTGCTGCTGACCTGAATAAATCTGATACAATGTGTATTGCTTAGTTGTATTGCAGTCACTGTTCAACTGACATCTCCTGGAAATGATTGTATTTATTCAACACTGGAAATTGCAATGCTTCTTAAATTTCTAAATTAAAACACTTTTTTTTTCTGTTTCTGCTTAATCTTTGTACAGGGGAATTAGTTACTAAAGTTGAAAGCAAGGAATGTTATCTGCATGAGAGCATGCTGTGCTAGTTACTCAAATTGCAGTTGAAAGAGCTTCTTCTTACAAACATTTGTACAAGCTTCTAGTTTTGCTGCCATTTTATTCTTCACAAGACCACACTTACAGTCACCTAGAACTGAGAATTACTGTAAATCCTGAGTACTTTGAAATCAGACAAAGAAAGGCCTGATCCTTTCCATGAGCATTGGCTAACATCTGCTTCATTGGAATTATGCTTGGCACCTCCCTGGATCAGATTTTCAGCTGACTGCTGCTGTTTACAATTGCCCTGTCGTGGCTTTTCACCCACATGGATGACATCCTGCCTTGCTATCTTCACAATAGCAGACTCTAAACATAATAGCATCCTACGGGGATACAGTAGAATAACAACACATCACACTTCCTTTTTACTCTCCAGCAGCTTTTTACCATAAACCACTAATCCTAGACAACATCTGAATAACAAATGAATAATCTGAACAGCATATGCTTAGAGGTAATGTGTTAACACAAATGAGACTAATACAAAAGTTATTCTCACAGATCTTTCAAAGGAGATAAAATTTGCCTGATGAAAACCTGAATCTATTATTCCACACCTTCTATTCTGCTGCCTGCAAATCACAACAGCATTTCCTTTGTTAGAAGAGCAAAGGACGTGTTGAGAATCGAAGAAATCAAACACTATCTTAAAAAACTTAATTTTTCCATCTTAAAAGTCTGCCTTGTTGATGGTAACTCAGTGAATTAATATGGTCTGTCCATTGATCTCTTAAAATAGAGCTTTTTACACATGCAGTCATGACAGTATAATATTGTTTATAGCATCTGAAAATGCGCAGACTAGAAATTTCCACTCATATTCTACTGTCAGTTTAAATTAGACCTCAGAATGGCAACATGTAGTATTGCAATGCAAGCAACAGTGAATATATTGATTTGACATCTATATGTAGTAGTATATTTTTGTGTATATGCATGCACACACACACAAATTACTCTCCATAATAAATTCTTAAACTCTAGAAACTTTCAGGTGCTTTCATTCAGGCAAAGTTCCTACCTTCAAATGTACATCATAGGACTAAATTATCACAAAACTTCCATTATATAAATTTTGATCTGTTTATATGTTCCATATTAACACATCTTGCATAAGTAAATATTTCATATACTTCTCCCTCCCTGTGTCTGTCTGTAAATCTATATTTTTAAATGAATGCAGAGTCAACATCATATGTTACTTTTGGGCATATATTTACCATAACATTTCTCTAGTACTTAATCACAGTTTATAAGATGAACACGGCACAAGTCAGGAAAAGAGCAAAGTTATGGTATGGATTTATGGCAAAGGCTTCTTTTGCTTAAGAAAAGTTCTGAGGAATCCATAAGTGAATTCAGATTTCTTAATCTAAAAATCAGACATCCTGCTAAACCTTTATCTAAAAGTCAGTTGCCATTCCTTTTCCAACACTCATTCTTTTTCATTTACCAGACTGGGCACACCTGAAAAGACGTGGAGCATGCAGCAAGGAGGAATGCCAAAAGGAGGCACTTACCTTAATTTGATAGGTACCTAACTTTCATCATGCTCCTTTTTTTGAAAGAGTTCTTCTCAGAGTATTGAGATGCTGAGGTTATTTGCTCCCAGCAGTGTCCTGCACATGACTCTCCCACTTGGCAGCCCTGGCAGGGCCCTGGAGAGAGAAGCAGGATTGTGCTCTGATCACTCCCAGCAGCTTCACTGAGGCTGGGGCTCCTTTGAGCTCAATTAGTTCTAGATTGTTTGGCTGAATGGCAGCCACACTTCCTTCTATTCTTTCCCAACTTAGTTTTCCTGCCTCCAGTGGTGCTTTTTCCTTTCTTTGGACTATAAATAGGCCTGTCACAACACAGTCTATAGCAGTAAGGAAGGCAGGAAATGCATTTAAACAAAGGAAAGATCTTAGGGGGTTTTGCCCTCCCCTGCCAATATAAGTAAAAGAATTTGATAGGGGTTGGTCTGCAAACACAGTTCTCTTTGCATGAGGAAAACACTTGTTCAAAAACATGCTAGGATGTCATCTTTTGCACTCCACAAAAAAAATGAGGAGACACAGTAGCAATAGGCCTTAGTCTCTTGAGTAATTGCTAATTCCTTTGAGTATTTAATTTTGATTAAATATTTGAATTTCTTTGGGACTGCAGAGTTGAAATAAGGATTTTTTTTGGCTTAGGAAAGAGGACAAAGGTGGCTAACAAGCTTTAAGAAGACAAAATATGTCTTACAGGAGGTGCAAATCTTCCATGTTAAGAATGACATTTAAAGTCTATGAATCTTCATTTTGTCTGAGTGCTTTCTTCCTCAGTGGAACTTACCCTGCATACTTGAAGTGTTTAAGCAAACTAAGTGTGTTTACATGCAGGGGCACAGAATTGCTGTGCATGTATTCAGTGAAGATGGCTGTGCATCTATAGCTCTCAGATAGCAACTTTGTTGAAATCCTCAAATATGTTCCATGAATTAATTTGAATAAAAGAATTATTTTAATGTGCCTTTTTTTAAAATCAGAACTTCCAATTTAATTATTTTCAGCTTAGTGGTTTTAAAAATATCAAGGTTCTAAGGTTCTCTCATGCTTGAAAACAGAAATGAACAATTTTCATATTATCCTCAGTTAGGATGGGAATATAATATGTTATTTATCTGTCTCTATCTCTTTGCCCTATCCCCACATTTTCTGTTGTCAAGGGTACATGCCTTTCCTTTGCTTTATGCAAATTAAGTAAATTGCTGTAAAAATCCTTTCTGCTGCTTTTTACAGTGGTAGTTTCCTGTTAGAATGGCTGTGTGTTTACTGAAGACTCTAAAGCATGGTTTGGGATTGGTGACTATTTTAGTGGGAAGGTAGAGCCTTGAAAGATAGCTGTTGCTATGTGGATGAAAAACCTTTAGTCTGTTTAAGATTTATATCTGAAATATACACGAGGAGTCACGCTGAAAGTGGTGAGAGTTAAGGACCTGTGGCACTTGAGGAATTTGGAGAACGTTAAACCTTTTGTTTCAGACTTGATGTAGGCAATGATCATGATTGTCAGCCAGTATGGTGTTTTATACAGGAACTAGTTAATCTGTGTTAACCTTAGGTAGACTACATGATGCCAGAGCAGTTTATATAAGAATCTTCTTCAGGAAAGTGTCTGCCTTGCTGAGAACTTTGCAAAGATCCTGTCTGCCATGACAAGAATGTGATTGTTTATGAAAAAGAAGAAGAGACATACAGATGGTGTGTGAATAAACATTGTTGTTGACTTTTTGGGAATTAATAATAACTCTAGACAGATGTTTTCCTTGAAAGTGCTTTTTTTTAATAAAATGGAATGCTCCAAGAAAACTCCTTTCAAAATCAATAATTTAATTTATAGAAGGACCTGAAAGTTACGATATTTATGGTATTTTTTCTTGTGTTAATAATCATATTTAGGAGACAGGTATAAAGCCTTAGAAAGATGTTGATCTTTGCAGATCATGTACTACAAATCTGACAAAGAGAAATACAATTCTCTAACATAATTGTCTAATATAATACAATTCTCTAACTAATTTGTAGTGAACAGTGGATCAAATACAGACTTCAGTTGAAACACAGAAGCAGATTTTGCTTAAAAGACTGTCATGGAGATGACTGAAGGCAAGCTGCAGTCTTTCTGGCTCTTTTGGACCTCAGTCCAAGGCCGAAGGATTGGCAAAGTGTAAAAGTTGATTGGACAGCTGTGGAATAGGTCCTACTAACTTTATTTCTGCAAAGTTGGTCTCCACAGTACAACAGCACTGAAATGCAAAGCTGCTTAGCAGTAATACACTTGTGCATACCTTTATTCAAATGTAGTTTAGTTGAAATCTTAAATCCTCTCAGTGAGTTACTAGTGGTTACAGACTTGAATTTGCATCACACGTTCTCTGTGTGCTGTTAGCACCAAGCACTGCCAGAGCCCTGGAGAGGCTTAGTCTGGCAGAGCTGCTTGCCTTGTGTCAGCACCGTGCCAGTAGAACACAATTGCACGAGCCTGCTTGCACTGATTTTGCAGGTAGCCTTTCTTTCAAAACCACACATATATTTTCTCAGTGTTATTCAAAACATCTCTGAACATTAAAAATAGAATGCAAGGTTAAAGCAGAGTTGCTCTCCTCAGTCATTCTGACTTTGCACACTGGATGAAATTCTCACCCGGTGTGCAAAAACTTTCTCACTCCCTCTTCACCATTCCAGTCTTGAGGAGAGTCTGTCTTGAAAGAGATCTTCAGAGTTTTCACTACAAACTTTCCCCTGGGAATTGATCAGATAGCTGGTAGAGCCACAAGGGAGCTTGGAGCAGGGTGAGAAATTGTTGCTGAGGCAGATGCTTGTAAAGAGCAGTGAATTTTTCCCATTTTTCTTCAAAGCAGAAGAGCTGTATTTTCTCTGACAGTCTCATTTTCACTTGTCCTTACGCATTAGTCTCTAGGACAAACAATGGCTGCATGAGCAGATGCAGGGTAACACTGTGGTGCCCAGAACTTCCAGGGATGTGCCCGATCCCCTGGAATTCGAAGCATCTTGTCTTCACAGTTGATTTACATTCTGTGCCCTGAAAATACAGCATGTGTGTATGTGTTACAGACATAAACAAACTCTTTATTTTCAGTGAGTTCCTGTGTGCAGATGCAGCTTCTTCAAAGGAAAGAGAATCATGAATTCCTCACCACAGAAAACTTGAGGCTGAGCTATCACATGGCAGCACGACAAAAGCACTGTTTTTTGCTGGACACCCCAGAGGGGCCTTGCACGAATAATACTGATTTCTACCACTGAGCCACAAAACATGAATTTAGATGTGCTGATATGCTTCCCCCTGCTAGTGCTGATTACTGTGTTAGTTTTAGCTCTTCATCTGGCTTTTCACAATTGGAATGGTAAAAGTGGGATCCAAATTCCCATGAAATTTGAATATGGAAGTTTTTGAGAAAAGCTTCTAAAATAAAAAGCTGAACTACCTGAACCTTTTCCTCTGCTTTTTTGCTGCCCCTCCCTTGGGCTGCTGAGCAGCATTGTGTAATGCCACTCTTTCCACTGACATCAGTGGGAAAGGGTTTGACATCAATTCAGCATGAGCAGGGAAGCACACTTTAGTGCCTGTAATTCGTTAAGTATCTTGAATTCCTTATTGTGTCATTCTTGTCTCTCTTACCTCCTCAGTTGTCTTTTTGCATTCACATTTCGTTTCCTTGTGGAATATGTTGCAAGAAATTACATAACTTTTCCTGGTAAAACTTTACAGAGGAAGAAACAAAGAACTAGTTTTTATCTTCCGCAGCTCTTGTTTAGTCTACCTGACTTAACACCATGGAAATCACTTGTCTCAGTAATATTGAGTAAATTATAAGGACTTTCCTTTTGATTTCTGATTCTGTTAAACACAGATGGTCTTTCTGGACTGCAGCGCAGGCTGTGGGCCAGATCCCTAGCTTCTACAAATTGGGGTTGCTTCATCAATTTCAGTGGAGTGACACTGATTTGAGCTGTCTGAGGATTCCTGCCAATCGGTTTCAATGTATCTGTGCCAGTTCATGGCAGTTGAGGAGCTGTGAGTTTAAGGGCCTTTCTAGTTGTAGATTATGTTCACTGTATAGAATATTTATTGGTTTTCTTCTCTCTGCTTCTCAAGCAAATCATCAAAACATAGACACATGCCAACAGATCTCCTGCTTCCAGCCATGAGGCAGGCTGAAGAACTGTTTGTGGTGATCTTAAAACAAAGAAGGGAAAACTGCAGGTCAGACTCAGGCTGTGGGTCAACATACAAGCAGAACACTGATTGTCTGTCCAGTGTGTTTGTGGCCCGATGAGTTTAGCACAGCTGGGGGCTGTGAACCCTTATGCTATAATCTGTCTCTCTCCACTTTTGATTTGGTTGTGTGGTCTTGAAGGGAGACCACGAATAGAAATCTAATTTGCTCTTCACCTGCTTGCTTACCAAAATGGAATGCATATTTTTTTATTCTGTGCCTTAAAGAACATGCCTTAAAGCTGATGGCAGCATAATAGTGAAGATTCAAGTTAAAACTTCATTTACAGAATGTTAAAGTTCTTAAGGCCCAAAACTTCTGCACATCCCCATTGCCTTTCTCTGTGACTGATTTCTCTACAAACAACCAGGAGTTTAAAGCTTTTAGGGGTGTGGTGACAGCAGGAAATATTATCTCCATGGTATTGACGAGGAAATAGAGTAATTTGCCAAAGATCTCACAGGAACTAATACTTTTATTTGGAAAGCTTATGCTGTTTGTTGTTTCTGCTTTTAATATTTTTCTTTTTTTTTATTTGTATGTTGTGTTTCTCCTCTTCCCTTTTCAGTCACATCTTTGTATTCAAGGTTCTTTGTATGCTACTTCTGTCCTGCTCAGGGTATGCATAATTTGGTTTGCTTCCAGACAGCTCACAATTTCATGTTGTTTCCACTTGTAAAATTGTCGTGTAAGCACCCATGTGTTTTCTCTACCCCTTGTGAGAAGCTGCTACAAACAACTGCCATATTTCCACACTGTTTGGCAAAACTCTCCTTTGTGCCATCATCCTCCAAAAATGTCAAAACTGTTGCTGCAGAGCAGCAGGTGCTGTTTTGTTGCAGGAAGGTAAAAGGGGCTACATAAAATTTCAACAAGTTCTTGGACTGTCAGAAATTAAACAGGTTCTTCTGGTAATGCCCATCTTTGTGGGTGGTGTCTCTCCTCTCCTGACTGCTCAGGATGCCATGCCAGAAATCCCCATTCCTGATGGCATCCCATGTTTTTACAGGGTGGGCAGCTGCTCTCACTGTTACTAGCATTACCTCATTTATTTGCATCCTTTTTCCACCTCTATCCATCTTATTTTCTCATTTGATACCTCTGTTGAGAGAAAGCCTTTTTACAGCACTTGGCTCAGCAAGGTGCCTGTTTTTGACTCCCAAGCACTATGACTCAAAGGTATTAGTAATGGGTAGATGACCTCAGGCAATGCAGTCCTGCACTTCAGACTTTAGATGTTTTATCTTTTCTACTCTTGCATTTATTACAAAGTGTGTCTTTTAGAATTGAAGTATCCAAGGAAAAAAAGTGAGAAAACACATAGCAGTGACAATTTTTTTCCTCCTTTGTATATAATATACTAAAGAAAGAGCAATAATTTGTTTTACAGCTAATACATGCCTAGAAAAATACTTCCTACAGAAATCGGTTGACTTTTTCATGGTTGCTAGAAGCTGTGTGTACATCATTTTACTTATCCTCAGACTCAGGTATAGATTAGGGAAGAAAATATTTTAAAATGGCTAAGATCTTTCTGCTTTTTGTTTGGGTTATGGAATTAGGTTCTTATTTAGGCTAGTTTCACTTTGTTATAATTCATTGACTGAGATGAGTTACTTCCCCCATATGTAGTATGAATTTATTCTCCTGTGATTTCCTTTGCCACTATACCAAGAGGTATAACCAAATGCTAACCAAACATTTCTGGATTTCAAGATGTTGATTTCCTGTATCTGCCAGAACAGGGGAGACAGGTGTAGGTTAAGTTGTGCTAAATGTCATTGTGTGAGTTTATGGAAAGATTGCAGCCCAAGCCTCTTTGCTGCCATTTGAGGTAGGGCAGCCTGTTGTAAATGGCTTTTTGGGGTATTGCTTGGAATTCTTTGTTGGGTCTGAGTCATGCTGACAAACATGTGCTCTTCTGCTACACTGGTGGGTTGAACACCAGAAATCCTACTGGAACATGCACGAGGAGGGGAGGTGACTAATTTGCCTGCCACAGGGTGACATTTCTTCAGTGCCAAATCTTTCTCACTTGCACCTGTCTTGAGAGCAGCTGATTGCTGCAGTCTCCTCTTCTAAAAGGAAGAGGAAGAGCTGCTCCACCGCAATTCCTGTCAGGTGCTGTGATGGCTGTCACCTCCTGGCTGGTCCTGGCTGACTGTCATCGGGCCCTTGAGAGCGCCCCGGGGACAGGACTAGCAGCACACAGAGAGAGTCCCGAATCATGAAGTTTATTCTGTGACACCGAGGATCACAGTGGATATCTGTTTTGTTATGTTGGGAAGATGAGTGTCTGTTTCTTTTTTTATTTAGGAATTGTTCCAGAGCAGTTAATGCTTCCCTTATCTCCTTGTCCTGCATGTATGGGCTAGATTTACATGAGCTAGACCAGCTGTTCTCAGCCTGGGGTAGGAATTTTGTTATGCAGGGAGATTAAACAGTTTATTTTTCATGCATCAGGAAGAGCCCTCATAGTGTTAGTCAGCTGGACTTGTTAGGTGGCAACTTCTACCTCAGGCTAATCGTTCTTTTAAAAATAGCAACAGTTATACTTCATCGCTCTGCGGGAAACTTTCAGCCTCTGGCGTGCTTTTATGCTGATTTTGGGCTAAGGCTTTTCTGTTCCAGCTGTGCTCTTCTTTTTCCGGGGCTTCCCGTTTCTCCCGTTGCAGAAACGGATTCTATCTTCCTGGATCTATTTCTTAAGACCACCGTTTGCCTCTAGGAGCTGGGGCTTTTCTTAACATTTCTGAAAGGAGAACAGTGAGGCACTGCAGGTGCTGCGCTGACCTCTAGTGACAAGTCAGGAGGACAGAAAGTATCTTTGCTGTTCAAACCCGCGAACAGCAGCACCCCTCTTTCTTGCAGTGTTCAGCCCAAACAAGCCGTAAGGGCTTCATCTCTCCTACTGTATTTCCAAGCCTCTATAATATTTGTTTAAATTTATGTCCAGTTGTTGAACAGCAGGTGTCAGACTCAGATCTTCTGCTGGTTGAACAATGGCAGAATTCTATTAACTTTTATTAATACTTATTAATTATAAAATTAATAGATTTTGCAAGCTGATGATACTCCATTCAATTTATGACCCTACAATAAAATGATTTATATGAAGACAACCCTTGAAACCTAGAATTTAAAAAGTTTGTTTTGACTCTTAACAATTTGCCTTTTCATTACATTTCAGCCCCTGTGTCTTGTTACCAGCAGGGGAGTTGGAAGGGTTCAGTGAGCTATTACTTGGTTTGAAACACAGAAAAAAAGTTTATAACTAGCAAATATCTCTAGGGTTGCTAGATCTCTTTCAATTGGTTTTAGACACTTAATTCCTCGCATTTTAAATTGTTTTAGTTTTTTAAATTTTGAAGTGTTAGAAAATTACTGTGGTTCTTTATAAACTGGGAGCAGAGACATTCCCTGTGTGAGTCACCGAAGTCAGCTGAGTCCACCAAAAATTGAGTTGCACCAAAATTAGGTGGGACCATTTTCATATTAACAGATTCTGTCAACTGTACTTGTACAGAAGAATGAAGAGATGACAGTGGAAATCACAGAGAACCAAACCAGAGACATTAGAAGTACAAGGGAATCACAGTGTGAGAGAGAAACCGCAGGGCTCTTTTGTTTGGCCTGCCCTGGAGACTGGTAGATCATGTGCAAGAGGCTCTTGCTCAAGGTCCTTGCCCTTGAGTCCTGGATGCTCCTGAGTCTCTAGGACCTGCTTTGAGTTAGGTATTTAGACAGGGAAAAGACTCCTAATGTAAGATTCTCCTAGACTATCATCCTTGGGGTACACACTTGCAAGTGTTTTGTTAGGTCTCATATGTGGTAGATGTAATGTTTTTAGCAAACACTCAAATATAAAATTTTTAGCAAACACTCAAATTTTACTGGATGAGGTAAGGGCCATTTTGGCTAAAAATAGTTATTGCTGCCTTCTGGTGGAATAACCCAATACCAGAACTATTACCAGATGTGAAATTAAAATATATGTCTGAATGCACTAGGCACTCAACAGTGAAACCCTCAAAAGCTCCCTATCATCTGCTTTGGTTTATATTCAATGTGCTACAATGAACCAACATCACAATCAGTAACACAGATAATGTAGTTCCTTTTTTTCTCCTTAGCAGCCTAAGGAAATTTAAAAATAATAATTCTCTTTAAAAAAAAAAAAGTCGAATCATGAGCAAATGTGAATGAAAATTCCGTGTTCATTCAGCTCACTGTTGCGCAAAGCAAAGGATTTCCCTTTCCTGTCTTATTTTTGAAACTTCCTTATTCCATGTTTGCTGTTCAGCTCAATTTGGTGATGCTGCAGGCCAAAGAACACATTCATTGCTAAAGGCACAGTTGAAATTTCTTACTTAAGGTAAAAGAGGGACAAAGGACATGTCACATCTCTCTGAGTAGTTTTGTTACTCGTGGTGGTGGCTTCTATTCCTGTGAGGAGAGGGATCACTGTGAGGGAAATGATCAGTTTACCTTGGCGGAAGGTTTTCCTAAGCACCGGATAGTAGCTATCAATTTCACCACATGCCAAATCTTTATTTAGAGACTGAAAACTACTTTATGGCCTCCAATGCCAATGAACAGGAAGGATGGGATATATGGGATGCTGAGGCTTTGGATCATGAGCAAATGACAGGATGTACTGGAGGCAAAAGAGCAAAAGCAGGATTTCAGTGAAGACTGCTCCTGGAAAGGGGTATCAAATGGAACAGAAAGTGGGGAATGGCCCTGTGGCCAGAACTGAGCTGGATGGCTGCCTGCAGCAAGAAGGACAGGTGTGGATCCTGAGAATGGTGCCCACTCACAAAGTTACACAGACTGCCCTGATAACAGTAAAGTTTCATTCAGTTTTAGGTGAAAACAGACAATATCCTGCTGGGGGGTTTGGAACAGGTCTCACCCACTCTTCTGGGCAGCTACTGCCTGGATGAGAAGTGGCAGAAGTTGAACTTTTAATGTGAAAGAAATAAAAAATGTGCTTAGCTGCACTCAAAACTTTTCTGCCAAAGACATTCCTCATTAAACACACATGGTGGGATTTTTTTCAAAGGGGCTTGGCACAGCCTTTTCCCTGCTCCCACTGGAATCCATGTAGGTGCCACAGGTTTCAGTGGGAGGAGAGCTAAATCAATATGGAGTGCTTTGGAAAAATGCAGCTCAGAATGGATCCTGGCAGCCTGGGTAGATAGGGATTGGAGGTGATGCTGAAATTGTCACGTAGAAATTTTCCATGCTGGCTAGCATTATCCTCTCCATCCTCCTTGGTTCAGAGCTAATGGAAAGCAGTGTGTGGCAAAGCATGACTTGAGGGGGAGGGAAAGTCAGTGTTGAATAAAATAAGAATATCCTAATTTCCTCCCTCCTCTGTGTCTTTTGTTAGGACGAAAACTGCAGAACTTCCCTTCTCCCTGAGGTTGCCACTTAACTCTTCGAGAACACAGGGGTTAATTGCAAGCAGCAGTGCCCATTGTGCATACTGCTCCTTCTGGATGGGATTCTCCTGATGTGGGCTGAGCAGGTTGGTGCTCTGTTTTCTCCAAAGCGCACCCGGCACATGCTCAGGTGCGGAAGAAGAAGGGGAGGAGGTCATGTTCCCTCTGCCCTGTTACCTATCTCACATAAGGAGTCTTTCCCCACCAGGTAGTAAAATCACTTATTAATGCAGGTTGTCACAGGATAATCCTGTTTCATTACATGTTCTCTTGTTGGCACATGGGCACTGAAATGGCAAAGGTTGGTGAAGGGTGGGGTGGTGTTTGGGTTCAAGATCTTGCACAGCTGTGTTAGCTGTGGAGGTGGTACCTCAGATGGGTCCAAATTTTCTAGTCCTTCTGTTGTGTGAGGTTATTCCTGCAGCTGAAAGTAGTGACAGTAGCCCAGTCCTGTAGCAGTCACTGTAACGCTCACAAGGTGACAGTGTCACTCACTGAGAAGCCTTCAGCAGGTGGCTGATTTTCCCCATTCACTCAGTTTATTCTGCTTCTGTTTTGGACACATCACATTCAGCTTCCCTAGGTAGATTTCAGATCTTCTGACAGAAAAAGCTATACAAATAACAAATAATCACAGAATCAATCAGGTTGAAAAAGACTTCTGAGATCATTGAGTCCAATCTATGATCAAACACCACCATGTGAGCTGTACCACGGCACTGAGTAGCACATCCAGTCTTTCCTTAAACACCTCCAGGGGCAGTGACTACACCAGTCATGATGTCAGAAGTGAACAGTAGCCTCTGTTACACACAGCAATTCACCCCTTCTTTGCTTGAATGGCTCCTTAATAACTCCCTTGGCCTGCTTGGTGCTAAAAGAGGACCCAGCAAGCACAAACTGCCCTTCGAAGTGGGTGGCATTGTTAAAAGAACAATACTGCAGTGTCTTCTAGAGGCAGCAGCAGGGTTTCTAAGTTTGCCGTGCACTTTGAAGGAATGCACTGTGGCTTAATTGCTGCCCAGATCAGGCCTGTGACATGCTCTAATTGGGTCTGTCACCTTTCTTTTTGAGGAATTAAGAAAGTGCCAAAGCCAGGAGCCACTCTCCTGCCAAACTCAGATTCAACCTGCATGAGGGTAACGATCAGTGTGAGCTAATAGGTCGTGACAACCCCTTCAGTGCCTTTAGCATTTTAGGACTTCTCTCAAGTCAGGAATTTACTTGAGTGTGTCAGTTGCCACTGACTAGCTGAATACTTGTCATGACTGCGAGTTCTGTCTCTTGGATCCAAATGATCTGTCCAGCTGTGAGAGCTTTTTTCCCAAGGAATGTTAGTGTTCACTTCGATAGTTTTAACACTGGCTAATTTTTTCACTGAATAGCATCCCAACACGAAAGTACCTGTTCATATCAAATATTTTTCTAGCTGAAATGCACGTAACTCCAGTTCCGTAGTAACTTCATTCTCATTAACACAGGAGCATTAAAAGGGAACCAGCAGAATTCAGTTCTACCATGTCAGCAATTTTATTTTTTGTAGCAAGGAAATGTCTGCCTGAAAAAGGACTGATTTTTTTTAGAGGATCCATATGGATGTATAAAGTATTGGTGCCATTTGGTATAAATTATAATCAGTTCCAGATTCTGCTGTACTCAGAAACTTGAATCATGGAATTGTACGTGGTGGTTTCTGTATTTTGAGGGCTCTCACCTAAACCGCAGCTCTTGTAACAACTAAAATGGCTACACCCATGGTGTCCAACCCCTTGTCTTAATCACGTTAAGAAAACATTTGTTTAACTATGAATCAAAATTATATTCCTAAGCCCTGCAGCTTTTCAGGTGAAATGACAGAACCAGCCTTGCTACACTGGGGCAAAGTAGGTGGGCTCCAGAGGCTGAATTTCACTTAATTCCTCCAGTTGTGGTTCCTTTGTCAAAGCATTTCTGAAGGCCTGGAGCCAGGCAACGTGGAATACTAAGCACTGGGATGTAAGTGGGATTTAGGCTGCTTGGTCTGCTTTTGGCTCCCTGCGTGTGTTTTAAGGCATATTAGAGGTACAAGGAGGTAGAAGGGAAAGGCACAAGCACGCACAAAGTCTGCTGCCTGCTTATACAGTGTTTGTGATTGATAGAAGCATAATGAGGACATGGCTATTGAACCAGCAGAATGTTTCAAGCTTCATTCAGGACTTGGGTCATCTGCTGCCCTCTTGAATTAGGTAGGGGAGATGGAAGATGGCTGGACACACCAAAATCTTTTTTGTGAATTGCTGCCAACAGAAACTGATAGGCCAAGAGATAGTTTAGGTTTGCTGTGGGGGTTTCTTTTCTATGGAACAAGAGCCAGCACAAGCCATGACTCTGAACTTACCGGTAGCTTTCAATGCTGTGACCAATTTAAACCATGTCTATAAGGCAAACTAGATCAAAGGGCCAGCACAATCTGAGGTCTGCGAACTTTGACGAACAGCTAGAGATGAATGACCCAACTAATCCTCCCTGCTGAGAGCATGGACATTCAACATGCCAAACATTTAGTTTGGCAGCAGTTGTGCCAATGCATCTGCATCTGTCAGCCTGTCCTGGCACTCACACCTGCAAATGGGTGCTACCTGTGTATGGATTGATGGAGTACTGGGATGCCGAAAATCTGAGGCTGGGGTGACAGCTGCAGCGGCAGCTTGGGGCCTAGGCTGTCTAACAGAGATGGACACAGCTGGTTTCTGAAGTGGAAGGAGGTGGGAGTCAGGAGAGCACTGTCTTGTCTATGAATTTTCATAGTGGCTGAAAGCAGCCCAGGGCTCATCCTGAACCCAGTGAAAGGTTGTAACTGCGACCTTGCTCTTTATTAAGATCATAGGATTAACCTTAAGCAGGACAACTAGGAAGGAGCTCTTTAGTTACAGCATTCACTAACAAGACTAGACCTTCCTTCCTTTTTCCTTAACCACAGCAGGTAAGCAAGAATTAATTTTTTTGTGTGTGTGTAATTATAGACCAGCTCTAGTGTTTGTAATCTACCTCTTTTTGACTGGAAGAGTGACTGGCCCTCCACCCTCTCCTGCCTAATTCTAGAAAAGTCAAGAGAGCTGGGCACTTTGCAAAGAATCTCCTCCCTAAAGATCTCTCTTCCCAGAGTTTTACTGAGAATGTTTTTATTGCATTTTAACAGTATCTCCACTAGTCCTAGTGTCAGGTTCCAGCAGACAGAGAGAACGGTCCTGGGAAGGAAATGCTTCTGCACATTTACAGTCACATGGACTTTAGTAAGATCTACTGTAGTGTGCAGAACTGAAAGGGATACAACTTATGATATTTGTAGTTCAGTGGCTGACCTGAATATTGGAAAATAAATTTTATTCAGAATCAAAACAAGTGTTTCTTTTTTTTGGTGAAATGAGAAATAATAACCTCATTTTTGGACAATTGGACTGAATTTGACTCACTTTTAAAAATCTCAAGTTATCCTTCTCCTTTTAATGCAGGGCAGGTCTCAAAGACACAGCAAAACATTTCATTTGAAAAATATCAAAACGACCTGTTTCAGGATTTCTGAAAGAAACTCTTTCACCCTGGAGAAGGTCAAAGTGAAACATCTGTCAGTCTCCTAATCTCTTTTTCTCCTTCCACTGAAAAATAAGAGCTGATGGGAAAGTACAGTTCATCAAGAAAAGGAAATTCTCCCCCTTCTCTTCAGTATTTCTGAAAACCAGGCCATCATACTGTAGAGTCTTATCTGCAGATTTAGTGGGAAACATGCCTAAACCAGGAAAGAAGAAAAATTCCATGGGAATCAGCTTCCAAGTCAAACAGTTTCTGTAGGTCTGTGTTTGAAATCTTCCCCCTGGAAGCCTAACTTCAGGCATTAACTAATTCAGATTCTGGTCTTATTAAAACAGCATGAGAAGTAAAGACCAGCCAGACAACTCCCTAAGACTGTTGTAATGTAAATTAAATCTAGTACTGTAAACACCTGAGGGCTGATTCTTGTAAAACAAACACAAAAAGAAAACGAGGGAGGGGGGAAAAGAAGCCACAATTAGTAAATAGCGCTTTTTTTCTAAAAAAAGGTGATTTTATTGAGTTTTAATATACAGCTTTAATATGTTAGGGTAATCATACAAGATCTCTCTTGTGTTCAATTTACACGTTACAATAGAGATGTGAGCTAAAATCTTTTCGTTTAATGTACAAAAGGAATCCAATGTTGTCCACTAGCAGCTTTGAACTTGGCAAGAAAGGTTCTAAAGACTTTAAGTGCAGTAACAACCATACAGGATACAAAATGAATATAAGGACTTTTCGCCAAGGTATACAAACATTTGAAAACAAATGGTGCCTGCTCCACAGGGCAGACAACTAGCAAATTAAAAAAAAGTCACTGACCAATGTTCCAGAGAAGGAGGAGCATCACCCTGTGTAACAGTTCTTACAAAATGGACTAAGAATATCTGTATCATAGAATTTGTACTGATCAGAAAAAAAAGGTCTGAAAAGAAACAGTAGACAAGGAAATGAACAATCAAAAAAATGACATAGTAATATAAAACATTTCCATCACTATTTAAATGCCAAATTAATCAAGCAATAGTAAAAAAAAATCCAAAACAAAACAAAAAAACAAAAAACCAAAGCTCTTCTGTTTAAAATAACAGCACTGTTTTTGATTATTTTCAAAGATTTTTTTTTATGAACACACTATATACTTGATTGTTTCTTTCATACAGAGCAATGTGTCCATTTGGTCTGTCACCTCAGTGAAGCTGATAAACAACCAACCCACCATGTCTCACCTTTGACACACTTTAACCCTTTTCTCCCCTTTCGTTTGCTACTCTGGTGCCTTCTCTTCTCAAGTTAAATACTTTTCTTCCTTTTCTTTATACAGTGCAGAGTATATGGGCTTAGGATATGGAGATTTTCCTCTACTCCAGTTCACTCTCTAGTTCTGAGTTCAGTGGTGTGCAGTAGTTTGGCTTGTCTGAAGGCACGTACCCAGGGAGGCACAAACACTTGTAAGACCCTTCCGTGTTAATGCATTTGGCATTCTTGCAGAGGGACATCCTGTTGTTCAGCTCGTTGCACTCATTCACATCTGCAAAAAGGAGACATCAAAAGACATGTCCTTAAGTCTGGTGTGTAGGTAATACTCATTTATTTCCAGCATTGTTAGGACTAGAACAATCTGCACGAATGCCCTGAGACCTTTATTTTCAGTTCCGATTGGGTGGAATTAGGCTGGGTCAAAAGCTCTAAAAGATGAACTGGGAAGAGGTGGAAGTTATCATAAGAAATTAATAGGGTACTAAAGGGCTTTAAACAGTTCGATTACCAAGTCCAAACTCAGCCTTGCTGCACAACAAAATTAAGCAACAACTTACAGGTGTTTATCTGATGACTGAAAAGTGACTTTTAAGAAAGAAGCACGAAGTTCTTAGCATCACACCTGCACTTTACACAACTGAATACTTTAGGAGCTGCTGGTGTTGTCAACCGAACAGTCATAAAGAGCCAACTACCTGCACTCAACACCATGCAGCATTGGCCTGACATACACAGCAGCTATACCTTTTCTTGCTAAGGAGGTCAGCTTGCCATGAAGTCCTGAAGACTACAAGGCACATAGGCAGCTTCTTGTCATAGAGCTGGGACATCTCAGCTGTGTGTCACGAAGCATAATGCTAAACAAGGTTAGGGCAGACCTTAAACTGAAATAATCACACTATTTTTACTAGGCTTCTACACTGAGGGATGGTTGTTTTGCTTCATCTTCTCACCGACACTTGCTGTTCCCATGTTTAGTTGTTTTAATTGAAGATAAAGATGTCTTGGTTAGTAAACATGCAGATTGACTAGTTTGAGAGTGAGATAAATAGTTGAGTCTGTTGACTGTTGAAATCATTGAAAACCAGGGGCCAAACTTCACCAGGTGGTTATCTGCATATTTAGGCAATCACTCTCAATCCACTCTAAAAATCCACTCCCAAAATCACTCTTCTGCTCTGCATCCAGTTCCATCCTCCTAGCTTACCAAAGCCTTTGAAAAACGTTTGGTCTGTATATTAAGAGTTAAATTCTTGATATAAGTTTAACCTTCATTCTACAAATACGCGTCCGCTCACTTCTACTCTCTTAACTGAACACACCTGTAATGACCAAGACGAACTGAGGAACACCAAGACATTTTTGTAACAATAATTACTGGCCTTTGCAGTGAACAAGACAGAGCTGGCATCTTTAATACAATTCAGGTGATCATCTCTAACCCCTTTGTTTGAGGCCTCCTTAGGTCAAGTGACTGAGTAAACTGACAGCCTAACAGGAGATAACAGGTGATATAAAATAAAAATGATGAAAAAAGGTGATATGCTATCCTCACCAACACAAGTCATTTTGGCCATGTCCAGGTGATAACCATCAAAGCAGTCACAGGTGTAGCCTTCCTGGACCCTTACACATCGGCCATTTTCACACCCATTCAGAATACCACATTCCTCTGCTTGTAGCTCCTCAAAGCTGTTCAGGAAACCTGGGAGGAGAAAAAATTGCAAACAAGTAAGTTACAAAGCTACTGAATCAGTATACACAAATATATAGTGAGAGTCTGAAATTCTCTCAGAAGTTTGCTGGAATGTGACTTGACTTTGCAGAAAATAGGTCAGCTTTAGCAGAGCTGTACCATCTGGAGTTTTAAATGTACCGGAAAAGTGCTGTGATATGTTTCAAGATGGAAACTAAATAACTTGGTTAACTCTTAAGTTTTAGTTTGTGTTAAAAATCTGTGATTTTTTTGTAGTAATGGAAACTCCATAATTTCATTGTTTATTTTTTTAAAGAGTAAGTCAGTGTTTTCTAAATAGCACCTTTTATTTCAATTGTTATGTGTATCAGCCTTTAAGGAAACAAGTGGTTGTGCAATTTGGGATAAAAATTTCTTAAAAACTATTCTAGAAAAATAAGGTATGTGTGTAGAGGGGTAAGAGATGCATTATAATTTATCCAGAAGAAAACATATTAAAAAAAAATCAATCCCAGCTGCCATAAGGAAAATAAGAAGAAATCAGAGACTGCTTTCCTGTTGTGGTTTTTTGTTAACAACCCTTTGGCTTGTGCTTCAGTGACTGGTGCCAGTACAAATACCCATAATCTACCAATTTCTCCTTGTCATAATTCTAGATGGTGAACAGCCAAAGCTCAAAGAGTTGAGCTTTTTTTTTTCCACCTCTTATACAAAGAGTTGTCTTTGTATTCAGTGGTTTGTACAATGCTTTTTGTGCTCCCTGCCTTAGGGCTTTTGTGACAGTTATGCTTTTATGTATAAGGAAGGATTTATACTTACAAAGTTATTTTACATTTTCACATGTTCAGAGATTGTCTCTAGGATTGAACTGCTCCTTGTAGGTCCTAAGTTTTTTTTCACTAACTTTCTGCTCATGGAGCAGTGATGTAACAGGACTGCAGATGGCAGCCCATCACATCAAAAAGACTTCTGTGGAAAAAGCTGAGAATATTTGAGTCATTAAGTTTAACAGCATAATGAATATATAGAGGGGAAATTGGAGCTGGAGTGTAATAGAGTAGGATATCTCTCCCTATCTGTCCTGTAACAGGTAGTGGCTCCACCAACAACCCATCAACTTATTGAAAAACTGTTTACTAATTAATTGCAACAGCTGTGATACACATATTTGCTAAGCTACCTAGGAATATGATTTTCTCCCTTCCTTATGTTTTTTTCTCTTGTCTTTCTTACTCCATCCTGTCTTGGTCCTTGAGTCCTTCTTTTCTATTGATCTGCTTTTGCCTTTTCTATTCTGCCCTTTCCATATCATCCTCCATTTAACTTCCATACTGCCATTTCCACTCCCCCTCTCTTTGACTACAGATACTGTTCCTATCCTGGATTTTCTAGCATGGTGGGCTTCTCAGTAAGGGTCAAGCTGGTCAGTAATACACTGAGTAGATTCCGGAGACACTGAACACATAATGTGAAGTAAGTATTTGCTGACAGATGTCACACCTCAAGAACATACATAATACACAGGATGTATACAAGTGTACCTTAAATGGGGAACATTGCAGTCTTTTTCATGAGCCTTGTAAATCACTTCTCAGTGCAATAGTATTGAGGATATTGAGCACTGTCATGATATAGGTAACCAAGTTTCATTACTCGCTAGAGTCTTCTGACAGAGCTTGCAGAGAGCTCAGGAGAGACCTTTAAAGTAAAGACTTTTTCTAATTTAGAAAACAGTGCTAAGGAAAGGTGTCCCCCCAAATACACAGATATTTTTTAAATAAAGAAAAGACATATAATTTATTAGACATATAGTTTATATGTAGGCATATATGCATGTGAATAAACATATGTACACTCCCTCTCTCCATCATAAATACAGTATGTTGTAATTTTAACTAGCTAAAACTGGAATATTTATCACTCACAGCATGCTCTACTCCACAAAATATACTCTACTGCAAAACAGCTTGATGGGACCTTTATTGTAATTCTAAGGTATGTATCTGCTTCTGTAGAAACTGATTGCATAATGACAAATATTACACTGAAGGTACATGGCCCGGCCATGGGATGGGACGTATTGTATTCCTCACACACCTGCAGCAGGATTGTGATCTTGAAGTCTCTGATGCCCTAAACAGGATGCCCCATCTGATTCAGTGATACAACGGGAGCGAGAGCCACGAGCTCTTAAGCCTCTGTCCCTAAGAAGTTGGAACTAGATGATCTTTAAGGTCCCTTCCCACTGAAGACATTCTATGAAGTGATCTCAGCTGTGGATTCAAAACTTTCCACATTTCATAGTATTTATTTACCACTAAGTTATATACCTTGTTTATTCCTTGTGAAATGCTTCTTTCCAGATTAACAGTACATCAACATTGCTTACTCATCACCCTTCTGGGTTTTTCCTTGTGTAATCAGTAGTTTTCAGCTGTGTGACACTTCAGTTAAACATCAACACTCAGTAACACTGACGGGAAGAGCATAGTGGCAACTTGCAGGCCATATATATGTAAAGCACAAGAAGTTACCAGCTCCTTCTGATACTTCCACTTTTCTTCTCTAAAACGGTGATAAAATATTCTGGACCTGTACAGGGTGCCTGATTTTGAGGAAGATGCTGAAATCTGTAAGAATTCCTCTCCTGCAAGTCTTAACAGTGAGCTGGGCCAGACCCAACAAAAAGGGCCCTGATACTCCTCAGGCACAAGCAAGATGCCGTGTACAATCCCTCACACCCTGCCTGGCAGGACACAGCATCCGGCCTGAAGTCCATACATACGTGTATTCTCTGATCACACTATGCTGTACATTTTCTCTGTTGAGAAAGAATGACTTGCATGCTCTCATTTCACCCATACAAGTTCTGCTGGGAAATCATGGAAAGATAAAGGTTTGTTTTTTTTTTTTTCTTTTAAATTAAACGCACTCTGGAGAAATCTGTCCCATGCTCCAAAGGAAAATCAATTTGTGAGAAGGAAAATTGGCAATCCCTTTGACCTTGAGCTGTAAAACTGTTGGTAAACACAAATTTAGTACACTTGGCACAAACTGTTTCACTAGATTAAAAATTAATTGTACTCCAAGCCCAACTGGACTCTCATACAAACCTGGCTCTTGAACTGGAACACCTGACTGAAAGCTAGTGTCACAGGAATAACTAAAACATAAACAGGCTACATTACCCAGAAGCAAAGAGAAGAATGAAACCGGCTACAGAGAAACAACTGAAGTAAAAATCTCATTTCAAGTCTTTCATATAACAGAGAATCTCACTTACGGTCTTCAACAAAGTATGGATTGGTTTCTGGAGTGTAGTGCTCCTCGAAGTCAACTAAAGCATCCTGTCCATATGGCCGCCGAGATCCTGGAACAGGAATGTTGCACAGCTGGGCGTAATCCTCTGAGGGGGGAAAGAAAATAAGATATAAAAGTAAACACACTTGTAACACAGGCTGCATTATGTTAGTCCCAGTGAGCTGTGGTACATATTTGCTGGAAATAAACTTATCTTCCTAGAAACACCATAAATCTGCAGAAAAGAAAATTTCCAGAAAGCATTCTCTCTTCAAGAAGAATGTCATTAAAATGTTAATGAGCCAAATATATACTATTAAGTCATAATAGGGATAACACCAGGGATAGATTTGAGTCAGTAACTGTACAAAAAGTTATAGGTCAGGTTCTTGTGGTCTGCATGTGAAGCAAGAGCAGAGGGATGCTGTGTATCCCACCGCTAATGCACTTCTCTCCACAGCTATCTCTGTTTACACTCCTCATTTTGTGGAACAAAAGCTATCCCAGACCATCATGGCTGCTAGCAGAAGCCTCCCCAAAGGAAGTAAATTGGGGCAGGTACAGCCAGTATTTCTGGCACTGTCAACCGACCTGCAGAAATCAGAGTGAAAAATACTTCTAAAATAGCCCACACTTATCTACAAACTGTATCTTCAACCCACAGGCTTAAAATTATGAGTGCTGTTCAAAGTTTCCTTGGCTGTGAACCTCAAAGGGCATGGGAAAACACACAGGAGAAATAATTACATCTGATTTTGTGCCTCTCTCTAATAGCCAGACTACACAAGTTGAGACAAAAGCAACTCTTCATTTTAGGTGTCAGAGTCCATGTTTGAAATGCTTATGCAGTTTGATTCTTTTATAAATCAAAAATTGTGTCAACTCTGTTTCCATTACCCTTTACTAAAACACATACAATACAATTGATTTGAAAATAGAAATATTGTTAAAATACAGCAACCCAGGTGCTCCTTTACTGTTGCTATAGTCTATTTAGCATCTGGTTCTGTGAAGATTGCCTGGTGTTCTGAGAATCAGGCAGAGAAAGGACGGGAAAGAAAAACCACCAAAAGAGAGGGAGGAAAAAAAGCCCTAAGCAGACACAAAATCCAAGAATTGCAGATGGTTACAGAGCCAGAAACCTCATGCTGTGTAGAACTGTCCCAGACAGCAAATAGTTGGATAAGTCCAGACTGCCTCTAGACAGTGCAGAGCACAGCCTCACTTGCTGTCCAGCACTGTAACTTTATTTTTACAGGTAGTATCTCCTCCACCTGGAACGATTCTATTTTGTACTGCAAAAACCAAAAGTGTTCAAAAAGTCTGTTTGAATTTTGTGGTCAACAGCTCAGCCCTCTGAGAGCACAAGACGTCGCAGTACAGGCACAGCGTGCCTGTGCACATTCAGAGCTGCCGTGGCTGCCAGTCCAAGTCCGCAGCATGAACTCCCCAGGGAACTTACAAACCATTGTAAATCCCATCACATTCTGCTGCAAGAGCAAAGTGGTTTCCTTTGAGGTATGTCCTCCAGAATATATTTATATACAGTAATAATATTCAAGCAACACTCTCCCAGAGAACAAAGTACACTGCCCAAGAGGAACATCCCAGGGCACAGGAAACAAAGGCAGCACGGCAAAATAAATGGCATATAGCAAATGTTAGTTACATCCCTGACTGCACAGCTTCCCACTGAGATACTGTGATAATGAGTCTACACTCATTTTAAGAGCAGACATAGAACCAAAACCACCCCATTGTTTCTTCCCCACATCTAACCCCAGATTAACATCCATGCATGGGGACAGGTTATCATCTCAGAGGGACTCCTTCATTCATATGTACACCCAGGAAAGCTGTGGAGAATAGTAAAAGCACTTTCTCACAGATGCCCACAAATGTTCTTGGCAAAGGAAATCTGTGTTCTACCACAAAATACTAATTCATCTGGCTTGTGTGGAAGAAACCACCACATAAAAACAGTCAGTGAAAGGCAAAATGGACAAAACAAGCAGGTCTTAGGGATCACTGCCTCTTCCACATCAATGTGATCTGATGGGAAGGACTAAACAGAACCTGGACAATGGCTTCCCAGAGTACTCAGTGTTAATTTTCCATTAGTGATACTGGTAGTATAAACCATGTTTTAGTTCTGAAGGAAGCAGTTGGAACTTCTGAAAATCTGTAGACGTGGAGCTCTCATGTACGTGACAGTTGCATAGTTTGACAATTGCGCAAGATTATTTTATATTGCACGTTTGCCAATGCGAAGTTGTTCAATATCTTAAAAAGACTAAAGAAATGTTGAAAATAGAAACTTGTTTCCTGCCCCACTGGTCCCTTGAAAATCAAGTTCTGAATGTCTGCATTTTTAGGTCTTATACCTATAATATTCTCTTAATACTGTATGTTCTGTTTAGCTGTCCGAGTAGTGTAGACTGAATCTCTTGTCTTTTATAAGGTGTTGATTCAGTCACTAGGCGCTCAGGCAATAAACCCAAGGGGAAAAACAGCAACTCACCTAAGAAACCAACAGCAGAAATTCAGGATCAATAACAATGGTAAGTTATTTATTCTGGTAAATTATCTATTCCACCTTTCTCAGCTTTCTTTTTCTTTCTCTTTTTTTTTTCTTTTTTTTTTTTCCCCACAGGGAAGAAAAATGTGGGCAGAGAGGAGAGTACAAAGACTGAAAGGTGTACAGGGGGGCCACATTCTGGAAAGATCATGAGAACTGGTGTTTTGAAATAAGGTAGACTGGAGACTTGGATCCCTGACAGAAATGAACCCATCAGAATGCCCCTGTGGAGGACAGAACAAGTTACAGCAATGACAGTTTCTGTTGTTTTAAACTTTTCCCCTTGCTAAGCTATGTTCCTACAGTTCAAATTAAAGATAATGTATTTTGGGTCACTGCGATGTGTGCTGGTCACAGTTTTCCAGGGGAGGGAACTAAATGAACAGAGTGTTGTAATATTTGTGGGTGAAAGCATGGCTGATGCACAGAAACTTGCAGGCAAGTATTCAGATGGGAAAACAGCATGACATTGCCCTAGGGAGATGACAACAGGAGACTGAGATCAAGAAGGCGGTGAGGGGGTAGAGACCAAGAGAGAATGTGTAACCACCCCTGAATGACACAAACATTTTAGTTGTCACAGAAATTAATGCTCACTTTGAAAAGAATCTTTCAAGTAAAGTTGAAAGAAAATTTTCTATAATTCACAATGAATGAAGAAACCTTTTTCTATATGGGTTTATTTTTTCTGCTCACTCATCTCCTGGCTGTGATCAGGGACAATACAACTACAGTTCAAGAGGAAAAAAAGTACTTTGTTTTTAATATAGTTTAGTCTACATTGGTCCATATGTTTCTAAGTTTTTCTCATAACTTGCAAATGAAGCATAGAGACAGCTTGTTGTATAACTTAGGGTGGCTATTATAAAAGGAATCTGATGTATGCTTCTAAAAATGTAAAGGACATTTTTAAAGTCAGATGTATTGCATATTAAACAAGTGTTAGGGGATTACATCTAGACACGTGTACTGGCACAGATGTTAGCTGTAATTGGTGATGAAAACTCGGCTGACAGAGACAACACAATACGAATGGGATGGATTGACTGGCTTTTAGGTGGTTGTTAGCAAAAATGCAGCTGTGTAAACGTGCATTTAATTTGCATATACAGTTGTAACTGAGCAAGCCCGTGTGGGCCTTACATGTACCCAGAGGCCTAAAAATCCTAAATTCTCCAGTCAGAAACATAATTTCACAATTCATGTATTTAAAGCAAAATATTATACAAAAAGCTTTTCCTGACACAACCATGAAACAACTACATCGCAGCCAGTCCAGCTCCCGCCCATAAAGAAAGCTTTATTTCTGTTCCAGCTCCTCAGAACTGTCACCATCACACACACACACACACACACACAAAAGAAGCCAAAACTAAGAAACCAAGACAGATCCATCAAATTATTTAAGAATGCAACAGTTTCACCAGAGGTTCTGGACATCAATCTAAACTGGTTAAGTTTATGCTGTCTCAGGAGATTGTATCATCTGTGAACCAAAGCTAGAGGTACTTCTGCTCTATGTTTAGATTGTGCTATTTGACAATTTAGATAATTTCATTGACATTGCCCATGGATAGATGCTAAGGTTTGCAGTGAATAGCATTCACATCTATCCTACAACTTAAGAAAAAGGTAAGGCCATCAGTCTTAAAGGTTATTTTTCATTAGTTAAGAAGGATGTTCGTATCCTCTCATGGACATACCCTAAATGAAATCCCTGCAAAAGATTCACAGTGGATGTAAAAACTCTTGCTAAACTGAAATAATTACCAAATTGTTTATCTCAACACCTCTTGGTAGTGACCTTTTGTTCCTCTACCAATGCTGCTCAAGTTTCCTAAAATTATCTTCCCTCTCCTTTTGCTCCAAATAGACAGTTAAAAGTTGTAGTAGAAGTCAGGTTGTTTCTGACAATTTTGCACATGGCTTTCTGAATCCTTGCTGATTTCAATGTACACTTGGAATGTGAGGTTCCATGAGACAAACCCTTTAGCCAAAGCAATTCTGCATGTCTCTCCTAACCTTCAGAAAAAGCACTGAAAATATTCATGAACAGAAATGGAATCAGCCAAAAATCTACACAGCTGAACACACAAATTTGAATATTCAAGGCCCAATCACTGCAATATTTTAAGCCCAGAGGACATAATCCATTTGATCAGAGGCCTTACCACAAACGAAGAAGGCACAATGCCATCCTAAATGGAAAGATGAGCAAATGATCTCTAGAAATGAATCCAGCACCTGCTGATCTTTACCATCTCAAATGAAAACTCATCCTTTACACACATGGGTTTTCCCTGTACTTCCAGATCCTCATGAGTGACATTAGCCAGAACTTAAAGGGAACACAGTGTTCTTATAATATGGAAGCTCAGCCCAGAACTAGCTCATAGTGTTTACAAAGGATACACAGAGTTCCTTTGCAACAAAAATGCAATCCAAACAATCTGTTCTGCCAGAAACGGGCAGAATTCAACTCCATGTAGGCATTACTGAGGGTCTACATCTGAATTAGTTATTCATTGCCATTTTTAGTCCATGAAAAGACATAACCACTTCTAAGACAGCATCTCATCGTAAAGCACGTAACTCGGACAGGTCAGGGGAATATATTGCTCAGGGTGCTGATTTAGCTTTCCTGATGGAAGGAGAAACTGGCAGGACCAGCACTGATGTGGGTTTCTGTATAAAAAACATGATATGAAATTGTCCAAGAGAAATCCTACATTATACAACACCCCAGGTGGTTCATACTACTCTCAGTGTTCTCTTAGCATGGGCTTTGCAAACGCTAAGGTGGAGATAAAGAGGAACTTCAAATACACCATGAACAGCAGTTTTAATCCCACAGAATATGTGAAATATCTACTGACTGGAGATCCACCATTGTCTTTTCTGCTGTGGTTCCATAAAACCCCACAAAGTAATAGAATTTAAAACTTAGAATAGAAAATGTATTTATAAGGATACACAAATAAGCTGGCTGACAAACTGAATGCTGGTGCCTTTTACACTTGCCTAAGGATATGTTCATGACATTACCTTAGTACTCACACCAACAAAAAGGTCTCAGTTATATATGCAGTAATGTACCCCCACTCTCAAAAGTTATTAAAACATCTGCTAAAGCTGCGGAGTCCCAGACCTACCTCACCCTGTTTTTCTATATGAAAGCTTCTCCAGGCAGCCAGCTACAGAAGAGAAAGTACCCTCCTTAACTGACTGACATCTTTGGTTCAGGGGCTCCTCATACCACCTTACCAGCACCTTAAGGCGTTACTGAAGCAAAGGTGGTACTGCACTGCAATAACCTCAAAAAGATCATTTTACAAATACAAAAACAGTCAGTCTCTGTAAATTAAACGCTAACCGCGGCAAACCACCTTACTCAACGTTTTCTAGCTGTTAGTTCTATCTCCCCCTTCAAATTTCGTGTAACCATACACCTTGTCTAAAATCCATTCCGGTACCCTAAGGGTCTTCCAGGAGCTTCTGGAGTCTCAGAAGGTTTATAGTTCAGGTCCTACATGTTCAAGTTATCTTGAGGTGTGTATGGCTTTATTTTAGATTTCAGATTTTTTCAGTCTGGGCCAGATGCTCTGTTTTCTGGCACGGCGGCTTTGGCCCAGCTGCTAAACCTATTGGTGCCTGTCCTGCTACCTGTTACTAGACCATGGACTCTGGATGGAGAGAGTGGGGCTGTTAGGCACTAACAGTAAATTGACCAAGGAAGCAGAACTTCTGAAGACAGGTCATCCAACATGTATTTTTTTGGGTGGGTACAATGAAGAAAGGATGTTTTGCTATTGTTATCTAAACCAAAAGTATCCAATTTTCTCATTTTCTTCAACTGGTCAATTACTACGGATTGCCAATGACAAACCTCAAGTAACAGAAGTTTTTAAAGAATAATTACTAAACTGTTATTACTGTTCTTTGGGCAAGTACACACGAATGCCACCATGAGCTCAGAGAGAATACACCTCAGTAGCTGACATTTTAGTATTGGATGCAATCTGTGAAAGTCTTTGTCCGCAATATGATATCCTAAGATTATAATGTTAGAACCAATGTAACTGAAAACAATTACATCCCTTGTTTGCACTGCACTACGGTACATGTTTGCAGTGTTGTGATCAGGACTTTGAACTAATATTTTGAGTTTGTTCCTCAATGTTGTCATCAAAACTTATCTGTCTTATTACTATTGTTAAGATGCTGCTGTTGAGTTGCAATATCAACAAGTGCTACTAATTTTTATTTCAGTCTCTGAATGTTTGGAGTCATTTCAGTGGGGTTTGTTTAACTAAGCACTGATGAGTAGTTTTTAGAAATTGTAACAACCATGTAGGTTCTGTTTTCACGCTGATTTAAGATTGTATTTATTTTTGCTTAATATGGATAAATTCTTACAAAAATGCTCTATCTTTCCACAGTTTTTATGCTGGATCCTACTTGAACAGGATACTTAAATGTTGTCATGAAAAATGGAAGCACTTTAAAAACAAGTCGGGTTACAAAAGCTAGAGGTTATTTTTATTAAAGCGTTAATGTCTTTAGAAGGGACTTGCAAAGTATCACTTACGGTGGTAGGCCTGTACTTCCTTCTTTCTAAGGGTGCTCACTAGATCTTCAAATACAATGGAAATATAAACAAGGTAAAAGGAAACCACAGATCTGTCCTATGATCCAACCCATTTCATGGTGAAAGTCTTGTGGTGATAATGCTTTTCACACCACCAAGTCTTCTTTAACATGTGTTACAAATCTTCAGAAAGCCCCTAACTGGGGAAATAAGCAAACACCTTCAGTAGTAAACCCGGCCAACACAATACCTAAGTATTTAAAAATGGAGAAATTCCAGGTTCCCCAGCCAGGACTTGAACCTGTGACCTGCTGGCCTGGAGGTGTGAAAGCACTCTCTTGAGCCAATGATATCACTTTAAGTGCTACAGACTGTAGACACGTCAAATGAATCATTTATTCAGTTCAGTCAGCTTTAAATTTTTCTTGGTAAACGTTCCTGAACGCAGAGAAAGGCTTCCAGGTTTCTGTGTGGGCGAGTGCACATGTGTGTGAGGACAAATGAGCACATACCATCTCCACTAAGAAATGTGAGCTGGTATGTTTGTTCTGACATAATAAACATTCAATATGCTTTTAACTATGTTCCAATCTATAAGAATAATTTAAAGTATTTGGGATCAAAGTATGCCTCATACTTTCAGTTAAAGCAGATACCTCTCAATGCAAATGAAACATTACATGAAAGTTATCTTATGTCTCGAGGGAGAAAGATTTTATTATCCAACACAATGCTCTTCAGCTTTGACTAAGGATCACCCAACCGATGTTTAGGATGTTATCCATTGGGAACCTCCATGTAATTTTTTTAATGAATTTCCCTATTTTCTTCATAGAGCTAGTGGGGATTTGCCCCCCACTGTTGGCACAGGATTGAGGCTCCAGAATCCTGTGTTCTTAATGATCAGAATACATCTAATATTTTCAGACTGAAATTGTTCCATTTTTTCCTCACATCAGCACTTTTGTTTAATTAAAAAGCTTCTGGGAATTCTGCATAATTGTGCTGTAGTGGAGAGTCTTAGAATTTGCAGCCTTTGTTCTGCATCTATGTTTGGAATTTTTCGTCTTCCCTAGGGAGGCAGGTTCTCTTCCTCTGACCATGTTGGTGGTCCTTCTCTCTTTCTTTTCAGATTTATCCTGCTTTAAATGTAACTAGCTAGAAATCTGCAGAAGTAAATCTTGTACACCTAATTGAACTCTCTCTAACACAAACAGCTTTTCTTCCCTCTCTCAGGATTGCGTGCTTGCATGACACAGATGGGTCACTCTCACCATGTGATGAACTTTGTACAAAGCAAAACTCCTTTAATCTGCTCAATCTTTCCACCTGAGGAGTTCCAGGTCACAGCAACGATTCCTGCTATTACTATTGCCCTGTATATTTCTTACTATTACATTTCTTCCATTGCATTTGTTATTCTAGCAGTCATAGCAATTTGATGTCCTCATATAAGATTTGTTCTGACAAAGACATTTCAGAGATTTCCATATCTTATAAATCAAGCTGCTGTCATGCCCTGTTTTTCTTCTTCAGTCTCTCTCTGGGGTACGCATCAGCCAGCAGTTACTCCAGCCAACATCATCATAATCAGGTGGTTTTTTTTCAGTTGCTGCATTTCCAAAGCAAACTCAAACAAGTAAAGATATCTAAGAACAGGTTCAGGGACCTTGCAAGTAAATTATAAAAGCATAAAACCCAAGCAGACAGAAACAACCACATTGATGCTTCACTGAGCTTCTCTATGTAGTTTTTTAATTCCTGTTTTTTTGCTACAAGTAAAACATGTATTGCTTTAGCCATAACATTATCATTGGAGTAACACATGCCCAAGTGAAAATCCAGCAATGTGCATAATAAAACGCTTTAACAGTGCAGGATGGTATTCCTACATGGAAAGACATGTTACCGAAAGACACATTTATAGTAACAAAGCTGCATCCAAACCAGACACTGGAATAGTTTACACAAGGGGGAAGAAGTTAGTATCGTACCAGACTGTGTATACCAGGGCTGATGTATCTCAGGCACAGCATGACATATACCTATGCTGCTTCCCCTGGCCCCTTCTCCAGTCCCCAGAAATAAATCTGTGTATCAATGACACTTCTCTCTGTATCCATTTAGCTTTTGGAGTCACCACAAGTAGCACCTTTACCTGAAATGTCATGGAACAGTATCTGATTTCCAAACACATAAACAAAATACAATATTTTAAAAATACAACTGTCAGCTTTCTTTTTAACACTAAATTATATTCCCTGGAAATTCTTCAGTCCTTATTGGCAACCCATTTCCCTTAACTTGAGGGGCTAGGGGTTTTTTGTTCTTATGTTATTGGCACAGGTACAGATGCAAGGGACTAAAGCGATGAAGTATTTCAGATTTCGTTCCAAGAGCCGACGCACACGTTTCCTCACCTGACTCCTTCATGGGACACAGCGCGCACTGCATGCCCCAGGCTTCACCGTACAGGCAGCAGCACTCCGTGTACGTGGTCTGCTTTCCAACCAGAGGTCGACTACAGACAAAATCGTCACTCAGGTGCTGCCAGCAAAGGTCCTGGTAGACCTCAGCTTCTTCAGTTTGCTCTGATGGAGAAGACAGGATAAGGTAATAATCACAGCACTGTTATTTAAATAAGACACTGGTATACTGAAAAAATTTATTAACTAAGATTAGAAGAATAACTTAGCTTTACAGATTTCACTGAATACAAATTTAAGCTTAGAAGTCATGACTTTTTAAAGTGCCTGAGGTGGTTCATACCTTGAATGTTCAGCTTTGCAAAAATCTTAAAAGGTTCTGAGTTGTCACATTAGGGCAATTCAAAAGCACATTGGGTTGGACACCCAAGAAATAAATCTTTCTAAATCATAGTCACTGCTGAACACTTAACACTGATTCAGCTCGGATTCCATGGAAGTTAACAGAGCTTGACAAAAACCAGCATTGGGACAGAGGTGAATGTTTGGAGAACTCCATCCACATAATGGATCTTTAAAAGTTGTTATTTTGCTTTTCTTATATTGCTGTCAATGGCATCTGAAAGAACTTTTACAACTAGGGCAGAGCTGAACAAAAAATTTTACATGGGCTCCCTGGGAGACTGGACAAATACTTGGAAGAGAGTCCCATTAACTAAACAGACAAACTACATCAGTCTCAGGAAATCCCCTGAGCTGAAAATAGCTGGAGGCTGAGAGAGTGCTGGGGAGGGTGAAGAGAAGTATTGTTTATCTGCCCTCCTGGTCTCTAATCATCCACTTACAGCTATTGTTAGAGACAGAATACTGCTGTGAACTACTGTCACATTCTTAGGAACATTAACAAAAATCTGTATTTTTGTCAAGGCTGGAATATTTCAGAGGCATAATAGTTTTGACACAGATTTCAGAAGAAACCATTCCCAGTCGCAGCAAGTTCTGATCACTGCTGATTGGAAGGAGAGGAACTGTAAACTTAACATTCCACTTGGAATGTAAAAATCTCAGCACAATTGTTTTGTGAAGACATCTGCAAGGTTTTGATTTTGTTCCAACACAGAGTGAAAAATAAGTGTTGTCATAAACCAAGGTTCTGTTTTGTTTGTGCATATCTATTTATTGCATTTTTACATTATGCATGGGTGAGTACGGAAGTGAAACCTCGCTCAAGAGTAAAACTGAGTTCTGAAAGCACGAAGGTGATCACCATTTAGTTACCTATTCTACTAAGAGCTTGCCAGAACACGCAGTGAAAAGCAGCAGTGGGTCTCTGCAAAAAACTCCAAATTTTGCTGGCAGCAAAGGAACCAGCCTGCCCCCTCCCCCTCTGCGTGAGGGGGACATTGCCAGTAGCAATACAAGGCTTGAATGCTTTGTGCTGGCTGAGATGATCACTGCTGTGTCAGCCTGAATGCCTCATGACAGAAGACCCTTTGGGCCCTTGCATTCTCTTCACATCCTAGATTGAACCCAAAGGACAATCCTGCTCTTGGTTTGTTTAACTGAAGATTGAACAATAGAAATGCTGTGGTTCTTTCACAGTTCCAGGCAACAGGGTGACCACATTACTCCACAAAAGTATCAGCCTTATAATTTGGAATGACTAAAGCAAGCATTCAGTCTGTGTTCCTATTTCCTTTCACAGAAGCATCTCAGGAAAATTCACTGCAAGTTGCAGGAACCAGAGGTCTGGATTTATGGCTATACAGTGTCAGCATTAAATCAAACCCATTGTAACAATTTTTTTGAAGACATGAGTGGCATAGACACAGCTGTGCAGACTGCATAATGCTCTGGATTTCTGAGACGTTTCTAAGAATCTCATAATATCTAACATTTTTTTCTGAAATCAGTGTCTTCTGAAATTAAAATAACACACAAAAACATTACTTTAACTGTGAGGTTGAAGCCCGCAGCTTGAAAATGTGAGCCCAATGTACCTTCAATGTTAATCAATTGAAAGCACACATACAATTTTAGCTATTTCTTCCTATATCCTGTCATTCCTGTTTTTATTTTACTTTGGTAGAACTGAATCTCGAGACTTAGCCTGCAGCCAAACCCCAGCCTTACTGAGACAGCAAGTGGGCTGTGCCTCATTACCTACAAGGCTGGACAAGGCAGATGCAGAGCTGGTGAACCAGCTGAAGACTCCTCAGCCTGAGCCTAATCTCACAATACTTCCAGCAATGTCCTGTCTGTAAAGGCAAAGTGGAGCACTGTGGCGTTCTACATCACGATGCCTTCTGGATCAACAGACGATGGTCCAAGCATTGCCTTCCATAATCCTCCAGAAGAACAGGCTCATCCAAGGATGACCCAGTCTAAGCTTAGACATCAGGTCTGTAGCCATGTCTGCAGCACCTCGTAGAGGTGTACTCACTTCAGTAATATGTATAACGGATCATACCACTCGAATCTGCTGGTCTGATGCATCGCTTTTCTGTTGCGTCCAAAACCATTGGGTGTGTACAGAAACAGTTGTAAGATCCTTCTGTGTTTATGCACTGGCCATCAATACAGCTGTTTGGGTCCTGACATTCATCTGTGTCTTTAAAATGGAAGGAAATGTATCAAGGAGAGCCAGCACAAAGTATTTGCATTGTGTTAATCTATGTTTATATTTTCCTATATTAGGAGCAGACTTCCCTGCATGCCTTCTGTTAAGTACCACAAATACCCACTGCTGGCAACAAAATCCTGCCTGTGCTGATGGAGAAGTACAGACCTCTGAAGGATGCTGACCTCTGGTCCTCAAGTATTAGGGAGTTAGTAGGAAGGAGTAGTAAGGAAGATGAAGAGGCTTGTTGGGTGGGTTGGAGTGCCAGGAATACCCTGCACCCAGCATAGCTGCCACTGCTTCCCACATTCGTCTCCCTTTAGGACAGTACCAGGAGGCATTAGAGGTGGGCATACTCTTAGTGATTCTTCATGAACTTGTCAGAAGAAGGTATCACGTTACGTAGCTATGGTAATTATACTTCTTAGTTTGTCTTGGAAAGCAAAAGCTGAAATTTAGCTCAAAGGGAAGAGCAGGCCATTTCAGATAAATTACATTTAATCAGCAAAATCCCACCCTTTGTAAAGAACAATCATAGAATCCCAAGGTGAAAGGCTCTCTTATTGCAGTTGCAAAAATTGCTTCCTTTCATTATGCTATTCTGCACATTATACATGGTTCTCTGCTTACAAAGCAAAAGCCAGGGTCATGGTCATGAGTAATTTTCAGTTGAATACCAGAACCAAAGGAGTACAAGGTTGTGCAGGCTAAAATGGGCTTATCAATGACCTCAACTGTAATTTCACATTGCATATTAACTCCTTGTGGAAAATGTCTGTCCTTGAAACAAAACAAAAAAATCTGTGTTACTTTGATTTAACATAGTAAACCCAGAACACTTAGCCAATGAAAGGTGAGCTTCAGCATACAGAGCTTTCACTGCTCACCCCACATACAAAGAACAGAAGGCTACATTGTACCTTGGCAGAGAGAAGCAGCAGTGTGCATGTAAGGAGGGAGTCCCCTCTGATCACTTTGTGCTGCCTGCATTAAGGCTGGCACCAGCTCTTGACTGTGCACTCAAAGGAGCACAGAGGGCTGTTGGAGATGCAAACTCCTGGGAGTAATTTGCTGTAAAAGGAGGCAAATAAAGCAAACCCTGCTCTACATGCCACAGTTATGTCATCCAGAATTGCTGCTCAGCCAAGCAGAAGGAAGGGAAATGACCCAATGCATCTTACAAAACTGCTACAGGAGTTCAGAGGCCCAGTGTTTCTCCCCTTACTGGGAATGCCACAGTTCTGATGGGAATCCTGCTGTACAAGTCTGCTTCTTTTGCCCATCTGCATACCATTATAGCGACAGGACCACTTTAAATAAACTTACCAAAGCACTGGAGCTTAACAGGGTCATAGTATGTGCCCTGTTTGCAGTAGCACTCATAACCTGGCTGTGTATTCAAACAGAAGCCATTTTTACAGATTTCTTGTCCAAAGAGTTGGCATTCATCAGCATCTGGGGAGAAAACATTAAAGGCTGTGTTACCATTGTTACTATGATGCCACATAGAGAAGAAACACACACTTCTCTGTTAAAGCAAACTTCAGTTTAAGCAGAAAGTCCCAGGTGCACAGACATCCACAGGAAAAAAAACCCAAAACCCTCAGACAACTGGTGTAGAAGAGGCAATGTAGCCAGAATGGAAAAGGAAAACTTGGTGGACTGTTATTTCCCCTTGTCAGAATTAAGTCCCGTGGCACAGAGAGACTGCAATAATCTGCTGTTTCCCTTTCCTTCCTTTGGTATCACATTGCTCTTAGCTGCAAGCAAAACAGATGAACAATATGGCCTGTATTTTCCCACATAATTTGCTTTACTGAAGGTATTCCCACCATGGATTTAATTTAAGCACACCATCTGATTACAAGACTAACTAAGCAGCTATGCTTATGGATGGACTCTGTGACTGCTCTTCTCTTTGCATAGAGTTCGGTGACTCTGCTGTGCACAGTAGGAAGTCTTCCTATCTGCACTGCTCATGGCTTTGTTTTTCAAAGCACAACTTCAGTGCAGCCTTCCCCCACATAGGACCAACCGTGTCTGTTGCTGAACACAGGGTGGCAAACACTGTAGAAGTAGTGACGGCTGACAAAGAGAATCTACCACACTTTCAAATGAGGCTAAATGTTTTCAGGGAGGTTTCACGGAAAATACATGCCAGCTCATATATAGCTTTTCACAGTTGTACACATTTTTTCCCAGTCTTGTATTTATGTATTTGTTACTGTTGGAATTCCATTCACTTCCTTTTTTCCAGCCTACTTTTCATTTGCTAGACCTACTTAGAATAGTCTGTTAAAGCTAGGTTGGTAGTAAAAATGGCAATAAAAAGCACAACTTAAAGTAGGTCATTCTTCTCTCAATACTAATTGTTTTAATCCACTGTCTTCTATATATTTACTCCCCATTTATTCTGGGGCAGCACAGATTTTATCCCAAAGCTGTAATTTCCAGCTATACAGTAGTTTTAAAGGTGAATCATTCCTTTTTCCAGAAGAACTGAAAGATCTAGAAAATGATTTATTTTTACAGCCACTCTTCCAGCCACTTAGTGGCTACAAACATTAAATATTTTGACTGTTTAGCAGCAAGAACAATGCAAAGATTAATAAGAAATGTCATGTACACATCT
Organism: Lycocorax pyrrhopterus obiensis; assembly: GCA_014706295.1. NCBI lineage: Eukaryota > Metazoa > Chordata > Aves > Passeriformes > Paradisaeidae > Lycocorax > Lycocorax pyrrhopterus. The sequence continues at coordinate 36,811,991 of JACSVZ010000004.1, read as the reverse complement.
GTCTTTTTCCTGCGGAACATGGATTTGTGTCTGGAGAAAAATGGGAAAGCCTGGAAGCAAAGCCAAGGAAGGCTAGCAGGCTCTTTACTTCTGACAGATAATTCCAATAAGAAAACAGGAATTGCTCCTACAAGCAGAAGCTTGTGGAGAAAAGCAACAGTAACACTTAAGTTAGTGTAACAGAGAAAGATCACATTACGAAAACAGCACATTAGTAAAAGTTACTTTTCTATTTAGTGTTTGTCCTTTGAGCCATTCCTAAGGTTCTACAACATAAATTTACTGAAAACAGAAAAAGTCTTATTATGGCAGGGATTTGTGGAAGATATTTCCAGATGAACTATTTCCACATTTCAGTATTTATAGCAGCTAGAGATATGATCTACCCTGAGGTAGCACAAAACAACGCAGATTTTATCTGAGATGCATTTGGACATGCTGTACACACAGCAACTTCCAAACCCCCACTGTGAATATACACAGATATCTTAGATCTGCAAAGATAAACAATACCCTTAAACAATCCCTGAACAAAATACTCTCAGAGACTTTAAGATGAGCTCTGTGACAGTCTTACAAATTATTAATGTTGATGGCTACTTCTGAAACCTGAAAAGAAATTTTGCAGATCTCACTTTTCCTTCTTGGTGATGCCAGCTCCCTCCCACCAACATCCACCAACTTCTATCACGCTGATTTCTCTACTACCACTGGACTACCACCAGTAACTATTCCATGAAGTTCTGTAATGAAAATATCATTGCTGAACTTCTCTTCAGTTTTTATATTCATTCTCCCTTAGAGGCCAAATGTTTAACAGAACTCTCTCCTCTCTTCCAATTCCCCATACATATATTTACAAATTTAAGCTGGCATTGTATTCCATTTTTAAACAAGTATTTGTGGTTTGTGGTCTCAGCACCTATCCTCACAGTAGAAATTAAACCGGAATATTACAGAGACTGTGTAATTGACATTCTTAACAATCTGTAAAATGATGATTTTCAGTAATGTTTCATACTACAAACTGTTTTTATCACCTAATAAAATTTGAATTAGTATGTTTACATTCCTGGCTCACATTTCTAGTCAATCGACTACCAGAACTTCTGAAATAATTAAACTTAATACAAGTCAGTACTGACCTTTGTAATTCTGAGCAAGAAGCCCGTAAGATGATTCTCCAGAGGGAATGAAACCTTTTCCTTCAGGACACAAATCAGTAAATTCAGCTGGGAGAGAGAGAAAACAAAAAATAATGTTGTTAAGAGAAAGTTTTTCACATATGTAGTGTTACATGTGTTTCAGGGTACTTTGAGATACCTGCCTTATTTGCATCTATCAGGCAATCATACACACCTTTAGCTTAATGGGGGATGTTAAATGTCACAGCCTGACTTTACCCTGCTCTCAGTTTGCAGAGCTAGCTTTCACAAACCTAGCTAGGGTGCTCACAGCATCACAGAGCTCCAGGCAAACTAATTTCTCTTGCTCTTTGGCAGGAGAATGTAGTCCTTACTAGGTTTCATGGTGCACTGCAGTTATAACAATACCAGTAGACAAATTATCTTAATTAAAGCTAGCATGGGCCTCTCTGAGCTACGCTGCAAGCTGCAATCTAGGCATACCCCGACTGAGATACAAACCCCTGTCCACATTCTTCAGTCCTCATACAGGAAAAACACTAATTGACTGCAACAGGAGAACATGGTGTGCATTACAGAGAGAAATTATTTCAAGTGTCTTGGAGACTATACAGAATCAAACCTATCCAAGCAGAGAGGCCCCTTTTTCATTATGCATTTCATTTCAGTTTCACCAATTCTAAGGTACAGTTAAAACAGGAATTAAACGCGATGATGTATTTGTGTGAAAAGTAATCTTTAGCATTTAATCTCAAAAAGTTCACACATGTTCGCTCTTACGTGATTTTTTCCATGTGGATTCTGAATTTCAGCCATTCCCGTTTATGTTTCAAGTACTGTTTTCAAAATTTGTGACAAATATCACATGGCTATGTTTGTCTAATTTAATATTTAGAGGTTAAACAATGGTCTACAGACAACATTATTAACTGAATTGTTCAGTAAGTTGCAAAATGTAAAACTAATGTCATAATATATATCAGTAAGTTGCAGTGCTGTAGAAGTAGCGCTACAAAAAATAGCTGCAGCCTTAAAAATGTTGTAATGGTTACCTTTGTTTTCCAGCCTGTGGAAAAAATCTAACATGTTACCATAGCATCTGGAAAAAGCTTTTGTGAGAATCCATATTTGCTTAAAATCAGTTGGAGTTAACACTGTTCAGTAACAGGCTCTTTTTAACCCTAGGGCAACTGCACAGAAGCCAATGGATTTACACCAGGTACGAATTATTCTTACCACTCTTTCCTCTGTGGAGGATTCCTATGGGTAGATCATGACTAAATACTACAGAATACGGGATTTAATGGGCAAGCCTTCTCTAAAGGCAAAGCACACTCTGTTAACATAAACACAATGCTTCAAAAGCTTGCAAAAGGACAGAAGGCCTCCTCTTACCACTTCCAATGACCGGGCACGGGAAGATTTCACAGTTATCACCCCAACCAGCACCCAAGGTACAGCAGCATTCTTGTTTGGTTACATTGGATGTAAGCACATTGTCACAGAAATTAGCATCATTCAGATTGTAGTAGCACTCCTTCTTTCCATCTTCCTGTTGATCAGCCTCTACTGGCAATTCTAAGGCAGAAGAGAAAACATAAACCACACAAGATGACACATGAAATTAGTCACTTTTACAGGAGATCAGAAGAGTAGAGAAGTACAAATTTGGTTTAATATTTTGTCTTTAGAAAGAATGATGAGAGCTGATAACTTTCCTTTTGCTTTTTCAGACCTGTTCTCCAACTTGACCATAAAAGGATTCCTCCAATTTGCACTTCTATCATTTTCAAGCAATGCGTGAAGCACCTGCTCTCATGTTCTGCTATCTAATAGCCATACTGACATGATGCTCCTCACATATGAATCTCAAAGTTCTTCACAGAGGTAAGCAAACATCACAACATCCTTTTTTCAGATAAAGCAGCTAAGGCATGAAATGAAAAGACCCAATTTTCAAAAGAATGAGCATTTACAGCCCCTTTTAATTTCACTGGTAAAAAAGCATGTTCCACATTTGAATACAATGCCCTTTATGATTTTTGCAAAAATAACTTACTGACTCCATGGTAAGCAGAGGAATATAATGCAATGTCAAGTTAACTGACTCTGTGTTTTACTTTAAAATAGGCATCCAGCCAAGAAGGCAGATTTATTGCCTTCAGCACTGAGTGGGTCCTCTCACAATATTTATATGGACTGGAGGCAAAATAGTCTGTCCCACAGATCCAATAAAAGACCCTATCAATAGTCAAAGATCTTTCTAAAGCAAGGCACTCCTAAAGTACACCAAAAAGCGATTTTGAAAAGAAATACCTATTTAAAGCTTCTGTGTTTGCAGAACTCTGTGTATGTAACATTTCACTTCACAAAAATTATCAAGGGCTCAGAAGTGGGAACTAACACATAAAATTGTTATTCACACTTGACCAATATGAGAAACTTTTCACAGGCCATCAGTAAAGTAACCAAGTTCTGAAACTACATATGCCCACATTTATTAACCAAACCCAAAACCTTATTAAGGAACTTGAGATAGATAAATCCTGAGGCAACTAGTTAATTTCCTTTTTGTTTAGAGAGATTCTTTATGCTTAGTACTTAAAAAACGTTTAACTCACAAGAAACCTATTAAAATTATTGCACGTTGGCTGATTTTTCATTCTTTGAGTTTTCATTAATTTCTGCCCAGGCTCTTGCACAATAAGCCAACCTTGAGACATTTCTCAAGAAACACAGCTATTGAGGCAGGAATCAGAACCTCTATTTTATAGAGTGACAGTGCATTTCAAGATGCTACCACAGCAAATGTTGGTTTCATGGTGCAGCAGGAAAACTGTAACCAAGTTGCTACCACAGAGACATGGTGGGATGACTCGCACAGCTGGAGCACTGCAGTGGATGGTTCTACACTCTTGAGAAGGGATAGGCAAGGAAAGACAGGTGGTGGGGTAGCCCTGTGTGTTAGGAAGGGTCTCAATTGTCTGGAGCTGAACAATGATGACGATAGGGTTGAGTGTTTACAGGTAAGAACCAGGGGAAAGTCCAACAAGGCAGATATCCTGGTGGGAGTCTGTTACAGAGCACCCAGCCAGGATGGAGAGGCAGATGAAATATTCTATAAGGAGTTGGGATAAGTCTTGCAATCCCTCGCCCTTATGGTTCTGGCAGACTTCAGCATACCAGATGTCTGCTAGAAATACAAGACAGCAGAGGGGAAGCAGTCTAGGAGATTCCTGGAGTATGTGGAAGAGAACTTCCTGACATATCTGGTGAGGGAGCCACCAGGGGAGGTGCCCCACTGGACTTGCTGTTTGTGAACAGAGAAGGACTGGCGGGCGATGTGATGGTCAGAGGCTGTCTTGGGCAAAGCTATCAGAAAATGATAGTGATTGTGATTCTTCCGAAGTAAGGAGGGGTGCCAGTAGATCTGCCACCTTGGACTTCCAGAGGGCAGACTTTCACCTCTTTAGGTGACTGGTTGAGACACTCCCTAAGGCAGCAGTCCTGAAGGGCAAAAGAGTCCAGCACGGCTGGATGTACTTTAAGAAAATCTTAAATGTGCAAGAGCAAGCCACCCCTACGTGCTGAAAGATGAGACAGGAGGGAAGATGATCAGCCTGCTTGAACAGAGAGCTTCAGCTGGAACTTGGAAAAAAAAGTGAATCACTTTTGAAACAAAAGGCAAGCAACTCTGGAGGACTACGAGAAAGTCAGGAGATCATGCAGAGAGAAAACTAGAACAGCCCATGACCAACTAGAATTTAATCTAGCTACTTCTGTAAAAGACAACAAAACGTGTTTTTACAAATACATCAGCAACAAAAGGAGAGCTAAGGAGAATCTCCATCCTATACCGGATGCAGGGAAAAAACACAGTGACAAAGAAAAAGGAAAAGCCTCAGGTACATAATGCCTTTTTTGCCTCAGTCCTTATTAGCAAGACAAGTTATCCTCAGGGTACCTAGCCCCTGAACTGGAAGACAGAGATTGGGAGCAAAATGAAGCCCCACAGTCCAGGAAGAAATGGTTAGTGACCTGCTATGCCATGTAGACACAAGTCTATGGGGCTGGATGGGATCCACCTGAGGTATTAAGGGAGCTGGCAGAAATGCTCACCAAGGCACTTTCCATCATTCACTGCAACCCGGTCTAACCAGCGAGGTCCCAGTTGATGGGAGATAAGCAAATATAAGAAGGCATATATATATATACACACACACACATATATATAAAAGGAAGGAGAATCCAGGTAAAAAACTGGCTGGATGGCCAGGCCCAGAGAGTGGTGGTGAATGGATTTTAATCCAGCTGGCAGCAGTCACCACTGGTGTTCCCCAGGGCTCTGTATTTGGGCCGGTCCTGTTTAATGTTTATCAAGGGGCATCGAGGGCACCTGCAGTCGCTTTGCAGTAGGTCACCAAGGTGGGTGGAAACGTTGATCTGCTGGAGTGCAGAGGGATCTGGACAGACTGGATCGATGGGCCGACGCCAGTTGTATGAGGTTCAAGAAGGCAAAGTTCTGGGTCCTGCACCTGGGCAACAACAAGTTGCAGTGCTACAGGCTGGGGGCAGAGTGGCTGAAAAGCTGCCCAGAGGAAAAGGACCTGGGGGTGCTGGCTGATGGCTGGCTGACCATGATCCAGCATGTGCCCAGGGGGCCAAGAAGGCCAGTGACATCCTGGCCTGTATCAGCAATAGTGTGGGGCCAGCAGGACCAGGGCACGGATTGTCCTTCTCGGCACTGGTGAGGCTGCTCCTCAAATCCTGTGCTCAGTTTTAGGTCTTTCAATACAAGAAGGACGTTGAGCTGCTGGAGCAAGTCCAGAGAAGGGCAATGGAGCTGGGGAAGGGTCTGAAGCACAAGTCCTGTGAGGAGTGGCTGAGGGAGCTGGGGGTGTTCAACCTGGAAAAAAGGAGGCTCAGGGGAGGCCTTAACACTCTTTACAACTGCCTGAAACACTGCAGTGAGGTGAGGGATGGCCTTTTCTGTCATGTCTCAAGTGAAAGGATGAGAGGAAATGGCCTCAAGTTGCTCCGGAGAAGGCTTAGATTGGATAGCAGGAGAAATTTCTTCACAGAAAGGGTGGTCAAGCATGGGAACAGGCTGCCCAGGAAAAGTGCTCAGGTCACCTTCCTTGGAAATGTTCAAAAAATGCGTGGATGTGGCACTTGGAGACATGGTTTAGTGCTGAAAATGGCAGTGCTGGGTTAAGGGTTGGTCTAGATGAGCTTTTGAAACCTAAACAATGGTTCTAAGATCCCACTTAAAAAGTGTTTGTGAGGTGAGAGCTTGAAGATAGTGATGTCCAACAAATGCTGAAGGAATTAAATGAACTCCAGCTCTTGCTACTTCAATACTATTATCACTGCCCACCCAGACTCCCCAAAGCAGATGGAGCAAGGAAACTTTACTGGGCATGCAAATACTAGATCCATTTGGAGAAAAGCAGATTTAAAAATGCCAGTATGGATTGCCTATTATGGCACTTCAATATTATGCACATGTGTAATAGTTCTTTTGGCTTCTAATTAGACATAGACAATTGGATTTATTTCTGTTTTCCTCAGAAAAGTGACTTCAGTTTTGGGAGGTTGAAGGCTTGGCAGACACCTCCATTCAAATTTAGTATAATGTTGCCACCTACAAGGCTTTGCAGTTTTGCCAATATAACTAAATTGTACATTAAAGGATACACCCAGCTGGGTGCTTATTTCAGCTTTGTTAGTTTAGCCTGTGGTCAACCCTCATCCGATAATTACAATTTTCCATAGTGTGTTGAATTTCATCAATTGAGGTGGTTTTGTGGTATCAGTTGCTATCCAACAGGAACTATATTAAGACTATCATGTCACAGAAACGCAGCTGAACTAAACCTGCCATTCCAAGGTGAGAGAGCAGTACTTCAGTCACCAATTCACACATTTTCCTTGGCCATTTGCCATCTGTCTAACTGAATCAAAGCCAAATCTTCATCAGAAGAGAAAGTACGGCCGTTTTCATGCTGTTTATCAGAGGAAGGGGAGACAGTCTCATCATGTCCTTGTTTATTCCCATTTTACATACGACATGTTGGTTTCTCCTCCCATTATCTGTTCAGCAGCTTAAATGGCTGTTGTTTACACAGCTCTAAGTGAGGGTTAGTCAAGAAGGCGTCATGAATGTTTGGAAAGCAAATGAGACACAAACCTTTCTCTTTTTTTTTTTTTTAACCAAGACCAGTCTATGTCTATCTCTCTCATAGATTATTAACCATTTAGTAAACAGGCTGGTTTTGAAAGTGATTTCACTAGGTATGTTGACAAAATACAACAGAAAATGAATACTTATTTTTTGTATCGTCCTGTTTTTTTGTTAGAAAATGTAAAATATCTCTCTACCTAATGCACGCTAGTAAAGGAAAATAACACTACCACATTTTTGATATAACTATTAACAGCCTAGGAGAGAAATTTTGTATAGTTGCTGCTAGATTGGACTCTGAAGTATTTATTAGAAATAGATTTATATACCTTAGCATAACCTTGATCCAACAACATGCTTCAGCATATGCTTGATGCAAAAACACGCATCAATAATATAAGATTCAGTGGATAATATGGGTTAGCATATGCTTAGACTTCAGCATACACTGAAATATTTGCCTAAATAGTGTCCTGTTAACAACTGTGATCTGAAAAAACAAAACATAAAACTGATGGAATCTTAAATACTGCAACTGTGTACCAAAACCACCTACAGGTGCAATCAGAAAGCTGGTGGCTAAAATGAAAAATAGTCCTTGTAACTTCATGACTTTTAAAAACTCAACAAAGACTCAGATGACCCAGAGCAAACAGCCTGAGTAACACATTTTCAGAATCTGATTTTCAAAAATACAGTAAAAACATATTGGTATTTGCCTATTGTCAGGGTGTACTTGTTTAGATTTCTCAATTGACTCCACGTGTGACAAGCTACAACACCTAACACGTGTGTACAGTGCATATACATATACATGCATACGTACAATTCAGGGATTAGTGCAAGTGATGCACATTTAAAACTTAGAGCTAAGACTTTGTCCGTAGACAACTGAAATTCAGATCGTGATTTATCTTAGAAAATCATGCACATATTGATATAAAAAATAATACAAATATGAAGTTCCCTTTTAAGTCTTAACAATTAGAAAGCCCGAAATGCTTAGGAAATTTAGAATCTGTACTCACGTACCAAATTTTTAGCCTTAAGGAACATTTTGGATCAAATTTATAAACTGTTACTTGGCAGCCTCAAATTTTGTGCTGGTGGTTGGTTAGATGCAGGGGGGATTGATTTTGCCTGCTCCTGTGCTCCTAGGCAGTGGTGCTTAAAAAGTAACCAGCACTGAATAGACTTCAGCACCTTCAAAAGCATTTTCTCAGGGGACCTTGCTAACTAGCTCCCTGAGAAGCATGAAGTCTGCTATCCTCATATCTTCAGAGTGGAAGCTGGCAGTTTCCTCTTGTCACCAGATTTTAAACTTGATTGCTTCATGGTCTCTGTGTCCAAGACAGCCATCAATCACCACCTCACTCACGAGACCCTCTGTGTTAATAAGCAACAAATCAAAAAGCGCATCTTTCCTAGTGGGCTCCCTTAGTACCTGTACCATGAAGTTAGCATCCAGGTGTTTTAGCAATCTTCTGGATCTGTTTGTGCTGGCTGTTTGCCGTTCCCAGTTAACATCCGGCAAGTTGAAGTCCCCCCAAAGGACAAGGGAAGCTGATTTGGAGGTTTCCATTAGTTCCTCAAAGAACAATTCATCAGTGTCATTGTCCTGGCTAGGTGGTCTATAGCAGACTCCCACGATGACTCCCATGTTGTTTGTCCCTTAATCCTTACCCAGAGGCTTTCAACCATACCATTACCAAACGTAAGCTCCATACATTCCAGGCCCTCCATTACATACTCCACCTCCCTGCCTCACCTGCAGAGCCTGTAACCATCCAACATGGCACTCCAGGCACAGTTTCATCCCATCAGGTTTCCCTTATGCCAATGATGTTGTATGTCTGCAAGCTTTGCTATTGAAACATTTCATCTTTTGGCATGCCACCCCAAATCATACCTGTTATAATCCTCAAATATACACTATCCATTATAGCTTCTGGATTCAATGTCATGAGACATGTTAGTCTATATTAGTGTATTAGTCTATATTAGTAGTTTAAATGCATACTACAACATGCAACAATTAAAACCACAATTACACAGATTATTACTCGAACTGCATCGAGCTTGGCAATTGCTAGAAACCAATCACAAGTGGCTTTATATAGTTTGTTAAAAGAATAAATGAGAAGACGGCAACCCATAGCATGCATTTTTTTTTTCTCTTAGGTACAAAGATGTATGGAACAGCAGATTTTCATCTCCTACAGAATAAAGTTCTTTCCTCCTTTATCTTTTCTTCTTTCTGAAACATTTCCTGCATTTTATGAATGGCAGGGCAGAGAGGAGGGGAATGAGACAATCAAGCCTTGCACAATTTTTTACACTTTTTTGATTTTTTTGATTGGAAAGTGACAATATGGGCTTGAATTCCTGATACGTACACTAGGAGGATTGTTTCAAGACACAGCTAACAACAGACAAATTTCCAGCAAGTGAAATCTAAATAAAAGGAAGTCTCGAGAGCCCTAAGGGCAAGTAAAGAAAAGTGTGAACACACAGCACTTCACAAATCTAACAGCCTTTAACCACATAGAAGTAAGGTCCCAAATTAAAGTAACATTTGAACAAACATCACCTACTTGAACTTCGTACAAGGTGGACAAACACTTCTTTATGTGCACAAAAATACAGAACGAGAAATAAACAAGAGCTGAGTAAACCAGGCTGAACTATAGATATCCGCAACAGGATAACGCAGATTAAGTTCTTCCTTTCTGCCTTTTAAGTTCTGCCTTTCACAGGCATGGTGCAAACTAATGCTGACAGATGATGTCCATATGCACCACGGGAGCTCTGGAAGCACCACGCCTGACTTGAGTATGTGGCTTGTCAAAGCCAGAGAGGATGTGTGGCTATTCCAGCATTCTTTGCAGCAAGAATAGTTTTTAAGAAGAACTAACAACAGTCTTTTCCCCCTTTACTTTGGAAGAAAAGAGAACAGTAAGATCCCTGTTCCAAGTACTGCCATTTTGCCTTATTCTACTTCAAGACCATATGGTGTAAAGTACTTCTCACTAGGTCCTTCTGGTCTCCTACAAGAGATCTCGATGACCTTATCAGAGAAGAGACAAAGGCAAAGCATGTGTGTTTGTCAGGGCCTGATGAAGCCTGGAAGGGAAGGGAGAATAGCTACTTTCCAGAGTGATCACAGCAAAGCTGTGCTCACTGCTGACAGCATAACGGAGCTAGTACTGACAGTAGAGCATCCATCTGTTGACAGTACAATCGGTCACACTGTATTCTTCATCCCCTTCCTCCCCACAGTAATGTTAGGGTATGTCCTCAAATGTCCCTTGGATGTGAGTTCTTTTTACATGGCTCAGGTCCTCTGCTAATTTTTTAGTTCTGGTTTTGTTTCATCAGCTGTCTGAACTCCCCTGAGTACTACCTCCTCACAGGCCCAAAACATTTGCCAATCAGCTGTTAACGATATTTCACAGGCAACTTCTTGAGTGCTGGTGAGTGCTACATTCAGTGATCTAAATACTTGTGACAATTAGGTCATGGATATTTCAACCCTCTTTACAAGTCTGCAAGACCCTGAGTGATAGGAGAAAATAGCCACAATCTGGAAGCTGTAAAGTCAGTATCCTGGCACTACAGCCAATTCCTCTAAGGCTGTCCGGAAGCTAGAGCAGCCTGCAGTGTAGGAACGAAACAAGAAAAAAATACCAAGACTGGCATTCTGGAGGGGAAAAAACGCTGTGCAAGTAAATCCTTTCATTTCTTGTACGCTGTTCTTCCTTATTGTGGGCTTGTTCCTTTCTCCAAACTGGATCAGTGTAGAAATGTGGAGGCAGGTTTAAGAGTTCTAAACTAATTTTCAATTAGTGTATTTCCAGTAGTATTTCAACACTCAAAACACTTTATAAGAAAAGCTCACAAATCCAGTACAATGGACTAGTAGGAAAAACAGGAGTAAACCAGGCAAGGAGACTTCAAGAGTGACTAACAACAGAGCTGGATTGACAACAGAGGTAGATTAACAACAATTTAGTGGTTTGGGTTTTTGCTTTCCCAACAACCTTCTCTTAGGACTTTGGTTAATTCTAGATAATGCTAACAAGATATCACTATTGTGCTGATTTTGGCTGGTATAGAGTTCTTCCCAGTGGCTGGTATGGGGCTGTGTTTTGGATTTGTGCTGAGCACAGAGTTGATAACATCGAGATGTTTTTGTTATTGCTGAGCAGGGCTTACACAGAGCCAAGGCCTTTTCTGCCTTTTGTTCTGTCATGCTGGTGAGGAAGTTGGGGGTGCATGGGAGGCTGGGAGGAGACAGAGCCAGGACAGGTGACCCAAACTGACCAAAAGGATATTCTAGACCATATGACATCATGCTCGGTACATAAAATGAGGGGAAGGAGCAGGAGGGGGATGTTTGGAGTGATGGCTTTTGTCTTCCCAAGTCACTGTTACACGTGATGGGGCCCTGCTGTCCTGGAGATGGCTGAACACCTGCTTGCCCACGGGAAGCAGTCAATTAATTCCTTGTTTTGCTTTGCTTGTGTGTGTGGCTTTTGCTTTCCCTATTAATCTGTCTTTATCTCAACCCATGAGCTTTCCAGCTTTTACTCTTCACTTCTCTCCTCAGTCCTGCTGCGGGAGAGTGAGTGAGAGGCTGCATAGGGCTTGGTTGCCATCTGGGGTGAAACCACAACAACTAAATACATCTTCTGGTTTTAATAATATGCTCCCTTAAACATTGTCCAAGCATATTAATGGGTGTTTGTAAAAGTTTGAACAAAACCCAAAATAACTCAGGTCATAAGACTTGATTCCATATCACATTTCATTGTTACAGTACAGCAAACAAGACTGTTTACTCTTAACTGCGGTAATTGCTCAATATTACTGCCAAGTCGGTTGATGTACAACATTTCGAAGGTGCTTCTGCTATATTTTCACTAATGATTCACTGGTAACATATTCCATCCTAGAAAATCCTCCTCTCATGCACACACTTTTAAGACAACAACAAAGTTTTAAATTTTTCTGTTGTAGTTAGAGCAACACCAGTACTTCAACCAACTTTGCCCTTCCAATGGTTATGTGTGCAGTTGAAATCATGCCAAGCATGCAAAAATCTGCCGGTGTTTTACCTGGTGAGGTACGGAAGCGACACTGTCCGGTCATTGGATCATACTCCTGGTTTTCATCAGAGCACAGACACAGGAAAGAACCATCAACATTTTCACAGAGGGCTTCGCCACATACTCCACTCAACATTTCACATTCATTCACATCTGGGGAAAAAATACGAAACATAAATCAAATGAGACCCATTACTGACTGTTCTTTTATCTGCTGTATCTGTGCCAATATTGTCTGCCAGATTACAGATGTGATCTCTGGGGAAGGATTAAAAACTCAGTAATACCTAAGTGGATTCATAAACAAGCAGTAAGTCCTTTGAAATAAAGAGCCCTGAAAATCACAGTACAGTTTATAGACTATTAGTGCTGATTAGGCGCTGCTTGTAGACCAGAACACAGGTTTTTTGGTGTTTCTCATTGTTAAATACTTGTTTTTTCTGTGTATTCTCTTCTTAGGATTTAAGATTCAGAGTAATTTAATTTGTTTTCTTTATTATCAAACTTTCACTAAACTCAAGGAGCAAAATGAACGGGTTTTGGTGTGATTCAGACTGTGCTACAAAAAAGAGAATTCATTTTCCTCCCCAAAATACCATTTTCCTTGTAAACAACCACCGAACAGTGAATTCCCTGGCCCCACTGTTACCATATGCCTATCATATGCATGGACTCACAGGCTGCTCTGGGACTCACAGAAGTTATGCCCAGGTCACCCAGGGACCCCCGCTGAACACTGCAAAATTCTTCTCTCCAAAAAAATTCCACATATTTTTAACTTGGATTCCATACACCTGCTAACTAGCCTACCCTGAAATGCTTTTTTGACTGATAGAAGACTTGTCTGCTGTTTAAACAAGGATTACCAAATACTACCAGGATCACTTTACTTTCTTTTTGGTTGCTAAAGTTGACATTTGAAAATCTACTTTGTCTACTAATGAGAGAATCTCATTAGTAGACAGAAATCATGCTGATTAGTATCAGAAATAGTAATTACTGTATCACAATTCAGAAATTCCTATAATTGAGTGGAGGAATAATTTGTTGCCTATCAAAATCTAGTCATCTGAATAAATGTTGATTTTTATGTATTTTTATACAAATATGGATTTTAACTTAAAGTTTGGTCAGCATTTAAAAAATGTATTTAGATATTTCTTTTTACTGGGTTCTTGTCACAAGGAATAAGTCTTTTTGGGGAACATTGCCTAGTCAGGAACTGGAGACTTACTTTTTCCTAAAATTGTTTTTGTGGAAAACTGGCTTCAACATGTATAAGAGTATTTCATACTATATATTTTTATACAAAAAAACCCCCCACATTATTTCATGGTTCAGAATTACTTCACTGGGAACTCAAAATTAAATTTAGTTTCACACCATCCTTTCCTTCACCTCCCCCCCCTTTTTTTTTTTTTTACTTTCTTTGCTCCAATTGTTTTCATCCATGAAAAGTCACTGTATGATAAAACATGCCTTGGTATGCTGCAAAGTAAGTGCCAAATGGCAAAAAGTATTTTGTAACAAAGCTATTTAATATATTAGAAAATGCATAAAAACACTCTGTAAAACTTTTAATTCCTCCTCTCTGTTTGGTATTCCATTTAGGTCTCTGTTACTGGCAAATGTGTTTCATCCTGAGTCTGGCTTGAAGAAATTGCTTAATGAATAACCTTTCCTTGATCTGGTATTAATTTTATATTACAAACTTGTGCTGCCTCAGATGGTTCTCCAGCCATCACTATTAACAACAGATCTGGAAACCTATTAGTCACAAAAGAAATGTGCAGTATTTACATATCTACAAAAAGCCCACATCATTTCATGGCGATAGGTGTCTTCCCTGGAGCTGGAAGCTAATGTTAAAATCTGTTTAAACACAATATGCCTAGGGAGGTGCCATCTAATTCAGCCTGGCTGCACCACATGCCAGATGTTATTTCCTGCAGGGGGTAGTGCAGGGTCCTGGTTACTCAGTTAAGAGACTAAACAGATGTAGCACTTAAATAGGCTACAGTATTAAATTCATTCTATTATATTTGCAAATGGTCCCAACATGCAGGAACAGGGAGGTTTATTGTTTTTTTTTAAAAGAAATAAAATAAGTGGCTCAGCTTATTTGCTGTTGGCTTCCATTTGTCCTAATAACAGGTTTTCATTAAATAGATATACAGTAAAGTTTCCATCTGGCACAAAGCTCAATGAGTGAAGAAGAGCTCAGCCCTATTTTACTAGTAAGTGGCATAACTTTAATAAAAAATGACAGAAAACAAAAACATGAAATGCATTTGTTGGAGTGCTGTTTTTGCTCACTTGAACTTTGCAGCAGTGACTACTCGCACCTATGAACTCACCTGTACACCCTTGCCCATCCTGTGTGTCCTGGTAGCCTTGGTAACAGAGGCAGCGGTAGGAGCCATCCATATTTTCACAGAACCCGTGACTGCCACAAACCGTGCCGTTCGTACATTCATCCACATCTGCAAGGAAGAATTTTCACATCAGACAGGCTGAGTGACAGCCAAAGGCAGACATTCATGAAGAGTGCAGAAAACTCATAGACAAGCCATTCTGCAAACAGATGCAGCTATGTCTCTCAACGTATTGGGAAGGAACACAAGGACAAGACACAAAAATTAATGTAAGCACATGAACGATTTAAGAAATTGTTTCAGTGTTAGCTTTTCAGTAAATATGTCAGCAATGGTCAACTGCCTCCACCCATCTGTTTCACCAAACTTGTCAACCACAGCATGATGCTACATAGCACAGACTAAGGCATAGTTTAACTAATCTCTGTAACTGACTTACAGATTCTTCCAGTGTAGTATTATACAGTCAACAACATGAGAGAAACTGAACTCACTGTGCCTACAAAAGAGTTCAAGGGTACGGCTACATCCCCTGTGTAGAAGTGCTGCACAGATCTCATTCTGGCTCTCAGCATAGATCACAATTTCATAGTGTAAGTGGTAAATATCTGTGGACTGAGCCTTCTGTCTTTAATCCTGTAAATCTACACATACAAGTCATCTTACTCAGGTACACAAAGTAACTCCAATGCCGGAATGTTTTCTGCACTGGCCTTTTCATTTGTAGTTCCAGTTTTGGTTTGCTGGCCTTACAAGCAAGTCACTTGCATGTGTAAGTCTGTTCTTTGACTCAGCTGCCCATTGAATTATAATGAAGCAGAGCTGCTTGTGGCAGATTGTGGTTTATTTTTGTAAGTGTATTACAAGTGCTAGGAATGCATTATTTTTATCTCCACTCAAAGTAAGACCTAAATCCAAAGCCCTGGCCATATGTGGTCATTAAAGATGTCATGGGGTGCTTTTGAGGAGGAAGAACATTAGCTGAAACTGTGAACCTGCCAGGATGCTAGGATTAGTACCTTCTGCCTTCTAAATTTCTCTGCAGTCTGAAGCAGAGAAATTATCGCTGTATTTCTTTCCTAAAAAACATTATGATGTTAAGTAAGGCTGCTGTCTGCTTTCCTTCTGCACATTTCTTCAAGGCATAATTACATTTTAAATGGAGAATAAAGTGATTTGCTCTTGATTTATCTGAGTACTTGTTACTATCATTAATTCTGCACATTTTGGTAGCCCTTCATGTGATGGAGCCTACCATCATTCTACCTCCAGTGAATGCCTTTGGCAGTCTCTGAACTAAAGAACTGCTGAGACTGAATCCTGCAGTGCCACAGAGAGAAGGCTTCTCTGAACAGGTGAGCAGCACTGCTGTTTGGTGTCTTCTTCAAGGACAGAGTAGGGCTCAAATGTAGTCCTGCCTACTCCTCCAGCTCTTCACAGCTGTGTCAAACAAAAACCTGCAGAAGTCAGCAAAGATGCACTGCATTCCTATCCTGACAGTGCTCATCAAGCAAGGACTTTTTTACTTTTAAATTGTGTTTTATGCTCAGCTGAAAGGGAACTCCTGGTCTTTGAATCATGTGGTCACAGCCCCCCAAGCTATCAAAATTTGAGCAGCGTGTCATTACCATCCACACCTGTTACTTCTTGTGGTGCCCTCTTTCTCCCAAAGTGCTCAAATTCATTCATACAAGCTCTGCATGCTTCAGGGAGAGGTATTTTTGGGGTCTTGAAAACCAGCTTTTCCTGTGTGCTGTGGGTTCTAAACAGGTTTGGAATCACATGTAGACTTTTAAGGCCAGAAGAGTCTATCCAGAACCTCTTAAAAGGTTAAAAAACCTGTCTCTGGCAATTTCTGTACCAATGGAACAAACGGTGAAATTTTAACATTTTTCTCAGAAAGACATGTCATTTCACTTTAGGATGTTTAAGTGATGGAAAACTCACTTCCCCTACTGAACTGATCAGTTAACAAACTTCAGCCTACATATGAAATGCACGCAAAAACTGTATGTACTACATACACCAAAATCTAGGAGACATATATGAGTATAATTGATGATTATAAAGAAAGTACTTTCAGATGGAACTGGCAGAAAAATTTATTTGCTTTGTAAGTTTTGTAGTAAAGATTTTAATAGTCTTTACATCTTGATTTATTAAACAAAGGAAAAATACTCACGGAATTTATGTTAGAAAGGGCTATTGTATTTGGCAAAGAATATAATAGCCAGTATGCTTATTCTCAAGGAATTGAATATGAAAATTTGCATGGTTTCTGGATACTGAACTAATTGAAACCTACCACAAACCCTTTCTAGCAGAATTAATTCAGGAATGCGAATAAGCAACTTATCTGTTCTAAAGACTGTTAGAGGTCAAGAACTACCTTTTATACCTTTTCAAGTCCCCATTCAAGTGACAGAATTATGGAAAGATGCATATGGAGTTACAGGGAGGAAGACAATAAAAATTCTTTACAGTGGTGTTTTTCTGGTCCCTCCTTCTTGCTGCTATGCACTGCCCCTGCATAACATAACTGATATTAATAGTCTCATGTGATCAGCAGAGTTTCACATATCTAATAAAAAAACGGAATACTCTGTCTCTTGATCAGAAAACTCTGTTAAGAAAATGAATTCAAAATGAGTAAACAATGGTGGATTGACAGCCAGGAATTTCAGACAACAGACAATAACACAGTGCTTGTGTTTTCAGTGAACAGCTATAGTAAAATAACAAAAAGTTCCTGAGCCACAGGACACTGACTGTTAAAAACCTACACAGAAGAAACTACAGCTGGAGATTTTAGAATTACCCAAATTACAGAACTTCTCTTACTTAAAACCTAAATGTTAAAGGAAACAGGGGAACGGTTCATGCAGCTAGTTCTTCATTGGTAAAACAAGGTCATTGACTAAAAAGCTGCAGAAACAAAACTTGTGATTTCAGCAAGTGTCCTAATTCAGTGTATAACACAGCCACAGAAGACAGTTTTGTTTCTAAAAAGTACAGTCTGAACATCTTTCAGTGCATGGGATATTACAGAGAAGGTCCAAGCACCAAATATTTTTCCTTGTCTAGACAGTTCACTCAAAGGACTCTTTTTTACAGCCGGAAAGGACATTTGTTTCTTTAATTACCCCATAAAGAGTGACGCTTGTAATCGGTAGTTCTCTTGGTACATAGAAACAAAGTCAGGGGGAAAAACTAAATATGAAATTAATATATCCTATGTCTATAGAGTGACTAAAGCAGTTCTCTGTAATTCAACCTGTTTTAGAATCCATGCATCAGCGCTGCCTGCTTTAATCAGAAGGCAAAATGTGTACACTCACGCACACTCCTGTGCAGTTCAACACTGTGTTCCTGTTTTCTGACAACCTGAACAAGATGAAGGCAACCTCAACCTCAAGCATGATACTTAAATCTCATTGAAATCTACTTACAAGGCAAAATGTCTGGAAGAGGAACTGGTTCCTAGGACAAGTCTGTAAAGTCATTAGGGAAGCAGAGCTCTGATTCTGAAACTTCCAGGGCTACCCGTAACATGCATACATAAAAAGGAAGAAGCAGAGGTTGGATAGCTCTGGTGCGATGTGTAAGTTTTTTGGGACTGCCTGTTGCAGCAGAGAGAAGCCAGTGAGAGACATATGGGATGGGACATGGAGACAGAAGACGTGCTTGAGGCAGGGTATTGACTTAAGCATCAGAGAGCTTGAGGTTTTGCCAACATAGTTGACTAGCAGCCAGCTGGGTAAAACACCATCTTTACATGAACCCCAGAAAGCTCAACAAGGAACTAATGAGCACTCTGAGAGCCTCCCGTTCAGAGAGCCTGGCACAGTCAAACTGTGGAGCCTGGGGCCAGGCTGCAGTGGAATGTCACTGCTGCAACAAAAGTTTGTCTACACCTTGGAAGAAGACACAGTCTCCACAGCTGTTCAGTTTACTTTGGCCGATGGCCACAAAAACTCCATACCAGAACTGAACCACATGAGGTTCTTAAATGTTTTATGCTGTTGTTGTTTCAAAATTTAAAAAAAAAAATGAGTCAAACTCATACAAAATGTCTAGAGATGCGGAAAATCTGCTCCCCAGGTACAGAGAGGTGTGTGAATCCAGGAAAATTTTCTCAGGTTCTTTCTCTGATGGTATAAACAGTTATTCGCACTCACTTAACTAGAAGTAAATTCACAGAGGCACTTAGTGTAAAGAACAGTAGCTCCTGCGGCTGGAAGCCACATCCTTTCTCAGTACCTGGAATGTCACACATTCCTTCTGTTTTATCTTGCCTTTTAGCATGAAGCTAACACCACTACAAATATTAACACTGATGCCATCAGTGCTCCCTTAAAATGAGTTTTTTCAAAAGGCTGGAGTTGTTTTTATTAAAATGACAGAATGGAGAAACTAATTGTGGTGGAAAAGGAGTGCTGCTGCTTCAGAGACTAGAAGTACCCTTGCTTCGCCAAGTTATTAAAATACTTTTCCAAGTGCTGAATATAAAGTCTGATCTGTATTCCATACACAACACCAATTACTTGTGAAGCATGCTCAACTGGTTTTGTAATTGTTTTATTCTTCATTAAAAAGTTCCAAAACTAGTCACAATCCTGGAAATAAGATCTTGTGACTTCATCTTTTTCTATTTAGTAAGTTTGGCTTTTTTGTTCTAATGGAGATTAACTTTGTATTACTTCATCATATATGATAACAACCTTTCCCTGGAAACTGTGCTACTTTATTAACTGTCAGAGATGCAGAGGAGCTCATTGTTTCTGGTACATCTCCTAACATTAGATGCCAATGACTTTGGAATTTTTTTTTGAAGTTGTGTTCCTTTTCGATTCTGCTTTTTTTAATTTCTGGGAGTTTGATTTCACAAGGTTGGTAAGTGTTCTTCTAACTTTGATTTGAAATAAAGTGTTTGATTTCTACAAAGAGCAGGCTGCATTCTTCTCTGGCAACTTTTTTTTTTTTTATAGCTATGCTCAACAGTGAGGCAAAACACCTGCTACTACTTTTCTTGCAGAGAAATTGAAGATATGTGGCCATATCCTTCCTGAACACTGGGTGAAATGTATACATGCTGATGAAAGAATCCATGAACATGCTTTGGAATTATCCCCATTACTTCAAATCATAAAATACCGCCTCGTCCATCAATCATGGAGTTACTCAGATTCGCTCTCTCTAGCCCACTTGACCAGGCTTTTGTCTTGGCAGTAAGAGAATGCGTCTTTTAATTTATGCCATGATTACAAATGAAGTAAATGTTTAGAGAGAAAAAAGCACTAAAAAACACTCCAGAATTTTTTATAGTTATCAACAATAATTAAAACACAAATGGTGTGCTTGATGTTATGCTGCATCTAAATATACAGCACTTATTCCCTTACATCAGCGTAACAGTGCTCCTGCCAGCAGTGTATTTCATTTCACGAGAGATCACATTACTAAATATATGGCAGGTTATATGCCAGCTTGAGTAATAAAGCTGTAATGCTGGTTTTTCTCTGGTATAAGCAAGGAGAGTAAATGCAACAGTCAGAGACAAGTTTCACTGCACCTCATCCACCAAAGGACAAACGTTTTCATTATCCTAAGTGAACTATGAGAAGAGTTGGCCTGTGAAAACCAAACACATATGGATTTACTGGCCTATAGCTTGGGAGACAGAACAGTTGCTTACTTCTTGCATGCTTGAGATCCACTATCCATAGGTTCTAACATTGAGGTATCATCTGCTCAGTGCTTCTCCTTGGCATGCACCCTGCTGAAATACTACCATTTAATTTTTTACCTTCTGAATTTTTCCCACAAGCCTTCTTGTCTTGAACGCTCCTCTCAACCATAAGAACAGCCATTCGTAATCCAGTTAGGGGAGTGTTTATTTTCTATCAGCATCACTGACTACACAAAGCCACATACCTTCTTGGTCTCATTGAGCACAAGTGTTCTGTTTTAAATTCAGCGCAGGAGAGCAGCATCACTAGCAAACGTGTGTACACCATTAGCAACAGGATATATTCTCATGATACAGTAACATAAAAAACCTAGTTACCCTAAATTCCAGGCTCCTGACTGATGTTTCTATAAAGATCTGATTACTGCTATTTACTCAATTTCTGCCATTTCAAAATGCCTGAAGTTCTATAATAGAACTACTGCATTTCACTACAACTTCTCACTGGAGTTACCGTTCTGTTGCTTAATCCATATATTTTTCAAAAACGTTTGGACAAGCAAAGCTCTGTTGTCTTCCACACAGCAATGAGAACTTTCAGGCAGCCCAGGCTTGCTGATAACGCACTTAAGCTTCAAATCAGATAATCTTAAATACTCATGTGTATCTTACTCACAGAAACTTATCAGAAGCCTGAGTTCCAAACACACTTTGGACATCATCTATTTATGAGAAAAAGAACAACAGGCCCTTAAGTGGCAGATTTTAGAATTAGTAGTGACTGACTGACTACTTTTCTCACTCTCCTAATAGCAGCAAATCAATGGGAATGGGTTATTATAACTTGTCTCACCTTCACATGTTCGGCCATCTGCAGACACAGAAAAGCCCCGCTCACATATGCACTGGTAGGAACCATCCGTGTTTAGACACTCTCCGTGGGGTGAACAGAGGTCAGATCTCTCACATTCATTGATATCTGAAAGCATAGACACATTAAGAGCTTTGCAAATCATGACAGCCTTACTATTAAGCCTTGGTTCAATTAATCTTAAAAGTGGCATTTATTTCGGCTGGCTATGTAAATAGCTGTGTGAACGAGCTCATCTTCCAGAGTTACCAAATCTCCTGGGATCATTCTTAAACTCTGTATAGATGTCATTATGTTCTGCTGCATCATAATCTCGCTACATCACTCTGTGACAAGGATGAGCAGAGAGTGATTTGTGGGAAATCAGCATAAGTACCATCCTAGCCAACATTTCTTCTGTGTTAGAGGAATTCTCAGACAGCTCCATTTCACTGCTTTTTGATTGCTGCACACTTGTCAACTTGGGCATCTGACTCCACACGTTACTAGCAGGTTCAGAGCTGCATCTTTCCCAGAAGGTTGATTTCGTACAATTTAAAGCCAAATGCTCTTTTTTTGCTGATGGGGAGTGGGAATGATCCCATGAGGTTGCTATGTAAGAGCTTGTCATCATTGTCTGTTTTGTTGGGTTCTATTTTAAACTCAGAAGCATTTTTCAAACTTGTGAATTTGAAAAACAAGAATTTCCTTTTGATTGATGTCTCATGTTAGCAACCAAATCTGCCCTCAGAACTTAAGGACTGCGTTCTTTCATTAAGGTACCACAATGTTGTAAATGTACTTTTGTATTTTGCTTTACAAAAACCTATTAAGAAGCATTCAGTACCATGCTGAGATCAAACACAAATTTACAAACAAAACTTACCCATGAGACTCATTCATCCATTATCCCAACATTAGAATTTCTCATTTTTAACTGTACCTTTTGTTGCTTATAGCCACCCAGAATGTATCCAAGTAGACAGCAATTTTGATATACAAGAGAAATTATGATTCCAATATCATCATCTCAAGACCACGACATCCATTATAGAATTTTCTTTAGATATAAACTGATTCTAGCCTGTGTGTAAACCTTCCAACCAGTCTCCTGAAATCATGGCCATAGGAGGAAAGAAAAGAGGCAGGCAGCTCGGGGACTTTGTATCTGCATGAGGTGTCTAAGGAAAAGATAGCACACTGTGCTTTAACACAGCACCTACATGTATAAAGCTTTCTCTGAATTCATAGCAAATGCAAACCATCAACTACTTCCTGAAGCCCTTTTTTAAGTTGGGGATGGTGGGAGGTCAGCAATGACAAGGACAGTATTGTACATTCTCATACCATACTCAAGAATTAGCTGTCTTAAAACTGCCAGAAAAATACTGGAAACCGAACCAGCTGATTACACAAGGTAGAATGATGTATTAAAAGACAGGAAAACAAAATTACCAGTGTTGGGGAAATAGTGTAGAATATGTCTGAAAGAGCAAACTGCAGTTTCTCATGTTTTGGACTCTTTTCAACTTTCCCCTTACCAAAATGCGTATCCCTAACTTCTAGTCTAGTCCAGATTCAACTTGCACACACTGCACTCTGTGACAAATTTGCCAGTTTAATTCAATAGCTCTCTGTCTGTACCGTCTGTCCCTTAGTTGGCTCGTAAGTGCTTCCAGTATTGTTATATTTATCCATTTAAAATATGAGGCACATATCTACTACTTTAGATGACAAAGTGAAGAGAACAGCGGGGTATCAAAGGTGGCACTGATTTTAGCTTGTGATCACTTCTCTTTTATCTGCTAAAGCAAGGTCTAATACAGCACTTCTGTATGCTGAATGCTACATTTTTTTTGAATTAGAAAGCAGTCACGTAGAATACTCGGAACTTTTACAGTGAATTTACTGTTTGCTGCAAAAGATCTTCAATGTGGATCAGCTGGAACACAGTTTCTCAGCTCAAGTCTAAACTGTGCACAAGAGAGCAGCCAAAGCAAAGTCCAGTGTTCTGGTCCTTCAGCCATTTAGAACACGAACACGCTACCACTTTCCAGTTCTAATACCATGGTTTCTGTCTCATAAAAATGGAGAGCAAAAAGGAGTGATGAGGCATGCCTGGGTGTTGCGCCAACATGAAGACGGGATCGTTCAGAACTAAAACCTGGGAAGCGTTTTTCTGGGTTTGGCAATGCTGACTCAGTCTCAGATAACACATTCTCTTCCTCCCCACCCATCCTCCACAAAGCCCAGCAAGTGTTTTAGGGGTGATATCTAATGTGATTTGATGCTAACAATGCTGCTCGTGTTACATTTCTGATTCACAACACGTAGAATGTTCTGTCAAAATAAATGTTTCCAGGATTTGGGAGAAAAGCAGTGCTGTATCTCCGTTAGTTTTAACACAGATTCTCTTTCAAGTTATGAAATAATTTCTCAGCAGGTATTTACAGAGAGAACAGAATGAATGAGATTAGAAAATGAGAAAAAAGTACTACAAATGATAAATGAGTTTCTCTTCCTTAGCATGATCTGTGACTATCACAAGTTACATTTACAAACTTGCACATATATAATAATGATCCAGGTATTTTTTTACACCTATTTCATACCTTGACATCCCCTATTTGCTATCTGCTGGAAACCATCCGGACAAGTGCATTTGTAAGACCCTTCAGTATTTATGCAGCTTCCTCTTTGGCAAATATTGCTGTCTTGAAGGCATTCATCAACGTCTGAAATAAAAAGGCAACTGAATTATCAGATGATGTCAAAACTGATGAAACTTTTAACAGTGATACTTTGATATTGACATAACTTGAAGCAACTGTGGTACATGCATGGAAATCAAGTTTACTATGCCTTAGGACTGATTCTTTGTTATTTTCCTTTCATCATGTCATCAAACTTCTCGTATTTCTAGAGGGCTTTGAAATTTGAATGTGTATGTGATTTATTCCTAGTAAATATGACTCATGTGCCATCTGCATCTCTCACAAAAGCATGTCCTAACAGTAATGCAGTAAAAAAGAAATCCAAGCAGCTGTACACTTAGAAGACAGACACAAAATACACCGACTAGTGCAAATCTAAAATAATCATCTTTGGACATGTTTAAACCACCACACAGAGATCCCTGAGCTGGAAGTGACCTGACTCAGAGGTCCCCTGAGAGCGGGCGAGCCCGAGCATAGCTGGTGTGTCACACCAGGCAGGATGTGCCTGTGGAGACTGCTCACGCAGCAGCCACGTGAGCAGGAGGCTCGTAGGACAGGGACCACACTGTGTGCACTGCTGTGCTAATGGGTGGCTTTTCATGCAGTTCTTGAGATGCAATACGGCCATTTCACAGGCTTATTTAGCAGCTGGGTCATGAAGCTGAATGGCTGCTTTTGCACAGTGCTGCACTCAAGCCATAAATCCAGCTCCAGGGTCTAGGCATGCAGGATCTTGTTTCCCAGCTGCTGACACAACACATTCAGCATCAAGCCTCAGGCCTGTACACTCTGCCCTAGTGTCTTGATATCCATGGGATAAATGGCTGACACGCAGCAGGGAAAGTTTCAGGATGCAAACTAGACACGAGGTAATCAAATATTTCAAGAAGAGGGCACTGGCATCGTCTCCATCTAAAGTCTTTTCTTACCATTGTCTTTCAAAGGATTTAAAGCTCAATGGAGGAAACAGAGTACAGCTGCTATGGGTAGAGGATTAAGTCAGCAATTGCCGACATTCCAGCGATATTATGCAGTTTTGGTTTCACTACAGCTAAAGATCACAAGGTATTTGCTGACTGTACCTCTAAGTTTTAAAAGCAGACAGAAAGCAAGAGAGTCAAATAAAAAAACCGTCTCATAAGCAACTTACCTCTGCCTCCACAGAGCCCTACCTAATAATCTACCAAGTCTATTGCTTTGATAATGTAGTTAGTTTCCTTTGAAAAACAGTAATCAAAGACTTTTCCCAGTACCTTTGATTATTCTGATTTCTTAAGTATGGATTTTAACTGATTAGAATTGTAACTTTTTCCTGTGTTGCAGGAATGAATAACAATTGTAATTAAAAAGAGGACATGACCTCATTTCCACATTTATCTTTGGAAAGCTCACGCTATTACCACTCTCCTTGGGATTTAATCTATTTAATATAAGTAAGAAATAGGGATAGTTTTCTTACATAAATGAATGTTATTGAAGATAAAATTGCACTTAATGTTGACAAAGTTGTGACCTTTAGATAACCACATGTTTTATAACCATTTTCAACTGCGAAATAAAGTGTGGCTTATTTAAAAAGCAATTAATTTTGACTAGGAGCATGAGAAAAATTAATGACTCCCTTGTGCTAAGTTAATGCCAAGTCTCACAACAAGAAGGTGTCTTCTGCCAAATTCAGTCAAAATGCATTATTTTCCATATAGGATGCAAACCTCCGTTTCTCTGATGCAACTCTTCACAGATCCTGTGAGTGCTGCATGAGAATCCCCAGAAAAATCAGGGGCAGTAAATCATGCTTGAGACATTCAGTGCTTTTTACCACCCTTTACACATGCACGTCTTGGACATTTTGGCTAGCAAAATCTCTTGAAAGCTCTAGGAGAACACTGGAGACTCTTATGCTCCAGACTTTCTTCCAGTAACTCAGGTTCTTTGAGATGTACAGTCTGTATGCAAGTCCCACTGGTGCATATTCCCACTCCCTGTCGGTTAAGACAAAGCCTCACAGGTGCCCTCACACTTCGTGTTCCCTCTTATTCAGGGCAACAATGAGCGGAAAGTCTCAATGTCACTTCATCTCAAGAACAAGATGCTGAATGAGAGACTAAGGCAGAAGATAAACATGCATGTGGGTGTGTATCTTGAAGACATACTGCATGTATACTTGTATACATTGATGTATGCAAGTTATTTGCAAATAACTTTTTTTCTTAAACAAGTAAAATACCGCACAAGGGCTTCCAGACAAAAAACTTGAGCCAGGGAGTTGCAAAAAGCACAGCTGAAAACGAGCACAGCATAATTCTGCCAAATTCTGCAATACCCCTAGAAGTTTGCACAAGTTATAATGATCAAACCAGCAAACTTCTTCTTGCATACAACATCTTTAAGAAAACTTCTGAACCAGAAGAAACCCTAATTAAACAAACACATTTCTTCCAAGTGGTTTGCTAATCACATTGTTTTTACAGCATCATACATTTTTTGGGTATCCTCTCATGTGACAAATGTCCATACGTGGCTCTTCGAGGAACTGGACAGAATTTGAACCACTTTGTTCTTTCCAGACAACTCTGCTGTGCTACACCCACAGTTTTTGTCACCTCTTTCCTGCTTTCTCTGTGAAGTGTTAGAAAACATTCAGGTAAATAGGCTAATCCAAAAATCAGAGGCCATTACGTGGAGAAACACTGGATGTCTTCTTAAGGTGATTTACTCTTTAGTTTCCAAGGTGCAAAAAGCAGTCTGTAATATCCTGTACTTCAGAACATTTTGAAGGGATATAATGAAAGCACAGAAGAACTTCAACTTCAAGAGATTAATTACTTTGTGCAGGACTTGCAGTATTTACAGAAGTCTTCAGTGAACAAACTGTGTCTACAGAAATTAATCCCTCTGTCACTGGGTAGAGAAGGTAAATTTGGTTGCAGACTTTCAAATAAGACAAAGATCCTGAGGTAAGGGAGTGGTTTTACCCTTTTTGCTTGTTTGATTAAATCCCTCTTCTTTTGCCTTGAAAGTGTCTCAAAGCATTTTGTCTTGAAAACTGCCTTTGAGCAGGATCAAGAAAGAGTGGAAGATAAAGCATGGACCTATCCTGACAGGCCAGGTGATGGAGAGCTGCAACAGCTACGATGACTTCTTGGGCTGTATGAAATGCACCAAAGCAGTCTGATGAGAAGTTTGAAATCCCATCTGAAGCCTACTCAGAGCAAGTTAGATGAGTAGTTGTCAAGAATGATACCATATTATCTGTTCTGCCTTTGGGAGGCAGGAAGGACCTGTGATCCCTAACACCACGTTTTTCTTTGATTCTTGACAAAGTACCTCTGCATCTGCTGCAATTCATGAAGATCTTGAAGCCAGATGAGAGCAAAATTCTTTGACTCAAATTTCTAGTGCATTGCATCATCAGCCCACATTTCTTGAAGCTGATGCAAGTGATGTCGGTACTCAGCACAAATTATGAGAAGATTGTTTTAAGTTCCTCCATGAACATATTCTCCAAATAGCTCAGGACCAAAGAGCACCAGTGTGTTGAGGAGATTTTATAAGGTATCCTTATTCCTTGTTGGTGAGAACTTCAAGAGATGCTGTCACTCACTGAATGTGGACAATCCAGTATAATCACTGATGACAAAGTCTGTTACAGGTTTGTCTTGAGAGAACAGCATTTGGTTGGCCCAGGAGGAACTGCTCTTCTTCCTGGATCACTTGAAGAGGAGGATTCCTGACCTACTGCTGTGAGGGAGAAGGTGAGGACTGCCTTCCAATTGCTATGTGGAGGATAACCTAGCAGCAGAACACTATTTGGTAGAACAGCAGTAAGAAGCTGTATCTTGCATGGTATCAGCAGTTACAGAAAGCACATCAGAGACTGAAAAGCTTTTATGAGCTAATGCCACATACACAGTGAGACCCTAACTGAGAGCTACTTTTCCCTGCTACTGTGAGATAAGAAAGCAATTGAGGTACAATCTTTCCCGGAACTCGCTAGTAAGTCATCTTACATTCTCAAGGTGACCATGAGTAGCGCAGCAGATGTACCATACCAGATGGCACAGCCAACAACAGAGAAGAGGCAGTAGCTTCGAAATGCTTCATTAGAAAAACATCAGTTTGCCAATTACTGGACAATTAAATTGTTCTACTTGAGAGATAAGAGGATTTTTTTTCTCTAACGCAGCATTTCTCTGCACATTTAGTGTATATCTCTCACTTCTTACTTTTCTTTTTATAAGCTCAGTACCTAGACTGCCTTTTGAGACAGTGCAAGCTGTGAGCTCCAGCAGATCCCCCTGGAACTTGTCTACTAAATACTTTCTCTTGCCAGTGCACATGTGTGATTGTGGTGGCTGGCTGCAGGTTCCCAAAACCAGCTGGAGAAGTTTTAACTAGCAGGCCCCCATGAGAATAGCGTACGCTGGCAGAAGCTTTTGCAATACAGAGCCTCTGTGTCAGAACTTAAACAACAAGGTTTGGAAAGGCTGACTTGTTTTCGGTAATAATGTCAACTGGTCTTCCAATCTTACCGTTGGAAACACATGTCCTGATTTTTTGTATGTGGAAAGATGACAGGGACTATTTCTAAGAATCCATTAAATATGTGGTTGTGTTGGTGGGAATGAACGGTTGGCAGTGTAGAGAAAAAGAGAGGCAACATATATTTCTGCTCCATTCTTGAAAGAGTTCATGCCTATAGCTGAAATACTCAAGACCTAATTGAAAAAAAATTAATCAGTAGCTAAGTCCCTAAGCTTACCTTCACACTGATCTCCAGTAGGTGATAATGAGTAGCCTTGGCTACAGATGCATCTGAAAGATCCTTCTGTGTTCCTGCAGCGTCCATTCGTACAGACTGATTGCTGATGGCATTCGTTAATATCTGCAGCAGCAGAGACAATGAAAGTGTTACACATCTGAAAATACCAATTACTCATCAAGTGGTGCAAAGACCAAGTCTGAAAAAAGCAGCAAAGCACAGTGTCAATATCCAGTACTGCTTAACTTGTTTGTATTTATTAAATACAGACCATCAATATAATGCATAAAATTATATGAAACTGCAGACTGTGTGTTTTCCTTGAGACAACTGTGTTCAACATTCTCTCCTATAATGTAAATTTATCCCTCAATGCACAATTGGGTACACACAGACTCACAAACACACACACATGCTGCCTGAGAGCTGCTTTTGTTTCTGTTATATCTGGCAGAGGTAGTAAGTCAGCCACTCCAGTGAGTCAGCAAAACCCACAAAATACTTTCCAGCAGGATCACCACCTTTTAACAGGGTGTGGTTTTCAGATGCACACTGACAGGCTGTTCCCCTATTAAGTTGTACGTTAAGGCTCCTTAAAATTCTTGCCTTGTAACAGTATTAATCATCTAACTGTGGGGAAATGTCTCTTTGCTTCCACAACACTGCTAATCCCTCTGCGCTTCAGTTGTCATAAACTGGGGTCAGCCTGAGCTATCAGATGGATTTGAACATCAAACTTAAATTTTCCTATGGAAAACTCAAAGTATTGGAAGGGAGTGGCACTTTGAATTCAGAACATAGCACATGCCTTGTTTGAGCTAGGAAGCCTACTTTCCCTCTGTTATTTATAAAGTATTCATTAAGAAGCAGTATTTAAATTGACATGGTGAGTTCTTGGTCACTTTTAGCATTTTGGCACAGCTGAATGTCTTTCTGGAAATACACTTCAATTCAAACAGGAGAATGTTACTCAATGAGGTTTTTCAGGTCTGTGTTATGGCTGTACAGTCTGACCTCTTAAGTAACGGTTCCTTGCAATCACAGAAGTTTAGAATTTAAGGATCACTGAAATCTGTGGGGCTGCATGAAGCAGCTGGGCATGTGTACGGGTCCTTACTTTAGAAGGGTGCACTTTAAGAAGAACAGTCTGCACATGCCAGCTAGGCTTGGCAAGGGCTCTTTTCCATGAAAGGCTCAGAGGAAGCAGTCAAATTTTGTCTACATATTTTCCCCAAGATCAGTCTGCTGTGTGTCCTGAACAGCACATTTAACTCACTAAAGACACTTAACTTACACTGATGTTTTGTTTCAAACTTCCCGACAAATTTATGTGAACGATCATTTAGTTTTACTGTATTATTTTTAGCACTCAGAAGTCTGAAAGTGTTCGGTGCTGTACAGAGACACTTAGGGAAGGCTGAGGGAAAGGAAAAAGAAGGAAACCCAACATCTGACAAGAAACATGTAGGTTTCTGTGTGCTTCCACAGCCTGGAGACACTGTCCCAGATTTTCAGCATTAGGGAGAAGTTTCAAGTGCCTTCTAGTTAAGGAGAGGAATATTCATTCCTCCTGTACATGCTCTAGGTTCTCCCTCAGACTACTTCACTCTAACTTCAGACCTAATTTTGTTCCACCGGAGCAGTCCTGATAGGAATTTTAGATGTGAAAGAAATGTGGAAACTGACACTTCGGAGGCACAGGTACTGTTCCTAGAAATAGGACACCAAGCTCTCTCTCTCTCAGTGCACTACTGGAAATACAGTGACACCAGTGCACGCAGTGTTAACTGACACTGCTGGGTTCCAAAGGGGAGCAGCACAGGTTTTTTGATTCCACTCACTCACATGGTAGAAAAAAAAAGATAGAAAGCAAAGCAAAAGCATTGTCCCTAAACCTACAAAATGCCAGATACGCCAAGGATTTTGCGAAAATTCCAGTTTAGCAAGGTAAATATTTCTACGTGTTCTTGATTTGCTTTATAACACGTCAAAATCTACAATGTGAACACAGAAGCTGTAAAATGGAAATACATATTATTACATTTTTGGGTTTTTAGCATCAGTGTTGTATATTTCTTGCTCCTCCATTAAAAGCAAAATGCAAAAAAAAAAAAAAGATGAAAAATATTATCTAAAAGGTAAGTGCAACCTTATGAACTTTAATCATACTCTTTCTTACCTTCGCACTGATCCTTTGATGCAGAGAGTTTGAAACCCTGGGCACAAATACACCTGAAGGATCCCTCTGTATTTTCACAATGTCCATTCGTACAGAGATTGCCATACTGACATTCATTTATATCTGTGAACAGAAAGAAAGTGCAAGAAATTAACTGGGGTACAACCACCTTTCAGTTGAGCTCGGGAATATATTCAAATTACATCATAAGCATGGTTATTATTCCTGAGGAATTTCAGTGGGATTTCAGCACTTCATGCAGGTCCCTTTGTAAGGCTACTCTACATACTCAACAAGGAACTCCACTGGATTATGCAAAATCTCTCTTCTTAGTCACAAACCATCCTTTCTTTAGAAGGACTTGAAAGCAGGTTTTTTTTTCTATAAGCTATCCCACAGACATCTACTTTCATCCTTCTCTGAAAGCAAGGTATTAACTAGATGGGCCACTTTCTTCAGCCAACATGAAAATTGCTGTGTTGCTACTTGACACTAATTTTGAAGAATTCCTTCTGAATGAAATTTGTATAAATCAACAAAGCAAAAAGCAAGCATAAAACCAACATATTTTGCTATAAATCCAGCCAGAATGAATTCTGTATTCTAAAATAACAATTACTATTTTTCTCCTAGCAGTGGTTTTCACTTTAGAAAAAAAAGTCATTTTAGTTTTCAAATTTTATTTCTTTATTTTGGGGTTGCAGTAGTCAGCATGTGTCCCTGTTTTTATGGAAAAAGCTGTATTTTTTTAGCTTCACTGATGCAGGAAAAGAACTACCCTTTGTTTGCTTTTATGTGCCAGAAATCATATTACTCCCAATTATCCTGTCTTTTGCCACCACAAAGCACACAAAACCCATCAGCATAAAGAAGCGCTAATTATTTGAGGCACTTGAGCTATTTAGGCAGCTGTAGCACAGGGAGAGCTGGAAGAAGATTAGACATCTTTAAATCATCATCATCATAACTCTTATTAGCTATGTGAATACGTGCAGTAACTATTTTCCTCACGTGTATTTACACGCATGGCTCTCTGCAAGCTCCTGCACCACCTGCCTTTGACAAAGCTCATCTTTCCCCAGACATAAATGAAATCACCATCGTCCATATTCCAAATGACCTACAACTCTTGGTTCCTCACTTGAGCCTCTAGCTCTGAAAATAACATGTCCTGCTGCAGCCTGGCCAAGCAGATGAAGTGACATCCTCCCAGAGACAAGAGCACAGATCCACAGGTGCTGTGCTATGCCATGCAGTAGGTGTTACTACTTATTCCTTTCTCCAAGGCTTATTTCCCAGCTCACTACTGTTGCAAAACGTGCTTGCTCTGCAAAACACAATCTTTGCTCTCAATGTACATGGTCAATGCTCTAACTGAAGAAAGAATCTGTTCAAACACAGAGGACCCAATTCAGGCATACAAATTTCCAGCTGAACAACAAAACTGCTTCTTACAGATCCACTGTCATCTCCAAGCTTCTTGACAAAGAAACCTAGAACACTATTTCTGATTTTTGGATGGGCCCTGAAGATGAAGAGTCTTCCCCATAAAGCCAGCAGAAAAACAAGGAACAGAATTTAAATCTTCTGAGATGAAATCCAGAGCTAGAACTGATTCTATTGATGCTACCTACAGTAGGGCCAGAGGTATTTGGATTAGCTCTGCTGACTTCTGTATTAGTTTTAATATCTTCTAACAGGATCCTTAAAACTGTACAAGCTGAATATTGATAGTTAACCCCGGAGCTTCAAAATCCACCACAGTGATAATCACGAGGATGAAGTGGTTAGGATCTAGAAAGTTTTGTCAACCTGTTTTTTTAAATTTGTTTATCAACACACAGAAGTGTGCTCTAGATACATCATGATATATCACTTTATTTGAATGTGCAAATGTGCAGAGAGAAAAATGGAATAAAAATAAATCAGTGATTGAAAGTAAACTTAAAAACCAATGAATTATTTCAAATATTTTGTTCCTGTACAACACGAATGCATTGAAGGACCTGGGACAGTGGCAATTTCAAGACAATGAGGAGGCAGGCTGTGCAGGTATCCTTTTCCATTTCTTCCAATAAGCACTGAACATTCCCGCCTAAACTCCAGTTAAACGTAGTCTTCCCAAATTTCAAGTGAACTGATTGACTTGCCTTAAGGAAACAGAAGTGGCCATGTTCCTGGCTTTAAATCCTGGAAGACTACAATATAAATGGCATCAAAGATCTATCTGCAGCATTGTTACACTAGATTTTCTATGGCATAAAGTGCAGGCAGAGGAATGAAGTGAGGTAAGAAAATACTGAGGACTGCACTGTGGAAAAGCAGAAGAGCCACAACTGACCCAAACAGGAGAAACAATGAATTTATGGAACAGTGGATTTAAATACCCTTCACAGATAATGGGAAATACTTTCCTTTTTGGTGTATTTAAACTGCGCCATATCGCAGAACTACAGATTTAAGACAAATTGTCTGCATTACATTTTCTAAAATGTATATGGCTCATTTCCAACATGATGTAAGCCTAGGATAAACAAAAAATGGACTGATCACATCACTAATGAAGTGAGTAAGAATGTCTAGGCTTAGAACATTTCATAAAACAAAGGAAAAAAGGGAAACTACATGTAGTAATACAAGGAAAAAAATTATCACTTGAAACCAAGACATATTCCTTACATGACTTAGTTCTGAGCAAAGCACTGACTTCTCTCATTTCCCTCCTACTAATCTGGTTAGCAAGAATGAAACAACTGAAAGTTATGCCTGGGAATTTTTAACCAGGCTACTTTCATAAATAGCTACAGAAATAAAGCTCAATATTGGGGAAGAAGGCAAAATTAAGCCAACATTTTGCAAAAAAAAGAGTTAAGTAAGAGAGTTCTAACAGAGTACATATGCCACATTCTTGGCAAGGGCACCAGGAATCCAGGCAGGTGGGAAGGAATGAAACAACGATGAATGTGGAGTAATTTGTGCAAAGTGAAACCCATTAATTTGTTGTAAACATTCCATAGCTTGCTACAACTCCATTAAAATCCATTAAATTACCTGAGAAATACATTCCTCCACAGTAAGTCAAATGACAAGACCAAATTTGCAGCTATGACATGGCATATCTGTTCAGACAGTTTGACTTCTTCAGAAAATAGGGTAGTTGAAAACGGTGTAATCTGCACAGCAAAACTGGTGGTGAGGTTCTGACAGCCACACCATTGCTTTACTGCAACTTGGCTCTAATCTTGATCCATAGATCAGCAGCACATCTGCAGCTGGAGCACAGCAGATCCCAGCCTCCAGAGCTGTTTCCACCAACACTGCTCTTAGGCTGCTTTGTGAACTGAACCAAATCATAGATCTGGGAGCCATTACAAAATAAGCAATGGAAGTACACTGATGATCTGCCCTACAACAGTAATGCAAACACCCCCTCTATGTAGGTTATGGTACCTGTTACCTGTTTAGGTAACACGGTTATTCCAACACTCACAAATTATGGGGCATGTGTTACACGGAGTGGGCAGGAATATTCACAACAGACAGTAGATCCTTCACAACTAATGCTAATTTTAAGTTTCTGGTAGTGTCTCAAAAAGTGGCACTCAAAACTGCAAAAGGTTATTTCTTTTTGCACAATGGATTAATTTGCTCTTTCTTACCCATAGCTCAAATAGCCAAAATTGATTTTGAAAAAAAAAATTAATCTAACATTTAAAAACAAATAGACAAAAATAAAATGCAAGAAATCTGTCCTAAAACGCTAACCTAAAGTGAGACAAGAGGCTTTAAGATATGATAATATTTTGCTAGAAGTACAGATAATTAAGGAGTTTTATTAATATGCTCCATGACCAAAGTCCCATATCCTACTGAAAATCCTGCGGGTCACACTGATGTATTAGTACTTACTTGTCTTTCCATTTCCAAACAACAGCCTACTAGTATTTCACTGACAATACACCCCCTTTCTGTTCCATATTTTCTATTTCAAGAATTTTGTTTCGTAGTTTATAATTATGTTGTCTGTAGTCTAGATTCAGTGCTCATTTATCTACAGTAAAACAAGATTTCCTCATATATACTGTGCCTGAGAACATAAAAGAATTTCAAAAATCTCATATTTTCAGTTATTTTCAGTTATTCTTGAATAAAATGGGGACCCAGGGCACAGTGCTGTCATCAGGTTGCAACACTGATTATGAAATACAGCACCTCAGAAGAAGAACTATAACCAGAGAGACAAAGAGTACTAAACATACCATGGCACTGTCCATTCCAGCCCCTGAAGCCCACTCTGCAAGGAATGCACTGGTAAGAGCCAGGAGCATTAAGGCACTGAGCATCTGGACAGGTAGTTGGAGTCAGGCATTCATCGATGTCTTCAAAAGAGAAGATAAAAGGAAATATTGGTCAAAGCCATAACAGAACACTGAACATTAATCTGGTTACTCTGACCCTCCTCCTGTGATACTAAAGCATTTAAAGAGTTGCATACTTTGTTAGAGACAGAGGAAAGAACAAGTTCACACAGATTTGTACCAGCAAAGGGGCATCTCTGAGAAATACAGTAGCTCGTAATACATGCAACTGAATCTGAATTCTCTGTTATACTACAAATCTTTGGTAGGTCTTCCAGAACATACACCATATCAGATTTCTGGCTATCATAGGTAAGAATAACTTTCCTTATGTTACTCCTTTACCATATTGAAGTGCCTGAGATTGTTCCTATAGTCAGACTTTGGAAGATCATTGCAACAACAGTAAAATTGTAACTCTGGCTTCCAAAAGCAAACTGCAATTTGGTATTCTCCAATGATGCAGAGCTATGTAAGTACTATGGGGACTAAAAAGGGAATTGTGTGAATTAGAATCAAAGATGCTTACATGGAGTAAGAAGTTAATTTTGTCTGAAAGAAGGCACAAGCCACATCACTGAGGCTGGCAATGTTTAGGGTGATAGAGGGACTTTCTGCATCAGGCAAGGTCCTAGTTCACCCATGACAAGAAGAGATAGGTCCTGAAAAAGTCATGGAACTCATGTTCAGGCTCTGAGCAAGAACAACTTCTTCCTGCACCAAGGAAATCCATAATACATGCAACATATGCAATCTAGAGGAGACTGCACACAAAAAACAACATCCAAAAACAAGTTGCTGTCAAGTGACCAATGATCAGAAGATGCTGGAATTAAAACTGTGTAGGCAGCCTCCTTGCAGTCTGCTCCCATGTGTGAGATCATTTTATATTATGGTCTTTAATTACACAATAATTACAATCTCTCCCATTAAATACTTGCTTCATGCAGTGCACAGAACTAATTAAATTGTCAGTCACCTCTAAACTCAGCTTCCTAAGCTCCCATCCTTTTCCTGCCCCAGGCCTAGCAGTTTTGTCTTCTGCAACTAAGGACTGCTACTCAAGCACAGATCGTAGGGAGGGAATTCACTCCTAGTTTTGAGAACAAGCTCACAGAAGCCAAGTAGCTCCCAACACTTGTAATTTAACTGGACAATGCTCCAAACTTGAGAGAACTGAACATCCCAGCTCTGAACAACTCACTGGATGTGGGCAAATAACAATTTTTCATAGAATCACAACTGTCCAGCTTAGAATACTTTCTCATAAAAACAGCAATAGGCTTGTTCAGCTGCTACAATGCAGACCCACAAAAGCTTCTGATGAAACCGCTGTGAGATTTTATTTTTACTTAATTACAAAGAAAATCCACTTCTGCTGTAATCTCTGCTCAGATCTGTCTGGATTGTGTCTGCCCTCAAAACATATAACATGAATGATGTACTTGGTACAGAAATTTTCAGTCAAAATAAAGTCTAAATGCTGCAAAGCTTAAAAACAAATCACAAGAAGATTCTATAAGAATTCTTCATCCTATGCAATGATGTTCAGCTATGACTGTAACACCGTTCTACATAAACAACAGACTCTATAACAGCATAGATGCACTCTTTACATTCCCTCGGCTAGGCCCGTGACAGAGCTTGAGTGAATACAGCTTGAAGGCAGAATGAAGATGGGGTGAGGAAGGGCAAGTGAACTGTGAGTATTGTGTGCAGCTTGGAGGACTCTTGTCTTTGTTTTTGAACTGTGGAGGAGGTGGAAGGAAGTTTTTTGTGGAATCAGAAATCTGTCAGTAGGGTAATCACACTATGAAGGTGTAATGACATGGTGAAATGATTCCCTGAATGTGTCATTTCCTTGGTTTGATGGATTTAGTATAGGAGGGTTTTTCCCCTTAAGCAACCTTAAATAACTTTCAACAGAGAATTTGGTTTCAGTAATTACATATTGTTAAGTTAAATTATACAGGACTACCACCACATTATTCAAAATACAAGTTAATAACAAATTTTATGTACTGTAATGGTGTGATTTCTAGCCTTATTGAATCACAGATTCCCTACTCACAGAGAAGATTTGCAAAGACTAGTTGTAAGAGCGGAGTCTGTGAAACATCTAAATAAAACAAAAAAATTGGAAGAGGAATCTTTTAGCATCGCTCAGAGCAGCAAATGTATCCATGGCAGCTTTAAGTCGCTTATTTGTTGGGTAACCTAACACATCAGCAATTCTATTCTGTCCTAACTTAGACCAAAGCACAAACAAAATCATGTTTAAAATTAAATGATTTCTTGTGGTTTTTATTTCACAATTCAAGTTGAAAATGAAAAAAATACCAGGAAAAAAGGCAAAAATATGTGAAGCTTTGAAGATCAGATGTCCCAGGATCTCCTGCAACATGAAATATCTGCTAGATATAGATATTAAAAAGTCAACCTATCATTTGCTACCTGCTTTAATATAGGAAAAATCACAACTTTTTTTTTAACAGAAACTTGGTATGCAGGTAAGGACTAACAATGAAGTTAAGTGATTCCATGGCAAGAGATGATAAAACGGCTGCCTCAAGATGGTTCTGTACACAGTGGGGGAACTCCTTTGCAGCATCTTAAATTTAAATAATAGGAATTGAATTGCAGTTCCAGACACCAAATAATGACAAAGATTAAAGAGTACTCACAAAGGCTTCTTGTTTAAGATTTCACCCCCTGGGATTTGTCCCTTTGCAGCTCAAGCTGCAGTGCTAAGCCTCCCTTGAATAAGCAGGGAATGTTAATCATTCCAAACAGGAGTAGTTTGGCACTGGTTTTGTGCTATCAATAAATGGTAAATTCACTTCATCATCGCAACTAGTGAAGAGTCCAAACCTACCTCCACATTCCCCTCTCCTGTTCATTTGGTATCCACTGTCACAATATTCACATCTGTATGAGCCAAGAGTGTTTATACAAAAGCCTTCTCCGCAAGTATGAGGTCTTGAACATTCATCAAAATCTGCAGATGACGAAGAGAAGTTAAGAGAAACTGCTTCACCATCACAGTATTGAATGCTTGCATCTCCTCAAAACTCTGCTTTAACGAAACACTAACATGGAATTTTTGAAGCTGTTTGCAAGCCACCTCACTGTACAGAGAGAATGAGTTTGAGAAACAACCAGGGTATAGGAAGGTGGCCTGTGAGCACCCCTCTGGCTGCAAACACGTGTGTTGCTGCATGTATGCACTGCCCAGGCCAGCACTAACCCAAGGCAGACCACAGCCCCTTCAGGCTGTTTGTGTTGCTTTGTGAAGTCTGTGGCTGTTTGCAGCCATATTTAAAAACACGGTTTGTTCCAGCTTCTACTCATTGAAAGAATGTTGAATATTTGTATTTCACACAACAGGTATTTTTACTAAATGGTAGTTTTCAACGAGGACGGTACTGAGTAAATTCTTGTTCTTCAACAAACAAACATTTTGAAGAGGAATACCAGCTACTCAGGTGCTTTCCTCACCACAATACCTGGTGAGAGACAGTTAAATATACTTCCAGACACCAGTCCAGTACCACTGACATTGACAAAAAAAAGCTGAAAAGGGGAATTCAGGAGGCTTTTTTATCTTTTTATTTTCTATAAAGGAGACTAGTTATTACCAACGCAGTCAGTTCCATCTTCACTGGCCATGAATCCAGCTTGGCAAATACATAGGAAACTTCCTTCTGTATTTTCACAGCGTCCCAGGGAACAGAGATGTGGTGCCTGATTACACTCATTAATATCTATAAAGAAATGAAAACATAAGACCATAGAATAACGTATTTAGTTTTGATTCTTTTTGTGCATTCTATGCCATGCATTTGAAAGGACTGATCTTGTAATTATTTTAACTACTTGAAAAAGTATATATGTTTTCTCTTAGAGATGCAAAAAAGATGCATTAAATAGTTTTGGTTGGAGAAAAATGCTCTTATTGGCTTAGATTGTAAGAATATTACATTGGCCTGAAGAACGTGACATGATTACATTTCAAATCACTACACTGTGTGCAACATGAGCACAAGCTGCAAGCATGGAACATTAATAAAATTTGGATGAAATAAGGGGATTCTAAGTTGCCATTTGGCTGTGTTGTGTGATTTACTTTTTAATACTGCAGTTGCACCTGATAGCATGTGTTACAGCGTGAAGCTACTGAGCTTTGGTGGCATGAAGATTTTATAGCATATAAGCTGTCGACACAATACACCCTTTCTGATCCAAGTTACAGAGGAACCTGTATGCTCTGAATGAAGAAAAGATACTGATACAGCTGCTTCCAAATCTGAAATGGCTCATGTAGAACCCATCTGTGCCCTGCCTTACGTTCAGCAGAGGCCTCTGTTCTAGAATTTACTGGCTCAGAAGGGGATGAAGACCTCGCTTTGCAGATCTCTTACTGTGCTTCTGGGTTGTTTATGATATACTTTCTCTTTTCAGTAGCAGGCTGAAAGGAATGACCTAACAAAATGCCTGGACTTAGTCCGGCTGCAAAGCTGGTAGCTGGGTAAATCAATGTGAGAAATAGGCACAAATTCATTCTTTTTCCAAACAGAAGTGCATTTCTCCCTAGCAGTCTTTTAGATACTTGATTTACAGCTGAGAGAAGATGGTCTGTCTAATCACTTTTTCTCTCACATCACAGTGGGAAAGGTTTTCATTCCATTTAGTTAAATTCACACTCATTTCAGAGCAGCTGAAAGGCTATATTAGAGACTATCCCGCAAATTTTATTTGGCATAAAAATACTAGCTTGTAGTTCGGAAGCATTCAGCATAGGAAAGAACTCCTGACTGCTCTGTAGGTATTTCCTCTAACCAGATTCTACATTTCAAGAATTTCATAGCATGGTTATTTCAGATTTTTGAAAGCATCATTTCATACCAGTGCACTTCGTCTGCTGATCATTAAGTTTGTACCCCTCGTAGCAGATGCAAGTGTATCCCACAGGCAAATTAACACAGTGTCCTGCTCCACAGATATCAGGATTAACTGTACATTCGTTGATTTCTAAGCAAACAAAAAGAAATTTAAGGTTAAACTCTCTCACATAGTTCAGTAAGTGCACAGTATTCCGTAATCCAAGTAGAAAGCTGAGGCCTGAAAACAACTGTAAATCAAGTTTGTGACTCCTGAGTTTCTGTAATGGATACCTTATCTGGAAAAATCTAGAAACCATCTAGGCTTTTCCTAGTGACATAATCTTATGTCCCATCCAAGATCTATAAATCAGTACATAAAATGTAAAGTAAAATGAAGATAATATAGAATAAAAAAATATATGGCTCAACCTTTGCATTGCACATTAAGAAAATAACTGTGTGAGTTTCTGATTACAGTGGGTATTCTGATTTACAGAATACTCATCTATTAATGGCTTGGATGTATTTTGTGAGATAAGCAGATTCAGATATGGGCAGCATTGGAGGCTAAAACCTTACAGTAGTTTTAGAAATTCCTGAAGTCTAAGTGTTACTACAGAAATACGAATGACTGTGTTCAGTTGCAACAAACTAAGGTTATGCTGCAGTATGGAATTGTAATTCCTGAAAAAGAAGAAATTATCTGTAAAGAAGAATTATTTATCTATACTACTTAGAAA
This sequence comes from Lycocorax pyrrhopterus obiensis, assembly GCA_014706295.1. Classification (NCBI taxonomy): domain Eukaryota; kingdom Metazoa; phylum Chordata; class Aves; order Passeriformes; family Paradisaeidae; genus Lycocorax; species Lycocorax pyrrhopterus. Next base: position 36,771,001 of record JACSVZ010000004.1, on the reverse strand, counting down.
CAGGTCACATTTAAATTTAAGAAAATCTTAAAGTACAGAAATAAGGCACTCAAAAACTTCTCAACTTGAACTGCATTCAGTTTTTTAAATCCTGTTTAGGATTTTGTCCTACAAATCTTACTGCACTTGTACTTTACTATCTCTTAAATATCTGAACAACATGTTGATTTATAGCACACAGCAATTTCTAGTTATACTAATTTTCCTGAGGAAATAAAAAACAGAACAGGGAAAACTACCACTTTCTTTTTACTAACTGATGTGAGTTCCCAGCAGGGTAACTTTCTCTCCCTGTAAGGAAGCTGGGAGCTGGCTGGCAGAAGGGGCACAGTCACAGAAGAGCTGACTTCCAAGTTCTAGTTTGATGATCACCAGTAGTTGAACCTTCCTATGGGATTGGTGAACTGTAATTACAGCAAACCAAAGGAAGCAGTTGAATGCTTACAAAAGGACAGGATACTTTCTCTACTCTCACAGTACATTCAGGAGGATTTAACTGCAGACAGAATTGCACAAACAACTGGGTGATTTAGACCCTGTCTGCATTGCATCAACTCAAAAATCCATTCCTGCATGAAGGAAAGCCATTTTGAAGAGTTCATTTTTTATTAAAGTATGTGAAATTTCTCCCTCTGAATGGAAACCTCTTTGTAGGCCTAAATATCTGTACCATATACAAGAATGCATCTTACAGTATTTACTAGGATATTGCAATCACTTCAAAGTCTGCGTTCATTCTGGTTCATTCTAAGCAATGTGACACTGTAACGCTCTCATGTACTCAAATATACTACGTTCACCTTTTTGTTTCTAAATGTACAGCAAAAGAAATTTTCACGTCTTTTGGACACAGCTGTCATTTAGGCAAATTTCAGCTAACAGGTGCATTACTTGCATTTCTGTTATTTTTGCTTCTTGACACACAGATGTAGACCAGGAAAATTTAACACATCAAAAAGGACGAAGCACAAACATCAAAAGAACATTTCAAAATAGATCTTACAGTAACTTCTCACCTGCTTTTTGTAGAACATTCTGATCTACAGCCCATGAAGTCTACATCCCTCAACGAACATGCTCATGTATACTCCATGAATACACATGTAGACTGTCTAACAACCTGACTTGTACTCAAGAAGTTTTCAGTTCTGGACTTTCCTTGCAGATCTGCAAAGAAAGTCCAGAACTGAATCTGAGATGGAATTATTAATTTTATCTTCTGTCCTTTATTCGTGGGCACAAAAATGGCAGGTACATCCTGGAAGGACCTGGTCCTGGCTCTCTTGGCAGTAGCCTCATTGCTGTGCTGTTCTGTACTTTCTCTCTCTGGAGTATTCCTTCTGTTCTACAACCACATTTTCTTCACTACGGTAATTCAGCAACAGCTCGGAACAATAGTGTCAGGAACTCAGTCATTTCTTAATTTATCGCAGTTCTAAAAAAAGAAGTACAATACCTGTAACTTGAGTAGGTGCAATAACTTGACTTGCACTTGAAGTAGAGACTTCAGGAGCAACTTCAACAGGCAAAGGAGGGGATGTTTTCTCAACCACTACTGTATGACATGGAACGGAAATCAATCACATCCAAAAAAACCACCTTAAAGCATTCAAAAAGCCCCAGACCTTAAAGAATTCACACATGATACTGAATAAGTCAGGCACTACGAAGATTTTAATTTGTTTATTCTGCTTTGACCTAGAGTAGAAAAAACCCAGTATAATTGGGGTTTTCATCATTCCAGTGCTTGTGAAAAAAACACTGAGGAGCTAAAGAAAGCAAACACAATTTTAAAACTTTTGAAGCAAAAGTTATACATAATTCACAAGGAGACACCTAAGCACAGTTTCCTCTTGAAAGTAGTATAAGGCTTCACCTCTGCTGACATTAAAATTCTCATGCACATAATCCAGGATATCACTTTTTCTTAAAATATGTCTTTATCTCCTAAGCAAGTCAACAAGCGAATGCCAACCTCTCAATTCCTCCCACTTCTGCTTCCATGATTTTTTTTTTTGATCATGGAGAAATTGCTTGTGAAGCTCCAATCATTTTTTTCATTAACCTCTGTTAGAATTGTTACTTTCCCGTTCTTTTAAGAATTGTAAGCACTCTCTCACACTGAAAGAAAAGCCAAACTAAATTACCTGGAAACTTTGGATGCAGGTTAATTGTTGAAATTCCAGGAGAAAGCTGAGGCTGCCCAGGCTCTAAATAAGGCTGCTTTTCTTGATCAATGGAAGCTAATTCCTAGAAGAATGATAGAAAAAATAACATTCTGAAAACATTCCCTTAATTCATAGCTACCCACAAACTCCTGGCTTGAGACACTGCTAACATTGTCACATGAGTGGCTTTTGATAGCAGATCATTAATCACCACCAATTTAAACCCGAATGAACATGGAATACTATGTTTATACAAAGGCATACAATTTAACATTGATTTTACTTGAAGCAGTCTTTTCCTGGAGCTTCTAATTGAATCTTTGGCTTTGTCCCTCCATAATTCTCCCATTCTCTGGTCTTTAATTGCTTACAAACAGCATTTAAATGCAGTTCAGTATCACACAAAAGTATACAATCTCATCTAGGTCTCTGACCACTGTGAAAGATTCCTTCTTAGCTATTGGACCCATCATCTTATTTTCATAGAAATGTTAGATGCTTGTACATCCTTAGGAAAATGAAATGGAGTACAGCTGCCGTTATTCACAACCAATCCCATTATCTTCAGCACAGAGAACCTGAAACCTCCAGAATGGGGGACTTCACACAGATACACACTTGCTCTTCTCCAACAAATACAAGACATCCTAAACAAACAACGAAATTAACTTAGGCACTAATACCAGTCTCATAAGCAGGTGTCACAAATGCTTCTCAAAGCTTCATAATGCTTCTCTCTGATTTATTTTCTCTAGCTGTCAGTATCTGTGTCTCTTCTTCATACCCTCTGCATTTCTCAGTATCCTCTTTAAAATACAGTCTCCAGAATGGGATAGAGCAATATATACCAGACCGTCCAACAAATGCCTCTAAGACAGCTTAAAGTAATCTCTTTCTTGTACCTCACTACCTGCCTGTTGTTGTATATAATAACAACACAAGTTCTTTTTGCCTCGGGGTTCGAACAGTAAGTCCACAGACTTGTTTGTTCACCATAAATTCTAAATCCTTTCAGTTATCTTTATCCCATCTCATACACGTGGTCTGCATTCTAATTCCCAGATAAATTACATCATGTTTTACCTGATCAGGAGCTGCTGTTGCCACTAAAACCAGAAAGAAAATAGAGAATTAATCAGTTTTCACAAAACACTTTGTTATATATTTTATCACATCTGAAAGTCATTGTTGCCATCACACAAAAAATTCAGGCTCAAACCTCATTCCAAAATAGTGCAAACCTGAAGCAATGTTCCTGAAGCAAGTGTAAAAACTAACCTGAAACCAGAATAAGATTCTACACACTGTCTAATGTTTATTTACTCAGTATGCAGCTGCCTTGTAGGTTTCTCAATTGTTTACCTGCTTCCTCAGAAACAATTTGACAAACGCACAGGTTATTAACTCACTGATGAAGCCTTTTCAAATCCTTACAAGGAATATCAACATCTGTAAATATTTTAAAGGTAAATTAATATCGTAAGGATATATAACCTACCACTAACAAATTTTCAAGGATTTGTTGTAAAATAAAAAATAAAATCAAGTTTTAAAATTTGTCTTTTCTTTAGACAAGCAAGAGTGGTTTGGGATTTTTTCCTCCACAAATATGACTTTTTTTCTGGGAAGGCGTGGTAGGAATTTAATATACGTTTTTATTTTCCATTGCAGCTTTCCTTTTTAGAATTCATAAATATATATGTATATGAGATCGGTAATTTTTTTAAAGTCTTACAACAAATATGTACTATTTTCTGATCATAAAAATGATTGAGATTAAAGCAGTCTCGTTCTCCTTCCATGGTCCCAGCACCTGGTAGGACCCACACAGAACATGTGAGAAGTAAATCACGCGATGCGATACCCTCGGCCACGCGGAACGCTCTGCTGTGGGGAGTGACACCTCTGGGCCCTGCACTGTCCGCAGCTGCCACGCAGAGAAACAAACCATGGAAGATACATGCACAGAAATAGAGAAAGACTAAATTTTCCCACTCTCACCTTCTTGTACAGCCATCTCAGTCTCACTTTTCTGTGAGAAGGTCAGTGCCTCCACTGGCTCTTCCTTTGCTGGGAGAGGTGGAGGAGAAGTACCTTTAGCAACAGGTTGAGTAATCGGGGTCTTGCCAATGACAGGTGGCTGTACTCTAACTGCAGGGTGATGATATAGCTTGTTTCTGTGAGGGCCAGAAACCGTATAACCCATTCCACCAGGGCAGATTTCCTTAAAAGCAGCTAGATTTGGGATGGGAAAATATTCCTTTTAGGAGTCTAACAGTGCAATATGTTGACATAGTGGAAAATATAATGACTACCACTAAGAAATTTAATCTCATATTGTATATACATTTTTACAAAAAACTTCTTAAAGAGAAGCTATGCATCGCATGCTAATATGACTGAGCATTCTCCCAAAAGCATGTTCTGGCTGTTTTTCCCAGGAGATTTCCACTCCAGTTCACCATTTTTCTTCAGTTATGATTATCTGTCATTATATCAAGATATTTTTTAAAATTAATTCCCTTCGAACACTATATCCTTTCTAAGTATTAATTTAAATACGCAAATTGTCTTTATCATCTATACTGGATAATGAATGAAGACCACTGTTGCTACCCTTCTCTTTTTTGTAGAAATCAAAGGAGAAAAGCTCACCAGCCCTGTACTAGAGGAGCAGAACACTACCAACCAGTAACAACACTGATCCACAGGATCCCACCTGACTACACCAGAGGCCTCATACCAGTCCAGATCCAAATTCCACTGAATTGAAAAAGGCTGGCTAAATACAAGATGGGAATCATAAAAAGCCAAATCACTACTGGAAGAGAGGGGAAATCATTTATAAAGCTGCTACAGAAAAAATTAATGAAAGGCAACAGCACTTGCTCTGATCTCTACAGGTGATCTATATAAGCATCAGGTTTTGCAGTTCTACTGGAAGAGTAAAATGAGAAAGAAATACAAGCCAGTCTTCCTCCCCACCAAAGGGAATAGTTATGCTCCTGTCAGGGTCAGGAAGACTTTCAGGAGTCTTGAAGGGGCAGTGTTTCGTTGGCCTTATTGCTCTAGGTAAAGCCATGTTGGGGTGAAATAAAAAAGATTCAGTCTCCCATGTGGGAACTCTTACAGCTGCCTAAGGGATGTGCCAAGTGGGGCATTGGTAAGTTCACAAATTCTGCTTTGAACACATCAGGGTTTTAAAATGAATTAGCATCTAAAATAAAAGCACAAAGTACTAGCTAAAAGCACTCCACAGATGAGTTAAACTATACATTAAATCACAGCATGCATTAACTGTACAACATGTTCTAATGGTGTCTTAGTAATAGAAAATATGAGAAGTCAAACTAATTAAATTGAGTGGATTCAGAATAATGAAACACTTTTTGCTGGAACATCTAATATCAAAACTTGCCATAAAAACAGCCAACTGAGGGTGGGAATTCTGGTCAAAGGAGTAAGACAGAAAATTTGATGTCTGTCCCTTCAGATGCATACTTAGGATGTAGAAAATCTTGCTTCAGGTCATATTCTCTCAAATGACAAGTAGAAATGTGAGTCTTACTCTACCACGGCTCTGATAAGACTCAGACCTGGGCATACAAATGCTCTCAATGCCTGGGCATACAAATCTGCTCTCTCAGTGTCTCTTTAGGAGATGGCTTACTTTCCACAAATATTTAATAAGCTTTTTACTTCCATGACTTTTACACTAACATGGGATGCTGCAGTAAATACATTACCCCATTCTGGAGTATCCCACTTTCACACATTTTTCATAGAAAACTCTGAAACATTATGAATTTAACCTGTTACAGAAAGGAACATGTTTTTAAATCATGCAAGTAGTCATTAAATGGGAAAAGCTCATCAGAATTTTCTACTCACAGATTTTCTCTCTAAAGTCTTTTCATTAAGGAAAAAACCACTAAAATAATCAATTCCATATGCTACTTGATATATTTTTTGTGACCAGATAGCAGTCAACATAAGGATGTATTCTGTGCTCCAGTATACACACTATTGGGCATAAAGCCTCATGCAATATTCTCACAGATGTAAAACACCTGCATTTAAATTGCAAGTCATCTCACGAGAATGTATTTTTTCTCCATTAAAAAGCCACAGAAATATTATTTATCCAAAAGTGAACTGGAGTTTTAAAATCCTGATCAATGATCTAGTGACCCAATGGTCTTGCAGGAAACAGTGGCTTTAAAAATCCATTGAAATGCTCAAAACTGTTGGTCACTTTCACTTCTGTAAGTCCAACTTAAGGAATCTGCTGCTCTCATCATGTCTCTGATACCAGCTGTGGATTTCCCAAAGCAGCTAGCTGGTTTGAAAATGTAAATCTTTATGAAATGCTTCAGAGAAATACATGACCTGCATCATGACAGTGACATCTGCAGCAGCAGCTTCAAGTAAGCACATTGCATTGTCACTACAAATACTCAACAGACTGGACCCCATGTATATTACAACAAGCAATGATGCTTCTAAAACAGATTAATTTGATGTTACATTTGGAAAAAAAGAGAACATTAAATTGATTTTGCCTGAAGATTCCATGGGCATTTAAGTTTTAAGCAACATCAGGGAATAAAAAGTACTTGAAAACAGCAATCAGTATCTATAATTGTGGTGTCTTAATCTATAACCAGCCAAAGTGAGAGTGGTGACCAAACAAGCGGATATTTTTGAAGTCCTTATATATTTAAATAACAGCAGAACTCCAATGGAACACTGATAATACGAGAGAGTTTTATGTATCAAGTAAGGAATTGTTTAAGTGAAAAATGGCATGAAAAGTTTAACTACTAGTTTATTGCTAAGAAGGCAATTCTCTCCTTAGCACATTTTTCCAAATGGATGGTAAAGATATGAAGGAAGCTGAGAAGGCAGAGAAATTACCATGCATATCCTACTAACTGTAATACAAACTATATCCCACGTTGTTCTGTAACCGAATTCTCAAAAGCTGCCATCCTTTCACCAGAGCCTTTAACAACTGAAGAGTATTAACTAAATTTTGGGTTACTTTTCTTGTATCTATAGTATGTACTGTGGTGGTCGGTTGTTTTTTTTTTTTTAAAGCATGCATAAAAAATGTAGGGGGATGGGGGAAAGAGCTTGTATTTTTAGTGGGAAGTTCTTACCTGTTCCTGGGAGCGGACACTTCTCACAGTGTGGGCCCCAGGCTTTGCCAACACTGCAACAGCAAAGCTGCTTGCTGAGCTGAACAGAAAGAGGATGCATGCATTGCTTTCCTGTACTAACAAACCGGTAGCAGGGTCCTTTCTCTTCAGCTACAGGGTTATCAGCTGCAATGAAAGTGGAAGAGAGGATGGTACTGTTCACATGAAAAGCAAAACAGAGAAACACCACTGGATTTCCAACATCACTTAAATGGATTAACATTCTGTCTGCAGAAGTTTTATTTTAAACGCCTCAGATGAGAATCACAACATTTAAAAAAAATCTTATTTTGCATCAAACACTCCTGAATTCCCTAGACCACGGATAAGAAGTATTTCAAAGAAAAACAACAACAAAAAAAGTAAATTCAAAACCAGCAGTTGCCATGCTGCCACAATGAAGAGTGAGACTCGTCTCTCTCACTTGTACATAGCAGCTAAAGATCAGTCACTGGCACTACACAGTTGTGTCAAGCCACAAAGCCAGTGGAACATCCATCTATAAGTAGGCTATGTCAGTAAGACTGCAAAAGCATTACGTACCATACATGACACTTTTTTTTCACGAAAGAGACAACTACATATTCACATTTTGTTATGCTTAGTTTTAATGTGGAAGAGCCAAAGGCCATAAGCTGCGGCAAATACTAGGTAACAGCTAAGACTCATCCAGCTTTCTAATTTATGCATCCACATTAACATACATTTAACAGTTCTGGGTAACATGCTCACATAACTCAAAAAATACAAAGACTACCTGATTTTCAATATGACATGTAAAAGCAAAAACAAAACCGAACAACCAACTCCTTTCTTCTGGTGTTCAACTGAAAAGCAATATGAAGTTTTCCAAACTGCTGAGAAACTTTCTCAGTAATTGAGTGTCATTAACTAGTAGCATAAAACTGTTATGCTGGGGAAAAAAAAAAAAAAGGAAAGAACTCACCTATGACTTGAGACTATATTTGATAAATGTAAAGATAGCTCAGAGAAAGAATTTAGGATTATAGCTATTTTTCAGTTGTACATATTCTTCACAAAAAAAAAATAAAGTGAAAAATTTAGTTGTTCTTTACACTGTCTTTCCTTCTTGCAGAGGTAAGTGATCGCAAACAAAGCAAAAGCTAACTAATAGAGGGAAATATTTGCATTCATGTCCTCCACAACTTTTTCCTTCTCCTAATTCTTTCTTAAATTCGAATTCTTCTTAGTAAGAAGGAAAACGTGCTAAAGACCATCCTGGGTTAAATGTTTATTAATGGACTACCCAGATCAAAGCCGCAGAGGTGGAAAAGGGGAGAGCAGGACACAAAGATGATTTTGGCTGGGAAACTAGCAGAGAGGAGAGTAAAAAAAAAAAGTGGAAACTCCAGGCTACTGAAAAAGACTGAGCATATGTGGAGGCTGGATATGGCCTTGAAGATTTGGTGACAAGAAAATCAGGAAAAGATGGTGAGGATCCTGGGTAGCCACTGCTGGAGACCAAGGTTTCTCGGACAAAGAAACAGAAAAGAGGCATGAGCACTGAGACTGACTAAATAAAGTGAATACACTGAGAATATGAGTTGGGGACAGAAAAAAAAAAAGGTGACAGATTAGAATAGCTGGGTCCAGTCAAATAAATCTTCATCTGAAATGTAACTAAGTATCTAATTTGGTACTTTGATTAGCAGTATTACTTACGTATGCATCTTGAGAGGGTAGGATCTGGCACAAATCCCATTTTGCAGGTACATCTGTAGCTGCCCATGGTATTCAAGCACTCACCATTAGGGCACACTCCCTGTAACTGACACTCATTGATATCTGTGGGAAAATTGAAAACAATCAGATGCTGAAACATGTATTAATACTTCTTTCTTCAGAAGTTCTTTTTTTTAAATATATGAAGGAAAACTGTTACAAGTTAACACTCTAATCAACACTTTTCCCCATACTGACATGTGATTTACAACATCTTAAAACACTGTTGAGAACATAATAGAAACAAAATTACATTTATTCATCATTCTCAAGTACTCTGAATTAGAAAAACAAATACACTTTGACTGGCTTATCAATCCCTCTTCTCCTGACTAGATTGCTGCTCAACGTAGCTCACAAGAACATTCACAGAGACAAGTTTTAACCGATATAGTATATTTTACACGGGGTGGAACGCTGCTTGCCACATTTAATACAGTTTTTATTAGTATTTATGTTTAATAGTGCTCAATGGTTCATTACGCTGAAAGCAGCACAATACAAAAATATCCTCTGTAGCCCAAAGAACCTGATGGCAAGAATATGCTCCAGGGAGCACAGAACACACCTGACACGAAAAGAACTGCAGCTATGGCAACACAACTTTGTAACAATTATGTTGAACGTGAGCCAGCAGTGCCCTGGCAGCCAGGAGGGTCAACCCTGTCCTGGGGTGCATCAGGCACAGCATCACCAGCCAGGCAAGGGAGGGGATTGTCCCGCTCTGCACTGGGGCAGCCTCACCTCGAGTGCTGGGGGCAGCTTTGGGTGACACAATGTAAAAAAGACATTAAACTATTAGAGAGTGTCCACAGGAGGGCCACAAGAATGGCGAAAGGGCTTGAGGGGAAGCTGTATTAGGAATGGCTGAGGTCACTTGGTCTGTTCAGCCTGGAGGAGACTGAGGGGAGATCTCATTGCACTCTAAAACTTCCTTGTGAGGGGAAGAGGAGCGGCAGGCACTGATCTCTTCTCTGTGGTGACCAGTGACAGGACCTGAGGAAATGACCTGAATTTGTGTCAGGATAAGTTTAGGTCAGATATCAGGAAAAGGTTTTTCACCCAGAGGGTGGTTGGGCACTGGAACAGGCTCCCCAGGGCAGTGGTCACAGCATCAGCCTGACAGAGTTCAAGAAGCATTCGGACAACGCTCTCAGGCACACGGTGTGAATCTTGTGGATGGTCTTGTGTAGGATGAGGAGTTGGACTCTATGATCCTTGTATGTCCCTTCCAACTCAGCATGTTCTGTGATTCTGTGAACTGCTTTGATAAAGCTTGCTGTCACCAGGCCACTTGTGCAACTGTTGCTTTCAGGGTCTGACTGAATCATCCTCCCACGACTCAGGCATTGGGTCTCAGGTCTATATAACACTCGTGGTTGCATCTGTAGCTCACTTACTCTTAAAACAGAACCTGTCTAACAATCATCTGGAGACCATCTGTAACTATGTCAGCCAAACCAGGTTTTTGTTTCACGGGACAGCAACAACATAGTTTGCACTGATAATCCAAATCTTAAAACAGTAACAAAAATAACATTAAAAAAAAACCTCTAAACCATAATTATCTGTCATAAATTGTGAAGTCTCCTGTCTCAGAAAAATGGAGCAAGTACATTGAAATAGACCTACTTTAAAATATTTATGTCTATTATTTTTCCATAAGACTTTCCCTCTCTATCCTTAATGCTAGGAAAAAACACCTACCTTGCTGGGTAAACAAACTTCACGTGGAAGGTAGAAATTCCAGCTAGCTCTTTGAAAATCAGGAATTAGTGATCATTTACCCAAAATATATAATATTTATTATCTTTCCTTTTGGCTTTTATAAAACCAACCTAATTTTATTTGACCTCACTGTATGTTGCTTCCTAATTCAACACCATCACTGAGGGTAAGAGGTTGAATATACAAAATATAACAGATGTGCTGAAGTTTGCATTTGGAAACCTACAGAAAGATTCCTTCTTCTTCATTTTTCTTCATATGTTTGGCTACCTGTCCCATGACACAAGAGTGCACAGTACAGCAGACTCTGGCAGTTGCCATATCAGCCACATTTTTTTCCAAACACTCAGTGTTGAGCTTATCCCTCAGCTCTCCCAGTGCTATACCTAATATAGCATCTTGACACCACCTGGATAAACTTCACTTCTATGCACTTAGCTACGTGTGACAAAGAGTAGTAATTTATATCCTAGAACTTTGGATGAAATGTGATGGAAACCACACGAATTACAAAGGATCAGCTCTGCCTCAAAGGAATTTTCAAGTGAAATTCCCAGACTACACGACTTTCTGACCTCAGAGGGAGTGGACTATTTAAAAAGGAGAATGGTATAAGAAAAGAGCAGAAAAACCAGCTGAAATATTTTTGTACAGCAGTCTACATTTGTCCCATCCAATGTTTAAGCAGGATGACATCCCATATAGGAACAGGAGTATCTTATTTAAGGATTGTATTAATACAGAATATTTATTAAGCTAGAGTTTTTCGGATGCACTTGAATTTTATCAGTTTCTTAAGTTTCTTCATCAGACTAGGTTCTTTCTTTTACCCTGAAATCTCAAAATATGACCAAAGGCACCTACACAGTTCCAACTGGTCCCAGAGAGAAGATTATCACTATTCAATACCACTATGATTTGCGAGTATTAAAGAAATGAACTTAAATCTTAACAGTTAGCAAACTAAAGACATTATTGAAACGTCTCTAAACAGAAACATAGCGGTGCTGTTGTACAGCTGTTGGGAGGAAGGGACACATTACTAACGCTCCATTTTCTAAAATTAGGCCTGACTAGGACCTGACGGAAAAAAAGACTCTGCAATATACTAATACAAAGAAATACTAAGCTGATACAAAGAAAATACTGGAACACTCAAGAACCCGCTATTGAATTTTCTACCTGTTGGCAATTTGGGTTGTCAGATCAGTCTTCAAATGCTAAACCACAAAATGATTCTACTTGGTTTGATAAAGCATTGTCTCTGGTGTCAGAAGTAAGAGGAAGAGATCTTTTACTCTGAGTACAGGAAAAATGTCTGTATCTGGGTTCACTTCAAAATGAAAATCCTCAACACAGTTACACAAACACAAATTAAACACACACTTATGTGCAAAAACCACATACGGTTTTTGGAGGAAGAGGAAAAACACAAGAGAAATCGATACACATAATGAAAATAATTTCTCTACTTCCTACATTGTAATACCCAGATATTTAAAACAAATTTCTCCCTTTCCAAATGCTAAGTACACATTTTTCTTTATAGGAAAATTAACCTATACCACTGGAGGAAAACGGAAGATATCTGCCAAGCAACATACATAACATACCACTTTTTGGTGACTTTTTCTGGAATTAGAATTCGCAGAAATGCTTTGTCTAGTGAAAACAGCATTTAAGTCTTACATGAGCAAAGAAGACAGCTTATTTTAAAAAACGGCAATTTGACTTGGATTTTATAATTCTTATTTTCAAGGAAAGACTAAGTCTCTTGTTTGTTAACCATTAAAATACATTGCTATTTACTTATATGTTAGCATGAAATGGATGGCACTTTTTCTTTCTATCTAGGAGAATAATTCTACCCTTCTACATGCATTTAAGCAAGGTAAGTAATTACATAGCTTAACATAAGTGCATTTGTATTTTCAATGTTAAAAATTATTAATGATGCATTCTTCATTTATTAGATGATACCTTTACTCATTGTTTGCATCCATCTTCATTTTAAGGAATGTTTAAAATCTATATATGGATTTAATATAATTTGAATATTAAAAGTATGAATGTTTCAAGGCATCATTTACTAGGGTGTCTGATTTGTGGATACATAGGATCTTCCTATAATTCATGAATACAAAGTCATCCTTCTTTCCAAATGATTCAACTATTCTGCAGCATTCACAGATGCTGTCATTACTGCCTCTGTATTCAATCTCTTTGCAGATGAACTGTTCTTGTGTGTCTTGTACTTAAAAACATAATTCCCCATTCACATGAGCTCTGCTGTTGCTATTTAATGTCGGCACTGCTACATTTAAGTACCAGCTTATGTATACGTACATACCAACTAACATTCCTTCCAGAGTTCCTGATACGGATATTCCTCTTGCTAAATTTGTCCAATTTTTAAAGTTAACTTCACTGTGCATGTTCCAGTGCCCTTAGCGTGACTTAATTATAGAGTATTTTAATGCCTCTTTTCCTGGTCATGTCTACTCAATGAGCTCATAGAATTACTGAGCTGATGCTCTATGCTGAATTACACAAGCTCGTCTAGGGATTCCACAGAAACAAGCCAGAAGCTGATCAAAAAAAACCAAAACAACCAAACCCTCAAATTTTCAAAAGAAACATATGTACCTATAAGAATAGTGTTTACTTAACAACTTGAGCAGGAAAAAAAAAATTCCTCCCAGATTTACTACCTACTTCACTTCATTTCAGACTGTGGTAAAAGGCCACCTATCCAAAATGTTTCCTACCACCTGCCAGCCTGCCCAGCTGTGCAAATTGCACTGGAATCAACTTGGTCAGGCAGCTGGAAAGGAAATCTGATGCAAGATTAGCAGACTTTTTTTTCTTTTTAGCCCTCTATTTCTTGTATATGGACATTAAAACATTTCAATTTTACATTCATATAGGAATAAGAACTCATTTGCTTCACTGTAAAAACTAGAGAAAAATGTCTGAATAATGTCCCGTGTAGAAGTATGAACCGATGGCATACTTGAGGAGTAATTTGATCAAATGCCTTCATCTACACATAGGAAATACTAAGGGGCTAGGTAGCAGTACTACAAAACCACACATATGAAAATAAAGCCTTCCAAAGACCAATTCAGTATAGACTTTCAGTTTTTGAGAAAAGCAGAGTAATGAAGTTCCATTGGTAAAAAGCCTCTGCATTAGTGATACAGAAAAAAAAGAGAATTTAAACAAGGAGATATTGCACACAGCACCTCATGTGGTTCCATAAAGAACTCTCACAGTAAGCACTGCTATTTACAATTTTTACAGAACTGGTAAATAAAGCATTGATTTTTTAATAGTTGATGTTAGATAATATGAATTACTTGACCCTTTCTCAGTGGTAATAAATGGATATAACCCCACTGGCATGAAAGAAGTATTCTCAGTCCTGCACTGACAGCCTGACCCTTGCTTTTACCCTTTAGTATTATACATGCCAAATATGTGGGACTGGTCCTTGGGACACTGTGCCCCTAGATGTGCTAGTCCATCTCCATGAAAGTTTGACTCACACTTATGATCTATTGAGATGGCAGTGAAAGCCACATGCCATCCCGGCGGCCCTCTTGGTGACTCTGCTCTCACCAGTTCATCCAAATACACAGAAGCTTTGCCACAACCAGGGTCTTAACAGTGATGCTGCAGCACTGTACACATGAGTCTGCTGTGCCTCAGCTCCTCCTAGACCCTTTTCTAAACTTGATATATGGTGAGGTCGGCAACTACACTCTCCAGAGCCACCACTGTGCTCCCAGCTTCAAATCACCCAGACACTGTAACCAAACTGCTGCTAATCTATCCCACAGTCTTCCCACTATAGAGAACTTAAAACAGGCTCTCTTAACAACAACAGTTGATGCCTGATACGTTCCCACATATTTTTACAGGTCTTCTGGGTGTCAGGTCAGCCTGCTCTCAGAAAACGCAATGTGTTAATGACTCACTGCCACTGAATCTCCTGGTGAAGAAAAGCAAGCTGTAACAGCCATTTTCTAACTGAATGCTTGTCTGCTCATGTGGAGAGTATGACTACGAACACAGTACTATCTTCGTCACTTAAAAAAAAAACCCAACAAAAAACCAACCCTCAAAACCAAACAAGCAAGGGAGGAAAGTGGGAACAATGTAAGATATTGTTCATGTAAACAAGTAAGCACACAGTAACATTGAACTTGTTATAAACCGTGATAATTACACAGCTTTACTAAGTCCAAAACCAGATTCATCTTCAAAGAACTTTACATCCATTATTAGCAGATAGAAGATGGAAATGAATGGATAACTCAGCTAACAAAAAGAAAATTTACTTTGTTCTAGGTTTTTTCTGCTTACTTTTTATCAAGGTTCACAAAGAAATTTTATTTGGATTTTTGTCCAGCGTAAGGCAACCACCAAGGTTTCACATCAGAAATACCCCAAAGCACTTTACCAGAATCTTGGTCCACATATATTTAACACAATCAGATGAAGTTTTTACTCATGACCACACACAGACACTTACATGGGCTGAGTATCACAATACTAAACTAAATTTCATTCAGTATAAGTACAGGCAACAGTTAATAACACCTATTTTCTTATAGTAACTGTGATTTAGAGAAGGACTGAATACTCCAGAAGAATTAAAAAAATGCAAAAAGCTTCTGAAAAACAACCTGACCCTTATCTTGTTACTGTTAAAGATCAAAACCCCCAGTGATTTTTCAACATCTCCACTTTTATTTCCTCAGAGTCAGATTTACTTGTTCAGCTCTCTTACATACACTGCACACTGGAGAATCACGATGACTGAAAAAGAAATGCATCAATCAAAACTTCAAATTCTGTTCTAAGGTACTTAAATTTCAGTGACAAAGCACTTTCACACCTAATGGAAGGCCTCCCTCTCGCTGATGTAGAGGTATTTACGTGCAGAAAGGCAGAATGTAGTAGAATCTCTTTCTCAACCGAATGACAACGCACAGAACTCTGTGCTGGAGCTGAGGACATGATGCAGAAGGTCTTAACTTCCAATATTCTGCTTGCATTCTCCAATCCTACACTGGCTTTTAAATTAGATTAAAACAGTGTTTGTGACTGCATTAGCTGCTGTTCAACATTACTTTGGCTCTTTCCTGGAAACCTACAAGCAACTTCTCTCACATTTCCTGGAGCAATGGTATACCTAATTCAATCACATCCAGGAAGTGAATAATTCAGCCTTATTCCAGGACTAATGACATTGTAATGCAGCCTGAGTATCCTTTATCCAAGAATAACAAACAACGCTAAGTGTAAGCATCAAATCCTAGGAAAAATTCCTGCCTGCTTAAAACAACATCTGTACCTGTCACTTACCGTTGAAAGAATATGCTTTGCTCGGTTACTGCAAAACATGCCAAGTTATTTACTACATCATAAAGCTCCTTTAATTTCCCCTTTTACTGAAATACCTTACTAGATGCTTCAGCAAGCAAATATGGAAATGCTTCACAGCCTGCTTCTGTTCTACGCACTAACAGGCCAACACAACCTGAAGGTGATGGCTGCTACGGCCAAGCACAGTGGTGCAGAAGGACGACTGACCAGCAGAGAACTGCTCTGCTACAGAGCGCCCCACAAAAGCTGATGTTGGAGTATCAGCTCTGCAGTGTTCCCCTTTGGCAGCTTCCAGCTGTAAGACTATTTAGGAAGAGAAGTTCCCTGTGTTTTGGCTGTGTTAACCATTACAACAGCTTCTCAGACCACCCAAGCCCAGATGGCCTCATGCAGAAACACTGAGGGGGTGTAAAGCTGTCTCCTCTGCCTTCAGCCTAGGAAGCCATTCGGACACACCGAGCAAGTCCACTGCCTACCCTTTTCGGATAGCGAGCAATGCCCATATTTGGTCACAGACATGCAGGAATTTGAAACATTCCTATAAAATTTAATTCATTCTTTCATTTCCCGGCTTAGCACATTGAATTTATGCTCATCAAAATCATCACAGCTTGGAAATTTTAACCATATTTAAGTACTATCTTAAAATTCTACAACCAAACATACATGTTTATTAACGTGTTCTGCAGTCTTCTGATATTGCATTATTTAAATCTATCTATTCATTTTAGAGAAGACATTTTTACTCAAGAAAAGCAGTCTATGAATTCAGAAAGCTCAGGGTTTACTGCAAGAATTCAGAACAATACAAATGCAAACAAAAATAGCCTTTGTTTTTTTGAAAGAAACCATTGCTACTGTTGATGTAAATAATGCAGTCAAATTTCTTTCCAGGAGCACTGATAGCTTTGAAACTATAGGTTCCACTATCAAAATGGGATCAGGGTTTGATTTTATCACTATTTTATGTTGAAGTAACTAAAAGGCATTTAAAATTTTCATAAACAAGGCTGAAGAATGTTAAGTGATTTAGTATTAATTTTAAAAAAATCCTCTTTTGAAACAATAGATCTCACTTGTATCACTGAGTTTGCTATGTTACAAATTTGGCAGGTGATTTTTGATTACATGAATTAATATGACTCAAAAAACAATGAACAATTCAGATTTTCAAAGTGACATTACATGCACTAGAAGAAAACAACATATAACTTCACAGTTTTTAAGACAACATATAACAAGGTATAAAAACTAAATATGCAACTGCTTTCAGCTAGGACAGTCACGACATCCAGAAGGTTCTTATAAAATCTGGAGCAAGAACAGGAACTTGTAGAAGCAAGGACTTCTAGTCAGACCACCACAGCCCTGGTAACTTCACTGAAATATTCAGAATAAACTTGTGGCTAGAAAAATACTGCGGCCCATCTCACCCCCTCTGTTCCAAGTGTCCGGTGCAGGAGGACACAAGCAATCTTAATAGCTGATCACAGGCCTAAGCACTGTGGAAAGATAAATTTCTGAAGGGGGAATTCTACAGTTAGCTCTCAAATCCTATCTCTATGCTTATCAAAAACTGACTGACTTTGTTTAAATTACTAAGTAATAAAACCAAGTGGAAAATATTTGCCTCCTTCTGATGCAAAGAGAATAACTTCCCTTTCAGTAAGACCCACGCACCCTTAAAACACTTCACTGCATTTAGCAAAGAAAGCCTTCTAGATCAATTATATGCTAACTAGAATTTGCCAAAGTATTTAGGCAATGTCTTAATTAAGAATGACCTAGTGGTCAGTCATTAAATGTTATTTAGTAATATCTGCCTTGGTAGATGTTTTCATGCTGTAAGTGCTTTAATGTGCATAATAAATCATGCTGCAAATTTAGACTGGAATATATAATTTATGTCAATATGTCAATTGTGAAAATTTGACACATTCTGGTAAGTTATATACTAGGCTTCACCGGGAGTGCCACCTGACTGAATGATCTCCAAATTGACCCAAAATGCAGGCATCAATTTTTATTCTCTTTATGAAAATCAATTACAATCAATTACCTGTTAACACTACAGAAAATACTGTTCCAACTGTTTCTGCTATAGGTACATTAATCACTATTAATATCCTCTAAGAAAATACAATATTCAGATTTTACTGCCTCTATTATAGTTGATTGCTTCAGTAATAACTTGATTAGTGAGAATGAGAGGTAAAAAGAACAAAAACCAAGGTTTCATTGTTAGTTTAACTATTGCAATGTTTTTTCAAATTACAGAAAAAACAGCTGCTTATTCTAAGAAATGACCCACTGATTTCTGTGAGCTAACAGAATAGCAGCAGAAGAAATCAGTCCAGCTCGTTTTGTGCTTTTGCGTGGAATTTACTGGAACGCAAGTTTGCAGAGCCACACTTCTCAAACACATAATCAGTGTCCAAACAGCAACCCAGCCCAGTTTCTGGAGATATATTTAATTCTCACTATGATCATCATAAAAGAACTTCTTTGAAAGATGGTTGTTGACTTAGTAACTAAGTAACATTAAACAGCATTTCTTATTAACAAAGCTCTTTTATTACTTAAAAGTAGTGAAATAAATATACAATATGCAGAGAAAACAAATCTATTATTTTATTTTAGGGACAAATGTAGGAGGGAAGAATATACCTTCAAAATTTCTCTTAAAACATGATGAAGCCAAGGGAATAGTGCTTCAAGTCCCCAGAGCACGATTATAGAATTTGATCTACCAACATACAAGTACTAGTTTCTGAAAGCTCATAAACATTTAATTTTAAGAATATAGGGACTTTCCAAGAACTTCCATGTACTTTTTTACTTCATTGCAAAACAACAAGTGTTCAGGTATTTTTCCAGTTCTTCAAGATAAGATTTCTAAAGTGCTCTGTTGGCAATATGTTAGTTTCCTGAAAAACAAATCCAACCTTTTCACCAGCTGTTTTTTCCATTCTATTTCGGTTTTCCAAGAAAACCATTAGCAGACTAAGGAAACAGTAAGTATAATTCTAAGCAGGGAACCAGAAATTAGCATAGCATGTGGATTCTGACAAAGAAGTTGCAACACTGATAAGCTATATTTTGGCTCTAATGACAGCCTTAGGGCATCCATGTGTGTACATGTAATAAATCACCCCATTGAAAAGATAATTACTGAGGGGGGGAAAAGCTTTCTTGACAGTAATTACACTAAACTGTTTGAATTAACATACCCACAGATGGTTCTTTGTGGTCCTACTTACACATTAGAGAGAAGAATGCTTCATTACATTAGTTCACTCACTTGAAAGGAAAAAAATAATGATCTGGTTATACATCATACTAATCATTAGTTTCTGAAGCCTATGTAGACTTTTGACTGCAAAACTAAAGTAGAACAAAAGGTTAATTAGGCTTTTAGGCCTGAGTTTTCAAAGGGAGTGAAAGTTGGACAACATTGAGGTGAAAAAACCAACCTCTTTTAGCTGTAGGCAGGGATTCAGAAATATATCCCCATTACTATTTGGTCTGGCAACCCTGGCCCTTTCTAAGCACGGACACAGCATGCATACCCTTTCAGCAAAGAATAATCTAATTAAAATGTACACTTGCATACGGACATGCTGTTCCACTCCCAATTTAATTGTAAGGATTCTTAAAGGAATATGAATACTCCCACGCCAGCAGCTTAAACAGTTTTCCCTTGACGTGTACTGCTGTCCGTGTTAGTGATACAGACAGCTCTTTCTTCACTAGCCCTGTCCTCTTCTCTTCTAGGAAAGCATGTCTGCTTCAGATCAACAAACAGGACACTTTTGGCTGACCCACTGACCCATTAGCACATGCTAATAACCATTTCAGGGCTGAAATGCACCTGCCAGCAGATTTCACATATGAAACTAGCTTTCCTGAAGAACGTTCAAACAGAGGTCAAAATCCTGACCCTCTGAAAGAAAATGGTAATCTTGTTACTGACTTCAATAGGACTAAATTCCATCGTGGCTTTGTTTCATGTTCCTTCTCCCATTTGTATCTCCTTATTGGAGTGTCTTATTGAGCAAATTACAGAGAAGCCATTCAAGCCTCAATAAAGCAATAAGGGGAACGTCCAAGAGCCACTACTTCATCCCTCTCCAGAAAGTTAGGAGATTGTCCCCATCCCAAATTCATCAACAGTCTGGAAAGATAATCCTACTATCATTTTATGATTAAACACTACATTATAAATTTCCATGTATCAACTGCAAGTTATATTTAGAGTCTACAGCTCACTCTCTTCTGAGATAGTGACAGCAGTATAAAACAAATTATTTAAAGCCTCATATTTCTTGCAGTTTTACTTACGTAGTACAAAACTGTGTCAGAGGAAAAATTATCAAAATCCAGTGCAAAACCCAATGATTAGCCTGCCAGATACAGATCTATTTCTGTACACTACCATGGCAGTACTTAGCTCCCTCTTACACTCCTACCCAGTTACATATGTTCTCTCTCTCTATCAGCCTGTCACTGCTCAGTGAAACAACTTCCTGGCCTATTTCTGGCAACGTCCACAAGCACCAGACCATTTCTAACTGTCTATAACCCCTGATTAAGGATCTTAGTTTCCATGAAATAAGGTTTGCCAACACTTGGGTTCAACCTCTTGAAATGAACTGAATGCCCTAGTCGCCTTTAAATGCCTGCTGTGTTGTTGCTGTCTGAAACCATTGTGTATTCTGTGGGGTATACACACAACTACTGATGATATCAAAAGCTCCTGTCTCTCCTGGAACAAGCTCAGAGGGATGCATGATGGCACTAACACATCATGGCATCTTCTAGACACTTTCCGGGCTGAAAGTTAGAAAATCTCTCTTTTGCAGACTCTGAAAAACTTAATGACTGATATGTGGAAAAAGACAATCTCTTTCAAAATAGCTGGAACTGTCTTGTTGAAATACATACTTCACCTGCATGTTTAATGAGGCATAAAAAGGCTGCCCATTTACATCTCACACGTACCTCCCTCCCCTTTTCACCTTGCAGTCCTCATTAGTAAATTGCCATCAGCATCTCCCCATGCCTTTTATTTATTAAGAGGACTCTACAGTCTTTCACTGCAGATCAGGGAACAAGCTCTTGAGATGCAATTGGCAGCTCTCCTCCATTTACTTTTTTGACCCATCCAGTCCTCCAAATGTCCCTACCCTGCAAAAGTACCACTAGGTAGAGACCTGAGCAGCAGATAGGCTCAGGTGGCTAAACTTGCAGACAGCAGCTCACATCTCCCTCAGCAGTGAACCAGCATGATGTTTGTGTTTAGTGCTCAACAAACTTTATTATTTTGGTGGGTAAATAATTTCTTTATGCAACTGGCTATTGTACATTCCCTCACTAACACGCAAAGTGAAAGTTTTCAGTCAGATAAGATTAAGTTTATGTCTAAAATGCCTACATTTATCCTTTAACATGAATTATTCTTTCATTTTATCCAGCTCTCCACTACACTACTATTTGTTGGGATCTCTTTTACCTTTGAAGTAACAACAGTGATTACGAAATCCAGCCACAGCAGTATCAGCTTCACTTGAACTTGTTTTCCCCTTCCTTCCCAAATCTCTCTCCAGAACACTACTGCAAGATTGCTTATGTCTTCTCAGACCTCCTTTTCCTTGTTTACTTGTGCTGTGCCAAACAAGTCAGACAAGCAATTAGGCTTTTTGCTATATCCTCATCTGGCACCTCTGTGCAGTGCTCCAAGATACACAGAACGAGCATTTGTCTGTGGTCATCTCTTCAGCTTTGTCAGATAGACACGCTATAGACCAGGAGAATCCAAATGTCCCAAGCCTTGTTTTGTAGCTGCATGGTCATGTAGACCCCACAATCCTGCATGTTTTGATAACTTCTGTATTTACCGCCAGGTGACAATAATCTCGGAGTAACACAACCAGGCTGTGTCTAACTCCATACATCCTCACCTGCACTATGCACATTCTGGAAGTAGGTGGGTCACTTCTTTACATGGCAGCCAGGTATTCAAGCTTTTCATCTCCACTTGCCAGGGACGTTATCTGGCTTTTCTCAGTACTGTTGTGCCTAAGCTCTTGAGTCCAAAAAAATTGTTCTCTGATCGCTCTGCACTTTCATGATTACAAAAATTACTCTGTATTGCTAGTTTCATCTGACTTAACTGAATACGTCTGCAGATTCACTGTTTAGCAAAAAAACTGACAAAACAATGCATTTCTACAGAAAAACCAAGTAAAAGAATCCTTATGAAGTCATCTTTATAAATCATCAAAGAAAAGGAGAGTATACATAAAAGTTTCAGAAGTTATTTTTCCTGGAGGAAAAAACCCACTCTTACAGAGTCGCCAATATTTGGAAAGAGTCAAAAGTAGTTTCAGGATTTTTTTTCTCAAATATAAATCAATGGACTGGACTGATTCATCTAAATCATCAATATCAAAGAAGCTGTCACAGAAAGCCAGTACTCAAAATAAACACAATCAATTGTGGGTACTATCATACCTTGACAAAATGTAGCATTGATCCTCTTGTAGCCTTGTGGGCATTCCATCATAGGACCGTATCCATGGTAAGCTGAAAAAAAAAAATTACATCAGTTAAATACTGCTAATTTATATGCTTACAGAGACTGACAGCCAAATTATTGTATAACTATATTAAAAAATTATAAGGTTTTGTGATGAATGGTTAAGCAAAAAAGACAAAGAAATTAAAATTAAAGATTGTACAGGTAACCTTAATTCCATCTTTTTCAATGTGTGTACCACTTAAGTCTTTGGTTATCCAGTCAAATTTGTGTTAAAAAACAAAACAGATCTTTGAAATCAGGACATCTTTCATCCTATTTGTTGTGAAATATTCAAATAATTACTTTTGCAAACCAGCTATAAATATCATGTTTGAAAGAGATAAAGTTGAAGATTCATTATGGAAACATCTGGGATTTCCCTAACAAAGCTGTTGAATTTTAGAATATTAAGCTTCACTTCACTTACTGGCTGATCAGTGTAAACAGTCACAGATATAACAACACTGCAAAATAAAGACTGAATTCAATTTTGCCAAACTAGAAAGTGTTCAATTAACTAGCTTTTTATTTCTATTTATGGTTTCTTTCCTCCACTTAAGGTTGCTTTTCAGACTACAGAAAACTGTTTATTGATTCTTAAACATCATAAATGAGAGCAGTAACTTCTTTGTATGGTTATGCACTAAAAGCTAACTTCTTGGCAAAGCCCAGTACTTTGTTAAGCATATAGGACTAAATTTTTGGCACTATGATCACATAAAAGCTTTTAATAAGAGTCAAGAGAGTTTTTCATAATTTGAATGTTACAATGGAGATACCGTATATTTCGTCAGATCTTTTGTTTCATCTAAAAAGTGTTCCAAATGCTCAACAGACAAAAACACCCCCAAAACCCACCAGATTCATGAGTTTTCATCTTTACTGTATGTAAACTGTCAAATAAGACAGAACAACTGAGTAACATAATGCTGTTGATTGGCTTCACTTCAAATAATGCCTGAATTGCACATTTATCCCTGCAGCTTACTTTAAAACTGGCACCTGGTTGACTGTAATGGTGGGGGGAAAAAAAAGAAAACAAGATAGTTATTTTAACTAGTTCTAAAGGTTTGTCTATTATTTGGAAAAATTTACGTGTTGAACTTGAGCAGCAGGCTTTGGAGCGAGATAGTTTTATTTCAAATTTCAGTGAATTATTTAAAATAAATGCTGAAATAAAACATTAAGATTCTCCTCAGACATTGTATAAAGGGCAAAACAGTTAAACACAGTAAAAATAAAGCAACAACGTTATTACAGCTCTGAACACATACTTTTCCATCTTTACACAGATTACAACCATTTTAACACAAATCACAACTTGAAATTTTGTGTCTCTGCTGAAGTGGCAGCTACACATTTAGTTTCCAATGCAGATTTTTCAGTCTTTTCACAATGTTAATATTAAAACCAGCTGAAATTTAAGGAGACTTTCAAAAGCACAATGCATTCGTCTGTCTACTTCCGGTCCCCAAAAGTGTCAATGAAACTCCTAGTACTCATGTTGGCAGAATCAAACTCATAATTGCACTCATTATGTCCTAACTGATCTGTGTTTGCCATTACAGACCTGATTTCATTCACACTAAAACCAAGAGAGTCTCTATAACTTTCTGCGGGCAGGAATGGTACCCGGCAGTGCAGTCTGCGGAATGAAAACAACTTCCAGTTGTAGATGGAGACCAGCCCACAACCTATGCCAGGTCTTTTCCAGTGCCGCAACACATTTTCCCTCCCAGGGTGACTCAGCTGCTCTAGAAAGTGCAGTGGTGGACTGAGGTCAGAGATTTTAACCTCTCCCTCCTTCCTCATCCTCCTACTCCCACAATGAACAGGAAACAGCAGCTTACTAGCAGCTGTTTTCTTCCTTTTACAAAGAGCAGAAATGTAAGCAAGTTACAGTAGAGAAACAGCTTGTTCAGCGATGGCTTGTGATCCATGTAGGAGCTGGATGGAGTCCGACATTACTCACCCTTTACTCACCTAAACAACCTGTTTGTAATTACTAAGTTAGCAAGAAGCCCGACCAATCGCAACATTCCCCGTGTAACAGAGAAAGACCCTTCTTGAAAGTTCTCTTCTGTTAGAAGCCCTCAAAAATGGAGATCTGTTCCAAAACTTCTTTTGGTTTTCAGGAATACTGAATAACCCATAAACTTACAGACATGGCAGCTGTCTCAGGCCAAGGCACTTAAATTTGCAACAGGACAGAAGCCCTGACTGAGCAGTGGCTGTTACCCAAAATGCTCAAATCTTTACAAAGATGACTGAGCCCTCTGTAAGACAATGGGAACAAGACATACGCAAACCTATTCATGTCCTTAAGTAGTTGATTGAAGAGAGCAGTGCCTGCTAGGGAAGTATATCCTTAAATATTTTGCTGAAGTGGGTTATGCAGAAGATCACGACCTGATTATGTATTATTATAAAAACAGATCCACTTTAAATTAAGTTTACGGGGCATAAAACCATACAAGCAAAAGGAAGTCTGTTTGCTTCCAAAACAACTACAATAAAAAGGGTAATACCAATTTCGTGAAATATCAGACCGGGTCAAAATTATATGGGAAGAATGTGGGACTAACTTCATCTGTTGAGACACCAGCACAGATATCACTTAACTGACAACTTACTAATTATTTACTCGACTCCCAAGTTTTTCCATCCAGTATCATATAAACTTATACATATAAATATATATGCATACTCTTTTTACCACTGAAGCATTCTCAGTGTTGTAAAAATAAAAATACTTGATGAATATAAATCCTTCAGCATCCACTCCAGACTTTCATTACGTCTTCTAATAAATTTACATTTATCTTTGGAAACTGTTTACAGAACCAAAACACTTTGATACTGTCATGAGGCTTAGTTTGACACCTATGCCCAAAAGATACTTTGATCCAGATCCAGAAGAGATTTTGGGGGTTCAAGTTTTGTGCTTAAGTTCAAACTGAACATCTACGAAATTTTAAGATGCTGTAAGATCACTTAAACACCTGCAACACACCAAATGTATTACATTCAGTTCTTAAAAATCTAAAAAATTTACCATTTGCATCTGTGCAGAATTGCCATAAGACATGGCCTGATTAAATAGCATCATGCTTAGAATAATTCCTAAATCAAATGTAGCCTAGAGAAAAGACATACACTGCTACTAAAGCTTCTTGACAGATCCAATGAATATTCTTGAAGAATACACCTACCAAATCATACTCTTGATACAAGGACACTGTATTTTAATCTGGATAAAACAGATAGTGCACCCTTCTCCTCCTTTCATAAAACACTAATGTACAGTGAGAACTCCCACCTTGAAAGATGAGAAATGTATCCTATTATGTCTAGGAGACACAAATCCTTACTTTCCAGGAATGCTTTAATCAGAAGAAGAGGAATATTCCAAGTGGCACCATTCTCTGTGTCTTCCTGAAATCATGCAGTTACATTCAAGAAAACAACTCCAAATTGAGCCAGAAAGCGGGAGTGAGCATGACTCATACTGTAAGTAATTAAGGAATCTGGGAAAGAGACTGGGTTCCTAGAACTGTTCCAAGAATTGTTTCTACATTTTATGAGTTAGGGCATCTCCTCATAGGTATAAAATGTAGATTAGAAATTATTCTGGCAGATAAAGGACCTCTGAAGTGTCCCATCTTGAGAAAGTGTGGTAGCCATTAAGATTTTATAACAAAAGGACATCGGTCATCTCATTAGCATTTAAATAAATTATTCTTATTCAGTGCTTTGAAGAAAGGGTGGTGGACTTCCCTTCAGGAGAGGTTTTTAGGTTGAGTTCAAGCATTTCTCCGTATCTGCTTAGGAAGCATCTATGGATCAGAATTTCAGACATGGTTTGTCACAGTTTCCCTGTTTGCTTGCTTTTTGCACTATGCTGAGCAATGTGCCATTAAGCAGCTGTCTGATCTACACATCTACTGTGGATTCCAGGCTGAAACAATCAGTATTTTACCTGAACTATGAAAAACTAACAAGTGTGCTTCCCTTCAAACTAGGCACCAAAAATTTGTATTAGTAGTTCCACCCAATTTTTGGTTGAAGCACATTTCAGGCTTTTTTGTGATTTTTCTCATAGTAGACCTACATCCAAATAAGCAACATTTCACTTGTCAATACGCTTCTTATGAACTAGACTTCCAGTTGTAATTCAACTGCATTGTCCGAACACTTCCTGAACTCTCTCAGGCGGATGCTGTGACCGCTTCCCTGGGGAGCCTGTTCCAGTGCCTAGCCACCCTCTGGAGAGCCTTTTCCTAATATCCAGCCTAAATCTTCCCTGACACAACTTCAGGCCATTCCCTCAGGTCCTGTCACTGGTGACCACAGAGTGATCAGTGCCTGCCTCTCCTCCTCCCCTCACAAGGAAGTTGTAACTGCAGTGAGGTCTCCCCTCAGTCTCCTCCAGAATGAACAGAACAAGTGCCTTCAGCCACTCCTCATATGGCTTCCTCTCAAGGCCTTTCACCATCCTCATTACCCTCCTTTGGACACTCTGTAAGAGCTTTATATTTCTTACTTTGTGTTGCCCAAAACTGCCCCAGCACTCGAGATGAGGCCACCCTAGTGCAGAGCAGAGCGGGACAATCCCCTCCCTTGCCTGGCTGGTGATGCTGTGCCTGATGCACCCCAGGACAGGGTTGGCCCTCCTGGCTGCCAGGGCACTGCTGGCTCATGTTCAGCTTTCTGACTGGCATCGCTCTCCAGCCTCTCAGGCCCCAGTCTGTGCACACAAACTGGGCTGCCCAGGGCCAGGTGCAGAATCTGGCATTTGCCTTTGTTAGATTTCATACAGCCAGCATGCATGCTCCTTTTAGAAATTGTATTTACATGCTACAGGAATAAAACAGATACCTGAGTCTTATTAACTATGACCTTCAAACACCCAAGGAGGCTATCTTTCTAAAGCACATCAGAAGATAAACATACTCCAATGTACAAAATGTTTCAGAAACTAGCAAATCACACTGAGTCAGCATAAATTTATATCAGAATCTCCTATGGAAGGAGGAGTCAGAGAAATAGGAGTAATAGCAGATTTTCTGTAGGAATTGTATTTACATCCACATTAAGACTAGCAGAGAAACACATGCTTCCAAAAAATTAAACACTGAACATATTTCCAGCATTGCTTTCTGTGTAACAGGGTCCTAGAAGAACTAGGTGAATGACTGCAATTTAATGACCTATTTTTGGCCTAGTAAATGCCGGTCCACTCCATCTGCAAAACAGAGATTACATTATCTTTTCCCATCTTTCATTTAATGCCGAAAATATGACACGGCACAGAAGTATTACTATTCCTGTGCAACAATAATGTAATTCACAAAAAGTTTAAGAGATCATCCTCACCAATCATGCAAATACTTCGAAATTCCTTTCTCATTATAATATGATGTCAAATCATAATAAAATGGTGAAGAAAGTCTTTGTCATTGTCTAATTGTTGGGGAAGATATTTCAAAAGCAGAGGAAAAAAAGCAACTGACAGTTTTGAGCCTGGAAGACCTTGGCTCCGAACTTGAAATTTCATCTGCAGTCCTGAGAGGTCACTGCATTCTCTCCAAGCAGAAACTGGCGCCTCTATAATTTAAGATTTCTGTGCAAACTTAAAAAAAAAATAAGTCCAGCTGGAAAAGGCAAGATGATTCAATGTGATTACTCTTCCTGCACTGAGTAAATGCAACAGTCCATCACTGACTCAAAGGAGGAAGAAGCAGGCGAAAAAACCCAACAACGTCAACTTTGCTGGCTGCACCAAGTGCCTGCATATTGTAACTCTGCTGGCATACAGGGGAATTCCAGTTTCCACAACCTATCCCTAATCAAATCATAGCACATTTTTTCTGCTAGGTTCCTTTGGTTTTTCGGGCTTTTTTCCCCCCTGAGAAAAGGGAAAACACTACTTGAGGGGGAAAAGCCATGAGAATAACAATAAAATAGCACTTACATGGCTTCTTGGGACATTTCTGGCATTTGTTAAAACCCCAGGAAGTACCCACGGTTCCACAGCAGTCTTCTTGCTTGGAAAGGCCAGGAAGTGCTTTGCCACACTGAAACAGTCAGGTAAAGAATACTCTGGTTAGTGATACTGTACAACACTCAGTTCCAGTACAATGTTCTTTTTCAGTCATTTTGGATCAACCCCTTGCTGAGACACTGAAGATTCAATGGAACTCTGAACTGAACTGAACTGGTACCCATACATTGCAGAGGCTCTCTAGACAGGCATGAGTAAATTAAGTGACATTATTATCTCCCCCCCATGTTGACTTGAAAAGAAGGAGAAAAAACCAGAACAAAATAGTATGTCATAGGAATAAGTGAGTATATTTCTAAGGTAGTAACTCACCATTGGCACCTATCTTTTTCATCATAAAAACATGCTTGCCCACTTTTTCAAAAGCTATATGAATTATCGCAAACACCTTATAACTTCTGAGGTCAATTTTCATTTCCCCCCGATCAATAACATACTTACTGTGCAATATAATAATATGAATATCGTTATTTGGAAGCTTACAACATACTAGTTATATTCTTGACTTTTGCAATTTTCTTCCATTTTACATGGTAAAGAAAGCTTAAATGTATTTGAGACGCAGACACTAAAAAAAACCCCAAACATCTAAACCTGCCAGTTAGGTATCAAGTGGAATGTACAAAGCACAGAAGTTCACAACAGCTGTACTTAGCAATACTTTCAAAGCAAACGTGATATAAATCTGCAGCAAACAATTCAAATGTGCTGAAGTGTGAATCCTCAGTATGGCGTGAATAGACTTCCCCTAATCTAACTCCGTGTTCTGACAGAGTATAAACCTCTGACCCAAATGTTCACTGCCACATAGCTTTCAGCTCCAGACAGCTGGCTCATCCTATGCCACAGGCTGCGGCCCTGTGGTTGCTTTCACTTAGCTGGTAACCCAGTCACTCCGCAGTGCAGATGCACGCTGAACGCACAGGCACTGACAGCTTCCTCCAGCTTTCCCAAAATTTTTCCAATGTGCTCTTAATCATACTGTCACACATGAGCCAATGATATTTCTATAGCAGAGTTACCCTTTGTAGCTTTACAGTGTGACTACTAACAGGATAGCAAGCTACCCCACAAGGGTTCTGACTCATCAGAGGGTCCCCTCTGCATGGGGAGGGCCAGCAAGGCATGATCCCAAACATTTTCCCTGTCCCTTTTTCACAGATACTGCCCAGACACCTCCTGAAATATCTCAACAAATTAAAAGCAGCAGCAGCAATTCACTATTTAAACATCAGACTGTAATGGGCAACCTGCAGCAGCTCAGCACTTGCAGCACCTGAAGCTTAGATCTATGTCAAGGGATGTGTGAGAAGTCTGAAGCGTCCTCCATTGCAATGACAGCCAGCCACACACATCCAGGTTTCTAGCACCAGGGCAACTTGGCACGGCTATGGCGTGCCTCTGCACACCACCCATATACAGGTTAGCACCCCCTGTGCTTTGAGCCTCAGTTTGGCGTGACACATGAACAGCAAAAACAACAGAGTGGCCAAACAGGTTCAAACAGACTGCTCAATTATTGTGCAACTTTAGGAGTCTATT
Source organism: Lycocorax pyrrhopterus obiensis (assembly GCA_014706295.1). NCBI lineage: Eukaryota > Metazoa > Chordata > Aves > Passeriformes > Paradisaeidae > Lycocorax > Lycocorax pyrrhopterus. Next base: position 36,740,581 of record JACSVZ010000004.1, on the reverse strand, counting down.
TTCACATTACTGTCCGGAGTGGGTCTGGTGACAAGTTTTCCTGTGTTGCAAGAGATGAGAAATAGTCCTTGCCTAGATGGTATTTGGCTGTGTTAAAACAGTGAAGTATCTCAACAAGTCCCACCTGTTAGGTACAGGCCCAGGCTTACCCTAGGTGAATGCATGTCTTTCAGCTGTCTTGCACTCCTCTGGCTTAGGCACTGGTAGGATTAGTACAAGGCTGACCATTCCTGATCAGAGTCTGCTAAGTTCTGCTTCCATAAGCAATTCCCAGCCTGATACTTCGGAGATACCATCAAGATGCATAAATGGGGATTTCTGCACAACTTCTTCCGCTGTAGCAGCTCAGCTGTTTTCAAAACTGAAATAAGCTCTTTCAACTGCCCCTAGCTAGAGAATGCACAGATTGTGCTGCAGTTCCCAGAAGCTAAAAAAATCTTTCAACTGGAGAGTACTCATAATGCCTCCTCCACATGGCTACTCTAAAATCTTAGAGAGTTCATGTTACACTTTTACACAACGCTGGCTTTCTCAACCTGCATCCCAGGCAGGAATGCTCCAGGAAGGACCATTTTACTTTATAACCACAGCTACCAAGTTTTGCTTTATAGTTACAGATGCTCAACCTCTTTCCTAAAGCTTCTTCAAAGACAGAGAAGCCACTCACTGAAGTCGTACACTGTGGCTGTTACCAAGAGTCAGCTAAAGCATTTTGCACTCAACTCTTCTCCCCCCACTGCACCTTGGTTTTAGAACTCTCCACTCTCTGAAAAGAAACGGGAGGAATCAAAGCTGGTGTTGCACCTCCCCTCATGATCTCAGAAATGGAGCATTTGGGCAGTGAGGCACACTACCTAACACCCACTGTTTCAAGGTCAAAACCTCAAGGACACATCCCAGGAGCTCGTGTGTGTCAAGGCAAGATTCCACTAACATGAGAGCCAATGTGCCATCATGAACTGGCCCCCCCTTTTTTTTCCTTTTTCCCCAAAATAGAAAAGGTGTTATTTAATAGTAACAAGCTAAAAAACAAGAAGGGAAAAAAGCAAGGAGGCAAGAAGAAGGAAGATGGACTAAAGCCTGCTTATAGTTTAGGTGTGGTGCTACAGCATTCGCACTCTACTGAAAATCATGATCTCTGTGGTCATAACTTTTTCAAATTTCCATATAAAAACCATGAGCAAAAATAAGGATGCCAAAGTCTGAGTCATCTGGCAACCGTGGTTTGCAGTCCTGTCAGTAAAAACTGGCAATGATTAAAGCTGCTGGTCTCACTGCCTCTATGGTGAATTAAAGCTTGAAGAATCAATGATAATTTGGTTAACATCCAGATCATTGTATAAACTGGGCAACAAGGAAAAGCAACTCCCACATGGGGCTCCTATTGCCTGAAGATCTTTGTAATTTTGGAGCTATGCATCACAAAACATGACTGCTCTGCAAAGTCCTAATCAAGCAGAAAACAGAGTTCTTCTGTGGCTACTAAACCCTGATTTCGCTGGTACATCTAGCAGTGCTTCAGATACTCTAAACATTCATGGCACTGCACAAACTGTTCCCCAGCCAGCTACATTTTCTTAAGATGCTCCCTCCTTTCTGCAACCTTAAGCATCTATGAACTGAAGCTTTATTTCTACAGGAAGGTAATTCCTCTCCACTTCAAAAGTCTTACCCACTTCTTACTACCAAGAAGAACTCATTAGTTCTTCAGATAGTCTTTTAGCCTCTGAGCCACAAGTGACTGGAAAAGTCACTTGGAGGAATTCATAACTATTTTTTAGTTTGTTTCACCATTCAACACAACTCCAACACACACACACATGAGCCTAAAATAAGCAGGAAAGCTAAACACAGGCATGCTTGATTGTGCATGAAAATAATGCCATTCCCTAAGCTTAGGTTTACACTTTCCTATCCATCATCTACACATATTTTAAACTAATCTAGTCCGTACTCCTGACGGCTCCTGGAAAAAAGTACAGATTTTCATAAATGATATCTCTGTCATAAGCTTATGATTTGGAAATAAGTCTTACTGGTTCAGAAGGCAAAGTCATGAAGGTTTGGTATAAAAGAGTTCAACTGTGCTGAAAGAGGCTCAGCAGTAGCAGCAGTATGATGCACACATGGTACTGCTATAAAACAAAGTTCTTCCTGGGTAAAGCACTCAGAGACACTGAAAGTATTGTTTCGAATCCACATATTTTTCCCCATGCGTGCCTGGGCTCCTATGCCAATATTTTATATAACTGAAGGAAGTACTGAATATTCCCACTGGAAGACTGAAATTCTGGCTGACCCTGTGCTGGTGCACAAAAGCCACCCCAAGCCACATCACCTCTTTGTTACTCTGTCCAGACTCCAGCCTCTGCCCCATCTCCACAGTCCTGGAGTGCTAAGCTGTGTATTGCCACCAGCGCTTCATGTGTTTTCCAATGCCAGGGAAAATTAAGGATTATATCCTTGAAATTCATCTGCTAAGGCAGTAGGGGAAATTTATTCAGCTCCCTGTTAAGCGCAGTAGGGAGCCCAGTCTGGCAATTACTCCCAGGGCAGCAGCAGAGGATTCTGGCCAAGGGACCACAAGGTTTCCTGGGACTCCCAATCTTGCGTGACCCATCTACAAATCCCTGTCACAAGCTGTTAGTTAAAACCACAGTACAGGCATAAATAAAGGAGTGTCACATGATTAACTATGATTGAAATTGATAGGTGCTTTGCCTGAGCTAATAGCTAATGACTCTGGGATTCAGCTCAAAAGACTGCATTTCACATACCACAATAGCAGAAGTGAATGGATACACTGTTTAACTTTCTGTAAACTATTCAACAGGCACAGACCTTGGATTGTTGCTTCTTTTTTTTTTTTCCTATAGGCACAACAAACAGAGCAAGAAACCTCAAACTTAATAAACTGTATTACTGAAACAATTAACAGACATACTTAATTAGCTCACTGACCAGCTGAATGACAGGTTGTTACAAATGAAGAGTGTTATCCCATGTAGCACTGGCTCACTAACAGGCATTGTCTCATAAGCAGAGGAGAGAAACTTAAATACTTCCAGACTTTCTAGAAGAACTGGTAAAGAATTTGTTTTGGCTTAAGCAGAACATTCTTCATAAGCAAGTAAAAATTATCCAGCTTTCTTCTATTTGAGTAATTAAAACAATGTTTGGTGTTTTTGGTATCTGATACATCTTTAATCTTCTGATATTTCAGAGTATTGATCTTGCAAAGAAACTACCGCGAATGAAGCATTAATCCTGGAAATGAATCCACACCACTTTCTGACAGTCTATTTGTTTAACAACTTCAGAAGCCAAACCATGAGCTTCAAGGAATTCCAGACAGTTATTTTATTTTATGAGATGGTATTTTTAAGACTATTCTAAAGAAAAGAGGTTTTAAAAGTGCTCTAAGAAAAAGTACCAGTATGAAGCACAAAATTGTATCACTTCTCCTGCCTAAAGAAGATAAATATGAAAGTTCATTTCATAAAGCTGTCAAAAAAAGAAAATATCTGAAATTTACCTCCACAGGAAATGTTTTCTTAAATCTGAAGTTCGACAGGGATGCTATACAGTTGAATGAATAACTTCAACAGGCATGTTACTACTGCCATCACCTTACTATACACATTACTATACACATCACATTCACCTTACCATCACATTACTATACACACTCTGATCATATTGCATACAGTAGTATCAATATGTTAGGTTAGGCATTAAGGGCTATCAACACATTTTGCTGTTCTGATTTCTAACTCAAAAACTTTGATGCATTTGTTTAATATTTCCCAACATGAAAAAGTCATCAATTACCTAAGCCCTGTTTCTAAAAACTGTATGTATATTCTCAAAGTTAAGTAGCTGATCAGTGTATGCCCTTGTCTAAATGAAGTAAATCCTTTATGATTTGCAGTCAGAATCTTGACCATGATACGATGCTGTTAATTTCTGACCTTTTCCAGCTGCCACCTACCACGTAGCTTTATTTTGTATTCTAGTAAGTTTGACAGCAGACAGAAGTGTGTTGCTCAAACCAAAACAAATGTTTCCTGTAAAAGACATTACTGAAACAAAGTATTAAATAAACTATCTCCATAGAAATGTATCCCACTTAAGATGTTGATTAACTAATATCTGTTGATCAGACATACTAAGCAGCATTTGAAACACATTCGAACGCATATGTGAGAGTTTTGATTGCACTGAAATATGGACAACCCTTATAATTTTCAAAAATCTTTCCTAGTGTTCACCATTAATGTTATTTAGCTCAAGTAAAACCATTCATCTATCAAAATATGCTTCTATTGTCTGCTATAGATGTCACATTGTGATTTTCTTTAATATGATTTTCCAAAGTATCATTATAATCCACCAAATTTCACTTCACAATACTGAAACAGCTCCAATTCAGGCATCCTTTTTAACAAAGCTGTAACAAGTATGGATCTTTTGTGCCGCACCTTCTAAAGCATTTTGCAATGGAAGCACAAAGCATCATGTAGCAAACTACTGACAAATGAGGAATGGAACGTATACCCCAATGGCAACCTGGAACTGACTTGAATTTAAAATACCACAACAAAAAGGGGGGATCAGAAGACAGTATTTCTAAAATTCTTGCAGTGACCATTTCGAGATGATCTGAAGTTACACAAGGAGGAATGAACAAACATAGGCGGACATGACTTCAAAGCCCACTTCTCTTCTGGACATTTTGCCATGTGTTCCCTTCACCAAAGTAAGCAACTTCAGTATCTCTCTACAGAATAACAACTCTTTTTTTTGTTTTAAAACTACAGATGCTGAGATCACTAGAAGTCTCCTTTGGTAAACCTAACACCCAAAAATATCTGCTGAAGAAAACAGCATTACATGTGAATCTAGACAGAAAGAGCATGATTTAGATGAATTTTTTGAAATATCAGCTTCTCCAATTTCTTACTGTTTTGCAAAAAATACCTCCATTTTTACATTGAAGCAAAGAAGAGACCCAAACAATTTTGGGAAAAAAGCCCCACTTTTTCAAGCGATAATACTGCAAGGCAGTAACCATAGGAAAACACTTGACTATACTTCGTAAACACTTCAAAGTGATCCTAAGGGGTGAAAAAAGTAGTGCTTAATTACCTTTATATGAATTTTGACAGACAGTAGATAAGTGCATTCTTTTCTTGATTTAAATGCAAAGAAATTATACGCAAGATCAACAGGACTCAAGAATACCAACACAATCTTTACTAGGCACACCAGTGACACTGTAAAAGTATTTTGGGAAATAACAAGATATCCTGTGTCATAATAAAGGCATTTTTATTAGAATTAAAATGAAAATCATCTGAAGAGGAGGAATTAAAGAAGAGAAACAAAATCTTCCTCATTTGCTTGCTTTTTAAATAGGACTTAGTGAATCAGTGGTCTAAGATGATCACCTTCTTGGATTTCAGAAATAAAGGTCTACATGGCTGTAAAATATTTTGCAGGACACTATGCCCAGTCTCCAGCTTTTGAAGGCATCATAACACAGAGTGGTCTCCAGAAATTTACTGTTCTGCATCTTAATCGGGATTTTGTCTTACTGCTTCCATTATGTCTGTTTTCCAACTTCAAGTGTCTATTTCCTCTACATCATTTTCTATATAACAATCTGCAAGTTTAGGAAAAGGTTTGTTTCCTACACCTTTATGTCAACAGCAAGTTTCCAGCCTGCAGCTTAACTGTTTGGTTTATGATACACTCTGCAAAAATCCTTGTGGTACTAGGAAAGAGTATGATGAACCAAAACTTTTGTATGGGACGTATCACAGTGAGCTATCATGTAACATGATAAGCTGTCCCAGAGCAACCACCACTAACATCTCCCAGGGAAGAAATACTTGCTAAGTGTTCCACTCAGAGAAAAGAGAGGCAGCCAGGAAAAGCGAATTGACTTGAGAACAAAATAGAACCATCCAAAACACTATTTGCTCCCTATACTACTTTTTAAAAATTCAAATAGCAATACTACTGTTGTAGTTACCTTTCCACTTTACTTCAAAGCACTGAGGACACTTCAGAAAATAGTCACAGTTAAGCAACGCATACATACATGTGTAAATGTATTTATGAAAATATATGTCTTTATCTATTCTTATTAAACTAGGAAAATTCATTCCTCCTGCCCCTCTCACTCTCCCTGTCCTTCTGAGCTGGTGGCCTGACATCTTTTCACACACCTTTCACTAGCCTGTTCTCACAGTTGCTGCCTATGGTTACAGTCACTTATGTTACTACAGACAGCTAAGAGAAGAGAAGGTTTGAAAGAATTCATATGTCATTAATGAAAAGTGATTGTAGGCCTGACAATATGACCAGGTTCTTCAACTACCTGTGCCACAATGTCCTCTGAGCTTCAGTTCAAGGTGGCTCCAGTTGCTAACTGTAACAGCATGCACTCGCTTGGAAATTCACTGCAGAAAACTCACTCTGTCTATCCTGGACTTTGAGTATCCTACTGTTTTCGAATGAGATACATGAAGGGAATTTAACTAAGGTGAGGCAAGGAAGAATGTGCTGGGAGATGAAAAGTATTCCACAGAAGATGACCAAAAAAAACCTCAGAGCACTAAAATCAAACGGCCTGTAATTGAAGAGCAGCTGAAATTCAAGGAAGAAGAAGAGAACAAGGGATACAGAGAAACATAGAGTGGTAGAGGTTACACATGCACACAAAACCAGAAAAGATATTCTGATACTGTTTTAATCCAGTGCTTTTAGCGTGGACCAAAAGTACGTTCAGCAAAGCCTTATTAACTTAGTTGACTTATCTACAAGAGGCCACACACAAATCCTTCCACCAATCTGCTCTATAGACAGTAAAGTCATCGCAGGATCCCAGGATATTTAATAAAACATTTCTGAAGCCAAATAGACAATCCACCCTGCAAAAAAATGTATAAACACTGATGATTGTTGAACAAAGTATGGATATCAAAATTATGCAGCATTCAACTCCAGAAAGGACTTGCTACTAATAGCTACACGTTGCTACTAACAGGGAAAGCTCATTTTTGTATCTCATCTGAACAAATAAAGAGAATCCCCAGATATAGCAAAGCAAATATGAAAGAAACTGAAAAGCTAATTCTTTTAGAATAGATCTATTAAGCAGTTAAAAAAAAAAAGTTGTCTTTCCCAGTTTAAGGCATATTTACCATAAAAATAAATAATATGCATTGACTGACTGCAGGAAAAAAATAACACTTCAGACTCAAATTTGAAAGGTGAATGAGTCACTTAGATCTATATTTATGGCAAGGCCTTAAATGAATGCTCTACATGCCATTCTACAACTCCAATTAAATTGAACCATTAACATAACAGAAGGCCTCTGAAATCCTTACTATGCTCTTCTTCAGGATTGACACTGATCAATGAAATCTGTAAAAACTGAGAACATGCACTATTCTAAACTAGGAGGCACTACCCTTTCTTGAGAGCACTGCAAAGACACATTTTTCCAGGGGAATACTGAAACAAATGTTATAAAAATTGGTGATTAAGCATTTAGTAGGATTCCAAGTCAGACATGAGGGTAATGCAAGCTTATTTTCCCTTTTCTCCCCCTTTAAAAGGAGCACATTACTGTCTTCCAGAGAGCAATGAGCAACCTTTAGTTTTAAAATCATTGTAATGTGAGAGGCATGCACAGGACACAAAGTCTCAGCGTGTCATTCAAAATGCCTCACTCATACATGCGGCAGAAAGAACACACAGGAAACTGACTAAGCATGAGAGGTAGGAGATAAAAGAACACCCACTGTCAGGTCTAAGACCAAGGAATTCATTTTGTATTCTTTTATATGTGAGTACAAAGACAAATACAAAAAAACAATAAACAACTATTATTATCACACTTATTTCCAGATTTTTAGGATTGCACATCATGATGCTATGCTTCTTAGATTGCTCATTTTTACAAAATAGAGAGAAATGGTTGTTTGGCACAGGCCCTGCTTCATTTTTTCATATAAAATCCATGAACTTTAACTTGACCATGTGCTTCAACACTTGTTGAAAAAAAACTGAAGGTTTTACTATTCTTAAACAAGAATAGTAAACAAGCACAAAGAACTCACCAGTGTAAATTAACACTGTAGATCCCAAATTAATCATTCGACAATTAGTGAATCCTAACCTTTAAAGTTCCATATGCAAACTTAACTCTGGTCTTCTTTTGGTGTGTGTGATGACACTTAAATTAACTTCTTCCCTTGCATTTTTCAGAATGAATTACTTTTAAGCATCCTCATGCCAATTCCTTAGAGATGGCAGGTGAATGAGACTAAAGAACTTTATTTCAAGTTCAACATCCTGCCCATGACAGGGAGAGTTCGGTACCTTAGGATCTGACAACTATGTCGCCTTCACCCTGCTTCTGACTGCATCCTATTTCTGCTCCTGTCTGTTCCCCATTACTGATCCTTTCCAAAGCTCCTTGCCCATCTGTGAGTAAGGGAGTGAAGTCTCTTCCCTCTTTTTTTGGGGGGGGAAGGCAGCGGTTACACAGAGAGTCTTTAAAAAATTCACTGACAGCTGGAAGAAATAGCCAGAAGAAACACTTGTAAAAGGCATTTTGCTCCAGTCCTGCATCTCAGGAATGATAGGTGATGTCCCTTTGAGGGGAAGGCAGACCATGCTCTGTGCTGAAGACGTTTTTGGATACTTTTCTGCCAACATCTAACAAGCATGACATATACCGGAAATACACACAATTTTTGATGCTTGAAAATTGGCTAACTTTGAGTGTGCATTACTGGAAGGACCAAAAGCAAAGCAGCCTTTGTGATAAACTTACAATTCAAATCTTCAATGATAGAGCCATAAAGTATTTTTTAGCCTGAAAAACCACATACTTATTCTCTAACATCATATCCCAAAACGAGTGATTTTTCCTGAAACCTCACACAGTATTTCATTCTGAGTCATGCAGTCACCTTAAAGACATTTGATCCGAAAAGTCAAATTTCAGAAAGGTAATAAGCAATAAATAACAGGATTTTACTGACTTCTTAACAATCTTTTCACATATCCTTATCAAGTCTGGGTATATTCAAATATATATGCAAATATAAAAATGTGTTGCTATTAAAATGCTTTCAGGATTGAAAGAAGATACACAATTCTGAATAGTCATATGTAAAACGTGATGTGAACATACTATTTTTAACTGAACTAAGGTTTCAATGTTCTGGCGAACACTCAGTTGGCTTTCATGATTTTTCTACCCCCTTCAGTGGTCACATTACAACAGATTCAAAACATTAGCCTAAAGTACTGTAAAACATATAAAGTTGTTGAATAAGAATTTCCATGAGAAAAAGAAAAAGCTGTGGATAAAACAAATCAAACCAAAATTTCAGGGACCCAAGTCCATAGAAAATAAAGACATTAGCTTGAAGGACAAAGAGGATCAGAAAAATGTTATTTTATAAAAATTTTACATTCTCAAAACAATTTTCTTGCAGAAAAGAATGTCAAATACATTATTTCCCTCCAATTGTTGGATTTTTAGATTTTTTTTTTAAAGCTACCTGTCTCACAAGCCTTAGCAAACATTTCTTACCTGTGTTCCAACAGTCTCCTGAAAGCAGCGCCCAAGCTGAGTTTTAACTGAAACAGGAAACATATGAGGAATGGGTTGTTGATTTGTGTAAGTTGTATGTCCTTTCTGGGTCTTCTGATACGGAAGACCTTGGTAAGAGACCTGTGGATGTACTGGCTGAGGTACTTTCGCTTTTTGTCCTGTTGATGTGCTGTCAATTCTCGACACTTGATGGATCTGAACTGAGGCTTCAGGGGGATGTTTCACATGGATATTCACTATGTTAGGAGGGAACTTCACTAAAATAATTGAAGGAAAAACACATAAGAGAAATTGGTAATAAAATATGTGAAAAAGATATCTTAGGCACCTCAAAGACATTTCTTTTTCGTACATCAGAATTTTTACAGAGTGCCTTAAAGTGACTGAAATATAAATGAGGCCCAATTTTGGGGGTTAGAGGGAAGGCTTAAAGAACACATAGAGTCTCATTAACAAAGCAAGAAAATGAAAAATCTTCATGTAGGAAAGAACAACATTATAGGATTGTAAAGACTGCTAGACAAACATGGACGTCCAAATTGGCTGGTATGACATTAATATTTGTGGTCATACTGTGTAATAAGAATCCCATTTAAAGATCCAGAACTCAAACTCTACGGGGTTATTTTTGGATATATAGTAAGTTTTATTTTCTTTTTCAGATCCATCATCTTTCTCTGGAACACAGAAAAAGCTTCAGATTTCATCCTTTCACCTTTATATACCTGCCAAGTCCTAAGTCTGCCCCTGCAAGAGTTGCCAGCATCTCAACCATCTAAAATCACCACTCCCTTTGTTGAACTTTGAATTCAGGGTTTGGCAGATAAAGAAGGAGGAAATGATTTTCAGACACTTCCGTTCTTAAATATGGTTGTAGCTTTAAGTCTGGGTATGTAGACTGAGACCCTCCAGCCAATGCAATCTGCACAGAACTGCTCGCGACCCTTAAGCCTCTTTTCACTGGAACACAAAATGCCCTTTAAAGACATAACTCAAGTTATTATTATTGGGGTGGGCAGGGAGGAGAGGTGTGTAACAAGCTGTACAGTTTGTAAGCTGCATAACTAAGTTAGCATTTGCTTTGTCTGGCTGGGCCTCTCTTGTCAGTGCGTAGCGCACAGGCTACTTGAGGCCAGACAATCCATCAGAAGTAACACCCCTTCCAAACATCAAGAACCAACAAATATCATTTGACACAGCTTTCTCTATGATGCACACTGGATTGTTGAGTCTTCTGGATTGCCTCTTTGTCTCCTGGAGTTTGACCTAGTCTTTGGAACTTGATTAGGCATTTTCAGCTCCACTCCTCAGGAGGCATATTTCATTTATTTGAGCTACTTTAAAATTACAATATTTTGGAGAAGGTGCTTTTGGTTTTTGACATTATTTTCATTTGTCTAGGCACATTATCAGTATTAACTGGTCTCATATAGGAATTCCTTAAAAGAAACAGACTTTTTTTCACACTGACTGCATTGTCTCATTTATGAAAATTGTCAACTTACTCAGACAGAAACATCAGGAATAAAATGGTAGAAAGTCAGCAAAATATGGCTGCAGGGCCAAGATCTTGCCTGTAGCTGAAACCAATCTACAACCAAAATGTATGCTACGTGAGGTCTGCTAAAGGCAAACCCACAGGGGAAAGATTCAGTGTTACAAGCAGAAGCAAGTAAGGTCCTTCTCAGGCTGTTGGACTGGGTTTGCAGGGCAAGACAAGACAGCATAGTCTGTCTGTAAAAAGAACAAAACTCACCCCAGTATTTTTATGTATGAAGAGGGATCCCTTCAACTAGTTTCTCTAGCTGCTAAATCTAAAAAGTATATTAATTTTCAAAAGAAATCACTGAATTTCTCTGCTTTAGTGTCTCAATCCATCCAGACGTTCAGATGCTGAAAACATAAAATTCAGGCTGGGTTCTCCCATGCAGTATTATTATGACAGTCGTCTCCAGGTCTTGGATCACTGCCAAGATGTGCTCATTTTTATTTCTGCCAGCCATTTCAAGATGAATTGTTTTATTCCTTCCTTTAAAGAAATGAAATATTCATCTCTCAACAATTCAACATCCTCATTTGGACGTGGAAAGAGAAGAAAAGGCATTGTGACTGCTAATGATTCCTATGAGGATTTGAAGGTCAGGAAAAATAATATTCAAGAGGTCAGACTCTTTAGCATGAAAAACCTATTGTGCACTTTAAGAGAGGAATCCTAAATCTGAAGAATAATTGTGTCTTATAAATTTGGGGGTTGTGGTCCACTGTATTGTCTAAAATTATTTCATCTGGAATTACATAGGCACAGAAATAAATTGCTGCTCTGCTAAATGTTTAGGTAATCATATTCTCTTCTTCAGATGGAGGAGATACTCACAAGTACTTAAAAACATTGCATTTCCAGGATACTGTCAACAGTTCCTTCACAGCTATGTCTCTTTCTGAATACAGAATACTATCTTAGATTATATTTATCACAAATATCTAAATAGTTTGGCCTGTTTTAGCAAAGTTATTCAGAAACTCTTTGCCAGCAACTGAGCCTCCTCACATCTTCCCTTATATATTTTCTTTTTATTCAGAGATACCAACCTTAGAGAGGTAATTGTAAAATTACCCTTGACCAACAATCAATCTGGCAATTCAAACAAGCAAACAAAATTCACATTAGGTCATGTGTTGAGAATCTGAGTTGCAGGAGTCACTCCATATGGACAAGATCTCACCCAGACAAAATCCTACCTAGAGTCATAGGACACATAAGAAATAAATTCAACACTTCTCTTCAAAGTCATCAGAAGTTTTCACCTCACAACAAAAGTATTAGGGGAAACAGAGATCTGAAGCTGAATAAACTTTCTTTGACTGGGAAAATTTGATTAACTTTACCGATTTCCTTTCTTCTTATCCTCTGTCCTCTTCACAGCATGAGCAGTAGGAAAACCTTACTTTATTTTTTAAAAAATTTTTTCATAATAATATTGTTATTTGACCTGGAAGAAATGCTCTACTTAAGTGAATCATACCATGGCCTATCTACACTAAAAGTTCACCACAAAATTAATTTATAAGACTCCATCAAATCATGTAAGATAAACATGGCTTGTATTTTTAGTTTTACATTAGATTTAAAATTTTTTTATGTTGAAAAGCATGGTCTCTTCCCTCCACTAGTAACCATGGAATCTCTTGCAACTCTCTGTCTAGGTATACTGCAATTTATGGACTCTGTTAAACCACAATCATTATCTTTCTAAACAGGTATCATTATCTTTTTAAACTTCTGGAAGAAACCCCCTGCATTCTCCCTTGACTCTGCAATCTGCATTAAATGCCACCATAAAGCAAAGTAAATTTACCTATAAAGTCTTTTCAATAACATTGTTATTGCTCATTATTTCAGATATTGAGCAAAATACGTTCTAGACATTCTGGTGACGTTCAATTTGTGGCGTCAATATTTGACATATGTAGATGTAGCACTATTGTTACTGGTTGAATACCCAAAATAGTTTGTTAAGATCAACAAGTTAAAAATATCTATCAAGAAAGAAGTTACCTTTTACACCTTGCTGTCCAGACATTGTCAGTGGTAAAGTATGAGTGGAGTGGACAACTTGTGATCCTACAGCCTTGTTCGCCTGTTGCGGGTGATGGTAGGGTTTTGGAGAACCGGCAGTCTGCACGGGAATCTGACAAAGTTTACCAGTGTAATTAGGAGGGCACTGGCATTTATCTCTAGAACTACACTGGCCTCCATTCATGCATGGAAGGTGGCAAATAACTGAAATGAAAACAGAAATAAAAATTTTGTTAATGACTTTAGTTTTAGTATTATCTGGCCATATATCACACACAAGTTAAAGAAGAAAGGAATAGGGCTGGAGAGCTTCATCCTTCATTCTGATATCTGAGGACTGACTATCCATCTGACATGCATTTTTAATCACCTTGTGGTAGAACCACTTTCCTTTCCCTCCTTGTGATCTCTGACCTCTGCCTCGTTCACATCTTCTCTCCATGACAAACACAGTAAGCACATTCTTCCCTTAGATATCCCAGCCATTTAATTTCATTTCATTATGCTACTTAGCAAGACTCTTAATTAATATGGTGCCTGGCTCCATCTCTTATTCACGCTTTGGTATAGATACTGTTATTTGTCAGCCTCCTGTTTCCGAAAATCCTGGACCACTTACCCTACCCTGGGAAACTGGGAAACAACTCACAGGAGAATAGAAAGTACTGGGGACAAATATTTCATTTTGACTTTAAGCCTTGGTTGCTCTCTAGAAAACTATTTCTTGCAGAGGACCTAGATTTTTGCTTAACATTTATTTTTCAGATAAAAGACGCTAATTTGTATCCACCCATGAAGATGGTAAAAATATCAAGAGATTCTACTGAAATGATTTCATAGACAAACTCCAAAGCATTAAAACCTTGTAACTCCAATATAAAGACAAGGGTAATTATTTCTGTGCCAGCTAGCGCTTGCACATATACAGCAATATAAATTATCAGATGAAACACGAAACATGTCAACATCAAATGAAAAACATCTCTCAACTCAGAGATGCATGCAGTAATAGGCATGGTTCAGCACTTTCTAAAAATATAATGTAGGACTTTATAATCATTCACAACGTAAATGAGCTGTCAGAATTTTCAGGAATGAAATGATGTGAAAACAACAAGAAAAATTCCATAGGTTTTTGTTCAAGACAAACAAAGGTCGTTTTTGTCAGGAATCAAATAGTATTTGACAAGTAGTGCTCAGTATCCATTTGTCAGATTTAGGATAAGATTCTGACTTTAAAAAATAAAAACCTTTATAGTAATCACGGCATTTTCCTGGATTGGCACTGCTTGGTCTGTAATGAATTACAATAAAAATGACAAACTGTAGATAATGCAAGGTAATTAAGAACGTAGAGCTCATTATTCCAATTGCTGTGACCTCTGGACAACCACAGGCTATTACTATTAGGAATACCATAGAAGGCCAGTGCTGGAAAAGGAACCCGTGTGTTGTGCGCTGCACAAAGACAAAGTAAGACACTCAGCAGCCCAAGGAGTTCCAACCCAGCTGTGTAATTCCCTTGGCCCAGGAAACACGCTCAAGAAACAACACGCTCAGCCCAGCTCGTCACAGAGCCCCCTCACACTGCACAGACAGGGTCTGGAATGCCAATGCCTGATTGCCAGATAGGTTCACACACAATGCAAACTGCCAGAATTGTTTTCTCACTGTGCTCTGCAAAAGTATATTTAATATTTTTCTTGTCTTATCTTATATTTTCATTTAATATAAACTGACTGAAAGTACTTCAAGCTGTAGCATTGTGCTAGTGGTCCTAGCCAACCTTGGAAGGCTGCTCATGACAGCACAAGCCTTACTCTTTTGGGTCTCAACCTTTGTTGGGACTTCATCTGAGTGTATAAAAGACATCCTTACAGAACTGCTGTTACTTCAGGGCAAAATGAAGGAGGATTGACCACAGCAGTAACTAAAGCACGACAGACATCCTTCTCTCTCTCTGGTACCGTTTCTTCCTGAGCAGCCACAAACAAGTGGCTGCACTGTAATAGAGACAACATACAAAGAACTTTAGCACTTTTAAAGATGTGCCTGAGCAAGGCTGAACACTAAGGTGGTTTCCTTGCAAAGTAAAATCACACAATGAAACAGTGTGAAATAGCATTAAGGGGGGAGCAGTTTGGTGTTTGAAAGAAATATATTGAAACGAAGGCAAACAAAAATAGTTTTACTGTAGAATTCCTTGAGTGCAGGAGGTCTATCTCACAGATTTTCTTCCCCCTATCTCCAGGGTTGAGGCAATAAGGTAACGTGCAAAATCCACCTCTTAAACAACATAAATATACCCAGTATTTCCACCAAAATAAATTATTTTTTTCTGTGCTACTGTTCCTATAAAGCAATTGACACGCAGAAGGCCAAGTTGTGTGGGTATCTGCACCACCAGGCACTCTTCACATGTTCCTCTCTTGCAGGAACCTGGTAGGTAATGAATGAATGGGCACGTGAAAAGCTTTGGTTTCAAGCAAAAAATTTGTGCTAAAAATACTGGGAAGGAAGATGCCAATAGAATAGAGTTGTTTCGTGTTCCTTCTCATAACTGTTTGCTTTGGATATCCACACAAATAACTTGTGCAAGTAAGTGTAAACAAATGACACTAAAAGGTCTAGTATGAGGTAAATAATTAAGAATTTTTAATGCCTCAGTATTTAAACATAACAGGAAATAAAAATTCCAAGCTTCACATATTATCATGTGGTGCAAATCACTCAGTTAATTGATAACTGATTTACATCTCTGGCCTAATGTATGAGTAAGGAAGTTTAAGTGAGAATACATGAAATCTATTCTGAGAATATAAAGTTCTGTAATAAAAATTTTAAATTCTGAAATATACAATTGTAAGCTCAACTCAGCCATGGAAAAACAAATAGAATGCAATCTCCAGGCTAAACTGAAAACTTGACAATCTCAAATGGCAAATATGAGAACTTAAAAAAAACCCCTCAAAACAAAACACCAAATAAAAAATAAAGAAAAAACCCCACGCCACATTGAAATAAAATTCCTGATTATTTTAAATAGGTGTAAGCAGCCCACACTCTTGTTGCATTATTTCCTCAGGTAGTTTATGGCCAAGAAAAGAGGCTGCATTTGATTATGACACTGGTGCTGGAAATCGCAGGCACACAACTTCACCAGAACTGGAATTACACATAGACCACTTGAGAAAAGTGAGCTGGAGGAGCGTAAGCCTTCAAAAAGGCAGAGGAAGGAAACACTGCTTTTCCCTGACAAAGGTTCTGGGAATCTCTGTTTAACAAAGACCAAGGAGCCCTGGGGAAATGACCACTGAAGATAGAAACAGGACATAAAGCCAGGGTATGTTTAAACAGCTCAACCTCTCATGTAAGTTTTTTGCTTTGTTTTGTCATTGAGGCTAAAGAACCTAAACAGAATGACAGAATACTGCCAGAGGCATAGGGGACATTCCTGACAAAAAACAGACCCATGTTTTTTGGGAGAGACCATTTGAAGCTGCTGGGTTTGCAGTTCTGAACTGGCATTCAGAAAAAGGGTGCACTGGAGCCTGATTCTCATTGGGCTGTTACCATTTCCTCTGAAAAGAAAAAATAGAAGAAATAAAATCCATTGTGGAGTGAAACCCTCTAGATCAGACCTCGATAAGAATGTGAAGATAGGTCTGTGTAAGATTAGAAGAAATTTCAGGTCACATGTGGGTATCTTACAAACAAAGCAAAGAAAGTATTAATGGATCTAAGAAAGGCAACAAATTCCTCACTCAGGTCTACTGCAAGCTAAATCTCTCAATGGCCTCTTAAGGAACAGCCAATATATGATTGAACAAACCTAATTATTTTTTACTATAAACGAACACACATCCTTTAGAAATGTGGAGACAGATTTAAGAAAATACAAACATTTTAAGTATTCTTCCCATCCTTGGGCATTTAACTGGTAACACCAAGCTTTGATTCCTCTGGCATCCAAAAGCCTTAACTCTTCCCAGTCTGGCACAGCTTGGTGAGTACCACTGTTCGAAATGAGGCAAGCAGAGAAGGTGCATCAAGATGCCCCCACAGAGAGTCTCTGAAAGGCTCAATGCATAGAAAAAGAACATTTGCAAGATGAAGTCCAATAAAGCTGCCACAGCTATGGGTTGGAAACACTAGTACAAGGGCATGAAATCATCAACAAAGTAGCTAGGAAACCACTGATAAATACAGTTTGTTCATGTAATTACATAATCTAATTTGTTTTCAATACTCAAACAACCTTGAACAGCTCCAGATAAACTAATTTAATCAAGTCCAAATGTTTTCATTTAAGCAAAACAATGTGTAACGAAACAAATTCCAAGCACCTAAATCCTCTTAATCCGCAAAAAATAGCCCATGCTTACCCAAACAAGCCCTTAGGATGGATGGAAACTCCCTTCCTGTAACCAGTGCTAGAGAAAATGAAGATGGGTTTTGAAATGTTCCTCATCTGAGTCTCCAAATTCCTTTCCTTTTACACCTCAGGGAACATTTTGAGTTTCCCTCACCACTCTTTGCCTTTTCTACTTATGTGCTATCAACAACTCAAGCGTAAGCACTATGCAATTACACCAAGAGGCTCGCCAAGGAAAACCTTGAACTGCTCATTTCGATTACAGTATTTCCACTGGATGCATCACAAAGAGCAGATTAATTTTGTCTCTGAGTACTATAGTTATCCAGCACTACTACAAGCCCCCCAGCTGCCTGGGCACCTTTCATCCACCCTGTTACTAAGCACACAGGAAGCACGGGGACTAGCACGCAGATCTACCAAACACAAACTGTCACAGGAAAGCAGGGATGGCATTCACTGTGGTGAATGCGTATGCACTGCCATACGCAACATTCTTTCATACAGTGCTCTGAAACACCACACGTTTTAGGTAAAAGTTGAAACCCAGAGGTGTCACACATGGGTCTGCACAATTGCTCTAGACTTATTTCTACTTTCTAATTGCAGAAACTCTAACAGTTACTTACAAAAGGCACAGAAGCATGAACTACAGTAGTGACGCTATCCCTCTGGTTTAGACTCTTCCCTACTTTTTTTCCCCTACATCTTACTTGTGGTACCTCAACTTTCTAACTAGTTCATCCTAAACTCTTTTCTCTTCAGATTCCTGGTTGCAATTCAGAAGAAGTTGCAATGTAAAAAATATGTAAATATGTAAAGAAGTTGCAAATTAAAAAATAAATTAATTATTTGGTTATTTTCGTAACATTCAGATAATCTTGATATCACAAACTTGTGCTTTGGGAAGCAAAGGGAGAAAAGAAAATCTTTAAGTGGTGTTAATAGTATAATACCTCTGCATTCACCTCTGAATTTATCCTAATGTTTGTATTTTGACAACTTTTAATATAATATACTCCATTGCAACAACAAAACGCAATTTAAAAAAGTAGATCTGATAGTAAGAGCTCCAGCACCAGATGTAAGAGTGATTTTTTCTGCTCACCACTGAAAACAGTGAAGTGATGTCCTGCTCCTGTGACTGGCCTAGTTACATGAACATGATACTGAAGGCACTTGAGATGTTTCTTCTGGAAAGAGGTAAAATCTGCAACACTGCAGGGAAAATTTTCAAACAGGAACCTAGCTCAAAACCTAATTGTATCATAAAAAAATATGCAGCTACTAGACTGGGCTCTCAGCAATTGTAATTTAACATGGCTACTGACTCCATTAGAATTTGCCTTATATTTTTAAACTATTATTACCAAGGGATCTTTAAATGCACCCCCACTTGGGAATGGGATTGTAAATAGTGCTATTTAACTAGATAAGCAAACCAAATTACTGCCAAAATAAGCAAGCTTTGTGGTGTTATTCCAGTCTGGATCATGCATGTTTTTTGGAGCTATTGGAGGCTACACTGTCAGCTGTGGAACATCCTGATACTGAAATTTGGGAGTAGCAAGTTCAGATCATAAAGGGCAAGGTTGCAATATGTTACAGAGAAATATACATTTGTTGACCGAGCACCACGACCAGCAAGAAATCCAGAATGAACATGCACTATATTATTTCACTGTACTATTCATCTGTCTTCCTCAGTTTTAAACTCAGTACTTTAAAACAGCTCAGGAACAAAAGCTGGATGTTGACAACTTGAAGATATGTACACAAAGTCAACCAAGAGACATCCAGTATCTCCCCAGGTATTTCATTCATCTCTCATTGTGGTTCCCAATGGGATGGGAGTCTCATTGGCTCTGTATCACATCCTTCCAAACTCATGTGATAAGCCACCTATCCTCAGACATGCCAAATGCAACACAGGCCTGTGTGTAGGTGACCTAAATGAGCACCATCTGACCAACACCTGCCAATAAAATTCTTAGTGTTACAATCTAGAAAGAACAGGATAGATGAGAAACAGTCTTAGAATACCCAAATGCTATCAGAAAAATAAAGTGTATGCTGTGCCATGGAAAATCACCTAATGCTGTGCTTAGTCAATATAGAAAGGGTATAGCAAAAATTATGGTAGTTGCAAAATGATTGAAAGGAGGGTTTTTACTAACAGACATGATGCGTAGTCAATCTTTGCTAATTCTGCTTCTAATATTCTCAATATCTGAGATGATTCAGACACTATTTTTGGAGGCTAGGAGACAGACTGCTAAGGAGTCATCTGAGTCACTCCTACCCTGATCATAGGTGGCAAATCTATTGACTTTATCAGACATCACCCTGATATACTGAGTATAACACAACTATAACACAACATAACTAAGTTAGGCTTAGACTTAGTATACCAAGAAAAACAAAAACCCACCAGTTACTGCATATCAGGAATTAATGCCTTACAAATGGCCAGTGTCAGACCTCTGATAACGATGCTAATACATACAAAAAAGCTACTCCAGACATTTCTTTGGATTTCTAGTGTATTTATATTTATTTTCCTCAGAAATAAAATAACTAGGAAAAGCTGGCTTTGTAAGTGTAACAAATTAACACCCTTGTTTAAAACAAGCATGCTGCAGTATAAAGACCTTATAGGTATCAATTTAAGCAGCCCTGAATAACTTCTTAATTGCCATTGTCAAAGTGGGAATGCTGAAGTCAAGATGCACAGTGTCAGATGAAAACTACCTTCCTATGGTCCCAGCATTTTTAAGACTTACCCTTCTGTACAGTGTTTCATGTGCCTGAGCACGTGCAGTGCTAACAAATATTTATTAATGTTATTGAAACATACCCATTTTCAATAGAACGAGAAGTCAACAGAAGGACAAGTAACAACAAACAGCAAGCATCTTTATTGCTACAGGGTCCTTCCAGACTATACTCTTCCCTTCAGGTGCCAGCTGAGGAGCCCTACCCACCTTTCAGGACAACAGGATTAATGACTAATTTGACCATAATGACACTAGGCTGTCATTGCTCATGCACTGTTACAATCTGAAGAAGTCAGTGAACTGATTCTCTGCTCTGACACCTATTCTGCTATTAGGCTATTTCCAGAAAACATACTGGACTCTTGCATAGAGTAACATCCAGTAGCATAAGGCAGAGAAAAGAGCTGCTCCTAGACATCTAACTACTTGGTTACAATCAGACAAAACAGCAGAACATTCTCAGAAACATTTAAGCCATTGGGCACGCCTCTGTAATGCAAAGGCTCTGAAGACCACAGAAGTAATAAAGCTGACACTGGCCAGGGACATCAGCACCCTTACCATTTCTGGCAGCTGAATACAGTGTTGATAATGTAGAGATGTTTCTGTTGTTGCTGAGCAGAGCTTACACAGAGCCAAGGCCTTTTCTTCTTTGTGCACTTCCACACAGGCAAAGAAGCTGGGGATACACAGGAAATGGAGAGGATACACAGGAAATGGAGAGGATACACAGCCAGGAAAGGTGACCCCAGCTGACCAAAGGGGTATTCCAGACCATAGGACATCATGCTCATTATATAAAGCTGGGGTGAAGAAGGAGGAAGGGAGGGACATTTGCAGTGACGCTGTTTGTTTTCCCAAGTCACCACTACACGTGATGGGCCCTGCTCTCCTGGGAATGGCTGAACACCTGCCTGCCCATGGGAAGTACCGAATTAATTCCTAGTTTTACTTTGCTTGCATGCATGGCTTTTTGCTTTCTCTATTGAAGTGTCTTTATCTCAACCCATGAGTTTTCCAGCTTTTATCCTCCCAATTCTCTCCACAGTCCTGCTGATGAGGAAGTGAGTGGCTGCATGGTAATTGCTGGCTGGGGTTAAACCACAACAGCTGAGATTCATTCCCATTTAACTTTTTGTGCCTTCCTGAACAACACAAGTTAGGAGTGCTGTTACCTGAGGTTTTCTGGTCTGTCACTGAAGAGAGGCTCACCCAGCAGGCCAGTAAAGACATCCACAGGCCAACTTGCCATATGGGTGCACCCCATCACCCATTTACTACTCGGCTCTTGACTGAGGTATCTCAGTATGGTTTGGTGAGCCAGACAAACCCCCAAACGCAGACCCAAGTGGTCTATAAACATTGATCTACTGCATCCCATCGTACCACAAGACATCCTCCAATAATAAAATTATGTTTAAAACAGAAAAAGAAAAGCCACAGAAACTGTAGTCATGACAAAAATTTCCAAACATCAGGAGACTGCTCCCTGATTACTGTAACATTACTGCAGTGCACACTTTGGTGTAAAAACATCTACAAGAAGAACAAAGTAGGAATAGACTCTTTTAAATTGGATATTCATTAACATACAAATAATAGCTCATAATCCAAACGTTCATGGAATAGTTAAAAAACATGAAAAACATATGCTATGATTTTCTGGCACTGGCTACATCACAAGAAATTGGAAAGTTTTCTAGGGAGTTGACCTTGAGGAGGTGACACAATGTGAGAATGGGATGGATATTGTTCAGAGTTTGAGTAATAAATTAGGTCATAGGAGACCAGTGAAAAGCTACAAACTCAAATCCTGGAGTTCTGAAGGAGGAAAGGAGCAGAGTCACTGCTATTGAATAGGAAGAATAAAGATTACTCCGCAGAGAATGTACAGTTGGAAACTCATTTAAAAACACACAACTTCACCACACACTGTGGTTCTTATAACCATAATAGCTATATAAACTGCTGCACAAGCTGTGTAAACCTAAAACACAACCAATGCTTTGCCTGGTTGTGTCCAGTTCCAAGCAACCTAACCATGCACCAAATTTGCCTGAGCTGTGTACAACCGCATTGAGAAGCTTCACACTACAAAGTTGTACCCAACCCTGTGCGCTGAAATGTGTACAAGTATGAAAAAAATCCCTTTTCCCCCTTGTCACCACAGGCTTTCTGTGTAACTCTGATTAGACAGAAGAAGGTGTTCCAGCCCCTACATATATGGATAGCCATCTAACATAACAGGCTGAGTTTAATGTATTCAAACAATGAATAAGAGAGATGCAATGGACACATATTAACTATAGAAAGGCAGTATTACAGCTCATGTTATGAAGCTGGTCTCCCCCAGTTACCTATACCAGCAGTTTCCAAAGCAGAGTGTGCTCATCCCACACAGTGTGCCAGAAAATATACTGGGATGCAGGAAAGAAATATGTTTTGTACCATTAATAAATAAAATGAATTTTCAAAAGAGTTCACTTAGTCTTTTTCCCATGCATTTTTACTTTCCATTTTGTCTATGGTTTATAATGTACAAATAGATGATATATACATTAGTATGTGTATATAATTTATAAATACATACATATCGGGAAGAGTGTTCAAAAATATTTTACTGCTAGGAATGCGCAATCAAAAAAGTTTGGAGACCTCTGCCCTATACATCCTATGGACAGAAGCAGTCCCTCTCAGGGAGAAGTCAAAGAACTCATTCCTAAATTATGAGATAAACAATTGCTAAAAGTTCCCCTAAACTTGAAATATCTGAGTAACATGTAACATAAAAACTTGATTTAATAGCTCATCTTATGATCTTTAAATTAAACTGAATATACAACCAAAATGAAAAATGAACAAATTATTTGGATGAGTAAAATATAGATGAGAAATACTCTGTTTGGGTTCTTAAAACTCAATCCTCTTCCCGTGCAATCAGCAAATACCCAATTTTCCTTCTATTCATTGCATATCCTCCCTTATCAAGACTTCGCAAGAGATTAGCAGAAAAAAAAAAAGAGTTTACAGCTCCCATAGACTTCAATTTGATTCACATACATAAATCCCTGGTTGAAAGTTCATGGTTCACCCTCTTAACAGGTTTTTATGGATACATAGAAAACCCACTGAATTTAAGTGCGTACATAACAAAGATAAAGTTCACGTTCCAAAAGAAAAATTCAGGAATCCTAGAGCCTCTACACTACAAAACAGGACTCTCAATTACAGTGATACTCAAATCTAAGAGCTAATTACAGGTGGAACGGATAGATGAACACTATACAGACTACACAGGCACAGAGTTGAGAATTATCTGGAGCAGAATGAAAAACCAGAACAGTAGAAAGGCTGAATGGGGAAAGACTGTGATCAACAGAGCAGTGACAGCTGCTTGCTTCATTCTGACTGTGCCAAGCCCAGAAGGACACATTAAATACAAACCCATTTGCTAAGAAATCTATTAATGATATATGCCATATTTTAACATGTAGAGAAAATTTTCAGACTCTTTCTTCTTCTTTAGAGGCAACTTCTTTCTTGCTCTTTAGAGGCAACTTCTTTTCTAAGCCAAAGTTCGCATATACTTGATCTTCAGTGAGGTATGTGCAAAGACATTTAGTTTAGCAATAACAAAATTATAGCTGTACAAGGTATTGTGTTTATTTGAATATGCAACGATGTAATCATTCAAATAAATGCACTCTCAGTTCTCTTTTTACAGTACTTCAAGTCAGATGTACATAAACTAATCCCTACAAATTAAAACCGTATACAGTAAAATAAAACATTATGCATTTTAACTGTGTTCTGTTTTGCTTTAACTTTGAGGGAAACATACTCCATGTGTTTTTGAACGGCTGCAGGTTTGGATTTTGTACCATTTCCATTTGTGGTTTTTCATATGACTGCACATCCAAAAACTGTGTTCTCTGTAGCAGACAGTTTGGGGAGTACTTTGAGAGCAGATGGACTTTTGCTTCATGGTGATGGTCTGAAGTCTTTAAGGTGAGCAAGGGAGTGGAAATGAGTTGCTAACAGACTTGTATGACTTCAACCTCATTAAAATCATGTGACTGAACAATCTCTTTTCTTTAAATTAGCATCTGGCCTCCACTGGAATCTGAGGTAAAGATGTCAATTTTGAATAATTATTTTAAGATTATGAAGAAAGAGCTCACAGATGCTGTAAGGTCCATGGTAGAAACCAGAACTATTTGTTGATGACAAGTTCTGATAAATACATGGGGGAAAGAAACCGTTCTTTCTGAACAGATGTGGATATCAAAACCAACAAAATTCTTAAAATACAATTTTTCTTTGTAATTTGAGCATTGGAGGCCCACAATTGAAAATGCATTAAAACGCTGAGCTTTGCTCAGTCTATAGAATTGTACACTTACATTACAGGATGGAATTGTAGTCCACTAGTATTTCAGATTAGAAAAGCCTATACTATACTATGCTACCTGGACTGTAAGTAAATTAATTCATTCTGCTGTCAGCTCAAATTTATTTATAGAAGAAAGGGGGACTGGAAAAAAGAAATGTCTTTTGAATTGATGGTCATAAGTGGTTCCTCCCAAATCATCTTGCATTGGCTCTTCAGGCTAGGAAATACCTTTTTTCTCAGTATCTTCCATAAGGCAAAGAATTATTCATAATAATAGTCCCGCTGTTATCTGTCCTTATTATTTTAGCTACTCAGTTCACTGTCTGAGCAAAAATACTTGGCCTTCATTTTGCTACAGCTATTACGATGTTGCTGCATGAGTATTTCTATCATAGTCATCATTTGTACAGATTCAATTTCAAATTACCAGATAAAGCACTAGATAAATCCCAATGTCCTTTTCTTAGTATTTTTTCCTGAGACACACACACTGCCAGACTGACCAACTTCTTTGACTACTGTTGCAGAAAGTTTAAAAAGTTATTATTTTAGCCAAGTTGTCCAAGAATTCTGAAATTTTCATATGTCTGTTAAAGGAAATAATATTTCATCCGGCAGCAAAAAAAGCATAAACCAACAAAGTCTGACAAGGCACAAATTATAATTACTACAAGAACAAATCTTTTACCAAATAAGGCTGCAAGGTAGCTACGAGAGATAGTAAAAGGACAAAAGTGATAACACTAAAGGAATAGCAAGGTTCTTGCATCACAGCTTCTTCGTATTTGCAAGTTCAAGTGCAAAACTCAAGGCTATTTCAAAGTAACACTTTACTCTTACCCACAGAGAATATACTACTAAAAGCAAACGGTGAATTACCATATACTGTTCTTGAGCTAAGCAGTTATTCCAGAAATAAGCTTCTCTTCAATTAGGTTGTCTGATGGAACATATAAAGTTGAAAATAAAAGATTTTTTAAAAAATTAAAATAAAATCACTTCTCACTTATGTTACCAAAAGGAATTTAAAAAATCTCTGCATGACATGTGCTAGCAATTATTTTAAATCCTCCATGTGTTCATCTGCTAACTCTCAGATGAAGCCACAGGAATAGTGTTTTGGGCAGAGTTACGTAGGTCATACATGATGGGTCACCTACACAGTCTGACACCATTCACCAAAAACACCACTTGAAAACAGAGAAGAAAACATCTCTTCTAACATGTTACCTTTCTAGCAACTCTTACTAAGCCCAGTAAAACAAAAGAGTAAAATATAATGGGTAAAAAACTGAACAGTATGTACCTCACAAGCTGCCAGAAGAGACTATCACTGTAAAGTCTTAAAAATCTACACAAATACCCCACAGGATGTTGGTCTTTTATATGCCTTTACATGTCATCATGTCACCAATACTATTTACAATATGCCTGTTCATCAAAAGGTTGCTAAAAAATCTGCCTCAAATGTCATAGTCCTACAGCTCCTCTTCAGTGTGGTAGGACATGCGCAGAATGTATCATAGGGAGCAAAGAAACGACAGCTTTAATACGTACTAAATGGTAGCAAGGAAACATCAATGGCTTCTCTCGGACTTTCTGTCACATGTAATCTACAGATAAAGGCAGCTGGCTGGCTTGCCAAAAGGCTGCCTTGCTTGCAGGTAATTGGCATTTTTAACCAACACTCTTCTTCGATAATACCTGGAGTGCTTGAATAAAAAGCAGTGCTAACTCCTACAACACTAATTCACGATCACATAGGTCTGAATAAAGTTCAGGAATTCTACCAACATTTTGTAAAATAACTGCTTTAAATAATTCTAAATAATTATGCTTTCTAAATGCTTTCCTAGATAGGAAATTCTGGTAGAATAATAATTACATAGTGAGTCTTCTTACTAAATTTCCTTTGAATAACCTATTGTTTTAAAATATATTGGTCAAATTTTCTTTCACTGCTTTCAGCAGAAGACCAAATAAAATTCAAGCAAAATGCTTCTGCTGCTTCTTGGAAGTTTCTGTCTATACGTAATTGGAAACTTCTGGACAACCTCAATTATCTAAAAACATTTATACAGAGTCAACACAGTAAAGCTGGAAAATTTTTTGACAGAAAATTCCAATAGGAAAAGTGCCAAAATTCAAGAGGCAACATAATTTGAGCATTATTGCAACAGGGTACCGAATATCCAGGTCACTGTGATCCATGCTGAAAGTTTCAAAATTTATGATTAAATATGAAGGACCAGATACATTTTTCTTTAAGACACCATGTTCACCAGGAGAAGGCTCCAAGGTGACCTTATGGCAGCCTTCCAGCCTCTCCCAAAGGGGGCCTGCAAGAGCTGGACAGGGACTTTTTACATGGGCATGGACAGGACAACGGGGAGTGGCTTTAAACTGAGAGTAGATTTAGATTAGATACAGGGAAGAAATTCTTCACTGTTAGGGTGGTGAGGCACTGGCACAGGCTGCCCAGAGAAGCTGTGGATGCCCCATCCTTGGAGGTTCAAGTCCAGGCTGGATGGGGCTCTGAGCAACCTGGTCCAGTGGAAGGTGTTCCTGCCCATGGCTGGGGGTTGGAACTAAATGATCTTTAAGGTCCCTTCCAAGCCAAACCCTTCTATGATTCTGTTTCCTTATTTGACACAGATACTGCCAAGTGCTCAGACACAAAATTTCTACAGAAAGATACGCACTTTCACTGACTAGCATGCAACTTTGACTTCTCATTTACAACCGTTTGAATGAAACACTTTAAATGAGATGTGGGGCTGCAAATGAACAGTGAATATGAACCTAAGTATTAAATGACTGCTTCCTTTACTAAGTTCTGTCATTCCTGTTGAATGAATGAAGCATAGATCCCATGGGAAAAACAGACTGTAAATCTATAATTAAATATATATATATATATATACACAATAGTGGAAAAAAATAGAAAAGCATGAAAGTATTAATTTGGGCATTTACTGATTCCTTATTGCTTCATTTTACAGTTATAAATTAGTCATTGTCCTCCCACTCCTTACAGGAAGAAAATTCATTTCAAAATTGGAATGTGGACTAATTTTGAGTAGAAACAGGACACCTCACTGAGTAACTTCAACAGTGAAAGAGACGGAAACCTCATGTGCTACTCTGTTCCCATCCTTTCCTAAGCACACATATCGACCCTGTTTTACAAGCCTCTATAGATATATCAGGACTGAAATACCGTATGAACTGCACGTGCATCAATCCAACAGAATAATGAGATTCATCTATTCAGCAGAAGTTTCCACTCAGATTAAATGCTTTCATTCTCCAAGCCAATGAAACATTAGAGGTTGGTTAGTTTAACTGCAACATATCCCATTCACAAAATGAAACTGCAAAAAACCCCAAAGTTTCACTGAAGCAGCCTGGCAATCAAAGAGGTCCTTCCTTTTAAATACCAAGCTTTCATCACCTTCAATTGCTGTGCTACAGGCTATTCCTCACCACAGCCAAAGATCTCAGCTACCTGAAAAGCACCATTCCCCCCAGTCTGTCCCTTGTTGTGGGTTTTTGTTTTTAATGGCTTATCCATATTGTATAAAATTTTCAGGAAACAGGATTTGTTCCTTGCCTGAGCTCAATGCTACCAAGCTGCAGCTGCATTGACAAACTGAGCACATTTTAAGAATCTGAAATAATCCATGACAAAGCTTGAGTAGCCGTAGTATAGGTATTGCAATTTATTCTCTCTGAAAATGCAGTGTTTATAAAATTCAGCACAAAGTTGAAAAGAAACAAAAAAATTTCCTCTGGCTCATTATTAGAAATAATTTATTTTTAAGAACAAAGCAAAGTGATGTCTAACTAATCTGTCATCTGAGAACCTAAATTCAATCTCGTGTACTAGAATGCTGCTCCTGCTACAGAAATCCTTTAAAACTTTTCCAAATAGGGCATGTCACTATCTTCTCTGGTTTTAGGAAGCGAAAATATTTTTTAAAAAACATACTGAAAAAGTGCTGTTTATTGCTTTAAATTCATATTTTCTGACATGACATTCTGTTTCATGGTTGCATTTTTAAAGATCAAGTCATCTAAATAAGAATTTCCACACATTTTGGATTAACAGTAAGTAAAGAAGTTTAAAAAGGGACTTAAAAGCAAAAAGCACAAGTTAAACATAATTCAATTGTTAAAAATATAATAAAAATTAATGATCTTGGAAGACACAAATTACTTCTGCTTTATGTATCAGGAGACATCAGGACAAGTCTAAGCTAGTGAAAGGCACTAGAGAACAGATATAAAAAATTATTTCAGTAGTATATATTTTAATTTCTGATTCAGAAGCTCCTGAAAACTATGATTGGTGAAAGAATTCAATCTACAGGTGTAGGATCCCTCTTCTCTAGTTATTAAGAAGTTCATGCATCATTTTTGTTTTTAATTGGAGAGCCTTTAAGTGCTAATCAGACCTTCTTACTCTTCTGTGAAAATGACAATACCTAGAGCTGTGGTAAATGCTTTCTGCCTTTTAAATGTAGTCGGGAAGATAGCTAACAGGCAGATTAAAAATCTTTATCCATGTGTAGCAACTTGCTTTCATACATTTTTAAACATAACACTCCCTTATCTTTCCATCAAATACTATTATAGGCTGCTTTTGTTGAATGTTTCTAGCAGCCCATTGTACCCAGCGCATCAGAGCTGCGTGGACTGAGGCCAGGAAGGAAGGTGTGGAACACGTCTTCACAGGTCAATTTCCACTCTCCAAGTTTTCAAGTATTTGAGAGAAGGTCATGTTACAGCACAGATTTACATAGCAGACAAATTACATGACTGCCTGTTCTCAGCATTTCATAATTTCAATAGAAAAATTAGGTCAAATGAAAGGGGGGAATTTCTATCCTTTCATGCTAGTCAGAAAACTACACAAAAAAATTACTTAGCTGGGGTTCTTGCCAAAACATTGGTAAAAATCTGCATTGGCAGTGAACACAAACTTTAAAGTATTAGATTTACCATTCCTTTACAAAATACTTTTCTTTTTTTGTGCCTTCAAGCAACCACAAACAAACCCCAAAATTTGCTCTATTCTTGTTTTAAAACATTGGTTTTTACTATTAGTCCAAAACATATACATTTTTACAAACATGCATACTATGAAGGAATGAGTTAGTAATTTCAAGGGCTTTCACACACAGTCTGACAGTCTAGTAGGAGTGTTAAAAGAGGGAACTGCTCTTTGTATCATCTGTCCAGAAGAAAAGAAAAATAATTTGGAACGGCTTTTTCCCCCCACCCTCAGAGCATGAAATACCACTGCACTTGAAAAACGGCAATATCGGCCAGCCTCAGCAGTGCCTGAACTCTGTGTTTATTCTAGACAGAGACTAAAATTACAGCATTCATATTTGGCATTCTTTGACTAGAAATTTTCAAAATAATTAAGGTCCTTTTTTTTCAGAAAACAACACTATGATATTTTCAGGATAACTACAAAATTACTTTCCAAGAGCAGTTCAGGGTGAACATCATAATGTGAAATGACAGATTTAAAGTGTTTAGGTATGTACCCATATATCTATGTATCTTAACTTACAAGGCAAATACTTGCACACAAATGCCCATATAGCATACAGTTAAAATATGCTAATCATTATCCTAGGTAGCTTTCAAGATTTGTTTCAAGAGAGTCAAACAGTTGTAGGGTTTAGCCTGGCATACTGTTGATACTCTTACTGAGCAAGCAGAAAGAATAAACATTAACAAAGATATTACTGGCTTCAGTAACTTTAATTAGACTTAACATTATTTCATTTTCTAAAAACGCCAAATATGAAATCAGATTTACTTTCAGCAGTAAGAAAAGTTTTAAGCTGATGCATGCTTAAAAAGGATTGTAGTTCCAAGGAACTGCTGAACAAATTTTTGAAGACAGAGTCACTGCTAGCTGTTCGCTAGATTTTATATGCATTTGATACACATTAAACAAGTAAAAAAGAGGAAACACAACTTTCTGTGTAATCTGTCATTTTCCCTGTTTATTAACACAAACTCTGAGGGAGGAATTTTACCAAAAACTTCAGCATAGCATGTTGCATCCCTGCTGCTGAAAATTCACATGAAAAATATGGGAGCTTTTTTTCTCAGACACAAAAGGAACTTTTGGGAACATTTCCGAAGGACACCAGAAAGCTTGTCTAACATAAAATGGTTCCTATTCAGCAGAGCCCTCCAAACAAAGAGCAACAGATGCACAACTGGTATTAATAACAAAACATCTCCTCCCTCTGTTAGTCAAGAGAGGACAGCTAAGGACAAACGCAGTTTAGGGTACTCACCTACTCGGAAGTTAGTGGCTGTCAGAGTGTCAGCAGCATGGCCGTTCTCACTGATGAGGGTGGTTGTATTTCCCTTCTCGCAGTTGTTCTGACAGTTGCCTTTGGTACAAGTTACTTTACAGATGCTGGGTGTAAAGACCACCTTGATGCGACCAGTGTGATTTCCCACTGTCAGCGGAGGCAAAGAAAAAAAGAAAAATAAACAGATCACTTTGGTATCCATTGATTTCCTTCAAAGTTTTTGGGAAAAAAAAAAAGGCGTGGGGGGGAAGGCGACAGGTCTACAGGAGGAGGGCAGTCTGCAGTGCTCTCTCTCATAGATCTCCAGTGGTGTCTCTGAAACAGGAGTAGGAAGCTTAGCAAACAGAACTCCGGGATCCGCTCCAAAACCACATTTAAAGTCAAGTCACTGGAGTGGGATTAGTAATCACAATGCTGCACTTTATTCACAGGCAGACAAAGAGCAATACCAAGGGCATGACAGCTTAAATAGCCAACCCTGACAGGCAGATGTAATGTAAAGAGGCTGGCTGTGCACCTAGAGGTGAATAAACTCTTGTGTACTCCTACATACTTTTCCTGTTTCTGCACTTATTAAGTCACTATTTGTAGCTCGACCCCTGGAAATGTTTTAGGCATGCGGCATGTCTGAAAACATCTGTCTCAAATCTCCTGGCACCCCAGCCTGAAGTGGTCAAACCTTGTGACGCAGCTGCCTGGACCCATTTTTTCTTCACAGTTTTTTGGCGCTATTTTTTCACAAGAATTTACGTATTATAGACTGAGCTCTGCTGTCAGCCTTTGTTTTAGTAATAAGTGGCTCAGAGAAGAGGGTGAGGAAGTATCAGTGCTTTAAAATAGTGAGATCAAAGATAAAAAATTGCTGGATCCTCTTTTTTTATATACTTCCCTGTAGTAATTTTAAAAATTTTGCATGCAATAAAGACTGCACAAGCACAAATTTGAAATTAAGCTAGCTGTAAGAATTTTTTGTTACAGAATTATATTTAAAACCAGATGTATTTGATTCTATATCTAACAGTTGAAGACAAAAATTGTATTAAAACTACTTATTAGGAAAAACAGGGAGAAGAACAGATTCCATTTGCAATTATTTAAAAAGAAAACAGTTTGTCCTCTGCATACTACTAATAAATTCAGCAAGTTCTTGTAAATATATCACAGCATCTTTGTGGAAACTATTAATAAATACTTTCATATCAAACCTAACAATGCCAAGAAATGACGCACAAAAAGAGAAGCCTCTCCTTCCCCATGTCATAGAAATAAAAAAGTTGCTGGATAGTTGCCTAACCTAGTTCATGAAACACCCTCCAGACAAACATTTTTTTGAAAATATCAAGAAAATCTTAAAAAACTTCCAATTTCAAAAGAATATAAAGCCTTCTTATTTCTGGCTCTTCAAAAAGAAGTAAACTAAAGCAATTGTGCCCATTGTTTTGTCTACAGTAAAGGCATTGCTCTATTTGAACAGCAGCTGTAGTACAGATGCTCCCACCTTATTCTCCCTAAACAATTAGAAAAGGCAGAGCCCAGACAAGAATAAAATATTTCAATCAAAGGCTAATATTGTGGTTTTAGGGGATTTAGAAGACATCTTGGATTACTGGATGCCAAGCATTTCTTACGAAAATGAATACACCTTAACGAATAAACAGATACAAGTGATCTGTGAACTGCTGAGGGTAGAACTTCTAAGCTTTGCTTCTTTTAAGCACAGCTTCACAAGCAATACTACCATCTTTGTATTTTACTTGCATAGTTTTATATATATTTTTTCCTAGAAAAGAGTCCATTTTATATTTTATATTTTCAGACCTTTTAGCAATATTTTTCCTTTAGGATGTGATCTAATTAAAAAAACATGGTTAGTTGAGTCACTTATAGTTGGTTCTGCCTACACTACAGAAACCAGTATTGGGGGACCCAGACAAGCTTTCCGGCTTAGCTAAAAAAAAATAAATAATTTGGCTTTGTCAGTGTTGGAAATGAAGAAAATGCAGAGCTCAGTATGTGATGGAGCTCACAGTGCAAATGCTGAAGCTGGATGGAGGTCACATCGTTTGTGTTGCCCTGGCATCAGGGCAAAAGCAGAAAAAAGTGGAGGTCATGTGGTCTGATTCTTCTACCCGACACCCAGAGATGTTTTGTACAAACAAACCAAATACACCTCCTACCAAGAAGTATTCTGTACAATGTGCCCAGCAAGAGCAGAAAGTTTGACCATAGTGCCACCACAGCACCTGGCACAACAGTGATTAGTAAGTTATAAAAAGCACCCCAATTTTCTATCTACCCAGGAGGTGAGAATTTGGCATGAAATTGTGCAGGGAGAGATCAACAGGTTTGTTGTCTTCACCCCCCCAGGAAGTGACACTTTTTGGTAAGTCTTGTGTCCTCAGCTCTGCTGAGTGTTGACCCAGGATATGAAGGTCATGAATACAATAATGTGGTTAGTGTTACATACAGCAACTCCGCAGTTAATGCATTTGGCACCAGCAATCCAGAAGAACCATCCATATGCGTTGCATTCAATAAATCATGCTATTTGTGAGCCCAAGCAGCTCTTTTGAATGTGACCCAACTTGAAGGGCAATAGATTATTTGCACACTCAGCATCAGACCCATAGTTATGTTTTTGAAATAGTCAGTAAAGCTGAAACTAAACAACTGTTTAATCCTCCTTCACAGTATTCTGTACTATGCTGTTGCGTGCTGAGCTGCAGTAAATCTTGGGCATAACATTCACAACAACAAAAACTTAAAAATAATTTTTATCACATAGTTTAGATTTTACCAGAAAATCCTGTAGCACAATTATTTTAGTAAAAGAGATGACTTAGTATGAGACTCAACAGAAATTGTAAAATTTGCCTTTCAACACTTCTGGATGACAAAATATTAGTATCTAAGTTTGGGAGTAATAGTGGTCTAACAGTACTTTCAAAAACACAGATCAATATCTAAAGAGCTAAAGAGTATCCCTGAAAGAATATTTAAATTAAGCTTTTCAGGGAAGGAGTCTTAAAAACACAATGCAAGCTCTAGCCCCTACAAATATTCAAATCATTATTCAGCAAACTTTTTCATAGAATATCTTGAGTTAGAAGGTACTTACACAGAGTCCAACTCCTGGTTCCACACAGGACCAACCCAAGTGACACACCATGGGCCCTGAGAGCATTGTCCAAACACTTCCCAAACTCTGTCAGGCTGGTTCTGTGACCCCTTCCCTGGGGAGCCTGTTCCAGTGCCCAACCACCCTCTGGGTGAAGAATCTTTTCCTAATATCCAACCTAAACCTTCCCTGACACAACTTCAGACCATTTCCTCAGGTCCTGTCACTGGTCACCACAGAGAAGAGATCGGTGCCTGCCCTTCCCCTTCCTCTCACGAGAAAGTTGTAACTTCAGGGAGGTCTCCCCCCAGTCTCCTCTTCTCCAGGCTGAACAGACCAAGAGACCTCAGTCATTCCTCATACGGCTTCCCCTCAAGACCCCTCCTGTTTTCATGGCCCTTCTTCAGACACTGTCCAATAGCTCTACAGGCTTCTTATATCACGGCACCCAAAACTGCGTTGAAGAGCACTGACCCTAGAATGCAGCCCTATAGACACCCACTAATGACCAGACACCAGCCTGATGTAACCCCATTTACTACAACCCTTTGTGCTTGACCTGTCAGCCGGTTGGTCAACCATCCCATGATGTGTTTATCCAGCTGTATGCTAGTTATTTTGCTATAAAACAAATTCTCAGATATTCCTGTTTTGATAGTTGCAAAGAGACAGAAATAAGACACCTTCATATTCTTTAGAAAATCTTCATGGGAGGATTTTCTCCATCTTTCTTAGGTTTATGAAAACTACAACCACACTGAGTTTGTTCTCCTTCCCTAGCAGGCCACAGCTTTTAACTTCAACTCTTCTGGAGACATTTAGGATGGATACAAAGCTCTGAGCCAAAAACTGATCAGTGTTTGAGGAGGTGCCTAAATGCAGAGATGTTACTCATTCTTTTCTGCAGTTGCAGAGAAGCAGACAGTACTATCTTCACAGATTCTAAGGCTTAGGGACCTTAACAGTGAGCTTAATATATGCAGATTCAAACTGAAAAAAAGACCACAAGCTCTTCTCCTGAAAGGAAGCTTTTAGCGGAAATTTCAAGTTTAGACTCTTGGACTTCCTTGAATCTCCTCTTCTGTATTTTTTTCCTCCTCTTCTCCAAAGAGGAAAATTCAATTCTAAATAAGAAGCTGTTCCTCAGTACCTGCTAGCTGATTTTGAAGTATTAATGCTAAAGCCCATAATTCCGTGCTAGGAAAAGACCAGGACTGCTATAGCCTTGACCTCTTTTGACTTTGGACTAGCTCATATTAAAGGACAGTGTATTTTTAAGGTAGCATACAGAGTATTTTCTTTAAATTCCAGAACCTCTACTGATGATGCCACTGTGACATAGGCATGACAAAATCTGCAACTTAGATTACCTCAAATTCATATTTGGAAAAAAACTGATAGTGCTACAACAACACACCTGGAATAATTTTTTTCTATACATAGACAGAAATATATCAAACTCTTCTAGACCAGTTTTAAACATGTGGAAATGAAACACCTCACTATGCTCCTAAGTATAACACCAGACTGAAGAAATACAAATATGAGACCAGATAAACAAATGAGCCTAATGAAAAAAACCCAAAAGTAGAAGATGCAAACACCAAGTAAATAGCAAAGTTTCTGAAAAAAATGGACAAACTAGAGATAGACTCAGATTGTTGTTTTAATAAAGACAGGACAATCAAGATGACTAATACTGGATAAAGCTTCATCCCTCAGCTAGACAGCAAATTCACAATGAGATTCAGCCAACAGCACCATCATCCTGCCTCATAGTCCAGGCTCACTTATACTTAAGAACTCCATGATACATTTGTCAAAAGAGATCAGTGGAAGAATGTACCCATAATTTCCAAAATCTGTAAAACTCTTGAGCCAGATTAAAAAAAGAAAGACGTCTGGGTAAAGTGATGAGATTTTAGTTAAAAGTTGGCACCGTATGTATGTGATTTTCTTTCCATCTCCGTAAGTCACTATGATATAATATCATGAACACAGCAAACTCCTGCTGTGATAAATTTATGATTTAGCAACAACTGCAGGAGAAATGGAAAATGTAAGCAAAAGGATTTCTTCATAGAACCCTTTCTGCCCCCACTGTTCATTATGACAATTTTCTTTTCCCCTGCATTAGCAAAAAAGGTGAATTAGTTAAGACAGCAGGTGGCAGGTTTTATGTCCAGGTGGTCACAATAGCTTACACAGCCATGCCTGGAAAGAATTGTATAAGGGGAAGGATTCCTCCTCAACCTCCTGAGTCCCTGTGTAATGAAACTCAGACTTTGTTTCTTTCTAGAAGAATTTCTATAAACACATTTTTTTCCTTGGGTTTATGGCTGCTCTCACAGCTCCAACATTCTGACAGTATTCAATAGCTGCAGTGGAGCTCAGATGATTTGTGGTATGTCCCTGTTTTGTGGGAAGACAATGGGCTAGCAACACTAGTGAAAGCAGGACTGGTATTCAGTTAAATAGATAACTACAGAGGTCAAGCGGGGCAAAGAGAATAAAACATTTTAATGTGTCAAAAATATTGATGTTATTGGGTGATGGTTTTGTGCTTCACAGTGATCTAATCAAAAGGATTCACAATAAATAATAAAAAAAAACACAAGCAGTGGCTTCTACCAGCTGAGTACACAGTGTAGCTTATGCATACATCTCCCATATTCCTCGCGCAAACATTTCTAAAACTATTTTAAGAGGCCAGTTTTGGGGGGTTGTTGCTGTTCTCGTTGTTTTGCTTTTTTTTTGTTTTCAACACCTTCATTTATGACAAATATCCTGAGGCAAATCTCCTGAGGAAACAGAACTAACAGAACTACAGACATTCCATTAGTACCTCCAGTAACGATATACACTACTCTCTTTTCGTGACAATCTACTTCTGCAATGATCCCAGTGTGTTTTCATATGTATATCTACAGACTGCCATCAGACCTGAAGATTCTATTTTTAAATTACATTCTCTTCCCAACGAGAATAGATTATCTCAGGCTATTTCACATTTTCAAATTATAACCATGATGCATGAGGAGAGCATTTAAAATTAGATCTTCTCCAATCAAACCCAGTTAGCTTTTAAACAGCTAATAGATTCAACATCTTAAATTCTCAGATGACCAACACTCTCTTTTTTCTTAGCTAAATGCTGACACACGCACAAAAAAAGGAAAGAAGCAGAAGGAAATTACTTATTTCCTAAAAAAGGTGTCTCCCAGTTATTTCACCAGTCCACCTGGTTCAGTCCTTACACTAGATATGCTTGTTCAGCTAAAAGGAAAGATGACATTGTATGAAAATCAACCACACAAGTAAGATAGTTAAGCTCTTAGAACTATTGTCAAATGACCTTTTTACACTTTTGACAATATATGAGGAAGTTCTGTCTTGTCACCACTTAGTCATCAATTTAAAACAAAAGAAAAAAAACCCAACCAACCAACCAAAACAAAAACCTAGTTCCCAAAGATCAGAACAAGTTGAACTTAACTGTCATACAACTTAGAAACAGCATCATCTAGAAGATTTATAATGCTAGGAGCTAAAGAAGAAAAAAAAAGGGCAAAAAAAACAGGAAAAAAGAAAACAAAAAAGAGAGATAAAGACACACTAGATTGACATCTAGGGCAGAGGCAGATCTTCCTTAAATTTTTGATTACAGATTGAGAGAAATACAGGCCTTACAAGGCAAGCAAGGGCTGAAAGGTATTCTCAGACATCACTTCATCTCCCCTCTCTTCATTTTCCCAGGATAAAACAGCAACATTAAACAAAAGGTTTGGCCAGACTATCCCCAAACTCCTTCTGTTATGCAGATTCCACAGCCTCCCTGAAGAATTTATTCCAGCACTTCAGCCTCTCTTACTATAAAAGTATTCCTAATACCTAACCCACATTTCCCCTGTAGCAACTCAAGCAAACTACTGCCCTGCTTCATCTACAGCAAACTTTAACAAAATATTATTCCTCTGTGGATCATTTTCTAACATATTTGAAGACCACTGCCATCATTTTCTAACATATTTGAAGACCACTGCCATCAATCTCCCTCAGTCTCATTTTGGCCAGACCAAAACCATCTAAAAGTTTTCAGTCTAACAGGCCATATTTTGCAGATCTCCATCTTTTTTGCTTTTCTTTTGATACCACTCACTTGGTCCTCATCTTTCTTCAAATACCCTGTCCAAAACCACACTAAACTGCAGCTGAGGTCTGATCAATGGTGGGAAGGCAGCAGAATTACTTAATACAGCTTTACATAAAATGCTTCTATGAGTTTAACTTATTTCCCTCTCCCAACAGTGCACTGATACTTCATACCCAGAACCAATCTGCAGGCTAGGCCAAAGGGGCACACATCTCCCAAATCCCTTCCTGATCTGTTGATACAGATACCATCCCAGTAAAACTAATATGGAACACCCCTTGCACAACCTTAGCAGGGCTGAACTCAACCCTTACTCTGCTCTGAGCACAGGAGTAAAATCTCCTAGATTCAAACCTCACCCATCTAAAAATCATGCAGAATATGAGTCTTATTCTTTCTGTAACAGTCACAAGCACAAACAAGTCTGAAAACTACATGGATTCAATAAAGGCAAGGCACAGCTGTTGAGTAATTTGATTTTTGGCTTCAATATACAATGCCTACCTTTGGGTAAGGCAGTGCATCTTTGCTCTTTCCAGAAACTTTTTTACTGTTCCCTAGGACACCTCACACGCAGTTCTCTTTCCACAAGCATTGAGAGAAATTAGACATGTCAACGAAATTAAAAACAAGATGATCCAGATTTATTTCATCCGAGACCCAACACCTTCTCTAATGCTCAAAAGTACACCCCCCCAGTTCTGCATGAGGCGAGGTGTATGTGTGCACATCCACCCAGTCAAACATTTTGAGCAAGATGACAGTATGGCAAGCTGTACTTGATTTAACATGTCTAGACAGCTAGGAACACATTATTGAAATTAATTACTTTAGCACTCCTCCTACTTTTTGTTATTTTTGTTATTTGTTGCATTTGTATGATGTTACATGTATTTCATTAGTTAATACAGCTTAACCTCTGATATTTCATCACTTTTCAAGTACGCAGTTCTACTCTCTTGATGCAGACTAAAATGCTTCCAAAAAAGCAAAACATGTTCCAACTACCCAATATGACAGTCACTGCACTGATATTTTTGTTGCCATTCTTATTGCCACTATTGCTATTACAAACACTTTTCTATATACCTGTTTCTGATTAGCCTTGTCACCACATCTTCACATCATTTCCTCCTTCTCTCCTGCTTAGAAGCTCCTACCACAATCTTCTCCCTGCAGTCAGAACTGAGCTCTCAGGCGTCCTGCTTCTATCACGCTCCTGTTTCTCTACCCTCTTTTTAAGCTTCTTCAGCGTGCTTGACAAACAGGAAAAGAAATCATCCAGAAAATTTGATGCTTCCAGGATATGGAAGAAGGTAACTTAAAAGAAGATAACTGAGAAAGTCTTTTTCCTTCCTGATTACCACAGGGATACAATCTCTTCCTTGCTCCCTGTCACAGAATAGAACAGAGAGAATTCCACTGTCTTCTTCATCATCCCCTCCACCACCCTCCAAAACATACTAAAATTTTCAGTAGTATATTCTAGGAGAGGCAAATAACCCACTCTTCAATTCTGATAATCTCAGTTTAAAATAGAGATGAGTGTGAACAGTGTACTGTTCGAAGTCATTTACTACAGCAACACTTGTTTCATTCAAGTAGGTTCCCTTTATTAATTTTGACAAATTCCAGCAAGCTCTCTACTGTCTGCAACACAGGTTCCTTGTGTTTTCTACGGATGGCTTCACTTAAAAGTACCAAAGGAGCATATGCAGGCATGACTGCTGAGATTGTTTAAAATGATCTGTGCTTACATGCCACAAGCCCTTTGCTGATAAATTCTCTCACTGGCACAGCCTTCTTAGAGCAAGTCAGAGGAACTCACAGAAATTACAATCATTTTTGTCCTGTGGAAACCCATAATGTACAAATCAGGCATAGATTTGAAATCTGAGGTCTCTGTCAGCAGGTTTTAAGAACCATCTTTTGTCTTATCTTTTTTTATCACTACAAGGATTCTTTATATGCAGTCCTCAGGCAATGAACATCCTATCTTTAACTACAGCCATTCTCCATGGCAATGACAAACATAACTATCATTTCCCTTCACATAGTTGAGAATGATCCAGAAAAAGGTACCAACCCAAACAAATTAGAGACTGCAGTGTAGTTTGAGGTCTGATGCAATGGCCTCAACTCATTTCAATAAACTTATTGGGCAATAATTCTTTTACTATGTATTGCACTTATTCGGTTTAAAGATATTACATTTAAACTAGATCCACAAATGGTTATGATGCTAAAGAGCTAAATTTTATCTTGAGTTATACCACTTATCAGTTGTAAGTCTCTTTTCCGAGGGATGAGAGCAGTTAATTGCATGGAGCAAGCAGCCTAACCAGCACACTGACCAGGAGTGTGCCCAACCCATTCACAAGTAAATGCTGATGATCTAAGACTGCTTAGTTCAAACCCTTAGTTCAAGACTGCTTAGTTTAGGGCTCAGACACATTTCTTTGAAGAACTGTGTGACTTCACTACAGCTGGGTTCCAGACACCACTATTACTGCTGCAGCGGTCCTTGGGGAGCTTAATCCTGCAGGAGTTCAGCTGACTGTACTTCTAAGGATAGGCAGGCAGTCAAGTGCTGCAGCTGCAATTTCAAACATGAATTGCACAAAATATTAGCACCCAGATGGCCTGTGTTTTTCAGAGTGAAGCACTTGTCCTGAAACAGAACTTCAAGCTCTTCAAGTGTCTCATGCTGGAGTTCACATCTGTGCTTCAGGTTTGGGACTGGATACTACTCCAGCTGCAAGCAATACATCACAGCATTCAGGTGAACAAGCCTTTTTAAGCTTCCATTCAAATTATCCAGCTTCTTAGGTACCTAAGCATATCTGGATCTCTTTCACTTGAGGGATATGGTAATAAAAGCCCAAGAGCCGCATTTAGACACAAACATACATCTAAGGCACAGAGTTATTCAACACAATCCTCATCTTGGCTGTAGTGAAGCAGCAGTAACTTCACAGCCCCACCACAAGCAATTTTCCACTGATGGAAGCTGCTGCAATACACACTCTGATAATGAAGTCAACATCTTTACACACAAACTTACAGCCATACAGGAGCTTTAGTATTACCAGCTAAATATAATGCCACTGTCCACTTTATCAACAGGACTTTTTCACTCTTTTCACAAGTAGGTCTGAATTCGGTCTTTATACGCTGGGAATGAGACTCATT
The DNA here is from genome assembly GCA_014706295.1 of Lycocorax pyrrhopterus obiensis. Lineage (NCBI taxonomy): Eukaryota > Metazoa > Chordata > Aves > Passeriformes > Paradisaeidae > Lycocorax > Lycocorax pyrrhopterus. The sequence goes on along the minus strand of JACSVZ010000004.1, from coordinate 36,699,006 downwards.
CCCATCTGAAATTATGTACTCATCTGAAATTATGCCTCTTGCCTAAGGTTATTATTTAGGCTTCTTTCACAATAATAATACAAATATTAGACAATAGTATTACAAGTCTTAAGTTGGAAGAGCATTACTTATCAAGAAAATAAACTCTTGAGATAGAGTTTCCCCCTCCCAACATTTGCAACTCCCTCAAATCAGAAAAAAAGTCTAAACTGCAAGAGTCAATGTTCATCATTTCTAGGAAGAATAGGGAATAAAAATTAAATTAATATTACCTTACTAAAGTATATCCACTTGACATTTAATTTCCTGAAAGGAAACAACCAAGAAGCACTCAGGAAGTCAACAAACTGTAAACAGTGACAAAGGACAGGACATCATGGAATTAAGTTATAAATGAATACAGCCGCCTCTGCATGCTGAATCACCATTAAAAATCTTCTCTCTCAGCAGTACATGAAGCCAAGATCTCTTTTTTTTTCCTAATTTTCTGAAGAGGGGAAAAATAACAACAGACATAAGGATGTCACTGATTCTGAAATCTCAGTTTCACAGGGTATGAACCTTCTTGCAGTAATTTTTTTTGTCAACATTTGTTCATTCCTTCTGGCATAGGCAATGGCACTGACAGAAGAGCACTTTCACATCTCCTATGAAGAAAACCAGACTCAGCTACTTGCAACAATCAGAATCAGTTCTTGGTATCAAAGACTTGTATCACAGCAACTCTGGAGTTAGCCAGGCTAAGGGACTTCTAGTGTTTAATTGTGTGGGTTCAGTAGGTCTCTATACTCACCTAAATTAACGTATTTTAAACATCAGAGAGGCTTTTCCCCTACAGAATTTTCTGGAAAGCCTCTTCTTCTTGAGAAATTTTTGGTTTTGGAGCCAATACTCTTTCATCACAGAAGTTGAGATGCATTTGTTTCAGTCTGTGCTTTCCCCCAGCAATTACATGCTTTGAACTAATTTTAATTCAGTTTGCCAGATCACCAATCTATCTTTCCAACATTCTTCCTCATTCTGCTGTATATCAGTCTCTGTCTCCATATATTAAAGCATGGAGATGATAATTCATTTTTGGGTGAATGCAACATTTAAAATAGTTTCTACAAAAGCACCAGCAGCCTTTGCCTGTCAGGGAGACATTTATTTTCTGGTGAGCTCAGTGCCAAAAAATCTTTTCAGAGGCCAAAGAGAAAAATACAGTACCTTGGGAGGGGGGGGGCGGGGATGATTTTCTGGCCTGTTCAATCGTGAGCCCTTTATGGACACACAAACAATCATGAAGACAGCTTAGCAAGGGTATTGTTAGAATGTCTACAGCAACAGTATATGGAGTGAAATAGTTTGTATTTATACAGAGCTATTCTGTCTCTGAGGTTTTCAAAGAACTCCATGGTCTTTTATAATTGCTAAATAAACTGCATTCATTTGTTAGTTACTTTTTCAGAATTCGTCACTCTATTATTTGAGGCAAAAAGCAAAGTAAATGTGCTGCTTGGTCTGGTAGAATTAGCTGCATTAACGTGAACCTATGTAACCCACTTAATTTATACCTAAAATTTAGCCTGTTGCTTCCAAGTCCTGGTGGAATCAAAAGTAAACTTTAAATGGCTGTTATGAATCGCCATGCTGTTCAACAGCAGGAAGAATAATGCTCTTAAATGGGAGAGAGGAAAAGGATGCTTCACACTAAAATTGTTCTTCAAAAAAGCCCCAGTGCTGTTTGACCCTGATGCTGACAGCACCAAAATTTTTTCTTAAACTTTTTAGAATGCCCCTGAAAAATCCCTTCTGCCTCTTGAATGGGAGCACAGGCTTTGAACACACATGCATTTGAGAACACAAAACAAAAAAGTCCCCAACATTTATACACTTACCCCATTCCCTTGCAATTGACTATGTACAATTCTAGCAGCAACACATGAATGGCAGTTGCCATGAGTCACTGAAGCAAATTTGACTCTACATTCCCTCCAAACAGACTGTGTTGTAATTTTTGAGTTATTTCTTACTGTTAGCCTTCTAACTGTTCATTCTGTTTTCACCCACCTCACTCTGCTGGCTATACCTTGTTCAGACTGTAGCCTTAACATTCTCCCTTATATCTCCAAAATTCCCAAAACTTCTAGTTTGGAACATTACCACTGTTTAACTCTGATATCCATTAATACATTGATAGGCAGAAGTTACAAGGATCACGATGCAATGATCTAGTTAAGACAAGCCAGTGAGAGAATTATTTTGCTGTTCATGAAGGGCAGTTCCACAAAGAAATGTCAGGAATGGAGGAAAGAGTATCTGACCCAGTGAAGACCTGACAGACACTTTCCTCCGAAGTTCCTCTTGGGTAGAATGTCAAATCATACAGATGCATTTATATGGAACACATGTCATATTTCTGTGTGCACTTTTTTAAGCAGTAAAACATTTATGCCTTTTACAGCTGTTTACCCATACTTCCTGGTGGGGAAATACTATTATTATGAAGTAAGTGTCACTTAGTGACAAAAAAAAGCAATATACAGCCATATAAATTAAACTGTATTACAATGCAAGGCTTAAGGAAATGGAATTATGGCATAAAACTGTGACCATTCTGAAAGTCAAAATGGTGCAATTCCACAAAAATAGTTTAAACTGGAGTTTCAAAGTGACACCTGGGTTTTGCTCAAATCAACCTACGAAGTCATCAGTGAAGCCAGCATGTGTAATTATGTATAAGCTTACAGAAGGCTTCGCTAAGTTACCAGTGTATTGTGCTGCCCATATAGGAAAGCTATTGATTATGCCAAATTTGTAACAGAGTATTCTGCACATCACAACTCTAAGTGCTGGGATATTTTCTTCCACATTAAGCTTATTTCATGTGCATAAACTTACATAGAATATGGTGCAATACAATGTATCCATAGTTAGAGGAGTTACATGACTTTGATACTGTTTCAGCTTCATCTTTACACATGAATTTAAGAGTTGTCCACAGAGCCAGGTGCAGATCCTAAGAGTCCAAAAGCCATGCAGGCGTATTTGTCCAACTTCTAGCTACAACATACACAACTAAGCCACAGTAGGGTGCTGCAAGCCTAATTTCACTAAACTTTATGTAACCTGTACTACTTAAATTTCAAGACATGTTTTCATTTACTACCTAAAATAGAGAGACAATTTCTCCTTAATGAATTTTATAAAGAATTTTGGTGAAGACCAAAAAAACCCCATCTACCTAAAAGAAAGAAGTTTTCCATAACACTTAATTTTATCAACTTAACATGTAACTTCAATTGCAAAATTCACATACTTCTCATATCTTCCTGAATAGAGAGTAGTCTCATTTTCTTTCTTATCCTCCCTTCTTCCTTCTCGGGATAACTTCATTATACAAACACATGCCTTATTTACTTCGCATAATACCATTCCAGTTGTAGGTACAGCACTCTTGAGTTCTTCTGCTTTCAGTGTAGTCACCTCAGACATTAATTAATACATTTTCTCAGTGTGCCTCTAAAACAAGGAAGCGGTGGCATTATCATTGTACTTATGAAGAACTGTAGCCTGGTGAGAGGGTGTACAAAATAGTCCTACACATGCAGGCAACACCAGACAACTGATTTCAGAAACAGAAATTTCACTATTTTCAGCTCAATGGGAAAAATGCACAATGCCACTAAACACTAGCCCTCAACTATCTCAGGCTGGAAAACGAAGTGTGTATTTAAATGCATTTTCTAAGGAACCATATAGCACCAGAAGTGGATAGAGTGAAACTGAGAACTTCCTAGCCTCTTACTGCTCTAATAAGCAGTTCTCACAATAACTGTGTTGAAAGAAATTCCAGAAAGACTACACTTAATTTAGAATTTGTTTCTTATCATATACATTTTGGACCAATAGAAACAGCACAGAATTCCTTTAACTAATTTTCTTCAGCATTGCTTTTATAAAGCCAGGGAGATAAGCACTCATATTCAGAGGATTCAAGCTCAGATGACTAGTGGTTACTATTTAACAGTGCCATTAAGACAGTAGTGGGAAACGCCTGAGGTAGATGTACCTGAATTACTAAAAAGATCTTCCTACTGTTTTATAGACTACCAGGTTGCAAACAGAATTGTATAGCTGAAATTTCTGTGCTGCTGCCATTGATACTATTAGAGAATTTTTAACTCTGATGTTCCAAATATTTAGGCAGATTATAGGACAAGTGTGACAGTTAAGTATTTTTAAGCAAGCAATGCATCCCTTGAGAATTACTCAGAGTTCATGGTGAGTTTATATAAGACATATATTGGCTTGTAAGAGTCATATTTGGCTGCCCTCACCTACATGTTAAGGTATTTTTGATGTTTACATTACAAATGTTGAGATCCCCATCATGTCATTAGTTTCAGTTTTTATTTGCTGATCATATCAACTCCAAGCTTATTTTTATCACTATATATTCAGCCCTCCTACTGGTGCAAAACCGTATTTATAATTTGTCTGCAGCTGTCAGCCTATCCAACATGAGCTATTTCCATTTGCTTGAGAAGGCTCTGAATTTCCAAAGCCTTTTCCTTAAGTATTCGCTAATACAACACAAAGATAGCTGAAGACTAATATGCAGTACCTTAAATATAACAGCATATTGATTAAATAGAATCAGAGATGCTTTACAGTGTAATATCTTTAACAGATGATTTAGAAGCATGTAGAGCAGCATTTCAGCTCTAAAACCAAGCACATTAAAGGTACATGCTACCATATTTATGGGCTCTGATTTTTCTCTCCTGTACTGAATGTGGTATGAGTCCTTTGGAAAAAAGCAATATACAGCCATATAAATGAAACTGTATTACAATGCAAGGCTTAAGGAAATAGAATTATGGCATAAAACTGTGACCATTCTGAAAATCTGAATGAGTCAGTGAACCCAAAACAATGTCTAAGACCTTTAACATTGTTTACAGGGTGGGGTTTTGCTTTGTTTTGTTTTTAAAAAACAAGATTTCTTAAAAATCGCTCTGAACAATTTTAACTGCCTCAGCTATTAGGCACAATAAATGAGAATCACAAATTTAGCACTAAGAAACGACAATTTTTATGCAAGCTTTATGACACCTTGCACTATCTAATCTTGGGAGATGGCTTGTATCCCACAGAACAAAAGTTCAAAACACTTCGTAGTATAAGTGGCTACTGGCAGGTAACTCAATTTCACATCCCAGGGTGACTTTAAACGCTATTATTTCAACTCCAATGGCTTACTGAATTTTCAAGCTCTGATGATGTGATACATAACCTTACAGTAAAATTCAGCTTAAAAGCCAAAAAATAATAGACTATTTGCTGTCTTTAATAAGAGTACTATACTGCATGTTCTGAACATTATCAGAGAAGTGAAACCGCTTACAAATACACCAGAGTAAACATTCCAGAAGGAATCTTGAATTAATTTTAATCGAAAAATGTTTAATGTGACTTAACTTAATGGTTTTTATGTCAGTATCTCCAAAAGCTCATCTGACAACACTGCGATGGGGCATTTAAACATGACTGACTTTCTGTAAATCAGAAGATGCTCAGAAGCACACGGTCAGATTTGGCAGTTTTCTTCCCAGCGTACCAGTCCCCCACATCTCATTTGTTTCTGCCAGGATAGACCTGCCTCTAAAGGTAACAAAAGACTAACACTTTTTCCAGTTTCAAGACTACCCATTTCATGTCACTGGATTGAAACAATCAATACAAGTCCAGAAAAATCAAAACCAATTGCAGCCACAGCCAGAGAAATAAGTTTATTCTATGGAGTACCTTTTACACAGTTGCTAATCTCTGGCACAGTGTTAATACTTTGAAGTAAAATGCATAGAAATGTTCATAAAAACCCAACAAAATTAGTAGCTTTGCACTCCATCTTAATTGATAACTATGAACTCTTGAGCAATGCTACCAAGTGTTACACGGCTACTATTTCTTCTCACCTGTAAAAAAAAATTATTTAATGTTAGCATAAAACAAAAGTTGTGAAGCATTCAGTACTAACTTTCTGGCTTTTGTAATAATTTTATTAAAAAGCATTTTCCCCCTCTTCCTTTTCAAGTACCTCCACATGTCAGTTACCAATTCCTTTGCTCAATGAATTAAGAGGCTCTCCCATTAAGTAAGATTATACATTTAAGAGCAATAACAAAATACCATGAGATCATCAGCCACTCTCATAAATTAACTTGACAATGAACACGAACCTTGCCATAAGCGTGAACTAATTCACAGAGCCCATCTCTGCTCAAGAAAGGACTAGGAACTGCATATTTGTGGTTATCACAGAACACTTGACACGAAGTTTCACATCCTAATCTTACCTCACTGTAGTTAATTCAAACATCCCTAACATTACAATACTGACAGTTGAAATTTAGCACTCAATTTTTATGAAAACAAGTAGTCTTCTAATATTCGAGTTCATTCCAGCATCTCCAGAAACCCCAAACAGATATGGTTGGCCAAGTTGTTGTAGGTCTCCTGTTCAAGCTAGGAATACATAATCGTAGACTCTAACAACATACAGCTCTGTACTAGCACATACCTAAACTGCTTCATCAGAAGTTGCTATCACCGACTCCCACCTCACAGATGTAGAAAACAGACAAAACAGGTAATGGGACTGTTTTTTAGGCTGCCAGAGAGCTCAGAATCAGAAATTTAGACACCATCCAAATAGCCTGCATTTTACCTCTGAGTCAACATTTAAGTCATGGCTGACCTTATCAGGCCATAAAAACTCTTTTTACTACTTGTCCTCTGGCTGTTTTAGGAATCATAAGCTTTTCAATTAGGGTAGAATGTTTTACTAATGCACTGCTCACTAAGGAGCTTCTTAGAATTCGATAAAAAACACTCTTGTCTTCAGCTCCTGGTTTTCCTTCTCCTAGTCATGTCCCTCAGAGCACTGTAATTAACAGTGGGGCTCAAATAAGCTAGAAAGAGCTAGAAGCACTGGCTCCTTTGTCTTAGAGCTGCATAGAGTCATCTCCTTATGCTACCATAGGAGAAATAAAAACTCACAGAATCCATCCATTTACTGGCAGCTGGATACTTGTAAGTAATACCGAGCATACTGAACATAGAATGACTGAAACAGCCTGAAAAATGGGGGCAAGAGGAAAGATTTTTTTGGCCGTAATCCAACCTGGAACAGTCACTCCAAATACTGGAGAACAATACAACCTGGAATTTGTATACTCTTTGACTAGTAAGAGTCAGAAGAGAGGGACACAATCCAATCCCGGTGGCCATTAATATTTTATTTGAAGGAAAATGATGGCTGACTGGAAAAAAAAGCAGTATTATCGTATTTACAAAAGAGACTACTGGTTGATGTTGACAGCATGACAAAAAAAAACAACAAATCTTTCTGAAACTTCTAAGAAAGGGAGATAGTGCTTTGTAAGGAGTATACTTCAGCACTCTAAAAATGTTAATTGAAAGACCTCCAGCTGCCCACTGGTCTTCCCATTAGAGCCAATAGTCTCATTTACCATCCACAAACTCACACTTGAGGAAAAGCAAGCAGGGAGTTGTATTTAAGTATAAATGGACAAACCATACAGATGTGCAATGTAGAAATGCAAAGACACACAAAGGAATTCTATTTAAAGATTTAGAAGGAAAGGCTCTTCCCTAAAACCTCAGCAGAACATAATTCTTTGTGCTACAGCAAAGGAAGTCTGTCAAGAGACAAAAAGTACCTTCAGGTCTCAATGTTAATCAGTCAATTATTCAACTGCAGGAACTTTTCTCCAGATCAAGCCAGCAGACATTCTGTAATACCTAACCCATAATTCATCAAGCTCTTCATCTTCTAAGCCAAAACTTGTCCTCAAGCTCTGCACACAATGGGGCATGAGCCAAGGCCACAAGCTGGGCACCTACACAATCTTTTTTTTACAAATATGAAGCAGAAACTCTAAGGCAGCCTCCATACTGTGCAGAAGTTCATAAACACGTAATAAATTAAATATAGAGAAAAACAGTCACCAGTGAGACCAGAATCCCGAACTCCAGCTTTCCAAAATGGGTATCCATCATACTGACACTGACTAGACTCACAGTTGTGCCCATTCTAGCAAAGCATTCAGAAAGCACCCTTTTCTGAAGAAAAAGGTATTACCTAGAAATAGCATGGTGAATTTTCAACAGTGAATCAGGTTCAATATTTTTTTCATCCAGTAAATCTGTTTTGCTTCTCCACAAAATGCAGAATATTGGAGCATTTGCTAATCTAAGAATTCTCATGTATAGTTATTTCAACCTTTCTCTGTCTTCAAGTGTTACTGCAGAAAATGTCGAGATCTTAAAGGGGAGTGGGGGCTTTGTGGGGGAAGAGAAGAGAGTATGCTTTTTGCAGTTGTACTCACATCGCAAAGGTGATGCAGGTTGATCCTGGCCCAGTCTCAGTGGTAATGAGCTCTCAGTGGACTGCTCTCCTGAAATCACTTTTTTTACTGGATAATATTTGGGCTTAATCACATATTCCTGTGTTTGGCCATGATGAAGATTCATCATTAGTGTCTGAGATGAAAGGGGTATCATCCTGCTTTGGAAAGAGATGGAAAAGACAGAATAATGTAAAAATTAATAAATAAGACTTAGAAACTACTTGTAAAAAGATTGAAGATAAATTCAACTGTACTCCAAATTCTCAAAATACAGTTTGGGAAACCTACTACCTTAAAAGTAAGCACCTGATTTTCCACACATTTAGCACCCTCATTGTCTTGTCAGCTCAACAAACTCCTAACAAAGAAAGACTACAGGGATTATACAACTTTCTTTTTGACATGGAAAGAGAAATATCGTGGACAGCTCAGAAAACAGGGAGGAACAGGGAAAAGCCCTGACCAAAATCATGAGCTGAAGCTCAAATTTCTTAACACACAGCTTTCCAGACTGGTCCGAGAAGCAGTGATGCATTCAAACCTTATTCCATTTCTTACAACTGTCATTTCATACAGGGTATATTACGTAGAACCAAAACCCAGCCGACTTTCCTCCTCTGTTCCCAGAAACCATTTCCTTCTTCACCATATCCCTCTAGCCACAGAGCAAAGTACTGCTTCTCTTTTCCTTTTTCAGTCTGTTTCCCACCTCATTAGAAGGTTTGTGTCCCAGAGTTGCATTACTTTGCCCATCCACTTTCTCTTTGCCTGCACTATTGAACATCTCTCACAAATGTGCCATAACCACATGGCTTCCCTTATCAGTAAAACTATTTCCCCTCCTGTTAAACAAGAAGATTCCTCCAAGTTCACAGATTCCCTCACTGCTAGTTCTTCCTCATATGGTTGGATTCCTCCCTATGACCTCAGCTTCTCACTGCACAAGGCCTTGCCAAGTTTCAATAACAATTTCCTCCTCTCCCTATCAAAAAGCCCATGGTTATTTAGCGACCATCAGCAGTAGGAATCATTTCTTCACTAACAAACTGGCCTTCACTCTTCCAGCAATAAATAAGGCAGCAGACTGGGCAGCTCTTAGCTACATGCAATGAAACTGCGAGTTGCTTTGGCGCCCTGAGGCTGGAGAATCCCACCACATAGCAAGTAATAGCACACTTTTAAGTAACAAACCTACTAATAACACGCCTTCAAGCAGATGTAGCTACTGCAGATCAGACTGTAAAGACACACACTCCATGGAAAGTAGTATCAATTACTAACCCAATAGCAGTGGCTATCAGGACTACATCGTCCTTTGCTCAAATGAAGGCATATAGAGTGGGATGCTGTAAACCTCTCTCACCCAATTCTCAGCTGAGGGTCTGTAAATAGTTCAGTCTTCAAAAATGGAAAAAATGGGAGAAAAAGTTATGGGATTTGTAACAACCATCCCTCGGAACCACAGTTCTGCAGGGTAAATAACTGTCCTCTGAGAATAAGTCATGAACCCTACATTACAAAGGACAGCTGAGCAGCACTTCCCCAGAGTGGTGAGACTGCAGAGTTTCAGCTAAGAACTTAGATGACTACTGCATTGTTTTCCGACATGTGGAGCCTGAGCCGGCCCCTATCTCCAAAGCAATGCCTAACTCCTTGGTCATGTTATTCAAGATGCTTAGTAACTGCTGTAGCCAATGGATTTGTGGTTAGAACAAACAATGGGGTTTTGTCCCACACAGATGCTCTTTTTCTCAAACTGATCCAAGTTAACAAGAGCATTCATTAATAGTGACATTCTAAGCCTCCTATGTAGAACAGAAACATAACTGCTCAGGCTGTCTTCACTTTTTCTAATACAGCACTTACACAGTCTCACATTCAGGAAAAGTCTTTTCGCCAGACTAAGAGAGAATACTGTATTTTCTATGATGTCTTTAGGGTTCCTACCAGAAGATCAAAAGAGAGGCTTCATTGGCATTGGAGGTTAGGCTTGGAACTCAACACAGTTTGATAAGAAGTATTGCCAGGAAACCCTCAGCCTGAGATAAAACTGAAGTCATTGCCTTCAGGACTGCTTACATATGAATTTCATTTCTTTGAGGAGTCACTGCAAACACTCCTGCACAACCTCTTTTTTCTAACAGACCTCATTTGATGCCTATCCATAAGGACACCCACTTCTGGTTTTGGCCATAAAAGAGCGTCTATACTGAATGTACAACAAAGATCTAAATACTAGATAAAAATGCTGCCATTTAAGTGGCTGAGTGTTTTCTGTTAAGGTTATAACAATTTGTAAAGCATCACAGAATCCCAGAATGGTTAAGATTGGAAGGGACCACTGGTGGGGTCAACCTCTCTGCTCAAGCAGGGTCTTCATAATGATCTCTGATTAGCAGTCACCTAATTATCTTTGTTGCCCTCTGCTCAAACCTACTCCTGCAGCTCCATGTCTCTCTTCTCCTGAGTAGCCCAGAACTGGACACAGCACTCCAGATGTGCCTCACCAGGGAAGAGTAGAGCGGCAGGATCACCTCCCTTGACCTGCTGCCGATGCTCTTCCTAACCCAGTCCAGGATACCATAGACCTTCTTGGCCACCAGGACACACTACTGGCTGATGGATGCCTTGCTGTCCACCAGGACCCTCAGGCCCTTCTTCCCAGAGCTGCTTCCCAGCAGACTGGTCCCCAGCCTGTGCTGGTGCAGGACCCTGCATCTGCCTTTGTTGAACTTCAGACAGTTCTTCTCTGCCCATCCTCCAACCTGTCAGAATCCTTCTGCACAGCAGTCTGGGGTATCAGCTGCTCCTCCCAACTTTGTGTCATCAGTGAACTTGCTGAGGAGGCATCTGCCCCTTCATCCAAGTCATTGATGAATGAGTGAATGATACGGGACCTGGTCAAGTCTTCTGCCATTCAGCCAGTTCTCAAACCACCTCACTGTCCACTCCTCCAGTCTGCACTACAAGGATGTTGCGAGAGACAGTGTCGAAGGGCATGGTGAAATCCAGGTAGAAAATATTCAATCTTCTCCCCTCATCCATCCAGGTAGTTTTGTCACTTTAGAAGACAATTGGGTTGGTCGAGCATGATTTACCTTTAGTGAATCCATGCTGACTACTCCTGGTCACTTTCTGGTCTTCCACATACTTAAAGATGGCCTCCAGAACAAGCCTCAATTTCCAGAAATTGAGATGAGGCAGTAGTTGCCTGGGTACTCCTTCTTGCCCTTTCTGAAGACTGAGGTGACATTCTGCTTTCCTCTAGTCCTCAAACACCTCTTCTGACTGCCATGATCTTTCAAAGATGACCATGAGGGGCCTAGCTATCATGTCTGCCATCTCTCTCAGCCCTCATTGATGCATCCCATCGTGGCCCATGGACTTGTAGATATCAAAGTTGCCTAGGTGATCTCTAACCCAATCCTCCTTGATGAAGCAAAAATCTTCCTTCCACCATTCCTTTTCCCTGGTCTCCTAGGTCAGAGATTCCCAAGGGTTGGTCTTGTCAGTGAAGACTGATGGACAGAAGGCACGCAGTAATTCTGCCTTCTTTGCATTCTCTGTTACCAGAGTCCCCACTCCCTTTAATAACAGCCCCACACTTTCCTTCATTTTCCATTTGTTATTAATTATTAATATTGTTATTTATAATTTATAAATATTATAATATATATATTTATATATTTATATTTAATAATTATATTTTAAATATATTAATTAAATATATTATTTAATTATATTTAATAATTATATTTATAATTTATAAATATTTATTGTTATTTATATTTATAATTATTAATATTGTTATTTGCTTGCTGTACTTGATATCCTTGGCCAGGTTTTTAATTCCAGATGGGCCTCAGACTTCCTTGTTGCATTTCTGCATACTCTGACAACATCTCTATTTATGTTTTAAGTTCTCTGTCCCTGCTTCCTTCTCCTGTGTCTCTCTCACTTGTGCTTGAGTATTGACAGGAGTTCTGTGTTAATCCACGCAGGTCTCTTGCCCACTTTGCTCAATCGCTTGCTCATCAGGATGCATAATTTTTGAGCCTGAAAAAAGTCATCCTTGAATGTTAATCAGCTGTCTTGGATCCTTCTTCCCTGCAGGCAGATTCCAATGCTATTCATCCAAGAAAGTCCCTGAAAGCTCTCTGGAAATCCAGGGCTGCAAACTTAATTGCTGCCCCTCTTCATTCATGAAAGATACTGGACTCCACAATCTCATGGTCACTGTAGCCAAGGCTGCCCCAACCTCCACATGCTCAACAAGGCCTTCCTTGTTTCTTAGTATTAGGTCCTTTTACCTTTATTATTACCTTTTATATTGCCACACATCCAGCCACACCGAAGCCCAATCGTCAGCCTATAAAAGTCCATCATAACGCTTGAAATTATAATAAAATTTTTTAAAAATCATTTAAAAAACCCAACACCACACCATGCCACACCAGAAGTATGAATGCCATACATTGGAGGCTGAAAGCTTAACAACCAGAATTTACAAAAGTTGCCCCTTCCTTCCCAGGTATTATAATTCTCTTCCTTAATTTAGTTTGCATTAAATATTAAGATTAATGAATTAGTGCTAAGAAAGCTTTGTTTTCCAAGAGTGGTTTATTCAATACTACACAGGACAGCTGTAAACTTTAGCAATCCAGTTCTTTAAAAGGAAACACCTCCATGTGATGTGCAAGTTGATAATTTTTGTTTCAATGCAGACTAAATCACCTAATCTACATCACCAAGGTATATGCTTACAATAATCACACGAAATCATAGTTAAGACTTGTCTAGACCCTTTTTCCTACATACGTATGCTCCGTTTTGATCATCTTGGTGTATAACTGACATTAACTTAAATAAACTTGACAAAAACTTTCCACTGCTGAAGTGTACACCAGGCAGATAAACAAATGTCTAACTGCACCTTCAACAAACAAACAATATGATACACGCTAATAAGGTTACAAAAACACTACAGAGGAAGAAGAAACATTTCAGCCAACTATCACGCAAAAGAAAGTTCTCTTGCTTGATAAACCAAAGAAAGAATGTGATGTATCAGAGTAACTCTGGCAAGCAGAAATTATATCGACAACATTTGGCATGAAAAGTACTGTCTAGACTAAACTAAGACAAATCTCACTCAGGTTGCTTTCTTTATTTTATTTTATTTTCTTTAAGTCTGATGCTCCCATGCCTGGCTCCTAGCTAGCAACACTTGAGAAAATATGAATTGTTAACACTGTTGCTTCATGCTACATGCAATTAATTTTCATGTACAAATTAATTCCTTCTTCGTCACTTCCTCCCAAAGTCACAATGAGAAATCAAAAGGAGAAGAAGAAAACCAGTATTTTCCAAAACTATGCGATAGTAAAGAAAATATGCAGGCCAGTTCAAAAGGCATTAAAATAGAACTAACCTCTACCCCACCCCGTAAATTGTTAAAATTCAGTTGCTAGTTCAGCCTGACCTTTGCCAGCTGTTTCCTCCTTCCACTGCTTCTGATACATATATATATATATATTTTTTTTTTTTTAAAAGGTACATGAAAAAGTTTAACTTCCCAGCTGATGATGAACAGATGGGATCCCTCCAAAGGCCTTTACATGATCATACTCATCATTAATCAAGGATGGCCTATTTCACAAGGTCCTACCAGTAACAAGAGATGAAAGAAGCATTCAGCTTTTCTTTATTTTCACCATTGCAAAAGTTCTGTGCGAAATTGATTTTATGTGCAAATATGTATTTTTAATGCATATTTCAAAGTCCTGTCCCTGAAATACAGTGCAAACACTGCAAAACAAGCACTGAGACCTGTGTGTCCTGCAATAACAACCCCACAATGTTGCATTAATATCTTCATTATAAAACTGCCTTGATTTATATCTTTGTGCTACATTTATCCCAAGGCAAATTTTGCAAAGACAGTAGCTTGGATACGATTAATTAGTTTTCAAATAATACCATCAAGATATTAATTCCTACTTTTTTACCACCTTAAAGAGTTAGAATATTATTTACAATATAGAAAAAAATCTTATTTGATCATCATCAAGTTGATTTGGTTTGTAAATAAGGTAATACAACAAATACAAATCTTAATAAAGAGATATTTAATCTACACCAAGATAAAAAAGGGTGAAAGGAATTCAAAGTTGTTTATAAAGGTTCACACAGAAATGTGAAACATTAACTTTTATCCATAAGTACCAGTTTTGCCCATCTTGTATATAATTTCTGTGGTAAAAGCCATGTCCAAGACACTTTCAGGGATTATCTAACTCTTAAGTGTTAGCTAATGAAGACAGCCCTGTGTTTGCAGACTCAACTGAATTTGCCATCATAACCTGGTGTAAGAGCTGAACTAGAGCTCTGTGAAACAAAACCGTCTGAAAACAGCACAACTGTGACGCCATTGATACATTTCATCTTTCACAAACACAAACTAAAATGTGTAAATTATGAACATTCTTTCAGATTTCTAAAGAAATACACTGAGTTTTCCAGAATCATAAGCAATGATTCGTTACCTAGATGTCAAAAAGCAGAAAGAGCTCTTAAGGCAAAAGAAACGTATCTGTTGGTTAAATATTCAGATACAGAGCAACAATACAGATGCTCAGTCACACAACCCAAAGGAAGATACAGTTCTTGCAAGTTATGCAGCAGCAGGCAAGCATTCCTCATGTAATACAGCATTCAAAGATTAAATTTGAAGAATTTTCCTTCTGTAAAATATTTAAATTATAAATAGTAATTATATCAGTGAAAAAAAGGAAAGCTTGCCTACTACATCTTTTCATTAATTTAAGTACAGAAAGTTTACCCCACCCTATTCCCAGAGTGCCTTCAAGACACAAGTTACGCAAATTTTAAAAAATCTTCTTATAATATTGTCTTAAGTATCCTTCAAGTATCCTAAACCACCATTAAAGAAACAGTATGCATGAAGGCTAGAAAAATCTGAGACAATGATGAACACAAACCAGCTGAGTCTAAGTCTCACAGTAACAGCAATTCACAAACTTCCCTTTTCACCATGCACCAAATGAACAACTAGGAGTTACAAATTATTTGTTACCTCATGCATACTTTCACTAACACTTAACAAATGAAGGTTTTCACAAATCCAGATTAACTAATTTGACATCTGGATTACTTTATATAGATTTCCAGCCATACATACATCTTCAACTTTCCAGACACCTCTTACCAGTAAAGTTCAAGGAGGCAAAAAAAGAAAAATCTCCACAACAAAAAACCTACGTGGCTTGCTGACTTTTTCTTGTTCCTCTACTTTTATTGGTTAACTCTTTGTTTTGGGGTTCTTTGTTGTTGTTTTCCAGGATGCTACATTGATAATACTACACTCAGGTAAAATATTTTGTCAGTATCAAACTTAGCTTTTAAAGAGTGGCTGCTAATGTCATCAACACTTGCATTAAGAAATTGACCTTCAAGCATCCACTATGTTGCAGCACTGAGTCAAGATGAAATTCACTAGTTAGTAGCACATTTACTTAACCAGAGCACTGTGTCAGTTCAATACATCATCTTCAGTAAATTCATGTATGTTTTTCCCTTTCCTGTTTTACCTTACATTTTCTACAGAAAAATTGCTTTTGTTTCCATAGTACTAGTGGCATGTTTCACTGACACTGCGTAGTAAAAAAAATTACTCATATAAAGACATATTAACTAGTGATCATTTCTAATCCGTCGACCCGTGAGACAGACTTTGGTATTAGAAAAGCCTGCTGAAATGACAACTAAAAATAGAAACAAACTCCCACAATGGATGTTATACAATAAAGGCAAGCGAGCACAGCTGCTGCAAAGCAAAACCACACATTACTAATCTACTCAAATTCTTGAGCATGTTAAACAGAACAGGAGACAAAGAGCCCAGTAGGTTGATGTAATTTATTTGAAATTTGAAAAAAACTTTGAAGATTTGTATTACAAGAGACTACTAAGAAATCTTAAAATATAAAACAGTGTTGCAAACTTAAAGTGGGCAAATACCTGGAACGTAACAGATTCATTTTCTTGAATATATATTAATTATAATATATCCTTTTGAAGTCTACTAACATATACATGGTTTGATAATACCTCACTTCAGGTAAACAAGTAACTTAAAAGTATATGCAATTTTGTTACAGTAGTTCAAAAAACCCTCAATTATTATTTTATCTTCCAGACTAGCAATTACATATTTACACAGGATAAATTCTCTCTGGGAATACACTTACATCCTTGACTGAATTAAGCAGAAATCTGTCATCTAGGAATATAATACCTAAATAAAAGTAAAAACGCTAGTAAAGAACCGAAAACCTTGGCTTATCTTTGGTATCCTGACAGGTTAATTCACGATCATGAAAAACATAAATGGAAAGAGCAAGTAACTACCCCATCAAGTTTTTGCAAAGATGCACATGGATTAGCAAAAAATGTTTTCTCACTACTGCTTGTTATGTCTAGAAAATGTTTTACAAGTATGATCTTGCCGGTATAAACAGAGTTTCTCAGAAGGAGCCAGATATAAAGGAATACATCATGGGTTTATAATGTTTTTATAGATTAGACTTATGTACAAGTAGGAAAAGACACAAAAACCCAAGACAATTAATGGTGGCTAGACGGGAAGAGACAAGGACTCTGAGTACCTGGACTGTAGGTGAAATTGAGCACTGATGAACACGACAATGTGCATCAGAAGCAACCACAACTTGTCACACACATAACTGATGTCTATGGCAACTGCAGCCAAACAACCAAGAGACTCTCACATCAGCCCAGTGAAAGCTGCCAGCGTACAAAATTGGATTAAAAGATAAAACTCAAAGCATTACTGAAGTACAAAGAGCTGAGGGAAAATAACAAGGAAGGCTTTTAAAGGCATTGATATTCACAAAGCTAAGAGTGTCCAGAAAGTGCCCAGGCAGGGGAAAGCCAGACTCTGGTTACAGAGGAAATTCTTCAGCGAATATATGACAGAAAAACACAAACTAACCCTTAATTAAAAATTAACTGCAATAAGTTCTAGGCTAAAAAAATAAACACTTTTTCTGCATATTGCATAATCAGAACTATGACAAGATATAATTGATCATTATTGCTTTCAAGAATCTCAGTGTAAATGGTTGATGAGCACACCTCAAATTTGATTGAGATCACTGAAAAAAAGTCAGAAATCCTCATGCTTAAGGATATCAGTTTCCTAATATCATAAAAGATTATCATTTATTATCATAAAAGACCTTACTTTTCTCCTGCTAAGGAAGAGCCAGGTGTGCAAGTAGGACCACTTTATCCCTCTGTAACACATACTGATTTCTTACATAAGCAATTGCTAGCAAATGTATATAATACTGACTTTGCCCAAGTACCATACACAAGAAGTGCTCATAGGAGAACAAATTATGTGTTCATGTTTGAATGGGAAAATGGTTGCTGCACATTCAGAAGCTTAAACTCATTTACTGAAGGCTTTCTAAATTTACTCGACAAGAAGCATAATTTAGGATGAGCAAGCCTTGAAAATTTCAAGATTAAATCCAGACTCCATCTTCGGTATGTGTGTTCATCAGCAGAAGCTCTTTCTGGTATATGAAATGAGCAGCAAGAAGCTCTGACAGTCTGCACTGGCTACAGGGTACACTCCCTGAAACACCCTAGGGACTGCTCTTCCTAAGTTACACCACAAAATTTAGCAACCCTGAAGATGGAGGGCCAGAAAAAACCCAAACCTCAAACTTTACCCAAGTTCTCTACAGCAGTCACCTAAATTCAAGTGATGAAACAATGGCATGCTTCCTGCCAGATCTGGGAAGTCTGGAAGTGATGCACAACAAGAACAGAAGTACATGTTGTGCTGTACCCCAGAGGGTGAAAAGATGAGTGGTGAAAAGTTTTGGACATAGAAATAATATTTGCATCAGGCCAAGAATAATTTTAACCTCTAAGTTTTTAAATGTTTAATTACTTTCTTAGCTGAACTAGATAAAAAAATCATATGATCTATTTCTTCATACCACAAAACTGAGCAATAAAGTCTGTCCTTCATATTAAGTCATCACCAAAATGGAATGCTTCCATCTGTGGGCAGAACCAGAGAAAGGGGGGACAGCAGCAAGCGCTTACACTTTCGGGGCCAAGGAGCTTCCAAAATCTTGTGACATGCATACACAAAAAATTTGAACGTAACATTACACAGAAAAATATTTTCTAATTTATTAAGATAGTAAACTTATGCATTATAACTATGTGTTCATTGTCATGTATTTTCAGAAAAATAACATCCAGAGAAATAGCATGTTTTGTGCCTACATTCTTTTTGTGTCAGTACAAGATTCCTGATGTAAAAGGGTCACTTCAACAGAGCTAAAGAACAGACTAAAGCTAACAGAACTGATAAAGCATTTATTCACTGTCGTGACCTAAGAAATTCCTCTGCAGAGAGAACCTTGACAAAGAACCTTGACAACAGATTAACAAAAATCAACATCCTTTATTTATACTTCCATTACAGATACCATAAAAATAATCAAACTCTACCACAATGCTATTTATCAGATTATCAAGCTTGTTCAATAATGGAGACCAGCTACGGTAAATTTTAGTTACGTGAGCAATCACTTTAAGGCTTAATAGGAGCACTTTAGGAATATTTTTATATTGGCTCAGTGCCCCAGAATCAGGAGAGATACAATATATACCTTTTAATTCCGGAAACTAAAGAAACAAAAAATAAGCTTAGTACATCAACAGTAACTCTTGGCATATACAGATCACTACAACATTTCATACAGCTAGCAAATCTAAAAAGAGCATGCAAGGAATCTAGATTTAAAAATAGACTGTTTTTCCTCATTTACTTGCTTAATTTAATCCTGCTATAAAAAGATTGGTTGCTTAAAAACTGTGTTAAAATAATTTTTCAGAAAGCAAACCTAGATAATATAAAGACAGCAATATTTTTGTCTGAGAAATGTTCATGATTTTCAGCAAAAATTACAGGGCTAAAGGTGAGTGTAGATTTCAACTCAGTAGTGCCTCACGCCTCCACTGCTAATGAGCCCAACAAATGCTATAATTATAATTAATATCAGAATTATGCCCTAACTTTATTTCTAAAATAATTAGGTAAAAGGTAAGATTTCCTAGTGCACTGAGGTCAAGGACAAAAGTTAAACTGTATGAAATTCTCAATTTTCCTACCCATACTGCTCTACTGAGCCATACAGTTTGCTCCAGAGACAGAAGTTTGCATAGAATAGGCACACATTTTTTCTTTTCTCCACTTCCCTGTCTGTAACAAAGATCTACATAACCATCTAATAAGATACTGCAAACTTTTTAACAATGAAAGGTTGGTACACTGCTTGGTACGTACGCAAAAGAAAACCAAATAGTTAAACCGGTTTTCATACAAGCTGTTTTCCCAGACACTGCCATAAAATCCTGATTTCACTGAAGTGAACAGCAGAACCCTCATTTATTTCATTGCTGGCCATAATTTCATTCCAGGACTTCGTTACTTGTCAAACACAGCTTTGCATCCTTGGACTTTAAATCCATAGATTCTAAATTCAGTGGTCTTTAGCCTGCCTTGGAATGCCAAAGCAGAGATTCTTTGTGGTTCCTAACTCTAGTTCCTGAAACCCACATTTGTCACCCTGGAAGGCAGCGAAATGCAAACAAACTTAAAGAACACTGTATCCCTGACTTCAGCCCATGATCAACACAGGGATAAAGTATGTGAAAGCAGTCTAATTCATTATTATAAAAGTAAGTCCACCTACAATTCAAATTCAGCTTGCAAGAAAGCAGCTATGAAGAATTTCTGACATACGGCTGAACCAACAACGTCTGGAGGAACTTGGATCTCCTACTCCAAACCACTTTGCCTACTTTTAAAAAAATAAAAATACTGTGACCAAAAGCCCAGACTGCATTCCAGAGGTCTAGGAATAGCTTGTTTTCCTATTTGCAGTTGGTAAATTTGAAGTCTGTGAGGCATTCCTCTGGTTTTTAAGGATGTCTCCGATTTCTCCTCAAAAATTCACTTTGCTTCTTTCTCTACATGTAAAATTTTGATCTCCTTAGAACTACACTACAGGCTTTTTTATATGAAATATTTTTCAGAGTCAATTTTGAGAAAATGTAATTCAATACATTCCTTCTTTCTGATACTGTCCCAGCCCTTAGTTTTGGTACAATACACCAGGCATATATTTTAACTTGCTGAAGCTTGTGACTTACAGGCTCATGATATATACAGGCATAACAGTAAACCACATTTCACAATACTTACTCCTTTTTCTCCCTGTTGCATAAAGGACAGTTTTTAAACATAAGCTGAATACTGTCATTCCAACAAGTCTAAACTATAAAAAGGACAAGTTATGAAGTGTTTGAAATTACATCCTTAGGGCTCAATTTAGAATGTTCTCCTCACATTCTTTTGATTTGCGTGCTTCGTTATTGAAATTGTCTGCTAGAGTTCTTTTTCTTTTCTCATTAATGACTTCAAAGAAATACATGCTTGAACTCCTAAATATATTAAACTAATTTATATTACCTTAAAACATCCAGTGACTGCTCAGCAAACCAGAAAAGGCAGACTGAACTTCTGGAAATAATACACTATTTAGCTAGGGAACTGAATGCATAATGAATTACAAAATAAACACATCTAATTAAAGAAAACCATCAATACATATTTCATATTATTTGAATTTTTTAAAGCTTCGAAATCATCACAGTAACACAGAAATATAAAAATAAATTTAAAAATTGAAAGTAACTATTTCCTAATTATTTTTTAAAAATGTTTTCATGACGTACTATTTATGCTTTTTATTTTTCTAGGGGGGAAACAAAAGAAAAAGGCAAGCAGTTATGTACCTTTCACAAAGAAATAAATCATATGTACAATTCACCTCTAAAAACTCTTTGGTTTATGGGATAATTTGAAAGACCAGGCATTATATCTAGGTTTATTAACTTGAAAAATTTAAGTACAGCATTACCCTGTAAAATTCTATTATAAAATTCTGAAAATTAAAACATGGTTTCAACTGCACTGAAAAACCATCCTTAATGTGGCCATATTTTGGGCTCTATAGAAAAAGATAAAATTATTCTGTTACTAAAAGAGGTATCTTAATTATAAACCACATCAGAACTTTTTTTTCCAAATAAGATGACTGACAGTGACAACTTCCTGCCAAAACAAACAGAAAACTTACTGTTCACAGTATTTGCATAGGCTAATGCATGTTGAATCACAAAACTGATCAAACAACCTTATGAACATACTAAAACATAGACAACTTGCAAACAAAAATCTACTGAGGTAATTTGTCATGGTAGGAATAAAAGTAAAATAGTACCATCTCAGGACCACTGATAATAGCCTGTGTTTTGGAAACATGCTATTCTGTGGTGCCAGCTGGTTTGTGAATTACACAACCTCAGCAGCCTGGCTGAACTTGTTCCTCTGAACTTTTGGAAACTGGCATTCCTGCCAAAGAGACATGTTGCTTCTGCATGAGGCAAATTCACCTCTACCTTGGTAAAGCAACCAGGATTTCAGAAAACTCTGGATACTGCTACAAAACCGACATTACACATTCCCAGGCCACTTCACTAACTCGAATCACGATGATGCTGAGCACATTCTTCCTGTTTCCAGCACTTGAATGTTCCTGTAATTGCCCAGTATTTCTCAACACTTTTTGAGCTCCTTGGCAGGACTTACTGCTCAGTGCTATTTTTAGAAACTCCAGCAATAAATACCATAGGTAGCTACTCTTATACAGAATTTAATGATGAAGACATAGCTGTTTGGAATCCCTGGGCTTCACACACCACTTTTGAACAAAGAGTGAAAGATGGAGCAGTTACTACTCATCCCCAGTACGTTACACTCTACTTTGGACTCCGCTTGTTCATATGCCTTCATTCTCTTGGCTGATCCCATACATGACCAATGAGCACTCTCAGCTCCACTATGCACAGCCACAGACAAGAGGCTGGAATGACAAAGGCCCTGGTTCTGCCCTTCCAGCTGACAAGAAGGGACCGAAGTCCTGCAATCTCTCCTGCAGCCTGTCACGCTGAGATTGGCTCCTGTTCTTAGGCGGGACATGGCTGACTCACCCACAGGCGCTCTCTAAACTCGCAGCCTGCATTACAGGGGAGACACCCAGAAATGGATTGGTGCACGAGTCCACTTCCTCCCAGCAATGGGGAGATCCCAGGAGCATCCTACACACAGAGATGGTTTGCACAACTACCCCACTCAGGATAATGATAGGCGACTACAGATACTAGTAATAGGCAGATGACGATCCTCTGCTGCCAGTATTAGCATCACAACAGAACAAACTGGAACTAGGGGCTGGAAATGAAACATGAGGTTGGGAGGGAGGAAAAAAAAGCAAAAAACCCCACACAGGAGCCACAGTATACCTATGTCACTTGGCTTTGGATGTTCATGAGCAGAGCTCACTAGCTGACCTTTTATAATCCTTACAGCCTGCTGCTTCTTAGTTTATAAGAAGTTTAATCTCATACACAGAGTTCTACATACATGGAAAGAGAAACTGTTACAGTAAAGTCTTGTTTTCACAATTAAAGCAATCTAGTTATACCAAAATATCTCCTGTGCATACTTGTTCCAAAAGAGCAGATTTTTTTAGTTCAGCTTAACTCTTGATACAGTACAAATGTACTTAACAATTAGACAAGAAATATCCCAACTATCTTCCTTGACAGAAATGATGATAAAATCCACCAAGCATCTGAAAAAATACCCAATTTCAAACTCCAAGACACACAGCAATTTCTTACTACAATTAATCAGCTGGATGTTGAGAATATTTTTATTTTCAAAGTACCCTTAAATTTGTTTGTGTTCTCTGTCCTGTAGCTCACACCATGAGTTGCTGTAATTCTTAAAAGTTGCTCTTGTTCTGTGCTGTATGAGGCTCTGCATATTATTAATAACTGTGAAATAACACACAACGATAAAAAGAACAGTACTTTATAACAACATACCAAAGGGTAAAATTTGGGCTGCACTTCCAGCCACATCTACTTTTCCTGCCTAGTGTAGTTAAGAACTTGTGTTTTTAACTACAGCTCCTCTGAATGCCAAAACATTCTGTATGAGGCTGACACACAGAGTACTGCATGCAAACTGCAATAATTTAATTTTACTAAATTAGAAAACAATTAAAAAAAAACAATTACAATAAATATAGTGCACAACAATTGCAACTGATTTAAACTATACAGGATATCGGGGTTTTTTGGTTTCATTTGGTTTTTCCCCCAATAACATAGGAGGGGATGGGAGGAAGAGAAGCAGAAAGGATCAGAAAAGCCAAGAGCTGACATTTGAATTTTACAATAGAGGCACATATTACTTCTTCAATTCTCTGTAACAAGTTTGACAATTAAAATTATATATTTTCAGAAGACAATCACTGTAATTCATAGTTTAACAATCCAAAACTATTTATGTGAGTTTTATAGCCCCAGCCAAAACCAGCTATGGCTCCTCATAGCATGTGTTTAAGAGTACAGCAGAAATAGTTCTGGAAGCTTGTGTCAAGCATGTTAAAAGTTGACAAATAAGCCTTTTCTAGCAAGCACTACCATGCCAAGAAGATTCTAAGAACACATGCATACTGTTTTCTATACAGTTAGGAAAGTTAATAAAACTGTTTTGAACGACTACAACTCTATGTACCGGGAGGATGTTGAATCAGAACAGCAACTACTTCCGATGTGAGCCACTGGGATTTTAGAACGCCACAAATACAATCAAGAGACACAAACCTAGGAGAGCCACACCAAATTCAACACATCAAGAAACCTGACAACAAATATGCACAGAGCTTATGGTCTACCCCTCTCAGCATCAAAAACTAACTCGTAGAAATAGAAATGTTTAACGAGCCTTCCCACAGTATTTTCCATCTAGAACAGTGCAGCCGCCACAGACTTAACAGAGAGAAATGTGTGGCAATCAGCAGCTTTTATTGACTCTCTGGTTTCATTCTTTTAAATTGGAAGAATCTCCCCACCCCCCCCCTTTCTCTTTAATAAGAAAATAACTACTCAAGTATTTTTTTAAATGTCATTATCTAAGTAAAATTGTATTGTTTAACCATTTGTGTTAGAGATGTGATGCAAATAATGTAATCTAAGAAACTGGAAGTTGTGGCCACTAAACTCTGCACCTTCAAGTCTAGGTACACAACTCCTGTAGCCTTCAGGACATGTTTTGTAACATACATGAGACAAGTCTTTTGTCTTAAATGATTTAAAGCTGTAATTTGGCACTCTTGGTCTTGGTTCAAGAAGAAAAGTTTCTTTAACCAGATATTTCCAGCTTGGAAGAGAAAAAAGATTCTATTTATGACTTAAAAAAACAAACAGAAAGCTAAGCAAACAGCAGTCTTATGTTTTAAAACTCTAACATATCTTAATCAGGATGAATATTTTGCCCATTTAAAGAAAATTAAATTAATTAGAAATGTTGTAGAGTGCCTGTGAAGCATGTCAGTTTCAAGAAGGGAACACAGCCAATGAAAGCAATGAATGTTCATATTAAATTGAGAATCATCTAGTTTCCATAGCTACTTTTTAAACAATTGTAAGCTCTTATCATTTCTTAGAACGACCTTGTTTACTATGAATAACTTTAAAATGGCTGTTCTCAGAAAGAGCTACTTAAAAGCATTTAGAAAAAAGTACAATAATCAGCAGCAGGTGCTGCTTTAAACTTTTTAAAAAGACAAATAGGTAGTGTAAAAAGCAGATAATGCATTTACCTTTTTCATAGTATTACTTGTAATAGAGTATAAGCCTTAGACATCTCAACCTGGATTGCAATCTTGCCATGGGGAAACACTTCAAAAACACTCAGCAATGTAAAAATTACAGTGCAAGGATCACACAGGCCACACGGTCACTACAACAAGCGGGAATTAAAGAAGAGGAGCTCCGAGAGCATAACAAACACCTCAAAGTGGAAATTGGTCACCAGAGCTCCCCCAGGTAATTTTTGTAAGTATTTGCTCCATTTTTAACAATGTCGACACAATACAAGTAAATATCAATTAAGCAGATAGCAGCTATAAAGTCTCGTCCTGGTAGGAATAAACTGTGCATCACGTAGGAAAAGCATCACGGTACACGACAACACATGACAACTGCTGCTACCCTGTACAGAGCAACCCTGACAGTGCGTAACTTAACAGAACTCAGGGCTTCCATCGGCTTCACTTCACCTCAGGGACAGTAAGCCTGGGACTTTCCTCTCACTTGGCTGAACAGGAAGACTGTGTGTCTCCCTTCTCCAATGGGAACCTGAAAAACGTATGCGATGCCATCCCCTTCAAGGAGACTGTTACAGAAAGGACTGACAAACTGACTACTCTGGAATCGCCCCAAAATGATCTCCTTTACAAGGAGCACGTAGAATTACCAGTTCTCCTCTACTCTTTCAATTACAGTGGAAATTGGCAATGGATGGGAGGAAAGGAAGAAGGGAAAGGGGAAAAAAATAATTACATCGCTGAATTTATACACCTCTTTTTCCTTTTACAGTCTCAAGCTCTTCAGTCTTCCTCACCTGAATTCCCATTAGAAATGTTCTGAGTGTACAGCTGTGAGTTATATTTATTTCTAATATCACTTCCAGAAGCACATCAAAAGACAATCCAATTTAGGAATTCACTGGATTTCTAAATAGAACATCAGAACAAAAAAAGTTTATAGATACAGCCCTCCAGGGTGCAACAGAAGGAAAATTCGTCAGCATGCAAAGAGTACTCTGCAGTGAAAAGCCGCTATAAGCCACTGAAATCGCAAAAGGGGAAATGAGGGGGAGCTGGCTTCTTCTTAAGGATCTGCATGTGTGCAACAGCTGGAATACCCAAACAGGCATCATACAATACCAACAGAAGCTGTTCGAAGCAGTAAGGAGGCACAGCTGGGACTATGGCGACCAGCAGTTGTCCTTCACTTTAGAGCTTTGAGGTTCCAGTTTAGGAAGCAAGACAGACACCAGAGTTTTTGCTCCAGTATATAAATGTATATACATATTTCTGCTTCACTGTCATTATTAATTTGCCAGTGCCATCAATTCTACAACTATCCTTGTCCACCATGCTGAAGCTAGAGCAGAATCCATATCATAGTAGTATTTAAGATCAGATTATTCATCAGTTGAACACAGTTTACATCTGTTTGCTACCTTTTCCAGAAGCACATAAAGGTTATAAAATACAAAATGGTCTAAGGAAAGAGCTCTCCCAATGTGAAACCCATACAAAGGTAAGAACTTTAAGCTCCTGAAACCTGTCACATCCTAAAAGTACTTTAAAAAGTGCTTAAAGCTAAAGGGATTCTAGACTCAGATATTGCTGTCCAGAGACAATTGCTGAAGATTATCAAAGTATTAACTTCGCTCCAAAGCAATCTGGGAGTGTGGTTCAGAAAGCAGTTGAGCAGTACCTTGTTGGGAATGTGTGTGTAGAATCACAGTGACATTTTTTTTCAAAAAAAGTAAACATATTAAGACTGTAAATTTTATAACTAGGAAGCTGATGTAAAAACAGAAGTACTGACTGCAGCCTGTAAGTTTAGATTTTGGTTGACTATTCCCCCTACCACAACTTTAGACTACTTCTTAAGAACTTGAAATTTGTAACATACTGTGTAATAAAATATTTTGGAATCATGTATATTATATAGAGGCATTTACTTCTTCTGTGTTATCACGACCTTAGCTATTGAAAGGGCAGGGGGCAACTGAACTGCAAGAGGGACATAAAGAACAACTTTTTACAATGAGGGTGGTAAGGCAGCATAACTGGTTGCCCAGGAAAGTTGTGGATGCCCCATTCCTAGAAGAGTTCAAGGCCAGACGGGGCTTTGAGCAACCTGTTCTAGTCAAAGGTTCCCTGTCTATGACAGGGAAGTGGGAACAAGATGGTCTTTAGAGGTCCCTTGCAAACCAAACCGTTACGGGATTCTGGGAAAATGCCAAATGACAGCACATTTGTCTCATGCACTAAAATTTAACACCTTTTGCTAAGTCTTCACAAACAAGGTGCCAGAGAGGTTGACAGTTTCGGTGCATGGCTCAGAAAATGGTATAAACATAGGGGACTTCAGAGCTGTCAGAAACTGGAACAGAATGCTCTATGGAAGACAAAACTCCATTTAAAGCTTGATGGAACTGACAAGTACCACAGGAGAATTTTTAAATCAGAAACTGGGAAAGAAAGTATACAGCTCTGAATGATGCAGTCACAGCTTTTAGTCAAGTCAGCAAACTCAAGCAAGGAACAAAGCAAGAGTTGGTAACAAACAGGTAACAGTGAGAAACAGAAAAAAATGGAAGTTTTTTAAACAGTGTGCTTTTTAACAGAGGAGGCAACTGAATCAGAAGTATCTGTGCTTCTACATGACGCATTATAAGTTCAAGAAATAGAACTGAGAAAAAATGACCAGACTTACCAGGAAGGAACCATTCCTATCTTAGGTAAGTAAAACTAATGAGAGGACTGGGAAAAATCCATGCACTATCCTGGATATGAAAGAGATCACCTTGTGAAGGAGTGATGCTACTTCTCAAAGAGTAGCCTGTCAAATTAGATCAGCAAGTTAACCATATCAGTCACTAACAGAGCATCTCTGTGATCCGTAATTTCAATAAAAAGGAGAGAAAACACAGCATTAGGACTATGTTATTAGCCGCCTAAGATGGTGACAGCTATCACATCACTGAAGGTAGAAAGTCAGGAAACAGTGGTAGTATTAAGTTTCAGTTACGTCTCAAAGCAACAGTACAACACTAAACCAAAATTTTTAGATGTAATTAACATCATCTTCAGAGATCAGCTCATTCAGGAATGCAGAAGAAGAAAATAAAATGTTGGTTTGGCCTAACCTGTGTACAGGAACCAATTCAGATATTACTACTGAAGAGACGCTTCAAGAGTGAGCAAAACAGAATTATCACCATTGATGGGGAAAAAAGCCAAAGATTCTCTACAGCAGTTCATAGCTCCAAAACAGAAGAATGAACATAAAATGGAAGCTAGTTTAAAAAAGTTAATGAACTGAAAAACTGTCCAAAAGTCTTTAGACCCAATTAAGAAGTGTATTAAAGGAATGCACACAGAAGAAAAGACCAAAGAAGACGGTCCCAATTAATTCTTCTCATCTAAGCTCAAAAATGCACTTAGAAAGGTCCTTATGCCTTTCTCCATGAGGGATTCTCAGGATCTGTTTCAGATTGAAGCACATGAGAAGGTGGCAATTTTATAGTACTCTGGGCACAACAAAACCTAATAGAGAAGAATACAGTAACTTTCAACAATGACAAAAAAAACCCACACCAAAATTAGATGGGCTTTAACCTTCCTTACTATTCATATGGAACAGAGGTTTTTTGTATAGTTTGTTACAATTCACGCACAGTGCCTGGAGAGGTTAATCAAACACAGTAAGCTCTTAGAGACGGACTGGAATCTTGACAGAGCTGTTTTCTCTCTCTCACTGTAATGAAGGTTGTCTGTTTTGGCTTCCTGACAGATGGGTCCTGAATGTCAGGGAAGGGGTGGAGAATTCTCCTACAAGCATTTCGTTGATCCTTCCCTCACACTCAAGATGAAATGAGTAGTGGAAATTGTACAACATGGCCAGGCAACAGTTTCCCTGCTAGTATTCCAACACCGACCACCCTTTTCTTGCACCAAAGCTTCACTCAGGCAAGTGATGTCACATAGCCACAAAAAACCATAAACCAACTGGCTGTTGCCATCACACAGAATAGCTTTCTCCTGCCTGGAGTAAGTTCTGGTTGGCTTGAGACCCCTGTTGGCTCCCTATAATTTAAGTCTCCATATCAAAAAGATTTAATTTCTGAGAATACTTTTCCTGTCAAAGACACTAATGAAAACACTGAATATCCTGTAACAGCTGTTTGTGAGATGTTCACTTACCTAGAGGATAGCTAAAGTGTGGATAAAACAAGATGCTCATGCAAAGGTAGGCTACATCATCTCAGGAACAATAATTTGAGGTACAGGACTGCAGCTGCATCTAGTGAGTGCCCTACATGCTGCTGCCGTGGCGATATTTTATATTTTCAACATTCTTCCCAAGATATCTCTGCTTTTCAGGTGGACACAAGTTTACTGCATATGCACAGTACTTGACATGGCCAGATGCCATCTGGGTTCAGTCCATTGAAAGGAATCTGTGTGGGACTCTCAGCAGAAGTAAAGTGGATACTTGCAACCCCAAAGATTTCAACCCAAACAGGTGTAGTAGAAATTGCAAATGTCCACATTTTAAAGGTCTTACAAACAAGTAATTAGAACAGACTGGACTTTGTCCACCAAAACACCAAAGGCTTCACTCAAGGCAGTTTGCCGTAACGATCTGCCCACTTCTCACACCATTGTGAGCTAACAAGATCTATAAAATGATTAGCCCACTTTGTAATAGTCACAGGGGTTTTGCCCTTCACACCACACTTAAGGCCATGGTCTTTAGACCCAGGTCTACTACAACCCAATTAATATCAAGTACTCAACCCAACAGAGGTAACTACAAATTATCTGTTAACTTAACGGATTAGCACTGAAGTGTACACCAGCAGCGTTCAAAAAGGACACCAAGACAAGACTGACATTACTGTCATCAAAAAATCATCATCTTTGCTGCCAACACAAACGATCCCAATCCTGAGGGAGACCAGCCCTTTGAACTAAGCAGTGACTTCAGCTCCTGCAGCCTGATGACTACATTTCCCTAGAATGATGAATAGAGGTGTTCTTGAGGGCTGACTCAGTGCCTGGCAGCACAAAGAGATGAGTAACCACTTTTCAACCAGTTTTTGTTCTAGCACACATAGATCATAGCACTGCCAAAGACTACAGAAGTGAGAGCTAACCACAGTATCAGAATCTCAAAACACTGGTCTCAATTTACCAATGGTTGATGCCAAAGATCCTTTTAGCCTAGTGCTCCTGCAGCAATGAAATTAACCATGCCTTCAACTGACAGCTCAGATCTGCATTACGAGTCCCAAAACACTTCTGATCTTCATTAGGAATTGTGTGAGGACAGAAACCTTCACCAGTGAAAATGTAAATTCATATGGAGCCTCTATGTACATAAGGAGACCCCCTATGCAGAATGCCCTGACACAGTAAGAAGAAAATGTCAATTACTGCTTTAGAATTTCTAGAATGACATAACTGAATGAACATGCTCATGTTTGGGATCAAGGATATCCAACACAGGTGATCTTCCTCAGAGAAATTATTATAAAGTGCACATAGGATGGAGTGACTGAGAATGAGAGGCATGAAAATTTTTTAATCCAGAACAAACTTGCCCAAAACTTCAATAGCAAAGCAAGAAGAACTCTAACTCACTCACTGTGAGGAAACTCAAAGAATTAACTTGGCTAATGGGTAAAAATTGTTCTAGAGAACAGCAGAGAACGTCTAAGCTGGAAAACAGCTGAGATGAACTGCATAGGGGTAGAGGTTGTACAACCCTGGTATCCTTGGTAAAGATACAGAGCTGATCACTAATTCATCTGCTGCCAGGTCATTCGCTCCAGGCAAGAAGTCTGAGCAGAGAAAGTGTATTAACAGTCACCCCCAACAGAAAGTTCCTAAAGACAAGCACTCAAGCATTGCCCTCTCTACACAACCTTAGTTTTAGCTGGACAATTTGCTGCTGCTGTTTTACTGTCTCTGTGCTGAATGTTACACATCAGCAGAGCAGGCTGAGTTTGTGAGGACAGCTACAGAAATTCATGGGGGAATGGAGGGGAGGATGTGAGCACAAAGACCAGAGCAGGACATGACACATCATAAGAAAGACAAACAACTATTCTATTATTTTTTCTTTAGATTTATTAGTTACAGGGATAGAGGTAACATGGGAAAATATTGTGTTAAAAGAGGGTGTTGTCCCCCCTTGCCTCTAGATGTACTGTGGTCCACTACAGAAGTTGAACAGGAAGATCCCAAATAATTTCAGATTGACTGTGACTTCACCTCATTTGTATAATGTGTATTAGTAATCTGCCCACAGAAGTCATGAGACAATACAACAGAGCTCACGTCTTGATTTGCATCCATCTGTCATTTGAAAAGAAGATTTCCTTCAGTATTCAATAGCAAGACAATTATCCACAATGAACAAAAGAGATTGCTAAAAAAATGTGCTGCCAATAAATGACATAATCCAGTGAATTTAAACCACTCCTCTAAAAATTCTGGCATTCTGCAAGATGAAAATAAACCCTAAGTAGAAGGAAAAGCAAAGCTTGCCACCTACTGCCCAATGACATAATAGTATGCACTAATATTGTCCATCTCCTTTTAACAGAATCTCTTTTCTTGACACAGAACATACAGAACTGCATCTTCAGCTGTTTTTTTAATGAAACAAAAAATACAAAACCAGCCCATGGAATATCCAAAAGTAGTATTTTCTATAAAACCACTTATAAAATCCCTGATAAGCCTGAAACATCATTTCTTATAGCATCCAAACAAACAAAGAATTCCTTTTAACATCCTCCGGTCGGGTTGGAGGCTTTAATAAAGTCTGTCCCCCAGCTGCATGGTAAGTTCTAAAGACAGTACTTTAAAATTAAAAAAAAAAGTTATTACAATAAATAAAGCCTATCAGAAAATATTTTTTCCTGTACACATCTGAAGGACATATTTTCAAAGCTATAGATTACATTAGTAAAAAAACAGGGCTGTAGCAAACACTGGCTTATTGCAGATATTTTATTTGTCCTACAAGCTCCATGTCTCAGCATCAGAAATGATGCTTCGTTATGTTTTCAAGCACAGAGAAATTCTCTTCAGTAATTACAATGCTTAGTCGAGCTATTACTCCAAATAATATTTATTTTCCTAATACTTCACATACGAAAAGTCATTTCTGAATAACAGTAGGTCCTTTGCTTAGTGTAGGAAGTCGCTTAACTCAAAGTCAGGTAGTCATGATCCAATCACCTAAAAAACTTCTGAGCATACCTGCAGACTTTTCTCGAGAAACAACACCGTGCTGCACACTGCAGGTAGCTGACAGTTCACCTTCTGGTCCTCCAGCCCCGCTCTCTAAGGCTACGGGATAATTTAGGGAAAATTTGATAAAGAGGGAAACAAACAAGGATTTACTGCAGAGTCCCTCTAATAGACTGCTGGCTTACAAAGTCCCAATGTATATTTGATCAATAATATCAGGAAAAGAGCCCACCTTCTCCATCTGCCTAGTGTTCTTCACCAGTTACACAAAAAGAACTATCAGTCTCAACAGATTGATGAACAGTAACCCCTAAACTTTAGCACAAGATGACATAAGTAATAAACCTCCTTAGAAGTGGTTAGATTAGCACCTGATTACACGTTGCATAAAAACAGTAATTTTGGACTCCTGGGCAAAATTGATCGAAGTACAAGGATACACGGCATACAACTGTTATGGAGCTTAGGTAAAGTGGAAACTGCTTCTCAGCGAAGTACTCGGACTCTAGCACTGAAGAAAATAAGTTCACTGGAGATGAAATATGTGTCTCTCAGGGTCCCTAAATCATTAGCAGAACAGGCTATTCATAACAATGAAATCAGTGAGGCATTTGTAATTAATCAGACAGGCCCAACCCTGAAGATACATCTGCCTTTGTCTAAGGCCAGTCCACATCATCTTAATGAAGATTCTTAATCCATCCAGTTATCTGCTACACTAGCAAAATGCTAAGACTAAGTAAATCCCCTGAAGAGGAGTTCTTTGTGTCTTTGTTATCTATTTAATACGGTTATTAACAATGGAGACTCAATAGCAACTGGAAATTAAGATAATACCAAAAGTTATATTGATACGCAAGACATAAAAAATCAGCTAATAGGTGCAGCTAATATTATTTCAAAGGGCTTTAGACCAAATATTCAGTAAGATTTCTGATACAATGACCAAAGACATCTACAAACATTTTCAAGTTCAAAATACCTGAAACAGAGGAAAATGTCCCTGGTTCAGTGATCATTTGATCATTACAACATTAAACCAAGACACATAGATTTTTCTAAAGAGAGAATATTGCTAAATCACATTTTTATACCCAAAATCAGTAATAAAACATATTCTCACTTTGCTTTTCTTCCTTTGAAAGTTAAAGGTACTGGATTTGACAGGACTGAAACTGACAGGAGACAGTTTTCCAAATCAAGTTACTGAGACCTATTCACAGCTCTAAAGACAGGAATGAAAAATCACATGAAACTATTCCTATTTTCTGCAAGGAAAATGGCTATTTGCAATGCTGTTTTGATTTCAACCACATCCCATATCATTACTGTTGCACAGTAGTTTGCTTAGAGTAACCTGAACGGGTTACTTTTATCTGTTTGGCTAAAAAAGACTCAGTTAAACAAAATTGTTGCATAATTGTTTTACAATCAAAAACACTTGCTAACAGAGAAACCTTTTTAATACCAAGGTTCTGAATGCCACAATGTTGTGAACGACACAACAGCAATATATCAAACCAAACTTCAACAATACAAATGTATCTCTGTGAAACTGAAAACACACTGTCATGCTTTCCAAGAAAAGCTGTGCTCCTTTAGCCCCAGCAAGCCCCTGGAAAGAAGTTCTTCCAATAGTTTCCCAACACCTCCTGAAACAATTGTTTGATGATAAATAGTAAAAGTTCCAAGAGTTACAGATACAAAAAGAAAAACAAACCAAAAAACCAAACCACAACCTGAAAAAGTCACTTTGGAAGAGAACATAACATATTGCAAAACAGTAACAAATGTTAAAGCCTCATTAAAGCCCTGCCTACGCATTCAAACACTGTGAACACTGAATGGTCAGACATATGTGTTTTTAAGCTAAAAAAAAAAAAAATTAAAAAATGCTACGGCTTGAAACGGTGGCTTACTGTCTGCTTTTCAACTAAGCTGACAGCACCAGTACAGTTTAGAGGCAATTTTCTTTCCTGAAAAGCAATGCCTTGAAACAGCAAGACAATTATTTCCACACACATGGAGTATGCCTAAATCACTGTCTCTTTTTGCTGTACTGACATACAGGAGCATAAGCATATTCCAGTAGCACTCAAAAAACCCCCAAACTTAATGAAAAGTTAATTAAAAAGTTAACTTTACCTCATGGAGAGTGTTCAAGCTGCTGGGATTGTGGGAGGGAAGTGTATGTTGACGTTCTCAAGAGGAATGCGCCTTACAGGACAATATGGATAATTGGTCTGCACAAACTCTTTACAAGTCTATTAGGAAGAACATGAATAACCTGATGGCTAATAGGGTACACTGTTTCCTTGCAGTAAGTCTCTCATTGAAAGCACTGTGCAAAAGGCATCTCAGAATCCACCCCAAACAGCTCACAATGGGAAAGTAATTTCCCTGATTCTCCCTAGAGCCACCTTCCACTAGCAAACCTAAAACAAGCACACCCTGAGCTCATTACATGTTAGAAATCTATACTGAAGGGATGCAGTCGTCAGCATAACCTGCAGACAGAATGCCAGTTTTTCATCTCCCTGACACAAAGCACTGAACTCAAGAACTGCTGGAAAAATCTCACCTCTGACCACCACAGCTAAATTTTTACGTCTGTGAACAGTTAACACCCCAGTGCTGTGAAGCACATGGTGCTAATACAAGCTCAAACATCTATGTCACTGGGCTCTAGGAGGGCAGAACGAGTAGTCCACGACTTACAGATCAAAGCTCTGAAGCACCAGGTAACAATCCATGGTTGCATCTTAATAGCTTAGCCATGGCTGGCTCAACACGCTCAAGTACACACTTAGGTGTATCAGCTCTGAGCACAAACACATGCATGTGCCTAAGAACAGGAAAAATCAGATTTAAAAATACTAACATGGAATATTTAGCCTAGAATCAAAAATAACACTTTCCAAGATACCATCACTGGAACTACACTTCAGTTGCTTCCAGCTCCTCTGTGTAGACCAAGAGAACATATGATCTCTTCTGAAGAAAGAATGCAGGGTATCACACAAGTTCCTGGCTTTGAAGGGAAAGAGCATCACCAACAGAGAACAACAACAACAGAAAAACAACTGAACTAAAACTTTCAGACGCCAGGAAGTCAAACGCTTTCTAGTTTTTAGATTGAATTAAAGTTGTTTTTGTTTTGTTTGCTTGGATTTTGTTTGACTTATGTGATGAGATGACTAGCTCAGTGCATGAAGGAGCATGATCTTTTTAACCTGGATTTTAGCGAGGTGTTTGACACAGTTGTCTCTTTATGTAAAAACTGATGAAATGTGGATCACTATAACTGGGTGCAAAAACTGTGTCTGAATAGGTGGTATTCAGTGATATGAAATCCAACCCATAGGAGAACAAGTGACTATTTTCTTTCCTTAGAGATCAATACTAGATCAATATCATTCAATGACTTGCTTGATGACCTCGAGAAGGGGAAAAATACAGTCTTAGCAATTATACACACTTCCAATATGGAGGAGTGGTTGTTACACTGAAGCCTGAGAAATTTTGACAGGCCAGAGAAATGGGCTTGCAGAGTTCAAAGTCAAACACAAAGACCGATAAAGCAACTCTGTGCAAGAGTGTAGATTTGGCACCAACATGGCTGGAAAGCAGCCCTACAAAAAGTGGGCGAGTAGACGAGGTGAACACGTCAGTAGCGTATCTGCATGTGAAGAATGCCAGTCATATACCGGGCTGCATTAGCAGCAGCATAGCCACACAGGTCTAGAGAGTGATTACTCCCTCCATCAGGCACTTTGTGAGACTGCATCTCAAATACTGTGACCAGTTTTGGACTCTCCAAATCAAGAAAGACACCAGCACAGTGGAGCAAGGCCAGCAGAGGGCCACCAAGACAGTCAGGGACTGGAACACACAGCATAAGAGGAGAAAGACTTCTCAGCTCTAAAAAAAATGCAGCTCAAAGGGATGAAATTGCAATCTACAACTGCCTCTTGAGAACCTGTAGAGGAGACTGAGCCAGGCTTCTTAGAGGCATACAGCAAAAAGACACAGGGTAACAAATGTGCAACAACAGAAACTTCAATGCTCTTTTTTTCCTGAGGGTGGTCAAACACTGCAACAGAAGTGCACAAATACCAGAGATCTCCAACCTTGCAATCTTAAAAGTATTCAAAGCTCAACCGCACAAAGCCCAGAGCAGCCTCTTATAAGTGATCCTGCTATAAGCTAAGGGTTGGACCAGATTGCTTTATACTTTCAACCCAAGTTTTATCCCTCATTTTCTTAAAAAAGTTTCCTTAAAAAAAAAAAAATCAAGATCCTTTTGGACAAAAGTTCAATATTATCAAGAGCTTCCATAAAGTATTTTCAAACAGACCTCACAATTAAATTCAAGTGCAGGGCTCTTGCAAGTAGAGAGTTTCACTTGCTCTGTACATCTTCAGTACAAAACTATCATAACAGTGGTAAAAAAAGACATCCTCTAGAAATATTTATTTTTGCACTAGCTACTAACCTTCAAAAAGCCTGTCTATAATCTTTTTTAGACCACCACCTGATACATCATCATATCAAGCAATCTTAGAACCAGAAGTTCTAAAAAAATAAATTACATGCAGTCAAAGATACAAAAAAACTAGTATGCAAGACAGGAAATAGCCAAAAGAGCAGTCTCTTATACTTTACAGTAATCCTCAGCCTACAGGAGTTTGTACAATAGAAAGTCAATAATCTCTACAGATTTTAAATATACATGTAAACATTTAACTTACAATTATATATTATACAAAGAATGTATCCTATTTTCAGTTATGACTGTCCAGTATTGTCAATTTCAGTAGGGTCACAACAGCATGCCCAGTTCTTCTCTCAAGCACCTTTTTTTTTTCAATCTAATTCACGCTGATATGCCACCAACTAGTTAAACTTGGGAAAAAATAGTTTAAACTGGAAAAAATACTACATCTTTGAACAGAAGCTAAAAACAGCTTTAAGACACCAGTTGATAGGTTTACTAAAATTAGCAGGCAATACATCTGCCTGTAATAGCACGGGACAAGACCCAGTGACCCAGGGACACAGGTTTGGAGGGGACCTCTCAGCAAAGATTTCTGGGCACATAAGACAC
This sequence comes from Lycocorax pyrrhopterus obiensis, assembly GCA_014706295.1. NCBI lineage: Eukaryota > Metazoa > Chordata > Aves > Passeriformes > Paradisaeidae > Lycocorax > Lycocorax pyrrhopterus. The sequence continues at coordinate 36,661,360 of JACSVZ010000004.1, read as the reverse complement.
ACCAGTAAGTCCAAATCTGTCACCTGAAGTCTGTGCATTCACCACTCCTTTGAGGAGCTTTGCTTTGCCCAACATGAAAGCAGACTTCCATATTTCATCACCAGGTGCCTTCAAAAGAGGCTGAAGAAGCAATGCTGTGACACTTCAGTGTATTACTGAGCTCCAGCTGGTTGATGCTGTACTCCTTCTGGTGACCATTTCCAAAACTTTACTAGAAAGGTCCCTTTAAAAAAAAAATGTTCTGCTCACACAGATGGTAAATGCACAAAATCAAGCTGTTGGAGCTATCCTGTTGCAAACAAGTAAGAACACGAGATGTGAAAGGAACACCCAGAGTTACTGGAGAGCTATCACAGGAATTCAGGCCCACAAAGCATGCCTGTTATTGAGATCAGAATTCCCTACAGGTTCCAATAAGAAGCAGATTTTTGTTTCTGAAACACCACTTGTTTTCAATTACAGCCATCTATACCTTCTGCTAACATTTTTCTGAGGTGAGACCTTGTACCTGACGGTATATCCATCTTCAGAGCAGAGCTATGACAGACTTGCTGAACTCAGGATATTCCAGGAAATTAATCTCTCTTCAGCTTTCCTTCTGTTCAGCACCTTATTCTTCAAAAAAAAGATACCTGGAAAGAAATAAATGAATTCCCTGCTGTCCTAAATACCATTGCCACCATGATCCTAAGAAAACATGCAGGAACACATCCTGATGACTGAAGCTGGAAAAGTTGCATTCCTATACAAAACAGAAAAAAAATTGATAGAGGATGGCAAAACAGAAGCTCTGTATAGGCAAGCTCCCTCTAGGAGCTAATTTAGGTGTTCCAGGTTGGGTTCTGCCCTGGCTCTCACCAGTTCAGTCCTTGACTGCACAGCAGCAGTGTCCAGATCAGCACACCAACCACACTGACAATGGATGACGCCACTTTCTAGGAGTGGGAAAAGAAAAAGCCATTCCAAAAGCATCCGGGCAGCCTCACACAACATACAAGATATAAGGTATTCAAAGAGGAATTGCAACAGGAACCAGCCTGTCTACTCCCTGCCAATGTTAGAGACGTGACCTCAGGAGAATCTTTCAGCCCTGTAAATTGTCCTAACAGTCATACACGGGAACTATCAGTGGCACTCATTTCAACAGCTGTGTCTAAACATCCGCCTTCTGCTGCTCTTGATTCAACTGGTTTGGTTTGTGAAACAGTCCATTCCCTCTCCATCTCCAGCTCCTACACCTGGCTCCTGCCAAGGTTGTAGGCTGGCATTCTCATTAATCCAGAGACTCAGTTTTCCATTTTCCCATGCCAATATTAAGCTGACTGAAATAGATTCATCTTCATGTGATCTCAAAGAATAACAGTTCTATCTACCTGAAAAAGTCTCTCTACACAGTTAGGAGAAAATCCTTAGGCTGCGAAGGGTCACAGGAACAACAAAGCCCACTGCATACAGAAGCATGCAGAGGCACTTTGGATAGCAGATAACTGATGACTGGTTTTGTCAGTCTGAAGTTGCTTCCTCTACATCTGTGATGATGTCTCATGCAAGCAGGTAAAGAGATTTTCGTGAAGCGTGAAAGGCTGTAGGTATCCTCTGGAAATACTTTGAGCATCATAGGCCAACAACTATCATAGTAGGAAGGAAGAGGAAAAAAGCCTGATGATTTTACTGGAAACTTCCCCTTCATATTAGTCCCTCCAATAACCCTTGCTTCACTCACAGGAATGAAACTGGACTCAGAGTACTACGAAATACTAAAATTGGGTAGCAATTTCTCTGTCTTTCAAGACTGTGGATGTATTTGTACTTAAAGCCCCCACTGCTCTACCTTCTTTCTCAAAGAACATAATGGCTTAGGGCTTAGTCCTCCAAGGGAACTCGGGTAAATTTCTCTTCTTATTACACAAGACATGTAGGAACCTAGTTTAGCTTGTGGATCCACAGTTAGATGAACTAGGACAACAGTACTAAGTATTAGAAGGGTTTAGGAGGGAAAAAACCTGACAGAGAGGTTATGAGACAACAAATAGCAACATTGGCAATATCCAATGATCTCTGTTCTCAGATGCAGCTTTGGAAAAGAAGTGGCAGGATGAACTTTGTTGTCAGGAGCCTATGACTACTCAGGTGCAGAACTCTGTAAACACACACATTCCTTCCATGTTCATTTTTACAGTTTAGAACACAGAAAAACACAATTTATTTCCTGATTATCTTGCTCTGGAGATGAGAAGCAAGACAGACTACACCCCCCTTACAGCTCTCCAAAAGCAACACCTGTTACAGGACAGAAACACTTTTTGTCACTGACTTCACCTGAAAGTGGAAAGACAGCAGTAGTTGCAAACACCTAAAACTTTTCACATTCAACTCGATTGCCACCCTGCTGTGCACCTCCCTCCCCCTGTATCAAATGGGGTCTTGAAACAAATTAAGGTCGGACCCATCAATAAAAACAAGAGTACAATTAGAGAAATTTCAGACTCACATTAAGTACTTAAAGCTCAGAGAAAGAATATCAAAGACTGGCTAAGTCATCAGCTACTAAAGAGCCAGAGAAAAAATTCTCCAACAAGATGAGCGTTTCCTTGCTGCTTATAGCAGTCAGATACAATCCTGAACCTCAAAACACAAACAAGCAGAAGTAGCACAGCCATGCACACTTATATTAAAAGAGAAAACATAATGCAAATACAAGAAACCAGAACAGAACACAAGCACCAAATCCTACTCTCCTCAGTTACTCAAGGTGTCAGAATTCCATGTCAGACTCTGTTCCAAGTAAACTCAAAAGGTGACTAGTGTAAATTAAGAATAATTCCTCCAAAATTAGTATAGCAGTAATACTCTTAAGGAAAACAGAAGTTGACTGATACTATGGGATATTCTGTTCAGGTAAGGAAATCTGGCTCATAAGTAATAGAAGTCTAAACATCCACTGAAATCTTACAGTGAAAACAAGAAGCTGTTCAAAAAAATCTGTGAAAGTTTCCAAATATGATTTTTTGAAAACACTTGCAAGGAACAACTTTTTATAAATCTGACATTCTGGACTTCTTTGAAAACAAAGAAAGCACTTACTGTGGTTGCATTTGCTGAGTTAACCCAACAGGAGGCTTCTGCTTGATTGTGAATGCCATCTGTGTCATAGGGCCAACCTTTGGTGGGACCTGCACCTTCTGAGAGAAGGACTGCTGGGCAGCCTGCTGGGGTATGGGCCATGGGGGAACAACGGGGCTCCGGCCTCCAGTGGAAGATGTGTCTTGCACGACTGTATCCTCACAGGAATTACCTTTTGTTCCTGGTTTACACACACAAAGCTGAGGCCGCAGGCACATCCCTCCATTTTGGCATGGTGGTGCACAGTTAGCTAAGAAAAGACATTTTAAAAAGTACTTTTGAAACAAAGCATGAAGGAAAATGCAAACCCTCCCCACAATAAAAAAAGGTATTAATTGTTAAGGTCAACTGGAGTAGGAGAGAGCAATATTGCTAAGCCCCACAAAAGATGATACACAAGTTGGTATAGCTTTTACTGATTTCTTGCACAACAGACATGCGCAACATTTGAACCACTTCAAAAAGTAAAATGCTGAATTCTAAACAACAGGAAATGCACTAGTTAAATCAAGAAATACAGCATTATTTCAAATCTTCCTCCTTTCTTCTCAATACCCCTCCTCCTCATACTTTAACCACCCAAACTGCATCTGATGAAACAGTATTACACAGATTACAGAATTTTACAGATCCAGGCTGAGATTCATTTCACTACTATTTTAAAATCAGATGCTGCATAGGTACCTGGAATGAATCCCTAATGCCACATTATAGATCACCAAAACGACGCAGAGAAGCATGAAGCAATTCAACCCTTCCCCCTCTAAAACACAAATGACACTCCCTGCAGTAGCCCCACTGTAACAACACAGGAGACGTGAACTGCTGCTACAAGGACATTGCTACACCTAGGAAGAAACAGACAGGTGCTTGTGATTATCCTAGACCAGCTTCTATACATTCTTTGTACCATCAGTAAAAAGGGATCAGATTCTTCAAAATACAATTTGCCTTCAGAGAGGATTAATTACACTGCTTTGTGTTGCTCTATCTAGTGACTACAGAGGGAGTCTGAATGACCAGGCTAGCCTCAACACCCAGCTTGTAGACCTAGTTAATGCAGGATCAATTCCACTCTGAATGAACAATAAACTTGGAGAAGCAGCATATCCCATCAAAAAAAATGGAGGGGGGGGGGGAAGCAAAAGCAATTGCTGATCACATATATACATAATACTGCAAAGGCATGTCTGATTTGAGGATTTATTTTGGATGCTTAAATTTACATCACATAAAGAGGCCAAAACAAATTGATTCTCTAATCCAAAGGACACAATTTAACGCTAAAATATGATTCTAAGATAGCCAACAAAATAATTTCTTCATTAATCACATTAAAGATAGCATACATGAAGCACATATAAAAAAAAAAATTACAGCTGAGCTACTTTGTTCCTACAAACTAAGCGTATTTTTAATATTGTTAAAGACCCTTTAACATCGACAAAATTATAAATTATATGTCAGGTGATAATTTTTTTATTACACTAGGTAAGATCATATCTTAAACTATAACATGGGATTCTGCACCATATTCAGATACATCCAACTGCACAATTATATTATCAAAAAAGTCAGTCCACAGCCCTTGTCCAAATAAATTAGAGTACTTGACACTTCAATCAAGTTCTAACACATACTTGTATACATAAAAATAAATTAAATGCACAAGAAGATACATTAATTAACTCATTAGGATGGGACTGTGTTAATTTGGAGGACTAGTTTGTCAGCTGGCAGATGTATCACATACACCAATGGCACACGACACCAGAATTGCCCTACAACTTAAACCTGAGTTTTCCATGGGGTTTTTCTCACATATACTTTCCCCTCCGTGTGAAACTTACCTTCTTTTCAATAATACTTAGCTAGGCTACCTTATTTGCATATTATGCATCTCCCTGGCAACAAAAAAATAATCATTTGCTCACTTCTATTTGTTTATTTTTGAGACTCAGTCTTGTCTTTGACTGCTGGTAGACTGAAGACCATTTTCACTGTAAACTTGAGAAGGGATTTGCAACAAGCATGTGCTGTAATATACAAGCCAAGTCTTCCTTGTGCCTTATTTCTAAAACTTAGATTTTGCTAGAAACAGTGAAAACTCATTTATATGCACATGACTGAAATAAATCATATCTTGGAAAATAAATTCAGGAGCCTAAAATTCTAACTAAATTTCACTGGCTTTGGAGAGACTCTTAAGACCAGAAGAGTGATGCCATCACCTAGGTCATCTGTAGGAAATGTGCAAAAATCACAGCAGAGAATTTGGGCACAGCTGAGAGCGCTTTAGAAAAACCTCTCAAAAAATTCTTTAAAAAAAAGCAAGGCTTTCAGAAGTCCCATTTTAACATCAAAAAACATCCAGAAATATATTTTCAGTATGAATGTTTATGGACATGCACCTAGAGTAACCACTAAGTTTCTCGAGGAGTTATTTAAAAACCAATGACTCAACACAGAAGTAAGCTAACAAGACCACACCAAAAGTCAATATGACAAAATATCCACTCTGCTAGGACACTGATCACAGCATATCTCCTCCCAAAAGTGAAGTAACAATGTACACATACACAAAAGACAACCCTGAAAAATCTGCAACTCTTTTTCCTGTAGTTAAGAACCAAAGTTGTGCTTCAGAAGCCTATAAAAACTTGAGTTTCTACTAATTAAAGTGAAGGTTGCAGTGAATTTAAAACTATAAAGCTAAAAACAGAACCTGTTTTGAAATTACCTCATCTTTTTTGCCCACATAGACTTGAACATTCTCACTTCACTGACAGCAACGTAAACCCTGAAGTTTGTACACACATTACGTGTACATGAAGCAAATGCTCTGCAGCAGAACAAACTGCATTACTCTAACTGGCATTTAACAAAACAAACATCAGGAGATCCAGCAACTAAATTACAAAACAACAGTGACAACAGGTTGAAAACCCCATCCATTAGACCTTCACAGCAATGAACTCTTTGACTGAAGTCCTTCATCAACATTGCATAATAGAAGATCACAAAACTGGATAAAAGATCACGATTTTAGGAATGAATTAAAATGAACATTTTAATTGACATAATACAGCAGTTTTGTTTCTAAAATGTCCAAGACAGCTGTAGTGTGCCAAATGAATGACCTAATTATTTTGTTTGAAGACAACAATAATGGCCCATAAAACTGAAAACACCAGTATTTTCCATAAAGTTAAGCTTCCAAAAACTGAAGCGTGGAAGTATTAAGTTGAAAACTGAAAAGCAGGCCAATATACTGCTGTTAAAGGCAAGTGCCTTGGTTCTATTCAATTCAAGGAGGTCATGACTGGAAATTGAAAATGGAGCTTGGCAAAGATGCGAATAACGAGACTAAGCTTAGTGGGTCAGATTAAAGATCCACTTAGAACAGTCTTCTCCCTCCATTACTAAGGTGGATGTTTAAGGACAGGGTGAGACACAATAAAAGTTTACACCACCACAGCTTTTAAGAATTAGAGGTTCAGCAACTTCCTGAGCAGGAGTGCTGGTTTTGCATTTAAAAAGTCTCAATAGATTTTTCTGTCAGAGGTTGACTGATCTGCTCTTTGAGCCACTTCGCTTCAACATCCAAAACTTGCTGTGCCACGGAAGTTGGTCACATTGGAAGGCCAGGCATAGGCAATGCAACCAATCTTCCCTCACTTTCCAGAAGTGTGGTCTGTGGTGAGGTTGACCTTGGCGGGATGCTAGGTGCCCACTAAGCTGTTCTATCAGTCTCCAGCTAGACAGGGGAAAGAAAATAAGATTGAAAACCACTCATAGGTTGAGATAAGGCAGTTTACTAAAGCAAAAAGTTTGTGTGCACACAAGTAAAGAGAAAAAAAACCCCAGGTTTATTCTTTACTTCCCATCAGCAAGCAATGTTCAGCCACTTCCCAGGAAGTGGCACTTCAGCACGCATAGAGGGTGCACCAGAAGGCAAATACTGTTAAGTAACAAATGTCCTCTGCTTCTTCATCTTTCCTTAGCTTTTCTACCTGACCTGATGCCATATGGTATGGAATATCCCTTTGGACACTTTGGGTCAGCTGTCCCCGTTGTGTCCCCTCCCAGGATCTTGCCCACCCCCAGCCTATTGATGGAGGGGAGGGAACGTTGAGAGACATCACTGGTGCTGTGCCAGCACTGCTCAGCAATAGCCAAAACCCTGGAATGTTACCAACACCTTTCTAGCTACCAACACAAAGCACAGCGCTCTGAGGGCTGCCATGGGAAAAGGAGCTCCAGCTCAGCCAGACCCAATACAGAGGGGAAGGAACAGGGATTCTCTTGCATTGGTTTTGTGTCTTAAGTCCATGCAATATATATCTACTAAAAATAAAGCCACAGTGACACATTTGCTTTGGAAGTACCTAAATGACAAAAAGTCCAAAGCTGTACCCCCAAATGCTCATCCTTTTTATGCATCTTTCTCTAACCAGCTGCTGCTCACCACTCTCTCAGACAGACTACTACTGGGTTTGACAAATGCATATCAGGCCTCGTACGGTTGTATTTGTGACATTCTTTCAGAAAGCAAGGGTAAAATAATATCACCATTAGGTTTAAACACACCCCTTCCAAAACATCTTATGTTGATTTGGGACTGATCTATACATACACACTTTTCAGGCCATGCGTTCATGTCACTACAGTTAAAGTGTATATAAATATTTGCAGAAGCAAGACCTAAAAGAAAAGGTTTATAATAGTTTCAAAACACAAATATTTTAAAACTTCTACATATACAGAATGTATTTGTTTTAATACATTCTAAATTAAACATAATTTATTATCTGGAATCAGTAAGTATAAAACATTATCATGCGTGGAAAGAGTTTAGATAAAAATTTCTCTTTTGTCCCTTCAAATGAATCAAAATACAAATATAACTGACTCCACTTGTCCTAAAAACGTTTGTAATAAACTAATATTAAACTAATGCTAATTCTTGGATTAAGATCATTACAATCTCATTCCTATGCTAATCACTTACTTTAACTTCTTCAAAAGTAACACCATATTTACACGTTTATTTCCCTGTGGATAACAGAAATTCACAAAAATGTATTTTTCAGTGAGAAACTCACAATAAATGAATTTAAATGTCCCAAAAGTTTCCTGCACTCAAGTTTCTAGCCTTTTAGCCCCAGCTCCACCTTTAAGCATTTCTTTTAACAAGCAACTGCTGTTGGTTTGTACTTAAATATCCACAAACATTTTTCAATGTCATTCCTGCATTTCTAATACTTCCGACACAATTACACTACAACAGTGTTGTATTATGCTATTTCTAATGCGCCCATCCACCTGATTTCTTTATTTTTCCACATGAAATTTATCTTTTTTTTCCTCCTCTTGAGCACACATTGTAGTCCAGCACCAGTTTAAACAGAATGCACCGACTTCGGACAAATTTCATCACAGTGCACATTGGCACTGTATATATCAACTCCTCCCACAGGAGTGCGTAAATTCTGTTGGGCACAATACATGCCAGAGGGCAAATAATAGAAAATACAGCAATTGGAAAGAGGATTTTAAGTATAGAGCTGTTTCAGATTCCAGCATAAAACGGCTGAAAAATGGTGCAGGCATCAATTTACAGAAAGGGGAAAAACCAACACTATGACATAGATACGTCTGTGCTGAGGGCGGAATGTTCAAGCTCCTTTCCATGCAACATAGGAATACCATTAAAGGCACAACGAATACTGCCTTATTTCATTAATTCAAGATTTTTATTCCTCAAGCACACAAGGAAACCAAAGCTCATCTTGGTTGAGTGCACATCCTAAACAAAAAGCTGTCATACAAAGGCACCTTTAACTCCTGCTGGGTTGAAAGACAGAGTGATGATCCCCCACCGATTCCAGAAGAAAAGCAGTGAAGTGCTTTACTTGGAAGGCGACAAGCTGTGGGTTCTGAAAGGAAAGAGGCATATTCCAGCTTCTCTCAGAAAAATCTGAATATGGTGCTGACATCCTGAAGAAGAGCAATGTTTTTTAGAATTTCCTGTTCTCCAAATTACCCTACTGCTTAGCTCACCACTTAATTTTATTCTTTTATTCTGAATACCATTTTAAGTATTAAGTCATTGTCCAGACTGAGGATGCAAGTGGAGTCTAGAAACTCAAAAGCTAACTGAAGCTAATGCTTTTCTGGGAAGCTAGTTCTCTGAGTATCTCACACCAAAGAGGTTTCAAAAATTGAAAAGTTTAACAGAAATACATTCAATAATTCTAAATATTCATTGAGAAGGGGAAGAGAGGAATTTGCAACCAAGGGTGATACAACCTTGTTGTAAGACCATTCCATTAAAAAAAAAAGTTGAAATTACCTTATATAATCCTAAGAAATTACATTAACTGCAGAAAACCTGTGTGACCTCTACACTACTAATGGAGGTACTATTACAACCATCTGTGTCTTTCTACGCAGGAACTTGTTTTTATCGTAACTATATGGTCTCAAGGAATTCTTTCCCTAAATATGCTTCAAATGAAAGCGTATGTTGGAATTCTTTGCTGTCCACTTCAAACCATCAGATTCGTTCCCACACTGGCATGTAAACATGACCTCCAGGAAGGGAGGGAAACAAAAAACAATGCTTTTAGCATATATATTTCTTTTAAAACAAACACACGAAAAACCTAGTTTCTCTCCTAACCTAATGGCAACATGAAGTACTTTATTATTTTCAATGTATCTTCATAGTATAATCTCTAAATGCCAAGACTTATCAGAATTGAATAGCAGCTGTACTCAAATACTTCAAAAGCTTAACTTCAGCAAAAGGATGCATTATTCTATCAATAACAAGAATACAACATGCTGTGCGATACTTGGCATTTTCATTCATGTTGTGTTTACTGGAGTCTATATCATATAAATAGTTAAGACTGCACAATCTGAGAGACATTTTAAAGTATTTAATTATAGGAGACCATAACTACGCATATTCTGACAATACAAACATTCCACATCCTACAAATCTCTTTTTCATTCCAGTGCCAACAAATAAAAATAAAAATCATTCACTACAGAATGGACTAAGCCAAGGAAACCACCAGATTCACATGTTACACACTATTTTTGCTGCTGGAGTGGTTAACACTCCAGTATGCAATCCTTTTAATTCTCTTAACATTTCTCAGTACAGTGCTTACTCATTTAGTTACAAAATACTTCATATTAAACATGCAGGACACTGAACAAACTAAGACAAGCTCAGTAAAAAGGCAACTGGAAATATTTAACTGGATGCAGGATTTAGACAGCTGAAGTGTTACATAAAAGAGAAAGACTGGAGAAAAAACTATTAATCAGAATAGAGTAAGCGAAACACTAAGTACAATAAAGTTTTTCCTAAATCCAACCAACTCTCAATAAGAGTTCACAATTCAGTTGAGCTTCTCTGAAAATCCAGGCCTAAACTGCCATCTAGAGATAATAAAAACTTGATCTAAATTATAAAAAAAAAAAGCAAATCTTGCCATAGGACACAAAACAATTCCCCATACGCAGGGATTACTATCTGCACTTCAAAAAAAAAAGAACATGCCCAAGCAGACCTATTTTTAGCTCTGTATTTAAATGAACATCTTGCCTTACTAACATGTAAAATGCTTGTTCCCCCTCTGTGTGCAGTCATAGATGTGGAGAAATGCTAAAGATTTACTTTCTTTCTATAGTCAATGCACAGGATTTATTTTCTAGGAATACATTAGGCTACACAAGTACTGCTGCTTTTAAAGGCAAAACAAAAAATCAACTAAAAAAGAAACCTCAAACCCAAGCCAGTATCAGTCTAACAACTAACATATCAGTTACAGAACAGGGACTGATTGACAACCTGAGCCACTGACAATCTGCTAACACCCAGTACTGCAGAATTTGAAGAAGGAGGCAGTTGAGGGAGGTGTGTGCCCCTCTCCATCCACCCTCCACAAATCCTATAGCTCCCAGGCAATCCAAGCTCGCTTTAAGGCAGGATCAGTTGGCACAAGCAGCCCTCCATGGTGAAGGCTGCACTCTTTTTCTCAAGGCCTCATGGAGCAGAACCCCACCCCTCATCACAGCCCTGCTTTTCCAAAGGTTGGGAAGCCCATTGATCCCACACACACAGCCACTTTGCCCTGCTCTCTCACTTCACAGGAGGGGAAGGAAAGGGGAGCATGCCCCCTTCCAGCTATTCCCCTCTCCATGCTCAGGAAGAGTGGCTGAAAGAAGAGAGGTGCAAGACTAGCACTGTAAGTATCAAAGTATCACTTCACTGTCAGTACATCATTTTATTCCTGCACATGTGCAGAACCAGACAGTGCACAACTGATGGATGAAGCACAGCTTTCCCTGGCACCAACACAGCTTTCTACTCCACTTCCACATTACACACTGAAAAAAACCAGCCAACAAACTGAAAGGGAGGAGGATTAAAAAACCCCAAATACCTCAGTTTTCTGTGTTCCTTCTGATTCTCTATTAAGAAGGGAAGTGTTCAGGAGTTTTCATCCACTGCAGATTTACAACTTCACTGCAGGTCCTGCTTCTTTTGTTAAAACTAACTGCTGCAGTGAGCTGAACAAGTTCCCTATCAATCTGTCATCTGCTCCAGTGTGGGAGCACAACATCTTGACAAGCTTCTTTTACGGTTCTCTTTTTTTTTTATTTTGTTCTGTCTTAATTCTATACACACTTGTAGTATTTGCATGAAACAGACTATGTACCATTTTAGGCTTGTTTCCAGTGAAGTCCCAAGTGTCTCACAAAGAAAAGGCTGGGTAGGTTTCACTTCATATTAATTGTGGACTTAAGTTTCCTCACCAAAATGAGGAATGGCACGTGGCACGGTCACATGTGTACAGCAGGCAGCAGCTAACAGCTCCCCCATATTCTCACAGCTCTTTTACAGCCTCGTCTCACAGGAGGGAGGTCGGCTGCCAACCGTGGCCAGGAGACAGACATTGTGCTCATAGTCTGCATTACTGCTGATTCAGGCCAGCCTCTCCTGAAGCTGTCATACCAGTTGCACTTACAGAGATTTGGTCTGTGTTGTGGGACCATCTTTAGGTATGTGCACTCTATTTCTTTTAAGATGCAAAGAAAGAAAATATGTCTAAATAAAAAAATAATAAAAAGCTAAACTCATGAGCACTCCAAGAAGCACTCAGCCTCATACTGGCATTCTTTCCACAAGACCAGACTACACCTTGTCCAAAATAAAACACTAAGTCCTGAAACACACATACCCTGGGCCTCATGTCATCAGACCCAAAGGGTTTTGTCTACAGATCAGCTCCATGCTGCTTGCTAATGCAGACAAAGACTACAAGAACTTGGACCCTGTCATTCTACCCCCTTCCCAAAGGCAGTAAGTGAAAAATAAAGCAGAGTAGAATTACCACCAAGGACTAACAAGAGCCCTTTCCCACTACAAAAGCCCATCTATTTCCTGTACATGAAATTCAAAAGTTTTATTTACATATTACAGTAGCAAGCACAGCAAAGGCAAAACCAAGCTTGTCAAGCTTTCAGTTTTTCAATTCTGAATTGTTTAAAAACCACATCAAAGGATAGATTAAAAAGGACTCATGTATAGATCAGTCACATGGGGTCAAAGCAGTTTGTCCCTTTAAAACTCAGACATTAAATTTTGATTTAGACATAATTTGAAGGAGATTGATACTGCTTTTACTGAGATGATGGTCTTAGAATGAAAAGAAACAACATTTGGGGACACTATGTTATAGTTAGGCTTTGTATACACAATGTAAATAAACAGAACTTGGTAAAACTCAAAGCCACAAAACTGCTTAAGCACAAGCCTCAGGAACTGGTTGTGACCAGAAAACCTCCAAGAAGCACAGCTGCAAACATTTGAAGTACTCAGTTCCAATGATCAAAAGTACAGCTCTCCTGGATATCACCATTTCTAAGAGCTGAAGACAAAAAAGAGTAGATCCTGAGCAACCAAAACTACAATATTTAGTGATACAGAGTTTTATGTCTAAACTGGAGGACTTATGTATGCTTCTAAGTTTCCAGATCTGGATCCTAACCCTATTTCAGAACAAGGCCTAAGCATGCAACGTTTCCCTCACCTTCCCCAAGAAATTCAGAAGCACAAGCTGGAAGCAACCTGGGGCACACTCCATCCAGGAGATCTAGAATCACTGGTCACACTGTCAAGTGCCCATGTCCTGAAGGAGACATGGAGCTGCAGCATGGTAACTCAGCCACAGCAAGAAGTAGAGCTCTTGAAGTTTAGGCAGGAGGTGGCTCAAATCAAACAGCAGTACACAAGCAGAGGCCAAGTAGATTCAGAAAATGAACAAAGGGGACCCTTCCTCAGGGCAAGTATTTACACTACTTTCTAGTCTCCTGCCTCTACAGCAGCAAGCATCCACTCTTGTGTATTTTCTTATTCTGAAAAATAAATTAAACCTCAATAATGTCTTTATTTAATGTTGAGTCAGGCAGTCTTTTAAAAAAGAGAATTAGGAAGATAATCTTTAAATACAAAGAAAAAAGACAACAGACTGTTTTCTCATTTCTGATGACCTTCCCAAGGTGCCCATGCACATGACAGACAGTTCATGACCAAACTCCTAGAATTCAGTCCAGTTCCAACACCAAAATACTACCCCTACACCTATGCATGGAATACATGCATGCACACGCACAACACCTCCAGCTAAGAAAGACTTAAGACCCTTTTTATCTTAATTGACAATGATGGCATACCTGGGCTCTACACAGAAAGCAACTCCTCTCCCTATAGGAAATTTACTCTAAATGTGTTCCTGCAAAATCCACTTCCTCACCTCTTTGCCCTGTGAGCCTTTCTTACATCCTTGTAGTAAGGAGCTCATGCCATTAAAATCTGCCAGCCCGCTCCTTCCCATTTTTTTAACCACCCAGTTTACATTGAGAACACTCACAAATAACTGCTATCAGTACTCCAGACAAAACATATTATGCATTTTACATGGGGTTTATATTACAACAAGGTGGTTCTTCTCATTTATCTTTTTAAGATATCAGATTGTACATACAATAGGTAATTTTCTCTTACATTCCCAACATGGAAAACAGCTCCTTGTACCATTAGGCAAACAAAAACAAAACAAACAGCAGAGCATATTTTGTAGAAGTAGTTTTAACTAGCAGAAATTCAGTAGTAAGTAACGAAGTAGGAGAGAACAGATTTCAACAGGATGAACATGCAGCTGGGTGGTGGGAACTCCTGATTTCCAGCACAGGCCTTCCTGACAGTTGTTATAACCTGTCCAAGACCACATTTAACCTATGGTTTAATTTCCACAAATGAAATAATAAAAACCCCACACTCTGAGCTTTACTTGCCTTACAGACATGTTACAGCACTAATTAATGTTTCTATAAAGCTCTGTTATGCAACAAGTACTAACAAAACATGGTGTCTCCAGCCTTGGTGGTATCTTATTACTGCACTTGCACAGATTATAACCTATGATAACTATGACTGGAAGACAATCCTTGTCCTAAACCCTTTCACGTGCTACTAACTTTCCAAGATGTTTACTACTGTGGTTCAATTTTTTCCACCTTTGTCTTTACCCAAAGGTGGATGTTCTGAAAGCTTCAAAAAGGTTGGTTTTGATTGTTAGGCATCATATGCCCAGCATAAAGCAATTCTGAATACTTTTACACTGAGTGTTATCATTTCATCTTTTTAATTAGAATGATGCAGCTCTTCATAATTTAAGTCACATCGAGTTTGAAAAAGTTCTTAAAACTTTACAATGTGAAACTGAAATATTAGAGACAGAGTGGGGAAAACCCTACATGCCTAAATTGGATATAGTAGGCACTCTCATACAGTTTACAGAAAGACAGAAGCTCACCTTCTGAGGACTATCAGGCTTCCAAGAGAACATGAATAAATGTAAACACAACAGGCAGTTCAGCTTCAGACTAAAATTTTTTTTAAAAGGACTTGAAAAAGTTCCCTTGCCTCCTCTGTACAGATGCTGCCCTGTGACCCACACAGAAACACTTCAAACACCCCCTGTTGCTGCCGCTGAGGGAAATGATGTGGCTGCCACTGCTCCCAGCCAGACTGCCACCCGCCTGGATGGAAGTCACCCAAGGGAACAGCAGCCTCAGCCTCAGGAGTGAGAAAGCAGGGCTAGCAACCACCACCACGCAGGGCAAAGAGAAGGGAAGGCAACCTGGCTGCAAGGCCATACCTCTGCCCTTCATCCCTCTTTCTGTGGATTCCAGGCAGGCTTATTCACACAGGTGCAGCAGAGCAGAAACACATGCTGCTTGTTCCAGCCTGGGATTACACCTGAGCTAATAAACCTCGCTGATCAGAGCTGGCTCTCAGCACCCTGGTTCTGGAAGCACAATGCAGACAAATGGAAGTTGGCTCTGGAAAGAGCCAGTATGGGTCTGGGGTTTATTAGCTCAGGCTTTGCACCATGCAAAAGAATTGAATCTGGCCCAAGAGACTAAATAGCTTATTAAAGTGATACTGAGCCTGAACTAATAAAGCCTGACAGAATCAAACTGACTTTGTACCAAGTCAGCTCAGGTGTGCCAGCATCTGTGGCACAGCTAATCCACTGCTGCAATAGCCACTCAAAACCAATGGAGCCCCCTATCTGAATTTTAAAAATCACTTAATTTTACAGGAAACAAAGGGGTTAACTGTTGTTCAGTTACAGGGTTTCTTTCCTTCTGAAAGGAACATCAGGAACTTCCAGAAAAGGTGATATCTGGCTTTTATGACTGTGAGACTAATCTTCCATAGCTGAATCAAGTCAATGCTATCTCATGGTTTGCCTAAGTTACAAAACAGACAACTTTAGTACATTTAGTGCTTCCCTTGGCCTGCCGAGAGAGGTGAAACTGAGAAAATCCAAGCCAAGTGTATTATACCACTGCTAGGAGGAATTAGAGTAGCATCAGAGCAGGGAGTAAAAATATTTAATGCTAAGGAGAGCCTAATATCAGAGGCACAAAATGAGAAAGGTCAGGGAGAAAATCCCCCCACCTTTCTTTAACTTTGTCTCTGCTACTCCATTCCTCCAGTAACTGCATGAGCTAACCAAGTAATTTATGGATTTAAATTAAATTCTATATAGCTATCCCATAAAACTCCAATTGTCTGACAGTCCTTACTGAAGACTCTAAAAATACAAAGGAATCAAAGAACAGATGAATGATAATCAGAAAAGTGAAAAAGACGAAACTTAAAGGACGAAAAGCAAAGAAAGTTACTTAATTTACAAACAGAAGAGTAACCGGGAAATGAAAGTTACTAGAAGACAGAGAAAAAGCCATAACAAAAAGAACATTGTTTGGGATTTGTTCAAAATAGTGAAAATAAAATTGGTTGAAAATAGCACAGTTAAAATACATTTTTTCACTTAATCTCCTGAAATTACTAAGAGGTTTTTTTCATTTTGATTAGTCTTTAAGCTAAGGCAGGTGTTTATTAAAGCTCTGCAATTAGGCTCAAAATACCACTGTAAGCTGAAGGAAATCATTCTAGTACTTGTAAGGTGTTAAGCATAAAAAGTGACTAACCTAACACAGCAGCATGTATTTGAAAATGTTAATTTAGGAGAGTACCTTAAATACACATCTAAGTTGGTAGGGAAATTGTGAAGTTTCGTCTTTAACTACTGTTATAAAGTCTTTGCTTCCTAGCAACAGGTCCATGCAGGTCAAAGGTACTTGACCTTAGTCACGATTACAAAAGTGATTGCTCTCCCTATTGTGAAAAATCCCACACAGGGACAAAAGCCACCAAAAAAAAAAAAAAACTTGAAAGAATTGTTTACCCCAGCTCTCTCAGACACAGTAATCTGTCCTGCTGAACTACAGCAATATTCCAAGATCTGCCCAATCTCACTGATACTCACAGGGGTCTCCTGAAGAGCTATGCCATTCCAGTCTTTCCTGACCTCATGACATCACTCCAGTTTAGCCATTTACAATTATACCGAATCTTGCCTAAAGTAGCAGAAATTCTTCCGCTTTCCCATTACAAAGGACAACCAGCATATAGCAGGACTGACTCGATCAGTGTTATTTTATGCACATACTTTGTGTTTCTAGTTATCCCAGTAAAGGTACATCACTCTACAGGACTGTCACCAAACCAACTTCTTTCACATTGCTCAGTGCTTCAAAAATTCCATGCCCTAAGCATGGGATCACTCACATGGGCTACTGGTGAAGGGACAATGTGAGTAGATGGCAATTCCTTGCTCCCCACCTGTGCTCCTCTGGTAGATTCTTTACCCTGTTAAGCCCCCCATTCTAAAAACTCCTAAAAACCAAGCACTGATGGGGAGGGGATGTTCACACACACAAAGGCTCCACAAAGCTCTCTCCAAAAATGTCACTATCTGTGCCGAGAATAAATGTAAGAGGCACCCACTATTCATCTTTTACCAAAGGTGAAGGTTAGGAAGGAGGGATTTAAGGACGGAAAGAGTGTTACATCTATCCTGTGGATTCCGTAGCTCAGCCAGCACCTCTTTGCCCCACCATCCACCACCTCGCCAGGTGCCAGCGTGGTCCCCTCGGGTCCCACCACATCTCCTACCACACCCCCCTCCCGGACCGGACGGCTACTCACGTTTGATGCACCGCTGGGAGCCCGTGGCCTTGCTCCAGCCGTGGCAGCACTGTCCCCCGCACACATTGACCCTGCGGGAACAGCAAACAAGGACCAGTGTCCGGCGGCGCATCCCCGCTCCCCATCCCGAGCCGGGCCGCGGGGCGGGCGCTGGGCCGGGGAGACAAAAGGCGGGAAGAATTAAACCTCCCGATTAAACTCGACGCCTCATCCCGGGCTCGGGGCCCGCCGCGACTCCTGGGATGGGGGGGAGGTGGCCCCGCGCCCGGCCTCAGGTGCCGCGGGGAGACGGCGAAGAACCGCGGGCGTTCGGTGCCCGCGGCGGGCGTGCGGCCAGCCGGGCACCGGGGCCGGGCAGGTAACGCTGCCCCCAGAGCCCGGCCCCCCTCCCCCTCCCGATGGGGCAACAGCGGCCGCGACGGAGATGCTGGAGGTGGTCGGGAGCTGCGGTGGTGCAGCGGGGGCGTGCGGGACGGGAGGGCGCCTTACCCCGGCAGCGGCGGCAGCTGGTGCTTCTGGCGGAGGGGCAGGGCGGCGCTGCTGTTGCCGTGGGGGCCCGGCGGCGCCTTGGGCCGCGGGCCGAAGCGGGCCGGCTTGGCGAAGGAGGAGGCGTGAGCAGCGGAGTTGGGGTGGACCTGGCCGGCGGGGCCCAAGCGGAGCTGGACGCCCGCGCTGCCCGGCTTGCTCATCCGCCGGGTCCGCTCCAGGGGGCCGCTGCCGCCGCCGTAGCGCGTGTTCAGCTGCACGTTGAACGTGCGCTGCTGCTGCTGCTGCTCCCCCCCGAGGAGGGTCGGGCGCTGCTGCCGGCTGCCAGAGGAGCCCCCCCCCGGCCGGGCTGCAGGACGTACGTGATCCTCCTTAGCCTGCCCTTTTCGGAGGCTGCGAGCCCTGGTGACAAAAGTGCACAGGCAGCGAGGAGGAGGAGGAAGCCCCGTCTGATCCGACCCATTTCCAGAGCGGGAGCCCCTGCAGCCGGCGAACTTCGCGGACCCGTGGTGCAAGGGTTTCCTCTCCGCCAAAGGACGCGTGTGTGCGACCTGCGCCCGGGGCGCGGATCCCTCCTCCGCTCGCTGCCCCCCAACCTGCTCCGGGCGGGGGGAAGACGGAAAAAAGGCCTCAGGATCCTCCCGCCCGCCCCCCAAACTGTTAGGAAAGTTCAGCAAACACTTCGCCCAGTGGAGCAGGAAAACATCGTTGGAAGAAAGGAAGCGGCGGGTGCGAGCCGAGCTGCGAGCCGGAGCGGGAAGGGAGGAGGAGCAGCAGGGGAAGGGTGTTTGCTGGAGGGGGGTGGTCGCAATGGAGAGCAGATGTCTCGGTTGCCGGAGCTGCCAGGGGTCTGCGTGCGTGTGTACGAAACGGCCCTTGAGTCGGTGCGGGCTGTTCCGAAGCCCCCCTTTAAGAGTTTCCCCGCGAGCGAGCGAGTGCGGAGGGGCGGGGGCGGGCGGAGGGTGCCCCTGCCCCGGTGCCGGCCCCGCGCAGCCAATCTGGGGCCGCCGTGACGTCTGGGGCGCTCCCGGGGCGCGGGGAGGGGGCCCGGCCGGGGCCAGGTGACCGCGGGCGGGGAGCGGGGTGGTCGCGGCGTCCCGGCCCCGGAGCCTGCGCCGCTAAGCGAGCCTCGAAGATACCTGCTTGAACCTAGGGGCGCCGACTTGCCGCCTGCCAGGGACCCGGCCCGCACAGCTGCTCGAGCGGTTCGGGCAGCGTACCTGTACTTGGGCAATAGCTGAGCCTTTCTGTTCTACTTTAATAGAGGTGAGGCGTTAAAGCCCCAAAAGCGTAGTATACGTGCTTCACTCTGTAGGTGGGAACGCGAGGAAAGCACTTACACACGTTAAAGGTAAGCACATTCCTCCGTCTCAGCCTGATGAGAGCCAGAGGCTGCTCTTAGCAGAAAGCAGGATTAGGAGGGACCATATTCTTCCGTGTTTTTCTTTATGTTCGTAAAGCAGTATATATTAGTAAAGAATGAAATTCAAACCACAATTGTACACTGGTAATTAACATATAAGCAAAACTGCCCACATTTTTCTCCAGTGTGTCTTAACCAATCTCACCCTTTAGCACTGTAAACAAAAAAACAAAGTTCACAAAATAACCCGAAGGTTGCATCTTTTAAAACACTCAGAAGCTGATGTGTCTGAGTTCTTTCCAAGAAACTTCGTGGAGAATCAGTTTGCAAATCCAATAGCTTGGAATTCAGGTCCTCCTCCCAGGGTTCTCCTCTGCTCTTTTCCAAAGCTTTAAGGACACTGACCCCGGCTCCAAACTGACGAGATTTTGCTCTTAAATGCTCTTGGCACAGCTACACAGCCGGCAAGGGGAGCAGGAGGGTTTTACATTGACTCGATTCTAGGCGAGAGCCAGTGTTAGGAGCACAACGGTCCCTTCCTCCTTAGTTCTCATCTATTTAAAACTGCTCAAAAATAAATAGATGTTTTAAATAGATGAGAGATTGGAGCTTGCTGTAGTCCCGTTGTAAGGGATCCACATCAATGTTGAAGGCTTCTATGCCTCCAGGGGTCTGAATTGAAACCCAGTGCTTGAAAAGAAAGTGCCACAAGTAGTTGGGTATTCTAAATCCACAGTGGGTTAAATGAGAATGAAACTCTTTGGTGCTTCAGAGAAAAACTGAGATAAAGCCTAAAAGTTTCAGAGCCCCAGTTTGAAGTTAACTGGGAAGTTAAATGTGAGATCACTGCCTCTCCTCATAGCAAACATATACATCTATTGTCTTTTTAACTTGGAAGACATTCCCAGCAAGTGAACTGTTCAGCCTTCCAAAGGCTAATTATTGTGAATCCCAACTATGCTAAATGTTTTTACAGTAGGGAACAGAAAAATACCTTGAAACCAGTGTGGGGAGGTGAGGACTGAGTAAGTAGAGAGAAACTGATGTGTTACTCAGGATTGTTGCTCTGCACAAGGCCTCTGTCCTTCAGAAGTTTTCCAGAATGAGATCACAACTCTGTGTGTGGCTGGGTTTGTTGAACACAGGGCAAAAACTGCATCATTCCACAGCAGAAGCCAGTTGCTTTTAAGAAATGTGAGGTTTAAGTCATGTCAAGCAGGGGGCAAATGTGGTGTATTACTGGCTACTGTACAGCAAGTGGTAAGGAACCTCAAGGGAAATATATCCACAAAGGTGGATGCCTTGCATAGAATCACCGAGGCATAAAAACATTCTTGAAAAAATATTTAGTGTTATCTGAAATTAATTGCTAGAGGTCAAGCACTCCTCACAAATTTACATGGCAGATCTGATTTTTAGTGTTCTCTTTTTTTTTTTTTCCCCCTCCAGCAAGGAAATCCATGCTTTTCCATTTGTCTGCTATCTGGTTTTGCTTCCTCCCTCCCTCCCTCCCCCTCCTCCTCGTCCACATATCTGGAGGGTCTCGGATGTCAGGGACCAGGTTTGGCTGCAGTAACACATCAGGTTGGCCACAGAAGTTTTAAGAGCTAAAAGAGAACTTCAGTGAACCACCACTGCAGACTAAAGCTTAGCTCAAAATTTCTTCACATGCAGAAGTTTCTGCCTCCAAAGGACAAAAAGTGCATCCAGCACGAAACAGCCAGATGCTGGCCTTTTAAAATCAAGTCAGGTGACTACTAAGGTTCTGAGGATTCTTTAGTAAATGGTGTCACTGCTTGTGGGAAACCTGCTCTGGCTACTTCCCCACCTCCTGTGGAAAAGACTCTGACTTGAGTTAGCAGGGACAAGCAGGAATTAGTATCTCACACCCCCTTTCAGGCATACCCCTCTTTTGAAGAAGAGTTGGGAAAGCAGTTTGCACTGTTTCTGTTCTTGTCCCCTGTGGTTTGTGACTAAAGGGTGGACGTAAGGAAACATGAAGTTCCTTAGTCTGTACACCACCCACCGGAGGGGCAGACCTCTGGATGCTCTGCTGTAAGGGTGAGGCTGAGGCTGAGAAGGGCAGAACTGGCTGGAAGACCAGGAGCAGGACAGATGCAGGAGGCAGAACTGCTGCCTGATGAGATGGCAGGATTGCTTCAAGGTTTAAAGACTTAATGGATAGGGGAGAAGCCAGTTTGAGAGTGTATCTACAAGAAGAACCAAAATAGCATTATTCAAACCAAAATAAAAGGAAGAACTAAACTGCTGTGTATGTTTTTGCTCAAGACTCATGACTTTGGAGTCGGTCCTGTGAGTTGAATGAGGAAGGACCATTGTTTTGAGCTGCCAAAGCTGGCAGCACTCAGACCTCCGCCATTCTTTCCATCAAATGACTGTATCTCGTGGAGGATGTGTTTGGGGCATAGGCTCACAAGGTGACACAGGGACCTTTGCAGGACCTTCAGTGAGGATGTACAGTTATGCTGCGAGTGAAGTCATCCGAGCATGGTGATCGCCGAGCCAGCCTTATGCATCACAGTGCCACCGTATCTCCCGGTGACTCGATGTCCTCATTGGCCAGGCAGTAAGCTGATGATCAGCAGTGCCTGATGTGTCCAGCTACTGGGTCAGTAAATGGCTCTGGTGATCTTGTAGATCCACCAGGCAGCAAGCCTTGGCCTGTAAGGAAAGCTGGGTTGGGAGCTCCCATTTAACATTACAGTTTGACAAGGCTGAATGCTGTGTTTAACCTCAATTTTGGCTATAGAAGATAACTTTTACAGTAGTGTAGCTCCATTAGCTTCAATAATATTACTCCAAACTTCTTTTGAGCTAAAGGAGGAAAAGCAGTCTATAATTTCTTGTAAGCTGAGAATCAGCTGGAGAGCTGTATTTGCTCTTTTCCTTTTCTGTACTATACAATTATCTGCAAAAAAGTCCTGTATTTTGCAGGCTAAATTATACCTTTAGCCATAGCTCTGTACAGGTAACATGACTCTAATTTGGAGAGTATTTCTTTTGAACAAAAGAAAACAGCTTAGTCTCACTGTCACCAGAGTAGGAAAAAGAAGTAATTGGTGTTTATTATGTTGCTAAAGTATATGGCACACATGACTCTGAATACATACCTGATTTGCAGAGTAAGACCATGTAGATATCAGTATCATTTCTGCATGCTATTTTTCAGAACAGAACCCTGATTGTTGTTTCTTCCTTCAGGCAGAAACTGTAATTACTCTACAGTTTGCACTTATATCCTGAGGCCTCAGCTGTTCCTGAGTGTTACCACAGCATAAATATCATTAATAATGTTTCACAAAGGGACAAGTCCTGCTCACTCTATTCATGTAGGCACTTACATTCACTTCCAAGGAACTCAGATGGTCAGACTAGGTCTGGATGGATGTGTGAGGCTTTGGAAGGAAGCAGCTTAGCTTTGCTGTACCCATTCACTACTGGTGACCTTCCTTGTGATTTGGAGATCTCTAATGGCCATGCTTGGCACGTCCCAGTAATTCCAGACTCACACTACATTACCTTGGGTAACCAGCCTTCTGCCTCCCCCTCCTTGGATTTGCTGAATCCAAGATGCATGAATGTGCCTTCCCCAGCACCTTCTCTGAAAGATCTCCCAAAGCCACTCTCCCACTGCCACTGCAATCAGGGCTCTGCTGCATTAGGCACTGTACACACAGGCTGGGTGATAAATCCTGCCAGCTCTTCTGACTGGGGGCACGTGGTCCTGAAGCAGACTAGCTTTTCAGGGGCAAAGGAACTTCTATGATGAGCTTGGTCCACGATGTGAATTCGTATCTCGGAGCAGTACAGATCCTGTGTGGCACTCGGTTTCTGAAGTAGACAGATTAGCATGCAGATATTCCAGAGCCACAAATCTGGATGGGAAAAGAAAACAAAGTAATGATAGTGGGGGTAGGGGTCATCATTCCCACTCGTACTGCTACCAAAAGAGATAGTGATAAGGACTTTTTTTCTTGTATTAAGTTACACTGAAAGTTGGGTCCATTTGGCAAAAGTCTGATGCCAGTCTGTCACTACTGACCACCACCATATCCAGCAAAATACACACTTAAGTAGGAGTAGGCTTCTTTATAAGTTGCTGACGGTAGCTGTAGTAAAAGAAGTTGTGTGGATTTGTATAGTCTTGAATTCCATTTTCACAAACTAGCAGAAATCCCTTCTAGAATATTTGGCAGTTTCACAATCATCCTCACAGAAAATAACTGATTCAGAAATACAAGATTTTTTTAAAGATATGAAAATCTCCACACTCTGCTGTTGCAATTATTCTTCCCCTCAAGGAAATAAATATATCTTGTCTACAAAACAATTAAAATATCTATGGAAATTTTTTATTACACTATTCCTTGCAATTGTTTGTTTCTTTTTGCAATCCCGTGTACAATGAAAACAAATAAACTGCAGAGGAAATTAGGTGGAAAGGACCACAAAAATAAGAAAATACATACAATTATTTCACTTTACCTTAGGAGAAGACATGTTTAAACTAACATATTCTCCACAAAAGCAAAGTAAATATTATATCTGATATTTGAAAACTCTCACAGTGTGACTATGTCGTATGCCAAGAATACTAACCTCTACAAAAATAAACTTCAGCAGTGGACCCTGATTTTTCCATGTTGCACTGTGTGCTGCTCAGACTTATGAAAGCTGAGGGAAAAAGAGTCTGTGTAAAATAAAGCTGCTTCTGAATGTCTTAAAGTTTTCATAATTGTACATAATCTAGGCAGACCAGCAAATCAGTGTAAGTGGAAGTGAAGCAGACAGAAGTGGTAACGATGAAAAGAGGAGCCCTGGCTCGTGGGAACACCACCGTGATTACCCCTGCAGCAGCTGCTGAATAACCTGAAAGGTAATGTTTTCACAGCCTTGTCTGTGTTTGGTCTCCCCCTCTGACAGCCTGGGATGATGTTGGGTGGACAGCTTGGGTATCTACTGTCCAGTTTAACCTTGCTTTGCCTGTCACAGAGTATTAAGCCCTGCTTAGTACCTGAGCTTGACTGTCAGGGTAAACAATTGTTTAAAGACCAGCTGGGCACACGGAGCAGCAGATCCTGGCTCTCTGAATTTAAAAAAGGGCAGAATACTACTTCTAAAGATGCACTTGGAGCAGCTCCCAGCACACCAATGTCATAGGTTGGGAGTGTGTGTATAGGTTCTCTGTCTGCTGCTCTTTCAAGGTTTGTGGTGGAAGGTGATGGAATGAAAATTACAAGCTTTTTTTTTTTTTTTTTTTTTTTTAGTTTTTAAAGTAGGTAGGGAATAAAATGCTGGGCTTTCATTTCCATCACTTTTCCTCCAATAGCAAAATGTGTCTGCAGAGATGTTTAATGTCAGTCTGCAGTGTGTCTGTGTTTTCCATCAGGATGCTTGCACACTGACCCTGGTCTGAGCAGGAGGACCTCTGAGGGTCCCCTCTGCCCTCAGTTACCATATGCATCTGTGATGAGGTGTGGCATCATGCCTAACAAGCAGCCTCAGGTGGAAACAGGCACAGCTGCTACCCATTTTGGGTGGGTCAGAAACCAATTTCAAAAAAGCAAGCCTGCAGGGTAATAATGTAGAAGACTTCCTGGTGTAGGCTACAGGTGGGAAGGAGATTGAGGACTGGAAGAGCTAGGACATGCCGGAAGGGATGAAGCAGACCCCTGGAAAAGGCTAAACACCTGGGCTCACAGACGATGCCAGGCACAGTCTGAACTGATCTTGCCACCAGGCAGGTTGTGACATAATAGTACTGTAGAGGTACACATCAGCCCAGCACCTGTATTTAGAAAATACAAATTCAGTCTGGCTTCATAGCAAAGAGGCTTAGCCGAGGAGGGCCTGGTAGGGGTTGACTGCACCAGATAATCAAAACATGGTCTCTAATTAGCCAAATCAAAGTGATGTGAGGGACTACTTGACTAGAATCTTTCTCAGATTATAGTCAGTTTTGCAGTGTTCACCTGAGCCTAAGGAAAAAAAAAAAAAAAGCATGATTATGAAAATAGTACCTTTTAATCCTCCCTTAATAGCTGTATTTAAAATAAGCCTCTATAACTGTCAGATTGTTTCAAACCTGCCGTCGTAATTTTCCACGCTTCCCTAAAGCAGTAGCAGATGAATCTAAACAGTAGAGGGCTTGTGGCGCGTCCCCAGCGAGGGCACAGCACCGCGCTGCTCGCAGACATCGCCGTGCGGGCCAGCCGGTGAGTCACGGACCGCGGCTCCTGTCTGCTGGCACCCGAGCGCACCTGAGCGGCAGCCTGCGCTCCCTCCTCCCGGCCGCCGCTCCCTCGCTTCTCCCCGCGGGGCTCCGGCCCCGGCGCTCTCTCCCTGTCTCGGCTGATGTCTCTTCTTCGCAAGCCTTTAGCGCCCAAAAGCAGGCGGGCCCCAAAGCTGCGCTTCTGCAGGCTGGTCTCCTAGAATACACAGATCTGCAGGGCAACATAGTGTCACACGCAGCACATACCAGCAGCAAGCAGAGAGTCTTTCAGCTCTACGCATCAGCATTCCTAGCAGAAAAAAAAAGTCTGGAGGATGTGCCTCAGTGCTAAATGGCCTGTCTGTGAGTGAGACTCTTGTTTGAGTCACATGTAGTCGGGCTGGAAAGAGTAGAACCATTATCTGTCCAGAACAGGGTCATCCAGGAAAGCAGGCATTTGTAGCATGAAGTTTCAGGTCATGTAGCCTCGTTTTCTCATTTTCCTTCTGTCAACTTTTAGCCAGCAGCACACAAAAAATTCAAATTCTCCAGATTCAGGGTCCTAGCGTAGATGAATTTGCTAGCTTTGTTCATATTAAAGTTTAAAATTTCCTGAAAAAAAAAAAAAGAAAAAGGAAAAATAAGCAGATTCCTATCCTTTTCTTCCAAAACAAGTGTAGCATTTTCTAGGACCATAGTTTTGACCTATCAGTGTACGTACAGTCTTGAACTGAAAAGATGTAATCTGAAGACAAAGGGAATGATCTACCTCTGCACTTAAGCTTCTTGTCTGCTCCTTTTCAAGGCACATTGATGTCCGTCTCTGACCTAAAATCAAGTGGTACCTATACTCTGTCAAAGCTGAACTAGCCTATGTTGCCCCTCATTTTCTGTGGGGTTGTAGCCATGGCTGACAAGGATCGGGATTCTGCTCCAGGACTGAAAGTTTGATGATTTCCAGAGTTGATTTAAAGGCAACTGCAATTATGAAAATCAGAAATTACGACTGCCAACAATTTAAATTGAGAGAAAGCCTCTCCAGTTAAGAAAACCTGAATGAAGATCATATGTAAGTCCTTAGCACTGACTGGCAAAAACACCAGTGGTTTTTTTGAGTGTTTGCCAGTTTTGTGAAAGACACAATGCATAACATTTTCAGGTCTGCAGGAATCTCTTGTGATTCTTTACAGTGCAGCTCATCAAGTACTGACATTTTCATCTTCAGTGTTTGAGTATTTAAAGCAGCTTTTCCAAGCCAAAATCACACAGTCCTTCAGTCTTCTCTTGTCATCTGTTATCATGCATCTTTCAAAGACTAAAATAGATTTATACTAATTGGTTTAGCTCTTCTCAAAGATAGGGCTGATAAATTGAACTTTCACACCTGCTACCTTTTCTTAGGCTTTCTTAGTCTTAAAGTGAGGTGGGCTTTTTCCTTCTGAAAGAATTTAAGATTTGTTTTTATTGCAGAGAGGATCTCAGTGACTTGACAACACCATTAGGTAGAACAAGTCTTTTTACAAATAGTTATGCTGAACAAAATATTCACAAAAGCAGTTTAAGTATTTCCTCACAATTTGATGTAGGGTTTGTAAAGGAAAAAAAAAAGAGGATCCATATTTGTAACTCACCTATTAAAAGTGTTTGTTTGGAATCCGCATCCAAATCTCATCTCATCTCTGTGGTCTCCAAGTTTTCAGGCAGGCTGTGCCCGAGGATTAAATTCTGCCCAGTTCTGGAGAAACTGGGGAGTTTTCTTAACTTATGCGTGTTTAAGGTTGCTATTACGATCTCTGATCATGACATCAGGGACGTGGGGTTTTTTTTCTCCTTTCTTTTAAAACTTGTTTGTACAGATGAGCTAAAGCTGAATTTGCGTTTAAACTAAACAAACCTCTTTAGCAAGTAATTTTCTTGAATATAAGTCTTTCCAAATGTTTCCACAGCTAATTTTTTTAAAGTACCCATAATGATGTCACCAGGCAGGTAGATTATTATTCACATTACAAATAAAAATTAAAAAATAGTTTTGAGTGAATTCTCTAAGGAGCATTTTGTGAAGGAGAATATGGGTGTCATGTTGTTGAAAGAGCTGCTAGGGATCCTTAAAGCAGGGAAAGCATTTTTCCTTCTTTTTTGTTAAGTGTGCCTGCTGTAAATAAATGTTTGATGATTTGTCTCGTATATTGGATGAAAAAGAGTTAATGTGACCATCTAGTTAGGTAGATGTGTTGAATACTGCATTAGCTAGTTTTCACAGCTAAAAACCCCATGCTTTAAGGCATCTTTTTCCTTTCTGGCTGTGCAATAATCTTCAGTACATGTTAGGCTGTATCATGAAAGCTTATCATCTCAGCAAAGGAGGTTTCAAGTTCTCTCTCACTGGTAAAGTAGTTTACCTCTATGCCAAACTGGAAAACTTCACCCTCCCCCAGGGGTAAATAAAATCTGTATAAGCAAGAGTTCAAGTTGAGCAAGTTCTTCACTAGTTACTCTTTCCATGAGTCACGCACATCTGCAGAATCTGTCCAGCTCCTTGTCTCAGTGATATAAGATCAGCATAATCTAAATTATCCTTCACAGCTGAAAACAATACTAACCCCTAATACTAATGAGAATAAAAGCCCCATGCAGTAACAAACGAAACTTTTCTTCTCCTTCTGCAGTTTTCTTCTTCTTATTCTTCTTGCTGTTTTTCCTGGGTCTGGCTCTCTAATCAAAACATCATGCTAACCTTCTCACATTGATGATCTCTAAAGCAGCCCCTAATCATCCTGATGTTTTTCAGTCAGTGAGATGCTCTTCTTTTCTTATACTTTCTGGTCGTGTCTTGGTTAGGAAATTATGCCACTGGCATGTGGTCATTCCTCGCAGCACTCCAGGGTACAAGGCTTAGACACAAACCAGCAGCAGTGCGGTGGAGGACACAGAACCTGGTTTCAAGGGCTAGCACTGCCTGTTAAAGTCCACTTCTAATTTGACTAAAGGTTCTTATACTGGGGAAAACCTAATGCTCTGAGCATACTGTCTGATCCTGTAATCAACTAGTCTTGCACAGCATCTTAACTATTATATACAACCATTGTTTCTACAGTGTAATTCCTGCAAGAACTATAAATAAGAAAATTTGTGACTTACTAAACCAGAAGCACTGACTCAGAGAATAACCTATTTTATCCAAACAGGGATGTACAGTACAGTAATTAGCATCTTCCAGGGCTGGGTGTTATGTTAGGAGGGTACATGAGAAACCTTTCTTCAAAAGTAAGAAAATAACATTCAAAATAACAAAGAATGCTTAAACTGAAAGTGTGGGTGAAAAACCATGAATTAGTTTTCATTGTAGTGCTGAATCCCATATTGCCAGCCCATCCGAAATACCATGCAGAGCAACCAAAGCAGTCCCAAGGGAGACCTTTGAGTTTTATTGGCTATTATGGTCACATGTGCACAAAGGTTTGTGTATTGTCAAGAGAATCTTGTCAAAGATAATAATCCCACTGAACTGCTTGGAATGTTTTCACAGTTTCATTTTCCAGGATATCTCCAGAAGTGTGGCTGGTGATGTCTAGGCATTGTGGAAGATGAATGATATTCTCCTGACCTTCAGTAGTAGGTTAAGCCACAAGGTAGCCTGTTGAGTCCAAAAGGAGTAACACTAATGTTTTGGCTGCAGAAACCTGTAATTTAAAGATGTTTAAAGTCACAGGATTATGAGCATACATACAGGATTATGAGTAACAGAAACTATGGCACAAAACACTTTCAACTGCAGGCAATTAATTATTCTCTGTTTATCTCCTTGTTTTACTAGGTCTCTTCTTTTCTACCTATGTGTTTTATGGTATACAAGGATAAACTTCATTAGGATTTATATATAAGACATGCTAATGTACTTAGAGGAAAAATCCAAGCCCCATAACAGGTTTTGCTTTGTTTTAAGAGTACAATGGTGTGAAAGCCGAGCACATGGTTTAGGTTCCCTTTTATCACTTTAGAGTGTTGTCTGGCTTTTCCAAACCATATACAGAAATATGACTGTATAACCTGGAGATAGGAAAGCACTTGTTTAAACATGTGCATGCCCACAGTACCACAATTTACAGAAACTTGGAGTTGGCACCGTGTTCTGACATAGAAATTTAGGGTTGCACCACAAGTACTGAACAATTGCTCTAATGTTTGAAATACAATGGCTACACTGTTTTGTTTCCAAGTTCTCTAGGAAAAATCAGTACCTTTTTATTTTTATACCATATTACCTCTCTAGATACTATAGAAAAGTATTCAGTGTATTATTTCTGAATTAGCTGTTACTTATTATACTCTAAAAAAATCTTCAAATTAAATCTTAGGCACAACTAACTGGCACATGGGGAAAAATCTTTGAAATTCAGTGGAAATGCTGTAGTAGCCTGTGGATTCAGAAGTGGCAGGTGGAACACAAACGAATAAAAAAGGCTAAGAAAAATCTCTAAGTTATATATACCAGTTTCATTGTCATGAACCAGCAAGTCAACCAAGCACCTTGTTTTATGAGGCGTTAGAGAGTCAGAGGAAAAGAGGTTGGGGGACTGTACCAAAAAGTAACAGTGCAAGGTAGTGAAGAAAAACCCCTACTTTTGTCCCTGTTAGAAGACAATTCCCTGTGCTGGTTGCAGTTGTGATGTACAGTGTATAAACATGCACAGCTTGGTGCTCCTGAACCCAGAGAAGTTCATTTGGAAAACCCCACACGTTTTCCCAACTTTGCCTCACAGGTTTCCCCTCCATAACTCTGCATGGATCACGGTCCAGTCACTTTTGCATATGGCAACTCTCAGTGAGCAGTTGTGAGACGGAAAGATTTTGGTGACGTGTTCATTCCAAGCTTATTTCTTGATGGCAAATCATACTTCTGCTTTCCTGGTGTCCAAAACTGATTTTGTCATCCTGACTCAAGGAAAGCACCTGTGTGGTACAAAAGCACTGAGCACACAGCTGCCAGTAGTATTCTAGGATGTACTTACCTGTCAGGAAATCTCTGTGCGGTTCAAAGAGAAAGAAAAGGTGCTTAGCTGTTCAAAATTACATTTTTTTGAAAGAGACATTGAAAAAACGTGAGGCAAAAAGCAATCTTTTCAGCCTTGGTCTCTGGTGCATTTGACTCCGGTAGAAAGAAATTTTGATGGAGTTACAGGAATGCTACAGCAATTTTTTTTTCTTGTACTTCAGTAGTTCTCAGAAAAAATGTCGGCTTATCTGGGTTTAAGCTGACACTGCCGTGGCTCATTATCTCAGGTTCATTTGTAACACTGTCTAGTTCTATTAAGCAGCTGATAATACTCACACCTACGCAACACTTTTCATTTATAGACTTCAAAACACTGGCACAGCTGTACCCCCGTTTTACACAGGGGAAAAGTCGAGGAAAGCAAGGCCAGCACTGGACTTTCTAACGCACACAGCAGTTTGGGTGGCAAAAGGATGACGGATATTACTTGTTTTTTTCCTCTGGTGTGCTGGAAAAGGGTTTAATTAGGCACAGTGGACTTTGAGTGTGCAGGCATTTACAGGGCTGAAGGCCCCACAGGG
Organism: Lycocorax pyrrhopterus obiensis; assembly: GCA_014706295.1. Lineage (NCBI taxonomy): Eukaryota > Metazoa > Chordata > Aves > Passeriformes > Paradisaeidae > Lycocorax > Lycocorax pyrrhopterus. The sequence continues at coordinate 36,629,932 of JACSVZ010000004.1, read as the reverse complement.
TTCCCGTGTCTCGCAGGCACGGCTGGTTGTGTTTCGGGGGCGGGGGCTCAGCCTGAAGTGTGGGAGCCCCCCCGCCACAGCCCCAGGCACAGCACATCTGCTGCACCCAAACACAGCCTGCTCCCACCTTACAGGGACCAGCAGAAACACAGAGGGGAGAGACGCAGCCTTGGAAATGTTGGTGGCATGAGATCAGAGGGAACGTGAAGGGGAGACTGCGAAAGGGGAAGGGGAAACATAGCAGAAACTTCCAGGACAGTGGAAATACATTCAGGGAAGAAGAGGCAGGACACGCTGCACCTTGTACACAGAAGTTTTGATCCAGCAAAGAGCATAAGCATTGCTTAGGCGTCCTTTTAAATTTGAGGAGCTGGAATACAAAGCTCAGGAATGCCTGAGCTTTGCAGTCTTAACACTTTTCCACTCTTATGTCTGTCTGTTTTCCTGCCCTGTGCTGGAAACATTCACAGAATTATAGTCCAGTTCTCCTGAGTACCATGCCCAGGTAAATGGAAGCTTAACAGAACAGGAAGCCAGCCCCTTTCATTATACAAGAACATGTGTAAAGCAAGATCCCAGGGTAAGACTGCCAGCAGTGCAGTCCTTATCGTTAGGAGCAACCCCATCAGCCATGGGGCACAGGCATACCAATGTCATTTTCATAGCCTCATTTTCATTGCCCCACCACTTCTTTGTAAAGCTGACACTCTCCTTTGATTTCCAGCCTCCATTTATGCACCACCACTTTGTACCAGCTCTGTGCTTTCTGTGTGAAAATTTTCTTTCCACCTTAGCAAAGTTCAGGCTTGTCCTGAGTGGATAACACGAATGTCAAGTTATCTGCAAGTCTATTAGCACATCACTTACCGATTAATAACAACTTCTATGTTTATACAGGACTTTATATCCAGTGTACTTCCTAATACCTTGTAATTGTTAATATAAATTTCTTTTACAGTGGTGTAGACAATGTCTAAACCACTAAAAAAGGAGTGATTGTTTAAGAATTATTAACTAGACTAGTAGATTTATCAGTTAAATAAATAAGCTTTAGCCTTAAAAAACCATTTAAATAACATAGCCTTAACAAAATATTTAAATAATGTGGAATTAAGACTTTAATAACTAGATATATTAGAGAAAACACACTTCAGTAATGTTTTAGAAAACACCAAATACTAGAATATTTAGTCTGACAGTGAAGCTTATCGGTTAAAAAACCCATGAAATATTGACATACAGTTACTTGACAATTAGTCACATCCTGGCTCATATGTTGAACATGAAATTCACACTGCACTCCTCTGTTGAAAACAAAATACTTTTTATGTGGTTTAAGTTTTAAGGCATTTGTACATTTACTAGTTAAACTGCTAGGTAAAAAAAAAAATAAAATTAACAATGAACAGAAGTATACCCTAAGAATAGGCTATCAAGTGTCCAAATACTCAAAAAAATCATAATCTGACTCTTCTAAAACAGTTTAAGAAAAGTCACCAACAGCTGTTAGGTTCTGATTTCCTTTCAAAATTAGATTATTAATTTAGATACAACTAGAAGGTAAATTTGGCTGTCCCAGTTTAAGTATCAGTCTTCAAATAACGTTATTGTTCCCTATTTTGCAACAATTCCCTAATTACAAAGCAATTCTAAGTTGCTGGAAAGCTGTGCCATCAGACAGCTGGCTCAGCCAATCAAAACGAGGATTTTCTTTTTAAAGTTAATATTGCCATTCATGGCCGTGGGCTGTGTGCGGCTCTAACCCAGCTGTTCAGGATAACAAGGGAGCAGACAAAGGCTTGTTTCACCCTTTCAAACCTTGCTGCACTGCTTCTGCTTAGCTTTTGCTTTGGGAAATGATGGGAGGGCACGGGCTTTTGGCTGGGGCATAGCCCTGGGAGCTGGGCAAGGGGACAGCCCAGGCTGGAGGAGGCACCTCCCAGGGCTCCCCTCCTTGCCAGGGCTGCTGCCGCAGGGCTGCTGCCCCCTCTCACGACACTGAACACTCACCTTAACCCATCCTAAGCAGAGAGCAAATTTCTGCCTCGTGGTTGGGAAGGGGAAAACCAAAACCAGGCCCCTCCACCAGTTTGAATCTTTGGTCACGTCTGAGTGACTGATCGTACAGGAATGTGCTGTGATACCTCTCTGTGCGTGGGACACACGCATGGGAGGTACCCACAAAACCCTAAAAATGCGAGACTATAAATGTACTGCAGAGTCAACAGTAAGGGAAATGTTTTCAGAAAATCCTAAAGGGAAGAGTGGAAAAAAAAGCAGACCAGCCCTCTGGGAACTCTACTTTCCTAAGTCATAAAACCCTCAGTTTTCCCTGTCTGGAAAAGTTGTCCACAATGCTCAGAACAATATGCTTTTATTTTTAGCATTTTACACCAAATAACCATGAAGAAAAAAATACCCAGTGTCAAATGTTGCGAGTGGGCAAAAGTACCGTCTTGTAGTTAAGATAGATATGTTTTTAAAAGCTGGAGTTTGAGACATGAAATTGAAATTGTTCAACAAAGTTTACAAGTAAATTTAATATTTCAGGAACATGTTTATGTCCTTAACTAAAACATGTTTTCAAACACCTTTCATTTTTTATGCCATGTGTAAAAAATATTTCATGTTCTTCACTTTGAAATTCACAAAAATTTAGAATCTTAAGAAAGTCCTGAAAAATGGACATGCCAAATGTGTTGTTAATAAACCAAAAAAATTTACTTTATTGAATAAAATGGCTTGAAAACAAGCCAAACTTCCAAAATAGAAAGGAAGATACATTTTTTCTTCTTTTTCTGAAGGCATCCAACAGTGCAGGAATGCTTTGTTGAAAATCTAAAGATGGACAAATAATCAAAAACTTGGTGGAGCATGGAGCAGCAGACTGTATTAATTAAACCACAATTAACTTTGCGGCACTATTTGGTTTTGCATGGTCGCGCAGTATATTCATGCATATTGTATCTAATCCTGCTATCAACCAGAGAGACAAAACTCCAGACACCAGGAATTTGGTTTGGCTAAGTCAAGCAGAGTGACTTATTTCAGATGCTGATATCTGTTTCTTAAAAAGAAGCATTGTTACTTTTCCCTGTATATTCTACAGCCCAACTCAGCTGAGGCTCAGATTGCGTGGGCACGCTCAAGGCAAACCTTCAGACAACACCCAGATATTCCAGAAATTTATAAAGGTGTTAATGAGGCTTTGCCTGGGTGTGTTGCTCTATCTGCAGCTGAACTGGGTCAGAGACTGAAGCTCCTGGGCACCCTCCCAGCTGCTCACTGTTGCTTTTTCTTTTTTTTGCTGCCAGAGGTCACTCTCTTTTGAGATCTGCCTCTGTCACTGCATGCTTAGGCTGACACTGTGAAATGACATAATTGTCATGATTGCTTTACCACTGGTACCTCTCCATAGGTACTCCCATTACAGATAGTGAAGAGCAGAGTGAACTCGGTCAGTGTGCTTGCTAATGCCTGCACCCACCAGTGTGGCTCAGGCTGCTGCAGGAGTTCAGAGTTTATAGCAGCAGAGAGTCATTGGAGGCACTTCTCGCCTCGAGGGGCTGGCAAACTCCTCTGGGTCCATGAGCCCCTCTTTGTGCCCCTCCTGAGAGATGGAAACCTCTACTCCAGTTCACTGGGCTAGTCAGTATTCTCAGACTCTGCTGTGCCATAAATGCAGACCTCCTCAAAAGCCAATCAGAGGCAACCTTTTAGTTTGGCACAGCACAGGATAGGTGTTAAGGAACAGATACAGGTGGGGTTTCACTGCATTAACACCTGTGGCAGCGTTTCCCAGAAATCTAACAAACTGTAAGGGAGAGAGGTGATAAGAGGCAGGGTAGTTTTGGCAGCCTGCCACCACAAACTGGCGTATGCTGAATGTGTGTCACGGGCAGATCCTGTGTAAACGTCACAGCAAGCTAAACATTACAAATTCTAAAAGGTCTTTGCGCAATTAACATTTTAAAAATAATGTATATTATATAAACTGCTGTGATTTAAAGAGGCCAGGAACAGGGGAAGGTAGCCTGCAGCCAGGATTGTACTAATTAAAGTATACAATAGAAATATTAATCAAGTGAACTTAAGGGTAGGAAGCAGGCAGGAGGAAGGGGGAAGACATGACATAATCCCCTTAGTACCATGCGATATTCCAGTGTCCTGAAAAATGGGACAGGCAGACAGAAAGAGAGCAGTCCTGCCATCCTGGCTGGGAAAAGCTGTCTGTGCCAAGGCAGGGGTTCTGCCTGGGCTGAAAAGCCGTGTACAATGTCTCTGAGTGCCCACCAGTGCACACCACAGCTGGGGTACTGCAGCCTGCAATGTCATGAGCCCATGAAGGCCTTGAAGAGGATGCTTTCTAAATGTAGCTTTAATAGGGAGTTTTGTTTTACTTTTTCCTACCTTGGTATTACAGATTGATGGTTTGAAGTAAGCACCATCTTCAAGGGAAAATCTCCCTGTGAGTAACCTCACACACTAAAGCACTCTGTTCCTGCGAGCATGGCAATGTTCAAAGCTTTTCCTGCGACCAGCATTCCTATCTATATTTTTCAGGATACCCTAACGATAATACAGTCAGCCTCCTCTTAGTCACAAGGCTGTTTGTGAGATGGTATCTCTGGGTCTGAGGTGGGGGAGCATCTGCCAGCAGACTGCTTTAGCCAGGAAAATCCTCTGGCACAGAGGGTGAGTCAGGAGCCTGCCAAGTACAGAGCACTACGAAGCAATGAAGCAATGAAGCCTGCGCATGCTTCTGCCTCCGTTTCCTTGCTGCTATGGAGGATCATCCCCACGTCGCGGCCCAGCTCCTGCCTTGTTTTGTTTAGATCTACCAGCTCAACTCAACTTCATTTTCTGTCCTCAGTTAATCTTGCCAGTAAACTGGGCACTTCTATTGAAAAATCCTTTTTGTCTCTATCCCCTCTTCCTCAGCACCACCCTCATGTGTGACTGTGAAATTCCTTACTTAATTCTTTCTGTCTCTTGATCGTGACCTGCTGTCTTTATCAGCCTCTGATGTTCAGGTTGCACACAGCACCTTGGGGCTGGATTTCCCTGGCAGGAGCCTGGGGAGCTGCCAACAGTAGTAATGAGGAAGATGGATGGAGAATTGTGGCCAGATTCTGTCACATGAACACACTGTCTTACAGTAATTAGGAGCCTCACAACAGCTTGGACATACACGCCCTTTATGCCTGCCCACTACTCACTTGTATACTGTATTTTTCTTAGCATTTTTTTTTACTGATCTTTTGAACAGTATTTTGGAGCAGCTCTCAGTACCAGCAGTAGGATAAATAGGGTAGTCCTGTTCAACTTTAATTAGTAGTTTGCAGCAAGGATAGTATTCAAATATCAGCTCCTACTATCATAATTATATAAACTTTCTTGCATGCAAGCACCCAGTCAAAGGAATGCATATGCCCATACCAAAAGTTCTTTCAATACCTTTGCTGGCATCTGTTGTATATTGCCTGAACAAAGAAAGAGAATGGATCTTTTCAGCCATCTCACCATTCATACCTAAGGTCTTTGTTTCTGGGGCACAGGAATGAAGCTAGTCCCCAGGGAAAAAAAAAAAGGTTAAAAAGACCTCAATGTAATCTTGTTTCCCTTCATGATTAACTGAAGTTAGGAAAAAAAGGGATCTCTTTCATGAGCCTTAGGTCGCTGGAAACATATTGGAGTCATGCTGCTTTGTCAGCTGAACAGGAGCTCCCAGTGTGACACGCTGCTGAAAGAGACAATGCTGCTCTTGGATACATGAGCAGATACCCAGGGGTGTATCCAGTAGGACGGCTATCGTATGTCTGCACGCCGACCGGAGCAAATACTGCTGGAATACTGTCCTGGCCTAGTGCCTGCAGTTCAAAAGGGATGCTGATAAATTATAGTAACTTCAGAGAAAAGCCACAAGAGTGTTTAACGTGGACATGTCCAATCTTCCTTATCCTATAAGCCCTGCACCAAAATCACTGTTTGAACAAAAGCCAGCAAAGGAGAATTCCAGGAACAGTCAGTAGAACACAAAATTAGTGCCCTAGGAGCCCCACTGCTCACTGCATGGAAGAAGAATCAAGACCATGATAGAAGATGGGTTGGTCACTCACCTTTTCCATAACCATGCACAGTCCTGGCATGAGTTGCACCTTAACACTTAAGTTCCATGTAGCTCGAGCACTGCTAATGAGAAAGCCCATGAATTCTGACTATTTTGCTCATCAAAAAGAAGGTCAAGGACTGAGTTCAGAGTCTGATACACAAATAAGACTTTGATAACAACTGTTTCAATTCAGTAAAGGAGAAGGACTCTGAAGGTTGAATATGAATAGTGTCTTCACTTCTTAAGGTGAAAAAACTGTTTTTGAATGTAATCCAGCATTTGAAATTTTGTAAAAGAAAGTTCAAAGCAGCCATAAACTCATTTTCATTTTGTTTCTTAAAGCCATTATCCTCTTCACAACCCTGTAAGCAAGTATTGCTTATTCACGTGGTAAATGGCTGTAGCTGTATAACTAAGAGAAATCTCATTAAAAATATTATTTTCTTAATCTTACATTGAAAAGAACAAATAAAAAATTTCATACCCATTTCTAACTTTCTACTTTGGAAACACCTATTTATGACATAGGAATTAATAAACTTGAATAAAAACCCCATACCCTAAACTCTAAGCAGTGCAGCTACTCTGGCAGCTCATCTCTTTTCTGATGGCAGCACACAGCTACTGACAGTACAAACCTACTAGCAAATTGTGCAGGGCCTTCAGACTTACTACAGAACCGCTCCATTCAGAAGCCTTTGGCCAGGATGACCCCTGCTAGCAGTTTTAAAACATCACAGTGGATTAAGGCACAGAGTGATTGTTTTGCATTCCAGAGATATGCAGAAGAGCTACTAGGAGATGAAGAAAAGCAGGGGATTCTGGGAACCAACACTTGCATTAAATGTATTTTTACGAAACAGCACAATCCCTCTTCCTTGGCTTCCTTGAGAATAAACTAATAGGAATCACACGACAATGATAAGTGCTTCAGCAGCCATTATTGTGGCTAGTGGGGTTTTAAAACAACAACAACAGAATTATTGTATGTTCCTATTAAATCCTCTTTGTCACCATTGATAGAATTGATCGAGTGCTCTTCAGCAAATAAACACATTGGTGAATTACTCCTTTTCTTGGTCAGCTGTTGTGTTGACAGGACTCTTTTATCCTTTGAGTGGCAGATGGTATGTGTGGCTGCTGGGAGGCAGCAGACAGAAAGTCAAGTCCAGGGCTTAGGGAACAGGCTAAGAAATGCCAGTGGAAGCTTGTGCAATGTGTGAGAATCAGCCAGATTCAGAAGGGAAGGAGAAGCCCTGTCTAGTGTCTGTTGAGACTGATTTGGGATAGCCATTGGGATTATCTTCCTGATGACACAGATGATAGTTGCTTTCAAAGATGCCGTCATGATTTCAAACATTGTTTGATTTCCCCAGCAGTTTCAGAAACTGTCTCAGCCTCCAGGAAATCAGATGCTGCTGAAATACCTTGCCACAGAGGACAACACCAACACAACAGCAAAGGGAAATACCACTTTTTCACATGCAAACATATTAGAGGAAAAGTGATTAGAAGAGTCTTCCTCTAAATTTAAATGTTGCATATCATAACCCTCTTGTAAGTCCAAATGTTTTTAGTGCAACTCTACCAAATTAAGGGGAGCCATTGCAACCAGTAAATCAACCTATATATGTGGCTTTCTGTACCTCAACACGCCACATCCGGTATGCCTGTGGTTTCCAGTGATCAGAGAAAGAGCAGCCTGTGAAATTAAACAGGTATTTTTCCTCAGCAGTAACAATTTGTTTCCCGTTTCTCCCTAAGGCACTGTCCTGCCTCCAGCAGCAGACCCAGCCCTGGCATTCCAGCACCATCCCTACTCCCGCACGCCAGCTGGGCAGGGAGAGTTGGTGCAATGAATTTTGCAGCTACTCTCTGTGTGCACCCGTCCGTGTCACTGACCACATTCCTGGGACCTGACACACGCTGGAACACCTCTCCTACGCGTTTTTCTCCTCCAGTTTTGGCTCATTCCGGTGGTTTTCTTAGAAAAATGAACTAACTATGGTTGTATTACTTTAAAATGTAAAGCAGACATTTTGGCCCCTCAGCAAAACATCTTTAGAGTGAAATACTGGAGAAATGTACAGAAGATTTTTTGACCACCAGAGGGGGCCTGTATTGTCCCAAATTTAAAGTAAAACCAGAAAAGCATGTTTTAGGAGAGAAAGAAAACAGCAAGTATGTATTTGTTCCAGGGTAGCACCTACAGGCATGGAGTAATGATCCATTCCCTGAGATGAAGGGAAAACAAGTTTGTGTGGGGTGAGCAGGGAGTGCTATCTGGTACCCACTCCATCAGCTGTGCTCGGATGGAAATTCTTGAAGAAAAATATGAGTTTTTCTGTGAATCTATATGTGAAATACAATGGGATTATTTTGATTGTTGTTTTTAACCGCTGCCTGCCCCATGTGCATTTCAGTAAAAATAATGCTGTAGATGCAAGTCAAGTTTTCAAGGCTCTTATCATGTCATCATATTTATATCTGTCTTAATTTCAAATTTCAATATTTTGTGTAGATCTAAGACAGGGTTAGGTATCCCAGTCACAGTACAAAGAATAGTACTTCAGAAATACAGTTTGCAGTTAATAATTCTAATTATAGTCAGAAATCCTAGCACAAAATTTAACATGTAAGATTGGAAAAGCCTAAAAGAAGGTTTTTTCCCCTGAAGAAAATGGACTGATCTACAACTGAGAGATACCATTTTTCAGTACCTACTTAGTTATTGTACTGTATCTCAAAAGTACTTGTTTTCCCTTTGTCTGCACTTTGCTTTTTTTATCTGTGTAGAATGAATGCAAACCATGTGTAATGCCATACCCCATGCTTGCAGTCTAAAGCAACTTTCAAAATGCATTCATATATCATCATACTAATAACTAGGCAGCAGAAGTTCTAATCCAGCATTTAATGCAAAAAATCCTGTTTATGTTCTGTGACTTTTATAGCAGACCATCGATACAAAACAATGGCATTAAACACTACCACAAAAAATTTAAAAATATGGGAAAGTTACTGCTGTTTGGATAGCAATTGACAATCTTGCATGTTCTTGCTTGGAAACATTGTTCAAAGGAAACAAATCTACCAGCTTAAAGCCTCATTCCTAGAGTCATCCAATAACACATAAATAGGACCATTTAGACACAGCATTTGTCCCACACTCTAACTTATTCATCTATTTGTAGCGGATATGAGAGCTTGTGGGTGGCCTGACATGGTCCTCATTCAATTTTATTTAATTACTCACTTGATTTCACTTGAAAGAGCTATTAAAATGGCATCTTAATTGCTCAGTATTATCCAGAATCTTTTTCAAAGCCCATAAACTGTCAGGGATTAAAAATGATGTCACTTTTCTGAATTCCCTATTCAGAGGGGAAAAGAAAAAAAAATCGCCATCCAAGCCAAAATAAATACATAATAATATACAGCCCTTGAGGAGGGGGCCAACTCTTTCCCTCCCTCTATGCTGCACTACTGCTGGGAGCAGGATTTGGGGAAAGCAGATGAAGCACTACAGCCATAAAGGTTTAGGCAGGAGAGGAAAGTCACGTTTGGGATCGTCAGATCCTGGATGATGGGTTTTCACAGCCACAGCCCACTCCACCCCCAAACACGGAAAACTGCCATCCTGGGGTAGATGAAAGGTCCATCCAGCCCAATATCCTGCCTTTGACAGCAGACAAAGGCAGATGCTAAGGAAAAGAATATAAGAACAGGGTGCATGCAGAGTGATTCCCTCTCCACACACCCTCCTCCCTTAATATCCTCTGTGTTTCCGACAATCAGGAGTTTAGGGATTTCCTGAGCCAGATGTTGCATCTGGACCAGTGTTTTTAATAATCAAATAGGAATAGAGACCCTTTTCTACAGCAGCTTGGCTGTAACTGCAGCCAGCCTAACACAGTAGCAGCCACAGTGAGTGGCTGTACTGCTTCCCTGAAACTGCAGAACACTTCTTCCCGTTTCTGACTTTCATATATAAAAATGCTATAAATTCAGGATTAGCCCTAAGAAGAATTCATAGCCATTGGACTCTATAAGGATAGATTATGCCATCAGTAGTCTTATTAAGCAATCTATTAGTTGAGTGGAAAGCCCTGTTTTAACATGCACAAACACATAACCTACATCGGCAAGCAGATGTTAACTGCAAGACATATAGAATCTACCCCTTAAATATCTTACATATCAGAAGAGTTTGGCTGGACATTTGATCCAGATGTACTTCAATCTATCTGGGAACTGGAAAACTAGAAAAAAATAAAATAGATAAATGGTGGTATAGAAGCATGGGGCACTAGTGCATTAGGCCATAACTTCCCTTGAAGTGCTGCAGATTCTTTGTATAGCAGACATCCCATAATGGCTATAAGGACTAGCTGTCATGGATCTAGATATTAGATTAATTTTTACCTTTGGAGAAGAGAGGAAGTCAACAGAGAATACCACCTTCTTTTTTGTGCTTGATGTCCATGCATAGCTTTGCCTTTTCTTTGTTTAATTAACCAATTTGAAAGAAAAAGTGTCTTTTATTTCTGCTTTAAATAAAATCATCCCCCTTTCTTCTCCTGATCAAATGCCATATACTTTTTTTCCAAAAAAAAAATTATTTTTATGGAGTTAGCTCAAAAATAACCGAGCTCTGGAACCCGGCATGCAAATAGTTCTAATCTTAGTGTACACAAATGTTCAAGCTTGAAAACAAACTGAGTAAGATAAAAATAAAGGTGCTGGCAATTCTGAATATGGCTGCTTGGCATCTGTTAAGACCTTTAGAATGTCCTGATTTAACTCCCCCATATTTTGTGACTTGACACAGATATACCTGCCTGATCTCAATGCTCAGAAGGCTCTGCAGAGGCAGCCACCAATGAAGGACAGCGATGCCTCACAGTTACCACAGCAGAACCTTGTGGATGGTGAGGGAAAAGAAAGAAGAAACTGCCTAAGCACAGACACACTGGAGAGTGCTTTCTTCCAAGAACTGCAGCTCCCGAATACTTTTGTTACATTTTGCTAATTTAAGCTCTGCAGTTGATTCTAAGGACTTGACTCCAAACAGTTCCGGTCCCTCGGTCACTCAGTGTATCACGATATACATCGAACTGGTCATACCACATTCCATTCCAGTGAAGCAAGAGCATCACTGACTAATTTTATGATAATTTGGCTCCTGATTCATCAGGGTTTAGTTACATGTTCACCTTCAAGGATGAAGGATCTCATTTACATACCCAAGTGGCTTACTTAGTTGGAGTTTAGTTTGGAGTTTACCTGCTCCAAAACCCAAAAGCCATAAGTCCTAATGCCCCTCAACTGGAGTTTCCAGCATTTTTAAGCTGTCTAAGGGAGACTCGAAATTGAGACATTCCCACAACATCAGTGTCAGACATTCCATTAAGTAGGGATGTGCAGGTCTTCTCTATTTCTGCCTTTCTTTCTCAGCAGCCTTTAGACAAGTCAAACATCTTCAAGGACCTGGGATCCTCTCAAAACACCTCCTGTCTCACGGAGGATTGTAGGCAGTGGAAATAATGCTCACTCTCTTTTTTGCACTCCTTCCCACAATCACGAGTTCTGGCGTCCTTGTGCAGCAAGAGAGTCTGTCTGCAGGGCTGAAAAGGGAAGACAATGCAGATGGAGAAACCAAAATCCTCCTCCCCTTCCATGGACCCCCTTCAAGTAATGATGCAAGAAACATCTTGCCCATTGCTTTTAGCAATTTTATTACTTTTAAAATGCTATTAATTGATCTCCATGTTGTCAGTAAATTCTTTTAAAATCATGAGAAGGTACTGCAATATAAAGAGAAATTGTCATAGACTTTACACACTGGTAGGCGAGTTAGGATTACCAGCAATACCCACCTGCACGTCCCAGCCAATGACTCCTGTTGGAGTCAGTGTGTTACCTCACATGGGGGTGTGCACCGGCCTCAAGAAGTGTCCAGCCTGAGCCCTGCTGTACTCATGCTGAGCCTAAAGTTAAACATTAACTGAAAAGAAAGTAATGGGTAGTTCTGGGTACCAGGGAGACACACACATGTAAGTAAGATAGGTACTTACAATCTTCTGAGCTCCTGAGACGCAGCGGATCATCCACCTGGAAAGTCTTTGCTATCGTATGAGAAAGTGCACTTCAATGATATCTGAATTTTCTGAGCATGAAGCATGGACATCTCTCAAAAAGATAAAAATATTGAAAAACTTCAAAGTATGTTTTAGCTCTAAGTTGGATTTATCATAAAGAAACTTGTCTGGTTTATAAATTAGAATTTGTCTTTTTCTTAGGCATGACTTAAAAACAGAAGAAATGGATCAGTTTCCTCTGTGCCTATGTATGTGTATACATGGACATACCTACATACAGGAACAGCAGCCATAACACGTTTTATCATTTAAAACATCTTCCTCTGGGAAAATAATGCCGAAAGCGGCTTTTCTCATTTCATTAATTAGAACTCAAATGGTTTCCAGTTTTGACATGGCTCTCAAGAAATGAGTGTTTCTGCCTGTGACTTACCTGATTTACATTCCACGTCGCTTGAAATTCAAGGAGTCATTCATCTTTACATCTTCCACTGTCACGTGCTGACTGCAGACACGTACTCACAGAGTCCTGCAGGCTTGCACCTCTCCCATCAGTCTCAAGATCTGTTTTCCGAAATGCGGCAATGACAACTCATTTCAAACAAGACAGTCCAGTAGCTGGAGTTACACTCTAACCAGAACTGTCAGTGGAAGCAGCATATTTTCTAAGAAATTGCTGGTCACTTCAGGCCTATACAAAATAAGGGGGAAAAAACAACCCTAGCTAATTAAAAACTTGCCTTGCAATAATTACACTAGAGATTTTTTTTAAAACTGGGGTTTTTTCCCATTTGCTGCTTGCCAGATGTTAACAGGATTGCAGCACATTTGCACAGCTCATGGAGATTCTTGACTGCAAGGTTTACAAGAGACATATAAAATGCATCTCCTAGCCTCTGATACAATTTATTACTTTTAACTAGCCCAAGTGAAAGCACTAAAATGCCCTGCTCAACACTTGAGGAATGAGTATCTGACAAGGAATGCAGCACAATTGCCCCCAAATAACTTTGCCCTGACCCACCAAACACAGGGATAAAACAAATGAGATGGTTCTTGCCCCTCCTCCTTTTCTGAGAAGTCAGCATTCTCCACTGAAAATAAACCAGTGTCAGTAAGTGACAATTCTGGAATTCTCCTTGGGAGTTAAGTCCCAGCTGAGACACTAAATCACTTCAAGAGAATGTGTCCTATTGCAAAACCTTTGTATCAGGGTCCCATTGCACTGTCCTTGGGTGCATTCTTTTTTTAATAAAATTGACATTTTATTCCACTTAGGCACATCATAAAATTGCCACCAAATAATACTTCATGTGGTAGTTCTGTAATAATCAAAGAGACACGCTGGGCACTTTATTCTAAATGTTTGTCCTAATCCTCCAGGCAAATACTAAAGGATAGTAGCAATTTGGGTAGTCATTGGAGCATAAAAAATGAACTTTTTAAAATACCTAACGCTTAAAAAGCAAACAAACAAACAAACACAATAGTTTGCTTGTCAGAGCACAAACAACTTCCCCACAAAGCATCTGAGAAAGAATGAAAAGGCAGAAGTTTGGACAAATCCAGTTTAGTCATTGTGTGTGGGTCTCTGCCTGCAGTAGGAAATTTTGATGCTTTCCTCTTTTTTACTGACATGACTGCCACTGCATCACATCTACGAATAAAACCCAAACAAACACAGCAATTATTCTGTAAAGACTAACTGCTTTTCATGAGAGTATTTAAGACAAAAGAAGAGGAATATGTGTACTTGGAGCTTGATGGAAGGATGAGAGGAAGGTAAAGGATGCATATAATTTAAATATTCTGTCTTTTGAAGACTGCCATTTCTACTATTATTTTTCTACTATTTATAATGGGGTTCAGTTCATGGAATGAACTCGCCTGAACACGGAAGACAGTAGTATTCAGCAAACATTGTTTACTAGTAAATACTCACCTTCAGAGAAGCTTAGCAACAACTCTGTGAATAGTTGGTGAAAATCTGTGAAACCATGCCTTTAGGGTACAGATTCTGCCTTTTCATCTGAAAAGTACCTTACATTCCTGTTTATAATACAAACAGTACAAATTACAGAATCACAGAATGTTCTGAGTTGGAAGAGATCCACAAGGATTCATCAAGTCCAACTCAGTCCTGCACAGGACAGCCCCAAGAAGCACACCATGTAAATTAAAATGGCAAAGTACTAGACACCAATCAATTGGAGGCTTCACAAAGAAAATATTAATGAGTTCTGTGTGCCCAAAGTTTTTAATTTCAGTATTTGAAAATCATTGATGTCCTCTGATATCCCAAGCTTCAAAATCAAAATGTCACTGTAACTATTTCTTGAATATTTTTCTGCCTTTTCCTTCTTTCTAGATGGAGAATTTTCACCAAAATTTGTTGCTTATCTAAGACTTCATATTTATGCTGACTCTGTATGCTAGAAAGCGGACAACAAGTATCAAGCATATTTTTCAAAACGTATTTTCAACCCTGGAAGGTACAGAATCACGCTAGTTACCTTCGTAACCCCAGCAAAAATGGCAGATCATGTTTCTGGTGATAGAAGCGACCAGACGTACTTAGTCTCTGTCAGCTCTCTCAGCTCTGGAAAGAGGAGACAAACAGTTGAACCCCTGTTTTCTCTCTCCTTAGATGTAGCTCTTATGTGTCAGTGTGGTGGCTATATTGAATCACAGTCTCTCACAGGATATTATCATTAAGGAGAGGCACACGGGAAACCAGTAATTGGTACTAAAACTTGATCTTTCACCTCTGTTGCTGATAACTCAACAGATCCCCCACTTCCGGGCTTCAGGAGATACTTTAGCTTTTGGAAAAATGTTCATGCACTCTGAGCTTGTGACACACATTTTGGTGTTAATCTCATTTTGCTGAGCTGATATCCTTACCTCAGTGCAGGCACTGGTGTTCACATTATAAACACAGATGCTTTAATGCTGGACATAATGACATAACAAGATCCCATGGCCACAAAACAAATTTAGATAAGTTCAAATGGTAAAGCACGCAAACTTCTACTGTGAGGAAATGCAGCATTTACTTCACGTTTGTGTCAATACTGAATTTTTTTACACCTGGCTCAAATGTTCTAGGCACAAACCAAGTACTGCAGGGTGAAATTCTATGGTTCGTCCTATATAATGAAAGCTGAAAGACATGAATATTTATAATATTTATAAAGCCTCTCCTGGCTTTAAAATCTACCAGTTCTTTGACCTGTGATCAGTGCCAGAAAGCTATTTGGAAGAGTTCTCCAACCTATTGTTTCCAGACTATTAAAATTTTGTAATTTTGAAAACATGCTCCTGTTTTTTTAGTGTTTGCTCCACTTTCTACTTTCCTGACTTTTGGGGAGTTTTTTGGGGGGGGAGGGGCAGAGAGGGAAGAGAGGGAAGGATGTGAAATAAAAAAAAACAACTTTCCCCAAAATATCTGCTTAAACTACTACGTATTTTTGTCTACTTCAGATGCGACCCTGGTTTTTATGCATTCATTACAAGATAGTACAAAGAATTTTTTAATTGCTTAACTTTGATTTTATTCTGAAAGGCAATTAAGCATATTTTTCCAAAGATATTCACCAAACTTATTTCAGCAATTAACAGATACTTCAAGGGGAGCATGTGCTAAACATGTCTGCAGGCATTGCTTACTGTGTTAAGGATTTACTCAATATTTGAAAAAGTGAAATCCTATAGTTAATTTTACAAATAGTGAATCAGTTCCCTCTGACATGGGACATATAACATTCTCTTATATAATGTCCAAAGCAGATAAACCATCTGAACCCATTTCCCCTTTGATTTCCTACAATCTAAACAAGTTAATGCATATCTTTTTTCATCACCTGTCCTTCATATGGGGAAGAGCAGAAAGTAAAGCTCTGTCCAATGAAGGAATCCGCGGACAACTGACTTTACAGAGAACCCCTAAAATGCATAATTCATTTTCCAAACAAGATCCTGCCAAACCTGGAGGGTTCATATCCAAAAACATCCTGATGTGATTCAGTATTTTATTCAGCAAACTCAAATCATTATTATTCTTGGCCTAGTTTCCTAAGATATTGAAAAGATGTACGCATGATATGTGTCTTCCCCCAATAACTTCTGTGGACACAGCCAACTTCAATCACCTTTTAAGAGGAACAGGGATGTCAAATGTGTTCAATTCCACAAGGCTATTAAACTGAAATGAGGAGAACCTCCACTGGAAAATGACAACAGTTTTAGACATCAGTGAATGCAAAACTTTGTGGCAATCCTAGGTCTGGGACAGGTTTGGTTGGCCTTTGCACTGTAGATTGGACAAGATCTACCCACAAGACAGAGAGCTATGTATTAGACCTCAGTAACGTTGCTGCCCACAAAACTATTTTCTGTAGAGTAACTGATATATTTTTAAAAAATTTTTTAAGATGGAAGTGTTTATGTAGTCCCAATCTGCTGCACACCAAATGGCTGCCTGAGTGTGCCATCCAGGCTGCCTGCTAATTCCATAGGAAATACTGCCTCTGCCTCCTGAGAACCACTGCTGCCATTCCCTCTCCTGCACTAATTAAGGAGAGGACCTGGAGTTCTACTACTGCCAGGCACTTCAACCCAGAAGCCATTATCCTTATGTCATGTCCTGTGAGCAGGTCCCACAACGGGTCTCCAGTTCTGCCTCCTAAAAAGAGCTGGACAGCTAATCACACATGGCATAAAATCTCATGCAGTAACTTCATTACAATTATATTCACATTATTTCATTACATTGTTATGGCTTTGGTTTGCTGTTGGAATTCTGTGTCTCTACCTTCTTTTCTTGTAAGTGAAGTTCTCATCTGCAGGCTAAACAATGTAGAATTATGCTGTATCTGTAAGGACCAAAAAGCCACTAGAAACACATTGAATTGAAAAATGACCCTGTCTCTCTGTCGATATTTTTCCTGGAACTGATAAATACTAGATAGACTGCAAGAGAAATTGAAAATAAACTTTAAAATATGGCTCTAAGAGCAAACCAATTTGGACAGTCTTATGGAAACTTAGAAAATCAAGTTCAAGCCACAGAGATTTAAAATAAAAAGGCAGAAAGAGCAGATCCTTAGATTCTGTAAACACATAGAACAGAATATTTGTTTTGACTGAAAGACTTCCCAATATATTTTTAAAAAGATGTTTTCTTATATAATACAAAATTGTATATAGAAAGAATAATGTACACTTTATACCCTGACATCATCCATCCCATCTCTCAGATGAAAACCAATTGCACTATATGCCTTAAATATTTTGTCACTGGAAGTTTAGCTAGAAAAACAAATTCCTAACAATTTTATTGTTCAGTTCCTGAAAGAATTCTGGTTTTCATTACAGCAAAGAATAGTTATAAAAGCTGCTTTTCAAAGACTGTGTATGGTACCACAGACTGACATTAGGTACCTAAATAAAGCCCATGGTGAGAGTAAATCATGGCATATTTGCATCATCAGTCACTGGATATTTGCAATCAATTGC
Organism: Lycocorax pyrrhopterus obiensis; assembly: GCA_014706295.1. Classification (NCBI taxonomy): domain Eukaryota; kingdom Metazoa; phylum Chordata; class Aves; order Passeriformes; family Paradisaeidae; genus Lycocorax; species Lycocorax pyrrhopterus. The sequence goes on along the minus strand of JACSVZ010000004.1, from coordinate 36,612,202 downwards.
TATGGAATTAAATTCTCTGATACCATCTATAGCATGGACAGTTGATTATTCCATCACTTTCCTTATGTTTCTAATTTGTTAGGATGACATGGGAAAGGCCATCTCTGGCATTGTGAAGCCCCGTATAGGTAGCCAAGCCACAGCTTTTGTGATTCTGAGCAGGTCATACCAGAAAAAGCCCAGCATATCAAGAGAGGGGGGCACTAGCCATACAGCACCAAACATCCCATAGGTGTGATCTGTGTCCTTCCAAAAAAAGACATGGGCACGAGAGGAGAGATGGAAGAGACCGGGAGTGTACTCTGCGATGGCAGAGTAGATGGCAGAGCAGGATACTTCAGCTAGAAAGGGCAAAGCAGAGCCAGGGAAAGGGTGTGATGGGAACCAAGCATGCTCAATAGTTATTTATTTCTACAGCTGTACAGGAAATTTCAGCTGTTGGCAGCCTGCCCTGGCAAAGCCACACCTTGTCACCCTTTCTGAGCAGACAGAAAAGAAGGAAGGGGAGCCAAGTAAGATCCCTCTGTGGATTCAGCCACCAGTCCACCTGGAGCCAGCAGTATCCGAAATGTGATGTTTGAGTACCTGCTTTGTTTATGGGTTAGAGATTTCTGCTTCACCTTCAAATTGGGGAATATTTGTTGGCCTAAGTGATGGAATAGCAAATGCTGGTAGGACTGTGAAACACATAGAAAGGTTAGATGCTTTCCCTTCTCAGCATGGGAAAGAGCTCAGCTGAAGTACTCTGCCCCATTTGGACTCCGCACTTCACAGATGGAGCCAAATGGAGATAGCCCTGAGGGGAGTGATGGAAACTAATCTGAGGTTCAGAAAACCTGACATACAGGGAAAGACAGAATAAACAAGTTGTCTAGAGAAAAGGGCTGAGAAGAGACTTGAGAAAAATCTTTGGTGTGTAAGGCTGCAAAAAGAAAAGGAGAGGAACAAACTATTTTCCAGGTCCAATGTAGACAGGATAAGAAGCAGTAAGCTTCATTTGCAGTATGAGAAATTTGGGGAAAGGAGTTCTCTAACAAAAAAGGAAACAAAACACTGGCGAGTTTGTCTGGAGAGCTCATTATGGGCAGTATTTAAGAACAGACAGATCTCTCTGACAAAGTGATGTTGGTTTAACTGATCCTTCCTTGGGACAGGGAGTGGACTTCGTAACTTTTCTGAGATCATAGCTTGAGAAAAGTCTAAATGAGGTAAACTGTGTGTCATGGTCACACTACAGACCCCAAGACATCACATGTGGATGATGGTCAGCAAGGAAAGGCCAAATGGATTCCTTGGCACTTCAGCAGAGGATTGCGGGTACTTCTTTTGGCCACATATTGTGTGTGAAACATTACCTATTGACACTCACTTCCCTTTGCAATTTCCAAGTGATTTCTGCTTATCCAGGAGCTGATTCAGAAGACAGTCTTTGTTAGGCCACTGTTAGGGCCTCACTTGGCCTCCTTTCCCATGATGGAGGTCTGGGAAAAGAAGTCGTATCCTCACAACAGTTGGTAGAAATCACAGCATTTTTGGGGGATCAAGAGAAATCTCTTAAATCTGCTTCCAAATTTGGATTAACAGGGACATGGAGCATCTCTACGGTAAGCAGAGCCCTGGGGTGAGAAATAGCCAATTTCTTAGATAAGTTAAAAAAAGAGGGCTAAAGACAGCCACATCACACATACCTCCTGTATTTGTAAAGGGGCCAGGAGCCTTCTGGCCATTCCCAGCTCAGGTGAATCCTCTTCTTCAATCAAACCCAAACAAGCAGGAATCCTTCCAGGAAGGGTTGCTGTGTTTTTCTGCCTGCTGGTCAGACAATGTCCTTGCCCTCATTCAGCTCTGCAGGAAGCACATTTTGGTGAGTGCTGCAGTTTAAGGAACGCAGGCATGTTAATTATTAGAGCTTCAAAAGATACAAGTTCCAGTGGGCTGGATTCCAGAGTTCTGAATGAAATGAAAACCTCATTTTGATCTCTCATGGCCCACAGCTCGGGTTGTTAGTGGAAAAAAAGGATAGAGTACACAGACAAGATGGTTTACCAGCACAAAACAACAGTACACAGCTTTAGGACTTGGGGACATGTTAAAGTAGGAGCTGTTGTTGGGCAACGTTCCTTATACAGACTTATCCTTCACTGCCGTTAAGAGAATTCCACAGGAAGATTTCAGTGTTATGTTTACAGTGCTCTCCCTTCAAACAGATGTAAACAGATCTCCTCCTTCTCTACTGTTTGTTTGGAGTTCACATTTCAGTTCCTGTGCTGTGACCGTGTTATATAATGGGTGCCACCAGCATTCCAAATGCCCTAAGCAAAAAGGAATCACTTAAAAACATACCAGAACTGAGTTTCTCTGTCTGGAGCTTCTCATCATTCCCCACCATAGTTTCTTGCTGTTCCTCCCCTTTTGCAGAAGAATATGTAAAGCTGTTATTCTGCTGCTTGCCTCCCTCTCTGTCTGAGGAAGCCTGTAAGAGAAGCAAGAAAACTATCAGATATGTTCACCCTCTGGCTGCTGAAAAGCTCTGATTTGAGGCATTGGAGGTAGGAAGAATAGCACAAATACTTCTGAACCACAGGTTACACAGGTAAGATAGCACAATCCAGGGCAGAAGTTCAAAATTTGTTCTGTCCTGCCCAGGCTCCTACTGTGGTACTCATGGACAAAATGAGCTTGTTTAGGTTATGATTAAGATGACGAGATGGCTCATCTAGTAAAATATGGGACCAGACAGTATCTAACAAAATATGAGGTGTCTGCACAGAAGGAAAGGAAGGGTAATTCATTCTCTCATGAGAGCCATCATCACAGCTGAGCACTGGAGAAAACAGTACAACCACATTCTGTACCCTCAAAAGTATTTTTTCATTGAGTGAGAGAAGAAATCACATGAAGATTGACTCAGCCATGTGTGCCTCCTCCTAGTACAGGCAGACACGCCAGCTTCCCCTTGCCAGCACACTGGTGCAAGCCGTCTGAATTTCATAAGGTGTCAATCTCCAGCTCTTTCTACTCTTCAGACACTGTTTTATGAACCACACAGGTGAAGTGCTTGCCATTTCAGAAGGTCAAAATCTCTGCTATTCACTGCTAGCATGTGACATGTCTTCTCTCCTGATGGCTGCAGTATGTGGCACTACGTAGAAGCACGAGCCCCTAACTCCAGTTCTGTTTCTTACTTGCTCCATGGTCTGGGGCAAGTCACTTCAATCCTCTGTGCCTCAGGTTCCCCATATGTGAAATGGTGCTAGTAACACCTCTCTAAAGTCTCTGGAAATGGATGACCAAAACGTTCTAGATACTGTAAGCAGTTTATTTCCCCAGAAGTTCTTAAAATTGCATGGGACCCTCTCACAAAAATACAAGTAACTTAAAAGAAGTCAGGAAATTTCTGGCAGTTCAGACTCTTAAGCAGAAGTAAATTCCAAACCTAAGAATCTGTCTAGTGAGAATCCGGAGTTTCTCATTTAATTAAAATATAGACAGCTAGCTCAACCACCACTTCTTACCTCACTGCCTGTGACTAATTCACAAGGGTTCCCTAGCACCCAAACAAGGGAGGATTTTCTGTGAGTGGGTAAAAGAAAAGTTTGAGGGAGGTCTCTCTGGGATCTATAAAAACCATGCATATTACATCTCAACATGTTCCAAAAACATCAAGATTGAAAAACTGCACTTCAATATAGCCAAGAGTTCAAGTACTATAAAAGCACCATTAAAATGTACATTTGTATTGCATCACTGAGGCAGAGCATCAAAGGATACACACTAGAATTTTACTTCACTGACTTTAATATAGGCATTGCTATATCCTGGCTGCACTAGGACTATCTCTTTATGACTTTGCCTTTACCATCCAAATATATACGTGAAGTGCTAGAAGTTGTTTCAGTGGACTGCACTGAAGAACATCGTTCTTAAAAAAATAATAGTTCATACTTTGCATTTGACTGGATAATTACCTGCACAATTATGAATGAGTGTGCAATCGTGAAAACTGAAAGATTAGACTTAACATTTGCCAGCACATGCTTTTGTAGTAGGGCTGAAACGAAAATCTGTTCTGAAGTGAAAAACTATGAAACTTGGATTAAAGAGCATAGTTAATCAACAGCTGATGGTGGTAGCTGTATGGACTCACCAAAACAAAAAGACAAAAGCACAAGCACACTACACATCTGCTGTTGTGCACACAACATTGAAAACCTGGAAATAAATCATCAAATCTGCTTTTTCTTATGGGAAAAACTTTGAACCAGGATTTTCAAGCACACAAAATATCTCTGATAGTCACTGCAGTACTGCATCCTGTTATGCCCAAGTCATTTTCAGTAGAATTTCCTACAAAATTGGAGCCTATGTGATCATTCATTTTGTGTTCACCTGTGTATTCGTTCCACTAATTTCTTAATGACATTTCCAACTAGCTTCTAACACTGGTAGACTTGTGAAAGATAGCCAAATTTCTCCTTTTTCTTCCTGAAAATAGACAGATGGGTAGAGATGCTATCAGAGTCCTGGCTCTGAGAAAACTTGCAGTTGTGAGTTCAAGATATGAGAGAAGCCTCATGGGAGAAAGCCCTTATATAAACACCCCACTGATGGGAAAAGCTTTGCCTGGGGCTCACATCCTCTTAGATAGTGAAAGTCAATCACCCATGAGACAAAAAACTATAGGAAACCAGGCTTCATTAGTTCTGCTGCCACAAAATTACTTGTTTAACAAAATGGCTATTCCAGGATTTCTGAAGAAAAGCACTGTACTGTAGGCACGTGCAAGTCTGGATTTTTTTTCCTTTTTCACTAAGTTTCATTTCTGTTTATTAAGCTGTAAGTTGTGTACCTAAGTCACCAAAATGTACAGTCTCACTGCCATCAATAGCAAGACAAACTGGTGACCTATGAAACACACGAGAGTTGAGCAAATATTTGCACAAACAAACCATGACACAAATCTACCGAGAAAAAACAAAGAATGAACAATTTAAACTACTTGCCTACTTTGCCAACACATGATGCCTGATTTTTAACAAGTAAATCTTAGCAGAACATGAAGGGGGTGGGGGGGGGGGGTGGGGGGGGGGGGAAGCAAGCTGTTCAGAATTTTCTTTTCAGCAGAATATAGTGTCCTAAATTTTCAGCAGTGGTTTTGCATGCCAAAACATCTGAAACAGGATTAATTATCAGAGAGCAAACTTTGAAAACACAGATAAAAACCCGCGCATCTATTTTGATGTCTCATAGCTGGTCAACTCAGAAATGAGGTATACAAAATCTTTAACGATTTTATTTCTAATCAAGTGTTGCAAGTATACTTTTTTTGCTTCTTGAAATTCTCACTTTGTTTGGGAGAGAAGGAAATTTAGTCACAAAACTCCCTCTGTATTCTTGATAATTGGCACTCTTCAAATACTAAAGCAAGTTACAAAACTGTAATAATCTCTCCTTCAAATTTTGGATTTCACACGTACACACACACAAAATACCCTCAACATCCTGGAAATCTTCTGCTATTGTGATTGCACCAGCATTCACAAAAACAACCTGGAGACTTGGACCTGGGTCAAAGAATTGAATCTCTTCTGCTCTCCAGTATCACCAGTCTGAAAAAGTAAGGCTCAGAAGCCTTCTTCCCTGGTGGTCTGTTAGTATGGATATATACTGGTTTACAATTTTCAGGTCTGTTTCAGGAAGCAGGCTACAGACTTTGAAGAAAAACAACCCAAATTCACCTCAGACCTAGTGGACAACCACCATAAACCTCACCGGACTCCAGCTCAAAAGCCTCAGAAAACAGAGGGGGTGAATGTGACCACAGTCTCACACATGAAATGGAGAGAGATCCATCCACTGCTCTGGAGAGCAATTGCTTGGAAGACTTACTAATTTTCCCACACCTCTTATTTTTTCATCCCTTTCTTATATTTTTTCATTTTTCTTCACAAAGAAAGTATAGACTGTGAAGGTCTGCAGTCACATAAATATGGATCGAAAGTTCCTCAGTTTAGTCCCTTGTCTATGTTGTTCCCAGTAGTAGGTTGTAGTAGTAGGTCGACAGGAGAACACTTCATGGCTGTAGCCAGATTAAAACTTCTGTAGATTAATATTTTCCTTACCCTTCTTAAGCCTCACTTAAATCAAGTCTTTCTCTTTACTCTTTTAAATCCTCTTTGTTTCTCCTGTCCCTTTTTAAGTAAAATCCCCATAATCTTTCTCTTTGCACCTTAAAAGTTGATTCAGTTTGCTACCTCCACCATTTCCAGTTTATTCCCTTACCATGAGAGCTGCTTTATATGTCTTGTCACAACTTCTTCATATCCAACTTTCAGTTCTCTGCACCCAAGTTTTAAGTGACTGGAGCAGCAACAGAATGCAGGAGGTAACAGAGCACCAGATGAGCTATGAGAAACACTGACAGTGGGAAGACAATGAGCATTCTCTAATGAAAGAAATACCTGCTTATTTTTTCTAGCTTGGCATGCCATAACTATTCTCTGCCTCACAGAATGCTCTGCCCCTACGAGAAAGTTTCCATGTTCTGTGCAGAGCTGACTGGTACTGCTTCAATTAAATGCAATTTTCCATTGAATGGAGATGTTTAGAGAGGGGATTTTACCATGGGTCTCCTGAATCCCAGACAATTACCGATTCTTCGATGATATATACATGCTCTCTTCAGTGTTTACAGATCATGCATCAAGCCATTTTGCAATTATTTTACATTGTTTCCTTTTTTTAGTACCTTCAGTGAATTTCATTGATATGTTCCCTAATCAATCTTTGTCTGTAACTCAGTGGTTGAGTCACCAGCCCTGGAGATATTTAATAGATGTTCAGACAGGGCATTTGTTAGGGACATGATTTAGTGGTGGACTTGGCAGTGCTGGATTAATGGTTGGACTTGATGACCTTAAGGGTCTTTTCCAACCTAAATGATTCTGTGCTTTTAAATGGTTAACTAACACCAGAGCCCTCACCACCTAAACTCTGTGGCACCTAAGTATCACTACTCTAAGTCCCTTCACTATTTTTAAAATCATGTTGATGCATACATTCAAGCTGATTTCAGAATTTGTATACTGCATATTCCATGGTTGTCCACTGATTTAGTTGTTATGTAAAAATAACACAGTCGAATGTGATGAGGTCTGTTAGTGACATAAACAAGGGCTATGACTGGAATAGAAATAGCTATATGTAGGCACATACTCACTGAAAAGAGAAATGATCCGCAAGAGTCCGGCATCCCGCGAAACGCGAATTAAGGCGCTAAGTGCTCTAATGCAGATATCTGATCCTGCACATTCCAGCCTATCTGGGACCTTGATCCTCTGATTCCCCCCTCTCCTCCCATCTCTGTAAATAACATTTCTTATTATGAACCACCCCGCATCTGGCACAGAATTGCTTATACCAAGCTGACTACACCCTTCCCCTGAGGTGTAAGGTCAGGAATCATGATAAACACAGCAGTATAGGAATTTCACACCTTTTAAAATTATTGTTTACAAGTAATAGCAGTGATTATGCAAAAAAATCTCAGAAAAAAAGATGAAAAAAGCTAATTAGATATGTAGACACAGTAATTAGGTTGTAGCCACTACCAGTTGTCAATTTATGCAGCAGTCTGTGTCTTTATTATTTTGCTGCTTTTTCTCCAAGAAAGCTTAACCTCCTGCAGTCCTACTGAGAGGAGAAACATCATTTAAACACCCTGCCCATGCATCACAGAGCCCTGATTCAGATCCTTTCCTTACTCCCCAGAAAGAAAAAAGCCAAGAGGGTACCTTCCGGAGTATATTTATTTTGCTTACTAGCTTGAGACTAGTCAGATTTGGAGACTGTCCAAACTATTCAGTCTCGTAGCCCTCCCTTATGCAATTGCTCCAAGCATAATCCCACTGGGAGCAGGCTGCCGGAAGACATTCAGCATTCGTGAGGCTCTGCATCCTTTCTATGTGTGACATGGATGGCCAACCACACAGAAACACCAGAGACTCCAGAGAATCTGGGAAGAGGTGAAGAGCAGCTTCCCCAGCCTGACTGTTCCGGCTGAGCAGAGATCCAGGGCAGGTGACCTGCGGCACACACAGCCATGGCAGAGAAGCACCTGCTCGGTCACACTTCCAGCCTGGACCTGCTACTTCTCAGCTGGGATGGAGGGACCCTGGTGCCACCAAAAAACCTGCTCCAGCCTACAGTGGAGACTACACTCCAGTTTATTTGCAAGTATCACCATACTTAAAGTGGGAAGCTGACTGTTTTCTATCTTCCCATACAGGCGCTCACCCCCAGTGCACGGCCACAAACAACACACACAAACTCCCTGTAGCTCTGGAAGCCAGAGTGCACCACACCTGAGTTACAGTGACCCTTGCTGGGTGCCATCAGCTGCACGAGGTTGGACAGGGAAGGTTTGACACGCCAAAAACTAATCTCTTTCTCTCACTCAGTCTTTTGGCAACAAAGACTACTTCATGGCTCAGGCTTTCTACATTTAGAAAATTCTCTCTCAAGCTGAAAAGTCCACACAGGGACTTTCCGGACCCTTCAAAGCTATTGGAAACAGCAACAACATGTGTCCTCCCCCACTCTCATCAGTGAGTTATTTAGGAGTTAGTTCCTCTGGGCCCATCTTAAAAATACTCGGAGCACAAAAATAAGTCATGCCTGAAGGTCAGTTAAAATGAAATCTTCCAAATGGTGTTGAAAGTGCCCCACTAGATGCAGCTAAGAGTAAGGACTGGGATTTATTTCCCAACACCTTTCCTATAGCTCAGTCAGTACTATGCCAATGTCAAGGGGGAGACAGGGAAATATTCCAGAGGGTCAAAGTTTACCTATCTCTTCCTTTCTGTGTAGGGATGTGGACAGACTGACAGAATGGTGGCAGCGTGCCCATCACAAGGTTGTGCTCCATGACCAGGGACACATAAAGTAGGGTTACAGAAAACAGCTACACCTTCCCTTGCCAGTCAGCCATAGGATGGGTCCATCTGCTGTTAAATTTACAGGCTCTTTACAAAGCAGACAGCTATGGCCTGGCTGTCCCATCAGTGCTGTCAGCTGTAGCTGGAATATAGCACATGGGGGACTGCAGGCATGCATGAATTTTGGATTTCTATTTCTTCCTACAAATTAAACCCTTTTACGGTTATATTTCTCTGAAGATATTCGAGCCATTAATATATGTTCTGTGCAGCTGCATATATATGCGTGTTCTTTGACTGTATATAGAAGTTACATCTGCTATATTCACCATCTGCTATATTCTCAGAAAAGTGTAATATATAAAAATAACATTAAGGTGGAGATAGGCGCTGACTAAATGAATGCAGAAGATTACAATCCTTCAGGGGCAGAAGAAAGTAGTTAATTTTAGTGGTTACTGCTCACTGGCAAGTTTGATTATTTTATGGTTCCCATCTATTTACCCTTTCCTGTTTAATTATTCTCCCTTATCAGTCACTTGAAGACTAAAACCTTCAAGTCTGGCTTAATTCAGTTTTGTCCTCTTTTATGTTTTCTTGTCAAGACTGCTGTTATCTACTACTTCTTCCATCTGTGGCTTATTTTTCTGTCAGGGCAACAAGCTTCTCTTTGTCAGCTCCCCAAGGTCACTTCTGGGACATCTTCCATATGTATAACTACATCTAAAACCAATGGCTCTGAGGTCACCTGCAAAGCCCTTTGGTTTTTACAAGGCCTTACCTCACATCTCCTCCAGCTGCTCACAGGAGTTCACAGTAATTTGTACATAAAATGAATGTACTAGAGACCAACGTTCTTATTCCTCTGCCTATTTGGCAATCCTTGGGCTGTGGTTTTCCTGGAGTAGGAAGTGTATTCTTCAGCTATGTCTAGACTGGTCAAACTAACAGTGTCTGAGCACAGACCCACCCCAGTCACCCACCCAGCTGAACTGATCGAATGGCCTCTGGCATGGTTTTGGCTGAGGCCAGCTAACCCTCTTCCAAGCGTTATGTGGGCACAGTTCAAGTTTGGACATTAAGATGGGCCATGGACCATTCCCAATAGGCAGTTCAGTCCCATGTTGTTTGGGAGAGAGAAGTGTTTCTCTGTGTGGACATGAGCTCTGCCATGCCATCATGGAGCAGGCTGACATCCTACCAGACTGTAATTCCCAGCTCTTGCAACAGGGACTGCTTGGGATGTGTGCAGTGCCCATCCCTGGGGGATCCCAGCCACGCCTGAGATCTCAGCTTGCTGCCTGAACCTCAGTGACTAAACAATGGCTGTATTTTTCCATTTCTAAGATTTTATGAGTGCATAAGAAAATATTTGCCTTTTTTTCCCCCTCACATTACTTGAGTATCCCTTAAGGCACAGAGGCACTTCACTTTACACTTCAAGGAGAAAACCCAATTCCAATGTCCCTTTCATTTGAGAGAAGCCAAGAGAAAGGATCAAAAGTCTCTGCACTCCCATTCTCTTCCTTGAGCCATCTGTATTACCTGTGCTGACTCAAGAGTTAACAGGGAGTGGCCAAGTCTGCCAGGGACTTTCTGTCCAAACTGCCTGTGAAACCTCTGGGTCCTCTTAAGGGACTACGCTGGAGTACTGGGACCTGGAGAGAGCCTGATTCCAGAAAAGCCGTGCTGTGGGAGAAAGGAGGGTTCTGCGGAGGTACACAGCCTCTCAAAGAGCATCCTGAAAACAAGACAGCTGTTAATGAGTTGCAGCAGGGAAGGCTAATGTATGAGGTGGTGTCTGAAGGCAAGGAAGAAGTAACAGAACTGGCAGCTGCAAAACTTGCACTACTCAGAGGGTGTTCCCATGATGCTGGAGGGACCAGGGTGTCAAAGATCACCTTCCTGTGACTGCAGATAAAGCTGTTATTCCTTCCTATAAGGCCCCTCTCAGAGCCCAGGGAAGAGAAGGAAAGATAAATAGGAAACTGGGAGGCCATTATCTGTCTCTTATGGGTCCTTAGAAGGAAGAATTTGGTGGCAAAAGCCACAAGTAAAAAAAAAGAACAAAGAAAAGCAAGAATGGCTCTGCATGTCCACTGCTGTCAACAACACACACTTATAGCTTGATGCCTTTCTTGGGTATCAAAGTGCTGGAAGGCAAAGGAAAAGACTGATGCCTGGAAAGGTGGGCATCTTGTTCCTTGCATGGTTCTGACAATAGCCCATGGAGATTTTACTGCTACTGTGGCTTAGAGGCAAAAAAACCCAAATAGGGACAAGGAGAGTGCGTGCATATTCTTATCTAGATTTTGTTCGTAAATGAGAAAAATCAGAAGAATAATTCAAATCTCTCTTAACTGGGATTCTTAGTTAGAGCATTGCTACATCATCCCTTCCAACCCTAGGCACAGAGCTGAGCCCTGAGATCTTCCAACCCCCATTTCCTAAGCCCTCCGACCCCATGGCTGCACTACAGTCAATATTTACAAGCGAGACTTACAAAACAATTTTATACCCATGCCCTCATTCTGCCACAATTAAATACCATCTCCAGAGTTGTTCTGAGATCACTGATGGTATCAAGTGCAAACAGGACAGTAATTTGTAAAGACACGTCAGCATTGTTTGCCTTTAAAAGGCACAAACCCACACACATAGGTGCCCTTGCACATACACAATTTTGCCAAGCATTACAGCCAACGTTATTTTTAAGCTTCTGTCAAATAGATGCATGACTGCTGTGGGGATTTTATATGTTTAAAATGTCTAGTATTATTTCAGATATTTTCCTCTTAAATCTCTACTTTTTAATTATTTTTCCAAACAGGTTTTGAAATACTCACAAAGCCTTAACACATTTAAACTTGCAGAAAGGCACATTTAAGGTCTGACAAGACTATATTTAAAAACATTTGAAGAACCATTACTTTTTCAAGGATACTGTTCTTACTATACTGCTGGGGTTTGTCCTGATAAATCTACACACACACAGAGGTAACTTTTCTCCACTGCATCCAACAAGAATATGCAAACAAATCAGGCTCACATGCAGAACAAGTTGTGAGAGCTACTGTTTTAAACTGTGAGGCCTCAGTTTTAGGAAGCATTCTTTACACTATAAATCCTGAAGTGAGTAGAAAGGCTGTTTCACCGAGTTTCTCAGGGGAAGTTCATGGCCTCTGCATTTGACAGATCAAAATAACACTGCTGCTCCATTCCTGAAGTGGTGATGCAATATTTTCACTAGAACTCTCACAGAGAAAGTCCAAAGAAAAAAACCGAAACACCCTAGATTAAATTTCAGTGACAATAAATCAAGGCATGAATGCTTGAAACAACTCAAATGCAATTGCTTGTCTGCACAGATACTACCTTGCCATCCCATAATACAAACCTCATTTGTTTTCACTGATGCAGAAACTTGTTGTAGAAATATCATTACAGCAAGCAGCAGCATAAAGGAGGATATCAGGTTTTCCTTTGGATTTATGACTTGGAAGGTGAGCATATCTGCACTATATCCAAAACACGCGCAGGCAGGATGTGACAACGTATCCCAGTTGTGTTCACTGTTGCCACAGTAAGCTACCTTCACTGCTTTCCCAATACTTTCACAAGAAGTAGACTTGTATGAAAAACAAAAATCATTTGCAATGCACAAAATAAGTTCTAGTATGAATGTATGAGAAAATGTCTGGAAAATATCTAAATACCTTCCAAAGTTCCTTGGCTCAGCTCCCCAAGCTTCCCCAGGTAGCATCAAAGTGATCACTCAGCTAAAGGCATTACCAGCAAAACAGCAAAGGGTTCAACTGCTTTTAGAAAAAAAAATTGCAAAACTTTCCTTTTAGAAACCAAACCAACAAACAAATCACCCCACCACAGTATTCACAAAATTGGCATCTTTTTCATTCAGTTACACCTCATGGAAATAATAAAACCTTAACCAGAAACTCTAAAATTTAGCCTCAGGCAGAATGCTTGAAAGAGCATAAATCAAAGGCTCCCATGATATCCACAAGAGACTTGGTTATAGTCAGTGATATTATGCAGCAGGCACTCAAACACTGCAGTAGCACGTGGGAGCATTCACGTGCACGAATGATAAACTAGGAAAAAAAACCCCCACAGTTCCAGACATGTTACCTTGGGAAGCAGAACATTCCAGATTGCTTTGCTTTGCCTCGAGGTGGAGGGAGGACCACTAACAAATAAGAAACGTGTGTACTTCTGTGTTCAAAGAGTGGTCTGCAATACCTGCAGTAAGTGAGGTAGTTGCAGTAACCCAATCAAAGCAGAAAACTCTTGGTTTTGTCCAAGAGTGTGAGGCACTCAAGAGTATAACAGAGACGAGACACCGAGGAAACAGGATAAGCAAAGGCTTAATCTCAGGAGATTGAATCTTTGTCCAAGATGTTCAGGAAACTTGGAAAAATCCTACTTACCTCAGTGCCAATCCTCCTGATTAATAGCTTGCCAGAAGTTTGCTATAGTTCTGATTAGGAACCTATCAGAATCTGAATTACATTTGATAACTCTTTCTGCAGTGAAACAGCGCATGCAGACAGCAGTGAGTATCTCACTGCCTGTGCCACCTCTGAACGGTGTCACAACACTGTGTGTCCTTGGTACTATCACTGCTTCATTTCATTTTATGGACTTCACTTCTCACATTGTTTCCACAGGCCAGTTACTTTTTTTCTCCTTCCTCCATTAATTTATAAATTCCACAGGACTCAATTTAAAGTTCTATTTGAAACTATGTAAGTTAACCTACATTGATTCTTTACAACTGGCTTTGCTCACTTACCAGCTTTCTTAGAGATTACTACAGCAGTAAAAGCCCTTGTGAAGTACAGACCAAATGCAAGACATACTTCAGCTACAAAAAAAACAAAACACCCTCTGCTTAGCATGACAGTAAGTTAAGATTACAAAAAATCATCTGATTTCAGTAGCTTGCCAAGCTTATGAACTACTCGCCTGTTTTTCACTTGCAAACAGAAAATGCAGACTGATTGACGCTGTGTTCACTATGCCTGGCTTTAGGACCGTCAAATTAAAAATCTATATGAACAGGAGGCGATAGCATTGCCAATAGCAAAACCTGAACCATGGAAGATGGACTGCTACAAATAAAACAAGTAAAAAAAAATTGCAGGTACCTCTGGAGCATTCCCAAACAGACAATCCCTCAGACCACATGGGCTGTTACAAGTCCTGCAGTACGCTGGTGTTTGTGCCTGAAAGTTGGTTCTTTTAACTCTGGGCTATTGCCAAACTGTGACTTACTTTTCTCTCCAGCTGCATCTGTTACTTCTGGTTGGTCTGCCATCTCCCTCTGGCAATGTATGGTCTGCCTATTTACTGCTCCAACTTTTGCTAAGGAAAGACTTGTGCCTTCCTGTCTGATGAAGAGTGCTAATCTTTTTTTCCTTGTTTCAGCACTTCCACAGGGACGATCATCACCATCTCTGGGCTGTTGTTCTTCCTCTACAGTCTGAGTTTTCTGGCAAACACTCATGGTGCTCTTTACTCCCCTTAACAGAAAGGTCCTTGCCCTCTGTCTCATCCCCAAGAGGCTCAGCCGAGGGGAAAATGCCCTTTTCCCACTCCTTCAAATAACTCTCATCTCGCTACAAATTCAATTTTTCATGCTGTTGCCAGCTACTCTCGACACTAATTGCAATCTTAAGGTTCTTGCTAGCATCTTTCCTATCAAGACCTCATAGACAAATCTTAAAGAAGCAGGGAAGAGAGATTACAGGGAGGGGATGGTGGGATAGTACTGCTGGAAAGGGACAAAATGAAATTGCTGTGGGGCAGAAGCACACAAAGAACTATAAAAATTAGGGGCGCTTTTCCGGGGACCAAAGGTCACAAAACTGGCAGAGGGCTGAGAGATCACAAAGATGGGAAAGTCGAGTCTGTGCCAGAGAGGGTGGAGAAAGAAACACAAAGGTAGTTTCTGTGCTTGTAGGATCACCATTCCAGTGAGCAGAAACTGAAAACTAAGCAGGAAAAATCCTTGGAAGTGGATGGAATGATTGCACTTAACACAGAAAGAATATGATGCTCATTTGGAGATGACAGTGGAAAAGAGCTGAATTGTAGGGGTTAACTTCTAAAAGCAACTTAAAAAATGTAGCTGCTTCACTTCAGCAGTGATGTCATTAATAGGCTAACTTGCAGTTTTGAAGATCTTCATGCTGTTAATCCCAGTTTTTCATTGCATGGCTCTTAGCTGGTACTTTGCCTAGTTTGTTACACTCATTTTTGGCCAAGAACTCTTGTAGTTGACTCACAGGTCACTGAGGTTTAAAATAAATAGGAAAAAAAATTGAGAAGGGACATATGACATCACTGGTGATTAAAAGGTTCTTGGTGTGTTCTGAGAAAACATTCAGGTCAGAGTAAACTGGAAACAGAAAAACGGACATTCATACTTAGGTTAACGTGGAAAACAGTTCTATAAAGAAAGCAGAGTTTTTTAATACACATTTTTTAATCCTAAACCACTCTGTTGTTGCAGAGGCCCATTTTAGGTTTATATCAGTATTAGTGGATTAAATTTGTAATAGGTCTTTCATCTAACCCAGCAGAGAAGAGCAGCGATTACTTGACTTGGCATCCTTGTCGTGTTCAGTGAAGAGAGCCTGCATCCACAAACTTACTTTTCTTGCTTCAACAATGGAATCAAAAGTGCAAAAGAAAGTGAAAAGTGCAAAAGTGTGAGTGAAAGGACAAATGCTATAAAAACAGTAAAACAAACCAAACCAAAATGCCCAAAAAGACAGCTGCTGCTCTGTGATGGCTTCCTCTGTTTAAAGAGCAGAAACCAATCCACTTCAGCTACAGTATATAAGCTGCTCCCAAAAGCAAGGTTGTCTCCATTTTCAGTAAGGAATCCTAACAACATCCTGTTAAGAGTTACCAATTTTCAACTCATTTGCTGAAAACCAAATACTGTCACTAATAATGATTAGACCTTGGTCTTTGAAGGATGTTAATAGTTAAAAAGAGAACCCTGTGCTACTACACTCAGCCCATAAAGGATAACTCTTTTATTAGTGTAGCTGAAGGATTAGTAGAAATGTTTGTCTAATGAATGCAGCTACTATATTTGAACACACGCCTGAATAAGCTATGGGTTGATTGAAACCTATCTATTTTTAAGTACTCCTGAATGCTGCAAAAACTTTCCCTGCTGCAGTATTAAAATGGGTTTTATATAAATGTAAATATTTTATTGCCATTCACTTGTGAAATTCACCTTATTTGCCAGTCTTATGCCTGAAACTCATAATGTAAAATGTACAGGAATGACTTTCCTAGATCTGGTCTGATTTTCAGTCTCTGTAATGAATACAGCTTTCATGAAATGTACCTTTTTGTAATTGTACCTCTTACACCTTCAGACTTAACAACTGTTTCTGTGGCAGACACAAGATTCTATATACATGTATATGTGCATATTTATACATGTATAAATATGTGCTTACAAATATATAGACAGAATACAAACAAAAATAATTAAATTAATTTCTTGAAATAATTTTTGAAACACAAAGCACTTGGTTTGAGTAATCACACTGAAAACAACTCCATACAGTTGATGGCAATTTTTTCTTTTTTAGAGTTAAGATATTTCCTATCAAATTCCAGTTTATTTTTAAGTTCAGAGAATCCAAGTTGTACTCTATCAGCTGTTACCTTTTCCCTATTTTGTACTTCTGGTACAGAGCTCTGCATGAATGCAGATGAAGAAAAAATTAGGTACTTGAATATTATTTTAATTTGTATTCCTCTGGAAATAGCGTGAGTTTGTTTAGCTTCCTTTTATCTCCTGAAATACATTATGTCCATCTGTACTGTCAGTCACTGATACCAAGACAGAAATACTGAACAGAAGAGCTAAGTCAAAATAATTTCAAAGAGACTTTACAGCTTCTCTAAAGCAGAATAAAATTAATACCTGGGGGTTTTTTTGTCTAATTTATTTTGAAAAGAAGAGGTGTAGTTTTTAACCAATGTACGAACACATCCGAAAGCTGGACTTGCAAATGCGTCCTCTGTATTTAATATAAACCATGCACCGTTTTTAGAACTGAAAAATTATTCAAAGCTTTCTTTCTATCCAAAGTTAGTTTTAATACAGAGCCCTGCATGAATGATGGGATAAGAGCTGCCTGCCTTTCTGAATGTACTGGTCAGTGTGGTGGAAGGAACACCGAGGACAATGTGACATGGAACACAACATTTACTGGCCTGTACTTGGGATGACCTGCCTGAGTCAGTGTGGCCCCACCAGCCCTAAGAACATTCACTACAGCTCATGAGTAATGTCCCAACCCCAAAAAACCTTTTAATACCATACCCAGCCCAACATGTCCCTCTGGGTGAATCAGAAGATCTTCCCTGGGTTCTAACCACCGGGGGCTGAAAATACATCATAGGTTGAACCATATTAGGTCAAAGTCATAACAACACACCCTTTCAGGCCACAGAAATTAATTCTTTTTCACACATCATACTTCCTGGCTTTATACTCATCTTCAAAACTCTGAGACAGTTTCTTTCCCTGTCTGGGTTGGTAGAAGTTGAAAAATTCTAGACTCATCTGTTTTACCTCCATGTCACACCAAATCAACTCTAATGGCAGACAGATGTCAAAAGGGGGAAACGCCAACATTTCTAAAGTCAAAAAGAGAAAAAAGATCAGAAAGTACCTGAAGTTCTACTGTGAACTGTAAGCCATTCCTGCAACATATTGCCTAATCGAGTCCATGCTACGCTGATTAATAATCAGTAGCATGTGCTGTACATAGAGCTCTTGAAAATAACAGCGGTGTTACTGAGGTATTTGCAGATGCGACAACTGTATCAGGAAAGGACTGTCCAGTTGCGCTAAACTCTTGAGGATTCTGCAGTTGTCATGAGAGTGATCCAAGTAAGAGGACAGACACTCCCCATAAGATGGAGATCTGAAAAGTCTGAAGTCTGTTTAGGAAACAATTCTTTCTCTTTCAATACTAGCCAGTTTTTTTGGCCAGCCAGAGCTTTTATAGAAATATTGTCTTCATGACAAATGGTCTCCTAAAGCTATTCTGAACCAAATGCTGCTGGCATGAACACAGAAAATCAGTACCATACAAAACTGACATGGTTTTTGTGTCTGGAAAGTTTTAAAAGGCCTGTCATGATCTCCAAAGAAACAGTATGGGCTCACCTTGTACCTGAGGAAGATGAAAACACCACCAATACAAAACAAGAGGTAGCAAGTACATATCTGGTAGAGAGGTTTACATCAGGTGTTCAGCCTCATGGATAAAGTGGCTGAGGTCTTCTGGCATTGTTATCTGCTCTGAAAAGCCAGACACCTTCATGATGCATCAGCTCCTGCCTTGCCATCATCCACACCACGTATATTGTCTGTACATATTTGTGTATTTATAAGTCTCTGCAGACATCTCCCCTCTCTTACATTAATTACAACAGGAAAACTGATGTGCTGTCATAACACTAGTTATTCCACTCTTCAGGAACACCCTGTCTGTGGACACTAGGCTTTCCCTGTATTAGGTGAAAGACAAAGCTGCTTACATTCCATGCATCTGCTAAAACAGGGAGGCTCAAATGGGGGAAAGATCTGTGCTGAGAAAACATGTGAAGCACTGTAAGGAAGAGACACTGAAAGAGCAGAATGACTTTTTCACTTGACCACCTTAGGCAAAGAAACAAAAAGAATTTTCAAAAGAACGAAATCAAAGGGAAAAGGACTTAAAGGCTTTTTCACAGACTTTTCCAATATTTCACAGGAAGTGTTAACTTCCCATCTATCTTTTTTAAAAGCTAGGCAGAAACCATTACACAAAAATGAATCTGACTTCATGTTCTGCACCGCCAAACTGCATCTATGAATGTGTCTCAGGTAGACTCAATAGAATTGTTGTCTTTTAAATCAAGAAACAGAATTCAAATCTCATGTTTTCAAGCTAATCATGGGATATAATTCTGGTTTAAAATTTGCTGTAAGATTACTACAAAAATTGAAGATTTTTCTGCCACTAAGCTATTCTACACCTAAAACCTTTCTTCCTAATAAAACTTAGTGCTGGGAACAAAATAATAGTTTTAAAGATATTTTCTTCTCCTTAGTGAATAAGGCTAAGTCATATCAAAACATAATGACATGTCAAAGAGATGGTAGTGGTGCTAGTCTGTCACAAAGCTCTCAGCCTTTTTTTTTCTTTCAGTCAGGTGGACTCCTCCACCTGAGGAGTATGTATATGTATGAGCAAAATGGGAGCAGCTAAAGCAGCTAAATTCACTCTGCAAAAACTTTAATGTCTCCTCTCTTTCTGGGCAATTTCAGCAAAGAGGTGCTTTGGAGCCAGCTTCACTAGCAGGTAAACCTATTCCTAAGATGGCAATTTCTGTGGGAATCTCATGTTTAAATACTGTCACCAAATAATTTATTCTCCATTTCAAGAAGCTTTACAAAGAAATGCAGCTTTACAAAGGTGTCAAGATGGTTAACCAATTCATGCACCAAAATAACGTGCATGTACTGCTGCTTCAAATCCAAATATTTGTTTGGTCTACTTGTACCTTCTGGCTTTCTCTTCAGGGAGAAAATTCTTACCATTCAGCAACAGATCATACCAGAGACTGTACAAACCCAGAATACAGATAACCACATCATTCTCACAGGGAAGAGCAAGCCAAAACCATACAAGTGAGGGAATTATTTCACACAGGTTTTTGGAAATCCCTGAAAAAACCTCATTTTAAGAAGAGCAGTAGCAAAGATGCTGAAAAAGAAAACCATGCAAAATAGTCAAGATGAAAATAACTCACCTGGTCTAGTCAGATGTAAGTATTTTAGATTAGACTGCAGCTTTATTGCTGCCTCAGTGAGGGAAATCCCCTTGCCCATAAAAGGCCCAAATGAAGTACCAGTCTATTGCCCATGGGACACAAGTTATGTATGTTGGATAAACCAATACTGCTTTAAGTAATAACTGTTTGCAAATCCTAATGCAACAAACAGCCTTCTACTTTAACTGTATTACCCGAAGAACAAAAAATACTAAATTCTTGCTCTCAGGACCCCACTCCCACCCTGTAAGCAACTAACACTGAGTTAAAATGGGAAATAGGCTGGGCTCAGCTCCCACCTCTGCTGCCTGCTTCTCCATCTCCTCCAGAGCAGCACATCCCCTGCTCCCCCACCTGGGTGGGGCATCCTCCAGCATCCCAGCACTAAGGTGGATGCAAGCAGGCAGAACTAATCCTCCATAATCACCTTACAAACATCTCTTCCAGAAAATCTGGGGCTGAAGAACCAAAACATGCAACTTTGTAAGACAGTGGGACCAGGTAAGAAAGAATCTTAAAAGGCAGCCTGAACTCTGAAAAAAGCCGACCACAAGAACAGCACTGTACAGAAAAGTGTTTATTGAGAGTGTTGTTGCCCGAGAATTGTTACCATTTCATCAGCAAAAGCAGTGGCAAAAGAAACATGTCATTATTGTCATCCTGTCCCGAAATTTGGTCCGTATGTCAGCACTGGTCTCTCAGCTGGTTGCTCAGCTCCTGAAGTTCAGCAATCATGTTGTCCATAGCTGTCACCTCATCAGCTATCTCACTGTGAACCTCATTACTTGTTACATCTATGAAAAGTTGCTGCACAACAAAAAGAAATACTTGTAAGTACTTTATAAATAAATACCTTTAAAAGATACATACAGTTTCTCTGTTTCAGGATCAAGACAAAATACAGGAAGCTCATGATCTCTATACTGCTTTTCATATTTTTGTAAACTATAATGGTACCTCTCTCTAAGAAAAGGCCGTTTTGTAGCTAATAAACAGAAGTTATGCACACACACACACATATAGACACATAACCTGCATATAGACCTGAAATCTGTGCCACACACATGATATTGTGCCAAAAGGGTCAAATCTTCCTGTGGACGTGGGGTTTCTGCTCTGACCTGACTGCCTACGCTGACTCCCGATTCCATTGAAAGTAAAGGGCTTTTTCATGAAACTCAAGTTAGAAGAGCATCTCACATTCTGTCACTGCAGTTTATAAGCCCACCTGCTGATAAATTAGTTGTCAATTTTAATGACCATTTTCCCCAGTGTCATATGCTGTTGCTTCATTTTCTCCAAAACCTCAAATAAATATTTTTTAACATTTGATGTCAAGACATGCATGGGTGGAGGCATTCACCTGTGTGTAATTAAGTTATACCAGAGTAAACAAAACACTACAGAGTAATATAAATAGATTGTTCTTAAAGACCTTAAGACATTACCAGAAACAAAACAAAACAAAAAAAGCAGCTAACTCGTGAGCAATCATAATCTTACTCTATTTAATATTGAGGCTGTGTGAGGTACCAGTACACAGAAATATGGGGAAGGGGGGACACCCAAACATATGTTTTCCTTTCATTATGTAATGGGAGAGTGATTCACACTTCATTTGACACAAACACAAAGCCTACATTTAGAGACAAAAACAAACCGAGAAAACAAAAGTTGCTCTGGAGTACATCTGCACATCATTATATCATAAAACAAAATGGGACAATACAGATATGTATATAAACAAAAATGTACTTAAAAGGCTTGAACCAAGGTATTCAGTGTGCCTCAAAACAATGTTGTTACTGAAATAAAGAACATCTTACACAAAAATAGGAACATGTTCATGCCACAAGTACAGAAACTTCTCTGACTTTCAGCCCAAAAACCTCACAGTGGGAGAGTGACAGAAACGTTTGGTTCTTTCTGGTAAGACAGCTAAATAAATCAGGATGATATAATTATTTGCTCTTTCCTTTTTTTTTTCCTCCACACACAGTTAGAGAAATCGATTCAACTAGAGACAGCATGGGGAAGTTTCAAGCACCATCATTCTTTGGGCTTTGTGCCCCATGTTTCCCCAAAGCAGTGCTCATATTTCATGCATTTACAATGCATCTCCAGAACATTTCTCTTTTTCAGACCCCACCTGTCAGATCCGAATGATGCATTGGGGCAAGGACCAGAAGAGAGCCCACTGTGCTATTTGCCATAGCATGTGACTGCCCACCAGGCTCTGGACAGAAAAGAGCCCAGTAGCAGCACATTTCTGAGCTGCAGCCTTCAGCAGATTGTGGGTGCTTAGGGAGCCTGGCACAACACAGGAGCTCAAACATCAAGAGAGGGAGATCCCAGAAGTAGTCACATTGTTTCACCTGTTCTACTTAGTTGTTCCAATTGCATGTCCTGACTACAAAATTTTGGAATTTTATCTTTTAAAAGTAATTTTCATTGATCTTTTATTCCTTCTGAAATCTTAACTAGTGAGTCTGCTCTTAGCCCATTTTTAAAGTGCTTTTTTCAGTTCAAATTAAAAATGAAAAAAAAAAAATTCCACACTAATATTGACTCACAGGGCAGCAAAATAAGATGCAATCAAGCTTGGACAGGTATAAACAGTACTAAACTGTTTGTGCATAGGATCTGACAGAGGATGACTGAGTTTTTAAACTACAACACACTTTGAAAATTCAATATGACTTCAAATTAAAAATAAGATGGCATCTTGGAAGGGATGCAAAACCAGTGAGTTCACATAAAATGCTTCCTTTCTAATTTGATTGTTTTCTCAGAAGTACCATAAAACCATTAGCTGCCAATAATATAGATGTTCATTTGGAAATGAGAATACAGTTTATTAGACTCATGCATTCTTAATTTTTCAGATATTCCATAATCTGTCATAATATAAACTACCTGTACTCATATTCATATAATTTATGTCATTTAGTGCCTTCTCTACAGCAATACTCAGTCTATGCACCTTTTTTAGAAAAACCACAATCATATTTTGTGAGTAACAGCAAAACATGTATTATCCCTTTTTTCGACACATTCCAAAGTCTTCCCTATGCCTGTATCTAAAGCAGAGTTACAAATCCAGCTTGTGTTTGCTTATGCAACTTTCCTAGGCTTTTATCCTTAAAATTAAAGGACTTAAGTGAGCCAAGTTTAGCACACTGATGATGAATCAACACTTTGTAAGACAAGCACACATTATAAAACTTAAGCTCTGTGATTCACAATTGCTAACTCCCCTTCACAGGCAGGAAGAATCCCTCTTTAAGACAAGATGTGTATTTTAAGAGAAAATGTATGGTTCAAATATGATGACTTTTTCAAGTAATTAATATCTGAATTGGTAGGGTATCTACAAAAAAAAAAAACCAGATTAAAAATTAGTTCTGTCTTTTAATAAATAACTCTTTTGAAAACACTCCAAGTGATGCAAAGCAATCCTGACACATTTTGGTCCTTTCTGCAGGTTTAGATCCATTCTTTCTGAGACTGCCCAGTTTCTCCCATGACTACTCACATTAAAACCAGGTGTTTGAAATGACTGACTGCTTTCACACATTCAAATCTTTTTGCCCAACATTTTAAGTAAAATTCTACCTTACTCTAAAACGTCAATGCTGCCTCTTACACTAGTATTACAATCAAAGCCTAGCAGGAAGAAGGGGAATAAAAGTTTACTTTAAACTGGAATCCTTAACAGCATAGAGAAGAATATCCACCTGAAGAAGCACTGAGACAGGTAGGTATTATTTGATTTATAATTGATTCAAAACAGAGAAATTTTGGCCACAGAACAAAGATTCCTAGCTTTCAAACAAAAATTCCTACCTTTCAAACATTCCTACCTTTGCCTTGGATGACAAGCCACGTAAGTTGAGCCGAGCTGAAGAAAGTATCTGCAAAGCTTCCTGATGATTGAATTTGTTCTTGCTGCATTTTATAGCCACTAGAATCCAAACACAGAAGGACCCCAAAACAAAAAAGCATTACCACTCTAGCAATAATCTTTGAACAAAAAACATTTAATTAAAGATCCTGATACTCTCCACAATTTTAAATGTAATATCCCCAAAAAGAAACACAAAGAAAAAAAAAAAGCCAAGTAATTTTGAGAAGATAACTCTAAACTCAAAAGGTATCTGTATCCCTCTTAAACATAAATATCACAAACAGGGAATAATCTTACTAAGTTTCATTCATTTCCTGACTGGCACACTCAATCAAACAATGTATGTGATGATCTCAGGACTGAGATGAACTGCAGATGCATTTTCATTTGCATTATGAAGTTGCTAGATCATGAAATTAATTGATTCCATGTTTACCAGTCATACATTTACTGACTCACCCTACACAATTTCTGCCTCATTCCAAGTATACTTTTGTATGCAGTATCAGGGTGATACTCTGTTACAGGACTCCTAGTAGTAGGAATAAATACAATAGGTAAAGTAGAATATTATTTTGCCACTAAGCTTAATAAATATTTGTTACGGTCTTCATGAAAAATAAAAGTTCTTTTCAGGTAGAACATACCATGTGCAATCTCTATGGCTCCTTTCACCACTTCCTTAAAAGAAGAAACATCTTTCTCCCAATCACTTGATTGAATTTCACATTTATATGCCTTAGTGAGATACTGCAGTGACTGCAACAAGGAAAAAAAAAATTATTAGTGTGTCAGAAAACCAACTAGGAAACTAATTTAAAGTATCTATGAAATAAGTGGTCAATCCAGAAAATGAATCTGTCTTTACTATACTTGATTTCCTGTGAGTTGGAGTAGTGTCCTTTGCAGTGGTAAGCGCCAGCTGTAACACAGATGTTCTTCACCAATATTGCAGCTCAAGTATGAGAAGCATATAAAGTAATTTTTATCTTTTAAAAATCTGTCTAGACTGATGGATGTGACCCATGTTTGCCAAGTCATCACAATTAAACGCACATGAGAAAGAGAAAAATCCTTGCATTCACACTTTGAACAGCAAATTTGTATCTAAAAAAATTATAACTGAATACATCAAAGCTTTCTTCTTGTACATGTAATCTTGGGAAATATGCATTTTACAGATGTAGCTGTTAGTTGCCGTACTGCTCTGGTTCTCAGTGTGAACAGGAAAAAAATGTAAACAATATAGAAGGAGGGTCCCATTAAGGGGAAAAAAAAGAAAAAAGAAAAGTTTTAGCAGAAGAAGTTAATTCTTGTTTTTGAATTTTGTTTTCTTTCTACAGCATCAAAAACATGAAACAAATACATGCCAGAAGTTACATGGCTTGGTTCAATGACAACTCTCCAGTTATCTTTTAAAAGAGTTTAAGTATAATATAAAAGAATAAAAAAATTTCAGTGTGGTACATATACATGAGCACAGTAACGACTTCTGAATTTGGGGATTGTTACCCCAGAAACTTCCACCTTCTCTCTCCTACCAGAGTTCCAATCACTATGGCACAGGTGACTGAATTGCTTGTGCTGCTGTAAATGGCAGTAAAGGGATATTAAGTCAAACCAGAATGAATTAATTTTTCTTCATAATAACCTAGGTTATAACTGGTAGTAGTTCTGGCAAGCAGAGGCAAGAATTTCCAAGAGAAGGAACAACAGTTTTTACAGCAGTCTGATTTCAGTCTGCATGTGTCTGAGTCAGAGCAGCAAATTAGGGGGGTTTTGCTGACAGATGTCAAGGAGGGGAAAGAATTCAAAGTCTTGTGGGCTGTTTGTTTGCACTTCTGGAACCTGGATTTATCCTGAAAGGAAACAGTTATGAGCTGGGGAAAGTTCAAGGAACAGAAGGGATTCATAGCCTGGGATGGATCAGCAGGAAACTTGAAGGCTGGAAAGATTCCTCAGAGGGAAAGGTGTGGACTGGACTGCATTCAGCACAGGGAAGAAAGAAGTACTGAATGAGGTGGCAGTTCAGATATATTGAAGTGTGAGAGTAAATACATGCTAAGCTAAAGAAAAAAACCCCAAAACAGAACCACAAACCCAACACTTCAGTAGTTTTGCACTCCTAACTTGCAAACCTTGTCTGTCTTTGATTCAATTCACAAAGCACTGTTGTGAATTATAACTGTAGACTCTAGTGATTCCTGTGGCATCAGATGTATCAGCAGAACAGAAAAGTAAAAAAACCCCAGCAACCAAGCCACCCTTTTAACAACAGCCAGACATATAAGATTGCTCTTTCAAATGCAATGTTAGGAACAAAACTGATTAAATATAATTAAACCTGCACTAAATAAGGCGCAGAATGGAAGAGTATGGAGTAAAGGTCAAACCCCACATTTGCAAGGAGGTACGTGATACTTTTAAAGGTCTGTTCCCATCTCTTTGCCCTTCGATGCCACAGTATAGTAAATAATGCTCTTTCAGAATTCATTGACCTTTTGCCTAATAACTGTGGGTGCAAAACTGCAACTATACATCTAGAATTTTTCTACACATACAGCTATATTCACTGAATATCTGACTGACCTGTGATGGTGCTTGTGGCAGTAAAGCCAATAAGTACTGATTTTATCATTTTTACTTCATGATACCAGAATCAGTGATTATTTGGTGTATTGCAAATTAATTTTTACACTGTCAATTAATATATGCTGTGGCTGTAGGCAGTTTTGCTCTTTAATGATCTGTATCTACGGTACTGTCATACCAGGATATTTGGATACACATGTAACCATACCTTAAGTATTTATAAACATCATTCCATCTTGCAGGGAAAGCTAGACTGTAAGTGTGTTCCATAACCAGTCTGATGAGGAAACACAGTTAAAGTACTGTCTACTCTACAAATTGAAACCATGTTTTTAACTGGGTTAGTAAAAAAATACTGTGATGTAACCAGATTCTGAAATGATTACATTCATAGTATAGACAGGGCCTCTGCTGCTTTGCATGTCTGAGTAAGAATTTGAGGATATATTACAGGATATTGCAGTGTCTGTATTTCTGCATTCTAAATAGGCCAAATCCCTTTTACTGTTCAGCTGTAAAGAAAAATAAGGAAGACAAAAGAGAGGAACTGGAGGTGTAATGGACACCAGCAATGACTAAACAAGGCTCTTCACAGGGCAGAGCACAAGGAGACAATGAGCAAGGCACAAATGATTATAAATTTAAGCCCGCAGGAATACAATTTGTAGGCCTAACCATCTTCCTTGCTTGACATCAAGCAATCCTCCAGACAGGCATTTTTTTGCCCAGGCCAAAGGCATACCCCCATTACCGAACATATACTGAATGCTGACCTTGTGTATTTTCAACTTCAGTGAAGATTTGATAACCCATAACTATTTTTGAAGTGTGCAAGGCTATTTGAACTTTTTGAAATCTAGTATCAAATGCAAAGCACACTCCAGCATACAACAAAGTAAATACTTCTAGCAGTGCAGAGTGGTTATTCTGGAAACGCAATCGACTTAATTCCTTGGGAAGTGATAAGGACAAGAAATGGAAGTTAACATAGCAAAACAAGTGACAAGTAAAGAGAAAACAATGGTTCAACAGACTAAGAATTAAGTAGCATTATCTAATTTCATTTTAAGCTAATTAAGGACAAAACATTTCTACTCTGGGTACTCTGACTGTGGTATAGATTATTTTAAGTGCATTTTCCCTTAGTGATTGCAAAGAACACAGATGGCTCATGCCACTACTGGATCATGCCTTTAAGACGAATTTTTTTTCAGAAGCTGCAATAGCCTATCTTCAGAATCAAAGATTTCAATTAAAAACAAAGCCAAAACGCACACCACCATTTGATTACAGACATTAGATTGCTGCCAAGAAAAGTTTCAGAATACAAATTCAGCACAACACACATACGCTGTGATAGGATGTTTTAAAAGGAAACACTTGTAAAAAAGAGATTTTTTTTCAAGTCCAAGAAAACTGACATAAAACATTTTGCTCCTGTTGTAACAAAAATATGTGCTGTAGGAACATGAAGAAAAGGCAATGAGCTTATAAAAACACTAAAGCAAAACAGGTCTGGAACAAGAGCACGTTCTACTATAGCACTATAGTTTTTACCTTTTCAATATCTTCAGCACTGTCATTCTCTCCATTTCCATAAAGCTGGGCATAAAGTCTCCAGATTGCCCCATCATTTGTCACTCGTGAAGTGACTCTGCCCAAGAGCTCTTGCAGTTTCCCCTTCAATCCACTTGATACCTCTCCAGCACGATCTGCCAGACCATCCACTACTGCTCTGACTAGAATAGCCAGCACCTTAAAAAAGCAGACAGAGTTTTTATTTCAACTCAAATCAATGTCAGTATACATAATGTTTTGTGTAATACCTGATCTCTATTAATGATTGTGCAAGTACAGAATTCACTAAGAAATACATGGAGTAATTAAACTGATTTAAACCTCATCTATAGGACTCTACGTTGATGAAGGTAAGAAGGCAAAAAATCAAAGACAGAAATTTGGGTAAAGGAAATTGTGGCAGTATCTTACAGGTATTTTCACCTTATAATACAGTTATAAAAAGATCAGTAAAAAGGCTGAGCCAAATAAATTCAGGTAATGGAAGACACTGTTGTTTACAGGACCTCTATTTAACAACCTGCAGAAAGATGTACAGTGGATAAGATGGAAACTGGAAGGCAGTGGAATACCACCTTGGGAATCTCTGTTTTTAATGCACTTCTGGTGAATTACTAGTCAAATCAGTTCCATCAAACTCTTCTACAAGTACTCATTAGTGGCCATGCTTTTCGAATCACTGACTTGAGAATGTGGGATCTGACCTGCAGAAATGCTGAGCATGTGCAGCTGCTGGTGGGAGCCTGGTTTTGCATGTAAGAAATGCTACATCATACCAGTCTTTTTGTCCCAAACTGGACACTGAAAGCTAGAAAACAGTGTCACTTTGCGCCAGTTTCTCTTCAGCAAAATGAGAAACAGCAAATGTAAATCAAGGCAGTAGATCACATGATAAATTAGAAGAAAATAAACCCCGGAAAACCTGTGGCTTATCAAGAGAGTAATACCTGCTCTGTGCAGTGCATGAGACACAGAGACTGGGGAAGAAAAAAGGATGAAAACAAAATGAAAGTTTCATAAGGCTTGCATTCAAGACAGGCCAGTTGTTACACAAACACCTTCATGCTGGTATTTCCTAACTTGTGAGCCTGTCATTTGGTAACTTTAATGCTTCAACACTTTTGTGCATGTGACACTAACACTTACAATGAAACCACACTCATAGCAATATTAATATCAAGATAGTAATAAAACTAACTTCAAAATGACTTGTGAATAGCTGCAAACACTACAAATACACCACTGCTCTCCTAAAAGTAGAATGGGATGCATCCTCACAAATCAAGATGCAGTTCACTGGCAGAAATTAATGCAAAAATTATGACAGAATAAAAGTATATTACACTTAGAATAAAAACACACCCAGTTTAGCATTGGTGATATGTCACTTTCCTAAAATAACTTTTCTTATACTGAATAACTCAATTAAAATGCATCCCAAAAAATAATGAGTTTTATCAGATACAGAAAATTTTTGGCAGAACAACCCAGATCAATTAAAATGGCTGATAATTTTATTAAATAAATCTAAGTAATAGAAGAAGTGAAAACAAATATACACCTACCTGGTAACTTTTCAGAATTAATGATATCATAGTAACATCCGAACATAAGTTAAACAGCTCCCCTCTTGTCTGCCCCAAAACCATAGCAGTAGCTTATATTCCTTATAAAATGGCATGACAAACTGTCAGTTCCTTCTTTTCAAGATCTCTTAAGAGTCACTTAAGATAACAGAAAATATGATCAACTATTAATAGTCTGAAAGTTCTGAAATTCATGTTAAATCCATGATTTGGAATATAAGGCACCAAATGCCATCATTAACCAGGTCTTCCATAATGATTTGCTAGAAAAACATCAGCAAGTGTTGATATTTCCATTACTACAGCACTGTAATAAAAAAACGTAAGAGGTGCAAGAAGAAAACACTAAACTATGTTCTCTTTTGACAAGGTACTAGAACTGGTCCTAAGGATTCATACATACACATAGGACTTCTCAATCGATTTCTCAGTGTCACAAAACTGTTACTCAAAGTCCAAAATATTAGTTCATGTGAATATCAGATATAATCATCAAAAGTTTTAAAGCCAATAATATTTTGTTTGTAGATGAGAAAAAAAAATTTCCTTACTAGGATGTAGCAACTGTAAAATTACCCCTATTCCCATAGGGAATAGGCTTTGCTTACACTTTTACCATAATAATCAATTTCCTTTTTTTGTAATCCATCATGTAAACTTTGTAAAATGAAACTAGTATCAAGACCTGGATTAAAAGGTCCATTAAACAGTAATGAATCATTAATGCTACTTGGCTGCACACACTTGTTAAATAAAGTTATTTCAAACTGCAAGTGAATTGTGCTAATCATCAAAAAGCATTAGCAGTGTAGCAGAGCTTTGCATTTTAGGTTGCCATAAGTGTTAAAATTTGTATCTTTAAGAGATTTTAAACTGCCACACATACTAAACTACTACAGCTATGCTCTGTTGACCCAAGATCCCAAACAAGCAGTAGAGGATTTTTTTGGTTGGTTAGTTGGTTTTTTTCATGCCTCTTTTAATGAACTGGGCTCCATATGAACAGAGAGTTCATGTTTAGGATGACATCACACCATCTACATTCCTCTTTCTCCACTGCTTTTGTGAATAATGTGTTTACTACAAACTGAACAAAAGACACCGTGAGACAAAACCTTAGAAATAAAACAAGTAATTTATAAATGCTGTGATTTTCATCAGTTAATCTCATTCCACAATTGTTCTCCAAACTACTCTTTTCATATAAAAATTCCCTTGGTCAAACCATTTTCAGATGCTTCACTAATACTAATCAAATTTGACAGTGCTCAAGAAAGAAGAGAACCCTCAGATACCAGATCCAAAATGACAAATCTGCAGTCTGCGAGTTCTCCCCATTCCCCTTCCAAATTTAGGATTTTAAAATAAAGACAATTGTCATTAGTGAGCTACCTAATTGAAATAGAGCTCCAGAAATTATTAATTCCTAACCTCGCTTTTCAAAATCCCCTTGGAACATGCCTTTGTGGCCTTTTGTTAGAAATGGTCTGGCAACACGAACTGCTGAAATGAGGATGTTACTTGATGGAAAGGGTAACAGAAAAACTGCTAGAATCTCAATAGCACAGAATTGCAAAGTGGAACCCTTTGTCCATACTTCTTTATTCATAATCTTTGACAGCACACAAGGAAGATAGGGTTTCTGGAAACAGTGTATCTAAACAGCTTTTCCAACCACAAAATAACTTCGTCATTCCCAAGACTGCAATATTCCAAGTAAAAAAGGTTGATTGCCTCCATGAGCACACATGTGATGGAAAGTAGTACAATCAGCAGTTCCAAGTACATTTACTAGCTCATGCCAATAATTCAGAGACCAAATTGATGATTATAAAAGGTTAGGCTTTCTCCTTGGGTACCTTTTAGTGACTGATTTACTAGCGGAAACTACGGATAATTCAGTGAGCCTTTATATTTATTACATAACACGCATATCAAAGGTTTTCCAGGTATGTTTCTCAGCTTCGTGAACATTAAAAGATGTATGGAAATGGGAAGAATTTTAAGAAGCAGGAGGGAAAGTAAGAACATGTGCTTTTAACATTTACATACAATGCTAGCAAACTGAGACTTTTGAAACTGCCCTTTGCTGTAATCTTTTACTGCATTGTTGCTCATTTATAAAAAGCCCTTTAGCTCTTCCTGGTTCAATTCTATCTGCAGAATCTGTGCACACATATCTTCAAGCTTCATCATATCATGATCTCAGAACCTTTGCCACAGGGATGACATCATTAAATAACTAGAACAGAACAGAAGCAAAATTTCCCAGATCCGTGTTCTGTACTCAGAAGATCGGCACAAAGGACAACAATGGCCTAACAGAAATCACCAACAAGAATCTGAATGCTTTACTATTATTAGAAGAAATCAGTGATTTAAAAATATGACTTCATACTACTCTGAAATAAAATTAGAAAGTCTGATGTAACTACAGAAATCAAGGGCATTTCAAATTGTATATTCAATTGCATGCTTGTAATCAATACATTCAGTCTCACAAGGGGTACTCTGCAACAATGATTATGCTAAAAGCAGTTGGTTTTCACAAAGAATGGAATTAATGACTCAACTTGTTTCTTCCAGTCCTGTGCATATTTATTTTTTTTTAAATTCCTACCTTGTTTCTCACCAGTATGTCATGTAGCTTAGTAGTCTATCAATTAAAATCTAAAATGACTACAAATAGTAAATATAACCTGAGAGAAGATCATACTATGTTGAATGGAAACAAGAGTGTATGTTTTCATTTTCTCACATTCATGATTTCACATTGTTAAAATACAATTGCACAAGATGGTTATAGATCATCCCTATTTAAAACAGTCCAGTTGGAAAAAAGGAGAGGCTCACCAATTAATGGTGAACTTTGTAAACAATCTCAGCAGAAGCTTTTATTTCTATCTGCTTTTTTGTTTTGCCATGGAAATACTCTTCTCTTCCTTGTAAGAAAATTGTTTCAAGTCTGAACTCTTTAATCAGGCTCTGAGGTTTTTCTTGGCAACTAGTAAAATCCTTCTAATTGAGGCAACTGTATTAGAAGTTACAATGAAACCCATAAAAAGCTTCACATATCAGAAGCCAAAGTTAAAATTAAGATGCTAAAAGAATTTAAGGAAGATAGCATATATACTTCTGTAAAAGTTATAAAAGTTGTGCGAGAACAAGATGGAAAAAGTTATGCAACAAAAATAGAAATTTAATACAAGCAATATCTCCAAATACTTTAATAAAATATACTACATAAAATTTGACAAATAACAGTAATAGGAGTCTGTATCATCTCCAAATATCTCAAATGGGTGAATATATGTAGAAACTTCTATTCCTAGTCAGCTGTCATTCTGTTTAAAAAAAATACATTAGACCACCCCTAAAAATGCTATTTTAAGTAGCAATTGAGAAAAAAATTCATTGAAAAAAGCCAATCATCTACAAGATGCTCCATGACAGGCCCCACCAGTACTACAGTATTCTAGCTGCCAAACACACTAATCTTTACCACACATAACACAATTTTCCATAGACACTCTTTAGTGCCAAGAGAGTTTGAGACCTTTTAACGTTTAGTTATATCAAACCTAAAAGATTTTATTAATACAGAATGTTATCCTGTGCATGACCGGCTTTACTAGTAATAAGCATTGCACTCACGTACAATTTGTTATTAAAAAGTAATGTGAAAAAAGTATTTAACATCCCTGCCCCCCATGAACATGAGATGTTTCCACAATCATAACTAATTCGATGTGCTCTCTCTCCTCATCAATGGACTCAAATCCCCAAGATCCAGGAAAGCTACTTTTTCTCTTTTCATGGGACAAGAAACGAAACATACTCCCGGGACCCGTGAGCAGCAGCAGCTGGTTCCTCTTATCCTGGTACTACACAATCTCCCCAAGAGCTCATAAGCTCTTCAACCAGATCTGCTAATTTTGCAAAGGCTCTTGGAGGTGTTTTACTACTCCCCTTGAGAGATTCTTTGGCTTGCCTTTCAGATTCACCTTGCTATTTTCACTGAGTGTACAGAACCCTGCTTGGATCAGGACCTGGTTTCAGGCAAGGTTACATCCCAGCTGAAGCTGTTAAGGTAGCTTCTCTGGTTTTTGTCCAGACCATACATTTACAAACACAAAATTTAACTGAACTTAACTGAACTACAGTGAGAGATGAGCAAAATACCTCTTTTATTTTTCTTTGGTCTGGTTTATTAAGAATCAATATTATGACTATAATGCATTCAATTTACTTTCAAAGGCTCATTTGTGGAATTTTCCAACACAAGAGAAAAGCTTCCCTTTCTTTAAACTACATAATTTATATTATTTCTGACACCGAGCTATGCAGGAACAATACGGAAAGATGGGGTTATGCATCGCATTTCATATAAAAATAGGTCTTAAATCTGCAAGGCTCATGTGTGTCCTTTCACAAAGTGATGCAATATGGATGCAAAAGTTTTCAGCTTTGTCCAGTTTCATTTAAAATATTTATTCTTACAGTCCAAATCTCCAAAACTTAAATCACTTGCCTACATAACTTCAGTGGCATGTGCACTATGATTACTGATACCACTATCAGCAGCTATCAGCAACCTCTCTGTCTCAGAAGAAAGATCAGCAAACATATAGGATGACTAAATACGAAAACTTCCCCACCTGTGTATCCTTGTACTTTTCTCTTAAGTCCATGAGCCGGTGATAAGCTTTAATTGCTTCTGAAAACTCTCCAACATCTGTACTGGTGAGAAGATAATTCTCCCATATTTGCCAGTGCTCATAGTTGCACTTGAGAGCTTCTTGGAGGGTTCGAAATGCTTTGATCCTAATCAATAATATAAGAATAATAGAAATTATTACAGAAGATTTCTACACTAAAATCAGTTGGCATAGTATCAACTAAAAACCTTCTTATTTAAAAAATCACATTTAGAACACAGTGAGGTGTAAAAGCTATTGATCATAATTTACAATACTGATAATCCCTTAAACTCTCTTGCAAACTATTTTGTATTAGTTCATACACAACAGTACGCTCTGTAGTTTGAACTAGGTAACTTTTCTTAGCTCTTGTAATTATTTTTTTTTACAAAAATTTATCACAATTGTGCCATCTATGTCAATATTATCCTTTCCAAATTTTTAACTGGAACCACGAGAACACAATCTTATTCACTCTGCAGTTGTAACACACATTAAAAAATTAAAAATCATTGAGTTCATGATGGATGCAGAATGGTTTTGACTTATTTAATCACACAAGAGGAGGGTTACTTGACAGCTTTTTGTGATTTATTTTAAACATATGCGCATGGCAAACATGCATATTCAGGGCACAGAAACCCATCATTTTCAACCAGTTTTGTCCTTAGGTCAGCTGGAAGGTTTACTTACACTCTCTGCTCCCTGACGCAGTGCTGCTCAGTACAAATGTGTCAGAGTGGCCCCAAACACTACTAGGGTCCTTCTCCAAAGGTGCTGCCTAAGGACCCATCTCAGAGTGACAGGAGAAAGTGTTATGGAATAAAGGTGGACAGCACAATTCCTATAAAATCATCATCAAGTTACAAAACATCTTTATTTTTTCATATGCATCCAGTGCAGGCAACTCTTGACCATTCCCTTACCAAAGGAGAGCAGTAATGGCATCCTCTGATAAGAAAATGCCATCTGAAGAATATGTTGGTAAGGTTTGTGAGCTTACTGTTTAAAGCCTTAAACATGCTATCAAAAGCTGCAATAAATTTGAAACTTTAAAATAGCTCTGCTAGAGAGTTGGAATGATACGGTTCTTTCTAAGAGACTGAAGTGTACTGTCTGTTGGACAGTCACGATATGTAAAAAACCACAAAGGAATGGATTCCTTTAAATTAAGACTTGAAACAGAGCTTTCCTAGGTTGGTAAAAAAACTTCTTTGGGAAGACATGACGATACATCTCTTCTTAACAAATATCATATAAAGATGGCCTGGTATCAAAATTTGCAGTTCACTTGCTCTCTTTTGCTTGAGTAAGTTGTTAAAAGTGCTTTCTCTAAAGAAAGACAGCCCAAAGAAATTGTTGGCTGAGTTTCAAAAAGAGGGTCCAAGAGAGTGTAAATATCCCAGCCAAGACAATGTAATATCTAAGTAGTTGATCAGGCCATTAAAAGTTTGAAATAGCTTGGTCAGGGAAAAATGTAAATAACTGCCAATCTAAGGCCATGATATTAAAAGAGTTATCAAACACACACGAAGAGAATGGACTGATAGAGCAAAATAATTTAAGGAGAACAGGTCATTTGGCATAGCTACAGCAGAACAGTCCACATGCAGGAACTTTCCATGTCCTCTCCCCTTTCCTCTGTCTTCTGGTACGTTGACAGATGTGACGCTGATGGGCAAATGTAGCAACAGTTGAGTTTCCTCCACTGTTAACAATCTCACTAAGGGATTTCAGACCCTGATTTTGCTAGATTAAATTAGAAAAGAACACAGTCCCGTTCCTTTTGTGGATTTTGCTACAATGGAAGTTGGGATCTGCTACAGCTCTCTGACAGGCTGGAAGATGCTCTGCCTGACCCACGTATTGTTTCCACAACTGCTCTTCAACATCTCTAAGGTTAGCCTGTATCATCTCCCTCATCTTCCTGAAAATTAGGAAGTTATCTGCCCTCCAATAAGATGGAAATGTGAAATGTAGTCAAGATACCAAAGGGATGGGATAGAAATAGTATTCCACAAATCATCACTCTTGTATGTAATAAAATCCTCTAGATTCTCAAAACAAATCCCCTGTGTATTTAACCAATCACGTAATGATGGAGTATCCTTAACCAGTTAAGTCAATTCATTCCCAGATAGGAAACAGCAGGCAGTACAAATGCGTTATCTGGTCTTGGAAACCAGGAATCTTTCATACGAAGGACAGACGGCCAGTCCCAGTTTGTTCTGAGAAATCTGAAACTTAGACTTCGAAGACCTCCTGGCACAGAGAATAGTTTGCTGGTAAACCAAAGCATAGAGTCTGTTTTCATCACAATTAATTTTTCTTGAGGAAATTCAGAATATACAAAACTTGTGGAGTCTTAAAAAGCAAACAACCCCAAAAATCAACAAAACCCCTGTCCTTTGGGTGTTAGCAAGTTGGTGCATACATTTTTCAAAAAAATGTACTCATGTTTTATTTGTCTGTTGCGTGAGACTCTGCCAAGCCTTGGCCAAATGCAAAAATTATGAGTGGGCCCGAATTAAAAGCCTGGTTGGAGTAAAGCTGGATTTTTTTGTTGAGGGAGTGAAAGAAAACTATTAACTTAAATATCTTACTTTTGTTTTCCTTTTTTAAAATCCTCACTCCACTTATTTTTTTTTTCTTCTGGCAGGCTTAAAAAATAAGAATTTATGTATCCTCACACAAATTATTCTCAAATGTATTGCTACAGATATTTTCTGTTTTAACAGAGAGCTAAACTAGCTCACACACAGTCTTGATCTATAAGTGACTACACAAATAATCAAAGAAGTTGCTATTCCACAGCAAGTATAGGCCACACTTAGCTATCAGCACATAATATTCACTTAAAATGTACTGTACATAGAGTCCTATCTCATATGATTCCTGTGGGGAAAAAAGCTCAGAAACATGCCCCCATTTATTGCTTTTGCTACCATATCAAATAAGTTACAAGTTTTGTATGTACTTGGCATATTACATCACAAGAGTAGATTAACAATAATAAAATTCAACCAGTAAACTGAAACGAATCACTCAGTAGTTTCTCAGCCTTGTAGCAGATTAACAGACAGAAAATTGTTTTGATTAAAAATACTTCTATGAGACAAGCAAAAGCCAGTACACTGAGCATCTGACATTTTGAACTGTATGGAAAAGAAAGAGCAACTCTAACACGAATTGTGCATGCTGAAGGCACTGCTGAAGATGGAAGGAACTACGGAAAAGTTAAAACAAGCTCTTGATTTCTATTACTTTTTAGCCTTGTGTAGTTATTTTAACACTTTATCTTCTCCTTCCTCCTGCTCCCATTGCCATACCAATCTCCTAAGTCCATATTACTTCTCACTTTCCCCATGCATATTTATAAATTTATACTTTTGTGCAAGTTTACTATTCTGTCTCTCTTTTTTTACTTTGCCTCCTGACTACGTAACCATATAAACTGATGCCAGATTTTGAGTAAGCTTTTAAAAAAAAATTATCTTATTCTTTTTCATTCTTATTCTATTTCATTCTTTGGTGACAAATTATAATATGACAATTCTTAAATATTAAATTCTTCCAGGTAAACTTTTATTACATTGAGTTGAAATATGAAATACAAAATAAGAGTGGCAGTCCACTTAGGTCAAAGCTTCTTGTATGAATCATTAGTTTTGAGGGAAAAGAATAAGGTAGCTAGCATGTGTGCAGATTTCCATCTGCTTTGGTATATAAAAACCAAACTGTCTGGTTTTCCCTTAAATCTACTGAGGATAATATACTATGAAATTACATAGGTCTGAATACATCGTTTGCTTGAAATAGACCTATGCTCTTAACTTCATGGTCAAAGTAGTTTTTATTATTCATCTTTATTATGAATGTTTTGCACTGGTAGTACTTACTACATCATAAGTACTTCTAACAAGAAAAAAGTGTACACAGAGGCTGCTACTAGTTTAAAGGTTACAAAATTATTTCCTGTAAAATAAAATAGTTCCCAGTGATTCAACCTGGGAGAGAGAACTGAAGGGCTAAGGATTACAAAATATGAGTTAAGCACATTATAATAATAAAAACCTCAATGTCAAAAAAAAGGAAATCACAATTATTTGTTTTGGAAGCAATATCTTCTAATTCTTTTGAAGTACTTACTTCTGTTTTAATCTGATATAAGCAGTTGATAAATTGTTCCAGGCCTCAGCATTCTGGAATGATAAAAGGAGAAGAACCAAAAAATTTATTCACTTACATTGTGATTACTTGATAAAAATACATACGTGAAACTACTGCCAAACATCAATTTTGCTAACCACACATATTGACACATACCTTAGACATGGCAGTTAAAATATTACATTGAAAGAAAAATTATTATATTAAAATTAAAATACATAAATATTTGACTACATCAGCAACAATCAAGTATATAAATACCAATTCACTGCCTTGTGGTTGCAATACAGTAAGTCAGCTCTTGCCTTCAGTCTCAGCTGTATACAGGCACTGCCTTCTAGGATCTAGCTGGGATGGCTGGAAAGGTCAGTGCTCCCAGCAGCTCATCACTTCTCACTAGCTGGAAGCTACTTAACCTGCACCACTCTCTGTTACTGGACAAAAATGATCTGATGTCCCCCGAAGCACCACAGGTAAAACCAGCAGAGATGTGCAGAGATGATTCCTGCCCTTTGCCTGATACTGCTGTAAATGTGAAGCCCCATCACTGAATTCAGCAAAGTGACAACTGGAAATGATTTGAAGAACAGAATCTGAGCACTGCAATGAAATGTACTCTGGTACTGAAGGCTATCCTCAGGCTTAAGGAGCATTTAACTCATGCTGGGAAACCTTTCTGAGACTTAATTCATGAAAATGGTCACTACATTGCTACAGCTGCAGATGTATAAAGACAGGTTTTGCCTCCAACTGAGAGCCAGTCCAGCACCTTTTACTCATAAAAAACCCACCACTTAACCCATTGAGAAGTCAGCTGGCTTGGTCATACAATTAAATACAGGCCCAAGAGAGATAAGTGAACCCAGTTTTAGTATCTACTTGGAAGTAAATTTACTGTACTGAACAACAACAAAAACCCAATATATAAAGTAAGAATTCCATTTAAATACAAGGTTGTCTGTATAAACATTTTTTCCCCCAAGGAAGTTATTGCATTTTATAATAAAGAAAAAAGAATACTCTGTCACCTCTCATTGCTTTCTCATTCTTTTCCCCCAGAGAAAAGAACGAATAACAATCGTTTCTATCGAGTAGATGGCATTAACTCTAAGCAAGCAACAAGCTGACAGTCAGGCCTTCTGGCAAAAGTATTGTCAGTGTATTCCTCAGGTAATTCAGCTGGCACCTCCACTGTCTCAATGCACATTCAAACAACAGTATTGTACACATGCATGCCCTGCATCCTGAAAAAATGGCTAAGCTCCATTCTCCCTGTGCTCCTGAACTACACAGTTACAAATGTACTTGCCATACATGAACTTGACTTTTTTTTTTTCAGGAGAATTCGATTACTTAGAGGACTAAATATTTTAATTTAATTTTTGTTTTATCTCTTTCTAGTTCTCCTCACAATCTAGCATAAAGAAATTTTTCAAACATATTTTAACATTCACGCACTCATACTTGGACAAAGTTAAGTACTGGGTAAGTATTTTTATGATGCCTCACAACAAAAATATATCCTTCACGCACAAGTTTAATTATTCAAAGGGCAAAGGTTTAAACAAGTTTTTCATTATTGCTTTGCTTGTTTATAATGAAAACATCCTTGCTGCTTTTAGATAAGCCATCTGAATCGTTTGTTCAAAAGTACATACATCTGGTTCCAATGTCACACAGCGCTGAAATGCTTTGGCAGCACCTTCGTAGCCTTCTAAAGCAATGTATGCACAGCCCAAGGAAAACCATACACCTAGCTGGAGAGAAAAAATTAATGGTTACATATATACGTAGGTATTTCAGCACAAAAAAAAAAAATTGGCCTGGATGAACAACCACACAACTCTTGTCGATTTTTACCCGGCTTCAGCTATAATAGTATTGTACTGGAAAAAATAATATCCTATATGCTGATAAGAGAAAAACTTTAGGTTCGATGTTTTAATAAATATGGATAAACAAAGATATTGACTACATGAAGACCACTCAACCATTTGTGAAGTGCTCTTTAACAGTCCATTTTCATTCACAGAAGAAGAGGATAGCTATTTAGAGGTTTGCATATTTTGCTTTAACTTGTGAAAAATCCACATTCACTTTATACTATTACAGTTAGGTCAAATGATAAACACTAGAAAACGTTTTTTCAAGGTAATCACATTTTCACACAAAACATCACAAAAACCATCTCAAATGACCGAACATGAACAGTCCAAAATTCCAGCTCTTTCTACTTGTCAAAATATCAACCTTCTTGAGTTTCTATCACAATGTTTAGAGATAGAAATGTACTTAAATAATGCCTTGCACAGAGAACAGAACTTTACCAGTTCAGTAATCTTGCATTTAAAGTCTTTAGTTGTTACAACCAAATACCACTCATCCATACAGATTGAACCAGGGAGGAGAGCTCAGCACCTCCCTTCTCCACTCCCCCTTCTCAGGGAGCTGCAGAGAGCAATGAGGTCACGCCTCAACTTCCTTTTCTCCAAATTAGACAAGCTTAAAGTCCTCAGCTGCTCCTCTCAGGAAGTTCCTTCCAGTCAGCTCTTTCTCCAGCTTTGTAGCCCTCCTTTGGATGCTTTCAAGGACCTTCACATCCTTCTTAAATTGTGGGGCCCAGAACTGCACGCAGCGCTAAAGGTGGGAACTGCAGACAGCAGGATAATCAGCTCTTTTGAGCTGCTGGTTGTGCTGAGTTTGATGCATCCCAGGATTTGCTGCCCTCTTGGCTTCCAGGGTTCACTGCAGGCTCGCACAGAACTCCTGTCCAGTGGTATGATGTGTGGGAATGGTAGAAAGCTGCACCAGGGGAGGTTTAGACTGGACATTAGGAAGCTTTTCTTTACCTAGAGGGTGGTCAGACAACAGAACAAGTCTTCCTAGAGGTGGTTGATGCTTCAAGGCTGTCAAGTGTTTAATAGGCATGTGGACAATGCCTTTACCAATGTGCTTTAACTTTATGAAATTGAGGGTTAGTTCCAACTTTGTAGCCCAGGACACAAGTTAAACAGTGCTTCTGCAAAGGGTGAGAGAAAAACAATCACTGCATGTCTTATAATTCTGATGAGTAACAGCAGCACAGTCTCACTTCCGAACTTGTGCATACTTTCACCACTGGAGAACTGACTGTGTGAGCTCTTTGATCTCTGGAATTGTCTGTCAAGCCTTGAAAGATGCTCATAGTGAAAGTACAAGAGAGGTGCATCTGTCATCCACTAGTCGTGTACTAGAACAAGTAATTCTGTGAGCAGCATTGCTAATGAACACGAATTTCAGGTACATTTGAACTACAAGGCTTTCTTTTCTTTGTGGATTCCCCAAAGACTAATTCAGTGATTGGCTTATACAGCAAACACCTACCTCAGAGGTCTCAACCAAATTTGACTAGATGGCTTAAAAGTACACAAGATTAAAGGGGGTTGAGAGAGAATGGTTTTATCCATTACATATTTTGGGGAATCACTTGCTGCAGACTAAAAATCTCTCCCTTCAAAAAGGTTTCTAATAACCACAAAAAAATTAGAATTTCTTTGTAACAGGGAGTCTTTGT
Organism: Lycocorax pyrrhopterus obiensis; assembly: GCA_014706295.1. NCBI lineage: Eukaryota > Metazoa > Chordata > Aves > Passeriformes > Paradisaeidae > Lycocorax > Lycocorax pyrrhopterus. The sequence goes on along the minus strand of JACSVZ010000004.1, from coordinate 36,570,296 downwards.
TTACCTGATAAATTATTCACAATTCAGGGAACAAGTTAATTAATTAATATTTTCCTTGTGTTAAAGTCCGTGCATTTAGAATCAATTTCCACTCTGCTTTTCACCCACAAGACACCCTGGAACAGGAAACAATTCATTTCTGTAGTCATAGAATACAGACAGAATTTGAAAGACAGTTATGTCAATCTGCACTATCTATCTGTTCAATCTGTTTGTTTGAAACAATTCAACTGAATCTTAAAAAGTGCTTCCTAAGCAACAAGAGGAGGAAATGTTCACTTTCCTATATGGACTGGCCTATTTTTCTTGGATTTCCTTTCATTCTAAACTTCCTTTGGATAGGATACAAAACAAAAAAGCATTTCAGCAGAATATTTCTCAGTTTTGAGCCCTGTAGGCCATCTTCTGAAGCCCTTTATTATCTGGAAATCCTCTTTGTTTCAATAAAATTCCTATCTAAGTAATACGTATTTCGCTGGCATTTTTGGTCACTTTGTTTTCCATTCTAAAGATGTTTATATGTTATCTGAAGTTCATTTGAATAAGAATAGGACTCTGAAAAGTTTGAATAAAATAAGTCAGCAAAATACAAAAAAAGCTTCATGATAAATGAGCTGAAAGGCTGGAGGCCTTTAAAATTTTTCTAAAGCAAAAGTCCAGCTAGTCATGTGGAACTTAAAACAGCAGGTTCAGCAGTGCTCGTTGGGGGGCAAGAAGGAGGAATACCCTGCTTTTGCATGGACCTAGAAATGGCTATGAGGAGCACAATTTATATACACAAACAACCACAAAGCTGTTCTAACTTTTCAAGACCTTCCACAGGGTGAACCTTACTGGGATGGGATATAGTGGCTGAGAAACTGAAACAAGATTGCAAAAGTTGTCTGCAGAAAGATCAGCAGGAGAAACCAGCCTCATCAAGAGAACTCTTTTCACTGGGGTTTCAGTTTTGATGCATTGTTGTAATAGAAGCTACTGTCATCACAAATGTAACACAGTGCTTCTCAGCGACTCCAGAACAGGACAAACCAGAACACTTGAAAAACATTTCTGTGAAATACAGCGATCAGAGTTTGTAACTAAAAGCACGGCAAACTCAGACAGGGAAAAGGGATACTTCCATTAAAATCTGCATTCTTCTTGTAACTGTTTTGCTTTATACTTTGTTCATCAATTATTTGATTGTAATTATTAATTTGCAGTGGCTTCATCTCTTTGAAATAAAAGAGCTCTACAGGCAAAGATTTAGCTGCATGAAAGGACCTGGATGCAAAAGGACGTCTTCAGTCCATGCTACCATTTTTAGCCAGGCTTCCAAGTACAAGGTGAAAAATTTGCTATGAATAGTAATAAACTGTTATTTTGACAACTGTGCCCAGAACTGTCTTTTAAGAAAGTGTCATCATTCAAAACTGAACACACGAACTAAAACCAAAGCCGTATGTGCACAATTTCCCAACCTGCATAGGGTTGATCTGTACTGAACGTTCAAAGCACTCCACACATTCCCTGAATTCCCGGTTGCGGAGATGGAGGAGGCCTTTGGAGCGCTGGGCACGGGCGCTGCGGTGCCTGGAGAGCTCCCAGGCCTTGTCATAATACTGGTGGTCTTTAAGAACATCACCAAGCAAACAGTATAATGCTGGTGTTTCCTTCTTCTCCAACTCCCGCCTGAGTATTTCTTCCGCCTGTTAAAGAGCAAAGAGAAATCAACACATAAGAAGGCTTTTTTATTTATTTTCAGTTAATTACCTACCTGAACAAACACTGCTTTAGCACCTTGCAATCGTCAGCTGAAGATTAAGAAGAAGGGCTAGAGAGGAAATGGTATCTTCATCCAACACAGCATCAAAGATAAAGCCTAGAAAGAATCTGGTTCCAAACTGATTTTTAAAAAACACTTCAACATAATATGGTGGCTTTTGGTTTAACACACCAAGGAAAATTAAACCATAAAAACAAGAAGCAGCTTACTCCTTTTTTTACGGCTTAGGTATGTATTCTGTCCCAAGAACAAATATCAGTCCTGGACATCAAACCAACACCTAATTCACAGCAATGCAGTATCAGCACCATTAAGGTATCTGCAATCCTAGAAGTCTGTAATATTTTACACGTCCTAGTAAGTACTCTTGCGATGACTCTCCTTCCCTTTTCTCTAATTGCTGCTTTCTGAAAACAGTGATTTCCATTCTATTACGTCTGAAGACATATCAACTTTCATACTGTTGGTTGTGGAAATGCTATGCTTTTACATAAGATGCAGAAATTATAAATTTATATAAATGTTTGAAATAAAATATATTCAAAATATATACAGCTTTATGAAAAAGAAGACACAAGCTGTGTCTCCCAGACATCTATTATGGGCTGTAACTAACTTTCAAAATCTGTTTTTCTCAGGGCCGCTATCTTTGCTCTAACAATAAAATTATTGTCTCTTTCTTAAACACAAGATAGTCTGCTTTCTGGGGCTTTTTGAAAAGATAAATACACTGGACATATGATCTGTTGTTCAGACTGAACTCTTACCTCAGTCCCTCACTGCAAAAATGTAACATACACAATTCAGATCAGTATAATTTTTCTCTTAGAAAAGATCTACATGAACCATCTGAATCAAGAAAGATCCAACACAGCCTGCCACAGAATTAAAGTTCGACATCGTAACTCTAGTCATTCTTCTATCATAGCTCGTTTACCTAAAAGGAACCCTGACATCGTCTCTGCATTTAAATTATTACTGCTTTTCTTGTGTAAGAACTGCTTATTTTGACCTTTAGATGATCTTTAGAGAAGCAAAGTCTTTTACTCCAATCAGTAAAATACATCTTTTACTGAAAATCATCTTTAGAAAAACGGCTGGTTTACCTTGTTTTGAAATATTTAACGCATAGCAATTTTACCATCTCATTCTTACTATTGTTTTTGTAAAGTAACAGTAAAGTCTACAAATATGTGACGTGCACAAGTGTGAAGAAGGGTTTAGACTTCTAGAAGAATCTCAAAATTAGCAAAAATAGAATCCCATTAAGAAGAAAATCAGTGGCTAATTATTAGGAACATAACTTGATGGCAAGTGTTTTTAAGTGGCTGTGGAACAGTTCTCTAAAAAAATCCAAAGAAACTATTCTTTAACAATTAGAATTAGCCCAGCCAAAGCACTAGAAAAATCTTGCCTAACTAGAAGACTGTACTTACAGAATCATAGAATGGTTTAGTTTGGAAGGGAAATTGAGTATCATCTAGTTCCAGCCCCCTTGCCACGAGCAGGGACTCCTTCCATGAGACCAGGTTAACCAAAGCCCTGTCCAGCCTGGTTTCCAGGGACTTGGTTAAAGTGCAGTTTACTTCCTCTTAACTGCCTCCATTAGTTGCTATAACATATTAATAAGAGCTATTAAAGAAGATTTTTCTCTTCTGGAGCAGAGAGAGCTGAGTGCTTCCTTTTTGCAGTAACCACATTAGACACCAAGAGATAAGGTGGGATTTTTTCTCCCTGTTCAGATAAAGAAAGAAGATTGAAATGTAGCTGTGTAAGGAGATGTAGGGTGAAAAGTGCATTGCAAGATGCTTCCTCACCACTTCCTCTGCAGGGCACTCCCAAGCTCAGATTGCTATCCTGTGGCAATGCCTAGACTAGAAAGACAACCGTTCACTAATGGTATTTCACATTTAAGAGCATAAAGACATCATGTTCTGGTCTAAGCTTACAAGAATTCACTGCCAACATAAATATTTCAGCACACAGATAAAACAGAGAATTAAATAAGCAGAAGTCTGACTTCTTCTTCATCTGATTAGCTATCTGATCACCTCTCTGGCATGTTGCAAACATTTTTATTACTTAAATCTTTAAAGGCTAGTACAAAGATCAAACTAAAAGAAAACCCCTGTGTTATCAAAATATTTGCCTCCTACAAAAACGGATAATACTTTAAAACTGGATTTCTCATTTTGCCTGGGATTTTGTGGGGGGGGGAGGGGAAGAAAGAAAAAGAAGAAACCTTTCTCCTAACTTTGTGGTAAGATGTTTTCAAAAAATCACATTTAATCTTTGGTAAGAACCCTGCTTCTGCAAGAACAAATCTTTTCTTAACAACAAATATTATCAAGAAACATTTTTCACACATTGCACGTAACATACGTAAAAAAAATACAGCCACTAGAGATTTATTCTTACCCATTAAATTGATATTAATTATTAATTTGCATGCTTTGTAACTAAAATTTATATCTAAATTTAATAAGATTTGATATGAAAATTATCAATTAAATTATAACTAAAAACAAAGAAGCTGTATAACCCTCACTGACGGAATCAGGTGCATTTATAACAACATTGCTTTTTCACAGCACAGTCTGCACCAGAGGGGATGGAATTCAATACTCACCTCAAAAGTCAGTTGATTTAAACACAAGAAAGATTTAGGCTCTTATCTTGCCTTCTGGACCACTATGGGTGGTATGGGAATTAAACAGGCAACATTTCACAAAAATCTCCAATCAGTAAAGGGGGGTCTGGTTTAAACAAAAGGTGGTGCCTTTTCATTACTCACTACACAGATTCCTGGAAACCAAGTTAACGATTCATCCTGCATCTGGCTTCCCAACACTAAACTTCCACCTGCCACCCCATCCACGCATTCCCATGCTTTTAATTTACCTATTTCCTAAAAGACCCTATTACCCTCACTTTTCACTGATCTACCAGTTCTATTATTTTACAATTCATTCCTTTGCTAGTTCAAACTATTTCCTAAAAAGTCTTCATTTTTCTGCTTGCACATAATTTGCTTGGCTACCAGAGAAGTAGCATGAAGAAGCAGAACAGAGGAGCATGGAAAAAGGCATTGAGAGAAAAGGAAAGCTCTTTGGTTTTCATTTCATCTCCTCTGTAATTTCCTGCAAGACCTTGGGCAAGACATTCACTCCTCTTTCTTAGCTTTGTAACCACATACAGGAGTGCTCATCTGCCTTCTACAGCTGTTACTATATATAGTGGAAATGAATCAAGTTCTTGAATGAGCTCATGCACTAATCAGTACAGTATTGCTTCACATCTGGGAAGCCATACCTGACTTTAAAGTTGGGCTTTTGAGATCTTGCCATAATTGTGTTTCCTCACTCAAATGCTTTGAGGTATCTTGACATGACAAGAAAAATAACCCTGTAGAACATGGACTGCTGGGGTATGTTGGTCTAAAACCAGACTCTGTATCATGCTTTATACACTGATGAGATGATGGAACAGAGATAGGGCTGAAAACAGGTTGTTGTAAAATGGAATATCCATCTGATGCCAAATGGCAGATCTCATTAATCGATCAGTGATCAGCAGCTACCATGCTATAGAGTTCTTGCAAGGGAGAAAGGCCACACTTCAAGTGGAAGAACTGAAAAGTCACATCTCTGGTTCACCCTTTCTTTTTCTTTTAGCATGGAAATAGCACCATTTTTAGGTGGAAGAGACATCTTACACCTTAACCAGATAAAGTTGTCTGATGTTAATAATACCCTTGAGATCTCTGGGTCCCTCTCACAGTTAAATGAAGGGAGAAGGACACTTTTCAACACTAGTTCTCACTACACACATGGAGATGCCTCCTTTTGCAACAAGTCTGTTAAAGGAATACAATGAGTAAAATACTTCAGTGAGAAAGCCACAGTAAGTATCAGCACATTGCATTCAGGTTTTACAATACCTTTTTCTCCTTGTTCTGTGCCATTTTGCTCATTGCTTGGCACTCTATTACTCTTCTGTTGACTCGTTATAATACTAATTTCTACTAATTTTGTTCAGCTTATAAAACAAATGAATATAGAGCCACATCTAGTAACAGTTACAAATCCTCAAAAAAAGTTTGCTAAATGTTAGTAACATCTTACTCTGCAAAATGTGCACTGCTACATGGCCCTGTTATAACCAAATGAATTACGTATTTTCTAATAGCATAAGGTGGAGCTTCACATGGCCTTATCTACATGCTCTGTTCCTTTATCAGCAGATAATTCCAAAGTAGGAGGAAAGAAGGTATTACTTTGATGTGCAAGTACTCATCAAACACATTGGTATTGCTGATATTTGGCAGTTTTATTAGATTTTTCAGGATTTAAATTCAGCTTTTCTATATAAAAGCATTTGTGACTGGAAAACACACAGAAGTTTGTTCTTTTGCACAGATATATGCTAAGCTCATTAATGACATGAACATCCAGTGGCCAACACGCGTACATACACACTCTAGTAGATTTTTGTGCATTTCTACAAGAACAACCACCATGTTTAAAAACATCAGAACACTTTTGATAAATATAAGCAGTTCATACTCTGAACACTTTAAAATAAAGAGCAGAAATACTCATTCCCCTTGGTGCACAGCTACATGTTCCTAATTTTCTGTCTTTTTTGGTCTAAAGCTAGCTTTTTTCCAGCACTACTGTTAATTCATACTTACACAGCATTTTCTGTTTTTCAAAGCACAGCACAATCCCTCATTCTGAAAGCATTTCTAAGTAGTTTCCTGTGTCAGATATCCTGTCCTATTCTCCGAGTGCCATTTTCATAACTCCCCAAGGGCAGGTTGTGAATGTAACTAGGACAGAATGCATTTCCAGGAAATGGAAAATACTGACCTCTATTTCTCCACTGTACTGAGAAGACTGTGATATTAGCATACTATCCCCAAGGCATGCATAATGTGGCACAGAATTTGCCAGCAAGACATATCTGTCAGTTTATAATGAACAAAATCTAGGTTTTGGTGCATAACAATTAGAAAAAACCATGGAAGTATGAGACATTCTGCTTTTTTTCTATCAGTTGAAATTATATATCTCTATTCATTAAGCTTAAATTATGTTAGAGCATAGTCTTTGCGCTTGTGGTGTTGTAAAGGCACATGTACATTCATACATTTAATGCTACCATATACCAGAGAGAAAGGAAGGGAAGAAAAGAAAAGAACCTATTTTTGTCGAAACTGAATATTTCTGAAATCTATATAAATTCTGAAAACACTGCTTGATAGCTTAAGTTCCTGTTACAGCCTGTGTGAGAGTGTGCACCAGAAAGAGAACCCAGCTAAAGTTACATACAAGTAGGCATCGCTTCCAGATACGATTTTCTAAATTCTTCCTACCATTGCTCTAATAGTAAAAGCAAAATAATCAACAATAGGAAGGCTAATATAGCATGTTATCAGCAATTTTGAAAAGTTATGTCACTGATACACAAAGTTAGGCTTTTGTCTTTGGAGCTGATCACACACAGTGGTAGCAGTGCTAAAGAAGTGATGGAGAAGTTAGGAAAACATCAACACAGACTTAACAAGTAAAGCCTTTTAATCTTACACCACTTCCTGTTTCAAGTGTTTGATTCTGTAGTTTGAATATGTTAACATTAAGTAATTATATACATCAAACATAGATGTTACTCTATTTAAAATGTTTTTAAAAATTACAGCTTAAAGTTCAAAATCAAGTGGGAAAGAAAATTAATATCCTCTCCAGACAAAGTTTCAGGACTCCATCATGAATGACTGCTACAGCTTTCTTGAAACGCCCACATTACACCTTGCTGTCTATCCATAGTAGTTAATTATCCTTGAATATTTTCACGAATCACTATTACAACCTTCTTTCATCTCAAGGTGCTTCTTATTTACCAACTACTATTTCATGTGGCTATTTTACTCCAAGTAAATCTTTTGGTTCACAGGTTACGGCAAGCTCTTATGCCACGTACCCATTTTCCCTCAGTAGACTTAGCTGTGATGACACCCCTGTAGAAGTGAGTGTCATTAGTGATTTGCCAGTGAAAGCCAGACAGTCCTTCCCCCTTCAGATGCTATTTCAAGATGGGATCTCAGCTATATGAAACATTTTTCTTACCTTTCCATGTTGTCCTGCTCTTTCATAGCAGATTACTGCATCTTCCCACATTTCCAGCTCCTCAAATATTTGTAAGGCAGAGCTGGTGCACCCCAGCTCAAAGAGTAAGTTTGCAAGCTGACGCTGGAAAAATAAGAAATTCCAGGTAACTGGAAGTAGGTAAGAAAATAATGTCTACATTTTAAAAAGATGTAAGAGGCATTTCTGACATCAACAAGAAGCAGACAGATAATACGTAATTATTCTTCTGAAACTTCAGGCTGGAACCTCAAACAGTGTATATACCTCAAAAAACCCCCACCAACTGAATAACAGTTGTTGTGCTTTGAACAATTTAACAATATAATACAAAAATAGAAATGGACATGGCAAGAACAAATTGACAGAGATGAATTTCCAGCCCTTAAATGAGGCCCATGCGGCTGGAGAACAGCTGCAACAGGATGTTGGGAATACCGAGTGGGAAACAGAGGCCAAAGCAGGGAATTAAAGCCCCTTCTAGCAATGCTTTGTCACAGTAATCTGTACCTGTGGAGAAACAAAGATAGAGAGAAAGGCTCTGCTACAATTCTGTTCAGTACTTGCGAGAAATCACTGTCCCAAACAGCCACTGCCAAAGGGAGTTAGTTTTCACCCAAATCAATATTGGATTTGAGTTTAGGTTCAACTCCCTAGTTGAGTTTTCCTCACAGTTCAGTCAGCCTCTTTGTTATTTCAAATTCAGCTATTATTTCAGTGTACTAATGAAAATAAAAGAGCAATGTTTTCAATTCAAAAACAAACACGGCATGTTTTCATGACTTTGTAAAGTTATCTTTGGTCTATATTTTTTAAGCGAAGATTAAAATTGCAAACAGGTGTGAACCTTTGAAGAAAGGGTAACTTACCGCGTGTGAGAGACAGACAGGTTTGCAAAAATAAACGGGAGCATTCTGTGTAAGGACAGCAACTTATGCTTTAAGTCCCCATACAGTTAACCTCTGCAGTGGGCTTGGTGATCCTGAATGGACTCCCTGAAATTTTCTACACGTGTCATGAATCTATCTTTATTGGTTTGGGTTCAGTATCGGTTACAAATCCAAGGAGTTACTAGAGGAGAACAGACTAGTAGTAAAAAAAATATTAACATCTGGTTACAACTCTTTGATATAAATATGTAACAAACTCTGAAAACCTCTTTGTTAGCTTGATATTAATGACTTAGGAAAAAAACATTTGCCATTGTCTAAAACTAAATCTCATTAATGTTTAATTAAATTTGCTCAGTTATATTTGGTAAAATTTATATATGCAATGTGTCTTCATTACTATGACTAGAAGATTGCAGCCATCTTTCATTATAAATCCCTATTTTAGCATTTCTATCTTTGGCTTGGAAAACTGGCTTGGATTGAAAATGCCACTGACAACTGGAAATGAAAACCACATTTGATAGTTATATTGCAAGTGCCTGCTGAAAGGTTATGTAGAAAAACTTGAGAACGCTCGAAGAAGATATGATTGGTTAAAACAACACGCATTGAAATTAGAAATCAAAAAGGAATAAAACACCATTAAAAGTAAACCAACATGAATACCTTTGCAGGTATCCAATGTAAACAATTTTATCAAGTTTGTTAAATACAGCATCATCAGATAAGACTTTACTGTGTAGATTTCTGTTCTAGAAAATCAAGATGAACAGTGTAGTTATGGGTATAAAAAAATCCTGTCAGTACTAGTAAACGAGGGGACTGTCTCAAAAGAAAAGCTTTCTCAGTTCTTCAGTGTACTATTGACTCCCAACCTGGCTGATTTCACCATGATGAACTTCCCAAAGTGAACTTTAAAATACAAGAAAGATGCAAGTAAGAGGAGCATAAGCAAACCAGTAATAAAAAGTAAGACAATGGCAAGTTTATTTTAATAGGACATACGTTTGAAGCCTGCAAATTTTAGTCTACTTTGTACTGGAAGAAAAAGGAAAGCAAAGAAGAATTGCACTAACAAGCAATTACTCCTGTGCATGACAGAACAGGACATCTGAAAGCAAAGCACTGTAGAACTTGACTCCTCTCCAGAAAAAACTGCTGTGTGTTAGGTTATGTCTTTATTTCTACAGTGTTTCAACTCCAGGTCACATCACACTTGACTATGGAGTGATGCAGCATCAAAAATAACCACCACAGACTTTTAAATAAAGATTGAAATAGAATTGTTTCATACCTGTATGGCCCAATGTGGAGGCACCTGAGAACAGTAGAAAATCTTCATGCGTTCAGATACTGATGTATTTGCATTTTCAAACTGGTCTGCAAGTGCCTGTAAATGCAAAGTATATCCGGGTTTAGTATTTACTTAGACTCGATCAACCTAAATCCCCCATAAATTCAAAGCATTCAGACTTTCAGGCATTTTTGGCATAATGGAGGAATTATAATCAATTGTAATCAATACCAGGAATAAGAATCAAATTTACAATCCCAAGCAAACACTTGCAGAATCAAACTGCATCAACTATTAAAGTGACTCTGCCTAATGCATTTCAATCCTTAGCCAGTTTTCCCCTAAGACAGAATTGATGTGCTTTAGGCATGACATTTCTTATTAAAAAGAGAAAGACAAACATATTATACTGGACCATGGTTTTGGAAACAGTTCTAATACAGAATAAATTATTGTGACTTGGCATAAAATTCAATTCAGGCTATTTTTTTTTTTCTTTTGGTGCAGCTTTGGATTGTTGAAATGTTTTCTTCTGAAGCCCTTTGAAAGAGAATGGTAACTTTCACAGAGAAAAACTGCACCAATTTTTTCTTTGAAAATCCACCACAAAGTTATTTAAATCAAAATTCAATAGCAAGAAAAATAAAATATTAAAGAAGGCTACAGACAAAAAGGTCATTAGAAGTTTTAAGAAAAGGGAGAAGCTCTCTTCAAATGCCAGTCACCATGAAGTAGAAAATTTAAGGCCAGAGTATATATAAGGGAATATTAAATTACTTGTTTTCACACGATTCACCTATGGAAGTCTCACTTACAACTCAGTTAAAGATTTACACAAGGCGCTATGCAGGTCAGAATTTTCTCAGCTTTCTGAAAATGAATGCAAAAGGAAAAAATGGATAGGATCACTTCTTTCTCTCTCTTTCTAAACCCATCTGTTGGTTACCCAATCTGTATTAATAATGCAACTGACAGCTGCATAAAATCAATTCTGTGATTCAAACTGCTAAGCATCTTGTAACCGCTATTGATGTTAATGGGATTTACTAAGTGGCTTCATTCTTTTAATAAGAGAAGAAATCACAACATGCAGCAATAATTTAGGCTCTAAGTTGATGCTTAACCTCCTAATTTTAAATACTAATATTTCATCTTATTCACATTCTTTTTCATAAAATTATCTCCAGAGGCCTGTTCCTACAGATTATCCAGAAACCTGTGCCAAGCAAAGGGCTGAGATGTATTTGCAGTAAGGAAAACGACAGACTAATAAAACTGCATTCCTTTACACAGTTTCAGGCAATCCAAAAGAGTCCGATGAAAATAAAGCTTTTAAAGTAATATTATTTAATTTTAGAATTTACTTGAATATAAACTATACAACAAATTCTATTTCGCTGTTTTAGTTCTGCTGAAATGTTCTAATGCAATGCTGAAGTACATTTTTCTATACTCTGTTGTAACAAAAATTAAACCAAAAAATTGCCCAATTCCTTGGGTACTCATTTTACACAACCAGACAAAGTAGTTAAATACCGTTGAAAAACTTAAAAATAATAATCGCTCTAAGCCTTAGCAAAGCATGAAAATCCTAAATACGCCCTGCAAAATAATTCTTTTGAGAACAGGAAACGAAAGGAGAGAAATGTTTTAAGTGAATCAAAATAGTTTTTTTCTTTTTTTAGATTTTTGCCACTCCTTTTCAATTTCTATTGTTCCAAGAGAAAAACTGAAATACACAGGAAAATATCTTTTCAGAAGAACATATTTTATTTTAAAATGTGTGGCCATATCTTTTCTACACTTCACAAGCAGAAAAGCCTAATGTAAGTGACATGTTAGAGGAGAATATGACTGTTAACAAGTAGAATTCTCCCTCCCAAAACCAATACTGTACTCTGTTCGGAGTTCTAACAAAAACTGAAAATGTAGGTAGAACATATGAAAATTACACATTCCTTAAGAAGAGTAAATGGCAATGAACTTAGAAGCCCTAAAAACCCATGGTTAATGCACTCTTTAATACATTGAAAAAACAGGCTCTGATAGTTCTGCCTACTATTGAAGCATAGAAAATAAGTTACTCCAACTTTGAATTCTGTGTTTCTGAATAATGCTTGAAGAAATAAAATTTGGGTTGTATAATGGCAAGAAAATGAGAATCCTAACACTATTGCACAGCTAATATCTAATAGATATTAGATCATAGAACAATAAATCAATAAAATCAATAAGTGTGCACTGTCTAGTGAGCATTCTTTCTCATGAACAACCTTCAACATAAATACACTGTAATAAAAAAACCTATGTAAATACAGAATACTTGCAACACAGTCAGATTCAAGATTTTGGGCCTTATTTTAACTTGAGACTCAAATTCCTGCCTTGGAAGTTGTTAAATAGAAATAGAGCAGAAACCAATTAAAATTCACAATTCTAAATGATATGAGTTCTTCCACAGGCCACATATAAAAACGTTAATAGGTTACTCTCCCACCATGTAACATACCCTTTTCCCAAGGCTTCAGCTGTCATAGCAATGAGTTCTAAAGTCAAAAAACACAGTCCAGAGACATATTCATCCAGTCTGGAAACGACAAAACCAGGTAATTTTGACGGAATTTCATATCATGAGCAAAGACTACGCTATTGCCATATGAAAGCAGGAAAAGACAGCTCTAGAAACTACGATTTGTTCTCCCCACCTCACACTCCAGTCTCTGCTCTGAGATTTAGCACAACAGATAGCCTGTTTGGGATGAGCATACTACGTTAATTTGAAATGATCACAGCAGAGCTTTTATTACTTTACTTATCAACCTCAGTCTAACCACTTTTCTAATCAATCTCAGCTGGTAATTATCCATGACTCGAGTATATGAAGCTTGTAAAGGACTTTTCCCACCCTGGACATCATTTTCCTATGTTCATTTCCATTGTATATTCTAGCTTTGCTTCTATGTTCAACATATGTGCAACATCACTAAGGTCCTCATGATAAAATATCAGCTTTGATCTTTGAGCCCGACCAAATTTCAATCTCTTCATCCACTCCACGTTTTACTATCCTTATCTTCAATGGCTGACTGAGTTAGAGCTTTTTTTCTTTTTAGCCAGACCTTATCTCTGCGACTAATCTCTGGAAATACTATTACACCCTTACAGTTTCTGAGTTGTCATTTTTCCACAACATTATGCTGTTTGATTTCTCAACCTACTTACAGTACAGCTTTTAAATTTGTTATTCATCCAACTTGTCTGAAATCCTTCCCTCAAAGATTTGTTCCTTTTGTTAAAACATAACGTTCAGATAGCTTTTTGCATCTAAAGTAAATAAATGGCAAACCTTTCTATTCTTAACCTCTCTATTCCAGATTAAATAGTTCACTTGCTTTAAAAAATGCCTCTTACTATGTCATACTAACTATATGCAAACATTTTTTCCCATCCATTTCACCTGAAGGATGTCCTGATCCAAGCTTATTTAGGGGAAAAATCCCCCCGCAACCAAACAAAAAGGCCCCAAATTCCTGTCCTTTGAAAAGAGCAGGATATTCAATACTTGTCAAAAACTTACTGGAAACAGCATAACACCTTGTTTGTGCAGCAACTACTTAATTCCATCTGGATCTCCCACCTCAAAAGCACTGAAGATACAACTATTCATATCAAAATTTAACATTGTTGGCCCCAATAAAACTTCTCCATTTTATCCATGCAATTTCATCTCACTTCTTCCCAAGTTTTTATATCAGTATCACACAGTGCAACTGCACCACTTTTTCCTTTACCTATCTTTTCCAACAAGAGCATTTCCAGTTTTAGTGTTCCAGTCACAATCGTTCCATCAAATTTCCTTCATCTGTGCAACAGCTTGCTTCACAGACGGTGTTCATCATCACAGCTTGTTTATTTTGTTTTCCTGTCTTGTCCCACTGGTAACCAGGCATCCAGCTGTTTTCCACCAACCACACCCTATTCAAAAAAGTTAGTCTTTACCATGTTAGTACCTGACTATTTGCTATGCATTTATCAGTACTGCTATCTCCACCCTTCTTACGTACCCTCATACCCTTTGATTTATTCTGGTACACTTGATATTCCTCTTTATTCATGATTTTACAGGCAGGAACATAGATAAGTTTTTCCTAGACTTCTGCTTCTCAGTCTAGAAATCTTGTCAGACTGCCAGAATCAATCCCTAGTTAATTCCTCTGGGACTCCAGTGGTGATGGTCCACCCATGAAGTCCTCTCTACATGAATGCTCACCCCAGGCATAAACCACAATGTTTGTCCGTCACCTAATCCCGGCCGACACAGTGACTGTGGCATTATCTTGTCCTGCTTTTACCCTTCTCTAACACCTCTAAGCTGTCCTGCTTCTCACATGTTTTTATCGTATTTGACATGGATTTAGCTTGATTGGATGAATGGAAAAGTGCCTTTCAGTCTTTTCTAACACAGAAACTCCAGACACACTTCTCATCATATTCTTGTAATTCTAGGCTTCTTTTTCTTCAATTTCTCCCAAACCTGAAGACTCCTCCTGAAAATCCCATAAATCACCCTGACCTCTCCATGCTCTGCCTAGATAACCACTTCCATTTTACTTGCACTTCTTCCATTTCTGTACATTACCTCTGGATGATTCATAAGCAGCAAGTTGATATCACAACTCTACTGCTCCTGTATTCTAGCTGCTCCCTTAGCTACCTATACAACCTATATACCTTTTAAAGTACCAAAGTATGGACATCAGCTGTGGGACTGCCTTGTGGATCATGGCTTTGTGTCAGGCACAGAGGTGCCTGATGGCACGATGACACAGTTGGAATTGTTCAGCTGCTCGGAAGAAAGGTGTCTGGAGACAAAGGGGGCAAGACACAGAAGTACATCTGCAAGGAAAACAATCCTGCTATCTCATCACTACTATGGTTTCTAAGAACTTAGCAGGTGTACAGCTCAAACTGAACTGAGCTCACCTACGTTATGTACTCAAAAACAAAGTGGAGGAAAGCTTTGTAAAAATAACAGCAACTACATGTGTAACTCTGGTTGTGGAACTACATAGTTCTTATTCATTCATAAGCTTACTTCAAAAGTTATGAATGAATAGGAAAATTTATCATCAAAAAGCTCCTTTGATTTCCTACCACAGAAGTCGGTCTCACAGACAGTTTCTACTGCTTAGATTTTATGAAACAAAAAGTGGTCATTTTTTTAAGCTTATGGAACACTAAGTTCCTGTGGACCCTGTAATACGTACAGACTTCCGTAAAACTTTCAGAGATTCATTGATAAATTAATTCAAACTTTCACACCATTTAAGATTTAATTCTAAATGCTTTAAAATATTTATTTTGGAGGCAGTGATACTAAAATACTTGTTTAACAGAAAACCTACATAATGCCTGAAGTTTCAAAACATTAATGGGCTTTATTATTTTTCAAGTTGTCCTCTACCAAATCACATTTTCTAACACTAAAGCCTGAAAAATGCTGCATAAGAAAGAACTACAGTCCAAGTTAATTTGGGATGTATTACAACAGTAACTGTTGCAGCCTTGCTCCACAATAGTGTACACAATAATACAGAAATACAGAAAATCACTAATAAAAGCTGCATTCTCCCTGAAGAACATACATATAATCGGTGTCTAAAATTCAGAAACTGTATATGTATTAGAAAACAGGTGACAAATAGAGATAAGTAAATACGCGAAATAATTAGAATTTTTGAAATTTTCTTTCCTCTGAATTAGGTATTAGGTATTCCAAGATTTTCTAGTAC
This sequence comes from Lycocorax pyrrhopterus obiensis, assembly GCA_014706295.1. Classification (NCBI taxonomy): domain Eukaryota; kingdom Metazoa; phylum Chordata; class Aves; order Passeriformes; family Paradisaeidae; genus Lycocorax; species Lycocorax pyrrhopterus. The sequence continues at coordinate 36,554,406 of JACSVZ010000004.1, read as the reverse complement.
CATAACTATTTTAGTACCTTGTGGACATGTAATTAGATCTTGAGTTACACTCCTTTGATAATCTTACTTTAAAAAAGCATTAAACTCCATATTCACATTTCAAACAACACTCTTATTTCAACAGCTCTTTGCCAACTCAAGAGCTCCTGTAACCAAGACCACCAGGACAAACTGAGACATACGCAGACTTCTAAAATCCAATAGTCAAACTTAAACTACCAGTGAAGCCATGCCAGAAATGATGACACTACTAAAAGTTTTCATATAACAATGCCGTAAAGTTTTGCTTAACAGGAGAGAATAATTTCTGGTCTAGTCCAAACTTCATGATAGAGACTGTGACCAAATAGTGATTACTTTACTGATTGCCAATTTTATCACTAGAGAAATAGATATAAAACCAGTTCATTGGGTCATATTACATTCAACCATTATTCAAAACAGCATTTTGACAGTTCAGACAGAACTTCATTGCTTGGAAACTAAAATGACTTAAAGGAAATCATGAGCTATCCTTTTAAAAGCTCACAAATTGTGTATTTCTGTTAAGCAATGAAACAATCTCTGAATAGCTAAGAACTAAGGCATCAAAACACACAGCAAAAACCATTAACCAAGGATGCATTTCAACATCAAGAAGAAACCTCCCACTCATTTATCTAATTTTCAAAGTGGAATTATGACATTAAATACTCGAAGAAAATTTATTACAGTGATCACTATTATAAATTGTGATTTGTAATTCATGAAAACTCAAAAAGACCATTTCTTACACTGTGCAAAGATGCTAAAACGAAGACCACTACTTACTGGAGATTTTACATTATTCACATTCTCAGGAGGATAAAAAGGTTCTGTGAGAAGTCTGCAGAAATTCAGTGCTTAAAAGGACAAAGATATTGCCTCTTTTTCACACCTCATTAAAACACAAATCTTGGTTTCATTAAAATCTAGTAGCCTTGAAGACTTGTGCTTTTGCTCACTCTGCAAATTCACCCTCTCAGTCATTCTTCCAGTCAAATTATTGCTTGTTAGGATTGACCTCAATGGGTGAATATATTTAAACCAACTAGAGGACTGTGTATCACACCACTTCCTAGGAACTAATAACCGGTTTAAAATTTGTGAAAGCTAACTTTACCATGTTGTATAGCACTGACTGCCTACTTTGTACTGCAAATGAAAGGCTACAGGGTGTCTAGAACACAGAAACTGCCAAGATGTCAGGATGCCTCACAGAGAGAAACTACTAACAAGGTAATGCAACTTGAAACAAAATTAACTGAAACGTTCAAGTAGAAGACTTCAGGATGCAAGTTTTCAAATTAAGTCTGTTTGCATTGAAAGCAGTGTTTTAACTACTTTGTTCAATGCATTGGTAAAAACTTCTTGATAGCATGTAGCCACTACACTGAAAGAAAACACAATGTTCGCTGACCCAAGTTATTCCTGGGTCCACAAATTGAAAATGGTCCCAGTTTCTAGCAGCTTTACATGCAGAAGGAAAAACACTGATTTCCTTTAACTGAAACAAAACCAAAAATTTTCTAAGCATGTTCTCTCAAATTAGAGTAATTTTTAAACAGCAGACTAATTCCCCAACTAATACTTCGCTTATTTTTCCCTCCCACCACAGACTAAATGAAGAAATCTCTTTGATCTGTAAAAACGAGAGGTCTTCTGGTAATGGATTCAGCACTACCCACCCCACAATAATGTTCTAGTAGCTTATTTTGATGGATTCTTCAGTTAAGATGCTCCAGCTCTCAAGGGCGTAAGTACCAATAGTACTGAGTATGCATAAGGAACATGGATCCTCCCTTGCTATCTCCTTTTTCCTTCTCCCCACTAAACAGCTAAAGAAACTCCTTTCGTTTCCAACAAGCACCAACAATTCCTCACCAAATACTTAAAAGCTTGAAGTTTCTAGGCTGAGAGGACTGCCAATAGAGGCTTTTTCAGGACAGCTTTCTCTGAGGCATCTGCGCACAGGGTTGATTTCATTGTCAGCACTTGACATCAATCTGAGAATAACGCAGTATTCTCTCCAAGACAGATTACACCTAGAGAATTTCCTAACATGATTCAAGTTTGATGCATTTAAGGTTGTTATTCCCTTTAAAAGCATAAGCAAATAAACTTTTTTTTTTAAACAAAGCTTGTGTCAATTCTGCGGCGAAGGAGGAACTTGCTTGTAGCCTTTAATAAAGATCTGACTGTTCTTGCACCAGAAACTTCTGTTTTGGTGCAATCTTTCCTCCCCACCCCCATCAGGCAATACAATAAATTGTTATAGAGAGTTAGTTACATCAAACATTTGTGTTTTGTCATATACATAACAGATATATTCTTTGAGAGATGCAGTTCTTCCTCAGAAAAGCCAAGAAAGGAAGGGGATAGTCAAGCTAAATCCTTTAATTTAATAATTTTTCTATGCAGTATATAATTGTTGTTCTGGGTATAATCACAAACTTACATAACTATGACCCATTTGATCTATCCTGTGTTCCAACCGGAACATCTGATAGATTATCCTTTGTGAGCATTCCTGCTCACAAAGGATAATCTATCAAAAATATCCTGTACTTTTCTGTTGCTGGTAGACTTGAGTTTACCTACCACACAGCAGATATTTGCATTTTGCTTATAGTAAATTGTGCAATAATGTATTTATACACAAGCAATTTAAAAAAAAATCAGTGTCTGTAAATAGCAAAAAAAAGCCTCACTCAAGCTTTAACATAAAACATAAGTAAACACACTAGAAATAAATATTCAAAATAAACACTTATATACGGCCAAAAAAATTTAGAACTTAGGAATTAGATGGTCATTTCTGAAACAACAAATACTTAAAATAAAACAAAGAATTTCAGAGGAAAAGTTCTTAAGGCCTTGCTACTAATTGCAAGCATGCAAACATTTACAGCTTCCTCTTACCTAGGGTAGATACTGGAAGGTATCACAAATAGAAATATCAAAGGAAAAAACACAGCACAAAACAAAATGCAGTGTATTCATTTAAGTGTTTTGGTGCATGTGCATTTGTTTTTGGTGCAGTCGCACCAAGCATAATTCTTTCATGTTACTAAGATACCTGGAAAGAGGAAAGAAAATAATGTCTAGTCTTATCTAGATACCCATAACCTGAAATCATTGAAATTCTGCTGCGTTAATTGCCAGAAGCTCTTTTCTCAGTAATAGAAATAGTCAATTTATCATGGAGTTTTTTCCACCCACAAGTGCTCTTTTGCAGTTATCTGTTTTTCAAGTGTTTTCATTAATTTCAAAACTTCAAGAACATCTTTACTTATTTGGCGAAGGGGACAGGAGTATTAAGAGAAAAGACAGACAAGTTCAGTCTCTTTTGTCCTGAATCAAGCCAGAATGTCTCAGATAATATCTCAGGACACCCATTGTTTTCCCTTCTTACAAGAAAAAAAAGTTTTTCCTAAGAATAGCTTCCCTGTACAGTGAAACCTTGACTGATACCCAGTAGTTTCTGTTGAAAAATTACTTGGCAGGAAATAAACATTCTTCCAGTAGCTGAGCCTGACCCAGCAACCATACAGTGTATGATGGTAAGTACATTAGAAATATGACACACGGGCAAAGCGTTTAAACTTTAGCTATCCCAAAGAAAGCAGTCACATGTAAAGAAATCTGTTTTTAATATATGTATTTTCATGAAAGACATCCAATCCAGTTCTTCACATGTTCCTGGAAAGCTCTCTATACATCAGGGAAAACCAAACAAACTCCCTATCACTCTCTGTTAGTGATTGATCTACTCACCAAAGAGGAAAAATAAACATCTTCAGTAACACATGGATTGAAATCAGTTCAATTTCCAGTGAAAATGAAAACACTCTAAATGCAGTAAATGTTCCATGCTTGATTGTATGACATACTCAAATAGAAGAATCCACAAAATCACAGTTCTTTCCCCAACTATATAACCTGTTTGGCACACAACCAATCAAAAAAACTAGACCAAACCAAAAATTTTCAGTCAGCTGGACAAAGTTTTATGGTCTGTCCTGGTCACTCACACCAGACTGGTTGATGGATGGAGACTGGACAACAAAGAATCTTCTGCTGCTTCACAGAAGAGCAACTGGACTTGCCGTACTAAAAACCTTGCCCAACAAAACCATGGACTGTAGAAACAAAGGGACAGCCAGTATAACACATACATCCTTTAATCTGTTAACAGCCTTCAATTACTTAACTGAGGACCATCAGCTGCAAGTTCTAATGGTACCACTCTTGCACTGCAGGCAATTTTCTTGCAGATCTGCAGAAGGGGGTAGCACGTTGCTGCCAAAGGAATAGATGCACTTTGCTTTGAGCTACCCCTGTTTTACTTGAGATACTCTAACCTGAGCCAGAGGGAGAGTACTGAAGGACAAATTAACTCTTCCACCAGTAGCTGCCACCACCTACTTCCTGCTACCATTTTTTTCCAGGGGAGAGAAGAACATAAGTCCAGGAGTCTGCTGGGCTTCTGGCCATTCATTCAACCCTCAGCCTGCACCCTTACTGGAGAGCCAGAGGGAAGATCAAGAGCAAATGGCAAGGTGCAGCTTGGGAGCTCCTGAAATAGTTAGAGATCACACTATAATTTGGTATTTTCGACGTTTTAAGTGTCTGAACCTGCCACATTATTAATGACCTTGGCTTGCGTGCATTTCACACAAGGGAAAACAGAAAAGAAGCAGAAGTCATCTGTGGTAGAATCATTTACTATGTGTTTCTATTTCTAGGCAACTTCAACGTTTTCACAGATCTGTATCTGGAGAAATGGGCAGGTATAGCACGGCAATGTGCATAACAGCTACAAACAATAGTATTTATGCCATTTAAAAATCTAGTTCTGGCATGGAAGGTCATATTGCTTACAAAAATATCTCCACATCTGTCAAAATGCCCAAGTCTTACCACAAAATCACAGTGCTATCATTTACAATATTCAGACAAGACAGCAATACTGTGAAGAAACTGGGTAACTGCAAAAGTAAATAGAAATATTGAACAGAATCATTACCTTATCATACTTAGAGGGTGGCTGGACACCAGACTGGGCTCCCCAGGGCAGTGGTCTCAGCACCAAGCGTGGCAGAGTTCAAGAAGCGTTTGAACAATGCTCTTGGGCACATGGTGTGACTCTTGGGGATGGTCCTCTGCAAGCCCAGGAGTGGGACTTGATGATCCTTGTGGGTCCCTTTCAACTCAGCATAGCCTGTGATTCTGTGATTATAAAACTCTCCATACACCAGTCTGAGCGATTATTTGAATCAATGGTCCTTGTATCAGTTTGGAAAGTTCAGAAGCCAAATATATTCCTCAATTCGTGACTAAAACTGTAAGAGGAACTAAATGAGTCAAATTAGGCCAGAAAAATCAGTTCTCTGGTTAGAAGCTACATCAGCGCACACTACTGCAAAGTTTGTCTCTAGTAGTTTCCAATCAATTGATTCTTTACATACTAGATTCTCCAAATTTTCTATCTCCAAACATTTAGAAACCACAGCAGTTACCATATTAAATAGGTTTTTTTAACAACCCAACCCTCTTTGTAACTTACTGGAAAGTGAAGCCCTCAGCATGATGGAAATTCTTTCAGCAGAAACATCCATTAGAAAAAGCAGTCCTCACTCTCCACTACTCCATCACAGTTACAAACCAATTTAAACACATCAACATTTTCATTTCACATGAAACTAGTTCTTATTTTTGTAAATTATACAATAATTTAATCTAAAACCAGAAAAACAACATTTCCCCTTGTTAATTACACAATAGTCCATTCTTTTCTATTTTAACTTTTCCTCGAGCATTATTTTCCATCACTATTTCTGTAGTTATCTCACAGGGATTTGTCACCAGTTTAATGGCCTTTTTTACAAATCCCTTCATCCCACTTTCTGTGAATTCATATTCTCTAGGTCAAAGATTACAAATCTCTACAGCTTATACTTCATAGCTTTGCAGCAGAAACTGAACTGCTGATATCTTACTCTTAATGGTGTACAACAAACAAATTTTCTAAAGAATTCTCCTTGATTATCCTTGGTGTTGACCTGCATAATAAAAGTAAAATGTTTCTGATGTACTGTGCTGAAACTCTACCCTTGTTTGGCTCTACAAACACTTTCTTGCCCCTAAACACCTGAGAGTAATTCTTTTCAGTTTTTATCAGATTTCCCACTGAAAATCTCCTTTGGCAATAAGTGCATTGGCTTCCCTTAAAATCACAGCTTGTATGCTGACCTGAGGAAGTAAAATATTTTTTTTGTTTCCGGAGAAAAGAAAAGCCTTACTGACAGACCATTCATTCTTTCTTTACTGAGTGAATATATATGGGCAAGACCAAGGACCACTAGTTATTGGGACTTACTAAGTTGGCTATGACTTATTACTGATCCCGACTTTTGCAAATATTAGAGAACCAGTATTTCTATATTCATTCACTTTTAATACTTTTAAAACGAAAAGCAGTCTCCAGTCTCATGTCCTGCAATGGGTAAAGCAGCACTAAAATACCTTCTAATGAAAGAATTTTTCAGAACAATGCTGGATCACTTTCAAAATATTAAAACACATGCAGACACAAACACTTCTATCAATAACATTTGTCTCATTGTTATTGTGCTATTTCCCAGCAATTGTTTTTGTACATCTTCACTTCATTTCACTAAAGAAGAAGGCACTATTTACTACATGCATGATTCTGAATTAAAGACTGAATTCATCCTCTGTTTTTCAGTACAGTTCACCATGGTCCTGGAACTTCTGGAACTACAATAACCAATGCACCTAGTGCCTTTTCATTGTATTGAAAAACTCATGTATTTGGAAGGCTTTGCATGGCAAGATTCTGCAGAGAAAACAGAGAGAACAAAGAGGACTGCTTTGTTTTATTTAACCAATTTAACTTCTTTCCTGTAATAAGCTGATTACCATTACTGAATTGTAACTATCATGAGGGCATTTTATACTTTTGCTGCATATATTTTTATTGTTCTGGAAAATGATTAAAAACTGGAAAGAATGCAAAATTCACTCTGTCTTAATTCGGTTTTCAAAAAGCCATTTCATGCAGTAGCTTCCATATTTTTAATAAACTACTACCTTAATCAAACAAAATATACATACAGATTTGTGTCATTGAAGGTGACGAATGATTAAGCCAGAGAGAACTATTACAAATGTATCCATTTTGAATTAATAAACTTCAATGCTATTTTGGTCAGCAAATAATTTTGGTGGGGTTTTGTTTGTTTCATTTATGTGGGTTCTGTTGTTATTTTTTTTTGGTTTTTTTTTTAATTTGCATCTTCTCTTCCTTTAAAAGAAGGATGAATTTTCATCAGCAATGAGAATCAGACTGTCCTACAATTATACATAGCCTTATTTCTATATTTTTTTTTAATCCAGAAGGATTCAATGTAAAGACGTTTAAGACAACTCTATCTTTAGCATAGGATTCCTGTTTGTCTTTTTGAAGTTTAAATGTTAGAGTATGATGAATGGAATTTCTCATGTCCTAAATAAAGAAGTTAACTTGCCACTGTTCTAAGACTTTTTTTAGATGGAAATGGAAGTGTGATTAACAAATAAAGCAAATGTACATTACGATGTACAAATGAAACAAAATTACAGGCCTTGTAAAGAAAAGACAACTACCAAACTGAGTTTTGTATTTACAATTTTCCCTTTTCTTATAGATATCTTAGGTTCTGATTACACATTAAAATTAATATATCTTAGTTTTAGTCCTAATTTTATAGGAAAAACACAAAAAACATTCCTTTTTGTCCTATCAGCTCCCAAGGAGTTTCTCAATTCTGAATAAATTAGGTTTTAAGCTATGAAAGAAAAAACACCTTTGCACCTGCCTGGCAGCTACTGAAGGCTGGTTTGCTCTTTCAACACACTCTCAATTCCAGATACTTCGTCAGTGATTTTTACCAGGCCATGCATACTATTGTCCTCTAACCTCAGCATCAAAACATGTCCTGCTGGTATATTAGTTGAGATTACTGATTAGAAGTGTAGTTTAAAACATTTTGTAATGAAATATATAAACATTAATGGAACATATCAGGTTTTCTTACTCTAGTTATAACAGCGTTATCACTTGGACTTTTAACTTTGCTGTTCTACAGGTAATGATTGCATCATCAATAGAGATATTGAATGTATAAAGATATTAACATTTTTAAGCATTCAACATTTAACAATTCAGCTAAATTACCAATTTTAAATAATTATTCTACACTTCCTAGTCTATAAGAAAAAAATCATTTATCACTTTTTGTTAATCTTCTTTCCAAAAGTAAGCATTTAGAAAAATTACACTTGTTTAACTGTCTATCTCTAGTAGACCTTTTATCTAAGAGGTTTTTCAGTCTGATTCTTTGGTATACCAGTTAAAGCCGTTTAATTTTTCTATTTTATATGGTGGAAGACTGGAAAACTACTGCCTATACCACATTTCCCAATCTTTTTTATGTATGATATTCTGGTAATTCATTCTTCCCCACCCATTACTACCTTGTCTCCAGGCAAACAAATTAACTCTTCACTTTAAACTTATTCCCTAAATATCCCCTACATGTTTAAGCAAGATCAACATCCAAAGTTACTCACATCCCAATTACTTTGAATTTAAAAATTATTGAGGAAGAGATTACCCCTTGAACTAATGTACCTGTTTCACCTATACAATCCCTTTGATGGCAGGAAAGAGAGAAGGCAAAAAACTTGCAAGGCTTCTATACAGAGCTTCAGGCACTGGATGACCAATAATACTTAGTTTTTGCCTAACTCAAGGTGAACTTTTAAGACGTAAGACGATGTTGATAGTTTTAAGGAAGTATGCTGGGGCAGGAGTTGATTAGCATGCTGGAACTGTGCATACTGGTATTTTTCCTAAAGTGCGTCCAATAGTAGATTCTTAATGTGCATGTTTTGGTTCATTATATCAGGTCCTGCCAATGTGTGTTTCACTTCGAAAACAATACTAGCCAACTAAGAAACAACATTCACTTTGGTTGTTCACAGTCATTTACTAAAAAAAGCTTCCATTTCTTTATAATAGGGCTCTTGCAGTGGGTGGGAAAGAAAAGCACATAAGAGGAAGTGAGTCGAACAATCCCAAATGAAACACAAAGCATTTTGATTTCAAAATTAGCACAAAAGAGGCCAAGGTCATGAGTAGAATATAACTGGATTCATGACCATCTGACGTAAGATTTCCTTTTTGTTTGAAACAGAGAGCCAAGCAGCATACCCAGCAATTTAGAGCATCCCGATACAACTACCATTAGGAATGTTTTGCTGTAGTCAAACACTACCACCTAAAGAAGCATGGTAAAACACATGAGGTCTCCAACAGCACAGCAGCATTATTGACTTTCAAAATCATGAGCTTACTGTTATTTCTGGACAAATATCGAACCCAAAGTTACAGAGTGCCAGTGCTTAGGATATGGGTTTCAATGTTAATGACTTAAGCCTCCACTTAGAGAGCACAAGATCTTCAGAAAAGTACTAGGTATATTTTATCTCCTTTACGCCATTTACACTTATTTTTTATGCATGTTACTTACATGAAACATAATTTTATAGTTATTGCATTATCCTTATCAAGCAAGTGTACCTTCTTGAATGTTTTTCTTTTCAAAGAAAAAGCTGTTTCACCTGTTGACTATATTACTTTTATGATTTATCAAAACATGTAAGCAGAACTTCCCCTAAAGTCTGTAGAAGAAGCCAGATTTACAAGTTTACTTGATGAAGGGTGGATTTAAAACCAGACCACTCACGTTCTGTTGCAAAAGCAAGAATACTGATATCATCCAACATAATAGCACTACATTAAAAATTAGTCCAGATACAGGCTAGACTATTTGGCCTCTGGGGAAAAACATCCCCATTTTCAGACACGTATCTTGCCTCCTTTTTTGGTACTACAGGTTATTTGCCTGCAGTGCAGCATCATAGTCTTTCTTACTCTGCAGTCTCAAATGCCAAATATATCTGGCTGACTTCAGCTTTAAACTGTCTTTGTATCCGTCAAGAACAGGAGAAGTGATTGTAGTCCCTCTCTCAAAGAGATCTGCATTGATGGTTCCCCCTTCCCTCCCTATCAGATGACATGACATTTTGTCACAGGCCAATATAGCTGTATCCATCTGCCCCAAAACCAGCAGACACGTGTTTCATGCAATCATAGGCGAGGGGACTCCCCCATGGAGAACAACTGCAGCTTGTATATATAGCAGTTACATAGCATTGTACTTCCACTGATGAACAGCAGGTATAAAACACTTCACACAGGGTGCAAAACCCACAGAGGAACTGCATATGCTCCAAAACAGTACGCCTGTGGTAAGTTCCAAGCTGTTGTGGTTACACTGCTTTTATATTTCCCAAATCAGTCTGCTCTGGGAGAAGACACAACAGCAGTCAGTGCTGAAAAACAGATCCAAAGACCTCTTGCATCAGCTCTGCTTTCTGTTTTTCACTAAAGGGGAAAGTAAGGACAAGAATGGAGAAAGAAAGAAGAAGAACAACTATCACTGTTAAATTCAAGTTGAATTACAATATAGGAGAAGCAGACAATTGCCTTGAGATAAGGCAGAGTCTGGTTTGTGGCACCCAGCATTTGTGCTGGATAGCGTGACTGTCTGCCAGTACAGGGCTATTTCAAAATATGATTTGTTAGCTCACCTTGAGATACCTATCTCCAGATCCATAATGATACTTATGACATAAAGCTGTAAAGACTCATCTGTTCAAATTTAGCAACAGCTGTATGTCTTCAACTATTCAATTTAGCAATAGATAGGAATAGTGTCTCCTCCATGCCATCCGGTCTGTGGAACTAATTATTTTAATTGTTTTGTTTGTTGAAGTGGAGCTTATAATGTTTACGCCTTCCAGAGCAAAGCTTAGGCAGAATGATGTGAATGTTGTGTCCTGGTACTCATATTTTTCTTTGCAACTTTCTGTCTTCACTTTGTCTATAAAAAAAGTGTAATATTACTGTTCAATATGGCATAAGGATTCTCCTATCACCACCTTTCAAAATGTCGTAATACTGAGTGAAGACAGTCTGAAGGGAGAAAAGTTTTCAGAACTAAGGCTCAATGGGAAACATTTGGAAAAAAATGGAGGCTTTGTATTTTTGGCTTCTTTTAGAAAGTGCATCGACACTAGAAGTGGAACAGCTCAGGTGTTGAACATAATCGTCAAATGAGCAAAAAGGTTTGTACTTCAAAAGTAGTTGAGAAAATATGAAGAAACTTTAACACAAAAAGAATGGTTTCATTCTATTCCCCATACTAGCTGATAGCACTGATCCAAACTGGCAAAACCAAGAATGCAATAGAAAACTTCTAGCCAGAAATCATTACCTGGAAAATTAAACTACTCAATATTCTCTTTTTTGCTAGCAGTACAAAACTCCTTTAGTTACTCCTGAATAACTCTTGGAACACTGGATCTTTGACTCCCCCTCCTCCCTGTCCCTTCCAACCCATAATTGCATAGAGGAAGAAAAACAGAAGGAGTCAAGCACCACCACATTAATTATTTTGAAGTGTGCTAACGAGTTTGGTGTATCCCCAGACTCAGGTGTGTCATGTACCATCTTCTGTCAAATATGTCATCTGCTTAAGCAAACTGAAGTATGTTCTGGAAATGTGTGCCTTGAGACTGAAACCATAACTATCACCAAGAGGTCACTCTCTTTTGAGATTGCTTTCTGAAGTAATAAGGTTTATTTCTAGTGTTCTGGAGACCTTGTGATCTTGTATAGAATTCAGTAAGGAATGGTTTTATAAGACACCTGGCTTTTCTCATCTTTTTAAACACTTTTTGGAACACGTGTTCTAATAATAAATACAATTCATATTTGTTAAGAACTACCGGGATATCAGCACGGGATCTCCACAGGATAGAAGAGGGCTGTCATCCACTTATTACCCTCCTGAAGGAAGTGATTTATATCTCCCTCAGTTCTCCAGTATATCTCAGATCCCAGTAACTTTCCACTAGAACTTTCAGCTTCATGTGAAACAAATTTATTAACAATTTTTCTCCTCCTTCCTCCCCTCCCCCATTCCATCCACAACCGAAAGCAACTATGAAAATTTTATTTAATGTACTCCTAGAGTACAAGAGGAGGTTAAAGAACAGAAACAGGAACCCTAGTACAAGAATCTAATAGTTTTGCTGAACAGACAAGTGCTGTCATTCCCTTGGTTATGCTACATGTCTCTCTCTACTGTTCCAACTGTGGTTTGAGAGGCCTGATCAGAAAGATGTATGACTTGAGAAGCAAAAGAACAGGGAAAAATCTGTTCACCTCAAACATCTCTAGAGGAGCCTTTTGGGAGGAAGACTGCTCCCCTCTCCTTTTTGAACTCTTAACTTAAATGTTGAATTTGTCCAATGCAGAACAACCACCAAGCAAAGAAAAGCAGAGCAAGCAATTTGGCAAGGAAGTGACCATTTCATTTTGAAAATAAAAAGGATATATTTCTATGATAAATGACATAACTTTCTTGCATGACCATTCAAAGACCATCAACGTGAAAATAAAAAAACAGCAAACTTGTGTTCAAGCTATAGAGCTCAAGACACCAGCTCTGCTAGATCTCTATCAGTCTTTTCTTTCTACAGATGTACGTAACTTTTTTCAGATTTGAAAGAACTGAACACCAACTAGCATGTTTCTATAGTAAGAACAATTTAAACAAAAAAAAATTATTTCCCTTTTTCATACACACAGAAAAACATTAGAGAGAAAACAACACTCTGAAGTATTATTTAAGTGCAAATTAAAGGGCAGTTGACAGAATTCCCAACCACATACATCCGTGTATGACTAAGGATATAAAACAAGATCTCATGTGACCTTTCAATCTTAGGCATAATGATTAGCCTATAATATTGCTAGTCTGCTCCCAGCTCTCCTGAAGTCTTATTAAAACACCCTTTTCAAGACACATTTCTCTGCCCCAACAGGCAAATTCCTTTACTGCCAAGAAAAGCAAGCAAGAGGGAACCATACGAAATACTGCACATGTTGTACGACGTGCCAGGAAAGCCAAGCCATCAGCTTGCAGGCATGCTGTCACCAGGTGTAACGAGCAGCAGAAAACACAGTCAGAAAAGGGGCCCATAACAAGCTGATAAAATCTGCAAACGTAGAGGTAGCCAGTGTAACCACCCAGGTTAGGGTAGGATACACCCAGGATATCCCAGGCAGGATAAACCTGAGCAGGCTGCTGGAGTACCAGGCACACAGCAGCTTCACCTCTTTCACTACTGACATAAAACTGCAGTAAATGATGGTCTTGTTTCTACCCCACCATCCTTTGTGCAAAGGATGGCATTTGAATTCATTTTGCCTCATTCTTAAAAACACTTTCAAATCCGCTGAAATGGAAGAGTAAACTTATTTCACATATCAAGAAACTACAGTGGGATGATACTCTCTGTTTTGAACTGGTGTGTTTGGTTATGGGTGGTTTTTTTATTCTTTTGGGTTTTTTTTAAATCACCCCTCAATTTTCTCATTTTTTCATAGCTCCTAGACCACTCAAAATTCCTTTTTTTCTCTCCCATCCTGTTACTTGAGCTCTGACTGCACTTTCAGTAGTAATTTGTGGCTTAACAGCTTAGTCCATCCCATTTTCCACGATTAATAGTTCCTGAATTACTTTCTTACAATAAAAGGTAGGTGAAGATCCCCAAACTGATGGAGAAATAGCAGGTTTCTGGTTATGAGGAAAACTATTTATCAAAAACCTACCCCCATTTGTTCCTGTTTTCTCCCTCCCACTTTTCTTTCCACCCTAGTACTTCTCACCTTCCTTGACCTTCACCCAAATGGAAGAAAAACAACCACACAATCTTAAAAAAATCATGTTGTATCCAGAGACACATTTTAGTTGGCACTACCTTGATCTGCACTTCTCTATACGTTACACTGGTCATGACTAAATATTCTAGTGGAATGTAAAATAACCGGTTTAGCTTTCAAACACTGTTTCCTTTTCTTAGAAAAATGGTTGAAAAAGTACTGGCTTTAGAAATCTTTAACCTTAGTTTTGCAGATCCAAACCTCATTTAAACAAAAACTGGATAGAGACAACCCGCAGCATCCAGAAAAAGTTAAGGAAAAAAGTATCTCCTCCTCACTTGCAGTTAGCTACTAGCTAAAGTACATTTCAGAGTACCCAGAATGATCATTTTAAAAATTGTTCCAAAGACTATATTATCTGTAGTTCAGATTTTTAAAATAATCAGAAATTAGCTTGAAAATGATCATTCCAATTCCTCTTGAAGTTTTCAAAATTAAAAAAAAAAAAGACTTGAAAAAATTTATAAAAACTGTTTGGCATAAAGTAGGGATATATTTAATATTTGGAGTCTGGCAGTTAAATTTAACCAATATGCCCTCATTTCAAGAAGAGCTACAAAAATTTTCAAGTAATTAAAATAATGCAAACAGACATAGCCAGTCCTACAAAAAAAGACAGTTGAAAAATGCTTTCTTTGACAAACCAACAGTGTAGCTGGGTTTGCTTTAGGGCTGAAAAGCAGCATATGCCTACTCAGCAATATTCATTAAAAAAGATGGTTATCAGCTGCAGAGCCAGCACAGAAGCAGGTGAGGGTGGAAATGGGGAAAGGAAGAAAAATTACAGTAGAAGACAGGAGAGTCCCAGCATCACTAAGTCAGAGCCTATAATGGCTCATGCACTTTTCAAACAACTCTAAAGTAATGTAGAAGATTTAGTTTACCATGTCTTACTCAAGCTGTTTTACAAGAATTTTTGTAATTCCTTAAAAAGATTGATATTGCAATCACATTTACACCTCCTCCCTTAATCTTCCATAACTAATCTTTCTACAGCAATCTGAACTAGTAAATAATGAAATTGTAAAACAAGGACCTATTAAATCCATTAGTACGAAAATTCTGTGGGTTTGAAATCCATTTTCTACTGATAAACAGCTGCAGAATTCACTTGTTCTTTGGCATTTTAATGAAAATTATACATTAGCATCTTCATGAAAACGATATATCAAAAATGACTTGTGCTACGTATGAAAATAGCATAATTGATCATATGTTTTCTGATTCCTTCTTAGAACTGTTAGAGACAATGATATTAAAAAAATTCTGATCTGATGGAACTCAGGAATGAAAACCTTAAATGGAAAGTTATTCAAGTTATTTGATTAATTTAGGACGTATAAATCATTAAACAGCTTTTAACTATTTTTGGAAACTGAGCTTGTTACCATCAGATCAACACAAATATGCAATTATATCCAAATAACGAAAAAGCTTAATGAAAGAAAACATAAACATACTAAGATGAAAGGTAATATTTATAACCACAGAGTTTGTGTCTACTGTGGGGTCATCTCCCAAAATGCCACAGCCCATGCTAATCAAATCCTTTGCATTACTGCAGTTGCAGTACAAGAAGTCAGATAAATGTTCTTGCTAAGAAAACCCCTTCATGAAGGCTTCTGTCATGAGACTGTCAAACTGTCTAAGATAACAATTTCCAGTACTCAGGTTTAATCAAGCTAGACAAAAATGTTGGAGGCACTCCAACTGTTTTATGGCTTGGGGCATCAGGGATCCTGAGATCACTTCCCAAGTGCCGTCAGATTCTACATCTCCCAGATTTGGAACCCTGGCTTCCCTGACAGTCTCCTAATGACCACAGGAAATTCCACTATAGCAACTCCATGTCTTCATCAGCAAAAGAAAAACGCAGCAGCACATCCAAGATGCACTCCTTCAAAGACCCATGTGTCATAATGATTTTAAATGAAATATCAGCCTTTCAGGATTTAAATACATAGCACCATAATAACAATTTTTTACATTCCTGGTTGTTTTAGCCAGCAGGACTGTTGCCTGACAGACATAAACAAATGCCTGCTGTTCATGTGTGACAGTAAGACTTAGCTGTACAAAGATGACAAAGGGCTAACAAAAGTGTAATATGAAGGTAAAAAAGAATTTAAAAGAATCTTGATGTAGCCTACAGACCTTTCTTTTGAAAATTTTATTTTTAAAAGAAATCCTATTAGATGACGTGTTTCAGGATTTTAACATTTCTTCTTTCGCATTTGAAAAAACAGTCTTCTCTTTGTCTGGACTGAGATTATTTAATCACTGCCTCAAACTTGCAATAAAAATACTAATTACCAAGTGTCATTATCAAAATGGTAAATTGAAATTGTTGCTTTATTCACGAATGTGTTTTCTTGCTCCCACAATACCAATGACTACTTACAAGTTTCAGTGTTTAATAGAGATGATTTACTTGAGAAAAAAAATATTAAAAAATTTGATAGCAGTAGCAGCTTGATGTTCAGGAACATCTACATATAATCCTCAGACTGTAAGTCAGTAAGTAGAGGTACAAAAACAGATTTTAATTTCAATCTTCCAAAACTTGTCATGTTTTCGAAAGTGATGATTCATTACTTGTATGTAATAAGCTTATCTCAGGACTAGCAGATACAGAAGGATTTGTGGTTTATACATCTAATTTAGAGACAAAATTAGAAAATTATCTTGTACAGTTTGCAGGGAAGAACTGCAGAGCCTCCTAACTCCGTGCTAGTTTGTATTTGATTATACACACACACACACACACACACACACACACACACATTATAATAAGGCAGCTCAGAAATCTTACCTGAGTCTGCTTCATTGCCCGTTCCATTCTGCGAGTACTTCCTTTCTCCAGTTTGGTCCGAAGGAGTAACGCTGATGTCTGAATGGCCCAGAACTTTGGCTGGGAGAGCAAGCACTGTAGAGAAAAAGAACATTTTGTCATTACTTCACTTTTAAAGACACTGAAGACAGCAGAGTTTTTAACAGTGGTCTCAAGCATGAATGCTGTTTCCTAGTCTGAAAGTCAAATATGTGGTTGCAGGACTTACTTGATGAACTGAGGGCTGTACAAATTACCTTTATCTATTTTCAACATAAATGTGGCCTTTAAAACCACTTTCTCCTTCTCAGTTATGCAG
Source organism: Lycocorax pyrrhopterus obiensis (assembly GCA_014706295.1). Lineage (NCBI taxonomy): Eukaryota > Metazoa > Chordata > Aves > Passeriformes > Paradisaeidae > Lycocorax > Lycocorax pyrrhopterus. The sequence continues at coordinate 36,537,315 of JACSVZ010000004.1, read as the reverse complement.
TGCTATGTTTACATGTACCCATATGGTGCCTAGACCAAACTGCACAAATTAAAATGTTAAACTCAGAATCAAAGGAAAACAAAGAATTTGATCCTGGGCTGACTGGCTCAGCCTTCTCCACACCTGCATACTGGGTAGTTGTAGACAGCAGCAGGGATCCTACTTCTCAAGGCTGAACAAATCCAGTTCTCTCTTGGCCTCTTCTCATACACAAGGTGCCCTGATGTCCATGTTAACAGTTAGCACTTCCACATGAAAAACGTTGAATTTGCTAAGACTCTGAGGAATATTAATCTAGAACTTGCCATGACTTGAGAATAACAAGAAGAATTTTTGACTTCAGTAGATGTATAGGGAATATGGAATAATCTATGTAAGCAGCTTTCCTAAAATCATTTTAAGTTATCACTTGGAACATGCTGCACGGATGCCAGGAACTTAGTGCCAGTCTCCAACCACTGATTTTCAGGAAAGTCCAACAGAAGACACGCAGCCAAAACAATTTTGGTATCTCTTAATAATTCACAGACTGCCTGGACTCTTTCCAGTATGGTTTTAGACAGAATATCCCATTTCTGAAAAGTGAGACAGCAGGAAAGCTTTCTTGTTAATTTTATTGACACTGCAAATACAATCCATCTTCTCTGAGAAAATATATTTGTCTATAGATATTTGTAGACTGGAGAAAAAGCCCCAGTGGTTTTATTCTTTCCTCTCAAAGATCTCCCAAAGCATTAAAAAGCATACTTTGCTCATGGTTTGTGTTTAATGCCTGACAAGCTTCTGTCATGTTGTAATCTGTTTTTGTTTTCCCCAGTGTTTTCAAAGGAAAGGAAGCAGAAAGAAACTATCTAAAAAAATTTCCTCCAAACAAAACTACAATAGGAAGAGAAGCAACAGCAAATGAAAACATAAATGAAGGCAGTGTGAATGCACTTACAGCCAAACACTTCAACTAATCCCACCCTTTGTGACCAAGAATCTCTGCACCAACTCTTTCCTGACTGCTACTCAGCATTAGATTAAGAGGCACCCAAAGGCTTCTATATTGTCCTCTATGTTCTGAGGACCTGGAATTAATTAAGGGAACACAATCACAACGTTCTCTATTCCGTAGACTTTCAAGTGCCCTCTTACCATCTATAATCACTAAATCTGTTAACTAATATATGTCCTAGTTCTGAGAGCTCATCTCTCCTGTTTCATCAAACTTCAGTCAAATATCTATTTTTGTTTGGTCTTAAGACAAACACAAGCGAGGCATTCCTAGCACAGGACATTGGTGTCCGAATTTATTTTTTAGCAGCCACACCAGGTAGCTGCTAAATCAAACACCTAAAGGAGCTGCTAGGGCAAACACTTGAACAATTCTTACACTACCCTAAAAGCTTCTTTTGTGGGAAACATTACCCTTTCCCCCATTTTCTCCACTAGTAGTATTCTGTCATACTATCTAATTTTTTACTTCAAGGGTTTTTTTTTCTCTGCTACCTGGTGATAGATACCAGTATTTATTTTGCAAAAGAACAATGACAACTAAAAGCCTTGGCTAATAACGCTCCTAAAGATATTTTCAGGTCCAATTACTGCCCTTGTCCAGCAGCAGCGTCCTTGTCCTCTCATTGGTTCACCTTGGCAAGTGGCCCAAAGAGGGCAGAGCACAAAGCTCCTGTGTCCACCCCATCTGGCTCTGCAGGAGAACCGGCAGCCCAGGAGAGCCTCTCCTCTGTCTCTGTACCTCCCACACCACCACCTAAGCAGTGATTTAAGCCAGCACGCTGCATGAGCTGTGTTCAAAGTCACTTAGGGAGAGAGGGAGGCAATCCAAAGAGAAACAGGGTGGAAGACAAGCACAGATAATTACATTTCACTCCTCTGCAGGAGTAATGACAAGTCGTATTTTGAATAACGATCATGCTTTTTAAAGGTATTCATGAAACAAAATGAAAGGTATACCTGCTGTAAAATTACAGAAGAAAAATTTAAAATTTCCAACAGTTTTATTGATACAAAAAAGCATTGCAACTGCACAAGACAACGAGAAGCAGACCTAGTTTTTATTTAAGAAATATATGTAATTTTATACTTGTACAGAGCTCACAGTCCTGTGCCAGAATTCAAATGCTCACCTTTTCATTGCCTAATTATAATGTTTAAGGCACTACAGAAACAAAACAATACATGCTTAAAGGGCACAATTGTTTATACTTAAAGGCTGTAAAGAATACTTTCAGAACATGTAACCATAACTATTAAGCAAGCTTTAATCTTATACCCAAAATGTCCAAATATTCCAGACACTAAATACTTTCGCGTAAGATCCAAAGCTTTATATTTTCACCTGAAGCTAAATCTAGACTCTATTAATAGGACTATAGGTTAAAATAAAACATTTTTGGGGAAAAAAACCCCTTAATCAAGATCATGCAGGTTTTGCCAACGTACTTGAAAGTTCATTATACTGCACCAAAGGCAGCTAAGAAAATTAACGAAATAATTCTGAAACAAAACCACTATTGAAAATCTTCACAAGTCATCTTTGTTCTTACTTTAGGGCAAGAACAATAAAATAAAGGAAAAGAAACACAGGAAGATTAGACAGGGTGAGAAGAAATGAAAGGAAATAAAGTTATGCAATATTTTCTGCACAGAATAGAATATTTTCACATGGGAAAACTCATTTCTCCAATTCTTCGACACATTTTTTCTTACAAACAATATCATCCTCTCCCATCATATCAGCATGTAAAAAAGGAGATGACCAAAGTATTATACGAATCAGAACATTTAAATCAATATATCTTCCTTACATGATATTCAAATGAAACAAGATGATGCTGCAAGTCTTAACAAAGTAGTCCATTATTGTACAACACTTACAGTATCCCCATAACTATGTAAGAACAAAAGGCAAGTTTTGTTCTTGGAACAAAACTTCTTCCCCAGTCAACCCATTCCAGATTGCTCAAGGAAGTTATTGATGCCCTGTCCCTGGATGTATTCAAGGCCAGGTTGGAAGAGGCTTTGAGCAACCTGGTCTAGTGGAAGGTGTCCCTGCCCATGGCTGGGCAGTTGGAACAAGATGGTCTTTAAGGCCCATATCAACCCAAACCATTCTATGATTCCAAGTAACACCTGAATTGTGAGATAGATAGGTGCACAGTAGTAATGACACACAGATCAAACACAGCCACAGACTTCTGTCAAACCCAAAAATCAGGTACCATTAATGAATGATTCAGCTTCATTATTCAGAATTTAACCTAAGTGTGAAACACTCCCTGATCACTCTTACAGCGCTTTCCGTCAGGGAAACAGAGAAAGAATTGTTTCAGTCGGTCATGACTTATAGAAGGTACAGATTGGTCAGAGCAACTCTTCTACCTTCCTCCATCTACTATTTTAAAAAGTTGGAGTTCTTATAGGAATTCTTCCTGACATCAAAGTCAGGAACACCTTACTTAGGCTTATTAGACATGGTAGAAAACCTGGAACAGGTAAAGATGATTCTTGTTAACTGCAGCTCTAAACAATTTTAATGTTTTCTTATTTTTCCTTATGATAAATCTAGGCAGTAAGCCTATTCTTTTACTCCTGAAGCTTGCTCACTGATAAACTATCAGTAGCCTAGCAAAGTACTATGACTGCTATGATGGAGCTATCATCTGAAAGTGGACTTGCAAACTGAGCAATTTTAATTGCAACCAGTTGTGGAATTCCCAAGAATTTGCACATCAGTCCATCAGCGAACCAAAAATATTCTGCTTATTGGCCAAATTGCCAGGATGTGGTGAAATTACTTAACTGAAGTCATAGGCATGAGGCACCCTGAGGATTGCTCTGTTCCTCTGTCATCCCTCCAAAGATATGACCCTTAGATTAGATTCAGCTCAGGTTATTTGCTAACATATTTTAAGTTACAAACAAACAAGCACAAAACACTGGGGGAGATTTAGAGAAAAGAATGAAAAAATATTCCTTTTTAGTTCCCTTATATTATCCATTTCAGTTAACATACTTCAGGAGCTTTGTTGTTTGCTTTTCCAAAAAACCACATGTTAAGATTTTCAAATTACTCATGTGGATTACTTCATGTCTACTTATCAAGTCTTGCTTCATATAACCACGTATATCTTCATCTAATGATTTTCAGTAATTCATTCAGATAATTAACATGAAACCCTTTTTTCTTCAACACATCCAAAGGCAAAACAGCAACCTTATAACCCATTCTTTTCTGCAAAATGAGGCAATACCATGGCTTCTTTTCCACACTCTGTATCCTGCAGAATAGTCAGGTGAGTATATAAAAAAACATTAGCTGGAGATGTATGACTGAGGCATGAACAGAGAAAAGGTGCATTTGCCCTGTATACATATCTGTTAATCTTTGGTGAAGGACTTTATTACTGAAAGCTAATTTACAAGTGCTTGATCTATTTTTATGTACACAGCAAAGAATTCATTGACATAAAAACTTCTGTGGAATTCAGTCCTAAGAACAGGAGGAGAGAATCAGTATGATAGTAGGGAGAATGGGATTTGTTTTCTACATGTTGTTGTCATCCAAATAATCTGACTTTCAAGTTTCTGTATAAGTAATGCAAGCTTTTCTTCTAAAAAGTCATGTTCAAATGACACTTATTTCATTGGAAATTTTTTTGAGATTTGTCCTAGCACTAAACGGGTGACCGAAAAAGCAAAATGAAATAAAATTTAAAATAATCAAACCTGAAAGATGCCACATTATTGTGGAAAAACTTCCTTACACTAAATCTACGTATTTTCAACAGAATAGTATTTCATACAATATACTCCTTGCATTTATGGAAAAAAAGTATGTACAGAAAACTCTGCCCTGGAAAGCAGCTACATGGACGTTATGAAACTATTTTTAATTGCCTAAGAAAGATTAAGGCAATCCAAGGTCCAGAGGGAAGCAAAAATTATAGAAATTTTGAGAAAAGTCCTTAAAATATTAACTCCTCTACTAATCAAGCTCAAACACAGATGAGTTGCAGTAGTACTGGCAGCATCTGGTTGAAATGGGATTTGTAACGTTAAACAATAATTCTGTTAGAACCCTACAAGGTAAAATAAAGTACATTTGTGACTAAGTGGTTTCCAATATCAGTGCACTTTTTATGTTTCAGTGAAAAGCGCAAGTATCAAGAGGGCAAGAAAAATACTAAATTTCTAGCTGCAATTAAGCAGCAGAACCATGGCTTGGCAACAAAACAAGCCAGTCAGTACAACCACTTTTGGCTTTTCTGCTTAGTGTAGGAGCATATAAAAATTTCCTGTTTGCTCAAACAGATCAAGCAGCTTTGCTCAAATCAAGTATACATACCTATGCTGCTGTACCTGCCCATCCCGAAGAATTTAAAATAAACAGGAATCAAAAGAAGATTTGATTATATAGCATCACCAGCAAACGTATGACACTGAGGTTTCACAGAGCTTAAATTCCTCCTAGCAGCGTTTTTATTCTTATCACAACACTCAACAGTTCACCAATCCTCCAGTGACCACAAATTAAGAGGAAACTATAGTAACTGTGCATATACACACACCCTCAAATAAATAAACAACTAAAATTCATTACTGTTTTCTAAATAGGCATATTTAACTGGACGAGAAGTAATATTTGATGCTTAAGCTGATTTAATGTATGTGTCAAAGGATTGCTTTTAAGCACAGAATGCTGTTTTGCTGGTGAATATACATATTTTAATGCAAAAAACTGCTTAGCAACCAGCTAAAGGAATTATTATCTCCTTGTATCTATATTTAAATTAAAAGTTTCTACTTTGCAATTATCACAGTATATATGCTCTTTATACTCAGAAATGAAATTTCCAATAAATCTTAGAATGCATTCAGAATTGCAGGACACTGAATAATAATTACAATAAAAAGTTTTTTGTCTTTGATACACCACTATCTGTAGTTCAGTGTTACCCCCAAGACCTTCCTGTTTTGTGCAATGATATATAATTATTGTATGTAAACCTCTATATGTATTTTTATGTAACTGCATTGAAATGGAACCCTTAAACTAAAATGTGTATCTGTAAACACCCATCTGAATCATCCCAAAGGCTTATTTCAGAGAGGTTGTTTTTTTCATACTAAAAGGGGAGCTCCTCCAGCGTTTTTATAAATCATCGTTTTATTGAAATTGAATAATCTGAAGTTCAGACAGAAACAACTCCATTCTTCTATACTTAAATACATATACATAATACTTATCATTTCTCTGAGAGTATCACCTTAATGCAAGACAACTTCACTTATCATTTCTCTGAGAGTATCACCTTAATGCAAGACAACTTCACTTTAGGTTCAAAATTCAAATATAATCGGACAGACAATAAAGATTTCCTCTTGGCCATAAATTGGAAGAGGTAGCAACAAAACACAACACATTGAATTCAAGCCTACTGACTTTACTGCTTCTCCTCATGGAATCCACAGTACAATCCCCGATTTGTATAAAACATCGTGAGTACACGATAGCTCTAAACAAATAACAGAGGTTAACCTGGGAACAAACAAATAGGATGATGAAGTAAATTATTTCAAACCATCCTCTCTTTTCAGCTTCTGTCATCCATAATCACTGGCATTGCAGACAACATTCCCAAGTAATAATTTTGGAATCTGTACCACTGCACAGGATGGCAATTTGAGCACCTATAAATTCCTCACCTTTCTAAGTATTATGAGCAAGTAACATTTGATTGCATGTGTCAGCAATTGGATACAACATACTAATGTGAAAAAAACAAATTTGGGGCATCTGTTAATTTGCTTGACAGCAAACCTTCAGATAAATAATTTCTAGAAACATTAGGAGTGCTTTAGGCACAAGCAATTAGGCTGTATATATGGGACCAGAAAAAAATCAAAATATTATCAACTAATCCTGCAAACTAGAAGTGAATACACATCAACACATGAGCAACTGTCTTCAAAATTTCTGCCTTTTTCTGTGAAATGGACAGTAATTTTAGGTAGCAATCAAAAGCATCTTTTTCCATATGACTTTGACAACTACAACTTAAAAACCAACAATATGCAAAGTCTTTGGAGTTACAGATTAAATTAATTGATTTAACAGTCTTAGGGCAAAACTAGCAAGACAAGGATAACTTACATTTTTTCCTATGCAAACATGACAACTTGCATTATACACTTCAAATTAATTATATTTCAGGCATTATTCCAAGTCCTGTGTTAGTGTTTCTTTTTCAGTGTTGCATGAGGAAAATGTGTTATTACTTGGTTAGGTCTTAAATACTTTCTTGCCTAACACCATCTAATATAAATTCTACATGGCACCTTTAGAGCATTATGCCAAGACCTTTGCACTGTAACAACAAAACAAAAAATAAAGCAATGCTTGAGCCTGTACGAAGTGCATTAGCAGAAGTTCTGTATTTTTGTATTAGGTCTCTCAGTGTTTCAGTGAGTTGTTACATTATGACAGCGTACTACAGAGTCAATCATGTGATCACCTGTGCTTTTTTTAAGGCCTCTTCAAGTTACCATGATTTAAAAAATTGTCTGACAGTCAGTTAGGTAAACCAGAGAGACAGGCAGAAATCTTGAAAGTATTAAAGTGACAGAGGAGACTATTTACTTTCCTGCACTGGCTGAGACATCAGCATTTGCACAGTGCCATTTTCCAGTACTGCTTTAATATTCCATATATTTCAGCAGGTTTAGACCACACATTCAGCATACTTTTCCCAAAATCTAAAGCTATTCACTCAACTATATGACAAGGGTTTATTTTGGTCTATAAAACTAATCCTGGAACTGTTCAACTAAAATAGCTTTTCACCACAACAGGTGTTAGCTGATCATTAGCAGAGCTGGGCTTAAAGCTCTTAACCACAGCCATTAGAAATACCTCTTGGTGTTAAAAAGTCAAGAGCAAGGCCAAAACACCATCGGTGATCTGCATCAAGGGACTAGTTTAATTAGAACAGCATTTTTAAAATTCACTTTGTCTAGTCTTGTCTGGTAGCCTCAGCACTCAAATTATAACATTACATCATTGTAAATACAGAGTACCTTTTGTTGACTTCGACTACTAAAACAAGAAGACACTATGTGATTTTTAATTTTCTTTTGCATTGCTATATACGTCAATGTGCTTGAGATTTTTCCATATACATAATTTCAGAAGCTTGGATGATTTAATGGATCTGGAGTAAAATATTAATTATGAGTACTTCAAAATGAAACATATGTGTACACACACACACATTCTGGTTACTTTTTCAGTTTTCCTTTTGTCCATACACACTTTATAAAGCAAAATGTTAGAAACCTCTTAGGTAAACAGTTACTTATTTACACTATACTACTCTGATCTAGAAATGAATGCTAAACTCAATAGAGTGGCAATTATATCACACTTACCAAAAGGCAATTTAATGTTCTCAAGTGTCTCATTTAATCTTAGTCTGTAAGTGACTGACTCTCTCTCTGAAATTTATCATATCTGGAATTCATCACATCTGAAGGTACATTAAATACAATACAAGAGTTATTTCGTAGCTGGCTCAATCAATTCAAAAGTTCGAAGGCAAGACTGGAATAAATTTTCTTCTCAGAAGACTTAAAAGCTATCCCAATACATGAAGGCTAATGTAATTTCACTTCAACTGTATTTTCCACAGCTTTTTTTACCCCACTCAAATAGAGTTCTGTAGCAAATGGGTAGGTCTTGAAAACATCCACCCACAGGTATCCTCATATTCTAAATATATATTCTAAATATATCATTCTAAATATATTTCTCCTCCATGGCATTCGTTTTAAGCAGTAACTCTTATTCCTTCTGATATCTACCTTGCAAACGGACAATTCTTGCCTCTAGGCAATTATGTATACTAATTATGTATGCTAGATCAGCTTGGAAACTGTGCTGGCTTTTGTGCCACTTCTGTAGTACCTAGAATTTCAAGGATTAAAAAAAAAAAAATCTGGCAGGAAAGCTTGGAAGCTAGTTCTATTATGTGCTCAAAGATACTTGTTACTACCCTTATCAGAAATAGCAAGACACTTCATTATCTTTCTTTACCCATCTCTTCTACCTCCCCTTAAAAGAAAGCAATTGTGGTTGGAAAAACCCAACACAGTCTCTGCTCAGCAACAGATCAACAATGCTTCATATTCACCAGCAACCTTTTCCTTTGTTGTCAATACTCAAACTCAGCACAGTCAGTCGACAATACAGCTGAAAGTCTTGAAGGGGAAAAAGGGTAACTTGCCAAAAGAAAATATCCTCAGACTTTACAGCTTATTTATTCCTTTTGTTTTCTTTAGCAAAGGAAACAGGCAATATTCAGGTAAAATGAGGCTGCCTTACCCCTGGTCTCAGTTCTTCTAAGTAACATTTGTCAGGAGAACATCCAACTTATCTTTCCATTCTCCATCACCATCTCATCTGAAACCTGAATAATCTCTAGTCCATTTTGCATCTTCAGTGAATTTTATTTTTGAAGAAATGGAGCAAAAAGAATCATAAGAAAGGTCTACATGTGCTGCTTTTACTAACTGATCTAAATATGTTGTTCCGAGAAAGGTTGCATCTTTATTTTTCCCTCCTTCTGCTTCCATGTACACTTCCTCACATGCAGAATATCAATCCAAACAACTCAGTCTCCTTCTCCCCAACTACATTTTTCAGAAGTATAAAGGGAAATGGTTAAGCACTGTTAGAACAAGGTTCATATCCAAACATATGAACTGCCATAGCTGCTCCTTCTTCCTGTTACAGTCTTTATATCTGAATACACATCAAGAACTTCTTCGGTTTTTAAATTGGATGTTCCTAAGTTTTCTCTTGAAAAATCTGTCTCATGCCATAACCCTGCAACTCAGAAACACCAAAATATTGTGTGTATTAAAAAAATGAAATGAAAGGGGGGGTCCTTCGACGTGGACACAGGGATACTGGAAACAGATCCCTAGTCAGAAGTAGAAGAAACACAAGCACATGATGATTGTCTTTCCAGCTAGCTCTAAATGTAGCTCTGCAGATAAAACTGAAATGACAGTCCAGTGTCCCCCACATGATAAAATTCACAGGGAAAAAGGTCAAAGAAAACTAGAGCACTAGAGAAATCTTCCCTTTCAAAGGAAGTCTCATATGTTCCACAAAAAGAGCTGTGTGAGAGGAGTACAAAGATTTATGCTTATTGGAGAATTGTCAGGAGAAACAAAAGACTCACAGAAAGCTTTGCATGGATTTTAACGTAACAAACACAAAAAAGCAAGCTCATATTAGCCTGCACGGAACAAAAATGTAATAAAAAGTATGGACACTTATAGTGAGCTATAAACGTGATTCTTTGCTTCTGTATAACGCAGTCTGTGACTTAACTTGCATGCATACAGGTATGTAACTTGCAGAGAAAGCCATGGAAGAAACAAATATCACAAATCAATGTAATTTTAGACACAATGAAAAAGTCAACTTAGATCAGGTTTGGCTAGGAAAATGTTTCAATACTTTTCTCCCCTTAGGATTTTCTACTTTCTAATAACAGTATAAAGATATTATCAATCAAATTAGTTCAGTTCTACTTACACAACCAAATTGCAGATGTATCCTGGATGTCCAGAATTATATGAGTTTTCTTCCACATTAACAGGCATTGGTGGGCTGGTATTTAGCAGGTTTTTAAGAGCTTGATGCTCTCTTATGACACTAAGTGGTATACATATTGTATCCTCATGTAAGATGTAAAAGAAGAATGTTTTTTTATGCTGTTGCCTAATCTGGTTTTTGGGTTGTATTTTGGTTTGCTTTGTTCTTTTTGTTTTAAGAGACTATTTAAGTTCAGAAGTCAACTTTCCTTGGAGGTTCTCAATTTTTTTTAGGAGAAGGAAGAAACTAGAGAAGAAAAGGAAATGCCATGAAAAAAAGAAGATACTGTTTTATTTAAAGGAATCAGCTTTCAAGGACTAGTGAAGGGTAAACCACATTAAGATATGGCTCCTATTTTCACTTAGAATGGAGTCCAGCCATATGACTGACACTTGTACTGTTGTGCCAAACACATCACTTATTCTGTGTTATGCTGAAAACAACTTCAGCCAGATTTGACTGTAGTAGCATTGTTTTTTTCAGGTCTGTGGTTTGGACTTACTCCTGAAACAGCATAAGTACAGACTTCCCCACCACATCACAGTACTGCATTCATTTCCTAAGGCCCAATCTCAACAGCAATAAATCACGATTTTGGATACAAAAGACTAGACTTTAACTCTTTGGTACCAATGATAAGGATTTCCCTAGTTATTAAACAACAGCAAATTTCTCATTTTAACTGCTCAGCCTCCGGAATTGCACCATCTGTGCCAAGATTCTCAACACATCATGTGATCCTGAGGTTACATCCTGAAAACCAGAACAGCATCTTTTTTTTTTCTCTGCACAGGTAGTAAAACAGTGAATCTGGTTTGACAATGGCTAGATATCATATATTAAAAATGGATAATTTCAGGACTGTATGCAATGGTACACACTATCTGAGGACTTGCAATCTATTTAGTCTCAAGACAAACAAAGCAAATGACTGAAAAAAAGGCTGAAAGTTAGAAAAACTGTGTCAATGGAGGATATTTTCTAACTTGCTAGAATTGGCCATGTGGGAGAAGAAATATGTCCTACTCCCCTTGCAAACTACCACAGTAGGCTCTTAAATCCTCTGCCCTTCATGCTCTACCCCGCCCCCCCTTCAGCCTTGCCTCTCCTCTGACAAAGAGCATTTTTGGAACAGACAGTGCTGTAGGTTAACTCATCCTCTGCTGATAGAAATTTATTCTTCAGGGAGACAGTTATGACTTTTAATGTTTCCATTTGTTACTGCTGCCTGTGGCTACAGACAAAACCCAAGACTTTTCAATACTTTCTTCGGGTTGGTCAATTTTTAATTTTTTTTTTTTTAAGTAGTAGTTCTTACTCAGTAAAATCCAGGTAAAACTACACATTAAGATTCCCATTTGCTTTTTTCTGCTCTGTTGTTTGAAGTTTTCAGGGCAAACTCACTGCTTTCAAAACTCTGGATCATTGGAAATGACAGATCCTGACTGACAGATCCTGCATCTTTATGCAACTGACCAAGGGTGGTGGGATTAGTCTGTTCTGCCTGCCTATTTGCATTTATGAGCTCACCACTATGCTCTTTCCCCACAGATTGCCAGTGATACTTCCTGTTTATTTGGTCTATCAACAGCCTCTGGAAGAATGCTGCTTTATATACCGTTGTTATCTGATGCCACATAGACTTGTACTCTGACAGCAACTTTTATCTTTAATTCTACAATGATAACTTCAGGACAAATATCCATTTACAATAATTATCCTTAAAATACCTTAACTGAGAATCTTTTGCAGGAAGAGAATATAGGGTAGCAAAAATACTCGTTCTCAGACAGATTTGGAGTACAACCATAAAAATTACACAAACCAATGAAGCCTTAAAAGCTCCCTTCACAGCCTCACTAAAAGGCAACAAATTATCTTCTTGGAAAGAACCAATTTAAATGTTTTCATAATTTCTTAAGTTTAACATTAGTCAATGACATGAGAAGAATAACAGTTGCATACAGATTTACAAGGTAAAATGCACATGTTCCATTTGTGAAGCCATCCTATAATGCTATTAATTAGTAAAAATCAGCTACCACATTTTTTTCTGTAACAGGAACAATCAAAAAAATTCAGGAATAATTACATGTCTAGACCAGTGATTTATAGTAAGGCTGCCACTGACTTCATTATCCATCTATGTCAGAACGATTTACAGAATTTCTATAAAACACCCCCCCAACCTTCAGTCTGTAAGAACAGCTGTCTGTAGAACAGTGAGACACAGCAACAGAAAAAACCACACAATGCCAGGCAGGGCTCTACAGGGCGTGTCTCTACCTGGTTTTCCCCCGTTTTGAAGGCCAGCATCCACCACAGGAATTCTGCCTACAATGGTCCCTATGGTTCAGCAGCCTACATACCGCAATACTTGGTGTTCACAAGTAATGCAACCTGATAACGCAAGAGGCATGCCTCACTTACTGCTCGGTGGGCTAGGGGGCCAGGAGACGGCTGGAGTTTGACAGTTTCAGTGAAATTTCCAGGATGGCCTCAACAGTTTCCCCAAAAAGAGCATATTAGCAAGTCTCAATGCCCATTAAAAGATACTTGATTTCTGATTTCATCCAGTTCTTTCCTGACTTCACCAGCAGAAATATTTTGTCTCTTTAAAGAGCTACTGCTCTCACATGCAAGAACATCGAGCTGCTGGAGGCCTCCAGCATCCTGGCTTTAAACCTTATGAGCAAGAGTTCAGTTTCCAGGAGCAAAACAAAGCTGCCACCTTCCTTCCAGAGACTGAAGACACAATAGTCCTGAAAGTAGACTAACTCCTTAAAAGCAGCAACCAGAAGTGAGGAAAGAATGGAATGAAAATAGTCACCAATATATTAGCAAGAAAGGAATTAGGGAAGATGAGAGCAAGAGTGAAAGATAAACAAGAGACAAGCGCTGACAAAGAAGGGCTGAGAGGAATATGGCATGGATGAGTAAACAAAAAGGGAAGCTGACACAAGCACTAGTGACTAATACTAGTGGGGGGGGGGGGAAGAGTGAGAGACTGCTGGAGAGCACAAAAGAAAATCCTGTCTTGGGCAAAAGTGAGTAACATTCCTAAATCTGACAGAGTTGTGTAGAGAGAAGCTATAATCTGAATATATTTATTTGAGACCAATGGCAGTGTCTGGGATGTGCTTTGACTTGAAAGAAGTTAGAAGCACGAGCTGTAATGGATTAAGATTCAAACACAAAAGTCTAGCATTTGATCAGTTGTATTATGCACAGAAACCACAGCAGTTATTAAAATCACTATGAAATCACTAAGAATCATAGAATGGGTTGGGTTGGCAGTGACTCTTAAAGGCCATCTAGCCCAATCTCCCTGCAACGATCCAGGATATCTTCAACTAGATCAGGTTGGCCACAGCCTCATTCAATCTGACCTTGAATGTTTCCAGGAATGGGGCATCTACCACATCTCTGGGCAACTTGTTCCAGAGCTTCACCACCATCTTCGCAAAAAAATTCCACCTTGTATCTAGTCTGAAGGAGCTACAAGACATTTTACTTTGACAAACAAAAGAGGCAATCTTTTTAGCTATGTACCCCTATGGTTTGCATCTTCCCAGCTTTATTAGAGCTACAACATACAGAAATAAACATTTGCCTACTACAGATAAGGAAAAGACACACAATATACAGACACAAAGACACACAGTGAGGTTCTTGCACAATAAGCTGTAAGATGAGAACTGTGTCCTTACCCCAGCCACTAAATGTCCTGCTTGCTCTTTGACTCTCACTACTAAGCTATTAAAAGCTTCCCACCACGCAAGCTGTTCAAAATAAGAACAATTTTCTAAACATATTTCATTCCTTTATTCCAAAACCGTAAGGCTTTGACAGATAAGTATTAAACTAAAAAGCAAAGAAAACATCATTTCTAGCAAACAATAAAAAACCAAATTAGGTACAATACCCAATGCATATGCTTTCCCTCTCCTAGTGTTGCAATGATGAAATCAAACATCTAATCTTACAGCACAGAAAAATCTTTCACAGTCTATTTATAGAAATCTGTAAAAAGTATTTTCTCTCTCATCTTCTGTCTAGACTAGACAGAATTCATTGGAGAATGTGTTGGCCAATGTATTCTGACAAATGTACTTAAGAAAACCTAGCTGACACAAGACATGAAAAAAGAAAGAAAAAAGCTCAAGTTCCAATTTAATTAATGCAAGACATGCTTAAGGATAATATAGACAAGACAGCAAAATCTCAAATATGTCAAAATATATCAACTAATACCTAGTGATGGTTTTTATTTCAGTTCAGAAAAGGCCTCAAATCTCAGCTTCCCAGAGAGAAAATCATTAAATAGTGTAAATATTTTAAAACATTTTTGCAAATTGAAACATGGAGAACATGATGCTTGTAAACATTTTATTGGCCTTTATTTGAATAGTCTTCATAACTACCCGCTCTACTTGCTATGATTAATGCAGCCAATCCAAACATGTCAAAAGTATTCATACCATATTATCATATATGCTATATGCCAGGCATATAAATTATACCAGAAAAAAAGTCTGAAATTTCTCACAGTAATCATGAGACTCATTTATGATCACACACTGCTTGAACAGTCCACTAAATGAACTGGCATTGGTTCTATTTCCTGATGCAATGCACTAACCTTCACAAATACAGTATGAACCTCTCTTATTCATGTATTTGCATAACTGGAAATCACTTTTTTTAAGGGTCACAAACACCTCATGTGAACTACCTTATGAAGATTTCCTGCATATTTGATGTTACAAATAAGTACTAAAAATAACACTTTGCTTTATTGGCCTGTAAATTATACCAGTAAAAAACTACTTCTGAGAAAAAAAAAAAATACAAACAGCTGAGCAATGGGGTTCTGCTGGCAAGAATAAAAGCTTCCCCCCTTTAGTCATATGTGATCAGTACTTTAATTCAAGCATTCTATAAATACATGTAAAATAAATGTACATACACCCTCCATACAAATGTATTTAAATGTTTCACAACTTAATTTAACCATAATACCTTACTTTCTGGCCAACAGCACTTTAAAATTCCATTTTTCTATTTAAATGTGCTGCTTCTGACAAAAGAAAGGAAAGGAAATATTGTGGAAATACCAGAATCAGAGCTGCTTAATCTTTGTCCTTCTGCAACCTAGAGGACACCGTGTTTTTCCACAACATACTGAAGCCAACTAACTCCTCATACGAGGGCAGGAGAATGTACAAAACCATAACCAAGATCACTGCTTAACAGAACGGGGTTTACTCAAATGAGGACAGCTAAGCAACTAAAGGAGTATTTCCATGAATCTAAGCTGTAAGTGTTTCTTCGGAAAGTTTTTCAAAAATAATTACTCCAAATCTTTCTCAATTACATCTCCTTTCAAAAGTCCATGGTTTATAGACTTAAAACTGGATTAAACATTTTTTTCCTCAAAAATCTTGAATTGTCTGTCAATAAACGTACAAAAGAAAATACCAATTAGAAATCCTTTCCAGTAGCTTGGCTACCTAAAACTTCAAAAGAACAAAAGACCAAAGAGGAAAAAAATTTTAAAAAGGAAGAATCATTGGAGCCATTTCAGTTTTTTTCAACCCTAATTTTTGGGGAATAGAAAAAGAAAGTCGTGCAGAAATGGGGTAAGATAGATTTATTGCTTATCAAGTTCATATTATACTTTTCCCAAAGCAGCTGGAATAGAATAGCTATAACTGACAGCTATTACCACATTTACCCAAAAAAATTATTATTATTATTATTATTATATATTATTATATATTATTATATTTTATATATTATATATTATTATATATTATTATATATTGTTATTATATTATTATCATTATTATATAATGATTATTATCACATTTACCCAAAAAAACCAAGAACAAGAGGACCGAGATATTTTACTCATGAAAAATGAATCAATGAGTATCAGATTTGCACATTTCAGACACCTGGGGAGGGAAGAAAAACCACATATTTCATGACTGCAATCCACAACTATGACATTGCAATCAAACCTATCCTAAGGTGTATTAAGTCAAAAAAATCATTACTTGTTCTGTATTTCATCTTTAACATAGACCATAAAGATTGTTTGGTATACTGATATGAAAAATGTTCTACTTCCAGCTGAACACACAGACATGATATCATCAGAGAAAACTAAATTCAAGTTGCTTAGACACTAGCAAACTAGAATTCAACCACCTTTATTTTTTCAGATGCTATGGAACAAGCAAGATTTGAGTAATATTTGAAGTATTGGGTTAGGAAGAAAAACAAATGAAGGGACAATATTTAGGTAGGTGGAGAAGACGAGGGCAAGACATTATGATAGCTATATAAATTTTAAGAATAATTCATCCTCATATATAGTAAAACAACAAAAAATTTACTTTGAAAAAAGGGAGGTTTGGATCTACTCCTTGTTTAGTTCATCAGTGCCCTGTCCAGCCAAACAGTCAGATCAGAATATAAGTCACTATAGAAAGTGACTGCTAGTACTGATAACACATGAACTAGTCATCATAACATCATCAAAAAGGGTTACTAAGCATCAGACAGAATAGTGAGAACGTCTTATTTCCTTCAGATGATACCTCAGACAACATTTTGTTGAATAGGGGGTTTAATGTCACCTTCCTGTTGCAATGAAATCTTTCTTGCTGAAGTAAATTATAATAGTTATAACTGGTGAAGGACATGAGAGGGGGAAGGGAAGCCTGGGACATGTCAACTGGCTGTCAGAGAGGCTGCTAGAAAAAATAAGTGAGCTGCTGATAGATAAAGAGGAAGGAGGAGGGGGAGAAGAAAGGCTGCTGTGGGAAAAAATGTTACTAACTGTCACCAAATTTGCCTGTTTAACTTCTCAAACCCTTAGACAGGCAAAAAATCTATCAATATTTAAACATGATTTTCATGTTCTTTTACCACTGCAGTTTCAGTAAGCCCACTAAAATCTATTTCTTGAGTAATTCTGTACAGATTATACAAAAGAGCACACTATGCTAGAAAGGAAAGGCTATCCCAATTTTCTTACTCAGAAAGGCACACAATAAATCAGGAATCATCTCTTGCAAGATATGATGCAAGCAGAGCTGTGGATCCCACGGACTGAGGGAAGAATGCAGACCACAGAGGAGAACAAAGTTGAAAGGGATAAAAGTGTCAATTATGTTGAAATCTGATACTTTGTAAAATAAACCAACTTCAGACAGACTGTTACTTAATCCCAGTTTTGGAATGGAATGCAAGCTTCACCCCTGCCCTGCAACACATGCACTACAGCACACGGTTACTTTACCCTAAACCTTCTAAATGCACAAAACAGCAGCAAACAGAACCGACAACAGCAGGCCAGTCTCCTACCCACACAACATTGCAAACCCAAGTATAGACACTTTGTGAATAAGCTTCCAAGCTTAGCAAAAGTCGAGTCTTTGCACATGCAGCAGAAAGAGGCAGCTTCTCTTTTGCTATACTCAATCTGATTTCCCAGTACTGTGTGATGGGCCAGAAGGCATACATGCGTTAAATTAGCAAGTCTTTAAATCCTGGCATTCCAGAAAAATGATTCAGACTTTTGAATAAAAGTCTTTAGAAGAAAAAAAAAATGAAAGAAAAAAGAGAATAGACTAGCTTTGAATTAATTTACGTTAAAAAAGTCTCACTAGTAACTAGCAGGGCTTTGCTGAGAGAAAGCCTTTACAGTGTTATAATCTTGTAACCAACAGAGGCTATTCAAAATGGGCAACACAGCTTAGAAAAGAAGTGAAAGAAACTTTTTATAAAGCCACAAAAGTTACAGCAGTAGAGACACATGGCACTCTTAATGAGCTTTTCAATACTCTTGCTGCTTATAAAACATAAAAAAACTGCAGCCATTTTCTCAGCAGAGAAAAATGCACTGCTTTTATTTAAGCTATATAAACAACTTCTCTTTAGAAACCAAATTGGCATGTTAGTTTTATAGAGTTTTGATAGGAAGGCTTAACATTAAAAATATCGTATGCCGTGATTTGATTGCTCCCTAGTTCCACATTAATATCGCAAATGCCATAGAAAACATGAGAAAAACAAAGCATTTCCATTTCCACCTTCCACTCCCTCCTCCCAAAGCCCCCTTCGACAGTGAAAAGCAGAAAAAGTATTCATATATGCATATTCATACACACACACTCAATAAAATGTGCACTGGAATTCTTCACTGTGATTTTCAAAGGTACCATACAACATTAGCTTCTATTACACTCAATAAATGCCCACCTCAGGAAAAAAAAAATATCCAACCACTCTAAAATTCCTTAGTAAAAACAGTCTCTTATGGAATCAGTAGCTCAAAACAGGGGAAAACCATTCCCATCTGGTTTATCTTTGGAATACATAGTGTTTCTTAGATTTTGCAGACACCTTCCACATTCTCCAAGTCCTCGATCAGACCTTGGTATCCCTCACAGCATTACTGGAACAATTTCAGAATGATACATTATTTTTGTTAGAAGATGGTAAATAACTTCAGTTTTGTAGTCCAAGCAAAATACAAGTTACTACACTGGGTTTTTTCCCTCTTTAAGAAAGATACCCTCACCTGTTCAAAGTGTCCACAGACAGAAGAATTCCCAGAGCTTCCTTTTCCCACTTTCACCACTTAATAAAAAAACCCGACTGTTCTACTCTCCATAAATCCTGTGAAGCCTCAGAACTTTAAAAAACCAAAGCAACTAAATTTTCCATGGTCTCTTTTCTCTTCCTTCTCATCTTCCATGGATTCCAAAGGATACAAATATAGGGGTTAAGATATGGGATGCAGAAAGCAAGGCTTCTCCTTCACAGTTTCTGGTTACTTTCTCTTCTCAGTCCCCTACAGGTTAGTACTGTTGCTGCCACTCAACGTCCCTTGATCATAACACACTAATAAAGGAAAAAAGTAATATTCTCCCACACTGGGCTAAGTGCTCATCACATTTACCACAAAAACCATTTCTCCTGGACTGTTCAACAGCTTCGACAGATGGAATGGGTAATTTTAAGGACCAGCTGCAGCTCCTTAATCTTGGATATTTGTTGGAGTGTCATATTAGACTACGAAACATTGAATTGTTTCCCCAGTATGTAAAACATAACCTACAGTACAAGCTTTCTATGAAGCTCCAAGAACCTGTATTGCAGAGTCTAATCTTATTAGCCTTTTTTTAAAAAAAGAAAACATTTTTCTCTGTTGCAAGAGAAAAATGCAACACCATCCAGTATTTAATATTTTCCCTATTTCTCTGCAAGAACTGTGTAATATTAAAATTATAACATAAAGGAATATTTATCAGTTCTTAAACAGATGTTTCATGTGTTTGCAGTCTCCGGTTCTAAAACTTATGTTCACATCACAAACATCTTTATAAAGCTTTAAGTGTAATTTTATTTTATTTTTTTTAAATATCATGTACACTTAAAAAGCACTGTTGTTCATTTCATCTCCTCTTTGGTATACTGTCTGAATTGTATTTATGACTTATTCAAAATAATGCAAAAGCCAAATATTTAATGGAAATTATTTTAAGGCTTACTTTTGCTCATTTCCTAAAAGGATTTTTTTTCTAAAAAAAGTATTTTGGCCACTGATTTAGAGCTCAGTGAAGTACTTGTGTAATTCCAGGGGAAAACTACTGACCAATATAAAATACAGCAGAACTTCACAATTGTATTTTTACATTGAAAACAATCCACTGAAATTAAATAAGCTAATGAAGCACATTAGGCATTGTAAAACTAACTTGGGGACCTGGGAGTAAACTAAGCTACGAAATCTCAATGTAAAAGCAGCACTGATTTAGTTCTTTGGTTTCTTGCATTGTCTAGTTCCTACATCCTATACAGAAAGCTCTGGGGGAAAATTTTACCAAAAGGAAGAAACCAGTAATTTTACCAGAGAAGCACTGAGTCTCACTACTGGTTTACTGTCTCACCTTCCCTCTCTTAAAAATGGCTTTCGAATGCAATATTCAGTTAGGTAATCAGAAAGTTCATTAAATACCAACTGCATAATTGTGTCTCCAAAGATGCTTTTGTGATATTTGATTTCTAAAAGATATCTTAGCTTTCTTAGGAGACCAAGTGCTTACCATAATACAATTAATTTAAAAAAATTATAATTGTTTCCGTACACTATTAAGTATGAGGAAAAACAACATTTAATCCCCCTCAAAAAGAAATGTTTTATTTTGTCTTTAGTCTTATGCTAAAATGTGGAATGCAAGCTACATTACTTCTCATGTAAAGATACTGCATCAACAATTGAACTATAAGCAGAAAAAAAAAATCAAGTCTATCTAATTTCACTTATGGATTAACACCTTAAAAGTTGAAATATTATGCTGATGGGTAAAGAGATTTTACTAGAACATCTCAAAATTTAAGTCCAAATTCTTGTCACAAGAGCTGCTATGCCAGCCAATGAAACTACATACACACCTCACAACACTGAAAGCAATTCTTAGTTACAAAAGATAGTGCTTTTAGGACAATAGCAACTATTCCCAAGTGACTTTAGTAAATGAAAAGCAGCAATCCTTTTGTAATTGACTGCAGCTGCCAAGCAGAGAATTAATAGCATTATTTTTAGTATTATAAGCTATGTTAATACATATAGACACAAATACAGATAAACAGATATCTCTTACAGACCCAGTAATTTTCAACTTTTACAGATATAAAAGGGAGTTTAGAATGTCAGTTTTCCAAACTGCACCTAGTACAAGGCAGGACAACATCATCTACTTGAGTTCAAATTGATCATCCTCTCCCTCTCATATTACCTAGATCTTTATTCTCTCTGCTCGAGAGAAACTGCATGTCACATGCATTTATTTTGCAGTGTCCAAAGCAAGAGGATCTCTTGATGATCCACAGATTAATTAAAAATGCCTTGCAATTTTTCAAGTTTCCTAAGATAACTTGAAATGCCTTGCTTTTCTGAGGAAACAAGAATTTCAGTAGATATCAGATGAATGCATGACAACCATCTAACCAGCCTGCAGATTTAGGAATCCACATGTAGGCTGAGAAGATGCCTGCTCACACACACACACAGAGCAGTTTGATGCTAAAGAAATTACTAGAGCAGCATTGATACAGTGCTCATTTGCCTACTGTTTTGGCAGTACCAAAGCTTGGTAAGTACCTTAAATACAAGTGATAACAGCTACGGTGCCATTTAATTTGCTCACTAAATTAGTTCCTAGCAGACACTGTAGGAACTAAGCCTGTGTTAACATGGACACGGAACATTCCTGCTGCCAGGGAGCAGTGATAGATTTGCCTCAGTGACTCAGATCTAAGACACAAAAGAGCTCAGAGATTTCATCACTAAATTCTGCAGTGACTGTTCACAATTTTAGGCTCAGATGCAAATACCACAAAAGGTACATTTATTGAAAAGAACTCATGTAAGCTAATATCTGATTCCTGGTTTCGGCTTCCAGGAAAGATCTGGGATGGTATTATTACAATTCATACTAGTTCTTCTTTATGTCTTGGGAGCATAGGTCAAAATAATTCTAAGATTCAACTGTGTCCCTACATCCAATTAACTTAGAAACATTAAGCAAAAGTTTAAAGAACACTACTCTGATATCGAAAATTATTATTTACTCTAATGTTTAGACTACCAGCTACTTCTTTATAACACTGCTGTTCACTGAATTTTGCATTACAGTGAGATCTACATTCCTGTTCATCTATTGCCATAGACCCTTCTTTTTTGCTACTCTGAGCACAAAGTGATAGGGAAGCCTACACAGATCTCTCAGCTGTTCCTCTGGAGATCTAACCTGATAGTGGCTGCTGATCTTAAAAGTGTGAAGCAAGCCACAGCTGACTTAGCAGCTCTATAAAAATATAAAAAAAATAAATAAATGAAAACATAAGCTCTCCATAGTCACTGCAACAAAATAATTAAAGAGTAAGTTAATCAGCTGTCCTGTGATTTTTGAGGGATCAGCCACTAGATGGCAGAAAAATGCAGTTTAATTTTCCCATCGTGATGAAGAATTCACCCAACGGATCTCTTACATCTGATGTAACAGATAATATTATCTGTCGAGCAATGTCAGATAAAGGATGACAGGAAGGCTGATTATCTTTCTTCCCTAGTGCACAAGCTACCTTGACTTCTTCTAATCTGCTGTAAAACTTAAAAAATATTTAAATGTTGGAAAACTCAAGTGTTAAAACAGTTAAACCCCACACCTACTTTCATTATTCTAGAAAGTACACCTCTACAGGAGTAGGGTCAATTTTGTTAAAGATGTTCTATTATCAGAATATCACTCCATTTAATATTAAAATGACAGAATATATGGAGAACTTATCTCAAGATTCAGATATATAATGGCTGCTTTTCCATCCAAGAATGATGTGAACAATAGTGGGTAGTGAGGAGAATGAAGCAAGGGCTATACAAAATAGTCCAGGGAGTTTGGAAATAAAATAAGAGAAGGAAGATTCTGAGTTTTCACAGAAAACCCTATTTCTATAGTTTTATATTCTGCTTTAACATTATTTTAATGACAAAATGGCGGGGTTTGTTTTAATGAAATTACCTGCACATCTTGAAACTTCATACATTTGCATTAACATTACTTTTGGGGAAAAAATTGTACTGTAATAGTTTCACCATTTTTAAAAAAAGCTTACAGCACTCAGTACATCAGTTTGGTGTCACTGCTACAGGCTTTCTCCATGTGTACATTTCCTTACTTTGTATGTATTTATTATTTCTGTAATCTTTTGTTCTCCTTTCATGGTCATCATTCTTTAATATTCTTATTGGATACTTCGATGACTACAATAGGAGAGGAGAGTGGACAGTCTCATTTTTTCTACATTTCAACTTTTTCCTATTCTCTATTCCTACCTTTTGGGAGACAAAAAAAACCCCCAAGGCCAGAACAAAACTGTAGTTCAAAACAAAATATTTCACAAATTATATAATGAGGAATTGTATCACTACAGTCATTGCAGTAACAAAGAGAAAACCTACAAAACCCAAACTGTTTTACAGCAATTCACTCAGCTCCCTCAAGCATCCCCTCTTACATGTACTGTATTAGCAGAGGGACCTAAACAAATACTACTTTTAAACCAACCTATTTTACATTTATCTAGCAAGATTAGGATTGCCTTTTTTACACACAGAACCTCCTTTTACAAAAAACCCTCAGCCAAACATTACCATAGTTAACCTTAAGTTACTGTTCTTAGTCTAGCTCAAGATTCTAGCTCAAGTGAAATCAAAGGGGTTTTTGCTGAGATTCGATAATGTACTTTTTCAGATGACACTACTACAGCAACACAGTCTCGGACTACAAGGCTTGGGTAGGAGAGCAAGTCCTCTTTACTGCACCCAAACTCAAGCCTAACATTGTGGAAAGTAAGCAAAAAAGACAACATAATGACAAGCCTTTCCTCCTACACCCTCCCATCTAAACTAATGTTGAAAACCCCACAAACGCAGAAAAGATCAAGGAAGAAGCAAATTGTGTTTTGTCTTAAGTAAAAAAAAATTACATAAAAAAATACTGAGAATTTTCAAAGCTTCATTTGAAGTTACAGATTTGTTCTGCAGCAAATCAGCCACTGAACTGGGAAGAAACGTGTCTAAACAGAACATCTGATAAAGACTAAATCTGACAGCATAAAGCTGAAATTTCTTTAGAACTCCTCTTGAACATTGTTTAAAGAGAAGCACTTTTAACACTAGTGTCACAAGAGGAGTTTGCTGTAAAATTATACAGTTGCATATTACATTATAATTCACATGGTGAATAAAGCTTAAAAACTTAAAAATTTTTGTATGTGTTTTGTGGTGAAATTTCCTGGTTAGTGTGACTGACAGATTACTGCTTGGTACTTAAATATTAAGAGAAAACATGCTTACTAAGAATGCCAGGTAAGTTACTTACTGAAGTAAAAGCCAGAAGTTCCTCTTCAGTTAATTTGTGTATTGGGTTGTTCTTTTGGAAGTCTATACTGTAAAGAGAAAAAAAAAAACCCAAAAACAATGCTGATTTCATCGTTAGAATTACATTATTCAGAAAACATTTTTCAAACTTGCAGGAATCTAAGGGACATTCTGGAAATGACAAATGGGAGTATGAAATGTACAGAAAATGACCTAGACCTAGAAACAGTCACAGAAATAAAGAACCATTTAGGGGACCAAGATATTTTGTAAGTACCTTTCCAATACCATCCTCAAGTGAAATGTCTTACTCAGTTTAAGCTTATGGGAATAACAATTTCACAAATCCTAAAAAGTTTAAAATCCATTGTTTGTTTTCACAGAGATCTGTTTTGAGTTAAAATCCTATAACTAATTGAATGCAGATTCTGCAAAGCAAAAAAAACTACTAATGCTCAAGAAGTGCTGAAGGGTAATCTCAGACAAACACCCTTTTTCTAGTCACTCAAGACATGATCACAGGAGTCCATCTCTCACTAACCAATATTACCATTACCTTGAACTATTCACAGGGGGAAAGCCAGAAGAATACACAGAGATGAGAATTAAAATTATTTTATTCAGAGTTGGATATGCTTACAGAGATGATAAAGAAATTTGGCTTACAACTCTGTGTGGGTGCATGTTCTCCTTAGACAACAGCTCCCCAACACTTACAAACGTACTACAAGAGATACCAGCAAACTCCACAAAAACTAATAGAAGCTAACTAAATTCAATCTCCCTGTTAAAACCAAAGATACCAAGTAAAAATATATCCTAAACTGTACCAGAGATGATGGATCATGCCCAAGCTCATAAAATGGCTATATACATAAGCCCAAATTTCTCACACTAAATTCTGCAGCAGGCTTCATATTCTAGGCTAAAATTGCAAAGATACTTACTGTGAGAATAGGTTACAGACTGAAATTACGCTCTCTACATTACGTAACTTACTTTGGAGACAAGACTCTGCGTCGTTATTCATGTATTATTTCTTCTACTTAAATGCACACAGGCTACTCACAACAATTTCTAGAAGAAGGCTTGAGAGCTCTTCCAACTCTTCTTCCTGCACTACAAACCTCTAACTCCAGACAAATGGTTATGTAGTCTGTTCCCACTGACCTCCCATGATGGAGGTTCCATACACACTTCACACCATTTATGCTGATATTTCAGCAAGCTGTATGAGTGTGGCCACAAGGACATAAAGAAAAGTTTATTAACTATTGCTTCAATACATTTTCCCTCATCTCCCCATATTAAAAAAAAAAACACCCACTATGCTGTTGGTGGACTGTTTTGAAAGGTTTAGACAACATGGCTAGGAAAGAAATTCTGTATATGTATATATGTCGCTGTTTCTTTCCTTCCTTGTGAAAATTTTCATGCAAACAGGAAAGTAATAAAGGATTTCACTGCTTCAGTTACTTTTTTCCATATCTAATGTCAGCTGCTAGCAGAAAGACTTCTAGTCGGCTTGATGTAGTCAAGTCAACTCACTAAACACTAGTCACTAATACAAATGTGACTTCAGGTAAACAATAGCAAGTTTCTCTATGCATGAGGGGAGGGAGACAACAAAAAAAAAGAGGAAACAAAGGCAGTAATAAAAGTTCAAGTATTATACCAACTCAACAGCAGTTAGGCAACCAGAATGTTAAATGACATGACCAGAGTTTTTGAAAAGCACAGGTTAACCAAGGGACAGTTAAATTTTGACAAAAGTGGAACTTATTTTTCATCATCCTAAAAATATATTGAGTCAAGCAGAAAGGATTAATCCTCTTCTTATTCTAGATCAATTTTTGTCACAGCTTTTTGAAGCACATAGATGCAGCTCTTCCAGATCAAAGCAGTGCTAAAATAGATCTCTGATTTCCATTTCTGCCACATCCATTTACAAAGCTTGAAGGCAAATAAGTACAGAAATGTAAGTCTTGAAACACAGGAGAACAAGTAAATTGTTTTAATTATTTTCCAAACTGAATCAAATAAAATTTAAAGCTACAATTTGAATCTGAATCTAGAATCAAATTGTACCTTGGTTTTAAGCATTTCTAATGACTGTGTTAGTTCTTATCAGACTACTTTATGGAAATTTCATTTCTATGACCTGTATCTGTTCTGGTTTCAAGGACAGATTAACTGGTTCATCCCATAGAATTTCAGGAGATGAAATCTGAGAGGAATTCAGGATCTATTGTGTAAGATCTATGATGAGGGATCTTTTCATAACATATGAAGAGAAGTCACTAATCATCACGTCATTCAGTTTTGTAAGGTATTTTCTGTCCACTCTTGAGTCTTGTCTTAAGGGGTTTATTGAAATAAAGAGGGAAAGAAAACAATGATAAACAGACATTCTTTAGACAGACAAAACAGAACCTTGGAGTAAAATGTACTGTGCAGCAGAAAAAAGTATTTTCTAGTAAATTAGCAAAAACTAATTGTCAATAGATTACAATCAATTCTTAAATCTGATTAATCAAGTCTTGACAGCTTAATGGATAGAGTATCCAGCTTAACTAACGAGTTATATACTTTGGGACTTAGTGAGCCATATTTGAAACAGTAGAATTAATGGCAAATAAAGTATCGCTTTTTGGATTATGACTACATACTTCTGTTTCAAGAACTGATTTTGAAAGCTGAAAAATGTTAAAGAACATTGCTAAAGCTATTAAAAATAAAACAGCTTACAGGAATTCTACAGCTAACTTATTAATTATGAAACGAAGCATTTACCCTCCAGAACTGCAGTCCTCATACATGAAAGAAAACCACAGAATCTGCTATAGCCAAGGATTGAGAAGAATGTTTTGCTTAAAAGCCAATGCTAAATGCTTTAACATGTCTGTGCTTCCTCACAAACTGGCATATCAATAGCTGGTATGGACACCAAGGGTACAGCCAACAATCCAAGCCTAAACTCTACTCGGTTACAAGAAGAATAATTCTCAAAGCTGGCATCCCACTACATCATCCTTTCTGCAATGGCTGGATATCAAATCTTGTCTCTGTCTCTGACCGAGACAGCTTCAGACGATTAACATTATCCCACCCACTGAATGGCATTTGCCATTCCTACAGGGAGGCAACACTGAATTTTGTTTGGTCAGTTGTCTTCAGTTTCATCTTGCCTTGAGTCCTGCCAAACTCATATATACACAAAACTGGCAGTCAATATGGTTCCTAGCCACTGTTCAGAACATGACAGTGGTGGTTTCAAACACTGTGATCAAGAAACCTACTGTGCAGCCAGCCAGTGTAACACTCAAACTGCACCCTTAAAAAAAAAAGAAAAAAGAAAAAGAGTAATAGGCAATTTAAAATTTCCTTCAGAAGGGAGGGAACAGAAAGGATTATATAATCTGAACGTAAGATGATGCTGTGTTAAAAAATGAAGTCCTCATGAAAATGGTCCTCAGGAAGTGAAAGGCTTTGCTTTGACTTGAGTCAGTGTGTGAAAGACTAAAAGTGGCTGGGCTAAGAATTTATGTCAACCCACTGTTCGCTACACGGTCCTCAAACTGGACCAAATAGATTCCATCATTTTGCAACTCACAGATCAGAAAAGCACTTTGAGAGTCAGTGATGACGCACACTGCATCAAATTCACAGATTGACTATACTATACTTCTACACGCCATGCCTTCTGATCCTTAGATTTCAAGCTGCTTTTTGTTCTTAAACGCTATTTCTAAAATCCATGTAGCAAATAATTTCTAAAAGCTGGGGAGGAAAAAATGAGGTGCAAAACCACAAAGACTTTATACTACAGCTTTTAACTACCAATGGACACTGAATTTATACAAGTATTCCCATGTCACTGAATAGCAGGGCAGTGTACTGCTTGATGGTTGATCCCCACAGAAAGCCGGCAATTGCAGAATCTGAAATATGTTTTCAAGATTTACCAAAGTGCTATCACTGTATGATAGCTCATGCCAGCTGACATTTGAAATGTAATTAACCTGAAGCACAAGGAATATAAAGCTTTTTAAATATAAAACAACAATATAGCTATTAATGAAATATTGCTGAAATTTTGAACTGTACACTAATGTTCACTCTGAGATAATTGAAAGGCTATCTGTGTATAATGCAAATCTTTTAGCCTTTTAGCCAGACTATGTAATAAGGAAGGAAAAAAGTCCCATCAACTCACCATTTCATTATTTCACTGTCACAATGATTCATGCAGTTTTTTGGGGTTTTTTGAAAGTAACCATAAGCTAACTCACCATATTCCAAGGATGACAGCAAGCTCTTCTGCGCACAAATCAGGTACCTGGTACTGATCAGCATCTGCTAATTTTATCTCATTAAGCACTGTGTCATCATTTAAATCATAATTCTGTTGGGAGGGAAAAAATATTTTGAAATAGATAGAATTATGCCTTCAAAATATGAAAAAATATAGAGTTCTTTGAAAAAGGATAATACTACCATTACAGAAAGACACCATGGAAAGCAATCCACCATTATGACAGAGTAACTAAATAATGAAGACAGTACAAGGAATTATCATCCAAAACACTTTTGCTACAAATATATTGTTTCTTATGCATGAGGAACAGCATTCAGAGCAACTTTAAGGTTACCTAATATCAACTTTCTATTTAAATAACGGCTGAAGGCAGCTTCCTTTTTCAAATTGTTGCTCACAGAATTACGAACAATTTCATCCTTTATTATACACATACAGAGAACTGAAACAGATTAATGTCATTAATGCAGGTTTTCAGGCTAGCCACCTTGGACCTCTGGGAATTTAAGGATTTCTGTTTAAGTATCAGCAAAACCCAACCATGTAAAGTACGGCTTCTGGCAATAAAGGTAAATTCCTTACAGGGATTTTTTTTTTTTTTATAAAAAGGAGCTTTGTAAATTAAAAAAAAAAAAAAACCAAACGCAGACTGGAAAGACCTCACTGAGCCAGCACCTTCTGAAAACCTTTGCTCCCAGACAACTACTTGTGATTTTCCATAAAATTTCCTCTGGAACACGCTTTTTATTTAAAGAGTCTTTAAGTTTTACAAAAAAGCATGCTACCTGTAGTTCGCTGTCCACCATTTAACTTGAAGAAGAAAATAATATAATCTGTGGCTGAGACATGTAAATTACTATGTGCATAGAATTTCTGTTTGTTTGAAAACGACAAAAGATTTCCTTGGCTGCAAGCAAAGAGGAAGTAGCTGTAATACTACTTCTTCCCTTGAAAAACAAATCCAAACCAAAACAAACGGTCCTGAAACCAATTATCATACTACTGGTTTTTAGTTACTACTAGTAGTTTTTACAATCTATTAAAAACAGATAATGGATTTATATTAACAGTTTTTCAAATTTCCTATTAATTTCCCTTCAATGTCTCAGTAGGAGCTGTTTCTCATTCATATCTTCCGTTGGCAAGGTCAAAATGAAGGTCCACAGAAGAACAAAGAGCAAACAGGAATGCTTTGAAGTGGGTTATCTGCATTCATCACCAGTATTTTATCACTACATAAACAAAAGGAAACTGATTTGACAGAGAATGAAAATAAGCTTTTTTTTATTTTAAGTGGATAAAGAAGATATTTGCAGTTTTAAAGTCAACCTTAATACCATAATTTTCTTCTCTTACTACATTAGACTATATAAGGATTATCTACCACTCGCAGTGGAAAATTATTTTAGAACCAGTATAATGATACTTCATTAGGCGTAACATAAATTACAAATTAATTAATACGGCAATTAGTTAAAAATTTCTACCTTCAGGTCTACATAATTTTTAAAATCTAACTTGTATAAATAGTACTAATTACTTTAGCTTCACTATGAATATTGATCAACTGAACTCTACTGCAACTGTATGCCAGAGCTTTAAAGCGTGACTTCCATTCCTAGATATAAAAAGAACTTCCTCGTTCCCCCAAAACATAAAAACAGCTCTGAATTTTTAAAAACTAATCAAACTATTTAAACATATCCCTTCATATCAAGGGTCTTTATGCATCACCTCAAGCTTGAGGCTTTCCTTTCACAGAAACTGACCTGGGAGCAAAGTTTTGAATTTACAATCTTAAACATTTATTTTGAAATGCGAATAGTTTTGTCTCTAGCACCACCTGAGATAACATAATTGCTCAGCACCAGAGGGAAGGATGAAGCGCTTGACCAGAAATCAGCACAGCTACCAATCCAACTATTGGACACACTATTATTTTGATTCTATTTTAATGGAATTAAATTACTCACCGCTTAATTGCAAAGTAACTTGTTCAGTCTTCCTACCGAACAAGCCTAAGGGGAAAACTTTAATACCATAGAAGTAAGCACCCCAAAACAGGAGATGAAAATTAGGTGGGACCAGTCTCAACTTGGCCTTTATCCAAAATGTCAGAATTTATAATTTTCTTAGGAAATTTTCCACTCATCCAGGACAAATCCTATCTTGAGACAAATAGAGCATTTTCCTTTATCTGCAAATGGCAGACGTAAAATAAGAACTCTGGAGAGAATTGGAAGAAAAATTCCCTATTATAATTTAGCTTTCCATATGCATATGTTAATTCTGTGGAGATTTTCAGCACCTTCTGAAGACTTAACTTCTATGTATTTGCCATGAATAGTCTTTTAAGAGTATACAAGATACAACAAGTATCCTCCCTAAACTTAGACAGGGATGCAATGATGCCGTTGGTAGTTTTTGGCAGAAGGAAAATAGCATTAACTCCAATTTTAGCTAAAATAACTTCAAGATACACTCAAAGCCAACAAATTTGAAATCAGACCTGACAAAAGAATCACTAGGATTCACTGCTACAGTCAATTACATTGCATTGACAAACTACATTACTAAGTTGCATTTTGATACCACATCATCAATAAAAACATGTTTGGAAAAGAGGAAAAAGCCAAAACCCTTTAACTGGTAATTCAATGCACACATGAAGAGTCTACTTAGTCAAACCTGGTCTAATACCTGTGGCAGAACACTCACACAAGTTAATAAAATGTCTCAACTTGAAATACCTCAGGTTTTCCTCAAAGCAGCACGTGGTTTTACTACAGGATTTTCTAGAATTTGACACACAGAAGATGCAGAAATAAAAAGTACTGATTTTTTAATTTATTTTTAACTTTTTTTTGAGAAGTAGACTGTGGGGACAGAAAGCCTCACTTTCTTTAATGAGGAGCCTGAGTACCTTATGACAGAATTATATAACACAGGCACTGAGATTTGCACAAAACTCAACTCCCTCCCGGCAGCCAGAACCTCTTGTTTCTAGCATCGCCTTTCTACTTTTCCAAAAGCATAGACATGTTTACTTTGTCTAGCATTTTTTTTAAGCTACACTCAGTAAAATTTTAGTAGGACAGTATGGAACACATCAGCCTGACTGCCTGATTTTCAAAGGTTCCAATTACTCTCATTTCTTTCTCAAATTCTCTGCTAAACTTACTTCAGAAGCTCTGTGTCTGTTCACTGAAAGGACATATGAGTAGTATTTGATTAGCAAGGAGAAAATATTTCATTCTGAATTATACCTACAGCCTAAGCCAGTGTAGCCATTTTTATTGAAATGATGAAATAATTTTATTCCAAACTAAAGTCCTTATCAGAAATAGACTACAAAGGCAAATGCTTCAGAAAGTTGCGAATAACTGGAAAAAACCACTCATACAATATCCCAGTTAGGAACTCTGAGAAAAATGCATGCCATCACTTAGTTCTAGGTAAGCTGTAATTGAAGACTATAACTGTGACATTCACCAGGCAGCCTCCCTGAGCTCTCACTATCCTGTAAGGGGTTGCCGTATGTAGTTCTATCATAAGCCTAAGTTGTGACACGTGTAGTCAATCTCATTTCATCAAATCAAATGCAACACCAAGGACATGCTAATGGGCAAACAAAAAAAAAAATCTAGATGAGTCTCCTAAGATTTATGCATTCAAATTAGAAATAGAGAAGTAGTGACAATTTTTTTGCTTAAGATCCCTGCTTGACCTGCAAGTCTATCAAGGCACAACATTTTTTAATAAAGGCTTTCCTACTTTATGATCCAAAGTTTATACTTCATGCCTCAATTTATCTCTGGCTTCTTTAGCAAGTTCAAATAACTTTAAATGTCCTCAGGAAGGAAAAATGCCATCCCAAGTCAATTCAGTGGCTCTCCAGCAATTTATAATTGAATCCATCATGCATACCCTTAAGATCAGTAGGACCAACTCACATAATTCATGCCATAGGAATAAGTAGAGTAATTTCCTATCTTTGCACTGTAACTGAATACATCTGTCAGTCTGTAGGAATCTGTGCGATCCTGTGATGCCTCGCAGGCTATTTTGAAAATCTGCCTCTCACCTGTTTTCCTAGCTCCATCATTCTTAGTCACTAAAAATTAATGCATGAACTGTAGAAGATCATATTTGCAAACATGTTCTTAGTTGAGTAGCCACAACTGTCTTGCAGATATTCATATGTTGTTTTACCCCATGTCCTTTAATATTAGGCAAATTACTGCCCCACAGCTCTTCCAAAAACTTTCAAAAACCCCAGCTAAGTTTCTCTAGGCACAACACACTTTTACCCAGCAGACACCCAACAAAAGCTTCAGAACATTTTCATTTTAAAAAATTAAAGCAATTCTTCTCAGATACATACTATTGTTAAGCTTTCTAGAGGTGTTGGAGCTGGACTTAGTTCACTGTGAGGAAGGAGGAATTCATCTGTTCTTTGGACATCCAAAATAAGCTGTGCAACATATTTTTCCTGAAATCGTGTTCTCTTCCCCAAAGCACCTACAGAAAATATGTTTATATTAATGAACACTAAGAACCAATAATCAAATCATACACTAGAGAGTTGCTACAAAAAAAACCCCAAAAAAACCCCAGACAAAATGAAGAAATACATTGAGAATTAATCTATTAAATTTAGCAGTGGTTTAACTCTGCTTGATCTCTTTGCAATGAACTACATGTGTTCTCACTGCCAGCTGAGACACACAAAGTAATACATGTTACAAACACACAAACACAGCTATATAGGTCTTGAAAAGCTGATTTTAGTTAAATTCCCCATAACACAGCATATTGAAAACTCATAGTCATCAAGTTTCATCAGTTCCCTGCTTATTCCCAAGCAAAAAACCAGAAACTATTGTTCGATTCGCCTGCTAGAAGTTAGTGACTACACGGAGACATTTAGGAAAATGAAAATCCCATAATATCTTACAGGCCATCATTTTAAATATTTCAAATCTTCATTTGAGGAGTTAGGTCTTTGAAAAAGGATCACGGACATGATGTTACCAGAATACGGCACGTAAGTTACTGCAGAAGTAACACTGGGAGTGAGTGACACAGCAAACCAGTGAAGGCTGTATAATGAATTAACCAATATTCAGAATGCCCAACATGAAATTCCTCTCAGTGTTGTTTCTTCAGTTCTTTATTGTACCCACTGGCAATTTCGATTCGTTTTTAAAGGGGTAATTGACATTTATACCAAATTGTAAGGAAAAACAGGTCTGTTCTTCCTCTGTTAGCAACTTGCTTGCAAAATGAAATTAGAGAAATAAAAAATTAATTTCAGGACAGTAACTTAAAATAACAGAATCCTAACCAGAGCCAAAATGGAGCTAAAGATTACTCTATAAAATTTGGAGGTTTGCTTGTTCGTTATTACTGTGATACAATGCTCAGACAGCATGAAATGGAGGAATGAGACCTAATCCACTGCTGCTCATGCAGAACTAATTAAGATCAAGTAAAGTTCTTATTTTCATGATAATCTTGAAAAACTTTCAGTATATAAAATCTCTGAGGTAAAGATGATTGAGTGCTCATGTGACAAAGGCCTGAAGATGAGGCCACTGTCCATAAGAATCATCCAGCAGAGGCACTGAAATAGCAGTCACCCACTTTTCTTCCTGAAAGTGGAAAGAGATGAGTAGGGAAGCCAGAAATTAAACTGATTTCTCCTTTTCTGCCAATTACCCCTTTTAGTGGAAAAGTCCTGTATTAAGAGTTTATGAAGAAATGAAAAAGGTTCTAAAAATACCACTTTGAAAATCGCACAGCACACTGCAGAGAATAGACACAGAGAGAAATACTGGCTAATGATTCATACTAATTTTACACAGTAGCATTCAATTCTCTACTTTAATATTGCTTGAAAATCACTATGCTGTAATTCACTTCCTGTTATGTCTTACTACCTCAACAGCTGAAGGAAACACTTGCAAACTTATCCTGGATACCAATAAAATTGCTTACTATCACTCAGAAACTGTGATTTGTTTACGCTCTCATATGCACACACCTCGCACCCCATTTTTTAAACCTAGGAATTCCTTGCTATTACAGGGACAAACCACTATTTTTTTACTTGAAAAATATGTATCACATGTGTTAAAGCTGAGAAAAAAATCTGGTTGGTTTATACCACCATGTATGGCAGCGTTCAAGGCCAGGCTGGATAAGGCCTTGAGAAATCTGCTGTACTGGGAAGCGTCCCTGTCCTTGATCTTTAAGGTTGTCCCTTTCAACCCTTAACATTCTATGGCTCTATGGCATATCCTCACAAAGTAAAAGGTATCTACACAGAAACTTTCTGTTTCACATTAAAAGTTCCCAGAGATGCGTTACTGGCCACGAAAAGAATAAACCGATTTCAGAGTTCAGCATTATTAATCCTCTAGATTTGTTGATCTTAAATTTATTTTGGATTACTACCCTTCAATTCACTAAATTTATATGCAATAAGGATCACGGTGTTCTCTTGTACTGGAAATTGTTTTGTAGAGTTATTGATGGCTATGAGTCATTGTGAGGGACATAACGATGCTTTTTAATAAAAGATGAACACGGTACATATTTGGATTAATGGGACTTAAAAAACGTACACAAACCAAGTATAATTTAATCACACATTACTGAAATAACTTCGGAAAATATTGGTCCTAAAATCTTTGTTTTAAGAGCAATATATATTTCCATGCTGTAATACAATACTCAGCTACTAAGGATTACAAACATTAATGCATATAAACCTCTCAAAATCCTTTCCTAAAAAGGAAACTCCTCCCAAAAGCCTTAAAAATGTCTTTGCTAGAGATTGAATTTTTACATTAAACCAAAGTCTTTTTTGATGATGTAACATTCTTCCCATTTAGCCCAAACATGCATGTCAAATGAATTTGTCTAGAATGCCAACAATTCCCACATGTTCAGTTCAGTTCATTTGCCTTCAGGTTAGACATAACTATGCTAATAGATTTATGGAGATAAACCGCAGAACATTTAGGAGTTTCACAACATTTTTCTGAGATACTATATCACCACAATCTTTCTCTGGGACTATCATAACCTCTTGGTAATAAAAAATATAAATAATTCCACTGCATCCAATCTTTTTTTTTTTCTCCTCCAAACAAGAAGGTTTTTTTCCTAAATTAGATTTAAGGAAATTATTAATCCAAAATCTGAAGATCTCCTTTAAAAGAAAAAAAAAAAAATCTAGTATGAAGACTATCAGTGAATAACCACCTGTCTCTTTGATTTTACTTGTTCCCTGTTAATTGCATTTTTATAGCTACAGTACCATTATAGGTACTGATATTTGCATTAAAAAAAAATAAAAATTTCGACTAATTTTAAAGAAAAGTACTTTATAATACCAAGTTGGCAATAAATGCCACACTTGGAACACATCACATGCACAGATTGGGTTGCATACAGAAAAAAAAAGAGTAGGATCAATTGAAATGTGTAGATTTCCTTCAGATATAAACTACCATGTTTTAAGTAGATATCGTTGAATATAATTAATTCATAGTTAAACAAAAGCATTAGGCCACAAGATTTCCACTACAGGTCTTTCAAAGGAAGCTTTTCAAACCTTTGAATAAATGAGCATGGAGTTCCACATAATTTGTTAAGAGTTTGTGTTTCTTTGGGTTTTTGTTTCGGTTTTTGTGTGTTTTTTTGGGGAGGGGGGTTTGCTTCTGATGGCTTGGGGGTTTTTTAATAAATTATTAAACTGATTAATGGTATAAACAGGATTAGCTGCAGCTCCAACCTAGGTATGAAGGAACATGAGCCTTATGACATACAGTGATGTTAACAACTAAGAAAGCTGCAAGTTTCAGTTCCTTAGCACTTTCCACTAATAAGACTACAGAAAAAAAAACTAGATAAAGATTTTTTGCATTGCTACTCAGGTACAATCATAAGTTCTCACACAGAAAAGGTGTGATTTTATGTCATTTTGACTTCCTAGCAGGACCAGCTAGACCATAGACCCATATCTATCCATGTAAAGTTCTAAGTGCAGCAATCTAATCTTCCTGATGCCAACGAACAGGTTCTGAAAGGATAATTATAAAGTCTCCATAGGGACTGAATTCCTGGGATTTCTGTTCATCAGAAATTTGACTTCCCTACTTATTTCCTGTGATAACACCAGTCCAAGGAGTGACTTCTAAAAGCTATTTACACGGAGTAGATCTAGGCTAGTGGCACAAAAGGGGAAAGACTGCATCAAATCATCATGCAGACTCCTTCATAAGTGTCTCCAAACAAACTAAACAAAACAAAAAATATTCATCTTGACACCAGCAGATGCGACTAGACCTAGAATTTGACATGAAACACTAGAAAGAAGGATTATAATACCCCAACTCCTCAAATACACATTTGGAATGATTTTTTAACTAGATGTCAAACTTCTCTTCTAAGCAATACTAATGTTTGGAAGACAAGTAAGACCTACCTCTTAAACATCAAGCTTTTTCAAAGTATAGTTCTTTATTACTTGGATATGTCAAAAAAACCCCCAACAAGCCATAGGTTAGTTTGGTCCAACCAATCATCCTCATAGACTTTACAAGCAAAACTTACCTGTAAGGTTAATCTGCAGTTTTGTTATGTCTTTAGCCATATTGAAACAATGTTTAGCTTTTTTATATTCATAGTAAAACAAAAATGTATAGGCAGACTCAAGATGGAACTGAATTGCTAAGTGCCAGCTTTCACCACCTGTGAACAAAGCTTCTGCTTCTGTCACTGCAAATTAAGAAAAAGAAAAAAATGAGACTGTAGTCCAGGAGAATGATATTTTAAAAATACATTTAAAGTATCATGAGGTAAAGTCTGTTGTTCTTTACACCTTCACACATTTAAAAATTCACTGACTGTGTATAAAAGATGTATGTGATTTAAAGCATTTTTCAAGTTTTAGATCTAAGGATTGCTACTAGAATAAAGAAAAGTTCAATCTTTGCTTATATTTAACAGCAAAGCTAAACTGGGAAATATCACTTCTGCAGAAAATAAACAACTATGATTGTATTGGACCTTCTAGAGAACATAAGAACAAAATATTGAGCTAATATCCACCCCTTAAATAGTAAGCTTCAAACGGAAGTTTCAACAGCAGATCGAGTATTGAATGGTGCCTTAGGATTCTTAAGACATTTTCTGTTCGGTTGCTTTTTGTGTGCGTGTTGAGTTTTTGTTTGTTTGTTTTTTTACATAATTACTGATTTGCTGGATGATAAAGATCATGTTCTCCATCTGAACAGGAGAAAATACTTTTGTGAACAGATCTGAAATCTTCCGGAAAGAAGACTTGACATTTTTTCATCCAGCATAAAAGCATTTTTATTTCTTATGTATTTAAGTTCTATCAAAGTACAGTAAATTACAGAGAATATTCCTGCAAATACAGACCATTACATAGGAAAAATGAAAATGATTCTTAAATGCAAGTGGGTTTTTTGCTTCATGCTTTATTCCTGCATTTTGCAAAAATATTTAGATAATAAGAGTTCCAAAAAAGCTCACAGCATCACAGTACTTAAAAGGGACTGGTTACCCAGTCATAGCACTGAGGCTGTGTTCCTTAATGGATGCTTAATTTTTCAAATAAGCTTTATTAATGGTGTTAAAAAGTCTTACTATATGAAAAAGTGGTATTATCAAGGATTTTTCAAATATTTTCTCTGACTTGAATTTAGAGACTGGTAGTCAACTCTAGCACAAACAGACTTCACTGTTTAAACCTCCTAGGCTTTTTTTCTGTTAGTACTTGTTAATCCTCAAAACCTTTCACTTAATAAAGAAAGCTGCTAAGTCTGAACATAGTTTTTACACAACTTTTTTAATTCACTAAATCAAAATTTGCTTCGACAAATCCTGCCTAGCAACAACTTTTTCAAAGATGAGATTTAAAGATTTTTTTAAAGAAAACCACAAACTAGTAACTTAAAAATATTACTTCAATCCTACAAAATACTGGACGTGCAGTTACACTTGGAAACCACACAAAAGCGCAGCTTTTGAACTGAGTGACACTGATACAATTTTAAAGGAAAAAGTAAATCAGGTTATAGTCTCTAATTGTGCGTTACAACTTGATTTTCCATAGCTAACAAGTTTCAATGAGCTGAATACAAGATTACTTGTGCTAAAGCCATACAATGAACTCAAGTAACACATTGAGAAGCAGTCTTACCACTACCTAAATACCATTTACTCACAGTGCTTGATAAGCTTAGGCACTTTGAGACTTCAAGGACCTTTGGGGAAAGCTTCACATCATAACTAGTATTGATGTAGCGGTCCAGAAGCACTGATGTCCCAAACTTACGACATCCTTCTGGCACTCCGTACCATGCTTGGCACAGGGCCAAACGGATGGGAAACTGCACCGAGTCCCATTGGTTTTGCATAACGGCTGCTTCAGAACAGCAGGGAATCATTGCAGCTGTCTTGTATTCAGGTGATGATATTGACCTAACACTTGAGAAAAACGTAATTTCTCCTGAATTTGAAGGTCTTCTTCTCCAGTAACTAACACAAAGTTTTCTTGAGAACTTGATGTAGACGAGCAAGTGGGTTATTCAAGCCCTACTCAAAGACAATTTGAAAGGTTTAAAAGTGTTTTTTTTATGGAATATGAAGGTACTTGTTTGAAATACCAGATGGCCTCAATGAGAAAATAAACAAACCGTTAAGAGGCACCAGGCAGCAAAAACTGCTGGAAAAAAGCTCACTACAGATTCAGGTGTACTTTACATCATCTATTTCTGAGAACCATATCCAAGAATCTAAAAACAAGTCACTGTCAAAAAAAACTTTGTCTACGATCACATTTTCATCCTAGAGGCTGAAAAATAGCATGTGCCTTACAAGTCCATGCCAACTTAAGTGAAATTCTCACTACTCATTGCAGTTGAGTGTCTGATAAGCATTATAACAGCTATGACTACAAATTCTCCTCCCCTGTGCTATCTTAAAAGTGATGCTGCAAGCCAATAAAACAAGTAGTTAGAAGTATACCTTGTTTTATACAGGTCTGGGCAAGAGTAAATAGCTCAGGTGATCTCTCCTCCAACAACTGCTGGTGAATATTTACACATCTTAGAGTCCACCAAGGTAATGTCTAAAAGAAAATATGGAGACTTCAAGTTCATAACAAGTATAGAGAATTAAGAAAATAAAAGAAAAAAAGGAAAGTGGCTTTAAAATACAGATTTTGTAGTCTAGAATTTTCAATTCTAGAGTCTAAAAAGTACAAGCCTGTCCAAAATAGCTGTTTTATTAAAAAAACAACCATAACCCAGCATGAAGATGAACATATCCAGGCAGCTCCACAGTGCTCCAAAAGTTTGATGGATTTTCCCTCTGTTAATTTCTTTAACTGCTCTTTGAACCCTGCAAATCTTTAGTACCACCATCTGGTAAGAAATGCTGTGAACAGCAGAAAAAAGAAATACTTGCACGCACTTATTTTGGAGCAGCCACTTGCTACTTTGATTTCATAGCTCCTAACTCTTGTAACAGAAAAGGACCAAAATAAAACTAAAACCCAAAATCCAGCTGTTTCCTACTTACCTTCTTTTGTGTCACATAGATTATTTTAATAGAAAGCCATGATCTCACTCTTCAGCAATCTTTCCGGCCTGAAGAGTCCTAAACTATTTAGTTACCGTTTGTATGGAAGCCATTCAGTATTTCTGACCATCCATTGCCACCCTTCTATGCATTTTTTCCTGTTCTGTTTGACCTTTTTTATTTCTTCAGGTGGCAGTATATAGGAGCCTGAGAGAGGCAGAATAGGAGCAAATTGCTCTTGAGAACACACTACAATCATAGCTGAAAATCCTAATGTCTGTATGTTGAACTTCAGAAGGGCAAAGATGTTACTGAACTAAGCAATCACTCTACAGCAGGCAGAGCTGAGCCACGGGCCAGGAAATATCTGATTTTAGAAAGCCATATATACACAGCGTAAGTTTCCCAGTCTCTTAGCCCTCTCTCTAACTGCAACAGCTGAAAATGTGTGGAAAAGTTAATTTTAATACTCTTGTCTCAAAATTATACTAAAGATTATAATCCGTGAATGCAGAGGACACCTCTACAGAGGCTCTAATGATTGCTATTTATTCTGGTGCTGCTAGCGCACCAATCATTTTCTCTGAAAGATGTTTGAGTGCTTTAGAGGCACCCATCTTCTGAACTTTCTATGCAGGTATGCTCCCATCAGACTGACCTAAGGGCTGTGCAGTATTCAAGCACAAACATCTAAAACAATTACATGGAGCTGACTCTAATGTCCCTAGAAAGGAACCATCGAAAAGAATAATAGCATCAATTTCCAAGAGCAATGAAAGATGACTTTTGATATCAAGCTGGACAGAGTAAGGCACAGAAACAGGCTTTGTGAAAGAGGTCAGATCCCAACATTTTATCATTTATTTAGAAATCTAAAGGCAATTTAAGTAAGAAGTTTCAAATTACTTGAGTTTAGCTTTATACCACGAAGTATTCATTTTCCCACACAACTGAGCATCCAGTTTAATTATACAATTTCCTGAGGCCTTATGCTTACCACTCAGAAATGCTAGAATCAGTGAGAATATATTTTTAAAGTTTCAGGTAAGCCAGCTGAGCTGTGTACAATATTCTATCAGCAGTGTTCTGGGAGCCAAGTTGAAAACTTGTGGATGATTTTTAAGCATTTACTCTTCCACATAAAATAGCATACAGGGCTTTCTTAATGCTTTAGATAATATATTTGGAAGTATTTTACCTTGTTTTAAATTTATGCACACTACTATTAAAGCAGACAAAGTATTAAGAGGCCACCTTTGAATCAAGCTGAAAGCAAAAAGAATGGCAAGCTTTAATTGCTACACCAACCTGTTGATGAAAGTAGTTCCTATAAGTTGTTGCCTTTGAACTACTATTCAAACTCGATGTAGCCACAAATAACTGAACCTCAATTGTGTAGAATAAAGCCCCCCATTATGACATTCTCAGAGGAAGCAAGAGGGGAATTCTCTACACCAGGTACATTTTCTGTTTCCCTGACTGACCCAGTTGCTGAAATTCAACAGCACTCATCTGTGAATAACAGGGAAAACGATGGGAGAACTTGGCTTCCAGAAATGCAGTACAGCCAACATCTCCCACACAGTTTAATTCATCAC
Organism: Lycocorax pyrrhopterus obiensis; assembly: GCA_014706295.1. NCBI lineage: Eukaryota > Metazoa > Chordata > Aves > Passeriformes > Paradisaeidae > Lycocorax > Lycocorax pyrrhopterus. Next base: position 36,495,145 of record JACSVZ010000004.1, on the reverse strand, counting down.
TCATACAAAGACCCAGCTGGGAATGGATGTTGTCAGCCAAGCATAAAGAGGGGCCATGTGGCATTTTGATCTCTAGCCAAATTCTGTTCAACTGGAATTCAATAAAGAGAAGTTGCTGCTGTTAAAAGTCCTCCACTTCCAGAGAGCCCTGCTACCAACCAGGCTGCTGCTGAACTACAAGGGAGGTAGAGACCCTCTAAGAAGCGCTTCATCATGTCTTCTTGTTTTTAACACACATACACAACGGAGATTTAGACTTAGAATTCACACAGTAATGGCTAACAGTATCCAAAAGCTTGTTTAAAAGGATATAGGATATGTAAGCAGCATTATAGGGCAATCCCAGCTACCCCCTGACAAATAATATCACAAGGCATGTGTCTTTAAAAAGTTGGTTGTATTAAATTTTCTCATTTTTCCAGCTAACGAAGACACCTTTCCTCTCTTTTGAGGAAGAAAGTGAGTATAGCTTATCTTTAAGAAGATACTCGTGAATAATTGCAATTACTTTGTCCTAACTGTTTCTTAGAGAAAAGAACCTCAGAGCTATAGAAAAAGAAATGGAAGTTAGAATCATTCAATGAGGTATGAAGAAAAGAATGAGAGAACCAATTAAGGAGTAGCTGGTAGTCATAGTCATTAGTCACATATTTCTTACCTGGAGAGATGTGAGTTTGTGTCTTGAATTCACAAGAATTATCCTGGCTAAAAGCAGCAAAATAGGATGAGAAGTCAAGGTATAGACTGATTCACCATCTAGAATCAGCATCTTCAGAATAGTTGCATGCAGCATTTTTGGCTAAAAGGAGGGAAAAAAAAAAAGACAAGTTTCACGAAACTTAAGTTTATTTAAAAATAATGTAATATAGAACAGGAAAAATATCTATTAATGTATCTAAGGAAAAAGTCTGCTCAAAACATTAAAAAAACCCCAAAAAACAAAACCAAAATAAAACCAAAAACTCAGTCTCTTGGAGTCTCAACCTTTTACCAAATCATGGTAAATTCTGCGCTGTTTCTTGCTGTCCTGATACACCACATCAACACGATCTGCAAGACACTGATTACCTCCCACCTGAAATGAATGTGTCATCCAGTCAACTATCCCCAAACACATTCCAGTAACATAATCCTTCCCATGATCTAAGGAGAAAAGCTTCTGGTAAATCCATGCCATTCAATTTGCAATCACAGAAACAAAACTATTTTATAATTAAATTAATCCTGCAGCACTGAAATACACTAGATATTCCTGCAGTGATGTCAGTATGTGTTATCATTTTCTTTCCCCAGAGGGAGCTTCCTGTTGGAGTGGCATCAGAGCAGCAATACTAGAGCCATTATTCCTTTTGTCTGACAAATAAAAACCTCTCCCTGCTTTCGATACACTCCCATATGACGTTCTCTATAGTAACTCTTTTACTTAATAGCCTTGAGGTAGCTCTCCAGGGACTCTCTCAGTGGTGACTGTCATCTGACAGTCACCTATTCTCCCCTCCCTTTTAATGCAATGAAAGCATTTGAGCAGTTTATCTTCAGGCTCAGGGAGATATCCACTCATCAGTCTATTCCTGGTTCTCATATGGCAGATTTCTTTAGTGAACAAAAAACCAGGGTTTTAGTTTTCAGTTGACATGAAAGGGGCAAGAAAAGGGAATGGAAGGGAAAAAGCAGAAGAGAAAGTTAAATGACAGCTTGCATTGAAGTCACTTGCCTGTGGAAGATTCTTAATCAGTCTACACAACCAAGATGTAAGTTATTCGAATAATATTTCAGCTTTTTAAACTAAAAAAATAACATAATTCCTGAGTTATTTGAAACTCTTTGCAATACCTGTATCAACAGGTTGCATTGAAGACAAAAATTGTTAAGCTACATGAATTCCCTAGATCGCGTTTACAGAGTAATCTTCAAGTTTATTCTGATTTACTAAAGGGTTTTTTAGTTTGCATTAGCATTGAAAATACATCTCTTTGCAGACAATGTTTTGGGACAAAGGGGAATTCTTGTATGACACCACTGCAGTCATTTCAGTCCCACTGTGGAAAACAATGAATGTAACAGTCTGACAAAACACTTGAGAATAAAAGAAAGAAACTGCCAACTGGAAATATACCAGATCTGTTGCACCTCTGACCATTCAGAAGGGAAGACCCTTATCAACATCTGTGACTTTGAGAGGGGAAAGTCATCAATCAGTACTTCTAAAGATTAATTTTTTAAATACACACATACACACACATAGTGGGACACTCAATACAATTCTCAGTTTAATGTAAACTTTTTCCGCATCTGCATGTTTTGGATTCTTTCTATAATCAAAGTAGACCACACTTAAAATACTCAATGGGAAAGCAAAGGAGATTTGTTTTAAAACCTTTTTCAAGAATAGCCTTGCAATGCTTTAGTTATCTATATTTGTTTAAGCACTGTAGAAACAAATTAATCTCAAATTCACATTTCAAGTCCTTTCACTACAAAACCCAGTCCTGCTAAAATAACATTAACAAAGAATGAGGGAGGAAGAAGGGAAAGTTGATGACATATTACAGCCTTGAAAAGAAGCCAAAAAGTTTCAGAGCCAAAGAACTGCTATCTTCTATTTTAACAAATCCATGTCCTTTTTCATGAAACAAATCCCATAGAGAAAAGCAGATATCTTTTACCTTTAGCTGAGAAAGTCTAAACCAACATTCATCTTTGCAGCTTAAGCTCTAAGACTGCATTATCCATGCAGAATTCACTGCCCTGAGGTAGTCTTTAAGATGAGAGAACAGCTTCAAGTAAGAGGTAGATGTCTAAGTGTTACAGCTTCAAGGACTGCAAAGTTAAGAATCAAAGTCCACCAAAATATCTAGAACACTGGCTAAGAGCAAAAATAAATATTGAGCTTGCGTTCTTGTGTTTAAACACCTAAATATATAATGTGTTGAACCTATCTTGTAGCTCAAAAATTTCATGTATCTCAAAACAGCCACAACCCAAGACTTGCTAAGGTAATGCTCCTGACCTAGTAAACCTGGGTTAGATTTTTGAGTCTTTCTGCTCTTCATCAAAGTTGACATCAAAAAGTGTAATTATTTTATTCAGGAGTAATTTTCTTAAAGCACAGAAACATATACTAGATAACTACTTTGTGAACATTTGCAGAGAAATCACTGGGGTAGTCATCCAGTTTCTGCTGGACCTGCAAGGGGTTCTGTTCGACCATCTGTTGACTGAATACACACATGAAGCTCAATTCACCCTAGTTCCATATTTTTTAATCTCTGAAGCACAGCTGTTTCTATATTCAGCTTCCAAACAGTAACTTAATGGCCGCTTTTAAGTTACTACTACTAAAGCCCTAAATCAACTGCAAGCTGGACAGTACTCCTGTATATTTCAATTTTCACATTATTTCAAAAGTATTTCCCAGCACAACTGGTGCCACCTGAGTAACGACAAAAATCAGAAAAAAGCTTCTGCATTCACATTAATAGCTCTAAAAATAGATTGTATGAGAATTTTAGTTTAGGGAATTAGTGTTCTTTTCTTGCTAATGATATTGACTGGAAGCAAAGTGAGCATTCAGCATGCTTTTACTTTTGTATTGAGAACCACTCTGGCCTTTGCAGCATTTCACCAGCTCCTTCTGTCTTGGAGATCCTTCCCCTATATATAAAAAGGTAAGTGCAGACATAAAGAAGTAGACAAAGCCAGATTAAAGGCTCAGGAAGTCTTGATTAAATGGAAGTGAAGGGGGAGTGCGGACAAACAAATTATCAAATCGGGAAGCTGCTGCATGTGGCTACTAAGCCATATATACTGGGCTTCTCATGTTTCAAAAAATACAAAGACTACTGCACAACAATTTGTCATTTAGCAAAGCTAAGGTGATGTATCTTCCAGATTAACAAAGGACGTACTGAGGTCACCTGCCAAGGGTTTGGTTCCTGAAAACAGAATTCACTCTTTAGACTTTAAGGTGATGGAAGAACTGCTTTTGTCTGTAACTGTTTTTCTCTTCACCTTTCTGCAAAGGAGGTAAGGTTACAGAGGAGGCTGCCTCCAGTTTTACAAACCAAATCAGCAACAGGTAATCTATGGAGAGCTGAGGTCCAGACTGAAAATAATCAAGGTGAGCGAGTGCAAGCAAGTCTTGCCTGAGAGCGCTACGTGTAGAAGCAATTTGGTTATGAAAGCTCTCGTTCATACACCCTACGAGGGTGACTTTGCTCCGCTACTCAGAGAGTATTTTTCAAGTGACTGCATTAAGATTCTCCCTTCTTTTCTATATTCATAGAAAGGGAATGCAGGGCAAGACTGGAGGCTACTTTAGCAGTCTATCTTTGCTTACAAGACTCTGCCTCTGTATTTAGCCTTTATCATCCATCCTTACATTCCCCACAAGAGGGAGAAATCTGCATAATTTTCAAAGCCTATGTCTTGCTGGTCAAGCACAGACTTTTTTCTTCCTAGCTAGTTCATGCTAATGGAAGCCAAGCATCTGGGCCTGAAAAAAGAAATTCACAAGAGATTGAATTAACAAGACCAAGGAATCATACTGGATTTGAGACAGTAGTGCTACATAGTGGATTGCTTTTTTTGTATTAACTATGAACATGGCTATAGATGCCAACAGAAGTGTGGCAATATTTCATTCTCTTCCAGAAAAGGATCAAATAATGCATAAAAGAAGGAGCAATAAAAATATAAGGAAAAAAAAATTATTCAAATGCATTCCAAAACTTATTCTTTGGGATCAGCCTGGAAGCTACAAAAACAAGAGCAGGAGCTGTTGATATACATGTGGAGGATTCCTACCAGTTATTTACACGTATTATCAATTAACAGATTGAGATCTTCCAGATGGAGCTTCTCACTGTTACCAGATATATTCTACTTCTGAATATGAAATCAGACAACAAATAAAACAGCAAGCAGTTTGTCCTCACAACATTCTTAATCATCAGTGGGCTTCATTAGTACTACTACACATTTTTTTCCAGTTCATCCACTGAAAATACTAAGCTCAACTGTATGAGCAACATAGAAACCCTGAAACCTAAGGCAGAATAAATATGCTCCAACTTCAACAGTTTTGTACCTTTTATTCCCTTACATGCAAGGAGACAGTGACAAGTCTTTTAAGACACAAGGAGCCCGCTACTATAAGCCACTTATTATAAGCACTGAGCTTATTAATAATGTTTTAGTCTAACCCCAGCAAGTTCAAAACAAGAACTGCTAATCCATTTTAACCAGAACTCAGTAATTTTTAATCTTCCTTTACCACATTCACTCATTAAAAAAACTCACTGTAGTATCAGTCAGACTATTAACTGGTGTGGTAAAGTCTCACAGTTATTTTAGAAAGGTGAAATACATCTAATAACTAAAATGCTTTTGAGTGGACTCCGAAAATCACAAGCCAGTTCTGCAGGACATAAAACTAAATCTTATTAGAGTACATGAATGCAAACATAATTTAGAGAGAAGGCTGGAATCAATTTGAGGAAAGAGAAATAATATACACATACTCATGAATATTGTTCATGGAAGACATCCAAGGGGCACCCTACTAGCAACTCACCTTAAAGAGGCTATTTTATTTATTCTTCACTAGAACTAATTATAGTCTCATGCAGCCTTACTGCACTTGTAAGAAAAGAAGTTATCTGGGAGCAGAAATGAAACAATGTCACTGATCCAGAGGTGAAACTTTCCAAGGATAGAAATGGCAGCAGTTATATACCCTGAAAACAAAGACTAATCCAATAGAGTGTTCTGAAAATAAGAGTAACAGTTTTTAAATATTTCTGAAATAAATGAGACATTGGAATGCTGAAATTCAGTGACATTACTTAGAGCAGGCTAAAAGAAACACAAAGACCTAATTTTTTAACCTTGATGTGGGAAAAATCAGTTTAGTTTGAAAACCTGAAAAATGGAAGATCTGTTTAAAAATGGATTGTATCGGTCTTGATGAGAGAATATGGAAGGTTACGACAGATGGAGAAAGTTAAGAGTTCCATTTTTAACCCACTTTTTCTGAATATCTGCATATGCAAGAGAGGAAAGCTGGATTAAAGGAAACACAGAAATGTCACTTTATTGAGATGTTCATTTTTACAGAGTGTTTATATACTAAGAATCCTTGGAATGAAAAGTACATATAGTTCAAAACATCATTCAAAACCTTTTAAATTAAGACTTTTAATAAAGAAGAGAACTGGATATTATATTTTAGCACATAAGCGTGTAGTGCTCTTGGAAAAAAAAAAACCATTAACATGTCAGAAGACAATACAAATAGCAGTAACAGAAGTAAACTTCTCCCTGAATGCATAAATAGCTAAACCTTGAAGCAATATGGAAGTCTGATGGAGCACTCATTAGAAATAAAGTATGTTCAAGTCTGTTTTCCTTTATAATCTCTTGCCAGTTTAGTTTCTGCAATACCACCCCTGCACAAGCAAACATATTTTAAAGCATCACATTCACAGCCACTGCAGAAATATAACAGAAACTAAACAGGAGATCATGTATTTCCTTACTCAACAGGGAATTAGTATCTCATTCTTCTAAACATTACATGAAATTGCCTGGAAAAAAGAAGGATTTGGGGTGACCTAATTGTGGCCTTCCAGTACCTGAAGGTGACCTACAAGAAAGATGGAGCAAGACTATTTACAAGGGCATGTAGTGACAGGACAAGGGGGAAAGGCTTAAAACTGACGGAGAGTAGGTTTAGGCAAAGAAATTCTCTACTGTGAGGGTGGTGAGGCACTGGAACAGGTTGCCCAGAGAAGCTGTGGATGCCCCTTCCCTGGAAGTGTTCAAGGCCAGGTTGGATGGCACTCCAAGCAACCTGGTCTATTGGAAGATATCCCTGCCCATGGCCAGGTGGTTGGAACTGGGTGATCTTTAAAGTCCCATCCAAGCCGAACCATTTTATGATTCCATTAAATGGTTAATAGAAATTATGAACACTATATTTTCCAGATCTCTGAACTCTGTCAGCGACAGCAATCCTATGAGCATCATCCTGGGCTGCAGACCACGTTAGACTGCAACCTGTGCATACACACTAACACAGAATATAGAGCTCTCCAGTAAACAGAACCCAAAATTTGTAAGAATATTTCAATATTGTAATATTAAATATTACAAACAAATTATAAAGAGAATGAATGAAATTAGGTTTTATTATTTTTACTATATACAAAGGCAAAATGAACTACTTTTCCCCTCAGAGGTAGCACACTTCAAAATTTCTAACTCATTTCACACCCTAGAAGGTTTAGTACACTTGGTTTCCACTGTTACTTATTTAGCCACCAGAAGATAAGATTTGTATTTCAAGTACCAAAAATCAAGAGAAAAAGAAGCCTACATATACACACGGTGCCAGCCCTAAAAGATAAAACAAATTTATAAACATCTATTTAAAAGCCAGGAGCAATACTGTATCTAAATTAGTTATTTAGAAATACAACCTTGCAAATGAACCTAAGGCAGGACTTTATGAATTATGGAAAACATGCCACAACAAGGCAGCAGAGCCAACAGTTTCACGTGAAACTTTTCATATACTCAAACTTTCCCTCATTTCACAGTTTACAGCACTTACATTGCTCATGGTCCATACATTATTCTTAGTGAAATTCTAAATTCAAACTCGTGTATAGATTTAGCATTAGCAGAAAATACTGATACATTCTTCACTGACACACTGCAGTAGTCAGTATTTTATCACAGCTTCAACCCCAAGAGAAAAATCAGGAAGCTGTGCTGAACCACAGGTGACGAGAGTCTGGACTGTGGTACTGCCAAGAGAAACAATACACACATCTCACTAAAAGAAGTTAGGGTATTAGTTAAAACGATGACAAAATAAATAAAAATAAACATAAAACAATGACAAAATAAATAAAACTGACAGTCCTCAGTTTCATCTCCTACATTCCCTTCAACTTCCAAAAGCTCTATTTAAACCAGCATTTTTGTACTAATATTACCTCAACTCACTTGGCATTCAGGAGCCTAACAGGATACTGAGCATCCAAATCTACTGTTAGCATTTGCCAAACACTCTGCTCTTTGTAAGACATGCAACTTCTACCTTTCCCTAAGGAGGGAAATTTCTAAGCCATTTATAAACATCTTTCTTTGATCCAGCTAAGAACGTATCCCAAAATAAACACATAAAAAGTTTATTGATTACAAATGCCCTTTGAGTAAATGCTCGCCTATACTAAAGATATCTTCTCCATCCAAACCCAACATTTCCAGCAGGAAATATCTTAGGCAGAGAAACACTAACTACTTTTAGGACACTGCTGATACAACTGAAGATGCTGCAACAGCAGCCAGTAGGATCGGTGATTAAGACAATTCATTCCAGCACCTCACCTTGCAGATGCGCCTTCTCTGACACGCGTATGTGTTATGGTTATTTGTGAAAAGCACTGACAATAAAAGGACAGCTTATTAAAATCCAAACGTACCTCATGGAATTTCTCTAACAATGCAGGTGGCAAAAAATCCTGAAGCTTTAACTGAACAGGAGGCCCAGTCCAATTGCTTTGAACAAAGAGCTGCAAACTGCCCACACCAAGCAGAAACATCCAGCCTCTGCCTGCAATATAGATAGATAAGAACAGCAATTAGCAACATATTACATTTTCACTTAAGGCTACAAGAGCTGATTAAATCTTGTGCTAGCACAAAACGCTCAGCTTTAAAGAAAAAAAAAAAATCACTCTCCTGTGAGGAAGATACAATGAATGGAATATTCAAGAATGCACATAGGAAGTAAAAGTCTTGGAAGTGTGTTTGTTTATAAAGGTTGTAATTAATGCCAAACATTCTGGAGGCAGAGTTAGTTCACACATTTCACAATTTAAGGCTGTACATAACTATCAGAGAACAGAAGATTAGCAAAGGATGCAGATAATCCAATATTTGCCTATTGCATGGTTATTTTATTTTCTTATGATATACCTAAATCTCAGCATTTTCATAGAAAAAATACTGCATTAGCATATGTTCCAAAAGAGCAACCTTACTTTTGTTTTGACATAGCTGTTTATTTTCACTCCCTCTGACAAAAAAATTAAATGAAATCAAAAAAGTTCAGAATACTACCTCCAAGTTGGTTCAGATGCTTTGGCAGTAAGTAATACCTAATTCATCATGGTTTTTATTTTAAATAATAGTTATTTATTGAAAGACGAAATTAAGAGACTTTGTTTCATTTCTGAAACCAGGTATAGCAAAATTTTCTTTATCTACAAGACCAAGCTCATTTTACATTATTATGATTTCTTTAGCACACAACCTATGTGGTCTGCAGAAGGCAGGGCACAATCTCTCAGAATTTAATGGTCCATTTAACAGGTGTAGACTTTTAAGATTTATATACAAACTTCTGGTTTGTTTCATAATGCCTTAATGACTTAGAACCTTATCGACAAGGGCCCTATCACATAGAGAACAGGCTTCCTAACTACAGAAAGTTAGCATTTTTATTGTGCAGCTTTCATATAAACACTGGTATGTTAAGGAGCATAACTGAAACAGAAAAACCTAGTCCTTTCTTTCTGTAAAACAGAAACTTAGAGATGGAAGAGCCCTCCAATTGAAACAAAAGGATAAAGTGTTATACAACTCCTTAAAAACCAAAGTAAAACAGAAAAACCACACACAAACAAGCAGCTGGTGGGCAAGAATGCAACAAAAGATGTAGAACAATAAGAAAGCAGGGGTGCGGAACATTTAATTGAAAAGAAGAAAAAAACCAAAAAATCAAAATCATCCTTCAGGGGAGTTAGAGAACAAGGACTGGCATAAAGAGTTCTTGTCAAACAAAACAAGGTAACACTTACTGGCCATCATTATTCAGCCAGTAACTATCTACCAGGAAATACGAAAACATATCCAAGATTACCATTAAACTTCCAAATAACTCAAGAACACAAAGCACTAACAATTATTGTATACTAAATTATTACCATTACACACAAAATATCCACATTGGTATATATTTCCTAATTTTTCTCCCATGATAAATTATGCTTCAAAGCCTCTGAAAGGTAACACAGAACAATCAACCATCCCTGCACTGTGATTTGATACACGTACTCTAGTCTTTTGAAGATCATTTTCATTATTTAATCATTTACACTGTTCCTGCTAGTAACATTTTATTTATTTATTTTAACATTACCGGTATCTATCTGGAAGGCAAACTTGCTTGAAGAGACACAGTTTTACCCATGCAGAACACCTCTGGAACAACTGATAACCAAATCCATTACTTTGGCTGGGATACTGTTTTTCCACTGTTCAATTTGTCATCACCAATTTTTTTTTTCCCCCATTTTCAGATTCGTGACCAACTCCCAGTCTCCTTATCACTCACTCTGTATCAGAAAACCAATTTCAAGCTGTAATCTCAGCAAATGCTGACCTCCCTTACCTATTCCCTATTTTTTATTCCAAGAAAACTCATTCTGTCTCCCTGACTGCCCTTCACACTTACAATGCAGACCTGCAGTTGCTCACCTCCCAAAGGCTGCCTGAAAACTGCTCTTCTGTGCTGCCTGAAAAGCAACAGAGAGACTGCTGTGAATATCTCCCTTGCTATGGTGATCTACATAATTTATTTTGCATTTATCCTTAGATACATGTCTGTATCCACTCATCTTGTTTTTCCTTCCTCTACGTGAATGGGGGTTTTGCTGCTTTTTTTTAACTCTGTTTACACCGAGTCTAATTGTTCTGCATGATGCAGAATCACATGCTTATATATACTCTAATATTCATATTGCTGTATCAAATCTTCCTCAAAAATAAAGAATAATGGTGCATTTGTATTTCAAAAACAAAGAGACATGCATATAATCTAGAATTCAAAAACAAAAACAAAAAATATTCAATAGCCAGGTTATGCTTAAGAGGTTACAGGTTTCTGTTCTTTTTAGTGATGCCAGAAATTACAGAAGAGTAGCCAAAGCTATTCAGTGTCTAACTTTGCTATTTTTTCAATCCATAAACATCAAAGCAAGCTGCAGAAACAGCAAGAATTTCTTCATTTTCATTTTTCATTACATATAGCACACTAGTTAACCAACCATCAGATGTTCCACGAGAAATACCAGAAATACCATTCAGTGTTCAGCTTGGGAAATCATAATAAGCTTTATTGTACGGATTTCTTTTGCCAAGTTTGGTATTCATTTACACATTGAATAAGGTAAAAGTAGTAAATACATGCTCAACAAAAAACAGTGTTAGAGCACATTTCCTTGTTCCTTTAGGTTTAGGAACCTGCACACTATTTCCTTCCAGTCTTTTGAAGCAAACCGTAGGTCAGGCAAGGAATGTACCTCCTTCATATGGGGCTCAGGAAAAAAACAAAAAAGGCATTCCCCCTCTACATGGTTAACACATGTCCTTCATATTGCTTCATCCTCCAAATTTTGCTGATTAAAATACAGCCATGAAGCTACATTTTCTATAGAAAATAGCTGTTAAGCATCGAAGTGAGTAGCAATAGCAGGAAAAAAGCAAAAGAAAAAATCTCATCTTCAACACATTTATTATAAGGAATGCTTAATTTTTAAGCCATAAAGGCTAAAAGTGCCGTAGTGAAAACACGTCTGGGGCAGGGAAAAGAAGTCAACCAGTTAAAAGGATATAAAAAGTTGTATCAAATTTTAAAATGCTGCTAAATCATTTTCCTTACAGAACCATGGATTTGAAAGTGGAAAAAGTTACAGGCTATGTCCAAAGAAATTACAGTCTAGATTCAAATTTTGAGCTGTTTTGCCCTCAAGCTGCTCAGTTTTAGCTTCAGAAAAAGAACTCCTTAAGAGTTCTTTTAACACTATTACAAAACCATACTTTGCACTTTTTATATTGTGCAAAAAGAATAAGATTCACATTATCCAACTTTCTGTTTCCGGTTGAATTCAACTCCTACTGTGTTTTCAAATCTCCAGAATTATAACTTGCAGTTCAAGAAAAAAAAATTATTTTAATTTATCCCATCTACAAAAAGTCACAAGAAAACCAGTGTCTCACTGAATTTTCTGGGCTAGAACTTAAAAAGTTTGCTGCACTTCCTTTGAATCACTCAGTGGGAAAAGAAAATTACATTTTAGGCATTAAAAAAATTAAAAAAAAAACCCACCAAACCAAACCAGTTTCGTCATAAGCAACGCAAAGTCTGGATGCAAAAGTTACATTTGTTCCTTCCAAAAGGCCTTCACAGGACACAGGGCCTGCAGGTAGGAAAAATAACTGTGTGACACATTTTAACTCAGAAAGTCACCGGAGACCAGACAGTACAGACCAAACTGCTGTACAGTGCCTACCTAAAATAGGAAATTATCTGTCTTTCAGAAAAGCAACTTCAGTAGAAGTTTTTCTGCAAGAGAAAGTCACAACTTACTTCCCTCAGCCCCCAAAACTTCTTAAACTATTACTAATGGAGCTTGAAAAATTCACTTGACTGCTACAAACAAAACTGCTTCTGGCAGACACTGACAGGTTTTGAAGACTCTGCTTTCATTTTGAATAAAACTTCAGGCTGTAATTTTGGGCAGAAAACCCTCTGTCTGCTTCTGAAAGGCTAAATATTGCAGATCTGCCTCCATATCTTCTGGCAAGGGGGCTTCTAATGCAGCCCAGAGCTGCAGAGCAAACAAGAAAAACCTCAGACCAAAGAGCTGGAGCGTGAGCAGCCAAGAAACAAATTCCTTTGCTGCCTGCAGTAGGAGTGCACTATAACAGGATACATACAAAGTTCCACTGATATAGATTATTATTACCTTCAAGAAGCTGAATGGCTTAAAAAGGCAGCAATACATATTTGAAGCAGTAATTAAGATCAGGATTGAGTCTGTTTCAAGTCCTGACTGATTTTTCTTTCCTGGTCACATTATTCAAACTACTGCAAGGTGACAGAATCTAGAAAAACTGAAAAAATTCTCCAGATAATATTTAACAGTAATAGCACAACAAAGCAAGGAAAAAAAAAACCAAACAAGAAACACCTAGTGAAAAACACGCACAGAGGAAAAACCGCTGAACACTCCAACTCAGAAAGCAGGAGTGCACTGTATTATGCACCACACCACACAATGAGTTTTTGACACACTATGATCACGAACAAATCCCAGCTCAGTTTTTCAAACATGCCAACTATTTTTTTTCTCTGATATTTTAGCAAAAACTCTTAAGTTTATGTCTGTCATACCAAAACACACATATTTGTATTCTGCCAACACTAACTGGTAACACTTACCTTCCTCTTACTTTTATTTTTTTAACCTTTATCATCTCTTATCTTTTACTCTTCTTTTGGCAAAAATTTTTCACCTTTTGCAATATCAATATACATACACACAACACACATACAGTTTTCTGCTTCTACTATCCCTAGCACGTCAGATTTTGGTCTGTTCATCATTTACACAGCAAACTGTAAACAGTAAATTCAGGCTCCTTAACAGCAAAAATTAGCATATACAGTACAATTAAGAGAGACTCTATCAGAGAAAGTCTTGGGAAGAAAATAATTAATTGATGAACAGCATCCACGAGTAACACTGTACTCGTTTTTACATTAAGAAGAGTAGAACAAACTTATAATAAGTCAGACTTAGAAATACAGGCATTGCTTGGACAGTAACATTATGTAGTACTTCAAGTAGCCACATAAATGTAATACAACATTTCAGAGAGAAAATTGTTAATTGTTTGATGATATATGGCAACATGAATTTACATTTGTGGTTTCTTTATACCAGCAGCTTCTGAGGTAATCACTGTAAATAAACCTAATGTTTTCAATAAACCCCCATATCACAACATCATTGTTTCTTTCACTGGATAGTAATGAATAGATGCCCAAAGCAGTGGGGGGAATAACCCAAGAAATTTGTTTTCTGCTTTCCTGTCAGTGCAAGGATTTTGAAGGCTCTACACAAATTATACATTTTTTAAGTGCCTTTTGTAAAAATCAAACATGGCCTCTATTAATCTTCCATATAATAAATAATAATTTCCACCTTTCCACGTTATCAACCTCTGCAGAACAGTCCAGGTACGTTAGAATCTGTTTCTCCAAATAAGTGTCAATGTTCTCTTCCATCACAGAAGACGCACTGAAAACATTCTGAATGGCTGAATTTGAAAATATTGCCTCGTATTTCCCATCAAACATCAACTGCAATAATGATCCACTTTCTGGAAGAGGAAAAAAAAAACAACAGAAATCAGTGTCAACTTTCAAACAATTTTGTCTTTCAAGACCTACTATACCTATTCAAACAAAAATATATACCACCCCCTTTTAAAGAATGTATCTTCATTTACATTGCAGGGAAACTGCAGGTGCATTGAAACTCAAGAGCAGCACTAGCAGGTGCACTTCATTCAAAATAATTTGTATTAAAGTTACAGTGAAAGACAAATGACCAGATGAATGTAAAACAAAAACTTGCACTGAAATTTCAGGAAAAATAAATGGATGGCCTTTCGAAATACTTCAATTATAACAAGAGGGTTTTCTTCCTCCAAAACATTTTAAATGAACAGTAAAATCCTATAGATAAGACAAAAATTTCACAGACTAGAGAACCGATCTGGGGAAATGCAACAAATAAAAATGATTCAATATTTGCAGAATTCAGTAAATAAAGTCTTACGCAAAACTGCAGAAACTGCTCAGTCCTTCATTTACCTGCTTAGAATACCTACAAACAACGGGCAATGAGATTTTATCTTTACAAAAGAATTATTTCCTATGGTAACTATATTATCTCAATGAAAAGCCTGCATATGGAGCAGATTCTTCGGAGAAACTACTAAGATGGATTTAGACCCAAGACTTAAGCCTGATTTCAAGACAAAGGGAAGTCAAGAAATGCTGTACACTTATTTCTAAGTTTCAGACCCATCGAGTTCTTGACCCAGGCTACAACTTTATCCACAGAAGCTATCTTCAGATATGCTACCGTGCAACCAATACTGCAGCTGTTGGAACAATGTGACCATGTTAAAACCTGCTATTCTTGAGCAAAACCATCATCTGCCTACCCTGCAGCTGTGGCTACAACTCATGCAGATGTACTAACTGGTCTCTGACTAGATGATGCAGGTGTTGGTAATGGTGCAGCTGAGGAAACGCATAGGATAAGTGCCTTACTATTAATCTGTGATTCCAGCTGGGGATTGCAGCTCCTTGTTACAGTGTTACTGTAGCTGCACTAACATCAGTAGCCGAGATAGCCAATTTAACACTGGCACAGCCATGGATCCACACAAGCAGCAGCTGTGCAAAGAAGTGATCTGAATACCAACCCCAAGCTCATCCAGCTAAACAAGTATTTTAAATTTCAGAAATACAGGAACACTGAGAGCAGAATCACCTTCACTAACAGCAATGGATGACTGCAGGAATGGGTGACAGAGACTCATTCATTCGAATGTCTCTGCACCACGCTGTCGGGCAAAGCTTACTTCTCCAGAATGATCTACTGAATGATTTAAGAGATAATGTGTGCTGTGTATTATTCTAAAAACACTTTAAGCTGTACCTGGAATGACAGACACAAAAGAATAGCAGTGGTTCCACAATGCTGCTGACATCATAACCTCACAGAGAATAGAAATAACAAGAGACTTTCTCCAATCTATACTTTGGAGACACTTTCTCTCACCAAATGACAACTTCTTTATATTGGATTATAATTACCCAGACAGGCAATGCTGTAGTTTGTAGAATAACTACGGGCTGTGAGGACACGTGATGATGAATGAAGAATATTGAAGCTCTTCTGTTTCCAGTAACATGACTGTAAGCACATAAAATCTGGTTTTGATTCTGCGTGTACCTTTTTATAGGACACTATACAAATTCAAGGTCACAGCTTTTAAATTTATATTCAGGATCATCAATAGGAAGGGCCCATGTAAATGATGACTACGAATCATCACAAACTCCACCATTTTCTATCTCTACTGCAAGATGCCTTTCCTCAACAAGTTTTCCCCACGTTACGGCAGCACACTACTTAAAGTACCTCAAAACAAACCAAACCTAAAAAAACAACCCGACAAAAAAAGCAATCAGCAAAACCCCACACCACAAACAGCATGCACAACTCTCGTTGAAAAGACAGATGTGACAGATGTCAGTCACATCGGCTATCATTCCTGGGCAGTACAATGATTAAGGTCAAATGAAATGTCACATAAGGAAATAAGAGCTGATTAGCACTGTACGGTTCTTTTCCAAAATTCAGTAAGTGCTCAGGTAAGGATAAATGAGATTTTCAATACGCTACAACATGGCACATGACTTGAGCACAACTCTATTTTTAGCCTGCCTGAAATATGGAAGTACCTTTACGTGACAAAGGTTACATTTTAAAAGCTGCCGCGTTCCCCTGCAGGAAAGCTGGGTCTAACCAAGTCCCCTCAAGAGACTATTTTCCATTGATCCCTCACGCAACCGTGACCGAATAACTAATAAATATAGAACAGGCAGCTCATGCCAGACTCTTCCTTGCCACGTTTTGCTCCAAGAGCGCGTTTCACCTCGCTGCCAGGTTCCAGCAGGCAGGCAGCCTTTCACACGGGAGGCAGCCGGAGGGAGCCCGGTGCTCACGAGCCTCCCGAGGGCCGGCATGAGGCGGCCGGCGGGGCGTCTGCCGGCACCGGCACCTCTGCGCCCGCAGCCTCCGCCGCTCGCACCGAGAGCGGCCACAGAACCCTGCGGAGCCCCGGCCGCTCCTGTCGCCTCAGCCCTGCCGGCAGTGCCGCTCCCGCTCCTCCAGCGTGACAAGCCCACGGCCTCCCCCGCGAGTTCGGTGAGGAGCAGACAGGGCGCCAAGGGGGAACACTCCCGCGGGGGGAGGGAGCCGCCAGCCGCGGCCCCGGCTCGGTGCGGTGGCTCCGGACACGCACAACGAGCGGGCGCCTTCCCCGCGCCGGGCCGGGACCTCCCCTCACCTGCGGCCGCGACTTCGCCCTGCTTCCACTCCAGGGACTCCGCGGCGCTGAGGAAGCCCCTCAGCAGAGCGCGCTCCAGGGCCAGCATGGTCCCGCCGCCCGGGCCCGCCCCGCTCCCCGCAGCCACCGCCGCCCCTCGCTCGGGGCCGCGACCCCCGCGCCCACAGGAGACGCGCGCGCTGCCGGCGCGAGCCCTCAGCCCATGTGCGGGCAGCGGCCGCAGGGAGCCGCCATGACAGCGGCGCGGGGCACGCCGGGAGGGCGCGCTGGCCCCGCCCCGCCGGGTGCGCCGGTGGCGTGAGGGGAGCCCGAGCGCGGCCGGGGCCGGCACGGCCGGGGAGGTCCCTTCGCGCCCCGGGACAGGCGCTCACCCCTCGGCAGCAGCTTGTAAGGTAGCGGGGTCAGACGCAGGCACGCGTAGGTACCCATATGGAGTCTGTCTGGGCGATTCCCTGTGGAAAATCACCGAAGGGGTCAGGTTAGAAGGGACCACAGTTGGTCAGCTGGTCCAACCTCCATCGTCCAACCTCCCTGCTGGAGCAGGGTCATCCCAGAGCACATGGCACAGGATTGCATCCGGAGGGTTCTGGAATAGCGCCGGTCAGGGAGACTCCACAGCCTCTCTGGGGAATTTGTTCCAGTGCTCAGTCACCCACAGTAAAGAAGTTCTTCCTCATGTTCAGGTGGAGCTTCCTGTGCATCAGTTTCTGCCCATTGCCTCCTGTCCTATTGCTGGGGACCACCGAGCACAGCCTGGCTCCATCCTCTTGGCACTCTCCCTTCAAATATCTATACGTCCTCTGTGGAGAACCCTCTGGGATCCCAGGCAGGTGCAGGCTGAGGTGCCCAGCCCTCAGGGCAGGCGGGTCAGGACCATGCTTTGGTCTATCCCGGCGTTAATTTCAGCACCTGTCCAAACACAATGGTGATAATATTAAAATTAAAATTCTTATTCTGAGATTTTGTGCTTTTTATATTCAGGAAACCCAGTAAAGTAACATTTTCTGTGAATAAATAGTTGCTAAATACAATTCCTTATTAAAAAGAAGGAATATTTTGCTGTCTTTCTCACCTCTGCCAGTTCCCCCAATGTGTGGGGTTTTACCCTTACAGTTCAGTTCTAGGAGCATCTAGAAGCACCTAGAAGCTGCAGAAGGTATGTGGGCAGGAGTTCCCCTGGCAGGAATTAGTGCCCTCCGCCCTGTCACTGGGCTGATTGTTACTGCTGATGTAAAAGATGGTTTGGGATGTTTGTCCATTACCACAGACTTGCGGAAATCTGCTGCTTAAGTTTGCTTCCCTAAATTATTTGAAGAATATACATTTATTTCTCAAAGAACAATCAATATGTCTTGTTAGCATCTCAGGATAGCTTCTGCCAGATGGCTCAAGGGGAAGAAAGTCTTTGTAGGGCTGTGTAGTGCATATTCAAGATTTTAGCATAGTGCTGCTTTTTATTTCTAAGCAAGAAGTAAATAATCAAAATTTCTGATACAAGAGTTTCCAGAGGATAACCTTCATCAGTAACTTTTTTCTGAGAGTGTAAAAAAATTATCCATATGAAGTGTTCTACTGTGGTATCTGAGCTAGCATATTTAATATCACCTTACAAGATGCCTGTGCTGCTGTATTGATGCAGTATTTATCTTCTTTTGCAGGGTTTTTTTCCTAACGCATTTTGAAACAGATGATCTCCTTGTGGACTACCAAAAAAACCTGATAACTGTAAAAAATTTTGTAAGCTTCAAATAATTAATAATAACATAGAATTGTTATTATGACATTTTTAACAGTGAGCTGCTGTTCGTAAAAGCTGCTGTTACCTGATTTTTAAACTGAACCTCAATTCTGTTTGCCAGGTCTCTGGTACTGCTGAGGAAAGAATCAAATGTGTTGTGTGCCATTTTTGAGCAATAGTTGATTTGCTATTTGAGGAGTGGGGAAAGGGGAGGAATTGTGGAGGAAAAAGTGGCTTGTTGGTATACCAGGATGAAAATTTGCAGGACTGTGCAACCAAACAAACTTCTGCAATTCTAAGGAGCATATTTGATGCACCTGATGAAAAGAGGGGAGATGCACAGCTCGTATTAGGGAATTCTGTCCGTTTTTCTTGCTTTGGGTCTGTAAGTTCAGTCAGGCTGTATCCCACTAACCAGCTGGTCTTTGTGATTCGTCATATTTAAGGTTACATCATCTTAGTTCCAGTATCAGAAACTTCAAGCTCGTTGGAAGCTTGGTGGCTCCCAACAGACCTCAGCTCAATGTTCAAACTCTGTTCTTGAGTTTTGCTGAGTTAATACCAGGCCCTCACTGTAAGGAGGGTGGGGTCCCTCAGAAGGCTCCCAGCATATCTACTGCTTTTCCAGTTACATTTGCAATTTAAAAATAAACTTAGACTTGCAGTCTTGAGGTGACAAGGGCAGAAGAATGGCAATTATTACACAGCTGTTACAACCTCCTAGCAGGATGTGATGCTTGACATGGACTGTAGTTGCTTCGCTGCACTCACCAAGCAGCTCTGCATCCCTTGGGTCTCTCTGACCACTTGGCCAACTTATGCTCTTGCTTCACCAGACCCCAAAGAATGCAATCACCAGGCAGTCAGTGAAGTGGAGGTAGAAAAGCTGCACTTCAAATGTGCTAAAATAATAGAGGCCAGGAAATTCTGCTCTTACTTACATCTTTATAAAGCAGTAACAGGGAGAGTTAGTGTAGGCCACTGCACAACAAGAAAAGAAAGAGTGATTCAAACCACTCTTTGGGAATGTACAACAAAGAACATGGCCAGATGCAAATAACCCAGGACAGCTCTTCTCTGTTATTGTGGCAACTCTTCTAGAAGTTGACATTAATCTTCATTAATGATTTGGAAAATACTATCTATTAATATTACTGTATCTCTTTTTGTATGGTATCCAGGATCAGTAAATTACTAGATAAAGAGGAAGTAAGTCTCCAGTAAATATGTACTGTCTGTAAAATACAGCTATAATATTTGAGGTGCAGTCTTCCCACTCTTAATAGGTTAGTTTGTCTAAAATTTAGCCATTTAGTAGAAAATCTATTGTCATTCCTGATGTCCATGAATAAATATTTGCTGACCATTTTGCAAATGTTTTTCTGTTCCTTCTTTTTTCTCCTTTTTTGTCATATCAGAACATATCTCATCTGAACTTCTAAAAACTAATTATTACCTGGTTAGCAGAAATTTGCTCTGCCTCAACTACATAACATCTGTGAGTTTTCAGATGAAGAAACCAAAGCTTATGTGGAAACAATTCAATTTACCATTCAACAAAAGAATTCAGAAATTACTCTTTCATTAAATAAGCATGTAATATCTGCCCAAGTTTGCAAAGTATTTAATGCCTTCTTATATGAGCTCATACAGAATCATTATCTTATGATGTCTTATTTTTTTTATAAAGCAACATTTTCTGTCTTTGCTAGCTTGAGAAAGATTTAAAAGAAGGATGAGAGAAGGATTTAAAATGAGATTAAAAAAAATATTAAATGGCTCTCATTAATTGGATTCTCTTTGTTAGTCTAGAGAAAGAAAGCCAAACAAAATTGGTTCCAGTCACACTGCATTGAACAGAAATTTTAGCTGAAACAGATAGAATATTTTATTAAAGCTCCATGATAATTTTAATCTCTTCAGTGCACCCACAAACATGATTATATTTTTGAACATAGAGTGTACATGGTTACCTGTAAGCAGAAATATGTTTTTGAGATTATCTCACATTGAATAGAAGAGTGGATAGTTCTGGCTCTCGGAATGCATTTGTGTCACAACCAGGTCATGGTCATCAGGAGATGGTAAAAGAGTATTCACACTTAAAACACCAGTAGATCTCAATGTCCTTCAGCAACCAAAAATCTGCCCTGAAATTATTTCTCATATTCTCCATAATGAGTTTCTCCCTAAATCTTTGAAACTACTAGCTTCTTTGAGGATTATCTGTCCTGGCAAGAACAACAATAAGATAAATGTTCTCTTTCAAAACCTGCCTCAACACGCTTGTCAATATTTACTATATATTTATAACTTGACACAGTGAAGGATTGATGAGATCATTACAGTGGATTAGGATGACTCATTTCCCTGTCCTTCATGACTGCTTCTGCTGAGCTCTTTACTTCTCCTGACTGCCCGAAGGAGAAACTCTGACGTGTTCTGAGCAGGCTTCCAGAGAGCTGGAAGAAATCAATCCATTCTTTTACAGTCCTTGAAGTTGTCCAAAGGATTCTTCAAGTCTAACAAATTTTCTGTGTACTACCAGCACTCAAGTTACTTTTCATTCATCTTGCGGTTGTTAATCATTGGACTCCACAAACATTAGGAAATCTGTTTGTGTCATTCACAGTCTCTTACTTTGCACAGGCAAAACGTTTGGTATCAATAAAATCAGGCTTTGACTTTCAGTGATAACTTCTGTACAATCTTTCAGATCCTATGGTAAAGTGAGTGGTATCATATTCCAATCCTCTTCCAGGTTTCTTGTGGCTAGTAGGATGAAAATAAATTCCTGTAAGTTTTCCAACTGTTCTGAGCAGCAGAATTATGCCTTACTTTCGTGGCTGCAGGAAATTCTTTCTTCTTTCTGATATTGTAGGTTTAGGAACATTCTGGAAGGGTTATGATGAAGAGCAGACTAGAAATGCATATGATGAGAAAGCACTTTTTATACCTACTGTGTGCCTGAACTCTGCTGATCTATTTATACATCCGTTCTGTTCAAAGACTGACTGTAGCAATTATTAATGAAAATAGATAAGGAAATAGTAAGGGATTAGCCCATGTCTACAGGTTAATTTTGTTCTGCCACAAAATAAGCTGCAGGACGTTATAGTCATGCTTTGAACAGGAGGGTAAGGAAAACATTCAACCTGTTCACCTGAAAGAAAAGCAATTGCTTTAGACTTATGTTGTATCTCAGAGGAAGAGCTCTTCTTGTTCAGCTTTATGAGTAAAAAAAATTATTAACAACAAAACAGTTCTGGTTTTTAGTCCTTATCTACTCTTAGTTTTAGGATATTCATCTGAATTGCCTAAGGCTCCTTTACACTATATAGTACCTCTAGGTTTCCTGATAAAGAATGACGTGAAACAAATACAGATATTTTACTAAGGAGCAAAAGTTGTGTAAATCCAGATTTGCAGTAACAAATTTAGAAAAGAAAATTGAGAAAAAAAAGAACTTATGAGAAAGTGGCTAGAGACGTAGGAGTCTATTAAGAGCTGGAGAATACTTTTATCTTTGTATGGATTCACACACAGCACAAATATGTTGATGGTCTGACATCCCAGAGTGGCTTTGAATTGTCTGAATCACAGAACTGCATCATAATGACTCATTCTCGTTGCATCCTGACATCCCAGCTGGGAAAGAACTGCTGTCTCTCCCTTGTAGCAATTTCAGTTGGCACATTTTTATTTTCTCCTCCCAATGAAGTTTTTGTCCTAACAGACATCTACAGTGGAGCTTCCCTTCTTCAAGAAGACAGGCGCTGTTTTGCAGGTGCAGCAGGTCATTTATTGCTCTATTAGAAGCAAGTATTCACTCCTCCAAATGGAAAAGGAATATAAAATCCTACCTGCTATTTGTAGGGACTTTGCTATAACTGAATTCCTTCCAATGTCAACACACAAGAGGATAACAGTGTGTTATCCACACAAGAGGATAACACAAGTAGAATGCCAATTTGTACTGTTTGTATGTGCCTTTCCTTTACAGATGTAACATCTAAACCCTTTAGAATAAAGATGCTGATCCTTATAAAACAATCTTGCATACAGCCACCGAAAGAAAAGCCTTTCTAAAATAAGATGGTCAGCCAGTGCTATGAATTCTTTTATTCAGTTCCACTCAGATCAGAACTATCCAGCCTGGGATGAACCAGTACATATTCCGTGATTTTTGCCACCATACATCAGTCCTAGATTAAGTGAACCAGGAGTGGCACACAAAGAGTAGATCCTTCGGTGACTGTATGTTCTTCTAATCTCTCTGGATGTAGATGAGGCATTGTGTTTGCAGGGCAGATCTCCAAATTTATGCTGAGGTCAGGGGGAAGGGAACTCAATACATCCTTTTTCCAGAAATTGTGATGATTTTTCCCCCCTCTTCATATGCTTATCATCCTCTATAACCTTGGTGACATAGTGGGTGATCTGTCCTTCCACAAAGTCACTACAATTGTCACTCACTGCATTTTTCACAAGGACTTTTCAGGTGAATGTTAGTATTACCGCCAAATTCTTGTCAGCACACTTGGGCTAAGAGCATATGACTTAATGTCTGGCAAAAGTCCTGCAGGATTTGCTTCTGAAAATTGATAAGCCCTCACAAGTTGAGGAGAGATCAGGCCAAAGAGGCATAATCAGGTGCCCTCCTGAATGAAAGCATCCTTTCTTAGAAATATGTTTTGGGTCTCTGCTGCTACCTGTGTCTTGACAGTGTTCTTAGACCTTTTTGTCCAGACCTTTTTTTTTTAACTTAATGAAGCCATACCTTGACTTTTCTTACCCAGGAAATTGAAGTTTAGGTTATTTTATTCAAATTTTCCTTTGGAGTTGGCAGTAATTCTAAGGCTGAGCTGTAGATTCATCATTCCCATGCTGGATGCTCACATGCCTTTTCAACCTTCAACACAGATAATTTTTCCTTTCTTGTCAAATAATCCTTTTTAGAATCTATTTATAAATTCTCTTTCACACAGAGCTTTGTTGAAGTGATGAAATATATTTTTCATTTATGCATTACATTTTAATGATTAATTTTTTTAATTGCTAAAATGACGTATGATAATTTCATTGAGGAAATTTCCAGTTAATGTGTCATCACAAGATCGGTGCTCAGAAACAAATAAATTTAGATTTCTTGACCCTTAGGAACAGGTGTATTTGTTTTGGTTTGGTGTTTTTCTGACAATGGATAAAGAGTTAGGGAAACAGAAAGTTCTCTTACATTTCTTAGCTTATTTCTTTCCTGTTAATCAGTAACTCTCAGGCTCTCTCTGTTTTCTTTGTCAGATTTTGATATTTTCTTTATGAACTAGCCTGTGAAAAAAAGAGTTGTGATGGTGTTTAGTCAAAAAAGAGAAGTCTTAGAGGAATTAATGATAATCTTCCCATTTGTAAAAGCTGCTATAAAAAAGACACACAATGTTCAGCACACACTCAGACTTTTGTGGTCTTCTGAAGCTGCAAGCTTTGCCTAAATGATCTCCAGATGAAGGTTTTTCCTTGTGATTTTGTCTCCTCTGAAGTTTTCCTTTGAGCCGTGAACCCCCATGATGTGAGATGGCTGCATTCACATTTGATGACGATGAAATACATGTTGCACAGAATCTGCTGGCATAACTTTCATCAGTACAGACCTTTCCTGGTCTGCTCCATTGAAGCTGTAGTCAGGAAAAGGGGAACAAGATCTGTCATGGATGGTTGCGATCTGCTAAATAGATTTAAAACTATGTGTCCCATTTGCAGTGCTGCTCAATCATACTGTAAGCCTTTTTAATGTTTTTAGAAAAATGATTCAAAGCATTTAGTCAAATGCTTCACAAAAAAACCCCAACAACAAAAATGAACCTTTCCTCCTCTTCTTCCTCTGCTCTTTTAGCTTGTTATCTCAGTCCCCTCTCTGCACCTAGGCAGAGCCCTAAAATGAGTAATAAGTCTCATTGTGGGAATGACACCTGCATGACCTTAGAAAGACCAGGCAGAATTACAGCTTTGATTGGAAATGGCTGCTGCTTTTTCTCGGTGTTTTTTTTACAGTTATGTATTATTCAGTCTTAATGGTGTTTCATTTACTGAAATAATGCTTTATTACTTTTCTATAAACTTAGCAATGTAAGCAACCATTGTGTGTTGCTTTCCTTCTTTTCTGTAGATAAATATACTTTTTAATAGTTGAATTTAGTTTGCAGAGTCGACATTGAGACTGGCTGGTATGGAGCCAGATTCTGATAGCATCACAGTGTGTTACAGGTCAGGACTTAATTTAGTCTGGCTTCTAGTGTGGATGGATTCTCCTCTAATGTCATCTCTCTGCTCCTGACATAGAATAATAGCTAGTACCAAAAAGGTAACAAAGGCACAGGATAAAGATAGTGCCCTTGCTATAGTTCAGTTGTTTCTGGAAGAATGGAGGTGATGTTGGGGACCTGACTTTTGTCCCTCTCTCTTAAAAATAGATAGTGGTAAGATAAGGGTTTTATCTCTAAGTCACCTAGTTAGTGTAGCAATACACGTTTGTTATGTTGTGAAGCCCTCCAGTTTCTAACTTAGAATGGTTTGGGTTGGAAAGGACCTTAAAGATCATTGAGTTTCAAACCCCTGACCACAGGCAGGGACACCTTCCACTAGACCAGGTTGCTCAGGACCCCATCCAATCTGGTCTTAAACATTTCTTGTTTAAATGAATTACTTGCTAAATTTCTGAACTTAAAGGAATCTGCTGCAGGTATTTAATATGTGCAACTTGAGTTTTGCAGAGCCTGTTGGTCCTTGTTAGAGAAGTTACACCTAGCCTGTATTTGTAAGCAATATTGTCTCTTTTTTGGTTTTAATCATGTTTTTCCTCTTCTTCTAGTTCCTTACCTTTCCTTGCAATGATTTTTTTCCTTAAAGTCCTTCTTGACAAAGTAACAAAATGCATTTTCTGTGTGTGTGTCTCTCTCAGTTAATAAGCCATACTGTCCTCCATTTCTGGCAGTCAAGTTTCTGGTGTTTCCAGGTTTATAATCACTTAGTTGGGAGCTCTGCTGCTGGTTTTGTTTTGTAGTATTTGTATTATCTTCTTACTGCTTATTGGGATTTGAGCTTTATAGGCATGGGATCTTTAATCACCATTTTTTGGCATCTTAACATCTTGAATTAATTTAAACAGATGAAAGAGATCAATAGGTAAGGTCTTAAATATCCTTGATAGCCAGATGCTCCTATATTTCGCGTGCCGAAATCTTCCATCTGCTGTCAGGTTGACAAATGAACCGAGTTCTGAATGTGTCCCCTGTTTACTTTAATGGCTGAGTATTCAGAGATTCCAAACTCTCTGTTCTGTCTCTGCACTGAAATGCATAGGCCTAAGTGCAGGGAAGCTTCATGTTTATTATATAGCACATATCTGATTTAGATATGTAAAATTGTTAATTCAAATAGTTAATTTTAGAACATTTTTAAGTAACTTCAGACAAATTCCAAATGCAGAATCTTTTAAACTGCTTCAGACTTGCACAAGTGGCACTGGGGAGAGGAAGATGAGCAGCTTATTTCACTAGCTGGCTTTTGAACTCTGGGACTGAAAATGTAATTCTTTGTCACCTGTAAATGTAATTCTTTTTCCCTAGCATTATTTGTTGAATTTGATATAAAGTTGCTATAAATCAAAACTTTCTTACCTTGGTGTGTACAGAGATACTTCAGTTGGTCTTAGATATTATTGCATTATTCCAACCTTTGAAAACAAGCTTAAAAAAATCTATAGGAGGTACTATATTCTCTGATAGTATTTATGGTAGTAACTGGGATCAAAATACACGCCGTGTCCTGATGTAGGAAGGTCCCACCCCTGGAATGTAGAGAGGACCTGTTGTCACTGTATAAAGCCTGGTGACTGCTGATGCGTAAATTGGAAGCTAATACAGCACGTGGTAGCAAAATTTAAAAGACATTATAAACTAATCTTATCATCATACTACTAGAACAATGGTTGTAAAATGCAATACATTAGATATCATAAAGATCTTATGGTTGCTTAATGACTGAGAAATACAAAAAGAAGTAAATCCCACAGGTCTAAGCACAGCCAAAATCTGTGCCAGCATCCAATTTGGAAAGATGCCATTTAGCCTCCAGGAAAAAGTTCTGCCAGCAGCTTGGACTAAGAGTGTTCAGACTCACTGCCTAAATAAATAGGCAGTAGATTTCAGAGTCTATTGGATGATGGTGACACATAAAAATATATTAACCGACCCTAATAATGGGATAACGCCAACATCTTACTCCTACACGTGACTGAAAATAAACAGAACACTTTACATGAGGGGGCAAAAGAAGTTCTCCAACCCCTTTAGTACTGTCCTTATTAGCCTGATTTCCTAGGGAAAACCAGTCTATGCAGTCTCAGTGACTGCCCTCAGTTAATACGCTCAGAAGGCGCTGGCATCGTTCAGCTGAAAGTAAACAGAGGCATAACTTGTCTCTAAGATTATTAAGTTTTTTTCTAGGTTTGTGAAAAAGCTGGATAGATAAGGACAAGAGAAAGATAACAGTCATAGTTTTGATCCTGCATGAAAACTTTTGTATTATTATGTAAGAGAGAACTCAGCCTTGGGAGGGTAAGGGGTGTGGGAGAGGGGAACATTAAATGCCCTGAGAGCAGAAAAAGCTTCAGTTGTAGTCTGCAGTCAGCTGAGGCACAAATCAGTTGGAGGCCACACCTCACCACCCCTTCAGTATGCAAAACTCCTGATTTAGTTATGTCACCATGATCCTTTACATTACTGCTTACAGCACACAAACTTGGAAACTGTTTACTTTTCCCAGTAAATTTTTCTGTCTCTTAAATTCTCTTTGCATAACACAGGGTTTTTTTCTCCTTAGACCTATCACTGTTTTTCCTGTGTCATGGCATCTTTACATCTCAGCTAAATTCTGCTGCCAGTGGCAAGGCAAGCCGCTGTCATAATTCACTTTTGTCCTGTATTGCAGTTAGTGGTATGACTTTATTTCACAACCAGCTTACGTTTAAATCTTCTTTTCATTAATAAAAATGTGCAGCTTAAACCACATTCCAGTTCTAAACCAGAATTTGTTTCTATAACTCATGCTGATGTTTTCTGGGGAAGAAGAGGAAGATGATTCTAGTGTACAGTGATTTTCTTTGTAAAGTTCTCCTGTCTTTGTCGTTGTGGTGTTAATCACTGTCAATATGCTCCAAACATTCTAACATGGGGAATGCTTTGCTACAGGTTACTAGCACAGTCCTAAAAAAAAAAAAGTTCTAAAAAAATACTAGCTAAAGTGAATATGTGAGAAGGAGAGATGGAGGAGAAAGGCTTGACATTTTATCTGTTGAGTCAGATTTGCCAAAATCTTTGGATTGCAAAGTTGACAATGATTTTCTTTTGGCATCTTCTTAATTTCACTTGGGATGCAATACATTCTTACTGAAATGCCATTGATTGGCAACAAGACTTAAAAGGGATGTATGAGTAAGATATGTAGCATCATCTGTGATCTTGGAGCTTATCATTTAAATGAAAAAAATATTGAGAAAAAATGAAATAGTCCCATAAAACACCCTCAGCACACCTGCCTTTGCAAAGGACAGCTGGATGTTGCCATTAAGTTCTGTATATTTCAATGAAATCAAAATTTAGTGCTACCACAGGGGCACCTTCGTGGCAGTTCCCAGCTGCAACAGCACTGGCTGCTTCCCTCTCACATTTAATGCTTCGTTTGGACCCAGAAGCACAGCTGTGAAATCCTGGAACAGAGCTTCTTTAAGAAAGGCACTCCTGTTTCTCACTATGTAACAAGTTACAATTTTCAAAATGCTGATGGAGAGAGCAAGGCTTCAGTCTGTGGGTGACTGAGGTTAGAATTTTCTTTTTTGAAGCAATGGTAACAGATTAAAGCCAATCAGAAATAACCAGGTTTGAAGGATTTTCCTTCAAACATTTATTTACAAAACTTTCTCTCAGGCATCAGAGCTATGGTGATAGTGGAAGTCAAGTATAAAATATTTTCTGTTGTTGCTTTTCTGTAAAAAAACCCCTAAAGCAAATTATAAAGCATAAGATGTTACCACTCTTCAGCTGCAAAACTTGCACGACTCCTAAATCAGTTTGTAGCTGGCTTCACATTTTAATCCAGAATTCATGGTAAGAATGGTTCTAGGTGACATTGAGTACTTCTGAAAGAGCCCACCAAGAACTTGGGGCCAGCCAGGCTTTTCTCCTGCTTGTCCTTTGTACAGCAAAAAGCATCAGCCATGGCCAAAAATAACTGCAGAAAAAGATATACTGTGGAAAACTCCAGTCTCTTGAGGTTTCATAGAAAAATCATTTGCAAAATATGACTAAAATGTGAGTTAGGTGACTTGTTTTTCTATTTTCAAAAAACCCCAAACCCACATATACCTCTTTTGGGGTTTTTTTTTGTCATCCTATTGAGTTTATCTATACACCAAAAGTAAAAGCAAGATACATTCAAATACATATATGAGCAAGGAATCTAATTCAAGATAGAAGAATAGTCTGAGACACAGAGAAAGGATCAGCTCTTGGAAATAACAACCTCCCAGTACTTCCACAGTCTTCATAGTTTCCCTAGGCATGAGTGAATTCACAGCTTCTGTCATTTGTAACTTTTTCAAGAAGATGAAGTAAAATACAATTGAAATTTAAACAAAGCCAATGTTAAGGCTAATGCAGCAGTCTGCAGGGCATTTTTTTCAGCACTCCAGTGCACTTTATGCTCCAGTTCTATTGTAGTCAGATACCTGCTCTTTGAACATTTTAGAGATTTCTCAGGTAGAATATCTGCCTTTGAATTCTCTTATGATTTGTACAAATGGACCTCAACCTTATTATTGAAATGACTAGTTAAGAGGCAAAAGACATGTCTCTGACAAATATTACCTCATGGTGCAGGACACTGGTTTTAGGTATAATTCTGACAGCCAGTAGATTCAAATGTGAGAAATTTGGCAAGTTCAGCACAGGATAATCTCCAAGTTGTGAGCAGCTTGGATGAAGCCACAGGATGAAATAAAACCAAGAATGATTTATCTTAAATGTGATTCATCTGCATTCAATCCATGTAGGAAGACAGTGACAGTTTTTTTCTCTGATGTTGACAGTGCAGTTCAGTGCCACCAGCTTGAGCATTGCTTACAGAGTGCTCACATAACAGAGCACTTGCAGTTTTCCTTATTTATAAATACATTTTTTAATAGAAAACATTTCAATAGCAGTTTTTAAGCTCATATGAATGAAGGATGAGGTCCTTTCTTTTTGAATTTCCAAAGCTGTGTTATTATTTGTTCATATTAGGGTTGTGCCTCTGATAGATCCTGCTATTCCACTCAGTGTGCAAACACAGCATAAGAGGTTTGTCAGTTCCAGGGAAAGTCTGATTTCAGCTCTGCAATCAACCTGCTTTGCTAACTCATTGCCTGGGAAGTAATTTCGTAATTTTTAATGACCCATATTAAAACAGGGACTAGAAATCACAACAGAAGATTTGGGCAGCAGCCCTTGCTATGGGG
Organism: Lycocorax pyrrhopterus obiensis; assembly: GCA_014706295.1. Taxonomy (NCBI): domain Eukaryota; kingdom Metazoa; phylum Chordata; class Aves; order Passeriformes; family Paradisaeidae; genus Lycocorax; species Lycocorax pyrrhopterus. The sequence continues at coordinate 36,464,849 of JACSVZ010000004.1, read as the reverse complement.
CTGGCAGGCAGCAGTAAGTGCTGGCTGCTCCTTAAGGGTGGTGAGGTGGGAGAGGAGGTGCTGGGGACAGAGCTGGCAGGGCAGGGCTACGTCCCCCGCAGCCAGGGCCCACTGCCCACAGTGCCTGAGCAAGGCAGACCCACAGACAAGTCCAACCAAGTTGAGATCATTACAAAAACTCACCAGGTCCAAGGTCAAGCCAGCCCAGGGGATCAGTTCAACAGAACCCATGGCTGTGGCGCAGCCAGAAACCAACACTAGCTTAGCTTAGCTTAGCTCACCTCAGCTTAGCATAGCTCTGCTCTGCTCCGCTCAAGATTAATAACCCTGGGCTGCGTTGGCTGGGTTTAAAGAACGCTCCTGAGCCCACAGGAAGAGGGGTGTGTGGAAGCCCCAGGTGGGGCTGTCAGGCTTGTTAAGGCCAAGGCCCATCAGTGCACCGGGGGTCCTGAGAGGAACTTTTTCAGTGTTTAAGGTTGGAAGAGTTGTTACAAGATACACTTGGAGATGCAGTGGAGAGCTGATGTAGTAAAAGGCAGAGAAAACAATCTTTTCATAAGTCAGCTGTGTAAACAGCTGCATCTTGTCAGATTTTATCTTTTTAATGAAAAGCTCTGAGTGCTTCATAAATAACGGAAATTGCTGCAGACCCTGCATGTATTTACAATCAGGACACTGCAGGAGCTGTCATGGTATATCCTGGAAAAGGATGAAAAGAAGAGTGCTGAGAAGTGGCATTACAGACAAGCCTGGAAGGCTTTTGTTTTAGTTTGTCCATAATGCAGTGTGAAAGATAGATGAATATGTTCGTGGAGGAAAGGGTAAACAGGCAATGGGAACGAATGTTGCAGTACCAGTTTACCTACATGTGTATTAAAAACTCTAGTGCCTTGTTCAGGAGGTGATGAATAAGGGGAAAAGGTGGACATATAAAAGGTCTGATACACTGCTGTTACTGACAAGAAAAATAGTTATTAAAAGTAGCATTTTGTGCTGAGAGTCACGTTTGGGAAGAACCTCCGTGTAAATTGTGGCAGCTCTGCTGGTAGAGGTTAAGCACTGGGACAAGAGGTTCAGTGGTTGACCAAGACTCCTTTGAAGTCTGCTTTATTTCTTTGGAGTGCAATAGAATTTTTCAAGCAAATGAAACCTAGTCCATGTTCCTTCCTCCCCACAAAATTTACATCCTTTTCCCTAAAACACCTCCTATTTGTCTTAGAATAAAGAGCATTTCAGCCTCACAGCTCAAAACCAGAGCAGATGGTGCCCTTGCAGAATTTAAATAAGATCTCAGCATGTTGTCACCTGTAAGTGCAGTGGTTAGAGCAATTCTGCAGTGCAGCCACTGGGATGTCAAAAACAGAGAAAAGAGAAATTTTACTTCAGCAAGTGCTGCATGGAACAGTTTTGCAAATTTCTTAATGTTATTCTTTGGCTTACTGCAGTGTACCTGGAAGAAATTATTAGAGAGAGAGACACATATACAAGGATTAAAAAAAAAAACAACGTAATTGATTTCTGCATGTAGTAGGTTGAGGGAATTAGAGGGAATTTAATATATCCATAGCTGGCAGGTTTAATTTATCAGCTTTTAGCATGGCTTTAGAGGATAAGAGGCCTCAGTATTACTTTAAAACCCATACTATCTTTGTCAACATCAAGGAGTACAAAAGTTTGACTACTCAGTTTTCTTAAACTAAACACAAAGTTGACAGCTACAGTCTGTTCCTACTCTGAATGCAGTATGGAGAATGTGTGCATACATTTTTCTTCATTTGTATTACTGATGTCATTACCATTTAAATGTGACGTTAACATATTGCTGAATTGAATCATTGTTTCAATTACTGAACTCCATTTTATATTTTCTTCTTAAAAGGGGCAGAAAGGTGAAGAGCTTGAAAAATAATGCAGATGGAACGCATGTAGGGTGCCATTTTAGGAAAAAATGGTGAAGATTTTACTGTTAACCTAGGAAATACTGTATGAGTTAAGACATCCAAATATATTTGGGCATCTATATATATTTGGGCATCCAAATATAAGTTAGGTCCTAACCACTAATTAAATAGCCTGGAGTGAAGGGCCTCGCATTACCAGAAGAGAGCTTTTTTTAAAAGACAGAAGTCAAGCATTGCGTGAGCAGGGAGAACATAGAAGGGAAAGAACAATGCAAACTTTGGAAAAGATGATAGTAGTTTTTGCAGTGAGAGCAACATAAGTGAATGGGATAAATCTATGAGTTGATAAAGGGAGTCATGCAGGGAAACAGCACTTGAGAATACAGTGTTTGAGTTTAAAATGTTTTAGTGGGAGGAATTCATAATTGAGTAAATTTTTTTTATATCTGATTCTATTTTGAATCTCTTGAGAGTCAGCAGATTATACCACCCAGATCCTGACTGATTGCTGCCAAGGACTGTTCTCATTTAAGGTGGCATCCTCCAAGATGCCAGGGAACCAGTATGCAGCTATAGATGAACCCCTTGACACTGCACATTAATCTATTTCCTTTCCCCTGCATCAGTATTGACAAATTAATGAAGCTCATCAGAAGCACTGAGACTGTGTCACACCTGTCAGAACAAGGCAGGGTTATTTCACTTGATTTTGCTTTCCTGTCATGATCAGTGGGCTGGCACGCAAGTGCTACCATGGAAATACAGTCTCCCTTTATGAGGGTAAGAACAGAAGGAAAAGGGGAAAATAAGATTTATTGTTCCTGAGGTGGTTGGTTTTTATTTTGATGTGTGATGTGGGAGGCAGTAGGATTCCTGGACAGCATTCAGAAGTATGGAAAAAGAAAGATTTTTGTTTATTTTCCGTGTGTATTCAGGAGGCTTTACTGGTGATATTTGTTTGGTTTGGTGGTTTTTTTTTTTTTTGTTTCGTTTTGGGGTTTTTTTTTGGTTGGTTGGTTGGTTGGTTTTGGTTTGGTTTTGGTTTTTTTTCCCTATACTGTGTACTGAGGTTTTCCTGGTGCAAAGCCATGCTAATGATATGCCTTACCCCAAAAATGTATTTCAGAGCCCATCTAGAGGAATTTAAAAGTGGTGAGCTAATCAAGCTGAATAAAAATGAATAAACATGACTGGTAAAAGAATTAGGTTGAATTCACCAAGAAACTGTCTTTTTGTAATAAATCAATTTAAGGATCTATTAAAATATATACATAGATTTTTAATTTTTTTTTCCTTTTTTTTCTTTTTTTAAACAGAGAAGGAAACTGGAAGTTATGAGGTTAGCTTGAAAACTGGCCAGGCAGAAGTGCTGAGGCTTCACTTGCATGAGCAGCTGAGCAGGCCAAACAGGTCACTGCCTCTGAAAATGAGAGGTCTCAATACCCTGCCCTCCTGCCTTGCTTCCATCCACACTGCCCTGTGCATTCCTTGGACACTGCAGTTCCTGACAGGTGCCTCTTTGTTCAGGCAGCTTCTTGTCAGGTTGAGGACGACACTGTCACAGTGATGGCAGTGCCAGATGAGCACCAGAGCTCAGCTGGCAGCTCAGCTCTGGAGTGCTGGAGACCACCCCCATTCCTGCTGCAGTGACCTGCTAGGTCAAGTCAGGCCATGCCACATGGCTGTGTGCTCTGCTTCAGGATGAAATGGGTAATTAAAACATTTGTGTTAACCATTGTACTTAACATTGTACAGAAATTTTACATTTTACAGAAATAAACTGCTGTAACAATATTGCTTCCGCTTTGGAGTCAGGCGTTGAAGTATAATTTGAACATGAAAAGAAACAAATAATGAACAAATCCATACTTTTGAGTGTTAATTCTCTTTTGCCCCAAGTTGGTGTTCTGCATGATGATATTTGTTTCTTCAGGGTGTCTGATTTCTGAGTTAAGAAATAAAAGTCTTATGTACAAAAACCTGGCTTTAAAGTTGCTGACTGGGAAGCTGAAAGAGCCACAGCCCTGGTTTTTTTTTTAAGAAAAAAATTTTAAGAACTGGATAAATGCTAAGGGGATATCCAGCCTTTCATTTTATCTGTATAGGAAATAGATGTTTTAAAAGGAACTTGCTTTTTCGTTGCAGCTGTTCTGTGTGGGCTGTTGCACACCTCGGATTAGATCAGCTGTGTGGAAAGAGAACTGCTCTGCCTCACCCAGCAGGGCTGTGGTTATACATACCATGGCTACAGCGAAGGGGGAGGGATTAAAGCTGAGTGAGACAGATTTTCACCTGTTTCCCCAGTTTGTTTTTCATGTTTTCACCAAAGGAATGAGAAAGAGCAAATAGAAAAAAAAAAAAAAGGTTTGGGTCAAACCAAAATTGGTAATTTCTTCCAAAGCTTGACTTGAAATCTTACAAAGAGAAATGGGGAGTAAGAGCTTTGACTTCTAGCTTTGGTCCCAATCCTTTCATTTTCCATGATGCCATATATATGTGTGTTCTACCAGGCTGCTGCAGGATATCAGAAAATAGTTGCATTTTGGTTAAGGTATAGGCTGTAATTCAGACAAGGTTGCTTGCTTTTGGAGGGGAAGGAATAAAATTCTATTTCTCTCCTGTACTACTGCCTTGTTGTTTGAGGATTCTTATGCACACAGTGAAATTAGATGCAAAGCTAATTTCAGTTTAAAGAATGTATGTGTTCAACTCTATGTGCCTGTACAAATGGTGAACATGAAGCCCTGAGTTTCAGAAATTGTGCTTAAAAAAGGGGAAGAAATTAAAACTTGCAACGTAAATTATTATTTTAATCATCTTTTACAAACTATTACCTGGAGCTTGATTTTTATTCTAGAAAGGTTTTGGGTTCTTAGTGCACTATTTTTAAGCTCTGTGTGTATTTTCATAGTCTGTAGAAGTGTGTCTGTGTCAATACAGTATTTAGGTCTATTTAATGAAAATTAAAATAAAATTTTACTCTTTAGCAGCTGACATCAATCATGTCCTCTCTCTCCCCTCCCCCTGCCCCCCATAACCTTTAATGCTAAACAATGTTCCAAAAGGAAAATTTATTGTATCACCTGTTTCGATTCTCTGACATCATTCTGTCATGGCAATGAAGTGATTTACATGGAAAAATGTATTACCCCTGCTTTTAGACAAAATGAGTTTATGATGATTAATGGTTTTAGTGCAAGTATGTGGAAATGGCCGGCCTTTTAGAAGTGAAACATGACCTATGCTCAATTTTCCTCCTTATTTTCTTCAGTTATTGTAAAATGGTTTTGGTTGTGAGTAAATTAAAATGTAGAAATTATGTCTTGTAACTGAAGTAAGCTATAAATGCTGGGGTATCCATGGTAACATCACTACAGAACCAGAGACAAAAGGGAGAAAGCAATCAGCTTGAAGCACAGAGTCTAAACTACCGTGATGGCAGGGGACTTGGATCACATATTCCATGAGGAGTCAAAGTCCTCGAGGAAGGCACATGTTTAGTTTGGGGAAGAGCAGGCTAAAGGATAATCGCCCCCAGCTGTCCCTCCTGCTCACCATTCCTGTGATTCTGTAACACAGTTGACTTCGGGCAGAGAACTTAGAATACAGAATGGTCATATGAATGGTGAAATAGTATTTTTACAGGAAAGCACAGAGCAAATCATCTTTTCTGATACATGTCTTAAAATGACACTTGAAACATTTCCTTTAGCTTCATACAGAGCTGTATTTTTCCTTAGATGCCATATAAATAACAAATAATACACCAAGGCCTAAACTAAGATGAGAAGATGATGCTGAATAAGAACTCTGAAATATTTTCTGTACGTATGTTAACTGAACTAAAACCCAAAGGCCATTAAGGCAAAAGCTGTTCAACTATGGAAAGACTTAAATTCAGGAAAAATGTAAATAGTGGCAATTTTTTTCCGGGGGCCATATGGAACAAAATCACTCTGCTAAAAAGAAGGCAAAGGTTGAGGTGAACACTGCTGGCAATTTAATCTGCATGGAGACTTTGCATCAGTCACAAGATGTAATATTTGAGAATGAATAGAGAATAATTTCTGTATGACAGATCAACTACACTTTGCTTTTGGACACTTAATCCCAGGCTGTGATGGATGCTGGGCACTGAGCACTGTTCTGCTGCCTCAGTGGAGCCTTGGTGCCTTTCAGTGTGTTGAAATGTGTAAAATGAACTATCAGGGAAAAATGAAAACTGGATGAATTTACAGTCATGGCTTGTCCTTAGTGACATTGACTGGACAACTGTCTTTGAGGGCACACTTGGCAATGGAAAATAACGTGCTGTTGGGTTCTGTGCATGAAAATGCATTTGCAAGTAAACCAAAAATGGATTTAAGGTAGTGATTAAAAATACACAAGTCACACTAACATTTTTGGGAAGACAGCAGTATCACAACAAGCATTTTAACTGTTATTTTTATTCAGATGATTAATCCAAATCTTCCATTAGGCGTACATTGAATTAGCATTCTACTGCAGTTCTCTATATGCAATCTAGAAATTGCAGCACTGTCCCTCATCGATTTCTGCTACCAATACAGGCTCTTGAGGGCTCTTCAAGACAGAACTGTCTTTCCTGACTTACACAGTTGTTTGTCAGGAGCCATGTACTGTTGTTCTCCTGTTCTTTGTTTAAATGGCTTGGCTTTTCCTCCGATACAAGTTATTGATGTTCAGTTCCCTGCTGTGTGTTGTTTGTGCATCTGGCTATTTGTTTTCTAACATGAATGATTTCCTTGGAGGGAGAGCTAGAAAAGAGTGAAAGGAGGTTTAACACATCAGTAGGCAGTGCAGATACAAAAGGATATTTTGTTTTTTGGCGTACCTTTGCTTCAGTCACCGTTTGCTCTCATCAACAGCAATTGAGTGTGAGTGTACATAGTGTACATTGGTAGCGTTGTTCGTTTTTTTTAACTAAGTGAAATTTGTATGGAGCTAAATCAATAGTTGGATGTAATTTCCACCTTGTGTTCCTGTTCTGTCACATGGATCAGGTGGTCTCTGCTAGACCCTTCATGTTGCTGAAGTCTCCCAGGGACCTGTACTGGAGCAGTGTTTCAGTGTCTATGTGACAAGCCTGCACACTGTTGCCTTTAGTGACCACGAGGCAACTGGGAGATGTGTTGAATTGAATCTGATTTTTTCCCCCTAGTCTGAGGTTTCTGTAATGCTCTGGGACTTATCCAGAATCCCACATGCTATGGCAAAATTCAGCCAGCCAGATGGTCGCATGATTTCTCTTGTGACTGCTGCTTTGCTGGAGGCCAGCCCCTGTGAATTTTATCTATCACATCAAGTTTCTCTGGTTGAAACTGCCTCAAAATACGGCTGAGATTTGCAGAGTGACTATTTGGTAGCTGAGAAGATGGGTCCTGTTGGCAAGCACGTAATTTCCTTTCCCACAATCCTGCTGCTGGCTGTTAGGTTTTGATGTGCCATGTCACCTCTGTTCCCTCCTGAATCACTGCCACAGTACATTGCCAGCAAACAGCTGCAAGGTTTTCAGGACAGCCTGAACTGTAGCTATAGCCAGGATGGAGGCAGGGACTCGCATCCTGCAGACCATTCCCAGCCATTGTGCACAGGGATCTGGCACCCTGGATTCCCTGATGTGAGAATGCTGGTGCTTGGCTGGGCTGGTTGTACATATGATGATGTGGCCTTGTTACAGCCTGAGTGAACCCCGCTGGTACCCCTCCTGCTGTGTTAAAGAGTTGCTGTTGTACTGCAGGCTTGGAATTGTGCTGCACCGGAATCCAGTTAGGTCACCTTCTTACGAGCTGCTTAAAATACTTGTAGAAATAAGTTTATTATTGAAAACTCTGGAATAAACAAAGAAATTTTGACTGGAAAAGTTCTGGAAGTTTGCACTGATGTGCTTATTCCTAATTTAGGTATGGGCAAAGGTTTTCTGTGGCTGAAAACTTAGAATTTCAAGGTGAGAGAACAGGACTTCTGGACACACCCAAGCCACTGCTTAGGAGTAGACTGCAAGACATTTTCTGTTGGTATTCCATTTCTGAATCATGTGTTTAAATATCTTAATGAAAACAGAAAAGATGGAAACTCCCCTCCAAGTTTTGCTTTTCCCATTTGCTCTCCCAGTAAATAAGACAATCCTTAATGAAGCAACACAGAGTCTTTCCAGATGGCAAATTGAGTTTTTTTATCATGAGATTTTTAGTTTGCTTTCATCTTCCAGTTTGTGTGTCTTACTATTTTTTTAATATGTGTTCATATGTTTGTTATCAGGGACCAGGATGTGGTCATTTTCTACTCACAGAGCTTTATGCAAAGAGTTTATGAACTACTGAAGGCTTTATGCATGCCTGTGGACGTGGGCTGATAGGTGAGGAAGAAGACAATGAATGGAGGTGCAGGACAAAAAAAATCTAAAAGAGAATACAGTAAGTGGTTAAGCTGAGTCTGGAGCCCAACAGTGGCAACAGGAAAGTGCAGGTTTTTAAATGCAGCGAGACATGGTATGTTTGAGAAGCATGTTCCTCATGTAAAACCATGTCTGACTCATTGCTCTAATACCTCAGTAGATCAGCCTGCTTGTTATTTTTGCAAATACACATCCATACTTGGTTTAAGTATAATTTTGGACATTACTCTTGTGGTTTAACAACTTCTGTTCCTGTGCAAGCCTCACCATAGTTGCCTCATTCCTAAATGTCTTTGGGGGTGGCAATAACATGCCTTTTCTTATTCCCAGATTTTCTTAAGGCTCTACTTGCACTGGTTCCCATCAGAAGCAGGGCTGTTGGATGCCCTGCATGGTCTCTGACTGATAAGGAACCCGCTACTCTTCTTTCTGGACTTCCGACTAAACAATCTTAAATACAAAATTTTGCTGTGTGAATTACAGAAATGTTCCCAGCTCTAGCATTTGAAGATTATATTGTATTATTAAATAATACAGATATTACAGGCACTCTTAATGCCAAGTTGCATCAATACACCTGGAGAACTGAGTGGACCAGGTTATTTTTTGAGAGCCAAAACTTCAGCTCTGAGGCAAGAAGACCACAGAAGAGACTACAGCCTGCAGAGATGACAGGTCACAATATGCAGAACTCTCTCAATCAAGACAGAGAATTGTGCTTTGAGATTTGTTCTCTGAGCCTTTATTAAACAGCGGCAGTGGTGAGATTATTTGGGAGCTCTGCTATAGTAACTCAATGGGTAGATAATGTATTTTCTGCATTCATGGTTTAGGAGAATAAAACAATGGCAACAACCAAATTTCTGGAGAATTAAAATGTTTTTACCTGTGATTCATTTTAGTAATTGTGCAGCTTACTTTTACCCCCACTCAGCCCAGTGTATTTCAGAATGCTCACTGTTGTGATATAAATGCTCAGTTGTTCCTACTAATGCTGTCACTATCTGTGGAGAAGGAGAGGAAAAATAAAGCTCAGGAAACTTTTTCAAGACACGTAACTGCCAGACCGGATGCATTTATACATAGATAGATATGTGTGTTGGTAGATAAACCTGAAAAATAGATCTGAAATACCTTCTGCACCTTGTACTTGTTCCTTATGGCAAGACAAATTAAAATCTGTCTCCTTTACTTTGAAAAATGCTTTTAATTTCTGTTTTCTGTACAGAGAGCTGACATTCCAAGAAGGCGAGTCCACTTGGTGGTGACTGGCTTCTGAAGAAATAAAAAAGGAAACCCTTGTAAATCACACTAATACAAAGGCAGCATGGAGTTATAAAATGAAGACATGCCTGAGGAACCCCAACTAAAAGTCTAAGCCTAAATAATTCTCCTTCACAGGGATCAGAATAACATAATATAGTCTTGGTTTAAATGTAGGTTAGCTGGGTTTGTGTTCAGGTATTTATGGGTATACAAAATAAATTAATAATACGGCTGTTTGCTTATCAAGTTGTTTTCCTTAGGACATAAAACAGAACATTTCTTAAAGTGCCACCAGAAACATTTTGGGGAAGAAAAGTAATGGATGACATAGCTGGGAAAAAAGACCATTTTGTAGTAGTGTTTTCTTAACAACATGATCCTGCCAGAAACTAAATACCCTATTTGATAGAGCCATCAAAAGCAGTATAACACATTTCCTGTATTGTATGGGAGCTTTCTCCTTTTTTTTTTAAAGCAAAGATCAGACACTGCACTGCTGCTAAACAGACCATCCAAGCACAGCACTGGCACACCCACACTGAAGCTCCCTAGCAGTGACCAGCAGCCCAGTGCCTTACCTGTGTCAGCATGATTTACCTGTGCCTGCAGTAGAGGCTCCTCACCTGGCTGGCAGAGGTGCACAGTATCTACCTTGAGCTTATGTAAAAGATTTACAGAAGAAAAACAGTAATAAAGCCCAACCAACAATGCCACACAGGTCACTGCAGATCCAGTCAGTCTATAGTCACACATATTTTATTCTGCTTTTACCTAAACATTCAACATGTAATTACTGGAGTGAAACTTGGAAGATGTTTACAGCTTTCTCATGTTTCAAATTTTCTTGTTTTGTTATTTTTTTTTTTTTTTTCTAGATTGTCATATTTGTTTTTTTCCTGTATGGGAGTGGTAGAATTACAGAGCATTAATCTGTACATTTATGCACATCTTTTACCCAGAGGAAATTCTGGAGGAAACCATCAAATCCTGCAGAGGCACCATCATTCCTGTCTGTATATGGAGAGTGCTGTGGCTACAGCTGCAGAACAGAAGAGTTGTTCATGTGCAGCAATCAGTGGAACAAGGGCTTTGCTCTCATGGAGCACAAGGTCTCCTCGATTGCCGAGCTGTTTCCTCTTCCGTAGACACTGCACTGCAGTTGCACCAGTCAGAAAAGCTTGGCACTGTTGTCTGTGAAGCACCAGGAAACACCCCTGCCTTACTCTGTGGTGCACTCTTCCTCTGGCAGAGTGGCTACAGCAATTCCAATGGCTGGTAACATCCCACACTACACTGCACAACTGTAGTGTCAACAGTCAATCCTGGGCCAAAGGCAGCACCAAAAAACACGGAGTAAAATTCCATAATGATCTAACTAGCAGCTTGCTGCCCTTTGTACTTTTGAAAATAATTTCTGTTGATTTTTAAAACATCTTCTACAAAATCAGCTTAACAGTTAAAAACACAGGACTTAAATGGATGGTTAGAAACTGTGATCAATCTGTACAGGTTTCTATTCACTTTGATGAAATGGTAAAAGAAGAGTCTACCACCTCATAGGATTTACTGTGATGTTACTGCCAAGTAGCATAGCTACCTTGTGTATTTAAAAACCTGAAAACGTGTATTTTGTATTTGTTGCCAAGTTCACAATTTACTTACTAGACTGTAACACAGTTGCAAATTATTAAGGATTGAATCTCTGCATTAATTTGGTACAATACCATTCTAGCTCACGTTAGAGCAAAAAAAGGATAATTGGTACGTAGATGCAAATTAGAGTTTAATATCCCATGCAGCTGTTTACATCTGCTTAATTAAGCAGCAGTGACTTCACATTAGCATTGCTATGAAACCGTAAATACACACCAGAGATAAAGGTACAATCATGTTAACCACCTTCCTCATGTCAAATCAATGCAAGATGGGTACTTTTTGTTTCGGTCTTGTGTTTCAATGGTAAAGAAAAAAGTCTTCACGCTTAAAGAGGATCTTCGGGTTCAACACATTTGGTTTTGGTACAAGTGCCAGGATTTTATAAAAAGACTGTGCTCCTGTAGGCAGACAGTTTGAGCAACAAATGAAGAGCTGTAATGGAAACTCCTAACAAATATAATTGGAAGTCAGTGGGTAATTTTGCTTTTGGAGCCTTTACACAGTCATTTTGTACAGTAATAGAAGGTAAGTAAATACCCATCTGGAAAATGCAGTGCTGTTTTAACACTGATGAACTTCTAACACTTGGACTATGTGGCATAAGCTCTTTGTTTGATGTATTTACCAGCAGTTCTGGCACAGGGCTGCTTGTTTTGCTCTTTGACTAAGGACCCCTGAAGTTACACAGATGTAGCCAAGTTGGTATTTTGAGAGGTATGTACAATCAGAACAGGCCTTGGGTTAACACAACACGTCAGTAGAACACAAAAACTGTTCTTCGGTCAGGACTATCAGAACTAACTGTTAACCATCAGCATAAGAACACAACCTCAGTTGGTGCCATTTTTAATGATTAGAAATAATACATTGTAAAACAAAAAGTGAAAAAAATTCCAGAGTGATACTTATAAACAAAGAACAAATAGAAAACAAAAAACCTTTCGGTTTTGCCTGATTTATAGTATTTATCATACAACAGATCATTAGTCTGAGGTAATACCAGTATTAACTTTTTAGTCCTTCAAGGACTGCTCAAAAATTAATAACAATGATAGCAATGCATGTTATGTTAAAAGTGAGACTTGATTATTAAATCAAGCAAACCCCTTACCCTTTTAGTTAGGGATCTGTGGCTGCAAGTATAAAACTGGAAATAAGTCTACACAGTTCTATACAGAACATCAGAGTCCTGTGTGGCGTGTCAGTACGTGAGAGTACAGCTGAGTATGTAAAAATCAGACATTTCAATACAGTAAAGACTTTGTTCCAGAATAGCCCTTAAGAAATTTAGAATACTGTAAGTTTGCATAAAATAGCCAAAAAACCCCAACTAATTCAGAAGTCCAAATTTTGGCATGAGGTAAAACCATGTGCATTTATTTCACCTGCATTTTAGATTTAGTAAGCATAAAATTAAGTATGTTGACTGTAATGAATTCAGTCATACAAGTGCAAGTCTTCAGCTAGAACGTATTTTATGGCAGTTTATTTAAAAAATGTACCAGTAAATCATAAAAGAGGGATCATGTCCATTTAACGTTTATTGAAGTATACAGGAGGTTTTCTTTAGAATCAAATATGAGCATGAATATATGGCCAAACGTAAAATCTATCAAATTCAGTGAAAATTTTCTGACTTTAAATAGTAGCTGTAAGAATGACCAATATATATTCTTTGTTACAACCGCCCTCACTCTACAAGTAAAAAAAAAAATAATAAACATTCAGTAAACATTCTTTCCTAAGGTAGTTTCCCTTATATATCAGTGATTTATCCATTTTTTGTATACATAACTTTTTAAACATACCAATCAGTGGTTCTCACAATTGAAAAATAAAAGCACAAAAAAGTTTACACTCTTGTACAGGTAAATAAAAGATCATTTTTAATTAAACTGTATATCCTTAAGGGCATAGTATACTTTCAATTTCATTACCTATTACATAATTAACTTCTTACATACAAATATTGACATATTTGGCTTGTGCTTCAAAGCCGTTGTGTCTACAAAGTCCATGTCAATGCAACTCATGACTTGAAATCAGTGGGGACATCTTTACTGCTGCTGGGTTTAACCTGGTCGTGCAACATGGTCTCTTCTGAGCTTGTTGTGGCACTGCATTTTTCTGTGGAGTCATCAGTGTCTGGATCCAATCCTTCAGGACAGGGAAGTTTTAGAAGTTCTTCCCGCAACTGAGCTGTATGACGCTGGATATACAAAAACAAGTCAGCGTGGAAGGCCACAGTTAAAACCATACTTTTCACAAGGTTAGACACTATAAGGCAAAAAGAGGAGTAGGTAGAAAAGGCTTAAATGTACTATTTCAATGTCTGGAGCAACTTCTCCCCTGTATTTAAGGACTGGTACTTTCCTTTTAGTGACAGAATAATTAGCAAGTGCTGCTGGGGACAAATTAAAGGTGGTCAACAGAACTGCAGCCATCAAGTGCATCACTATAAATGCTACACTATTGGTCTTGCAATTGAGTAATTTCTGTGTTTGGGGGTCACAGCAGAAACTGGCTTGGACTTGGTAGGTCATGCAGTCAAACCAAATTTATAAAGAATTCAGGATGAGACCTGTGACAGAGACAGATATGCAGAGATTTGTGTACTGATCACAGTAACTTCGTTTTGAAGACCAGTCACACTGAAAGAATGGAAGTCTAGCAATAGAAAAAAGAAGCCTTTAAAAATTTGGGGGTTGCACCTCAGGGGAAGAAAAAAATATTAAAAACAATATAGACCTGTTGTCTGTGTGGTCACAAAATACACAAATGATAATACTTGGCTAGGAAGGCAGAAAACATTTATAATGGTTAGAAGTTGATTAAAGTTAACACAGGGTAAAACTGACTGTAGTGGACCACAGTTTATTAACTGCTTGTCTACTCTAAGAGCTTGTTTTCTGGCAAGGAATTGGCTGTAATACAACTTTATCAATAACCCTCACCCACCTTAGAGTGAACAAAAAACCCTCTCTGTTATGACAGAATTTTCTCAGTTGGAAGGGATCCACAAGGATCATCAAGTCCAACTCTGAAGTGAATGGCCCGTAGGGGATCAAGCCCACAACCCTGGTGTTATCAGCACCGTGCTCCAACCAACAGAACTCATCTCGGGGTCACTGTATCCTATACAAATATTCATACAAGAAATAGGCAGGACAGGTGCTAAAGGAAAATCCAACTTGTAGTACAAATACTGAGGAAGTGGAGTGCATATACATTTCATCTCTTGACAACTGGGAAACTTAGATTTGCTATAAATGTCTCACCTTCAGAGCTGCTGCATGATGGGACATAGTCCTGCCTACCCGTTTGTCACTGCTGTACTGCTGAATGTCCGCTATCCACTCCTCACACTGAGCCATGATCTCCACTCTTTTCAAGTAGAAGTGTTTGTGGATGACCTGCAAGAAAACATTCCCACTGTAACATGGATGGAAGAACCACATATTTTAACAATACCAAATTTTCAAAATCTCTGTGGGTCTAACTGAAGATAAAGAAAAAAAAATCAGTATGAAGGTAATTCAGAATTGAACCAGGTTGTAGATAAAACCAAATTTCTGTTCTCAGAGGTTTCCAAAATCCAACTGGAAAAAGCCCTGAGGAACCTGTTCTGAATTCATCTGATGCTGTTTTGGGGAGTTTGTTGGTCTGGATATCTCTTCCAGTCTCTAGGAATCCACTGTTTGCCATTTCAGCAGTCACTTGTGTTACCTGGGTGCAGGGTAAGCGAGTGCCAGAAACACATGGAGCAAAAGCAAAAGGGAGAGCAGAATGCTGCTCACATTCTGCAGTTCAAAGCTGAACGTCCTATGCGGGCACGACGTGTGGATGTTTATGGTCACGCAGGAGCAGAGCTACACAGACGCAGTGCTGAGGCTTTCACTGTTTCTGTCACTGCCCTGTTTTGCTAGAGAAGCACAGCTTAAGTAGAAGCACCACATACTCCCCTGTCACTGACCATGGGCTGCCTGAGCAGAAAACAGATGAGCAGAAACACTGTCAGCAGTATGAGCACTGAAACATTACGCGCCTCTGCAGAGAGAAGGATCATAGCAGCTGCTTCAGAAGGGATGCAACCACTTTGCTCTAAGCAGAGGCAGCACCTTTGAGAACACTGGAATTCTGAGGCCATAGTAGCTGAACTGCCCACAGTTTGGATGGGAGTAGTTTTGGTATTGAAGTACATATTTGAGTATAAAAAATCCAACCAATCAACACATACAAAGTTGTGAAACTCTACTTGGTGTTGGCTTTGTCCTAAACAGTTTTCTAAAACTCTGAATGGTGAAAGAAACAATAAAACCGAAGAAATTTTATTGAGCACTGAGAGT
Organism: Lycocorax pyrrhopterus obiensis; assembly: GCA_014706295.1. Lineage (NCBI taxonomy): Eukaryota > Metazoa > Chordata > Aves > Passeriformes > Paradisaeidae > Lycocorax > Lycocorax pyrrhopterus. Next base: position 36,449,262 of record JACSVZ010000004.1, on the reverse strand, counting down.
TCTTGGCCGTATTGCAACATAATGGGAAAAATAATTTTTCCCTCTGGAGCTTAGAGAAAATAGCTATCTGTCTAAAGAGAAACTGCATCTTGAAAGTGTAATTGACTTCAATTCTGGATACATTCCTTAAATCCATAATGGAGCTTGGAAAAACTCCCAAAGACTGGCATTTTAGATCTCCTGAGCCTACCTGTCATTTAAGACAGAAAGACAAGACAGCTCAGATTTTTGAAGACAACAGATCTCAGGATCTACATTCTTAGACCTCAGTCTTCAGGATGACTTTGCATTTATGTTACTGAATTGATAGTCACTGTTAAGGTTTCTAAGATAAGAGTTCTAGGTTTTTTGTAGGGTTAACAAAAAGTGAAGTCTCCCAAAGAAGTGCTCAAATAATTGGAGAGATGCATTCCCATTTGGATGGGGCAGCAGATGGAATCTAGCATTGTTCCAAAGCTGCCTTCTTCATACCAGCAGTGTGAAAGCTGAGCTGCGGAGTAAGCGTATTATTGCTGAGACTCTGGAAGGAAAGTGCAATAACAATAACCTGGGGTTCAGTTACCAAATGGAGTAATATTGCATATCCTTCACTTCTGTACATGTGAGAAGAAACATGGAGCATTACTGTCAGGGAGCCCACTGCTTCTTATATATTCAATTAATTTAATCTCACCGCGATTTGAGAACGCCTTTTGCCAAAGTGAAACCATTACATTAGCTAGAAGAAAAAGACCTATTAGCAGAGGTTATTGGATTATGTGTCCGGATATTATCTTCATCATGGTCTTCTACTTATTGAGCAGAACACTTAAGAGGTAATTCTGAACCACCACCATGTTTTATTTCATTAATTCAACACCCCTACATACACTGCATATCCTTTTTCACCTGCACGTGGATAAAAATATCTAACACTTGTAGTGCAGGTGAAGTGTCAATATCTTCTTATTCCACAAGACACAGTAATTTTAATGAAAAAAGGTTTTGTATTCCAAAGGATGTTTTTTATGACATCAAGGAAGGGATGGGAGACCAGCATCTCAGATGCCACACCTAGCAATGTGCATAATCCTAAAATAATTAGGCTTTTTCAACATTTTATTATGCAGACAATGGAAAGCATAGGTGATACTGCCAGATGGTTCCACACTTCAACACTGGCAACATCTGTAGTAGTTCAGAGCAAAATGTGTTCTTTTGGAAATACTCACTGGTAATACTGTGAGATGACTCATGTTTGACCAAACATTTTGCACTGATATTTATACAGATTCTCTTAGTGTTTCTTCAGCTCTTTTTTCCCTGAACTCTTTGCTTTGTATGTCCAAGTCCCTGAGATCTAATTCATCTACTTTGGGAAAAGAATTGGACTACACACACTGAGAGAAGTCCCTAATAACTAAATTCTTCTATGATGCTACAGGTGAGTTTTAGTCTATTTCCAGGAATGTAAACAAATTAAGCAATTTGATTTATTACAATAATTTTTTTAAAGACAGCATGAATGCATGAAGGTTAGCATTGCTTTAGCAGCATCAAGATAGTTGTTTTCAAAGGCACAGGTTTCTAGTGCAGATGCTTTGTGGAATTTCTTTTAAGGCATTTTTCCAATTTGCATTATCTTGGTGTATCCAAAGTGTTTCTTAGTATTTGCTTCAAATTCACGATCCTTGGAAAAATACTGCCTGTTATTTATGCAGAGTACAGAGCATGGAGTGCCCCTCTGTAGGACTGATCCACAGGTGTTACAGGCAATGGAGAAGGTACTGCTCAGCAGTAAGAGTGAGCTGAGCTGATTGAACCATGTTTTATCCAGCTGTGCACCAAGATCCCATTCAGGTCAGTCCCACTTTGCATGCATTCCTGTTTGCCAGAAAAGAATCTGTGAAGTTTGGTGCGTCCTTATTCACTGCAGTCTCTTGAGTCAGTTGGCCCAGGTTAAAACAGACATCTCATGCATGATCTTACCAAATATTTGCATTATTCTTAATGCTCAAAAAGAGAAATACTGCCTTTCACAAAACCTACCTCCTTAAAACATGGTGATGGATTTCGCATTTGTTCAAGCATTGCCCACTTGACTGTTGCCTGTCGGATATTTCCATCATATTCTCTGGAGCTCTGGGTACCACTCGGAGTACCTCGTGATCGTTCGTAACCTGGTTCATTGAAGTATGGTTCTGCCACCAGTATTAGGGACTGGACAGACACTAACACCTGTTAAGAGAAGAAACCAAGTATTAAAATTGTGCTACCGAAGTATTCTTACAAATATACACAGCTCTGCTCTCCTTACAAACAAAACCACTTCCATGGCAAAGTACTCTCATTTGTAACATAGGCTATGTGCAAGCAGGGAACATCCACACTTTCCAACCTAAATTGTCACTACACATAAAAACCACTGAGTCCTGTGGCTGCGTATTTAGCCCAAACACTGAGAAAATGTCAAATGTAAGTTAAAACCCTGCAAAACAAACATACAGATGTAAGTAAAAGAAAGTATTTAAAGGAAGAGGTGTCTGATTGCACCCTTTTGTGAAAGAAAGTGTATTTGTCAAGTTCTCAGTCAACAATTTTGATTTTTTTCCCTGTGGCAGAGCTTACTAATTCTTCTAATTCTGAACTAGATGGAAAACAAAGGAGGTGAAATGCCAGGTGAACCACTGAAATTAATCCTGATCTACATTGTCTCATTTTTTTCTTTCAAATGAATGTTCTTAGCCCTTTAGTTTCAGATTTTGCAAACAATACTGTGTCGTATGCCAATAAAACAAAATCTCAGTATTTCTCTTAAGATAAGGGAAAAAATGTTTTCAGTACTACATCAACAAAGCATCAACTACTCAGTAATTAGGAAATAACAATTTTCCTCCTTTCAATTTTACTATCCAGCACACGTGGGAATAGATGCTTACATAAATTCAAGGCATTTAACTATATACACAGCTATTCCTAATAAAACCCAAAGAATTAAATAGATACATAGGGCTCTTAGGTATCCAAATGTACATGCACTGCATATTCATGATTTGTTGGCTTGCTAGTTTTTCCAGTATTAAAATGTTTGTCCCTGTCAACTTGGTTTTTTTTACTAAATGAAGGGTTTCTTCTTTACGTAAGAAGTTTTTAATACGTAGTTAGGACCAAATGCACCAGCAAAAATTTTAGGGATTACAGTTCTGTGACACAAACTTCCAGAACTGTAAAGAATTCAACAAAGGTGATTTGAACACTTTTATTTCCTCAACTAGTGAAAAGCTGATGATACGTTACAGACATGGGAATGGCATTTCCAGTGCTGGGCATACTTAGGTGTAAGATACGAACATGTCAGGGCAGCTGTTTCTGGAACTGACTCTCCTCCCAGTCTAGAGGAAAGCTTTAAAACATTCCTTAATTTAGCAGCCTAGTTTGTGAATTTGGATATGGAAGACACCTGCTTTCCACACATTGGTGGATGCAGAATGTATAGCTTACATCAGACAGATGCCCCGTCAGCAGCAATTCAAGCTCTGACTCTTTCACAGGCAATGCCCTGACAGCCACAGCTGTGCTCTGTGCTCCAGTGTGGCACTGTCCTGGAGTTTCTCCTGCAGCAAAGCCAGCACTGGAGTGCTTCAGCTTCCCACATTCTCCATGATGTGTCCAGACAGACACAATGCCAGATCAGTAACTTGTATCAAAGCAGCAGTCCAAAAGCCAGCTGAATGACACAGGTTACCCTCAGTTCCAGCAGCACCTCACAGGAACACACCCTCCTTTAGGTGCTGTGGCACTTTGTCCTCATGTAGTGGCTGTGCTTTCATTACAGCACAGACGGGCAGTCTAGGGCAGCCAAGTCTTTATCCTGATGGATTGGACACGTAGCTGTGCAGTGGGAAATGTGAGCCAGCATCCCTTGTTGGGCTGAGAAGGAAAATTAAACAAGTTTTTCTGTTTCTCAGGCAGGTGCTCCAGGCAGCTGCTGGTACTGTGTGCACCATCACAGTCTCCTGTACCTGCCCTACACTCAACTAGAAGCAGCCATGGTTATTTAGTGTTAAACCTTAAAATGTAGGTAAATGCATTAAAATATACGGAATGTGCCTCACAAAAGAGGTTCCATCAAGCAAACGGGCACTTAGACACCAAAAAAGGCAGAATATTAATGCAGATGTGCTAAGTCACAGTAGAGTGACTTCAGGGCCAAGGCTTTGGGTGTGAAAGGTGTTTTGGTGATCTCTGTGGCTTTTACATTGGTCTGGAAGAATAGGCTTTTGCTTTTTAAAAAATTTTTATTTTAGATATCTGTCTTTTTTTTTAAGTAGCTATGGTAGAGAAATTTGACACTGCAGCATTGTACTTTCTGGGCCTGAATAAGCAGTTGATACTTTGAATTACAATTGTGATTAATGAGAAACTCTAAACCAATCTTCCAGTTTCGCTGGGCAATAAAAATTAATTTCTGAAGTATTTTGGGTGGTCTGACAATAGTTTAATCTCTGAGCCAGAAAAAACATGTAGTGCTTAATTCTTTCCAAGCAATTTATTTAGTCCTACAGCTGTTTTCCATTTAATAGCTGTAAAGTGTTTTTCTCCCAATATGATGGGGACAGGACTTTTTCCAATAGTTTTCTTACTATTCTTAAAATGAAACAGTAAAAAAAAGTTTTAAATTATAAACTTCTACACTGCATGTGATTTCTAACAATCAAATCCAACATTTTAATGTAAGAAAAAGGATTTTAGTGAAAATAAGACTTCCTAAATACTTGCAACTTTCTACACTGATTTTACCGTTGAAGTCCAAAACTACACTTCATCTCTTGATTAAGAAGTTGGATCCTGGGAGACTTGCACGCAGTAAGGAAGTCCTGGATACCTATCCCAACGTGATCCTCTCTCTTGCTGATCTTGAAGCTGAGTGTGAGATTTGCCAGGAAGCTCCCTTGATTGTACTGCCTTTCAAAGATGAGAGCTAATGGCTTTGCAGTGATATCAGCTGGCTCCCTCAGCTCCCCTGGATTCATGGGGTCTGGTTCCATGAACATGTGGGTCCAAGAAACTTCAATACTGTTTCCTCTACTGTGGGTGATTCCTTATTCTCACAGACCTCCCTAGTGAGGGCTCAGGGACATGGGAAGGCAAATCTTACCCTTAAGAGTGAGGCAGAGATGACCTCTGCCGTTTCCATGCCCTTGTCAATAGGTTTCCTGTCCCACTGAGCAGCTGGAAAGCCTAAGGAAAATGTGCTCTCTTGCTGTCAGCATAGTTATGAAAAGCTCTTCGTGTTCATCTTTATAACCCTCAATATTTTCAATGCCATCTGAGCTTTAGCTTCCCTAATTTCTCTCCTGAATGTTTGGTGGATGTCCTTTTATTTCACACAAATAGCCCATCCCTTCTTTCCACCTTCTCTTGCTTCTTTTTGCAGCTGAGCTTAGGCAAGAGTCCTTGTTTACCTATGCTGGCCCTCTGCCTCTCTTGCCTGACTTCCACACACTGGAATAGACCATTCTTGAACTTCAGGAGACTGATAAGTCTGCTCTCCAAGGCCAAATCCTGAACAAGCTGAAATCTGTTCTGCTGAAGGCAGTAATTCTATTATGCTGAAGCAGTGCAGTCTTCTAGGATTTGGAATAGAAATTGCACCTTGTGCTACATAATAATTACTCCAAACTCAGAATAAATTCAGTAACTGCCACAGGAAAGAAGCCATTGCAGGCTTTACTTTTACTTAATGTCTTTGCTTATGAGTCAGTGCATGTCTGTGAAATAAAGCTGAAAATTATGAGGACTGCATGCCCTAATAAATTCTGCTCTAATGTAACACTAATTGTTATTGAACACAGCATACCTACACTTCCCTTCCCTTCATCTTTATTCCTCTATTCAGCTCACCTGTACGCTTAGGAGGAGGAAGGCTACAGTCTGCACTAGTGTACTTCACTTCCTCATCTCTCACATTGTGGAGCCTCTTTTGTCTTCACCATAAAAAGCTTGTGATAACTCCATGAGATGATGTCATCTCCCAGTCCTTTTATTTTTTTTTTTAATAAAATAAACTATTTGAAAGCATCTGAGCAGAGTTGGTGCAGGAATGAGCTGCACACATGAGCAGCCACTCTTCAAGACCAGACCAACTGAAATACTCATTGGAAAGAGCACTTTGAAGAACCTGTCTCCTCAGCAGTGTTCCTTTTCTAGAGACCTGTCTCCTCAGCAGTGTTCCTTTTCTAGAGTCCCAAGGATGTTTTCTGGACTTTTGTCTTATTTATGCTTATTTGAAGAAGATAATTCTGGTTTAAATGTTCTAGAAAATGAATCCTTAGGAGCAAGAGACAACTTACTACTCCTAAATGACATTTGAAGAGAAAGAAGAAATTGCTCACCTGCAAAAAACTTGATGTTTGGGGATTCCATTTCTCTTCTGGCCTCCCATGCCATGTGTTAAGTATGCTTAAGCACACCTGAAAAGGTGACATTATTAATACCACAGACAAATATTATGACAAAATTGTTCTGCTTGGACAGAACAGAATGTTGACATTACATTCATTTTTTTTGACAAACTTTTTTACAGCAGCATTCTAAAAGACAAAGTTGTTTCCTATTACAGAATCAATGAGGTTGGAAAAGACCTCAGAGATCGAGTCCAACCTGAGACTGAACACCACCATGTCAACCAGGCCATGGCACTGAGTGCCAGGGCCAGTCTTTCCTTTAAACACCTCCAGGGTTGGTCGGTGACTCCACCACCTCCCTGAGCAGCCCATTCCCATGTCTAATCATCCTTTCTGTGGAAAAATTCTTCCTAATGTCCAACCTAAAACTCCCCTGGCACAGCTTAAGACCATGAAACTACTTTGAAAGGAAAACAGATAAAAATAATGTGGATAAGCAAGAACAGCATGTTAATAAACAAACAAGACAAGGCAGATTACTTTTCCTCATGGGAAACCTATGGATTCTAGTGGCTCCAACAAAAAAAGAATTATGAATACTGTCTGATTCTCTACTTTCTGCTTTAAATACTGTTATAAAACTTGAAGTTGTGGGTTTTAAAGACAGTCATTCTACTTAAGCATGTAAAAGGTGGCTTCTGTCACACAGACTATCAAGAAATTGGAATTATTCCTTAACTTTTGTGACTGAACTGAACTTTAGGGAAGTTTATGGTGTTCTTGAATCTTACTGCAAAATGGAACAATCCAAGACAGGGAAAAAAAAGAGACAAAATAAACAGAAGAAACTTAGAGGCAAGTATTTTCCAAGACTCAAAACTAGACAAAGAAAAATGGAGATAAAGTCTCCACTAGGAATTATATTCTCCATCCACATTAATAGAAAGGGAATGGAAAAAAGACACAAGGCACTCAGCAAACCTTCAGCTGCAGCTGATACGAAGCATACTTTGTCCAGGGAAAGGGTATTTCAGCTATCCAAAACAGACTTCTGACTGATTCATTTAGCAAAAAATGGTGGAAAACAACACTTTTCTCAGCCAAAAGTACTTGCTTTTTTGGTCCAATCCAGCTCATAAAGGCTGGATCTCCAAAAAACTCCAAGACTATTCAGAAAGAGGGTAATTCCCACTTGAAACTGGCAAATGCCTCCTCATTTCAGTCTGAAGACCAGTATTAACCAAAGAGCTTCCTCCTGTACGTTGGGAGTGGCTGATCCATAATTTGATCACAAGAGGAAAAAACTTTCATCTGTTTCACTTCCTTGTTACATCTAACACAGGATCCCAGCTGACCTACCTTGCCATCATTGTAGAGGTTTGGATTAAATCTCACGCTGTGGCCTCCAGTTGTTTCCAGATTCACAAGTGGAGGGGAATTAGGATAGTCTTGTGGGAAATATACATCAAATTCAAAGCAACCGTTTGCATACGGGGTGTCTGCAGGACCAGTAATGAGAACCTACCAGTGTTAAAAAGAGGAAAAAAAAAAAGAACATTTAAAATCTTCACCCTTATATCTATCAAACAGTTGAAATTTTGTAAGTTGCATGAAGCCTTTTATTTCCACATGCTAGGTAGCAGGAATTATTATTAGACATCATAATCATACGCAGGCTGTCAGTCTGTCCATTCTGATACTGTGGGTAAGTGAAGCCCTCTGTGAACATTCATTTCTCCAGATTACAAATGGAAAGCAAGGCAGAAGGAGCTGAACCTTTTTCCTATTGAATGCTATTAATAGATTGTTTTTTTCAAAATCCAGATCCAGAGGCATTCAGTGTACTTCTCCACTCCTACTGCCTACAACTTCAATGGTCACATGCTAAGATATGTTTGGACCATAATGGAGTCCACTAAACGAAACCTTTCCCTTTGGAATAGCTAAAGAAGAATGAACCTTGTTCTGTGAAGACTCCTTGGCCAACAGAGCACTCCTGGGGCAGATGGATTCTCCCTGCCCCTGCCAAATTACTGAGAAATCAGACTCAGACTCAAATACTACCACTTACATTAATGCGTGGACAGCAGTTAAAGTAGACATGAAATATTTCTGGTTTTTCCTAGGATTTCAGGCACCTTCCTAAACACTTCTATGCCAAGCTGAAGAGAGAACTAAACTGGCTTTGCTTCTTTACCTTCATGATGTCGAGCCGCTCCTCATCACAACGTACGAACACGCTGGATGAGGACGAGAGAGGCAGTGAGGTTGAAAGAGTCACGGCTTCCTGAGCCAGACGTCGGGCCCTGGCAGCGCTGTTGGCGTCACTCGCGTTTTTTACCTGAGACATGTAGTGGTAATTTACTTTAAAAACCAATTTGCCATCATCATCTTCGGAAACCATTTCAAATGTATCTAGAAGAGAAAAAAATTTTAATGCGTCAGGAAAGGAGTGAAGTTTATAATGGATTAGTCTTGGATAAAGATTATGAGCATTAAAATCAGGAAAGTTTAATTTGCATCACACTAATGCAAAAATAATATGTGTTTTGTGAGTTAACAGTGATCACAGAAACCAAAGCATTAACAGTGCTGGGCTGAAATAATTTCTGCAGCTAAGTTACAAGCTTTCATATGCAACTTGTCAAATATACACCACTCCTAACTTGGAAACCTACCAGCTACTCCAGACCAGGAATACGAGGATACTTACGAATACATAATAATGCTAATAGTGGAACCTGTGTGAAGCCAAGCGCGAGCGGTATTTACTCGTGTACTGGTTGCCATGTTATTGAAGAACCATGAAAAACTCCAGTGGAGCTGGTTTTCTTTAATCACTTGCTACACAAAATCTGCAGCACAGCTGCCAGAGGGAAAAGCTCCCACTTCCTACAAACCTTCCTAGCTGCTACTCTTGGCACACACTCCACAAACATTTGTGAGGAAAATCTCTTACAAATACAACAGCAGAGAAATGTGACTGCAAGTGCTGTCACTGCAACTCAAAAAATACTCAGTGAGCATGTTTAAGCAATAATTTTATAGCTCTTTTTTGGATAAGACACTATTAGTTCTTTATGAATTTTTATTTGTAACACATTCCTTTTATGGCCAAAGTAAGGACCGATTCTCATCGCATTTTCCAAATGCAATATATTGCACTTCATGAAAGGACACAATCAAATTCACTGCAGTTTCATTTAAAAATGCATTTTGATTTGAATTCTTTTCTATTTAAAAAATAAAAGCTACATTAACATATATGAGCTTTAAAAAAAATCAAACATTTCAATGTAATTTGAGAACTGAAAGACTCACAAAAAATCATTACTGTAATGAAAACATAAACACCATCACTTCATTGAATTAATCTGGTCCCTTGAATTACTCTAGTGCATGCTTAAAACATTTCTTATTAGTTCAAAGAGCATGTCAGTTGGTAACCTGAAAACACAGATGTATAATTTTCCTTATATGCAAATTATCAGTGGTCACGTATGCAAGACAGTTGTTAACTTTTAAAATAAGAGATTCTGTTCAACAGAACACACATTTCTTCAGTGTCTGCTTTCTAAAACACAAACATTCACACTTCTCAACCTACCAAACTGGAGTTTTTTCATGACAGCCACATACTTCTCTTCAAGGGACCGTAAAACAGACAAAGGCTTGGGCTTCACAGCAGCCTTTCTGGAGTATTCAGCCATCTTCTTTTCTGTTGTATAAAATGTGATGATTATTTGTAATTAACTATGTATTTCCAAGAAAAGCACAGCAAGTGTTGACATTTTATGGTTACATTCTTTTGCAGAGACATCTCAAAACTGGGCATCACTCAGGATATACAAATCTCTTTTTCTCACTACTGTATATTTCATTATCTGAACAGCTTGGAGTAAATAAAGATCATAATCTCAGCTCAGAAATGATTCATGACTGCTGATGCTTCTTTGAATATTCTTTTATTGTTTCTTTTAATTTATCTTTTTTTAATTTAAAACAGGAAGTATGACATGTGCTTGTGTGGATGGCTATTCCCACATGCATTCCTGGACTCTCCAAAATCAGGAGCTGATTATACATGCCTTTATCAAATGCACTCCCCTGATTCAGCTACTTAATCTTTAATTTTCTTTACTAGACAACCAGATGGTCTTTTGAACATCTGCAAGTTCAACCCATGTCTCAGATTTTTGTTCTGCATTCATCTACTTAATAGTTAATCCAATTAATAAGATTTAGTTTTAACAGAAAATGTATCACTACAAAAGGTCCTGTACATCGTTTTCTGCCAAGAAAAATAATAATAAAAAAAGTGCTACATAATTGGGCTGGAAGCTGTGAAGTGTACTCTAACTTACTTGAATTATTCTGTTTCCTGATCAAAACATTTAAAACTACTACAAGGTTGCAACCACCTTTGAAAATGCAGTCGGTGGCTGGGGACAGGAGGGAAGTGTTTTGTCTTGCTTTTAAGCTAATTTGTAAGTTATCTGTAAATGACTGTATTACAGATAAACAGCATACAGTAGTCATGGAAGCGTTCCTGTTTTACCTTGGTTTGCTTGGCGCAGACTGGTGGTCGCAGCATAAACGATCTCTGCAGTCTTTTGGATGTCTGGCACCAGGAGGGTCAGTCCCTCTGGTTCTTGATCAGAAGTATCTGGTTTTACTCCTGCTTTAGCTTTGTCTTTTTTAGACCTGTGTGGGGCAAAGAAATAGGATATAACATGAGGGAATTTTTTTCAACCAGACATACAGAATCCAGTGCATTTGTCAACAGGGGAAAATACCAAAGACAGAGGATCAACACTAAACCAAGCCTTCTGAAATGGAATCTCTGTCTCTCTGTACCTTCAGGTTCACCACTGAATGCAGCAATCAGCAGCTCCAACACTGAACATGCTGCCTTGGTTTGACAGACAGATGTACGGCTGGTACGAGGAGTGAAAGTATGAACACAAAGCCAGCGATTCCAGTAGAGCAGTTTCTGCTTCAACCTTTCGGGCCTCCTGATTTGTTACCCTGCAGGCTGACCTGATGCCTGCACACCTTTACACAGTATTAGAAAACCTTGCAAAATCAAGCTGAGATCATGTCATGAATATGCATTTCATCCTTGCAGACCCTCGTGCAAAACTAAGTCCTAAACAGGTGATAAAGTGCTCCTTCCTGCTATACAATACACTAGCAATTACTGAAGATACACTAATAGTAAAACTCTAGGAAACATCCAGTAAAAATTCACAGCACATAGATGAATGTCAACCCAGGCATCACAGGACTGTGGGTCAAACATGAAGTTTGCCTCTCTTTGCAGTTCTTTTCTGGGCTATACAAATGTAGACCTTTTATTTCAATAAACAGTTTAATGTAACGTAATTTTAGAAGTCTTAAAACATAAAAAGCATCTAGGTTACACTGGATGTTTATAATCAAAGTATTGCAAATCAAAATGTCAATTTAAACACCTCAAATTTTTCTAATGACATTTTTTGAAAATACAGTGCACGCTAACTGCTGTTTGACAGAAGCTAATTGGCTAGTAATCTAAGACATATTTAAATCTTTAGATTGTGACAATCCAGTCCTTGCTAGCATAGACAGTCAACTGCTGAAATGAGGACAAGGGGATTTGATACTAATGTAACCCACATGTGTGTATTAAAAGCTTCTATATTTCAAGAGCTAGCATAAATTTACACTGTCATCCTGCAGAGCTTAGGAGATTTTAATGCTAACAGCACCCAAATTATTTCACAATAATTTCTACACATTTCTGTTTCAACAGCACTTGTTTCTTTTGAGACCCAAACAAGTTCAACAGCCAAGATGAAGCAGCTTTCTCACTAGCCTACCTAGAAGCAAACCAAGAAACTATCTACACGAGTAAAACCAGCAATTTAATGTTTTGACACAGCAAACATATTTTACCAACTACAACCTTTCTGTGTTTTAATCTAGACTGAAATGGTGCATAATGAATGACTCTCTAAACTATTCAGTAGAGGTGATTACTGAATATGGTCTCTGAACTGTACCTAATCAAATGAGAGTATCCCTAGAGAGCATTAATAACAAAATACATTACTGTAGCACGGTCCATTTTCCCTGCTCCAGATTTAATCCAAAAGGATGTTAGCCCATTGCAGACTTCAGGCTATTCTGAGCTTTCAGATCCTCAAAGTTAGGAGGAATCAGAGGCATCAGAGCCAGCCCCAGGTCACATTTGAGGAACATTGTATGACAAAAAAGCAGCAACTGCATCTCTCGTTCACTTTCCAATCCTTATTATTGCATTTTTCCTTGTGGAAAGCTATGCCAATACTTTTTGAATAACCTACTAAGCACCTTCAGAAATATATATTTAAACCTACCAAACCTCAGTGACAACCGGTTTTAACATCATGCATGTGCCAGGAGCTACCAGTCCCTAGAAAGGTACGAGATTTAGATCTGCCTGCTATTGATGCAGAAGCCTTAAGCTATTTGCTACAAAAGCCTTGGAGAAATTCTGGCTGAAGTAAAATGTCAGTGGGCATTATGCAAGAGAAAGATGTGTGAAAAGCAATAAAAATGTGCTTGGTGAAGGTACTGAAAATAAAATTAATTCTTACAAATTCATTTTCAAAACAGTGTTCTTGTAGCTCTTTTATCTTCCACTTGCTTTTACAATTTAGACTACTTGTTTGGTTTTCTTCCTTCTACTTGGTCTTAGAATCAAAAAAATCAAGGTGTTGACCTCATTAAGCAAAATGCTTCACCACATGCTTAAAAACTCCTACAGAGTTACTGATAGCAACTACCTCAGCAGACAAGGCATATACATCTAGTTGAAGCAGCAGGGAAGGGACACATCTACTCAAATGCAAATTTTCAGTACCAATAATATAATTTCCTCTTGTTCTCCCTGCGGTCCACAACACTTACACTTCAGCACTTTTGAACTGTCAGAAGGGAATGTATTCTCCAAACATCTCCTGTGCCACCAAGGAAAGGAGATTCTGTCCACTGCAATCACGAGCACAACAGAAAAGCCCTGCCCCGCCTCTCCTCAGAACAGACTTTTAAAATCAAGTGTTTGCAGAACAGCTCTACCCTGACAACTGTAGTTATCTGGGGCTTGTGTGAGGGTCTACATTATCAATCTGCCTAACTTCTGAGTCAGGCCATACCTGTGAAAGAGCAGTTTAGGAAGCGAAATGCAGGAATAAATCTAACTCAGCCACACCTCTGAGCCATCCAAGTCTCATTTTTGACCTTGATTCTGCCTAATCATGGATTTCAGTCAGTTTCTTAGGGAGGGTAAGATAGCTGGTACACAAATTCCCAAAATCAGACATACTGCCTTATCAACATTTAGCTTCCTCACACAAGTCTTGCTTGTATATTCTAATGGTCAGTTAGGCTGAAGGTAACCTTTTTCCCCACTTCTGGGGAACAAACTAACGGATATTGCCATAGCATGCAAGACTCCTATGAATGATGACACTCTTTTTTTTCTTCCCTCCTTTTGTCTTCCTACCTTTATTTGATTCAAAAGAATATCAACTTAGTGTGATCAATCCTGCATGGTTTGTGAGATCACAGAATGGTTTGGGTTGGAAGGGACCTTAAAGAAAAGAGCATCTCATTCCAACCCCTTGCCGTGGGCAGGGACACCTTCCACTGGACCAGGTTGCTCAAAGCCCCATCCAACCTGGCCGTGAACACTTCCAGAGATGGGGCATCCACAGCTTCTCTGGGCAACCTGTTCCTGTGCCTCACCACCCTCAGAGTAAAGAATTTTTTCCTAATATCTAATCTAAACCTACTCTTTCATTTGAAGCCATTCCCCCTCGTCCTGTCACTGCATGCCCTTGTAAAAAGTCCCTCTCCAGCTCTCTTGTAGGCATCTGCCTCATTATTTTATTCTCTACTTCAGCATTATTCACAAATGTTTGGAGAAATTTACCAGTACTTTACAGTTTCTCAGTTTATTTACAATCAACATATGGAAAACCAAGTAATTCCCTAGACTCTAGATGGGAAAATCTGTCAAAGGTTCCCCAGCCATATGTACTCTCACACTGATGATAATTTTTAAAGCTCACAGTTTTGCCATCTGAGATAGAACTGAACATCATTGCAGACATGAACTCTTAGACTTCATTTTATATTTCTTCTACATTAGAAGACCACAGCAGCCCTTTCTAAAAACATATCCTTAAAACACATTTATCATGGCTATTAAATAATGCAATTTAAAAAGAACAGGTGCACTGTAAGATTAAAATCTCACACAAAACAGCTCTGGAACTGAAGATGGAGGTGCGAATCTGGTCTGTGTACCCATCTCCCTCAGGTAACAAAACATCCGGGTCTGGAAAACCTAAAAGTCTATTTTGTTCCCTAAACTATATGGTTATAAAAGGGCTGAGACAAAAATGTAATTCAAAGCCCATGAAAAAGTTCAAAGGGTTACATGTATCACTGATGCACTGGGGAATCTTAGAACACACAAAGTAAACAAAGCTCAGAGTCACTGTGAGGGTCTCAGTCACTCAGAAAGGTTGGCAGGCCTCCATGAGCCTGCTGCAGCCTTGTGGCTGCTGTACGGACCCTACAAAGTAACTCCTTCATCAGATTCAATCTTGGAGTCCTCCAAGGTCAAAATTACAGCTTCACTGAAGATGATTTTTTTTTTGTCCATAAACTATTTCTCAGTATGACCTGAAACACATGGCATTGCTTTGTGTGCACGTGAGAAAAGCAACCTGATGACTACTCTGCCATTTGTGAGCATGTATAGTGTGAGCAAAGCACACTATTAGCTGAGAAAATATCATTCTCCCTTCTTGGTGTCATCTGCACTGCTGCAGTCCTGCCTGGACTCATTCTCTCTCCAAGCTGTGTATCATACATGAGTGATCCAGAGGCACCAGTAGGGCCCCAGCTTCAGAGAAGGAGTTGCTGGGAACTACACGGCTCTCTCAACACCCTATGAAGGAGATGATGAAATACCAAAAGTGAAGTCATAAAGCCAGTAAGATGCTTCAGCTCCTTCCTTGCACTCTATCAGCCTGCACAGAAATCTGTGTATGCAGATAGCTAACAGTTTTATCAAACTCCTGAGCTTTAGTGCAGAAAAAACCTTTATCTAAATGTTACAATTTTCAGAGTGGAGGAGGAGCCAAATATTTAATTTAGACACAGAAACTTCCCCATACAGTTTTCAGCCACTGAAGAAAAAGCAGAGAAAATGTCAACTCATATTTAAAGGGATGACAGTCACTAATATATTTGCTAGAAGAGACAGCAGAGTACATGCTAATAATTTAAACCATTAATTTGCCTTGTGCTAGAAGATGACAGGCTTCTCTTTATGCTGTGCTAAATGAATAATGAATTATACACTCCCAAGGCAACTTTAATTTTCAAAGTCAATACTAACACTTACTCACCCGTGCCTGATACTTGGAGGTAAATGTGATGATACAGAATGATACCCTTATCAAAGCATTCACAGAGTAAAGCCAATGAACCATCCAGCCCCTGTGCACCACAGTGCTTATAGCCCAGTGTTGCTCACTCTTAGACTGGGGCTCAGTGTCTTGGGATAAAACTACCCTGGGTTTGCAACCACAGCCCTCATGGTCTCCACATTTGTTCCTCCCAGTAATTCACAGATTCTTAAACAAATCTCCTGAAATCAGGCAAAACAAGCAAGGGACTGTGCCTTTGCAAATGACCACTGGTGAAAGCTGGTAACCTCCTCCCAGATGGCTCCACCTGCCCCACCTTGGGGCTTGAAGTACTATTTACAGACACTAA